>JAZHEH010000299.1:0-1359312 GCA_036589455.1 Ateles fusciceps
GTGTCTGTTCATGTTTGGGTGGGCAAAGTTGTCCACTTTTTAATGGGGTTGTTTTTTCTTGTAAATTTGTTAAGTTCCTATAGATGCTAGATATTAAACCTTTGTTGGATGCATTATTTGCAAAAATTTTCTCCCATTCTGTCTATTTACTCTGTTGATAGTTTCTTTTGCTGTGCAGAAACTCTTTAGTTTAATTAGGTCAGGACACGAGTTTTAAGCAGAGTTTTGGAAAAGAAAGAGTCACATACTCTTGAGGAAGACAGATATTTCTGAGTCATTAAGATCTTACCATCACGCCACATCCTCAGTTTGTCCATTTGTGATTAAGTCATGCTCATTTCAAACACTTCCCCTTTGCCAGCCTTCCAGGAGGCACCAGGCAGAGCAATCAAATGGAATCATCTCCTGATGAAGTTCCCCAGGCAAGTGGTTATTTGCAGGTCTCTTCGCCAACCCTGGAAAGGCCATTGTTTTGTTGACTCATTTTCCTCCCACATAGAGTAACTTTGGAATTTAACTCTTCTATTTACAATACAGGACTGTTTTACTGCAAATATTCTTTTATTGTGTTGCTGTCCCCGGATGCAATTGTGATATAGTCAAACATATATTTGAAATCAGCAGCGGTGTTTTTTCTTTTTTCATTTTCTTTCTTTTCTCTTTTCTTTTTTTCTTTCTTTCTTTTTTTTTTTCTTGTAGCTGCTAATTCTAAAGCCCTGAGCAAGGTACTGTACAGTTTACAAAGAAGAGTTAGATGGAGCCCCATTGTGCTCTTAAGGGACAATAGAAGAAATGACAGAAGACAATCAGTGGTTAATGACCAGATGAATGATGTATACCAGGTGGTCCCAACCTGAGTCCCAGGCTCCCAAGGGACTTAGAGAGCAGTAATGGGGAGAGAAGGAAGAGGAGCTTATGAGCTATTTTCAGTATCTTCAAAAAGACTAATCCAAAGAGCTCATATTTACCAGATATTAGATGCACAGGGTAATCAAAAGAAAACATAAGGTTTCTTTGCTCGGGGCTAGCAATACCAGTTACCCCATGATGACTGGAAGCTCTGATTGGCAGTTACCCTTGTCTTTGATTAATAAAACATGAGAAAATGAATTAATTGTTACTTGATAAATGTCTTTTATTTGATAGACAAAAAACGTTTCAAGGCATGGGATTTGTCGAATGAGAATAATAAAATGTTTGCTTTGAGTGAAAAGGATGGGAATCAATGAGATGGGCAATAAATGACTAAGTTGGAAGTGTAAGGTGGATAGAGAAGGCAGAGAAGGCTACTTCGAGGGCAGAAAAGGGAGACTCACCCAAGCAGGATTTTGAACGATGTATAGGATTGATCTATGCAGTGGTTCTCAACGTGTGGTCTCAATCAACAGCATCAGCCCCATCTGGGAACTCGTTAGAAATACAAACTCTTGGGCTTTGCCTACTGAGTCAGAAACTCAGGGGATAAGGCCCAGCCATCTGTGTTCTAACAGGCTCTCCGGGGGATTCTGATGCATGCTACAGTTTGAGAACCTAAGATCTATGCCATTTTTTCTCAAAGTTTGAGACACAAATGCAGCAGTATGTGATTCCAAGAGGTATCTGTTCAGCCTAAAAACAAAACAGAATCACTACCAAGAAAGTGATTTCCTTTTCCAATCTCTCATGACTTCTCTTAACATCATGAGAAAACTCTCAGTTTGATCCTAGTATGGCCTTAACAAGAAACATCCGTGTCTCTTTTTTCTTTTTTTTTTTTTTTTTGAGACAGAGTCTCACTCAGTCACCAGGCGCCAGGCTGGAGTGCAGTGGCGCGACCTTGGCTCACTGCAACCTCCGCTGCCCGGGTTCAAGCATTCTCCTGCCTCAGCCTCCCGAGTAGCTGGGACTACAGGTGCGCGCCACCACGCCCAGCTAATTTTTTTTTTTTTGTATTTTTAGTAGAGACGGGGGTTTCACCATGTTGACCAGGACGGTCTCGATCTCTTGACCTCGTGATCCGCCCGCCTCGGCCTCCCAAAGTGCTGGGATTACAGGCGTGAGCCACCGCGCCCGGCCCCTCTTTTCTTTTAGACAAAAAAGAACGGGCTTCATTTAGTTTCTGGGCTTTGGCTGGCAATAGAATTTAAGTTGAGTGTGATAATTTGGCTCATTTTCCCTTACATTTATTTTTACAGTTACCTTCTTTTTTGGCAAGTGAAACTAATTTTTCATTTGCTGAAGGGGTATAAACTATTTTTTATGAAAACTTTATTTATATAAACATGTGATTCAATTTAAAGAGAAAAGGTAAATAGTAGTGCCAGAGATATGTAGAAATGGAAAACATAATAAAGACATCAAGTGAATTAATTTGTGAAATATATTTAGGACAACAAATGTGTGTGTGTGTGTGTGTGTGTGTGTGTGTGTGTGTGTGTGTTTGGTGTTGATGCATGAATGGATGCATTTGTGTTTGTCCTTGCTTGATTTTTGGGAGAATAGACCACAGATATGTACACCATTACAGCAGTACAAGAGCAAAGAAAAAAGTATACAAATAAAATGTGTTCCACGATACAACCTGTGACACGCTGGTGGAAGCAGTGCTCAGTATAATGAAATCCTGCACAGCAAAGGGACTCATATGGTACTTTGTGCCAGTTGTGCCAGGATTTTGTGATATTTTATCTCCCTAAATAACAGGGCTGCTGAGATGTAATGAGAGCTGGAACACAGATTTTGTAAACTCTTCAGGCAAATAAAAAAACCATTGTTGAATAGGTGACAATTAACAGCATGCTTTCACCATCCCATGTTCATAGAAATGCTTTTCATCACTTTATTTTGAGTCAGAAAGTGCCAAGATTAATTAATCATGTATACACATAAATGTGAGCCGGCATGCTACAGGAGGGGTTATTCATGGGGGAATTATACTTCGTTCCTTTTCCTCCCAATATTTTAATTATAGGTCGACTGTGATTAAAAAGAATATGAAGTGTATCCTCCAGGGCAATGCCTCTCCTTTTTGACCTCAGCACACAAAACACATTTTATAGCTTAGCCCAGAACACACACACACACACACACAGACACACACACACACACACACACACCCATCACCACCACCACCACAACAAAAATTTTGTGAAATAATACACATCCTTATAGCAAGAGATGCACTGCGAGAGTTTTCATTCTATTTTGACTCATTAAAGATGATTTCCCATCTTGCTAGTGGTCTCATTAGCAGTTAAGAAAGCATTGCTCTGACTCACAGCTCTTGGAGTTTAGTTTGCATAAGGTTTACCTGCAAGCTTGTTAAAATTCCGGGTCTTGAGAATTACCCCCTTCTTAGCCTCCCCCCCTGGGAATACTGACTGAGTAGGTTTCGGGTATAGCTTGGATCTGCAAGTTTTGCTAAGTGAGGTAGAGGATTCTGAGGCAGGTAGAACTTGGACCACATTTTAAGAAACACTACTTGAAAGGAAACAAGAATATAAAAAACTTTATGAATCTTGTGGTCTGAATTTGGAAGTACCTCCATTACCTGCTGGATGAAGCTGGAATGTTGAATGACATTCAGGGCCCCTCATTGCCTAGTCCCTACTGCGCTCTTCAGGTATATCTCCAGCGCCAATCTTGCTGTCCCCCCCCCTCACTCCTGTCCTAAATGACCAAACAATGTCAGATCATTCATCATTTATATAGCACATACTTTTATGTGGACTTTCATTTCTTGCAACCTTGACTTAACCTCCTGTTGTAAACAACTAAAAATTCCGGATAACATACAAAAACCATTAAAAAATATGTTTATGAGCCAGCAAGTTATTAAGGAATCCCCAGAGGCCAAAAACAAAGAAAGGTAGGGAGAGCTCCAAAGTGGCTTGTGTTTGCTTCATAGACACTTGCTAAACTAGATGTTTTTTTTTTTTCTTTTTTGAAACAGAGTCTCACTCTGTCACCAGGCTGGAGTGCAGTGGTGTGATCTCAGCTCACTGCAGCGTCCGCCTCCCAGGTTCAAGTGATTCTTCTGCCTCAGCCTCCCAAGTAGCTGGGACTATAGGCACATGCCACCATGCCCAGCTAATTTTTGTATTTTTAGTAGAGACAGGGTTTCACCATGGTGGCCAGGCTGGTCTCAAACTCCTGACCTCAAGTGATCCACCCACCTCGGCCTCCCAAAGTGCTGGTATTACAGGTGTGAGCCACCACACCCAGTCTGAACTGGGTGATTTTTGAGCTTTGTTTTTTTTTCATAGTATCAGTTACAGGGGACAGAAGATGAAGTCCAAAACCCATCCAAGGTAAGGATCTAATAGGACTCCTCCCATAAAGTTATGTCCTTAAATGGCCAAGTGTAAAGGTAATTTAGTGCGAGGGTGATTTAGAAATAAATCTATCATCTAAAGGATAAAAACAATTGCCTGTGTTGAACACTGGGGCTGGGTGTAGTGGCCAAAAAAAAAAATAATAATCTCTGATAATTTGTAACCACAAGTAAACTGTTATGAGGATCTATAACATGAATTCACACAATCAAAGTTATGTTAGACTAGTAGTGTTCTTAAGGTGCCTAGCAGAACCAAATGCATATCCCCACAGAATAACTTGTCTTTTCCCAGATCTCAAGGAATTCTTTATGATGAAGTTTTAAGAGATTTCAGCTCATGGTAAAAAATTATAAGAAAGCAAGGCAACATAAGTATTGAGCAGAACAAAAGATAGCAGAATCAGATCCATGAAGACTGCAGATAGTATAATTATCTGTCACAGAATATAAAAGAAGTGTTTGAATATCTTAGAAAAAAAGAAATAAAATTGTGAATAAAGAAACTAGGCCAGGCACGGTGGCTTATGCTTGTAATCCCAGCACTTTGGGAGGCTGAGATGGGCAGATCACTTGAGGTCAGGAGTTCTAGACTACCATGGTCAACGTGGTGAAACCTCATCTCTACTAAAAATACAAAAATTAGCTGGGCATGGTGGCATGTGCCTGTAGTCCCCACTACTCGGGAGGATGAGGCAGGAGAATCACTTGAACCTCAGAGATGGAGGTTGCAATGAGCCAAGATTGTGCCACTGCACTCCATTTTGGGTGACAGAGTGAGACTCCTTCTGAAAAAAAGAAAGAATTAAACTAGAAAAATGACAATGTGTTTCCAGGCATAGTGGCCCGTACCTGTAATCCCAGCACTTTGGGAGGCTAAGGTAAGAGAATCACTTGAGCCAAGGAGTTCAAGACCAGCCTGGACAACATAGTGGGACCTCCGTCTCTCCAAAAAATTAAAAAATTAGCTGGGTGTGGTGACATGCACTATAGTCCCAGCTACTTGAGAGGCTGAGGCAGGAGGATTGCTTGAGCCCAGGAGTTGGAGGCTGCAGTTAGCTATGATCACACACTGCTCTCTAGCCTGGGTGACAAAGTGAGACTTCTCAAAAAAAAAAAAAAAAAACAAAAACAAAACAAAACAAAACAAAACAAAAAAAGTGGATTTTAGAAAAATAACTTAGAGAAATGAAAAATTATGGATTCAACAGTTAATTAGATACAGTTGAGGAAAGAATTAGTAACCTAAGGGAGAGTTATAAAAAAAAATGCCCAGAGTTCTGAAAAAGTATTCAGAGCTCTGGAAGGTAGAATGAAACAAGGCTGGGTGTGGTGGCTCATGCCTGCAATTCTAGCACTTTGGAAGGCTGAGGCGGGTGGATCACCTGAGTCAGGAGTTTGAGACTAGCCTGGCCAACATAGTGAAACCCTGTCTCTACTAAAAATACAAAAATTATCCTGGTGTGGCGGTTTGTGTCTGTAATCCCAGCTACTTGGGAGGCTGAGGCAGGAGAATCACTTGAACGTGGGAGGTGGAGGTTGTAGTGAGCCAAGACCGCGCCATTGCACTCCAGCCTGGGCAACAAAAGTGAAACTCCGTCTCAAAAAAAAAAAAAAAAAAAATAGAATGAAACAATTCAATATTATTTTATTGAATATTGAAATGTATAATTAGTATTCCCTAAGAAGAGGAGACAAAGAATAATGTGGAGATAATATCTGAAGAGTGGTAAGAATTTTTCAGTATTGGTGAAAGATAACTGTCCATACATGCAGAAAGCCCAGTGAATCTCGAGCAAGACAAATAAATAAAAAAATTAACACCTACATACATCACAAATGAAACTGCAGAACATCAAGATGAAGAAAAGGTCTTAAAGCAATCAGAGTGAAAGACAGATGACATTTAAAGAATGATGATTATCCTGACAGTTGTCTTCTCAATGGCAATAATACAAACCACTAACTTGTCTTTTAAAAAATTGAATTTTTTATATATTTAGGGGTTACAAGTGCATGCTTCTTGCATATATGTATTGCATAATGTTGGAGTCTGGGCTTTTAGTGTGCCTGTCATTCGAATAGTGAACATCATACCCAACAGACCGTTTTTCAACGCTCAGTGCACCTCACCCTCCCATCTTTTATAGGCTCCAGTGCCCATTATTTCACTCTGTGAGTCCATGTGTGGCCATTGTTTAGCTTCCACTTCTAAGTGAGAACATGGGAGAAACCACTAAAATATGTTACATATGCTAAGGGAAAATCACTGTGAATGTAGGTTTACATATGCAACAAAAAATATTAACAAGGAAGAGGAAACAACATTTTCAGGCAAAATCTGAGATAACTCATCACCAGTAGACTCTTTCCAAGTGAAATTCTAAAGAATATACTTTAAGCAGAAGGAGGACTAAAATGCAAGAAGAAATGAGGACCAAAAGAGTATTAATGTGCTGGGTGTAGTGGCTTATGCCTGTCATCCCAGCAGTTCAGGAGGGTGAGGTGGGAGGATTGCTTGAGCCCAGGTGTTCGAGACCAGCCTCGGCAACATGGTGAAACCCTGTCTGTACCAAAAGTACAAAAATTAGCCAGGCATGGCGGCACCTGCCTGTAGTCTCGACTAATCAGGAGGCTGAGGTAGGAAGATAGCTTGAGTCTGGGAGGTCAAGGCTGCAGTGAACCATAAATGCACTATTCCACTCCGGCCTGGGTGACAGAGGCAAGAGCCTGTCTAAAAAAAAAAAAGAGTGTCAATGTGTGGACAAAGCAAACAAATATTACCTCTCTATATAAGATAATAGCAATGTCTTGAAGGGTTTAAAAAACAAGATAGAATTAAAAGAGGTGATACAGGTGATAACTGTTTAAATTTGGGAGAGAAAGTAACTAAAGTTAAGGAGTCATAGCCTTTATTTTTCATGGGGGGTATCTTTAAGGTACTGATCAATCTTGAATTTTTTAAAAAATAGAGATGGGGTCTTGCTATGTTGCCCAGGCTGGTCTGGAACTCCTGGGTTCAGGTGATCCTCCCACCTCAGCCTCCCAAAGTGCTGAGATTATAGGCATGAGCTACCGTACCCAGCCAACCTTGGATTTTGATATGTATCCATGTTAGCATTTCTAAAATAGTGTGTGTTGTGGGCATGCTGTAAGAAATGTTTCCTCACCCATTACCAGGTTCAAGGTTGAGGCCCTATAATGAAAGACAGATGAATGAGAAAAATGTATACAAATCTATTCATTGTAAGTGTTATGTGACACAGGAGCCTTCAGAAATGAAGACCAAGACACAGATAAAGTTGTGTGTGTGTGTGTGTGTGTGTGTGTGTGTGTGTGTGTTTGAGATAGGGTCTCACTTTGTTATCCAGGCTGGAGTGCAGTGGCATGATCACAACTCACTGCAGCCTTGATCTCCCAGGCTCAAGCAATCTACTCACCTCAGCCTCCCAGTAGCTGGGACTACAGGTGCACGCCACCAGGCTGAGCTAATTTTTAAACTTTATTTTTAGTAGAGGTGAGATCTCACTGTATTTCCCAGGCTGGTCTTGGGCTCCTGGGCTTGAGTTTAGTTGATCCTCCCACCTCAGCCTCCCAAAATGCTGGGATTATAGGAGTAAGCCACTGCACCTGGGCAACTTGCATATTTTAATGCTTAGGTTGGTTTTTCATTTAACAACAATTTTTTTTTTTTTTGAAATGGGGCCTCACTGTGTTGCCCAGGCTGGACTTGAAGAACTCCTAGGCTCAAGTAATCTGGCTGCCTCAGCCTTCTGAGTAGTTGGGACTACAGGCACATGTCACCACACCTGGTTTTATGCTTAGGTTAGATGGAGACAAGTTGTGGACAAGTACAATTGTAGGACAAGTAAGTGTGTGATCTAATGGTAATAAACGGGGAAACTTAGCAAGGCCTGTTTGTTCTGATTCTTCTCTGCATCTCTCTGTCTTCAGAGATGAGGATGTTCCTTTCCTCGAGGTATAGCGGGGATACCTCTCAAGTATGAGTCTCCTCCCAGGCAGGTGGGAGAATTCTTTTATGGCCTGCTTTAGAGGAGAAAAGCAGGGATTCAGCGAGACTTTCCTGCTTCTGCTGTTTTCTCAAATGCCAAAGTATTACATTTTAGGGTAGCAAGTTCTGAGCCCCATCATTAATCACTAAAACAATAGAATGGTTGCTCTCTCTTCGCTACACAATCTGCCACTCTAATGCCAGTGGACCCTGGTGCTTCCGTCTGTGCTTCTGGACAGTAGGATGGTCTGCCCGCATAGGGAGGAGTAGCTTGGCCCTGGCTTTGTTGGAAATTGTCAGTATATGATAACAATGAAAGCATACGAACTTCTAGTGGGTTTTGTCTTCTTCACACCCCTAATTCCTGCACTGGTCTTAGTTTTTTCTGATCACTTTTTCCTTTCCAAGTAGTGATCTCTATGAGGTCTTATTATTCAGTTTGGAGAATGTCTGGCTCTTAGCTTCTTTTGCTCAATCTTCTTCAGGTCATTTCCTTAATCAACAACATTACCTTAGGGCAGTGGTTTTAAAGTATGTGCCATAGACCCCTGGAGTTCCCCCAAGGTCCTGTCAGGGGTCCACAAGGTCAGACTCTTTTTTTTTTTTTTTTTTTTAAAGATAGAGTCTCACTCTATTGCTCAGACTGGAGTGCAGTGGTGTGATGTTGGTTCACCGCGGCCTCAACTTCCCAGGCTCAAGCAATCCTCCTGCCTCAGTCTCCTGCCCAAGTAGCTGGGACTACAGGTGCATGCCACCACGCCCAGATAATTTTTATATTTTTTGTAGTTATGAGGTTTTGTCACGATGTCCAGGCTGTTCTCAAATTCCTGAGCTCAAGTAATTCTTCTGATCAGCTTTCTAAAATGTTGGGATTACAGGCATGTACCACCACACTTCTCCCAGAACTATTTTTATAGTAATACTAAGACCATCACTTGCCATTTCACTGTGTTGACTTTTGCACTAATGGTGCAAAAGCAATGGTAGCTAAAGTTTCTGGCACCTCAGACATCAAGGTGGTGACATCAAACTTTACTTGTAGTCATTGTATTCTTTGCCACACACATGTGGTAAAACAAAACAAAAACCCAGTTCACCTAAGAATGTTCTTGGCAAAGCAGTACACATTATTAATTTATTATACATCTTTTTGGTATTTTGTGTCATGAGATAAGAAATACACATAAAGCACTTGCATTCTATACCAAAGTAGAATGATATTTTCATTACACCTTTTGTTTTTTTTTTTTAACTCAGGGGAATGGGTGACATACAACTCTAAAGGAAGATTTGTGCTTTGAAGGAAAACTGAATTGTTGTACATCTTGGTTGATTCTGATTCTATGGGCGCTATTTTACAACTCTGTTAAGTTGTAGATAACTCATGGCAATGCAAAATAATTCTGGTCTATAAATGTTAGGCAAATGAATCCTGCCTCGTAGAGGGACATTCCTTCTCTGTCCAGTAAAAAAAAACCAGTCTTGTGACCATGTGTACTTTCGTTTCGACATTTCAAAATTCCTTAATAATTCATGCTTGTTTGGCTTCTCCTTTGAACTGGTTTAAATATCTGCCTGGTTCCCTCATTATGAGTTAAAAAAATTAACATATGTTCATTTTGTGTCAGTATGAGTCATGGTTTTATCTTTTTTTCTTTTTTAAAAAAAATATCTTTTAACAAAGACTATAATTACTCTAGCTTGGGTATTTAACAGAAAATTTCTCAAAAATAATTAAAATGAGCTTGTCAAGGAAAACAACTGACAGTATTTGTTAGCAAAGGTCACATTCGAGCTTTCAAATGAAAATTAGAATATCTGCTGCCCTGAGCCTGACAGCTTCCCAATACTTAAAGACTTAAATTATGAGGTCGGTGGCGATGTTAGTGAATGTGATGCTGGATAATAGAATGTGACAGTGTTTGGAAGATCTGCATAATTCAGTGAGCCAATATTTTCCAGATGACCAATGGATGATGTTACAAAGTCATGCGTTAAAAAATCCATTCAAAGTACATGATAGGCCAACGGATTTTAATATAACCGAGTATGAAAAGTTCATTGATATGGTTTCAGATTCTACATGCAACCAGTCTTTAAGAAACTACCGGCCTGGTGCGGTGGCTCATTCTTGTAATCTCAGCACTTTGGGAGGCTGAGGAGGGCAGATCACCTGAGGTCAGGAGTTCAAGACCAGCCTGGCCAACATGGTGAAACCCTGTCTCTACAAAAATACAAAATTAGCTGGGTATGATCGTGAGTGCCTGTAATCTCAGCTACTTGGAAGGCTGAGGCGGGAGAATTGCTTGAACCCAGCAGGCAGAGATTGAAGTGAGCCAAGATCACACCATTGCACCTTAGCCTGGGTGACAGGGTGAGACTTTGTCTAAAAAAAAAAAAAAAAAAGAAAGAAACTACCACTTGCTGAATTTTGGTATAGTGTCCAAGAAGAAAATTCACAATTATCTGAAAAGACTATTACAATATTCCTTCCCTTTCCAGCTATATTTATCTGTGTGAGATCATATTTTCTTCATACCCTTATTCAGCCAAAACAATATATCATGGCTGGGTGCAGTGGCTCACACCTGTAATCCCATCACTATGGGAAGCCAAGGCAGGCAGATCGTGAGGTCAGGAGTTTGAGATCGGCTCGGCCAACATGGTTGAACCCCGTCTCTACTAAAAATACAAAAATTAGCCAGGTATGTTAGCATGCACCTGTAATCCCAGCTACTTGGGAGGCTGAGGCAGGAGAATCACTTGAACGTGGGAGGCAGAGTTTGCCGTGAGCTGAGATCTCACCACTGCACTCCAGCCTGGGCAACATAGTGAGACTCCATCTCAGAACAGAACAAGACCAAAAACCAAAAACCAAGATATCATAACAGCTTGAATAGAGAAGCAGATATGAGAACAAAACTGTCCTCTATTAAGCAGGACATTAAAGAGATTTGCATAAATGTAAAACAGTGCTGTGCTTCTTATTAAATATACATTTTCTTAAATTTTAGAAGGTAGTTATGTTTTGTAAAATATGTAATTAATGTTCCTATGTAATGAGTTTATGATTGTTATCTTAAAATACACTAATACGTAGTTTTAAAAGTCTTAGTTTTAATTTTTAATTTGGTAACTATTGATAGATAAAACCTACATAAACAAAATCTTCTTGGGAATCTTCAATAATTTTTAAGTGTTGGAGTTCTGAGATCAAAATGTTTGAGAACCATGACCTTAGAGAAAAAGATTGTTAAATTTGAGCTGTTTGAATGGTTGGTTTATGTTAGAAGATGGGGTTTGGAAAGAGGTAGGATTATGGGATTATGGATTAAGGTAAAGTTGAATTCCCTCCTGTATTGTGCAGAAGTCATTGACTTTGCCATTAATAATAATAACAGTATCAGGTCTAGTGTAGTGGCTCATACCTGTAATCCCAGCACTTTGGGAGGCTGAGGTGGTTGGATCATTTGAGGTCAGGAGTTTGAGACCAGCCTGACCAACATGGCAAAACCCTATCTCTACTAAAAATACAAAAATTAGCCAGGTGTGGTGGTGCATGTGTGTAGCTCCAGCTACTTGGGAGACTGAGGCACAAGAATCGCTTGAACCCAGTTGGTGGAGGTTGCATTGAGCCCAGATTATGCTACTGCTCTACAGCCTGGGTGACAGAGCAAGACTCTATTTCAAACAAACAAACCAACAAACAATCTACTAATTTGGGGGCACCTATTTGCACTAAATACACTACATAGATTACTTCATTTATTCTTACACCAACATTAAAAGGTTTGCCCTTTCATAATAATAGTAATAATAATAATGACAATAATAAAAGTAAGTACATCTAGGTTCCAAATAAACCCAGATTCAAAGAAGTAGAATGACTTGCCCAGAGTCTAACAGCCAAGAGGGACTCTATTTTGTTCTTCTTCATAGCCAGTAGCCTCAACCAAGAGTCCACATTATCTCCTAATTCTGAGTGGCCACAGTCAAGTCTAAGTTTCCTAGTCTGTTTCCCAATTTGTAAAACAAATGGTATCAAAGAGAGTTTCACCTACCACGGGCCAAGTCCTCAGCTCTGTGTGCAAAGCATATTGCACATTCCCTTGCCTTCGGGAAGCTCCCAGTAGGATGTTCCTTAAAATCTGGCCAAGCTGCCTGAGACTCTAATTTTCATAACCCATATTCTTAATGCTATCACTGTGAGTCCTGGGATTTCAGTGGCTTTGTGGTTGGAGGGTGAAGAAACCTAAGCAGAGAATGCAGAGGCTGCCAGTTCATTAGTGTGGAGAGGTGAGATAGCAATCCAGTAGTTAATTCATTTTGCCACTGAATCCTAGAGGCTGGGAACTAGAAACCTAAGCATGAAGCCTCCAATGCTGGAGGACTCCCACCCCCTCACAATTCAGGAATTGCTTTTAGCCAGCATTGCCTCTGCTTTCTGAGCACAAGCCAGGCTATTGTGTTGGAAATAATCTGTGTTAGTCTTATTGGAGTGGCTTGCGTTGCCATAGTTACTATTTGGGTTCTGTGCACCTAAAATTTCAAGTATTTAACAGGCAAAAAGAGTTAGCTTATTTTTCTCTTCTTGCCTTTGGAAAATCAGATTGGAGAGAAAGCAGATTCTACATCCTATTAAATGTCTGTGTTGAGTGGGTACTGTCATATCCGGCATTGCAGAGTCATAGTTAACTCGCAAGCAGTGAAAAGCAGCTTGGCCGCGGCCTTGAAAAACGGAGTTATCAGCATCCTGCTGAGGACCCACAGTCACTGCCTCCTGATGGATGGAAATGCAGATTGTCATTGCTGGTTGTGCAGCTAAGGAAATTGGGCGAGGCAGCTGGTTATTTAAGATGGAGCAACACAGAGCTGGTCAGTGGGTTTTCCAGTTGCTACCACGCTGTGTACATGGCAACCTGCCCCTAGGACTGAAGGCTGGGACAGAAGTTTGCAAAGAGTTGGGAAGGGGAGGTGGGCACAAACTAGCATGTATGTGGGGTAGCAGCACAGCAGCAGCAGAAAGGGAGCAAACTTGGCCACTCAGCATCATGGGTGTGCAACATATGAAGACCCTGCTTTTGAAGCCATCATGTCTATTCGTGCTGCCTGTTTGCCTGTCTGGTTCACAGGTTCTGAATCAGCCCACAGAGGTGCCTAGAAATAGTCCCCTTTGCCTGGTCGCCATGAGTCAGACTGGTCTTTATGTGGCTGTCTCCTAGGAACCCAAAACTATGCCACATGGCTGGAAGCTGTGTTTACAAGCTTTTCATCCGTCTTCCTTAACTTGTGGTTGCTATGGTTTCCTTAGCCTGCTGGGCTGGCCCTTTAAGGGGGACAAGCTGTACACTCAACCAAATGCCAGAGGCACTGGCTCACTACACACTAGCATCGGTCTTTTGGCCATGGGCTCAACCATATCTTGTCACCTGCTCATTCTGAGCCCCAAACTTCTCCCCCTGATGAGGCTGACATTGACCTTTGCCCCGTCATGTGTCCAGTATGGGCTCTGCCACCTTACTGCCTGTCCTGGCACCCTCTGCGTCAGGGTGTTTGTTTTGCTTCCCATTGGACTGACTTCTCAGCAGCTTGGATTTTGCTCGGATAGAGAGCCCTGTCTCCTCTGCCATGGTCATAATGACTTACTTAGACATAGGGCTCATGTTCACCTGGAGGTGCCATCCCATCTTCCGTCACTTTGTCATAAACACCTGTTATCCCCTTTTTGGGCAATAGCACTTTGTGTTTTGGGGATCCACCCCATTCTCAGCTTATAGGTGTTGCGAGGGGGCCTCCCCCTTCCTGGGGGGGGGGGGGCGGGCCCCCCCCCCCGGGGGGGGGGAAGAAAAACACCCGGGGACGGGGGGGGGGGGACTCTCTGGTTGGGGGGGGGAGAGGGGAGGGGCTTTTTCTTTCTTCTCCCTCGCGGCGGGGGGGGGGGGGGGCGGCGGGGCGGCCGGGGGGGGGGGGGGGCGGGGGGGGGGGGGGGGGGGGGGGGGGGGGGGGGGGGGGGTGCCTGGCTAGGGTATTAGATGTAATCCTGATGTGCTGGGTGATGTGGGGGTAAGGGTTACTATTTAAAGAGAATCAATCAACACACAGGAGAACAGAGCTAAGAGATCAAAAGAGAGCCTGTGACTTGACGTTGTTCACATGCCTCAACTGTAGTCCAGATACCTGAGTTAGAATAAACTCCCTTTTAATGCCAATGCCTGTTGAGGTTAGGCTTTCTATCACTTGTAACTGAAAGAGTCTAATACATCCCTATTCACGAGGACACCAAGGCTCAGAGAAGTGAGGTAATCGACCCAGGATACCTGGCTGCTGTGATTTGACCCCATTTCTCTTGGCTCCCATGACTATGTCTCTCCCACCATGCCTACTTTGAATAGTAATCTTATGTTTGTGACATTTCACAAGACACAAAGCACTTTCTCATGACATACACCACCACACCAGATTCTACTGCTTTCACTGTGTTTTTCCGGCATGGGGTTATTATTGTTATTAGACACCCCGTATTATCAATCTCATTTTCCAGGTGAGGGCATTGAGAGTTGGTTGCATGTACACTTGGCTGGTGAGTGGCAAAATGGGACTGTCTGCTTCAAGTCTGACATAATATTCATGCCATTTCCCTACATCACTTCCTGGGTGTGCCATGGAGAATAATTGCCTCAGCTGGTGGCCTCTTGTCCCTTGCTTTTCCCCCAGGGAGCCTTGACCAGTGCATATCTTGGAGGCAGCTGCTTTTGGAGGAGGCCTGACACAATGGAAAGGGCCTGAGGCCTAGGGGTCAAACAGACTCAGGTTTAGATCTTGCTTCCCCCACTTACTGGCTTTGTAACTGACTTAGTCCACTCAGACTGCTGTAAGAAAATACCATGAACTGGGTGGCCAATAAGCAACAATGTATTTCTCATAGCTCCCGAGGCTGGGAAGTCCAAGATCAAGACGCCTGCAGATTCCGTGTCTGGTGAGGGTCTGCTTTGCAGTTCATAGATGACATCTTCTAGTTGTCCCTTCCTCACATGGTGGAAGGGACAAGACTGCTTGTGCCTCTTTTATAAAGGCACTAATCCCATTCATGAGGGTTTCACCCCCCTGAGCTAATCTCTTCCCCAAAGGCCATATCTCCTAATACGATCATCTTATTAGGGGGGTTGGGATTTCAACATATACATTTTGGAGGGGACACAAATACTTATTTATTTATTTTATTTTTGAAACAGAATTTCACTCTGTCACCCAGCTGGATTATAGTGCCATCTCAGCTCACTGCAACCTCCATCTCCTTAGCTCAAGCAATTCTCCTGCCTTGGCCTCTCAAGTAGCTGGGATTACAGGTGTATACCACCACACCTGGTTAATTTTTATATTTTTGTATTTTTTTTTGAGATGGTGTCTCACTCTGTCGTACAGGCTGGTGTGCAGTGGCATGATCTTGGCTCACTGTAACCTCTGCCTCTTGGGTTCACGCAATTCTCCTGCCTCAGTCTCCTAAGTAGCCTGGACTATAGGAGCATACCACTACGCTTGGCTCATTTTTGTATTTTTTTAGTAGAGATGGAGACTCGCCATGTTGGCCAGGCTGGTCTCCAACTCCTGACCTCAAGTGATCTTTCACCTCGGCCTCCCAAAGTGATGGGATTGCAGGCATAAGCCACCATGCCCGGCCTGGTTACAAATATCTAGACCATAGCAGTAACCATGGGCAAATTACTTGCTTTATCTGAACTCTTGTTTCCTCTTCTGTAAATCCTATGAGTCAGAGAGAATAATGTCTTGCAAGGTTTTTGTGAGGTTTAAATGGAGACAATGCATGTGAGTTGGAATAAGATCCACAATTAACATTAGTTGAGCATTTATGAGATGTATTGACTCACTGAACCCTCAAGCTAATCTTCTATGATAGGTATTATTCTTATCTCCATATACTATATGAGAAAATGAGGCACACAGAGGTTAAATAACTTGCCCAATGCCACATTTCTTGTGAATGGCTGAGCAGTATTCAACCCAAACATGCTGGTTGAGAGTGCCGAATCACAGCATCATGATACACCTAGCTCCGTGCTGAGTGCAGGGTAAGTGCTCAGATGATGGGAAACCATTTCTCCATCCCAATCCCATTTCTCTGGATACCTTAGCATCCAGTGTTTAGGACAGAATTGAAGCAGTGGAACTAGGGTGGAAGAGGGCCACATTCAATAGTACAGATTAGAGCAGGGATGGAGACCCAATCAGGGAGGTAATAATGGTCAAGAATCTATGTGGATCACACACCAGGAAGACAGTCAGGGTCTTGGATGCTAAGGGAGGAGGGCCCAGCAAGACAAGTGGGCTCAGGAATTAAAGACTCACAGGAACAGGTAAAGCCAACTAACAGACCCCTTAGTCACCAGAGGCTTTTTATCTCTGTCCCAGAACTTTACTGTGGTTTCTGTTAAGCCAGGAACCCATTAAAGAGTGGCTGACCTGGGCTCTGCAGAAGGAGGGGTTAGGATTAAGGGAGGCTGTGGCTTCTGGTGGGCATCTGTGTTTTGACATTGACTAAGTCTTGATGGTGATAATCTCGGTTCTTCATTCATTCATTCATTCAATAAATGTTTATAACCCAGTGGAGATTCCTTCCTTCCTTCCTTCCTTCCTTCCTTCCTTTCCTTCCTTCCTTCCTTCCTTCCTTCCTTCTTCTATAATAGGTATTATTATAGGAGTACAAACCATATTGTGAACTGCATATGTAAGGGATCCTTATTAGGACCTAACTAATGCCTGGTGATCTGAGGTGGAACAGTTTCATCCTGAAACCATCCCCCTGCAACCTCATCCGTGGAAAAATTGTCTTCCATGAAACCAGTCCCTGGTGCCAAAAAGGTTGAGAACCACTGTAGTAAGATACAACCTTACACCCATTAGGATGGGTACTATCCAAAAACAAACAAACAAACAAACAAACACCCCCTCCCCCCCAAAAAACAAGTGTTAATGACGAAGTAGAGAAATTGGAACTCTTATGTATTGTTAGAGTGAATATAAAATGGAGCAACCACTATGGAAAAAAGTATGACAGTTCCTAGAAAAAAAGCAGAATTATTATATGATCCAGTAATTTCACTTCTGGGTATATAGAAAACATAATTAAAAGCAGAGACTCCAACAAATGTTTATATGCCAATATTCATAGCAGCATTACTCATAATGGCCAAAAGATAAAAGCAACTCAAGTGTCCATCGATGGATGAATAGAAAAACAAAATTTGATTCATATATACATAGAATATTATTCAACCTTAAAGAGGAAGGAAACTCTGACCTACGCTACCACATGGATGAACCTATGGACATTGGGCTGAGTGAAATAAGCCAGTCACAAAAGGACAAATACTGTAAGATTCCACACTTGTATGCAATACCTAGAGCAGTCAAATTCATGAAGACAGAAAGTAGAATGGAGGCTACCAGGAGCTGGGGTAAGAAGGATGGGAAGTTTAGGGGATCCAGAGTTTCAGTTTGGGATGGTGAAAAAGTTCCTGAGATGGATGGTGGTGCTGGTTGCACAATGATGTGAATGGCTTAATGCACAGACCTGTACACTTAAAAATTATTAAGATGGTAAATCTTATGTGTATTTTACCACAAGTTTTAGAAATTTAATAAAACTTTAAAAAGTGATTGCTCACTTAAAAAATCATACCACTGTAATGACTGACAACATTTTGTACTATGAAGGGATGGTGCGAAGTGGATAAATTCCTAGCTGCCCAGTAAGGGCAGACGGGCCAGACATTGCAACAGATTTGTGGCAACTGAAGTTGTAACTGGTTTTGGACATTCATCTATTTTGGCAGGTCATATGACTTTAGTTTGATCATTGTGGTCATTTGCTATTAAGACAGCCATACTGGCCAGGCGTGATGGCTCATGCCTGTAATCCCAGCACTTTGGGAGGCCGAGGTGGGCAGATCACGAGGTCAGGAGATCGAGACCATCCTGGCTAACAGGGTGAAACCCTGTCTCTACTAAAAATACAAAAAAACAAAGTGAGCTGGGTGTGGTGGTGTGCGCCTGTAGTCCCAGCTACTCGGGAGGCTGAGGTAGGAGAATTGCTTGAACCCGGGAGGCGGAGGTTGCGGTGAGTCGAGATTGTGCCACTGTGCTCCAGCCTGGGTGACAGCAAGACTCCGTCTCAAAAACAACAACAACAACAACAAAAAAAAAAAAAAAAAAAAAAGATAGCCATACTCCTGAATGACTATAATTCCAGGATGGAGCAGGTCTCAGACCTTCCATGCACATTATCTTCTGTTGTGATGACAATGTGAGAAATGCTGTAAAAGATAGAGCTAGGTGTAGGGTACCTATTTGTTCATTCATTCTTGAGACAGGACAGAGGTGTAAATTACTGCTTCTTTGCTACCTCCTCTGCCACACTGTGCTTTTTTTCTTAGTGCATCATGCTTTGGCTGTAGGGTTTTCATCTCAATAATGGGGCAGCTTATGTTCAATGGGGAAGCCAATTTTCCTAAGTTGGGTTCCCTGAGGAACAGATTCCAAATTGGAGATTTGTGCACAGCTTTATGAGATACCTCTCAGGAACAACAACTGTGAGGGAGTGAGGGCAGCATGCTTGGAAGAGGCCTTAACCAATCTCATGGGAAGTTCTGACTGGGAGGGTCCTTGTGAATTGTCCACAGTTAGGTAAGTGGGTGGAATCTTCTGCCCCACGGTCTGGGACTTAGGCTGCCCTGGGAAGGGAGAATGATCTGAGGTGACATAACACTCCTTGGCTCAGGACAATGCTTGAGGAGTGTTGTAGCCATGAGCCCTCAATAGCCAACACTTGATTGATTGATTGATCAAGAAAGGGTCTTGTTCTATTGCCCAAGCTGGAGTGCAGTGGTACGATCTTGGCTCACTACAACCTCTGCCTCCCTGGTTGAAGTGATTCTCATGCCTCAGCCTCGCAAGTAGCTGGGATTACAGGTGCGTGCCACCACACCTGGCTAATTTTTGTGTATTCAGGTAGAAATGGGGTTTTTGCCATGTTATCCAGGCTGTCTCGAACTCCTGGCCTCAGGTGATCTGCTCGCCTTGGCCTCCCAAAGTGCTGGGATTACAGGTGTGAGCCACCGGGTCTGGCTGATAGCCAACACTTTAGGCATTTGGAGGAGTGTGTGCCTTGCCAAAAGCCCAGACAATGAAAGAAAAACAAAAGAAAAATCCTCTGCAGGGGGATCTGGGCAGCACAGCACACACATATATGCCGCACCAGTCTTCTGCTTTTGTCTTCAGCGGTTAAAGACATGCTAAAGACAAAAGTAAGGCATATCCTGGAAAGGTAGCACAAAACAATACCAGAAGCATGAACAAGAGCTGAGTTTTTTTTAAAAAATCTGTTGCTTAAACAATATCAGTAAAAATGGAAAAAAAAAGTATTAAACTCCAACCTCCCTTCTGAATTACTTGTTTTCACTTGCTGTGTTATTATCTGGTCACTATCCATCTGTACATACAAATTTTACACAGTTATGATTATAGGTATGTATATGTGTGTGTATATAATATTTGTACTATGTGTATTTATATAAAAATGATCCTTTTTTTGCTGATGACAGTGAGTTTTTAAAAATGAGTTAAATTTGATAGAGAAATATGGATCTTAAATATACAATTAGATTAGTTTTGATAAGTGTACACACTTGGGTGACTACCACCTAGTTAAGGTAGACATTTCCGTTATTCCAAATGGTTTTCCTGTGACCCTTCTGGTCAGTCTCCACCCCCATAGGCCACTACTGTTCTGACTTCTATCGCCATGGATTAGTGTTGTCTATTTTTGAATTCTACATTAAAGGAAGCAGAGAGGATTGACTCTTTTGATACACATATATGTAAAGATTGACTTTTTTTCTTTCCTTAATACTACTAATGTGTTTTTTTCTAATTATAAAACATGTATATATTATCAATATTATGCAATACAGAATAATATGATGCAGCATTCAAAACAACTGTGCTTAGACCCATTTCCTATAGGTGACCACTGAATCTTGGTACATTTTCTTACAGAGATTCTCAAAGTCTAGTCTCCAGACTAGCAACCTCAGCAGAACCCAGAAATGCACAATTTTCAGCCCTACCCCAGGTCTACTGAGTCAGAAACTCTGGGGGTGTAGACTAGCAATGCGGTTTAAGAAGCCCTCCAGATGTTCCTGTACATCAGTATTTGAGAACCATTTCCTTATGATTTCCCTCCTTCCTTGCTTCCTTCCTTTTTTCCTTTCTTCCTTCCTCTGTCCCTCCCTTTCTTCCTTCCCACATTTTTATATTCTACTTTCTCATATGACACCTTATCAGAAGCATTACCATGCTGTGCCAGGTAATGAACTAATTTATTTAGACTAGGAAAAACTGGTGTGGTATTTATTTAAGTGTAGAAATGAGGGTAGATGTGGCCTGATTGGGCTTTTGCACTCTCTTGGGATAACTGTTTCCCAGCCTGGCCACATTTGTGGATGGCTTCTTTACTCCCTCTCATCCCCCATACAGCATGAGGATGCTGGAAATGTGTTTGGGTGGAGAGGTTCAATTGTATTTGGGAAGATTTACAAATAAATCTTGTCTCATTTATAGCAGGTGAATAAGAGCTTTATCCAGGGAAATGACACAAAAGGCTGGACTTGGGTTCTCAAGTAAGAGTTGGTCTCGAGAAGTCTAGGTGGGCAGGCATGGATGTGCCAGTGGCAGGGGAGACATCCTGAAGGAAAGATCACTATGTGGCTCTGCGGGAGACACTGTCTGGGTTCTTGGTTCTGATTGAACAAGGACCCTTCCTCTTGCCTCATAATACAGCACTGTTGGAGAGCACTGCGTCTGTTGGTGGACTCTAGATTGGCAGGCCTGACTTTGGTCCTCCTTGGGAAGTGCCTGTTGACGCTTCTTGCCTTGAGATGCCGTTTGTTAGGCAGAAAGAGGAGAAGGGGCTTTATCCACAATCATCCCAAGTATAGCCCTCCACACAAAGGCTTTCTTCTATTCATCTTGCAAGAAATGACCTTTCAAGATATGACCTGTGAGCACCTAGAGACTGGGGAAGTGACTTGCTGAAGGTCACATGGTGTGTTTCGGCAACACTGGGATTCCAATCCTAATCACCTAACTCCGAATTCTGCCCTCTTTCCACTCTGGTGCTACCTCCTGGAGCAGGCATGGTTCTATTCTTCTTCATGGTGGACGGGGCAGTAGGAAAAGGGACAGTGCTGGACATCTGAGGGAGCAAGAGCCACCTATATCAGAACTCCTGGGGAAAAGGAAGGAAGAAAACATGAAATGCGTTGTGACATAGTGCAAAAATGAGTGGGTTCTGGGACCAGTGTGAGCTGATTTAGAATCAGAGCTGAGGTACTTACGGGTTGTGTGATGTATCAGTAATTGATTGGTGTGCAACAAATTACTTCTAAACTTAGCAGCTTGAAAAAAACCCACACATTTATTATCTCAGAGTTTCTGTGGATCAGGAATTCAGGTTCACCTTACTTGGGTTCTCTGCTTGTGGGCCTCTTACAAGGCTGCGTTCGGTGTGTTGGCTGGTGCCTGGTGCTGAGGTCTCATATTAAGGCTTAACTAAAATGATCCTGTCTTAGTCTCCCCAGGCTTCTAAAACAAGATGCCATGTATGCCATAGACTGGGTGGCTTAAACAGCAGACATTTCTTTTGTCACAATTTTGGAGCCTCTCAATCTGAATTTAGAGGTTAGGGTGCCACCATACCCAGGTTCTGGTGAAGGCTGTCTCTTCCTGGTTTATAGACAATTGCCTCCTCCTGTGTCCTCATATGGCAGAATGTGTGTGTGTGTGTGTGTGTGTGTGTGTGTGTGTGAGTGAGTGAGAGAGAGAGAGAGAGAAACACTGTCTCTGGTCTCTTCTTATAAGGGCACTAATCTCATCCTGAGGCTCCATCCTCATGACTTCATCTAACCCTAATTATTTCCCAAAGGTCCTATCTCCAAATACCATCACACTGGGGGTTAAGGCTTCAGTTTCTCCTGGGCTGTTGGATGAAGGGTCTGAGGCCATCCTTGCTTCCTTCCACAGGAGCCTCCCCAGCATGGCAGATGACTTAACTCTTCTGTATCCCCCTCAGCCCTTTTAACATGTAAAATGGCAGTTGCTGTAGCTATCTTAGAGTTGTCGTGGGATTTCCTGAGGTAATGTAGAAAATTGCCTTGCACAGAAAATGGCACCTTGTTGGGGCTTCCTAAATGGTAACTATTATTCCTATTATTATAATTTTTAGGGCATCTGTTACTTAGAAGCTTGGCTATTGTCCAGACAGCATATGGGGTATAGCCCTGTCCCCTGCTATAACACAAAGGCTTCCCTACATGAAGAAAAAGTTCTAAGCACCAGAGAAAATGCATCTAAGACCACATGACTGGCAGTTTTCAGAGACGTGGCCTGGGAAATACAATGGTCGCATTTATTGTCCCTTCATGATAAGAGCAGGACTCAGCTTCTCAGGGTGGGCCCCAGTGTGTTCTTCACATCCTTGGGAACAAACCCAGCTGCTAACACTGCATGCGGAACAGCCCCCAACTGCACCCATGGCATCCAGAACAGACACCTACTGCACCCACTGCATGTGGCATGCATGAACCCTCAGGGAAGTTCAACTCGAGCCACTTTTGCACAGTTGATCTCATCTCTCAACCATTGTTTCTGGTTTTTGTCCCATATTTGTTAATATCTGAAAGCATCTCTGTTTGCTGTTTTCCCAACCAATCCTGGGCACAGTTACCAAGGTGTTTTCCAGAGGCCTTGGGAGCCATATCTTTCTCAGTCATCATTTAGGGCCATTACAGGGAGAAGTAGAAGTCTCATTGCGTGGGATAACATAGATGTCCTAAATCCTCACTGGGTAGAAACAAGACCAGACTGAATGTCTGTTCTGAATTATCTTTCTCTGTTTAAACGAAGTCCAGGAGGAACCCTTACTTGCAAAATATATATTATTCAGCCCAATGCTGAGTTCATTTCCTAAAGAGATCGGGTCCAAATAACACTTTAATTGAATTCAGTTTCTTGACCTGACACTGACTTGGTTCTCCCTCCTGTGCCTTCCAATATTAGACAAAGGAGAAAGAGGAGGAGGAATAGACAAATAAAGCAATTCACATGGATTTATAGGCCAAGTCACTCACTTCCACATTCCATAAAGCCCAAATGACTGTATAGGAAACAGCTGCAGTATTTATTGGGGCCTGGTAAGGCCTCATTACTGTCCCACCTCCTTACAGGGGATATTGCCTCCAAATGGAGTGCAGTGGAGGGAGTAATTGACTCTGCTGCACTGGCACCTGGTGTTTCTGCCAAATGCCTAAGGTCAGTGCTGAAAAAAAAAAAAAAAACAGATGGAGGGAGGCCTCAGGGCCTCCAGTGGAGTGGGGGAGCGGAGCCAAGAGACAGTCAGAAGGGATTTCATTAGTTTGTATTTTTCTTCCCTCACATAAGTAGTGTTTATTGATCACCTACTATATGTCAGGCATAGTTGTAGGCACTGGGGATACAAGGACAGACACAGCTTCTGCTTTCTTAGAGCAGGTACTCTAGGTGGCTCTACCTAAACAATGATCTCTTGCCACATGTAGCTATTTAGTTTTATTTTTTAAATTATACTTTAAGTTCTGGGATACATGTACAGAACGTGCAGGTTTGTTACCTAAGTATACATGTGCCATAGTGGTTTGCTGCATCCATCAGCCCGTCATCTACATTAAGTATTTCTCCTAATGCTACCTCTCCCCTTACCCCCCCACCCACGGACAGGCCCTGGTGTGTGATGTTCCCCTCCCTGTGTCCATATGTTCTCATCGTTCAACTCCCTCTTGTAAGTGAGAATATGCAGTGTTTGGTTTTCTGTTCCTGTGTTTGCTGAGAATGATGGTTTCCAGCTTCATCTATGTCCCTGCAAAGGACATGAACTCATTCTTTTTTATGGCTGCATAGTATTCCATGGTGTATATGTGCCACATTTTCTTTATCCAGTCTTTCATTGATGGACATTTGGGTTGGTTCCAAATCTTTGCTATTGTGAATAGTGCTGCGTAAACATACGTGTGCATGTGTCTTTACAGTAGAATGATTTATAATCCTTTGAGCATATACCCAGTAATGAGATTGCTGGGTCAAATGATATTTCTATTTGTAGATCCTTGAGGAATCACCACACTGTCTTACACAATGGTTGAACTAATTTACACTCCCATCAACAGTGTAAAAGCCTTCCTATTTCTCTATATCCTCGCCAGCATGGGTTGTTTCCTGACTTTTTAATGAACACCATTCTAACTGGTGTGAGATGGTATCTCATTGTGGTTTTGATTTGCATTTATCTAATAATCAGTGATAATGAGCTTTTTAAAATATGTTTGTTGGCCACATAAATGTCTTCTTTTGAGAAGCATCTGTTCATATTCTTTGTCCACTTTTTGATGGGTTTTTTTTTTTTTTTTGTAAATTTGTTTAAGTTCCTTGTAGATTCTGGATATTATCCCTTTGTCAGATGGATAGGTTGCAAAAATGTTCTTCCATTTTGTAGGTTGCCTGTTCACTCTGATGATAGTTTCCTTTGCTGTGCAGTAGCTCTTTAGTTTGATTAGATCCCATTTGTCAATTTTGGCTTCTGTTGCAATTGCTTTTGGTGTTTTAGTCATGAAGTCTTTGCCCATGCCTATGTCCTAAATGGTATTGCCTAGGTTTTCTTCTAGGGTTTTTATAGTTTTAGGTCTTATGTTTAAGTCTTTAATCCATCTTGAGTTAATTTTTGTATAAGGTGTAAGGAAGTGGTCCAGTTTCAGTTTTCTGCATATGGCTTGCCAGTTTTCCAACACCATTTATTAAATAGGGAATCCTTTCCCCATTGCTTGTTTTCATCAGGTTTGTCAAAGATCAGATGGTTGTAGATGTGTGGTGTTATTTCTGAGGCCTCTGTTCTGTTCCGTTGGTCTATATATCTGTTTTGGTACCAGTGCCATGCTGTTTGGGTTATTACAGCCTTGTAGTATAGTTTGAAGTCAGGTAGTGTGATGCCTCGGCTTTATTCTTTTTGCATAGGATTGTCTTGGCTATACGAGCTCTTTTTGGTTCCATGTGAACTTTAAAGTAGTTTTTTCTAATTCTGTGAAGAAAGTCAATTGTAGCTTGATGGGAATAGCACTGAATCTATAAATTACTTTGGGCAGTATGGCCATTTTCATAATATTGATTCTTCTTCTTCATGAGCATGGAATGTTTTTCCATTTGTTTGTGGCCTCTCTTATTTCCTTGAGCAGTGGTTTGCAGTTCTCCTTGAAGAGGTCCTTCACATCCCTTGTAAGTTGTATTCCTATGTATTTTGTTCTCTTTGTAGCAATTGTGAATGGGAGTTCACTCATGATTTGGCTCTCTGTCTATTATTGGTATATAGGAATGCTTGTGATTTTTGCACATTGATTTTGTATCCTGAGACTTTGCTGAAGTTGCTTATCAGCTTGAGGAGTTTTGGGGCTGAGATGATGGGGTTTTCTAAATATACAATCATATCATCTGCAAACAGAGACAATTTGACTTCCTCTCTTTCAGAGACTAGGATTGCAACCCCTGCTTTTTTTGTTTGTTTGTTTTCCATTTGCTTGGTAAATATTCCTCCATCCCTTTAGTTTGAGTCTATGTGTGTCTTTGCATGTGAGATGGGTCTCCTGAATACAGCACACCAATGGGTCTTGACTCTTTATCCAATTTGCCAGTCTGTGTCTTTTAATTGGGGCATTTAGCCCATTTAGATTTAAGGTTAATATTGTTATGTGTGAATTTGATCCTGTCATTATGATGCTAGCTGGTTATTTTGCATATTAGTTGATGAAGTTTCTTCATAGTGTTGATGGTGTTTACATTTTGGTATGGTTTTGCAGTGGCTGGTACCAGTTTTTCCTTTCCATATTTAGAGTTTCCTTCAGGAGCTCTTGTAAGGCAGGCCTGGTGGTGACAAAATCTCTTAGCATTTGCTCGTCTGTAAAGGATTTTAGTTCTCCTTCACTTATAAAGCTTATTTTGGCTGGATATGAAATTCTGGGTTGAAAATTCTTTTCTTTAAGACTGTTGAATATTGGTCCCCCAATCTCCTCTGGCTTGTAGGGTTTCTCCAGAGAGATCTGCTGTTAGTCTGATGGGCTTCCCTTTGTGTGTAACCAGAACTTTCTCTCTGGCTGCTCTTAATATTTTTTCCTTCATTTTGACTCTGGTGAATCTGACGGTTATGTGTCTTGGGGTTGCTCTTCTCAAGGAGTATCTTTGTGATCTTCTCTGTATTTCCTGAATTTGAATGTTGGCCTGTCTTGCTAGGTTGAGGAAGTTCTCCTGGATAATATCCTGAAGTGTGTTTTCCAATTTGCTTCCAGTCTCCCCATCACTTTCAGGTACACCAATTAAACGTAGGTTTGGTCTTTTCACATAGTCCCATATTTCTTGGAGGCTTTGTTCATTCCTTTTCATTCTTTTTTTTCTCTAATCTTGTCTTTATGCTTATTTCATTAAGTTGTTCTTCAATCTCTGATATCCTTTCTTCTGCTTTATTGATTCGGCTATTGATACTTGTGTATGCTTCACAAAGTTCTCTTTCTTCCTCACAAAACTGAAAAACATGCTGTGTTGTGTTTTTCAGCTCCATCAGGTCATTTATGTTCTTCTCTAAACTGGTTATTCTAGTTAGCAGTTCCTGTAACCTTTTAGCAAGGTTCTTAGCTTCCTTGCATTGGATTAGAACATGCTCCTTTAGCTCAGAGGAGTTTGTTATTACCCACCTTCTGAGGTCTACTTCTGTCAATTTGTCAAATGCATTCCCCATCCAGTTTTGCTCCCTTGCTGGCGAGGAGTTGTGATCCTTTGGAGGAGAAGAGACATTCTGGTTTTTGGAATTTTCAGCCTTTTCACACTGGTTTTTCCTTATCTTCGTGGATTTATCTACCTTTGGTCTTTAATGTTGCTGACCTTCAGATGGGGTTTTTGTGTGGGTGTCCTTTTTGTTGATGTTGATGTTGATGCTATTGCTTTCTGTTGGTTAGCTTTCCTTCTAATAGGCCTCTTTTCTGCAGGTCTGCTGGAGTTTGCTGGAGGTCCACTCCAGACCCTGTTTTCCTGGGTATCACCAGTGGAGGCTGTAGAACAGCAAAGATCGCTGTCTGCTTTTTCCTCTGGAAGCTTGGTCCCAGAGGGGCATTTGCCACATGCCAGCTGGTGCTCTCCTGTATGAGGTGTCTGTCAACCCATGCTGGGAGGTGTCTCTCCGTCCGGAGGCACAGAGGTCAAGGACCCACTTGAGGAGGCAGTCTGCCCCTTAGCAGAGCTCAAGTGCTGTGTTGGGGAGAACTGCTGCTTTCTTCAGAGCTGGCAAGCAGGAACATTTAAGTCTGCTGAAGCTGTGCCCAGAGCCGCCCCATGCCCCAGGATGTTCTGTCCCAGGGAGATGGGAGGTTTATCTATAAGCCCCTGACTGGGGCTGCTGCCTTTCTTTCAGAGATGGCTTGCCCAGAGAGGAGGAATCTAGAGAGGCAGTCTGGCTACAGCAGCTTTCCTGAGCTGCCATGGGCACCACCCAGTTTGAACTTCCCAGCAGCTTTGTTTCCACTGTGAGGGAAAAACTGCCTACTGAAGCCTCTGTAATGGCGAACGCCCCTCCCTGCACCAAGCTTGAGCATTGCAGGTCGACTTCAAACTGCTGTGCTGGCAGTGAGAATTTCAAGCCAGTGGATCTTAGCTTGATGGGCTCCATGGGAGTGGAATCTGCTGAATAAGACCACTTGGCTCCCTAGCTTTAGCCCCCTTTCTATGGGAGTGAATGGTTCTGTCTCAGAGACATTCCAGGCACCACTGGGGTACAAAAAATAATCTTGCAGCTAGCTCGGTGTCTGCACAAATGGATGCCCAGTTTTGTGCTTGAAACCCAGGGCCCTGGTGGTGTAGGCATCTGAGGGAATCTCCTGGTCTGCGGGTTGCAAAGACCATGCAAAAAGCACAGTATCTAGGCCAGAGTGCACTGTTCCTCATGGCACAATTCCTGATGACTTCCCTTGGCTAGGGGTGGGGGTTCCCTGACCCCTTGTGCTTCCCAGGTGAGGCAACACCCCACCCTGCTTCTGCTCACTTTCTGTGGGTTGCACTCACTGTCTAACCAGTCCCAGTGAGACAAACCAGGTACCTCAGTTGGAAATGCACAAGTCACCTGCCTTCTGCATTGATCTCTCTGGGAGCTTCAGACCAGCTCCCAGCTCTTCCATTTGTTATGAGCCATGGGATTCTGGTAGAGTCATTCAACCTTCCTGTGCCTTCATTTCCTCATCTGTAAAATGGGAAAACTATAACCTATCTCAAAGGACTGGGTGAGGATCACGATACTCAATGAGAAGATGTTTTATAAGCATCAAAGCTGGATAATTTCAAGCTGTTATCACTCCATCTTCCTTATTTCCCCGCATTGTTTTTGTAGCAGACACAAGTTGACTTGCGCCACCTCCTCCTTGTGGAATAGCAGCACCCTGATCCTCCTTTGGGAGTTCCTGGGGCTCATCTCTTGGGAGCATGTGGATTATTTGGGACTGACCCCATCCCAAAGTGCCAGGGCTAGCCCAAACTCCAGGTCTGGCCAAGCAGAACACCCCTGACTCCAGCGATTGGTTCAGGGATAGCCAGGGGCCCCAACAGGGGCCAGCTGATCAGTCTGAAACTTTTGCTGGAACTCCTGGGAGAGACTCTGCCCTCCTTGCTGAGATTGCCAACCTGGGAGAATGTAAGTCTGGGGGTGTTGGGGGCCATCTTTGCCATCTTACAGGGAGAGCCTGCCACCATACAGAGGCAGAATGGAGAGCAGGAGGAAGACACAGAGTCCTGTGGACATTATTAGAGTTCATGTTTCCAGTCATGCCTGACTATGTTCATTATGATTGAGGTGGGCTAACATTTCATGTCTATTTCCCTTTCTGTGAACTGTGCTCATATCTTTTACTGATTTTTCTATTGGATTGTTGGTGTTTTTCTCATAGATTTGCAGAAACTTTCTTTTGTTTTAGTAGTTATTTTTCATTGAGGTCAAATTCACATAAAACTTACCATTTTAAGTGTACAATTCAGTGGAATTTAATTCATTCACAATGTTGTACAACTGTCACCTCTGTCTAGTTCCAAAACCAACCTTCCTTCCTTCCTTCCTTCCTTCCTCCCTCCCTCCCTCCCTCCCTTCTCTCCCTCTCTCTCTCTCCCCCCTCTCTCCCCTCCCCCCGCCTCTCTCTCTCTCTCTCTTTCTTTCTTTTGACAGAGTCTTGCTCTGTTGCCAAGGCAGGAGTGCAGTGATGAAATTGCAATCACAGCTCACTGCAGGCTCCACCTCTTGGGCTCAAGTGATTCTCCTACCTCAGCATCCTAAGTAGCTGGGACCACAAGCATGCACCACTGCACTCGGCTAATTTTTGTTTATTTTTTGGTAGAGAAGAGGTCTCACTGTGATGCCTAGGCTGGTCTCAAACTCCTGAGCTCAAGCGATCCTCCTGCCTTGGCCTCCCAAATTACTGGGATTACAGGTGTGAGCCACCATGCCCAACCCCAAAACATTTTAATGATCACCAAAGAAACTCGGTACTTTCTATTAAGCAACTACTGCCCGTTCCCTCACTCTTTCTAGCCCCTGGTGACCACTTATCTGTGACCATAGAGATGGAATTTTCTATGGATTTATCTATTCTGAATATTTCATAAAACGAACTTATATAATCTGTGCATTTCTTTGACTTAGCATAATATTTGTAAGGATCCTCTATACTCTGGCATGTATCGGTGCTTCGTTTCTCTTTATGGCTGAATAATATTCCATTGAATGGATATACCATGTTTTGTTTATCCATTCATCCACTGGTGGAAATTTGGGTTGTTTCTATCTTTTGGTTCTCGTGAATTGTGCTCCTATGAATATTCATGTTTGAGTGTTTGTTTGAATTGATATTAGAAAAATTATTTCTTACCCTATGATAGGTGTTGCAAATATTGTTTTTCAGTTTGCCATTGGTCTTTGACTTTGCTTTTGTCAAGCAGAATTTTGAAAGTATTGTTCTATAGTTGAATTTGCCAGCTTTTCCAACTAATGGGTTTTGTGACACAGTTGGAAAGGTCATCCTTACGCTTGAGGTTATAAAACAATTGTACTATCAAAACCTCTGCTTATCCATTTATTTTCTTACCAATGAAACAGGGATTGAAAACAGCCCTACTTGCCATTCCCTCCCTTCCCAGGGTTATTGTGAGGACCACATATGACAAATGATATAAAAGAGTCTTACAAAATATAAAGCAATATATACACACAAAGCATGTCATCATCACTATTAATTCTATTAAATTCTGGCATCAACTAGCTGAGTTCTGCTTGTTGCTTTTGTTTTGCAGAGCAGGGCTTGAAGGGCAGAATTATTCACTGAGCTGGCCAAGGATGCATTCGCTGGTAGCAACATGGAGAATGTCACAAAATTAGTCATCTCAGCAAGGGGGAGGTGTTCATAGTTGACCAGAAAAGTAAAAATACCTTAAACCAAAAACTATTCTGATCACCTTTCCTGCAAATGAAGCCTTTTCTTTCTACCAGGAAAAGAAACCAATTCAGTGGGTTTTGCATTATTTGGCTGCTATTGCAAGTTAAGCCTCACCGGCGGTCATTTGTGACACATTTTCTTTACATTTTTAACCCCAAATTCTTTTTTTAAATGGAAAACTTTATGTTGAACTCTGTATTGAAACAATGTAATTATAGGGAATGAAAAAATAGGTTAATACTTGATTGCAATTATTTCTATGCTGATTCCTCCAGGGTAGAATCGTGCACTGGTTAAGTCCTTAGGCTCTGATATGAGCCAAACCTGGGCTTCAATGTAATTAAGTTACTAGCTAACTGTGTGATCTTGGGTAACTTGCTTCACTGCTCTGGGCCTGTGTTCATCCAACTTGAAAACAAGGATGATTTATAGCACTGGACTCATGGCGCTGCAGCAAAAATCAGTGATAAAATCTACATAGAGTGCTTGGCCCTGTGCCTATGTGGAGGGAGAACTTGTTAAACACTAGCTATCAGTATAATTCAGGAATATCTAAAAGAATTCAGACATGAGCCCCAAGGAAATGGAATAAACCCTGCCAGGGGCTCTTCTGGTCCTTAGTGGGTGGCATAGATCAAATCACATGGTAGAAGCCCTCCCCTCACACATCCACATTCATTTGGGGACAAACCTGGTTTCTGTTACTACCATGTGAAGGGTAAACATTGGGAATAGCAGTTGGTTCTCAGACAACAAGGAAAAAGTGGCCTCGCAGAGGAGGAGTCACAGGAGGGCAGCAGGAGGGCTGGGGTGGGCTGTGGGGAGGACTGGAAGAGTGAGGACCTGGTGCTGGAGGCCTGCCCAGCTCTGATGTGGGTTCATTGTGTGTGGTGATAGATTTTCAGGGGGCACAGACATTTTTCTCTTTTTCTTTCCTCTCTTCCTATTCCCAATCTGGGTAACTGTGGAGCCCAAGCTCCATTCCTAGGTCTAGCTTGGTTGGGCCCTGTATTAGCCCATTTTGCATTGCTGTAAAGGAATACCTGGGGTTGGGTAATTAAGGAAAAAAGCTTTATTTGGCTGACTGTGGTGGCTCACGCTGCAATCCCAGCACTTTGGGAGACTGAGGTGGGAGAATTGCCTGAGACCAGGACTTTGAGACCAGCTGGCCCAACATGGTGAGACCTCATCTTGAGAAAAAAAAAAAAAGTAGAGTTTTAATTGACTCATGGTTCTGCAGGCTATATAAACAGCACCAGCATCTGCTTGGCTTCTGGTGAGGCCTCAGGAAGCTTCCAATCATAGTGGAAGGTGCAGGCATATCACATGGTGACAGAGGGAGCAAGGAAGAGAGATGAGGTCCCAGACTCTCCAACAACCAGATCTCTCATGAACCCATTACTGTGGAGGTGGGCACCAAGCCATTCCTGAGGGGTCCATCCCCATGACCCAAACACTGCCCACCAGATCCCACCTCCAACATTGAAGATCACATTTCAACAGCCCTAAAAAAAGAAATTATGTCTGTGAGACTTCTGTTCTATGCCAGGTACTTTAAATCCATGATCATGTTGGATCCTGTGCCATGGGTGGATCACTATCATATGACAGATGAGGAAACCAAGACTCAAAGAAGGTATATTCCTTCATGAGCCCCACACACAGCTGGTGCACAGCAGAGCCAGAAGGTAAACCACTATCTGATTTACTCCAGCCTCTGCCAGGTGTCAGCTCAGAGTGCTCTGCCATTTTTGGCATTGGTTTTGTGTGGCTTTTTGTGACATTCCTATGACATTTCTGTGGCTCAGCACCCTACACATGGGTCTCCTATTACTATTTGTGGATTTTTAAATTTTAATAATGGTGAAAATAACTGATGTTTACCGAGTTCCTGTCACCAGTGGGCACACAAGCAGGTTGAGCCACTTGCTCAAGTTCTCACAAGCTCAAGGCTCATGGCAGAGCCAGGAAAGAATCCAGTTTGTTGCACTCCAAGACGTAGTTTTAACTCTCATTTTCTTGGAAAATCTAGGCTTGTGGCAGGGGTGCTAATCTCTGTGCCTATCTTTCTCAGGTAACGTGGGGGCTTTTGCGGGTTTAAACTAGTTAGAAGGGGACAGCAAAGGGCCTGAACATGTCCAGGGGGAGGCTTGAGGCAGTGGGATGATAGCAAGGGCTGTGGGCAAGTGGCATCTATTTCTGAACTCCATGACCTCCTGCCTCCTGGCATGAGGCTATAATAAACCCCATGATTCACCAGTTGAACTTCTTCCTGTGGTTGCTCCAAGCAGGTCTTGTGCTTTGCCACCTGTGGGCCCCAGCTCACTCTGCGTGCTCCAGGAGAACATCCTGCCCCATCTCACTCCCCTTGCCATGCCTGCCTGGGAACACCCACTGCACCTGCCACCTCCTCTAGGACGCCTCGATGGGCTAACCTGGATAATCTATTCATTTCTGAGTCCAAACCAAATCATTTATTATATACTCAGAAAAAGGCAAATGGAAAACTATACCAATTTTGAGAAATTTGGGAACATCTCTCTCAGGAGACATGCAGGGGCCAATACGTGTTAGTGACTATCTTAGCATATGAAATTCCTTGACTCTCTAGTGCTTGATTCAATTTTTACAGAAGAAATCTTATTCTACTTTAACTCCACATGAAATGGGTTTGGTCTTCCTTGTAGAAGGCAGGAGACTTTGAGCAAAGTGTGGTGTAAGATAGCCTGGGTGGGGAAGGCTGGTGACCTTGGGTAAGTCACTTCCCATATCCGAGCCTTTGCTCCTCTGTCTGTGAAAGAGTGGTGCTTAAGTTGCTGGGAGTTATAAAAGGGTAATAACAATTGCTACCGTTTATTGAGTGCTTACTATGCACCAGACACTGTGCTAAGCTTAGCTTTGCATTCTTCTTAGATCTTCTCAAGAGCTCCTCTCATCCCTGATATCCCTTATCCTGCAATATTGTTTTTCCCATAGCACTTACCATTTTGTATGATATTATATAACATACTGATTATGCTTATTTTTTTACTTCCTCTCCCAGGGCCTCTTGCCTCGTACAACTCCAGGGGGCACCATTCACAATGGATTCTACTCCAAGGGTGCTTTTACTAAGAATATTAGCATGAATGGTGCAAACTCCTGGAATTGTGTGATGTGGAGCCCGGGGGAGCTTCAGAAGGTCAGGGATTTTTGTGTGTGCCAGTTCTGATCATTGTTGTATCCCTGTATCCAGAATGGTGCCAGACCTCTAGTAAGCATTCAGTAAATATCTATTGAAAGAATGAATAACAGAGCATCCAAAGAGAGCTGATTTTACTGTCTAGGAAACTGACTTATGAATTTGCCCAGAGCCCCACAAGCCAATGACCCAGCTGTTCTGCCTCCAGCCTGCCTGCTCTGCATGGCTTTACTAAGCTGCATGCCTTTAACTCCTGGCATTGCCCCCATCAGCAAGTAACTGCTCAACAAATATTGAAGCTTTTCCCTCCATGGGTCAGGCCCTCTGCTAGACTCTCCCAGCAGAGTGACAAACCATCATATAGCCGTTAATTCCAGAAACTGAATTAAATTGCACAGTGCAAAAAAAAAAAAAAAAGAGGATCTTTAGAAGAAAAATCCCGAACCCAAGTGCTAATGTTTGGAGTTTGCAGAAGCCTTTCAAGCCTCACCAACCCGATTATTTTTCCTGCTGCCTTCCCTTTTGTGTTTCTTCCCCTTTTTGCTAGGAGTGAGTTCTGCTCTCCTGTAGGCTACAATGTGTCAGTTGTTATAAAATCCGGGAGGCGGAGTCTAGTGACGTAGGCGGTGGGGGAGAGCTCCGCCAGCCCTGCAGGGCGAGCAGTCCAGCCCTGGGTTCACCGGAGCTTAAGCGTTGCGGCAGGAAAACTTCCATCTCGCTCTCCTGGCTTTGATCCTCACTGGACAGCAGACCAGAGGCACCGAAGGGAGGGAGGATGCGAGATGACCGGCCCTTTGGCAACCTGACCATCGACTTAGCAGAGCCTTCAAAAGCGAGCCAGGGGCTGGCTGCACGACCAAGGAGGCGCCGCGCCTCTCGTGGATGTGTGTGTGTGTGAGTGATCCAGCGAGTGTGTGTGCGTGCGAGGGTGTGTGTGTATGCCTGTGTGCACATCACAATTGTGTGTGTGTCCGGGTGAGTGTGCGTGTGCACGCGTGAGTGTGTGTGTATGTTTGCATGTGTGTGTGAGTGCTCTTGGCTATTATTATTTTTGGAAGAAACATCTTTGAAAATCTGGGGCAGGTTACTGTGCTCCTAGGGTAATTCTTCTTTTGCAAGAGGAGCTGACCATAGCAAGCTACTAGAGCCATTTCTCGGCAAGTAAAGAGATTTTTCCTCCCAGGAGAAGGATTCTTCCCCCTGCTCTGCAGCCAAGTGAAAGAGATTAGTCCCTAAACCTGTGAAATCGACCAGAGCTGTGTGATTACCAGGGCTTGAGAGAGGACTCGAAAAGAAAAGGAGAAATAAATCGGCCTGTCAGTTTCTTTGGCCACATCGGAAGATGTCATCTCAAACTAAGTTCAAGAAAGACAAAGAGATCATTGCTGAATATGAAGCCCAAATAAAAGGTGAGATGCTGGCTGGGAGAGTTTTTTTTTCTCCTCCCCTTTTGTTTTTCTCTTGCTCTGGTTCCCGCCCCCCCACCCACCCACCCAGTTTTCCTCTCTGCCATTATGAAATGTTATGCATCAATAATCTTTTTGTGAGGAGGAACAGTGGCAGCCGCACAAGTCCGGACTGGTTTCAACTGCAGATAGCGCTGGGGCTGGGAGTGTGGATTATGGAACGGGCAGCAGTCTCTGCATTGCAGGTGTGTGAGGAGGATCCTACGCCTGACTTTAGGAGTGTCGCCGATACTCCATCATCTTGGCGGTGACATGTCACTCTAAGGCCATTTTGACAGTCACTACCTCTACCCCTTCCCCACCACGGTAAAAGCCCTTTAATATTGCGGTATATTTCTTACCATCTGCTCTTTTTCCCTCCCCCTTTTTGGTTTCTGTTGGTGGTGGTGGTTTTGCCTCCGCCTCTTTCTCTGGGCTGGAATTCACATGCATGTGCACAGCGAGGCAGCATCCCTGGGCGTCACTTCTTTGTCGGTGTCTCTGGGCTGGCCTGGGTTGCCATGGATTAACTGTTATGGGGCATATTGATCCAGACTAATGCAGGCATTTAGGCATAAAGAGGAAGCTCGGCGAAGAAAATGTATTATCTCGCGGTGTGCAGCCCAATCACTCTGTGCCCTGGCGTTTAGGGTCATCAGCTTTCATTCAAAGCCAACACCTCAGCATGCCGTTTGGGCTGGTTGGCGCTGTCTGGCTTCCGGGGTTCCAGGAGAAGCCTGCCGGGAGGGCGAGATGACCTCTGGCTGCTGGTTGCAGCTTCTGTGCCACCGGGTGTATACTTCTTTCAGAGCCGCTCCCTAAATCCACGCTGGCTAGGCGAAATAGGAAAGGGAACACAATTGTATGGCTAAACGCAGGCTTGCTGCGTCCTCATTCAGGCCAGATTGGGGCTTCTCCCACCCCAACATGTTCTAGGCTCAGCTTTGGCAAGGAAAATATAAAAGCTCCATCCACTGTGCTCCCCCTTTTCTCTGAGGGTGCGCCCTGGGGAGCCTGGGCCCATGCTTCTTGGCGTCCGTTTTCTTTCTGGTCATGGTTCTCCTTGCTGCAACACAGGGTGTGTTGTGGCCTCTCCTAGAAAGAGTAAAGGCAAAATACACATTCAGTGGACATCAAGGCCTGTCTTTGAGCTTATGCACAGACTGTTGAGCAAGTTGAGTATTTGGGGCTCAAGCGACCTGAGGTTGCCACATCTGCTTCTGGGTGCTGCCTCAGCTGAAGACCCAATGACCCAGGGAACTGGGTGGCCTCCTTAAAAGCAGTGGGAAGGCCGTGCACCGCAGCTGCCATACACACTTCTGATGCTTGGGAAACTTTGGGAGTGAAGCAGCCACTGTGGGAGGGCTCTGTTTTTTTTTTTTTTTTTTTTTTTTTTTTCCAGTCTCACCAACAGTCTTTTTGCCTTTTAGTCCCGGTCAAACCCAGCGTGCTCATCACCTCTGGGCAGACCTGAGGGCAAGAGGAGCAGAAAACTCTGTGCTTCCCTGGTTTCCTGTCTTTGGTTTTTCGGTTCAATGTGGAAAACAGTGACTTATGATGTCTCAGTCTTGCTATAAATTTAGAAATAAGCCCTTTATTGGTCAGAGATTTGAAGTCACCCGACTGCTCAACACCAAAGCCTAGTTTCAATCTTTGAATAGACTCTTTTTAGGAAGTTTATGTTTTATAAAATGACTTTGGCCAATTATTATTATAAAAATTAATGTTGTACGAAAATGCCATGAGAGAGAAGGGGATGCTGAGTTTTGGACAGTTCAGGTTTTATAATCGTTTTCTTGGTAACAAATGTGCTTATCTCATTTTGGAAGGATTGCTACTACTGGGCCAGTGAACTTTTCTTCAGGGCCAGTTAGGCATTAATTGCTCTGGCTGGTCCTTTTGCTTTTGGCCTTTCATCTTTTATTTTAACAGCTAATCAGCAAGTACCATGAGTTTCATCAGAAATGCACCAATTACCATGCATTTCATCAGGAACTGTGTCCAGATGATCTTGTCTCCTCCAAACACTGAATTTCTCTGGATTCTGGTTAAAGGAGTTACATCTTATTCCTTTAGAAGTGACATCACAAGATTCAGGTCAGGATATGGCTGTACCTGAAACCCTCTGGAATCTTTTCTTTTAAAATTCTGTGTGTTAATCACCATCATAATTCTTGGTGTGTGTATAGGGCCCTGCAGTTTCTATGGCTCATTCCCAGACATCATGACTCTTGGCCCACACAATGTACAGTAGGGTTAGTGTGAGCTCAGTTTCAGAGATGAGGAAACTGAGGCCCAGTTAATGTTAAATGACTTGCCCAAGGTCACAAGGCCAATTTTCTCCCAGGCTTGTGTTCCCTAATACATTGTTTGCCCGAAGCTGCCCCTTGAAGGATTGATGTCAGCAGCAGATGGCAGTTTTGTGGGGGGACTGGCAGCCTCTTGATGGAGTTCCATTGTTTACCTTCTTACTTTCATCCCGTTGCCTTTGTTGCATGCCTCTGAAGAATATTTGACCAGTCACCAAAAACAGTGCCCAAGGCCAATTACCTTTCTCCCTGAGAATCATCTGGCCAGTTGGATGCAAACGGTCCACCTAGTCAGACAGATTTTTTGCTTTGTGAATTTTGTGAAGGGAACTTTTGATTTTTAAAAACAGTGCTGAGTTCTTTGTTGACTTATTCCCTTTTATCTCTTTCTCAAGAATTTACAGACCTAACAAAAAGGAATGTTTTAGAACAGTATTTTTTCTATTGTAAAATAGAAAGAAAGATTCATGCCTTCTCTTACCTCATCAGATACTTGAAGCCCTTTGATTATGAAGCAGTAGTAAACCATATGCTTGCATGTTTCTAGTGATGGGGAACTGACCACCTCCCAAGCTAACATAGTCTATCATCTTTAGACAGCTCTGGCTCTTGTAAGCATTTTTTCTTTTGAGATGAAGTCTCGCTCTGTCGCCCAGGCTAGAGTGCAGTGACATGATCTCAACTCACTACAACCTCCGCCTCCCGGGTTCAAGCGATTCTCTAGCCTCAGCCTCCTGAGTAGCTGGGATTGCAGGTGTGCACCACCACACATGGCCAATTTTTTATTGTTTAGTAGAGATGGGATTTCACCATGTTGGCCAGGCTGGTCTCAAACTCCTGGCTTCAAGTGATCTACCCGCCTTGGCCTCCCAAAGTGCTAGGATCACAGGTGTGAACCACCGCACTTGACCTTTGTAAGCATTTTTTTTTTATGTTGCATTGAATATGTCTCTCATTTACTTTTTGTTCTATAGTTCCTTCCTCTTTGGACTTCATAGAGCAAGACAGATGCGTCTTCCCTGGGACTGCCATGGGGGTGTGTGGAGCCTGGGATTATAGCCCCTGACAATGATTATCCTCGTATAATAAGATGGTTCACTACCGCTTACCATCTCCACTCTCCTTTGGCTCTGCTGCATCCTGGGTTGCAAACCTTAATGTCATTGGGTGCTTGGCAGATAGAATAAATGAATGAAACTGGCCACATGAAATATTTGTGACAGCTGGCCCACCACCTCAGTGCAGGCAGTAGAAGAGGGGGTGGTGGTGATAATTATGACAGACCTCAGAGTACATGTCCTGTCTAAATGGGCAGTCACTGCTTAGGTTCAACCAGTTATTGCTATTTAGGTTTAGGAATGTAGGCCCAGTCAAATTTTTCAATTCTTCAACAGATGCCAGAAATCTAGATGAAAGCTTTATGTTTTTAAAGAGGTTTTGCCAAAAGGGCCTCCAAAATATTATACTTCAGTGTCCTATATCAAGAGCAGCACTGAGTTCTAAATGTGATTCTCTAGATGTGACCAAAGACAGAAGACAACTATCACCTCTGTTCTGCTGTGTGCAATACTTCTATTAATGTAGCCCAAGGGTTAAATTAGCCTTTTGTGCTTCTTGCTCCCTCAGTGCACCATGTATGTTATGTCTGATGTGTTTCTCCAATACACTAGCCTGGGAGCCTTGTCAGAGAGAAGAAAATGAAATGAATTTAACATGACTTGTTCTTGGTGACCCCATGCTGGTGCCAAATGAACATTACTTCCCATCCTCGGTGCTCATAAGTGTCCTTAACAAATATGTGCAAGAACCTTGCCTGGGAGTGACGTCACATTATCTAGTCTGGAACTGGCAAACTATAACTTTTTTCCCCTTTTGAAAATCAGAACATGTTCCTGCCTCCAGCTTTTTGGCACCTGTCCTATTCTCTATGATTCCCTCAAAGATCACTGATAATTTTTGGTGATCTTATTTGCAGGCTTTCTCAGTATCTCAGGGCTCTAATTCATCTTGCTGCCAGACATGATGATCATTTCTGCATTTATTCAGTTTCCATTTCCATTTCAACCTGATAGAAAATTGAAATAGAAATGCAATGATTGACTTTGGTGCTTTATTATTTTTTTTTATTACATATGCATCCATCTTCTTAGTAGCAAAAGTGTAGAGTTTTGAGGAAGAAGGGCAGGTATGGAGGATGACCACAGAGGTGTATGTATTCACTCATTAATTTCTGCATTAATTCAACAAAAGTTGATTATCTATATTGTACCTAATCTTGTGCTGAATAGTGTGAGAGACACAAAGTATGTGTACATTCTTTGCTTTCTAAGAGTTTTCTTGGAATATGGTGATAAAAATGAGAAAAAGAAGTAAAAAAATCTAAACACAAAAAACTTCCAACTGAGCACCAGAATGAGCTGAATCTTAGAGTGTATGTCATACAGTGATTAGAAGACCACCTTAGGAATGCTCGCTGATTTCAACAGGATTAAATGAAGAAAGCAGGCTGGGTTGGGGGAAGAGTGGGGAGTAGTGGGGACTGTGGCCAAGTGGGGAGTTCATCTAGAGAGGGCAGTTGCTGCTCTGGCCTGTCCTTCCTAGGCAGGAATGTAAGCCCAGAATGGTCAGTTCCTTCAGCATTTCAAGGGAGTCTGGATTTTTAAACAAAATCTCTTGATTTTTAAATGGTGGTTTAGGAATTTAAAAACACTTCCTGAACAAACATGTCAGTAGAATCGTTTTAGCCTGTTGGGCCACAGTTTGCAAAATATGGCCTACAAGTTGAAGTCCACACAAGTCCTTGGTGATGGGGCGTCAGCCAATTTTCCTGTTTCATTTTCAGTCATTTTTTTCTGTGATTGGCTTGTGCTTTTTAACCACAAAAGACCAGTCCCTTTTCTCTCTCTTTCTTTCTTTCTTTTTTTTTTTTTTTGAGACAAGAGTCTCACTCTGTCACCCAGGCTGGAGTGCAGTGGCATGATCTTGGCTCACTGGAACCTCTGCCTCCTGGGTTCAAGCGATTCTTGTACATCAGCCTCCTGAGTAGCTGGGATTATAGGCGTGTGTCACTACGCCTGGCTAATTTTTGTATTTTCAGTAGAGTCGGGGTTTCACCATGTGGGCCAGGCTGGTCTTGAACTCCTGACCTCAAGTGATCCACCTGCCTTGGCCTCTCAAAATGCTGGGATTACAGGCGTGAGCCACCACGCCTGGCGACCAGTCCCTTTCTCTGAATCCTCCATACCCTTTCCATCATCCAGATCTTTCCCATTTGTGCCTTTATTCTGCTTAACCCCTGCCTCCCACTCTTATTTACCTTGAACATTCTGATCATCCTTCAATGCCTACTCAAATGATGTGTTCTTCCTTGTTGCCTTCCTAACTCTCCTAGGCAGAATTAGTGGTCCCCTCATATCTGCCTCTCTATTCCAAATCTAATAATCCTTAATTGAAATTTTATGTTTGAGTCTTTGGCCATGAAGTCTTGAGGGCAGAGAGACTTATGGTCATCTTTCTTTCCCCAGTGTGCTTGGCATGTGGCTGGTTGAAGAAGTGGCTATAAGTTACTAAAATAAGTTTAGGCTGGGCTCGGTCGTTCACACCTGTAATCCCAGCACTTTGGGAGGCCAAGATGGGTGGATCACTTAAGCCCAGGTGTTTGAGACTAGCCTGGGCAACATGGCAAAACCCTGTCTCTACAAAAAATACAAAAATTAGCCAGGCGTGGTGAGGCACACCTATAATCCCAGCTACTTAAGAGGTTGAGGTGGGAGAATTGCTTGAGCCCAGGAGTTCAAGGCTGCAGTGAGCCACAGTCATACCACTGTACTCCAGCTTGGGTGACAGAGTGAGGCTGTCTCTAAAAAAGAAAAAGTTTTAATCTTATAACTTATAGCTGAGATTTTTTGTTTGTTTGTTTGTTTTGATCTTTTTAGATGGAGTCTTGCTCTGTCATCCAGAATGGAGTGTCTCACTCCGTCACCCCGGCTGGAGTGCAGTGGCATGATCTCAGCTCACTGCAACCTCCACCTTCTGCATTCAAGCCGTTCTCCCACCTCAGCCTCCTGAGTAGCTGGGATTACAGGCATGCACCACCATGCCCAGCTAATTTTTGTATTTTCGGTAGAGACAGAGTTGCCTAGGCTGGTCTCAAATTCCTGACCTCAGGTGATCCACCTACCTCGGCATCTCAAAAGGTCCTGGGATTACAGGCATGAGCCGCTGCGCCTGGCCTCAGCTTTTTTCTTTGAAATCTGTCCTAGCTGGCTTGGGCTGCTATAACAAAACACCATAGCTCAGGTGGCTTTTATTTACTTTTCACAATTCTGGAGGCTGGGAAGTCCAAGATCAAGGTGTTGGCAAGTTCAGTTCCTGGTGAGGGCCTGCTTCCTGGCTTGTAGACAGCTGCCTTTTCTGGCCTTTCCTTAGTGCATGCTTATGGAGAAAGAGAGAAATCTCTCCCTTTCTCGCCTTCCTCTTCTTCTCTTCTTTTTTTTTTTTTTTTTTGAATTAGGGTCTCACTCTGTCACCCAGGCTAGAGTGCATGGCATGATCTCAGCTCACTCTAACCTCCACTCCCTGGGCTCAAGTGATCCTTCCACCTCAGCCTCCCAGCTGGGACCAGAGGCCACCATGCCTAGCTCTTTTTTGGTATTTTTTGGCAGGGATGGGTTCTCACCATGTTGCCCAGGCTGGTCTCAAACTCCTGAGCTCAAGCAATCCACCTGTCTTGGCCTCCCAAAGTGCAGCATTACAGGAGTGAGCCACTGTGCCTGGTCAGCTCTCTTCCTCTTCTTATAAGGGTGCTAATACTATCATGAGGGACCCACCTTCATGATCTCATCTAACCTTAATCCCCTCCCCAAGGCCCTACCTGCAAATAGCATCACACTGGGGGTTAGGGTCAACATATGCATTTTTGAGGGACATAAACATTCAACCCAATAGTTTCCACACTTCCTATTCTATCGAAAGTAGAGGTTTCACTGGGAGAGGAAATATTCTTAATGGTTTGCTTGATTTCCTTGCATTTCCTTGGTAGAGAAGATGTTTCTTAGTGGAGATTTGGTGTAGGCTGTTATATTGACAGCCATCTCAGTGGGGTGTGGTCTAGGGAGCACCTCCTTCCAGGCCCCTCCCCCGTCTGGGGAAATTAATGGATCTGAGAGTTCGCATTGGCCGTTTCTGGAGTTTTTACTACTAGAGTTTATATGTTGGGGGATGACCTTTCCTTTCCAGAAACTCCTATTATTCATTCATTCAGTGACTGTTAAAGCCATACTTCACGCTATATAGCTTTATTTAGCAGTGGGAGGTAATTCATTTTTTTTTTTTAGCTTCTATGTCTCACTCATATATGGAGTATCTTATTTTGTAATCCCTGTAACTCTGTGAGGTAGTCATTATTGTTTTCATTTTATAGATTAAAGGCTGAAATTCAGAGAAATAAAACAGATTGCACTGGATTGCACAGTCAACAGTGGCAGAGCTAGGTTTAAACCAGCGTCTTCCTCACTTCCCAGGGTGCAGGAAAGCAAAATGCATGCCAAGGCAACAAGGGTCTGCAACCCAGGCATTCCTTCAGTGGGGGAAGTCTGGGGTGGGTCTTAACCTTTGAATTCCTTCCCTTCCTGACACTTCTATCTTCCTGCTAATCCAGCCTCTCCTAGTTTGCACTTGATGCCACCGAGGTGTGTCAGATCCCTTCAGTCCCACCCTGGGAAGTCATCTTTGGGAAAGTGTACACTGCAAAACCCCCCTGCACGGCTGGGAGGCAGGCTGCCAGATCTACCTCTGGCTAGCCAGCCCACTCCCCGACCAACCTGGAAATAGGAACCAGAAATTGTAGGTGTCTTCTGGTCCAACTCCATCTGTTTTTCATATGTGGAAATTGATGCTTGGAGAGGGGCTCTGGCTTTCAGATTACTTTTAGACTGTCTCTCCACGAGGGTGGAAGGTTTATCTGCTTGGTTCATTACTGTAGCGTAGCGCCCATCATGTAGTTGGTGATCAATACATTTTACCGAGTTGAATTGTTCTGGTGTGTGGTGGTTGCCTGGGGGAGGAAGAGCTGAGTAGTACCTTGGAAAGAAAGATGAGGCAAGGGTTTCTAGCAAGGTAAGGATTGATGAGGTCAGGAGGGGATGAGTTTAGGTTGCCTCCTGAAATTGAGTCTTAATAGCTGTGAAGGAAAGGACTTTCGAATCTTTTCCAAGTGAAATCAAGCCCAAGACAGCTTCCCGGGCCCTGTATTAGTCTGGAAGTTCTCAAGCTCATCACCTTTAAAAAGTCAAACTTCTGACTTTCAGATTACTTTTACATTATCTCTCCATGACTTTTTAAAGGTGCTGAGCTTGAGAACTTCTGGCCTAATACAGGGCCTGGGAAGCTGTCTTAGGCTTGATTTCCCTTGGAAAAGATTAATGCCTGATAGATTGTTGATGTTCATAAAATATCTTGGGTGGCCAGTAATGACACTTCGGCTCTATTCTCTTAGTTTGTTGAATCGTGATGCTAGTTTATGATTGGGATAATGTTCCCTAAGAGTATTCCATGAAATTGGATGTAAAGAGGTGTTGGGTGAAAAGAAAGTAGTTGTGTGCGCAAACAGATTTCAGAAGTTCTAGAATAAATGGAGTAAAATAGGCCTGGTTCCCCCAGGACTTCTGGGAATCTTGCCTGTGTGAAGTGTGAATCGCTGAGTAGGGCCACGGGGTTTCCTCAAACTTACTTGATTGTGTAGATCTTTTTTGTGGACTAGCCCCCAAGACTGTTTTCTGAGTTACATTTTATAATATGTCAGGCCGCACAATTCATGGATTATCTGGCTGCTTTTTCTTTTTGCCTCTTGCCTAGTTCCCTAATGTTTATACTTTTCTCAGAGGGCAGTTTGAAGAGGGGGAAGAAGGAAAACAAATTCACATCCAGTTGAGCTAAGTGATATCAACATTAGTGCTTTGAGTTCACCTAGAAAATACGAGTTTTGACATTTCCAGTTACAGAGTGCTCAACCATTGATTTAAATGATAATTTGGAAACCGCGCAGTCCAGATCAATATGCATTGCTTGTGCCCATTTGAGTGTGATGGTAACGGGGTGCACGCTGCTGCAGCAGAGTATTCTGGGTGCCTTGAATGGACCTGGCTCTGCCGCTGGGATTGCATAGCCAATGCCAGGTGATAATGGCACAGATGAACAAAGAGCCCATGTCCCCTTGTGCCTCAGATTGAACATACCTCAGCTATAAACCCAGATGCACAAGAAATATATTTTTCTTTCTTTCTTGGTGAATCAGTCTCCATTTCACATCTCTATCTTTTTTTTTTTTTTTTTTTTTTTTGAGACAGAGTTTTGCTCTGTTGCCCAGGCTGGAGTGCAGTGGTGCAATCTAAGCTCACTACACCCTCCGCCTCTCAGGTTTAAGTGATTCTTCTGCCTCGGCCTCCCAAGTAGCTTGGATTACAGGTGCCAGCCACCACGCCCAGCTAATTTTTGTATTTTTGGTTGAGATGGGGTTTCACCATGCTGGCCAGGCTGGTTTAGAACTCCTGACCTCAAGTGATCCTCCTGCCTTGGCCTCCCAAAATGCTGGGATTACAGGCATGAGCCACTTCTCTCGGCCTTATATCACTATTCTGCTGGGGGTGACAGAAATAAGTATAAGTCAATTTGGGGTTTACCTCCCTTTTCCTCCAGGGTTGTGTCTCAAGATCCAGGGGGACTTAGGCAGCACCAAGGCCCTGTGTGGACACCTGCTGTGGTTTGTCATCAATCTACTCTAACAGCTACTGGGACATCCTCCTTCCTATTGGGTCTTTGGTGGTTGGTCCGTGTCAGCAATCCTACCTTGTTCCCTCTTGTGCTCCCCTCTCCTTGGCTCCTTCCATGCAATTTGCAGGCACTAGAGGCCATCCTGCTGCTCACACAACACGCTGGGCTGTGGGGAACCCTGGACATTTGTCTTGGGCCTGTCTTGTCCACACTCAGCACTTGCTTCTCCCCCTGGTGCCTCCCTAGGCTCTGCCTGGGCAAGGGACCTGGCTTCTCTCCACTCTTAGATTCTGTGAAACTGTTCAGTGGTTCCCTCGTTATCTCCCTCCCTGGGCTTGTTCAGGATGAGTGGGGACAGGTTGCAGATTTTTTTCTAATAGATATTACAGATCCCTATACCTACATACACTTTGCTTTACTGCTTTACTCTCTGCTTTGGTCCAGGAAATCTTTACCCATGTGTGCATACAGTGGGGTGGGGAACAAGGGTGGTATCTTGGCTTTTTTATCAGAATCCTCTCAAAGCTGTTATCCATAAATCTCATGTTCTTCCTCTCCTTCCTAGAGGTTTTTGAAAGTCAAAAGCCAAGAATTGACTCTCTCTCTGCATTATCCTGGAGGCAATAAGCACAGAATGCCCTCACTGACTGAGGAGGAACCAAGGGGGTCTAGGAAAATGTGGAGAAAAACGCTCAATATTTCAAAGTATTAACTACAGTGAATTTCCTTCCTTTTCCATCTCCTCCATCCTGGCCTAGACTGCCATTACCTCTAGCTGCCACCAGTGCAAACTGAGGTTTCTCAGGGTCTCCTGACTCAGAGCTTCTTACCCACAGTCGGCACTTCGGGCTGGATCATTTGTCGCTGAAGGTGCTGTTCTGTATAATGTAGGATATTTAGCAGCATTCCTGACCTCTACCCACTAGATGCCATAGCATCCTCACTCCCAGTTGTGACAATCAAAAATGTCTCCAGACATTGCCAGATGTCCACTGGGGGCAAAAATCATCCCTAGTTGAGAACCACGGTTCTAAGTGGTCGCCCTGCTTCTTCTCCTGTCCCCATAATCTACTCTCCTCACAGCAGCCAGCAGTAATTTGTATACCATTTAAATCTGGCCATGTCTCTTCCCTGTTTAAGAACCTCCAGTAGCATCTCACTGCATGAGAATAGAATCCAAGCCCCTCATGTGAACTTACAAAGCCATGCTCTGCTCCCCTCTTCCCTCCTCTGGTCACTCTCCCCTTGTCATTCTATCCAGCCATACTGGCCTGTACTGGTTTTTGGACTGCTCCAAGCTTGTACTTGCATTGGGCCTTTGCACTTAGCTTTTCCCTCTTTCTGCAGTGGTCTTGCCCTGGATTGCCACTTGACTGGCTCCTTCTTGGTGTTCTGCTTTGAGGTTGCATGCCACCCGCTGACTAACCCATCTTAAGTAGCCAAACAGCAGCTCTTTATTGGATTAGCTGACCTGAATTCTTAGCAGAACACAAAAAGCTATATGATATTTTTCATGCTTTCTTTGTTTCTTCTCTTCACCAGGACTGAAACTCGATAAGAACTTTGGTTTCTCTTGTTTATTAGTGTTTTTTGGCACCTAGAACACCTATTGTGCCAATGGTTACAATTCTTGTTGAATGAATGAATGAATATAGGTATTCTTGTGAGGGACTTTGCATACAAGAATGCATAGATATTATGTTTTGGGGTGCATGCTGAAGCAGATCCAACTTTCTGCAAACCCTGACTGAGAGGTAATTCAGGAAGATGGAAAATCCTGAGACAGGACAATTGTATCCATGCAGAGCCACCAAACGGATGACTTAGAAGGAAGTGAAATGAACAGGTGGCCAGTTGCAGAAATACTGCAGGGAATCTGGCATATATTCTATTAATTGACTTCCTAGTATGTGTCTGAGATGGAGACACAGAAATAGTTTCATAGTTTTGTGAAACTTATGAGTCTTATCAAAGATAAGAATGGGAACTTTATTTCACCAATTTTTGTGTCCCCATCTCAGACACATAGTTTTATGAAAGACAGTGTTAGTCTCTTCTTTCATTGCTATAAAGAAATACTGGAGACTGGGTAATTTATAAAGAAAAGGGATTTAATTGGCTCACAGTTCAGCAGGCTGTATAGGAAGCATGATGCTGGCATCTACTCAGCTTCTAGGGAGGCCTGAGGAAACTTACAATCATGGCAGAAGGTGAAGGGGAAGCAGGTACATCTTACATGGCAGGAGTAGGAAGAATAGGTGGGGGGTGGTGCCACACACTTTTAAACAGCCACATCTCCTAAGAACTCACTCACCATCATGAGAACAATACCAAAGTGATAGTGCTAAACCATTTGTGAAGGATCCACCCCCATGACCCAATCACTTCCCACTAGACCCCATCTCCAACACTGGGGATTACAATTTGACATGAGATTTGGGTGGGGACACAGATCCAAACCATATCAGACAGATATAAAAATAGGTGACTAAATTATGACATAGTGTAGTACGTACTGGTACAGTGGTGGAACCAGGCACTGTGGACACTTAGAAGGAAAGTTGCAGCTTTTGAGAAATTCTTATAGAAGAAAGATCTTTTGAGCAGGATTTTAAAGGATGGTAGAAGCTCTCCAGGTGACGAAAGACATCACGTGAAGAGAAGACAGGATATGCAAAGGTATGGGGGTCACAAAAGGGTCAGGACGCTTGAGAAATGGTGAAGAGTTTGAGGTGGCTAAAATTCTGAGTAGGTGGAACGGAGCGGTGGTGGGAGATGAGGCTGGAAAGGAGAAGAGCTTGAAGTTCCTGTCTGATCATCAGATCCTGTAAATCTTTGACCTTGAAAATGGTATGGATGAGAGTCTTATTTATTTGTTGTGGTAAAATATACAAACACAAAGTTTACCATCTTACCCATTTTTAATTGTGCAGTTCAGTGGTACTAAATGCATTCGCATTACATGCCACCCACATTCATAACTTTTCTCATCTTGTAAAATGCAACTCTGTACCCTTTAAACCATAGCCCCTCATTCCCTCTTCCTCCCAACCCCTGGCAGCCACCTTTCTACTCTTTGTACGAATTTGACTGCTCTAAGGAAAAATAAAAGAATCTAGAAGCCCGTATCTGAAATAACCACTGTAAACATCCAATGTATTTCCTTCCAGACTTTACATCTCTATCAATCAAATTTGTTTTATATCTCTGTATATAACAAAAATGGGATCATAGATTTTTAATGCAGAGTTATAAAAATAAAGCTGATAGGAAAATAATCATAGGCCTATAGGCTGAGGGCTTGAAATAGACAGAGAAAAAACAATTTGTCAAGTAAGAACATCAATATGCATGACCTCCCACGTCCGTTTTGATGGTCCTTTAGGGAGCGGACACCACTCTCTCGTGGCAACTGGCTTGTGTTGGCCACTTCTGTCTCAGGTCTTTGTGATTTGGGTAAAACTGGGGGGAACTGAGCTCTCTCATCAAGAACTTACCCCGCTGCCACATCTGTCCCAGCCACTTTCAGCCAGAATCTCCCCCCCTTCCCATCCCTGACAGTCTCACTTCCCTGTTGGTCGTAGGCAGCAGTTTCTGTCTTCCGCAGCAAGTGCTAAAGTGAGAGGCTTGTCCAGGGCAAAGGTTCCTGATCTTGCTCTGACCATCAGGAATCCTGATCCTCAGCATCTGGAGACCCTCCCTGCTGGTGCCTGTTCCCTGGCCTACCTTTCCTTTCCTCCTTGTTGCTCTCTGTGGGTTTTCCTGGACATTGTGATACTTTCTGGATTCCTGATTGCTTGTCTGCTCCTGGCAGATGTAGCCTGCCATCCCCTTGCTTCCAATTCCTGGTGAGAGCACTTTCAAAGTACAGTTAATGTAGATCAGTAAGTTTTCCAACCGTTTGTCAAATAGAAAGGCCTGGATTCCTGTAGCCGGGGTAGAGTTCTTGCCGAGAGATTTAAGCTCGGCAGGATGAGACAGTTCCTTAGGGGACGCTCTGTAGCTTATAGTGCCTTAAGTGGGTCAAAGAGGTGCATAAGAAGACTCTTACCAATGAAACACCTCAGCCACCTTCAGGCACTCGAAAGAATGGATGTCATTTCTATGATTTAAGTACTAAAGAATGTGAACTGGCCAAGCAAAATGGCTGTTCTCTAACTCAGTGTCTCGGTAGGACACTTCCAAGCAGAGTTGGCGGTCACAATGTATTTAGTTTGATCAGTGGCCTCTCCAGACAGGATGTTTTGGGTCTCCAAAAGATCTATCACCTTTGGGAAACTGAGGCAGAACAATAGTCACTCTCTGGCTTCTGACATCTTATACTTGATTACTCCTTGACCTTTTGCTCTGACCATCTGGAACCCTGACCATTTGCCTGGTTGTGGTCATTTGAATTTATTTGTCCCTTGACCCTCAGCTAATCTAGGGCTTCATCCTTGGACTGATCCTCCTGGTTCAGGCCCCATCTTGAGCATCTCTGTCTTGCTGGATCTTGTACTTGGCGTAATATCACCACTGAAACTCTGCTCCAAAAATGGCAGAGGCTCTGCTGCTCTCTGCCAGAAACATAGAATTATGTTACTGGAAATTGTGTGAAAGAAATGCTGAGAATGTGGTGGGCCAGTTTACATAGATTTAGCTTAACAAATATTTATTGAGCTCCTACTATGTTCTTTGCCCTCATAGACTTTATAATTCTGTGGGGAAGACAAAGGATAATTTGTAATTACAAAAGTGTTGAGTGTTATGGAAGGAATGGTGCAGCGTGCAAGGGGGAATCTGTAGCAAATGGATCTAAAGCTGAAAGTGCTGTGGGTGATTTTCTGATATTGAGCTGTAAAGTTGAATTGTATTGGCTAAGCTTACCCCACTATCATTATTTCCTGAGCTCTTTAGGATCTCAAAGAACCATCTTTCCATTTAGAGAAGGGTCAGAAGTCATCAAAATATGTAAGGGGTCAGAAAGATCAGTGCTTCTAAGAGAAACACACAACTCCAGGTGTAAAAGATAAAAGTGGTTCCAGAAAGGGAATTTTATAATAGCTCTATTCAGAATGGCAAATACCATATGGGATAAGTGCTTTTAAGGTGGAATTAAAGCCAGGAATCAGCTGAAGAGGATTGAAACCTACCTTCGCTGGATAGAATGAAGCTAAAGGCGCAGTGGTAGATGAGACAAGAAAGTGGAATGTGGAAGGAGGCAGCTGTGAGGCCCTGGGTGGAGTCACCCAGACCTGGGTTCAATCATGGCTCACGGTGAATCAGCTGAATGACCTAGGATGAAAAGTAGTTAACTTTTCTGAGTTCCAGTTTCGTCATGTGAAAGAGGGACATAATAACACTTCACTGTGTGTGTGTAATTAATTGAAATAACGTAAGTCAGAATTTCCAGCACAATGTTTGACACACAGTGGCATTAATTTAACATTGGAAATGTTGACTAAACCAGTAAGTGGGGGCACCAGCATTCAGAGTCCTGAACAGTGATTCTGAGCTGACAGGTGAAGCCATTGTTGTTAAGTGCACCTGGTTGGGAAGGAGAGTAAGGCGAGGCAGTACTAGAAGACATCAGGAGACGTGGAGTTGCCAGCGTGGGTAGCTGGGAAAAGAGAATTCTAGTAAGTTGTGGACAGGCATGATACTTTCTTTGTCTACTATGTGTGTGTTTCTCCCACTGTGGTTCCTGGACTACCTGCATCAGAATCACCTTAGAGGAACTTGTAACAAATTCAAGGAGCTTGAATTCTAGGAACTGCCCCAGACCTATTGAATCAGAATCTCTGTGGGGAGGTGGTAGGTGGACCCTGGGAATCCGCATTTTATAAGTGCCCCAGAGTTCATGAACTTAACATACTTGGCCTTGGTCTGTAGTGAACTCACCAGCTTGGCTGTGTATCCTTTTTTGAAGGTAAAAGGACATTTAATAATTAAGTAGACTATTGCTGAGTGAGGGGGAGAAAGTAACACTCAAAGTGTGAAAGTGTGTGTGTGTGTGTGTGTATGTGTGTATTATAATTTTAAAAATAAGAAATCTATGTCCTTCTATATTTAGATATGTATAAAAAGAGTCTTATGGTTCTTGATGATTGGTAATGAGGTTTACCTTTGGGGACTAGGGATGGAACAGGATGATAGTGATGGTGGACAGTGGAAAGAAGACCTTTTAATCTTTATACTGTTCAATTTTGATTGGCTTCTGAAAAAAATTAGCATGTATTACTTTTAATTTACTGAGTCTCAATCAGGAGCCATCACGATGCTGTGACCAGAGTCTGGGGTTTAGACTCATAAGACCCGACTTTCCACTTCTGATCTGTCTTATGAGCCAGTCACGTCTGCATTCTTCATTCTGCATCTTGGCTTCCTCATCTGTGAAATGAGGGCGTTATCAACCTTAAAGAGTAGTTACTGTGAGGATCAAATGAGGTGGTGTGTGAGAAAGTAAACTCTCGAGTGCTGCAGAAACGTTCATTATTTCTATTTTTTGTCCCACTCCTCCTTTGGACATGCTGCTATTACAGTGGGGTTGTTCATGTGTCTGTCTCTCTGTGAGCTCATTGAGTGCAGAGGCCTTGTTTTATTCATTCCTGAATTGTTGTGCTTAGGGCCTGCCACACAGGAGGCATTCAAAGTAACTTCTGGAATAGCTATCAAGGAGAGAAAAATACATGCACAGTTCGGTGTAGGCCTATAAAAATATTAAGATAGTCTTCCAGAAAACATTATCTTCCATTTCTATTTAAAGGAATTAAAAAAAAATTATCCGAGTCCACAACAGAAATTGTATTGCTAGGAGAAAATAAAGAACTTCATTAAGGAAAATTTAATTGCCCAGTTTTCTAAAGAGACAGAACCTCATCTCTCCATCCTCATTACTGCCAAATGGGTGATGGCCATTTCCAAGGAGGGCAAGATGAATGACAAGGAATTGTGAGAAGGCAAATCCTAATACTCCTGGAGAAAAGTCTCCCAAGAAACGAGAATGCCCCTGCTGGATCACCAGTTACACTATTGTTTGTCAGAGCCATGGAAGAAGCCTTCTCTGAGCTCCTTGGACAAAAGCCCTGCTTGGCTTCCACCCCAGACCTTGGCCGATAAACCACAAAGTCCCTATTTCCCCTGGAAGTGGGAAAACTTCCAGTGTCTTGACAAAACTGGAAGGATTATCTGACGTTCAATCTGGGGGGGCTGTGGTACCTCCAAGACCCTGATGATTATCATCTGAATGGGCAGGGGGGAGAACTGAAGCCAAATCCAGTAACAGAGCCCTGGGATAGACCTGCAGTTAGAATATGAGGACCGATCTCAGCTTTGTCCCCTTTTCATGTCCTGCTGCAAATCTGCACTTTTTTTCTTTTCTCTTCCTTTTTTTTTTTTTTTTTTTTTGAGGTAGGGTCTCACTCAGGCTGGAATGCATTGGCTCCATCATAACTCACTGCAGCCTCGAACTGCTCAAGCAATCCTGCCTCAGACTCCTGGGTAGCTGGGACTATAGGTGCATGCCACCATGCCTGGCTAATTAAAAAAAATTTTTTTTTGTAGAGACAGGGTCTCACTATTTTTCCCAGGCTGTCTTGAACTGCTAGGCACAAGCAATCCTCCTGCTGTATCTTTCCAAAGTGCTGTGATTACAGATGTGAGCCACTGCGCTTGCCCAGCTCCTTTCTTGTTCCCTCTCCCACACCAGTTCCCAAGCACAGACCAGCCAGGTAGCACCATTAGATGTGTTCATAACTGTTTGAATATGTGCTGATTCTGGCATGGGGGTGCCAGTGTCAGCCTAGGTGAAGTCTCCAGTGGCATACCAACAGGCTCTCTCCTGTTCAGTGTTTTAATTACTTGGATGAGAATGTGAGCCCATCTAGTTTTAGACTGTCAGGAAACCAAGAAAGGCAGGCTTGGTAATTGGGAACATAGTTGTTGGTATTCAACCGACCAGGGTTTGCAACCTTTTTGCTACTTTCTAGCTGTGTGACTTTGGGCAAGTGTTTTCATTTTTTGAGCCTCACTGTCATCATCTGTAATAATAATAATCCAACCTCAAAGAATTATAGAGCAGGTTAAATGAGATAATGTGTGTAAAACCCTTAGCACAGTGCCTGGCACAGTCCTTACATAGTAAGGACTCAGTCAATGTCACCGATTATTATTAGTAAATCACAACTGTAAGAGCTGCACCACAGGCTCTGAAGTCTGGGCTTAAATTCCAGTGCAGCCAATTATTAGTTGTGAATAAGTTGTTTAACATCTCTGAGGCTCAGCTTCTTCCTCTGTAAAATAGGGACAATAATACTTCCTTGGATGTTGCTGTAAATAAAACATGCAGGCCAGAACAGACACATAGCAGATGCTCAATAAACCGAGGTTACCATTAAGAGAAAGAGCGAATCCTGTGGCAGACAGAAACAGGAAGGAGAGTGCTTAGCAGGAGGGGATGAGGGATTGACTCAAAATGCAAAGTTTAACAGTATCTTTAAGAGAAAAACCACCCATTCATTGAAAGAAGCTAAACTTTTTTGGATCTTGAGCCCTGAGAAGAATTTCTCCTATAAATAGACAGAAATGTGAATGGGGTAGGGACCAACTGGCATTTGGTTAGGATGCCAGATCTCAGACCCTGACCCCATCCTGTCCCTTGTCCAGTGGCTTTTGCCCGCCCCCCCCAAGAGATTCTAGTGAGGTATATGTGACAGAGACCGCTGGCTAGGAAATGAAATCCTATCTCAAAGCTGTGGCTGAACACAGAATTCTGGTGAGCTCTTCTCTACATGGAGAGCACCTTTGGCCTAGGGAGGCTGCCATGCAGGCCTCCCGCCAGGCCCACACCTGAATCTCAGCTCTATTGCTCCAGGGTAGAGGAAGCCAATCTGGAGTGTGTCAGCCTTGGGGGAGAGCTGGAGTATCTGACCCCTTTCCTATAGGGACCAGCTAGACACCTGCTCCTACTTCTTTCCCCAATGTGGCCAGGCCTACCCAGCCACAGAAAGAAGAATGTCAAAAGTCTGGACCCACCAAGACTGAACCTTTGACCTTGTTAGGAGTACAACCTCTGGGAATTTTGGTCCATGACTGTATCCTAGAACCTAGCCAGTCCATAATATCAACTTTCCTTCCAGTGGGTGGATTACTATGCCCTTAATAATAACCCTTATTTGGGGGAGGAGTAAGTAGAGTTGACCTTTAGCTTGCTAGATGTCAGCATCCCCCCTCCCTCTTCAACCTCATTGATCTTTCTTCTATTGCCCCCAAGAATTTAACAGCAAAACGTATCATCAACTCAGGGTATGGCTGTTGGCTGTCATTTACTGCAGAAGAAATTAATGAAGTCCAGGATGCATCCCCAGCACCCCTCCATAGGGTGCCTGCCATACAACCAGGAGCTGGCTAATGTAGCCCCCAAGGATTTAAGAATGGTTCTTTGGCTTTCCTCCTCTTCTCTGGATGTTTGAAGCAGTTCAAGGCTCAATAGGAGAAAAATTCAACTTATTTTTTTCTAGACCAACACTGAGCCCCAGGCAAGAGGTGGTCTGGCTATGTGTTTGCCAGCACTGGCCAGTGAGTTTGAGGTACACAGCACTGGCCAGTGAGTTTGAGATGCACAACAAAATTGGGCAACTTCATTTAAATATCTGTATTTCTCACTCTTTAAAAACAAATTGGATGATCTAGTGGCACTGGGTGCCTATTCCCACGTAGTAACCAATCAGCCAGAGCTGACTGGCAGCTGCCCTTTTTAAAAAAATTTTTTTGAGACAGAGTCTCGGTCTGTCACCAGGTTGGAGTATAGTAGCACGGTCTTGGCTCACTGAAACCTCCGCCTCCGAGGTTCAAGTGAGTCTCCTGCCTCAGCCTCCCGAGTAGCTGGGAGTATAGGCATGTACCACCATGCCCAGCTGATTTTTGTATTTTTAGTAGAGACAGGGTTTCACTATGTTGGTCAGGATTCTCAATCTCTTGACCTTGTGATCCACCTGCCTCAGCCTCCCAAACTGTTGGGATTACAGGTGTGAGCTACCACGCCTGGCTGCAGCTGCCCTTTTTAGATGAAGTGTGTGTTCTTGAGCCCCTAACCCTCTCTGACCCACAGCTCTTGGGTCCCCACAACTTTCTTCTCTTACACCCACTGCTGTTCTCGTTGGCCTAAGCTGCTTGGTTTCTACGTGTGTTTGAGTTTGCCACCTTTGGATTAGGCCAAGAAGTTATGATTTATTTTGTGTCTCAAACTATGATCATCAGATTGGGTTGTACAATGAGAATCGCATGACAGCGTAACAAACCATTCAATGTCTGTGACGGAAAACTGCCTCCAACTTACCATCATCCTTTCAAATTTCACCATGGAGACTCCCTGTCATTACTTCCAGTAAAACCTTCATCATCTCCTTAAGGATGAGTTTGAAGTTCCACTCAAGGGCAGGACGCTCTCCCCCCAACAAGAAGTGCTGCTGTATTTGTCTCTGACTGCCCCTCCACCCTTGAGGGAAATGGAGGGAGGGGCATTCAGGTGCTAGAGGCCATTGAAGACCCAGTGATGCATCAGATGGTGTCCTTAGTCATCCCTATCATAGCCACTGTAATGCATTTTCAGTAGTTAAAAACACCTCAATGTAATTTGATAATTTTAACACCAAAGCACAATTCACAAGAAGGAGTTCTGCTCAAACAGTGTGGCCCGAGGACTCTGCATTGGACTGGGAAGCCAGACAGATCTAGGGCTGAATCCCAACATTGTCACTTACTAATTGCTTGACCTTGGGCAAGGTATCTCCTCTCTCTATGCCTCAGTTTCTTCCTCTTTCAAATGGGCACCACACTGGACTCTTGCAAGGATTAAATGACATAACACTTGCTTACCCAATGTCTGGAATGTGGGCCACACTCAATAAATGCTCTCTGTTATTACCCTTACCCAGATTTTGAAGGTTTGATTTGATCCAAGAGTGAAATTTAGAACATTCATGGCAGAATGGATAGCTTGCAGGCAGTCAGACCCATAGCGTGTTTTGTTTGGCCTTTGCAGCATTTACAAAAATGATTTCAGCATTTCCAACATTTAAAAATCAAGAGAGTTTTAAAAAATCAGGGAGTTCCTGTAAAAGTTCAGACTCCTAGCAGCTCTTAGAAAATGGGAAGATCTAGGAACACTGGGCCCTCATTCTCAGAGGCAAAAATTGGCTGTTTACTTCCAACAGGACAGGGGCTCAGATTTGTGCCAATGCCTACCTGGCCCACTTTGCTAATTTCTGTTGCCTGCTTGGCTCTTGTGGGCATGTGAGTTTTTTGATCTGGAGGAATGGATCAACCTTGAGCCAACCCTCCATAAATATCATTTCCTGCAGACAGGGCTTGGAGAAGGTGAATAGCAGGTTGCATTTCCTGGCAGGTGCCCATGGTGCCATCTGTGTTATCGATGAAATGCCGAGCCATTGGCTTCAACAATTCGAGGGGCAGAGATGGGGTCATGGTCCTCTGAAAAGAATCTGAGAAATTAGCAGATCTGTAGCTGTGAACGGTTGGCCACCTCATCCCCCCATGTAGGTGGGCTGAAATTTAATGAGGAAAAAGTGTAAAATCTTGCCCTTATGTCTGAAAACCAGGCTGGCCAAGTACAGCCTGGGGAGAGATGTGCTTAGCAGCAGCACTTGTGAAAAAGACTTAAGGTTCTCGTTGACAATGAGTTTTGGTGTGAGTCACTGCGAGGCAGTTGCCAAAAAATCTAATCTGATTCTGGGCTGCGTTTATAGAAGTCTAGTGTCTGGAAGACCTTTCTAACAATTAGAGCTGTCTTGAAGGAACAGGCAGGCAGTCTCCTAAGCCTTGATCTTCTAGGCGTAGGAAGTGCTCGAGGCTGGGTGATGAATCCCTGGAAAAGATTGTCAGAGTGGGGATTTAGGCATCAGAGGGAGATTTGTTCTAGGTGACTTAGAAGGTCTCTGCCAACCCTGAGATTCTCTGCTTTCTGCAGCCCAGTAGAGGAAACTAATTTCCGTAACAAAAGTAAAACTCTTTCTGATAGAGGAAAGCAGGACTCCCTGAAGAGGCTCAAAATGGAAATGTAAACTTCCAGTTCATACCAAGTAATTTGGACAAAAGATGTCACTACCCCTACCCCACCCCCTGACCCCCTGCCTTATTTCTCAGAGATAGGGGGCATGGGGCAGGATCTGCTCTGCACATTACTGGTAATTTTTTTTAAAGCTGATCTTTTATGCAGAGCTTGCAGACTGGCGGCACATGGGCCAGATCCAGCCTCAGATGTGTTTTATTTGGCCTGTACTGTGTCTTTTAAAAATGTGAATTAGATGCCAACTTGTAAAAATGAGGAGATTTTGTATAAAATATGGACTTCCCAGCACCTTTTAAAAAAGTCAGAAGGTCTGACAGCGCTGGGCTGGTGTTCCAGGGATGAGCACTGATTGCCCTTCAGTGGCAGGACCTGAGCTGTCTCTCGGTCATGGTCCTAAACTCCCTACCTGGCCAGCGTCACCTCTTCACCTGGCCTGCCTGGCCCCAATATATATTGGAGTTTGTCATCCCTGGTATCATGGCTTGTTTTAAAGGCCCTGCACTGTTGTGACCCTTAAGGTACCATTGAGGACTCTACTTGGTCATCCCCTAGCAGAGGGGCGGGCGGCTGGGAGTCCACCAGGGGAAGGGGTTGGGGTAAAGGGAGTGGGTGTAGAAATGCTTTTTATAGCTGCTTTAAAAAAGTACCTGTGGCTCAAACCTGGAAACCATCGTTCTCAGCAAACTAACACAAGAACAGAAAATCAAACACCACATGTTCTCACTCATAGGTGGGTGTTGAACAATGAGAACACATGGACACAGGGAGGGGAGCATCACACACTGGGGTCTGTTGGGGGGGAAATAGGGAGGGACAGCGGGGGGGGGGGTTGGGGAGTTGTGGAGAGATAGCATGGGAAGAAATGCTAGATATAGGTGATGGGGAGGAAGGCAGCAAATCACACTGCCATATGTGTACCTATGCAACAGTCTTGCATGTTCTTCACATGTACCCCAAAACCTAAAATGCAATTTAAAAAAAAGTACCTGTGGCTCACACACAGTCAGCCCCCAATTCTTTCAACTCAGTAAACACCCTCAGCTGTTCTATTGCATGGCTTCAAGGCCCCCAGTGGTTTTCCTCATAATGACCCAAATCTTCATCTTGGTGACTTCCACATTGTGGGCCTGTTCTGGAGCTGTGCAGAACAGTGGCTTCCTCTTCCTCAGCAAAGCCTACCAGATATTTGCAGACAGTAGTCTCCTCTCTCCTGGAAGCCGCCGAACCTGCTTGTGCTGAGAAGACGGTGTTGGGGTGCAGAGAGACTAGATGGCTTTCCTGGAGGTGGTTGAGACAGAGCTGCTTTCAAGTGGGTCCCGAGCTGGGCACTTTCTGTTTGGAAGAACTGAGTGTCACATGAAGCACTGTTCTCTCCAAAGGCCCCTCACTCCAAGCTCAGAACCTCTCTGTCATCTGCTGGGGTCAGGAGAAACAGAGAAGAACTGAATCTTTTTATGAAGTTTGGGGATTTGGTGGTAGAAACTACAGGCACTTCACCCAGAATCAGGAATCATCAAGGACTGTTAGCTCCATGTCTGTTGGCTGCTCTGAGTTGAAGGGAGTGAGGCCTGCCTGTAGACCTCTTGGCTGGCTGCCCTGCTCGGCAATAATTTGCTAGACTTCCACCTTGTTTGAGTCTGTCTCTCTGCTTTTTGATTCTCGTGCTGAAATTGTCCATCCTGAACCTTCACAACCTGTAGGACACCCTCCAACACCACTTCCCTGCACAGCCAGCCCCTCCCTGCGTGGGTCTGCAGCCTTCTCACTTAGAAGCTGCCCTGCTGTTCTGAGTTATTTCTAGTGTAGACATAGGGGCTTGTCTGGCCGTCCATGGTACAGCCATCTGGTGGCAGTTTCGTGTTTTCACTGTAGCTGCCTCAGTGTGTTCTTTTATTGAATCATCCTTTGAGTTTTCCTTTCACTTTTCCCTTATCTTTCTTTTTAAGGACTCACCCTTTCTTGGGGCCCTTTTCCCGCAGATGTGAAGGTATTTGTGAATTGTGGTAATTTTGGGAAGGTGGTATTTCTTGGGAATAGTGGGGTGCCCCACAATTACTGGACATTTGGAAGATACTGGAGTCTGCATAGGGAGAGAAGATGGGCAGGCACCCTCTGACCTGCTTTAACAGGGTTAAGAGTGCAGGGCGGAGGAAGGGTGCGTGGTGTTCCCACACGTCCATTTCCCTTTGCACTTTCCTCCCTCTATCCCCTTTTCCACACCACTTATAAATGGTGTGACATTTCAACATGAATGTCATGGCTGCTACCTAGCTTGGCGTCCTGACCGGCTCAGCCTTCCCTGGGGGCTTCCAGAGGTCTGAGTCAGAAACAGCCTAGTCTCGTGTCTAAATGAGTTGTTCTATTAACTAAGCTTGTGTAGCACTCGGTGATGAAACCTAACTGTTGCTGTAGGTATCATGTGGAAGGGCTGCAGGCGTGGGTGGAGGGGAGGGTCAGGCCTTCTCTTCAGCAGGGGCATCTGTCTATTTCAGAGCCCCATGGCTTGTGAAATGGCTTTGCACAAAGAAACGATCTATCTGGAGCAGATTTCACTCCTGTGTAGTGTGGGGAGCTAATCAAAACTTTGAGAGGAGAAGTGCCTGTCTTCCATCTAGAATCAAGATTAATTGATGTTCTTTAATGGAAACAAATCGAATCTCACAGCAACCCTTCCCATTAACCTTACAGTCATGAGCTTTTCTATGAAGGCTGGGACGGTTCTTCAGAATCAGCAGGTTCTTGGAAACAGCTGACGCCTCGAAGCCATTTGTGTCTGTCCTTATAATGGCTGGTGGGAAACCGGGAGAAAATGCCTTTGGAACATCTGATGAGTGACTGGGATGAAGGGGTGATTCTTGTTTGCCTTGTGGCTTGCATGGCACACTCATGTTGCATTGCATTTGATCTTCCTAGCAACCCCGTGATGCAGGTGGAGTTGGACTGAGTGAGTATCTTTAATTTACAGATGAGGAACTCCTCCTGACTTTGGAGCACCAGTCCCTTAAGATGTCTGCTGAGTAAAGGGCTCTGTGTTCAAATAAGTGTAGAAAACATTCTACTGCATCTCCTTCTTAAAGATTAATAGCTCACATCTGTGTATTAAAGGCTCTGATAAGTCCTATAGAAAAAAAATCTATTTAATTCATCATTTCCTGAACTCATTAACCTAGGTACTCTTTTCTTTATAGTGTAATTATTGGCATCTTCTAGACCTACTGACTTGTCCTATAAAAACCAGAGAATAAATATTTTAGGCTTTGTTGGTTATATGGACTTTGCTGTAACCAATCAACTCTCCCTTTGTAGTGCAAAAACATCCACAGACAATAGAGAAATAAGTGGATGTGGCTATGTTCCAAGAACACTTAATTTACAAACATAGGCTGTGGGCCAGATTTGACTCATGGGTTATAGTTTGCTAACCTCTGTTCTGGTGAAGCATCCTCTGGTATATCTTTTTGGGAGATGGTGCTTTAAGTGTACAGCGAGTCCCACACAAGGACTGCACTCTCAGCCCCTAGCACAGGTGGCATGGTGGCAATGTCTTGTGGAGTGTGGCTCAGAGGCTGAATGTGTTGCCCAGGGTATGTGACTGCTAAGCGCTGTCACAGAGATGTCACCCAGACTATTGACTATAAAATGGATTTATTTTGCATTGTTCTCTTCTCTTTGGAGTACAAGAAGGGAAAGGGGGCAAAATGCTCCTGGGAAGGGGGCAAAATGCTTTGAGTGTCTGCTCTGCAGAATTGCAGTGATATGGGTGCATGTGGGTGTTTGTGTACAAGTTGGTATCAGTATGACCATGACATTTGTGTTATTAAGCACAAATGTGGTTGATGGATAAGTTACCCAGTTAGAGGCCTTTATTTCAAAGCACTAAACAGAAGATGCTAAAAAGAAGATTCAAAGTGCAATTTGAATTGAGATTTGTGGTGATAAATCATTAATAGATTCAGCAACTTGCAAGAGTTTACTAAACACCTAAGATGTTCCTTTGCTTTAATCAGAACTTGGAATTGTGAGCCACAGAAATCAGCTAAAGCTGATGGTAGTAGAAATACATGGATTTTGTGATGAAGATGCAGGGTGTCTTGTGGAATCCAGGTAGGGAAGTGCAGTTGCCCCAGGCTGGCCTGGGACCAGGAACTGGAGGGCCAGGGAGCCCTGGTTTGTTCTAGGTGTCAGTAGTACACTTCCTCTCATTTTGTCTCCTCACTGCACATCTGCTTCATCCTTCCTTCTCAGGAAGCCAGTCATTTCTGGTACTTGGGCTACATGACAGGTACACAGAGTTTGCCAATGTCTCCCAACTGTGTGTTTCAGGTGGAGGTAAACACATGGAAGTACTGTTGACTGTCCCTCTCACTTGTACTCTCTCTCTCTCATTTGTCTGTGATGCCTCCTCCTCCACTTCAGCATTGCTGGGGAAGGGACTCTGAAGGGCTCAGCCTAGGCCATTCCTGAACCAGTCGCTGTGGCCAGTGGGATGGGATTGACAACAGATCTAGGTCAGCCGGACCCTACTCCTGTGGATGGGGCAGGCAGTTTCCAAAGGAGAGGGGCTACTCTAGTCCTGCCCTGGCCAGGCGCTGAGCAGGCACAAAGTTAAGAAGAACGCTTTGATCCCCTGACATTTATAAATGAGTTGGGAAATAAAACCAATACATAGCAGTGATGACAATGTCACATATGTTGTTTCATTAGACAGTGGAGAGGATGCCGGTATAAATAAGGCGCTAATTTAGCTGTACAGATATTGAGTGCCAAATGATGGAGTCAGGAGAGGGTGTGTGGGCCGGCCCCATCAGGAAGGGCTGGCTTTCTGCAGCACATAGACATTCTTGGAGGGTGGGTGGGAAGCAGAGTTCTGACTGGGAGATCAGCATGGATAAAGCCAGAATTGTAAATGTAAATGCAGTCTGGGTGGGAGTGTTAAACTGGGAGGCTGTTTGCCAAGAGCAGGGAAATTATTTAAAACATTTTTTTCATATTCTAATTTTTCTTTGAAAGATAAGGTCTCGCTCTGTTGCCCAGGTTGGAGTGTAGTGGTGCTCTCATAGCTCATTGCAGCCTTGAACTCGAAGGCTGAAGCGTTCCTCCTGTCTCAGCCTCCTGCGTAGCTAGAGGCATGCACCACCACCAGGCCTGGCTAATTTTTAAAAATGTTTTTGTAGAGACGGGGTCTTGCTTTGCTGCCCAGGTGGGCCTCAAGTGATCCTCCTACCTCAGCCTCCCATAGTGCTGGGATGACAAGCATGAGCATGCCTGGCTGGAGATGACTTTAGAAGGCAGTGGGAAATATATTGGGGGAAAGCAGGAAGCTTTGCTGGAGACCCAGTTCCCAGTGTTCTCTTAATTGTGACAGGAGGGGCTGGAAGCTGGACCGCTGTTCCTGGGGGAGGAGGCAGTGCTGGCGAAAGACCCTCAGCTCTACCCAGGCAAGAGGAAGTCTAGGCTGACAGATGCATGTCCTGGCCATGGGGCTGGGACACTCAAGAACAAGACTGAGGCACGGGGGACTAAGGCAGATGCTGTTGCCAGCAGGGTGGGACAGAGGCGGGACCTGTGAGGATGGGAGGTGGGCTCTGCCCTGGGCTGTAAGGCAGCAGCAGGACTAGCAATGGGATTGGAGTTGCTTTGCTTTCCTCAAGCCATCCTCTTCCCTGTCCTCTCATTAATACCTTCCTGTGTGTGTCCCATTTGCCCAGGACCTCAAGGCCAATGATGAGCTAATCATCTAGGGAGCCGGCAATCAATGTGGCTTTAGGTGCTACCCAATTTTAGTGACATTTGCTTTGGGACAGATGCCTCAAATGCCTTGATCCAAAAGAATGACAGTCCCTGGGATTTTGGGACAAAGTCACTAAGCCCAATGTCAAAGATCCCATCTGTGTCCCTTTGTGGAGAATACTCTTGTTTGGGGATATAATGATCAAACAAGATGGCTGCCGTCCAGCAGCATGGAAGCTGAGCCGTGCACCTGAAACTTACGGAGCAGCAACTGTTGGGCCATTGCATGACAATCTGGTCAGCATCTTGAGGGAGGAAGAGCAGGCAGCAGAGGCACCATCTGAGGACCGAGAGCTGCAGAGGAGGCCTCATCTTGATGTTTGCGGCCTCTCCTGGAGGTCGGTGGAATACATGCAGGACTTCAAATGATCTGGATATGAATTCTTTCTTTAAAATGGCTTTAATTGATTCGTAATAATTGCACATATTTATGGGGTACATGTGATATTCTGATACATGCATACAATATGGAGTGAGCAAATCAGGATATTTAAGATTCCTATCATGTCAAACATTTTTAATTTCTTCGTGTTGGGAATATTTGAAATCTTCTCTCCTAGCCACTATGAAATATGCAATTTCTTGTTTTGAACTATAGTCATCCTACTGTGCTATTGAACACCAGGACTTATTCCTCCTATCTAAACATATGTTTGTACCCATTAACCAACCTCTCTTCCTCCCCACCCCACCCTACCTTTCCAGCCTCTGGTAATGATCAATCTACCTTCTACCTCCATAAGATCAACATTTTTAGCTCCCACATATAAGTGAGAACATGCAATATTTATCTTTTTGTGCCTGGCTTATTTCACTTAACATAATGACCTCCAGTTCCATCCATGTTGCTGCAAATGACAGGATTTCATTCTTTTGTTTCTTTTTTCTTTTTTGAGATAGAGTCTTGCACTGTCACCCAGGCTGGAGTGCAGTGGCGTGATCTCTGCTCACTGCAACCTCTGCCTCCTGGGTTCAAGCAATTCTTCTGCCTCAGCCTCCTGAGTAGCTGGGACTATAGGTGCCAGCCACCATGCCTGGCTAACTTTTTGTATTTTTAGTAGAGACAGGGTTTCACTGTGTTGGCCAGGCTGGTCTTGAACTTCTGACCTTGTGATTCGCCTGCCTCGGCCTCCCAAAGTGCTGGGATTACAGTTGTGAACCACCATGCCCAGTAAATTTCATTCTTTTTTTAATGGTTGGATAGTATTCCATTCTGTAGATATGAATTCTTGATCTTCTGCTTCCTCATAGGGTGAAGTTACTCAAGCCCCCTCATCTGTGAATAGAGGTAATAACCTGTGTGCCTTTTCCTGCCACATGTTATGGCTTAGTATATACCCAATTACGCTGAACCTCAAGAATCACAGAATATGCTCTAACGCTTACCCGATGCGGGAATTCTCAACAACCATGAGGCTTCTGTTTGGAACTTCCTGTAGTAAGGGGCTGCCCACTTCAGAAATCAGACTATTAGCATTGTTGGAAAGGCTTTCTAGGAAGGTCTTTCTTGAGTGGAACTGCAAGAGGCCTCTCTCCTTTGGAACAATGCAGACTAAGTCTAAGCTGGCTGCCTCATGGTGACACTTTCATCATTTGAAGACAGCTTTCGGCCAAGGGTGATAGCTCACGCCTGTTATCCCAGCACTTTGGGAGGCCAAGGTGGGAGGACTGCTTGAGGCCAGGAATTCAAGAGCAGCCTGAGCAACGTACTGAGACCTCACCTCTATTTAAATAAAATAAAATAAGATGAAATAGGCTGGGCGCAGTGGCTCATATCTGTAATCCAAATGCTTTGGGAGGCTGAGGCAGGCAGATAACCTGAGGTCAGGAGTTTGAGACCAGCCTGGCCAACATGGTGAAACCCCGTCTCTACTAAAAATACAAAAATGAGCCAGGTATGGGGGTGCACACCTGTAGTCCCAGCTACTTGCGGGGCTGAGGCAGGAGGATTGCTTGAACCCGGGAGGTGGAGGTTGCAGTGAGCCAAGCAGAGATTACAACACTGCACTCCAGCCTGGGCGACAGAGTGAGACTCTCTCTCAAAAAAATAAATAATAAAAAATAAAATTAAAAGATAAAAAATAAAATAAAATAAACACAGCTTTCATGTACTCCTAGGTCAGGGGTGGGAAATTGTTTCCACCTGACCTGCCAACTGTGGATTGCAGTGATGGCTGGCAGGCTGTGTTGAGAAGTATTCTGAGGCTGTGTCAGGGTGGGCAGGAGAGTATCAGATCTGCCTGGGGCTCGGGACTGGGCATGGTGTGTATGAACAGTGTATTTATTTTCTCTGCTAAGCACTCTCTTGCTTAGATTCTGCCATGATGCTTTAGGTGACTTATTCCCTCACCCTTTGGTCTCTTTTTCTGGCCACACTTCAGCTTATCAACATTTAAAAAGCCATCTGGCTGCCATCTCTTCTCCCTAATTCATTTCTAGGGTGGATTTGACCAATCTGGCTGGCCCAGCTGTGATCTCTCCTAGAGCATTGTTTTCTGCAATATCTTCCCAAATAGAGGAGGATCATTTTCGGATCTGCAGTCTGCTAATAAATCTTCCAAACTATTAATGGGTCTCTTAAAATCTGGAGCCCAAGCTAAGCACTGTCTTTCAGAAGTACTCTCAATGATTTGGAGGCTAGCAGGACTAATAATACATCCCTTGATCCTGTTAATGCGGCTTAAAGGTTGTGTTAGCTTTTTCCCTGTGTTTGTAAATCCAAAGCTGTAGTACACCCCCTGCTTGGGGTGGGGAAGCAGGAGAGCCAGATGCAGTGGGGGCAAGATCTCCTCCTGTCCCCTCCCTGCCTCTGTGACTCTTGGTGGCTTGGAGGGTCTGGGGCCTGCAGGGGTGACATGTGGCCCCAGCGAGGTCCAAAGGCCACATTTCTCATTCTGTCACAATGAAGTTGTCTGCCCTAAAGGTCTCTGGATCACTGTCAGTCTTTGAAGTGTCCCCCAAGTCTGGAGCAACATGAGAAAAATAAGAACAATGCAGACATTTTCCCATAAAACGAATGGCACATAATTCAAGACCTGCTTTTTATGATAAAAATTATGACCTTTATTTCCTGTTTGGCATGTTGTATTTGTGTATGTGTGTGTCAGAAATTATCCTTTCTTAAACAATTGAGGTAGTTTTTCTCCCTGCCCTGAATAACCTTTGAAAAGTTGGCCACCCCCTGTAGACATCCTTCATTTCAGGGGTAGGGGCCAGTTTTACCAGGCTGTGAAAGCTGCCTTAAAAACCACAGCCTTGTCCAAGGTGAGGCCCATCAGAACTTGACGTGCCCCCTTGGAGGGTCTTGAAGAAGCAATCTGGCATCTAAGCGAGGCCCCTGTGGCACAGGATTGGGCCACAGGTAACTTTATTAGTAGTTAAAGTAGTTAAATTTCTCATAGCCCAATTTATTGGAAAGGTAGCAATGTTTTCATTTAGATCCTAGGGCTGGGGAATAATTTAAGGAGAATGGACTTTGGTTTAGGAACTCGGTTAACGAGTGCCAGCCTTGTCAATTTTTTTTATTGTGTCGAAAATCTCATCACATAAAGTTTACTATCATAACCATTTTAAATGTACAGTTCAGTGACCTTAGAAACATTCGTAATGTTGTGCAGTCTTCTCCACCATCCATCTCCAGAACACTTTTCATCTTGTAGGACTGGAACTGCACCTGATTAACAGGAACTTCCTGTTCTTCCCTTCTTCTTCATCTCCTGGCAATCGCTAGTCTACTTTCTGTCTCTGTGATTTTGGCTCCTCAAAGTATCTCATGTGAGCGGAATCAGACAATATTTGTCCTCTGTGTCTGGTGTACTTTAGTTAGCATAATGCTTCAGGGTTCATCCGTGTTGTGTGGCGTGTGTCAGAATTCCCTTCCTTTTTAAGGCTGAATAATATCCCATTGTATGCACATAGGCTGTATTGTGTTCATCCACTCCTCTGGGAATGGGTGCTTGGGTGGCGTCTGTAGTTTGGCTCATGTGCTGTGGTCTCGACAATTTTTAGCCATGACTCGGGAAAGTTGCTTAACCCCTCATACCTCAGTTTCCTCATCCATTACATCGGAACGTGTCCTCTGTCTGGGACTGAAGTAAGAATGTTGTTTGTGACAGTACGTAACTGCAGCAGTCCATCGAGTTGAAGTTATTTCTGAGAGCATCTGGCTAGCCTTTCTCAGGGTTATCTGCTCTGTGGCCATTCAACTCTGCCAGCCTGAAGTGTAGGAGGAAGGTTGGGGAGGGTTCAGAGAAGCAACATGGAGATGATCAGGATGGGGCTGCTCCATGGGGTGTTTCGGGTGGGGCAGTTCTTCCCTGTGGGGGACTGTCCCATGTATTGCAGGTGCTTAGTTCCCTGACCTCTGCCCATTAAATGCTGGTAGTACTCTCCACTCATTGTGTTGTCTTAAAACATATACCCATATTTTTGCATTCCCCCTTGGGGGGGATGGTCCTGCCTCCAAGTGAGAGGTAGGGGCTGAATGTTTTGGAAGGGTCTGTGGATGTAAGAAGATGTAGCACAGAAGGGGCAAAGCATCAGAGAATGACCTGGTGGGCTGATACATCTACAATGTGCGTATTAACAGTTGGAGCTCAGGCCCTCTGAGTGTTTGTATTAGTCAGGGTTCTCCAGTGAGAACCAATTGAAGAATATATGTATTTTTCCTTATTAGTATATATATGTGTGTATGTGTGTGTGTGTGTGTGTGTGTGTATGTATGTATATGCATATCTATCTGTGTGTTTATCTATCTGAGGGGATTTATTAGGGGGATTGGCTCACGTGATAATGGAGGTTGGGAAGTCCCACACTAGGCCATCTGCAAACTGGAGATCCAGGGAGGCCAGAAGCATTGGTCAATTTAAGTCTTAAAAGTCTCAGAACCAGAGAAGCCAATAGTGCAGCTTTCAGTCTGAGGTTAAACGCCTGAAAACTGAGAGGAGACCACTGGTGCAAGTCCTAGAGTCTAAAGGCTGGGAGACCTGGAGTTCTGAGGTCCAAGGGCAGGAGAAGAAGGATGTCCCAGCTCCAGGAAAGAGAGAGAAGGAATGTGCCTTTCCTCTACCTTTGTGTTCTATTCAGGGCCTCATCTGATTGGCTGGTGCCAACCCACATTGGTGATCTTCCTTACTCGGTCCACTGACTCACATGCCAGTCTCTTCCAGATGTACCCTCACAGACAGAACTAGAAATAATGCTTGACCAGAGATCTGAGTATCCCTGATTCTAGTCAAGCTGATACCTAGAATGAAGCATCAGCATTGAGCAGAGAGGAGCATGGGCTGCAGAAGGACCCCAGCTTCGCGAGGGAGGCAGGGGTCTGTGTTCAAATGCCAAGCTTCCTCCTGACTAGTGAGGGAGCCTTGAGAAAATCTTCTCCCTTCTCTGGACCGCATCTTTAAAGTGAGGGCTTTGGAAAAGGTGGTCATTTTCAACTCTATGGCTCCAGGATTTGAAGGCAAAACAGCATAAATTTCAGTGAGCTGAAAGGAAGGACTGCTCACCTTTGGGACCGGGTGGAAAAAGGTGAAATCTAATAAGGAGGCTTGAGTGGGAAGAGCTGATTTGCTGAAATTGCTTCCTAGACCCCCCTCATTCTCTTTGTTTTGATTGTTGAAATACAGTTCATTCTTTGAATATGTAAAATAGATACACAGTATCATATTCAAAACATAAAAGGTATCATAAGTAGAGTAAAAAGTAAATTTCCCTCTCCACCACTTAGCTCTCCTTTCTTAAAGGCCACCTCATGTTATCCTTCCAGGAATAGCAAACTCTCATTTTCTTTGAACAGGACTCAGAAGATTGTTTGAAATACGGCTTGGTTGTTGTGCATTTAACTTTCTGGTCTGAAGGGTGAGAAATTTGATCCTCCTGTAGCCTGTGGTTAATTTCCTACAATGAATTTTCCTTATTAGTCATAGTTTCTTTTTGCAACTCTTGACTAGAAGTACAGCCTTTTTCATTCTCTCTTTTTTATTCCCCTTACCCCCAAATTCCTGGTCCTTCATTTGAATCAAAGGATGCCATAAGCACAGATCAAAACTGAGATAGGACATCTGGATGCCTTGCAGCTTCTCCATCCGTGGATTTCAGAGGGGCTCATTTTATGTAATTGTCTATTTCGATGATTTCTAAAATGGTTTCATAGCTTCATATTTTCTTTTGTCTTGGAGTTTAACTCAGTCCTGCAAGTAACGGCTTTGCTCCTCATCTGGTGTTTAAAAGTTTTTGCTCATTGACTGGTAAGCACTGTTGGATGTTAACAGTAAACCAAGGGAGGAACTCTGGACTCAGAGGCAGAAAGCCTGGGTTTGTGCAAAACAGGCTTCTTTCTTACTGTGTGACCTTCGGCAAGCTCCTTGGCCTTTCTGAATCTCTGCTTCCTCATCTGTAAGTGAGGACTATGCTACCTGCCCCATATGACTGTTTCTAATATTAAATAAGGCAATGAATATGAGTATTCATTGCAAACTGTTAAGGTTCTTGTAATTATAATTATTGTTGTTCCTTCAGAAAGTATTTATTAAGCTTCTGTTGTGTTCTGGATTCCAGTGATCGAGTAGTAAATAAGATCATATTCGTGTGTGTATATGTGTGTGTGTTGGAGGTGGGTAGGGATGATAAAAGACAGGGGAGACTGGCAATAAAAGGGTTAACTAACAAATAGGAGCCATTCAGATAATGGTAACCATTACAAGGAAAATAAAACAGAGCAGTGAAATAGAGAATGAGTGGAGGGGAATGGTCCCTGATAGGAAATCAGGAAAAGTCTGTAAGCTGACATTGAGATGTCATGTGAAAAGTGGGAAAGAGAGTCCAGGCCTGGGAAGCAGCAAGTTCAAAGGCCCTGGGGAAGAAACAACAAGCTTAGGCAATTGGAAAAGAGAAAGTGTGGAGGAAATTGCAAGAAAGTATGTGCATCAGGAGTGAACTGACAAGGAGGCAGAGAATGTCACAAGAAGAGGTGGGAGAGGTTGGCCAGATCATGGTCGTGGAGGGCCTTGTGGGCCCTGCTAACAGCTTGTATTTTATTCTACGTGCAATTGGAGATTTTAAGCAAGGAGGTGATGGGGCCAATTTTCTGGTTTAGAAAGATCTCTCCTCCTGGAGTGTGGAGAACAGCTTGTTAGGCAAGGGTGAGCATGAGGCCAGTTGGGGGTTATTATAGTAGCCTAGGCAAGGGAAGATGCCTGCACACCTGCGTGGATGAAACCACCCTTGGGGTATGTGGTATGAAGCTCAGGGAGCTGCTTTTGTATGAAAAGGGTGGTCTCCTGATGTAAAGGAGGATGCCTTCCATTTTCCCTTTGCTCTTAGGTTTGCTTGGTCTTAGGAGTATGGAGGGGGTTGAGGAAGTGGGCAGGGGAAAATGTTGCATTTTTTTTTTTCTGGTGAGGCAAGTTTTGGACTGCAGGTGCCTATGATGAATCAACAAGCATGTACTGACTAGAGGAAGGTTTTACTTTTTTTTTTTTTTAAATTTTTTTGTAGTTTTATTAGAGACAGGTTTCACCACGTTGGCCAGACGGATCTCGAACTCCTAGAGGAAGGTTTTTCTAGGCGTTTGGTTTCCACTTCAGATCAGTCTTTTCTGTGGACAAACTGGGCATCCTCCCGGAAGCCCAATAGGGGAATAGACTCCATTATTTGTATCTCCAGTGTGCACAGGAGCAGCAGTGATCCCAGAGAAGGTCACCTATATGGCTGTGTAGGTTGTCCCTTACCCAAGGGCACCAGGTTGAGAAGTGGGACCCCAAATCCTGTTGAATTTCTGCTCATCAAGCAATTTGCCCTGGCATGGAGCTGCATCAGCAGTGGGAAATGGGAGTCTTTTCCAATGGGCTCCAAGGCGCCATCTGGGCTGGCAGTAACCCTTCCCAGGCCCTGGAGATTTCTGCTTTGCGGCCTGGTTTCCTGGGAGAATCTGTCTTCACCTACTCTATTCCAGTCAATCAGCATGTATTGTAACAAATATTTATTGAGTAGCTACTGTATACCAAGCACTGGATTTACACTGATGAACAGGAAGACACGCTTCCTGCCCTCATGAATTTATAGTCTAGTGGAGGTCATTTCAGCTTTCTTTCTTCATGGCAACTGAAGAGAGACATCTTTTGGGGGAGCCTGAGCTGCTCTCAGCCCCTGTTCTTTGAGACATGGGCTATTGCCACCTGACTGGGGAGCACCTTTTGTGGTTGGGAAATAATGACTGTCATCCACTCTGCACACATACATGTTTGTCTAGAGTTTAGGGGAGCTGGGACCAGTGTGGTTTTTGGACTGTTAATAGCTTAACTCCTTCATCCTTGGCTTGGGAGCAGCACAAACTCACAAACAAAGTGACACTGAAGTTCCCATTGGAAAAGGGGCAAATTAATTATTAAGCCTTGAGTCATACAAATATTCCTTAAACTAGGTATGCTTTTCTGTATACCTAGTGTTCTGTATTGTACTTCAATCAAAAGTTAAGTAAACACCACTTAAGATTGTTGAACTTGTGAGGGTCTGAGCTCAGAGAAATCAAGACAGAGCCGAGGCCAGGCGTAGTGGCTCACACCTGCAATCCCAGCACCTGGGGAGGCTGAGGCAGGAAAATCGCTTGATGCCAGGAGTTTGAGACCAGCCAGGGCAACATAGTGTGACCTTATCTCTACAAAGAATAAAAAAAATTAGCTGGGTGTGTTGTTGAGCACCTGTAGTCCCAGCTACTCAGGATGCTGAAGTGAGAAAGATTGCTTGAGCCCAGGAGGTTAAGGCTGTGAGGCTGCAGTAAGTTGTGATTGTACCACTGCACTCCAGTCTGGGTGACAGAGCAAGAACCTGTCTTAAAAAAAAAAAAAAAAGGAGAAGAAGAAGGATGGGTCAGGCACATCCATCAGGCCTTCCTGTTGTCTCTGCATCTGCATCTTGATGAGGTCCTCAGGTTTTCAGTTTAACTGAGTAGTCACATTATTTTATCAGACTTTGAGGAATCCATAAGAAATTGCATTGTAAACCATGGTGTCCCCTAGACACCACAAGCACTGAGGTTAACACTGTGGGATACCCCTCTCTAGGGCCCTCTTTCTCCCCAGCTGCAAGGTGGTTGGAGAACAGAATTAGTCATAGCTTGCTTGGGAAGCTTGGAATGAGAGAAAGACAGAACTGGGTGGTTTTCAGATGTTTTTTTCCAGGCTGCGGTGGAGCTGGGAGAATGAGAGATTCCATACATCTTGTGACCAGATGTGGTTTCTTCAGCTAGGACTAGGCTGTATCAACAAAACAGAGTCAATTTTCAACCTTCCCTCTTTATTTGCCTATTTATTTTACTATTTACATTGTGTGTGTATATCTTTAATTATAAAAATAATGACCACTTCTCCCCCCTCAACATCTTACTAAGAAAGCGTTCAAATATGTAGCAAAAATACCTAATTTAAGAAAATCAGAACAACTGGAAGAGAACCATAAAGAGAGTGAAAGGTTCTGATAACCCTACCTTTTGGAGAGAATGTCGCCATTACTTGTTTGTTATAAAATCCTCCAGAATTTTATTTTTCTAGCATGTACTAATATATACTATTAGTATATGTTAGTATATGCTTTAACAGTCAGATATTATATGCTTTAACAATCAGATATTATTTATATTATTCTGCCTCTTTAAAAAATTTAACAATTTATCCTGGACAACTTTGCATGTGAGAATTTATTTATTTATTTGAGATGGAGTCTCACTCTGTTGCCCAGGCTGGAGTACAATGGCAGCATCTCGGCTCAGTGCGACCTCTGCCTCCCGGGTTCAAGTGATTCTTCTGCCTCAATCTCCCAAGTAGCTGGGATTACAGGCATGTGCCACCATGCCCAGCTAATTTTTTTGTATTGTTAGTAGAGATAGGGTTTCACCATGTTGGCCAGGATGGTCTTGAACTCCTGACCTTATGTGATCCACCCACCTCGCCTCCCAAAGTGCTAGGATTACATGTGTGAGCCACCCTGCCCAGCCCTTCATGTGAGAATTTATTGATCTACTTTATTCTATTTTTAAAAATTTTATTTTTAGAGACAGAGTCTCACGGTGTCACCTAGGCTGGAGTGCAGTGGTGCGATTATAGCTCACTGCAGACTTAAATTCCTGGGCTCAAGTGATATTCCAGCCTTGGCTTCCCAAATGCTGGGATTATAGGCATGAGCCACCACACCTGGCTGTTCTATTTTGAAAAGTAGTTCTACTGAAATATGAATTATGTACCACAAAATTCACCCGTTTTAAGTGTACAGTTCATTGACTTTGGTAAATTTTCAGAAGTGTGCAGCTAACACCATAGTCCAATTTTAGAACATCTCCATCACCCCTAAAAGATTCCTTCTGCTCATTTGCAGTCACTCCCCTGTTCTCATCCTTATCTCTAGGCAACCACTTGTCTATTTTCTGCCTCTATGGATTTGCCTTTTATGGGCATTGCATATAAATGGAATCATACAATGTGTGTTCTTTTGTGTCTAACTTCTTTTAAAGAGCATAATGTTTTTGAGGTTCATTTATGTTGTAACGTAGATCCATACTTTGTTCCTTTTCATTGCTGACTAATATTCCATTTTAGAATATAGCACATTTGGTTTATAGCACATTTGTCAGTTGGTAGACATTTGGATTATTTCCAGTTCTTGGTTATTGTGAATAATGCTGCTATGGACATTTATGTGCAAATCTCTGTGGGGGACATAAGCTTCATTCTTTTTGAGTGCTGCCTCGCTAGAGTTCCAGTGTATGGCTCTACCATAATGCCTTTAGCCAAACTCCACCAGTGGCAGTTTACTTGGTTTTCGATTTTTTGGGATGATAGAAATAATACTTTTTCAGATGTCTTTGTACATACATCTTTGTATATATGAGGGATTGTTTGTGAAGGATATATATTTGGAAGGGAGAGTTCTGGATCAGTGGCTATAAACCTTTGAAACTTCAGTAGCTAGTGTCAAGTGGTCTTCGAAGAGAAGTTGCCCCTGATTTATACCACCACTGTTTTCACATACTTACCAATGTGGGGGCAGAATTAATATTCTAATCTCATAAGTGAAAAGTCTCTTATTGTAATTTGAATGGGAAGTTCTCTCATTGTTAGAAAGGTTATTGAGCATTTGTATGTCCTTTTCTTAATTTTCTATTGGGTTGTTATCTTTTTCTATGGCTTTGAAATCACCATATTTTAGGAAATTTGCTCTTTGCTTATAAGATGTACTGTGAATTTTTTTATTTGTCAGTTTATCTTTTATTCCCCCAAAACTGTGTTCACGGCTGTTGTGCTATACAGATGTTTCACATTTTTAAGGAATCATATGTGTTAGGAGAAAAAACCCTGTGAACATTTTATAGTATCACTTAGCTATTTATAATATCCCCAGAAGGAGGTGAGGAAGGTGAAATATTGGTGGGGGAGAAACCTGAGGAATGTTATATGTGCTCCATCTACCTAACATCTGGATGATCAGGAGACATTTTTTTAACCTCTTATTTAGTTATTTTTGTGTCCTAGAAGCCCAGCCTCCATGTATGAGTGTGAAATCTGAGAACTGAGTCTGGATTTTCTGGGGCCTCTTGGCCCCTTGCTGGTAATAATACTGACAGACACTATTAATTGAATGCATACTGTAGGCCGTTTGCTCCAGTTAATCCTTGCAATAATACTAGGAGATAGGCACAGTGATTTCCCCCGTGGAAAAAGACACAGGGATTTGATAGCAGCTTGCTCAGAATCATACAGCAAATGCTGGAGGTTAGATTCAAACTCAGATTAGCCTGACACCCCCAGCCCTGTGCTGAACTAGGACCCCGTTCATCCTCCCTTCCTGAAGCATTGAATGAGTTGGCCCAGCACTGACCAATAAGGGGATATTTCAACAGGGTTTTGGGAAAGGACAAGATCTCCGGGAAGGTGCATGTGTGGTGAGAAGGCCACTGACTTGAGCATGGCTGGCAAGATCTGTGGGTCCTAGTCTTACCCGCTGCCCAAACTCTTTTCTTGTAATCAGAGAGAGAGCATGTGATTGCAACAGAGTCCAGGGAGTGAGAGGAGGAAAGTTGATGGGTTCCTAAGACCCTTGTGGGTTTTCTGTTTGCTATGTGGCAGGAATTAGCTGACTCTTGGCAGCCGGATCTTGGCCTGGTGTGGAGACATCTGGGGCAGTGGGAGAAGAGAGGGGTTTCAGGATCCAGGTCCAAAGTCAAAGTGGTTTCTAGATTCATACTGCTCTGCCTGGGATATTTTGACACTGGGAGATGCAGTGGGGAGTTGGCTAAACTGACTAGGACTGGGGATATGGAAGGCCTAGAAGAATATGGTCAAAACCCATAAAAATCTCGGGGTCTGGGAAAGGGTGGACATACTCTTGCTCATCCACTGCTTCCTCAGGAAGGATACAGTGCCCAGTGCAACTGTGGGAGGGGGCCACACAAAGATGAATCATTTGCGGGCCCTGCACTCAGAGGACTCACTGTCTGGAAAGGGAGATAGGATTTGTTCTGGCATTGCTGGAGGAAAGGTCCAAGTGGTAACACAAGAGGTTCAGGTAACAGAGCAGAAGGAGCTCAGACTCTGCAGTGAGTCAGGCCTGACCTTGAATTACGTTCCATAAGAGCAACAACATTTCTCACATCTTGCATGGTGTGGTGGACACGGAGTTCCCTTGTCAGGATTGAAGGACATATCTCCAGGTCCTGGGATTTACTGTGAGATGACAGCTCTCAGCTGCCTGCCCTCTTGGAGAACTGCTTCAGCTGAAAGAGCTGCCTCACCCAAGATCACGTCCTCTTCCCAAAGGCCTAGCTACCTCACCCCACCGTGGGACAACTACAAAGGGCCAACCTCAGCTTCAGTGCTTCTTTGTGGAGCCTGCTGAGGCCTTCACTGTCCCTGTACTGTGGCCTGGCTTCTCACTGGGCTCAATCCTTCTTCCTTTTCCTCCCTCCAGTGGGTTTAGAAATGAATAGCACACCCTAACACACTTCCTGTATGGTAGTCTACATCTCAGAGTTTGCTTCCCAGGGAGCCCAGTCTACAATACGTAGATGATCATGATGGACCTCTGAGTTGGGATTATTTGCTTAATTTTATAGCTAAAGCCCTTGGGAGTTTAGGGCTTTAGCTATAACTCTCTGCTATCTGCTGACTCTGGGCAAGCCAGAGTCCTAAATGGCAGATCTAGGTTCAACCCACCATCTTTCTATATTGCCACCATCTAGGTGTGTGACTCTAAACAGTAGAAACCATGGGGTTATAAAATCAACTTGCAGGAACAGAACTCAAAGTTCATTTGGTTACACAGCTCCTGTTCTTTAATCTCCGGATCTGAGTTTCCTCCCCCTGTGAAATAGGGACAATAGTACTTAAAGCAAGTGTTGTGAGGATGGGATGCCCAACTCATCTTGATTTACCTGGGACTTTCCCAATTCCCCCACTGAAAACCTCACATCCTAGGAACCCCCTCCATCACTGAGCCTTGATGGTTGGTCACCCTATGTGAGGATCAACCAAAGTTGATCCATTGAATCATTCATTAAACAAATCTTTATTGAGCATCTACTATGTGCCAGGTACCATTTTAGTGTTTAGGGATACTACATGAACAAAGCAAAGTCCCTGCCCTCCTGGAGTTACCTTAGAAGAGGGAAGCAGACTGTCATGAAATAGACAAATGAGGACATGCTATGATGCCAGGCACTGATAGGTGCTATGAAGGAAATCAAAGAGACTAGGGGGGATGCAGGCTGCTGGGCTGGAGGCTGGAGAGAATGTCCTGTTTTAGGGAGGAGGTCTCTGGGGTGAGGAGATCTTTGTGCTAAGACCTGAATGAATGGTGAGCTGGCCATGCAAATCTCAGTGGAAGTGCATTGCAGGTGGGAGAAACAACATGTGCCACGGCCCTGGGCATTTTTAACAGGTTTAAGAAAGATGCGGGAGGCTGGTGTGACAGGAGCACTATCAGTCAAAGGGGAGAAATAGAAGATGAGGTCAGAGAGGCATTGAGGGGCCATAACCATGCAGGACAGTGGCACAGTCAGGGGGATTTGTGACTGTTGTGCTGAGAATAGCTTATGAGTCTATTTGAGGATCATCAGAGAAGTTCATGGGGGAAGCCATATTGAAAACATGGGCTCAGGATTCAGACTCCCTAAGCTCCTGCACCCATTAGCTGTGGAACTGTGAATTATGTGTTGTGTTTAAGCCTTGGCTTCCTCAGTAGTAAAGCAGGGATAATACAATACCTATATTATGGAGTAGGTTTGTTGTGAGGTTGAAATGCAATAATGCCCGTAGAGGTTAGCACAGAGCCTGCATTTTTTATTTTACAGCTTTTCTTTTTGTTGTAATAAAATTTATTTCATTTAAAATATTTATTTATAATATACTGAAGATAAAATACATAGTTTTCACCATTTTTAAGTGTACATTCAGTGGCATTAAGTTCATTCACATTGTTGGGGGAATTGTCACCACTCTCCATCTCAGACCTTCTTCATCTTCCCCAACTGAAACTCTGTACCCATTAAATACTAACTCCCAGACTCCTCCCTATCCCCTAGCAACCACTATTCTACTTCCGTTTCTGTGAATCTCACTACCATAGGTACCCCATATGAGTAGAATCATACACTATTTGACCTTTTGTGACTGGCTTATTTCACTTGCATGATGTCCTCAAGGTTCATCCACATTGGATAATGTGTCAGAATTTCCTTTCTTTTTAAGGCTGAATAATATTCCATTGTATAGATAGACCACATTTGTTTATCTGTTTACCTGTGATGGGCATTTGGGTGGCTTCCTTCTCTTGGCTGTCTGTTGAATAATGCACCTGCATTTCATAGCACTGGACTTACCTTTGCCATAGTTTTTATGCTGGTTTGCTTGAGCATAGGGAAATGACAGACACATAGGACCAGGAGGCAGGAGATCTAGGTTCTAGATTTGAGTGGGGCTGACTCATTCATTCTGAGTCTCAGCTGTGTCATCTGTGAAATGGTGCTGCAAATGCCTACTTCAGGAGGCTGTTGTAAAGACCAGTTAGATACATTCTGCCAACTTGATAGTTGTACCAACCAACATGGTAGCCACCAAGCCACATGTGGCTACTGAGTGTTTGAAATGTGGTTAACCCTATGTGAGACATGCTGCAAGGGCAAAATCCACAACAGATTCTAAGACTTTAATACAAATAAAGAGAATATAAAATATCTTGTTAATAATTTTTTATATTGATTAAAGTAATACTATTTTGGATATATTGCATTAAAGAAAATACATCCTAACATTAATTTTATCCCTTTTTAGTTTTTAATGTGGCTACTAGAAAATTTAAAATTACACTTGTGACTTTGTATTTGATTGGACAGTGCTGGTATAGAGTTCACTGCACATTTTCAAATAATAATCAGCAACTTTCTGGGTGCCCCTCCCTGGGTCTGGGATCTGAAGGGAGATTTTCCTCTCCCAGAGCTCCAGGCCGACAAGTGATTTATATCACCAAGGTGCTGCAGTCTCAATGGTGATCAATGTTTATGGCCCATGGAAGCTTAAACAAGCCAAGAGTAGAATAGTTCTGGGCATTGCTGCCAGTAACGTCCAGCTTTTAACGTGCAGCTCTTAGCTGCCTCCACAAAGGGCGGTTTTCAGTGTCACCACTCTGCTGGGATTTGTGATTTAGCTCCCTGCTCCCCCGTGACAATAGATTTCTTCATTTCAAAGCCTAACTCCTACGAAGGCTGGGGCTGGGGGTGGGGAGGGCCTTCGATCACCCGGTTTAGGCCTTCTGTGTATTGCTAATTGTATTATCACAGTTTCTTTAGGGAAAAATCATGCATTCACTTAGGACTTAAAAAAAAAAAAAAGACCTTAGGGGAGAATCGTTTGGGTGTAGAATTTTTTCTCCCCTCTGGAGCAGAGGAGAACATAATTTCTGTTTTGCAGCTGGGAGAAAGCTGTTGTGTACATACCCTCCCTCTTCCATTTTATCTCCCAGCTGATAGGATATGCAGGGGGCTGAGACAGCCAGTGTTCCTCACAGAAACAGAGATCAGTTCAGAGCCCAAGGCAGTGGCAGCAAAGGCATGTGTATCCCAGGCCCAGGAGTGAGCTGGGTGGCAGTCAGGGAGGCCTGGGGGAGTGGCCTGGTGACCTCTGAATTCTCTCCCTTCTCTGTCAATGCCACGGCTTCCTGGCTAAGGCTCTATCCAGGGCTGTGTGCCCAGGGCTGTGTTTCCAGGCCCTGAGGCTGTCACTCCTGTGGCCTTTCTGGCAGGCCCTCTGCTTTCAGCTTTTCTGAGGGTCACACAGGGCCCTACTCTCTTGGAATTTTGTCACAAGAAATATTCTAACTTGGGGATCTAAGTAGTTTCCAAGATGGGTTCCCGGAGTTTGATGGTTTCATTCATTCACTGCTGGGGTGTTGGCCCCTGAATAATGGGATCCACAGGGCTGGGGATGGTGGTGGTGGAGACAAGCCCCTCCTAGGGTCTCAAACTGTCGCAGTAAGATCTGCATTCTCCTCTTATGTTTTAGTGGGGGGGGGTGGGTTAATGGGCCAGAGATGCTGGCTTAGCAGGCCAGAGACCAGGTCCCATCAGTGAGTGAACCACTTAGGGCAGGGAAAATGATTTCTGTCCTGTCTACTCTACAAGGTTGTTATGAGGATCAAATGAAATCCTAGGTATGAAAGCCATTTGCACATTGTACAGGGCTATGTTAACACAATATTACCATTGCTTTTTCTGTAGCAGCTAGCTTTATTAGTTTGTTTCCAAATATTTTTGAACCTTTACCATGTGCCAGGCTCTGAGGTGGGCACAGGGGCATATAATGTTGAATAAACACATTCCCTCCCCTTATAGCTCATGGACCAATATAAGGAAAAGACAAAAAGCAGTAATTGCAATTTAGAGGGTAACAACTGCAGTAAGGGTGTGGGCAGAGGGTGCAGCAACACAGAAGAGTTCTCAATCTTGCCTTTGAGGGCTGTGGAGGGCTTCCTGGAGGAAGTGACATCTGGGCTAGGGTCTGAGGGATGAAACAAACATGTAGTCAGTTTTCAGTTAATGTTTGATAAATGAACAAGATAGTTTTAAATTGCTGTGAACTGTCAGGATAACTGCCCCAAGTTTAGTTATCAATTTATAGATAGGAAATTGATTCCGAGAGGTTAAGTGGTTCCTCAGGGAACCCAGGTTCCCCAGTGGTTCCCCAGTCTAGCACTAGAATCCAAGTTCAAGGCCCAGGGTGATTCTCCTGAGCTTGGAAGAGGGGGTGATTGTTTTGGTTATAGTGACAAGCTGCAGCTGCAGTGACATAGCTGGTGGGAGCATGGGATATGGTGCCCTTCAAAGAGGACAAAAATGTCTTTATAAGACTGGGTTCCTGAAAACAGTCTGGGAGTTGGAGACTTCTGTGCAATAAGTTCACTGAGGATTGCTCTTGGCATCGGTGTCTATGGAGGAGGGCAGAGGAGAAGCTGAACTGTGCTGTCACTTTGAAAGCCTCAGCTGATCCCCACAAGGGTTGCTGAAGCTGGGATGACCTTCGGAGTTGGGTTGACTTGGGGGAGAAGTGGCTGAATTTTTGCCCTCCCATCAACCAGTCAGTACAGTTGGTTTTCCCACAAAGGAGAGGAAGGTGGCTCTCTTCAGCCTAGAGCATGTTCTGGAGAGGGGCTCCGCTGGGAGCTGTCAGCCACCTACACCATGGGCAGCGGGGGGGAATGGTCCTGCCCTCCTGGTGTGGGGCATGAACTCCAGCAGAGACAACACTAGAGGCCTCGGCTGTGAAGCACAGAGTCCCAGGCCTGTGGGAGATCCAGGCCCAGCATCAGCTCGGGGGTTCCCACAGAGCGAACAGAGGATTTCCAGCAGGTGAGCAGAGCTGGGGCAGGAATCTAGGAGGGGGCTCGAGGGGGAGGCAGGCAGGCAGTTTCTATGTGGAGGTCTATGCCTCGGCAGGGAAACCTCTGCTCCAGACAGGAGTTCACTGTTAGAGTGTAGGTCTTTGCTGGAGCAGGGCAAGCTAGTGAACGTCAGGGTGATATCCTGTCCAGGAGATGCCCCAAGAGGGTTTTCAGCTCCCTGGAGTTGGGGCTCAGAGGGTGATGAAGGCTTAGCTTCATGAAAAGCTTGGTGTCTGGATAGGCTGGATAACATGGGCACTGATACCACTCTTCCTTCATCAAGGAAGAGTCTTCAGGGTCCCGAATCCAACTGCTTCAAGGGTGAGCTAATTTGGCTGCTGCTCCCACCGTAGCTGTTTCCATGGATACATTTCAAGCCTCAGTCTGGTCATCTTCAAAAGCATCAAAGGCAGCAAACCCCATCCATGCATAATCTTTTGTTATAGCCCCACAAACAGCTTTTGTTATAACCCTTCCCCCACCCCCTCTCCCCCCATCCTCCAAACCAAAGAACCGGCTTCAGTGTGGCACAGTCCTCTAGCAAAAGAAGCATTCGACTTTTTCTGGAAGTTGAAAGACCTGAGTCTGAAGCCCAGCCTTGGCATTTGTAAAACGCAGATAGTAACATCTAAAGCACAGAGTTGTTGTAAGGATTCAATGAGATACATTGATCTGAAAATGCACAGCACATTGCCTGGCCCGTGGTGGGTCTTCATGAAATGCTTGTCTTTCCTTTCTCTGTATTTATCAGTTGGGCAACTTAGGAATCACATCCCTCCAGTAGCACTCAAGTCTCTGTACCATGTCTCCTTGAGTGTTACATGCACTCGATACAGAATAAGCTCTCCTTCATGTCCCTGTACTCTCCCCTGATGGCAAACACCAGGTCCCATGATTGCAGCCTCATAGGGTATCTCTTGACTGTCCTTTTTTCTGACTCCCTAGTTAGGAAGCAACCAGTTATAGGGACCTGAAGACAAGTAGGCCAGTCTTTTTCCCCCCCTCATCAGGCCAGGCCTTTGCTAGGAGCAAGCAGAGGCATACAGGGCGGGGACGCTCCTTGCCTCTGGAGAGTCTGTTCCAGCAGATGGCTCTGCTGCAGCTCTGCTTAGGAGGTTAATGGACACCAGATGTCTCGTCAGGCAAGTTTTCATTTTCTCCTGGAACCACTTAATTTGGCTGAACATCTGCCTTGGCTTCTAGGCTTTTCTATCACCTGAGCTTCAACCCTGGGTCAGTGGCCAGTGCGGAGGAGCTTACAGTCCCTTTTCCTCACCTGGGGTCTTGGGGGCTGGGGATACCAGCCTGATTTGTGGGAGTTAAAGATGGTGGTTGAGAGGGCAAGAGTGGGGCCTGGTTGGCTTCTGTCACTGTCCTTCATGTCTGGTCTGTTGTCACTGAGCCTTCCTATTGGAAAATCAATATTAAGCCAACAAAATGGTGTGTGCCTGATTGGGGAATATATCCATCTGGACCAGCATTGGCTGGCTGTCAAGGGCAGAGGGAGGCCTCTGGAATTGGCTTGAGGGAGGTGCCAACATGCTCACCCTCTTCTGCTCCAGGGCCTCCCTGGTGCATTTCCAAACCATTGGCAGCTGATCATCTCGGGGTAGTCGTGACTTGAGTTTTGTTTGGAAAGTGTCATTCTGTTACTGGTACCGCTGGTTTTTAAATGTGTCAGCATGGCCTAAGGACCTTAGTAAGCTGTAGATTGCTGGGTCCCACCATGGAATTCAGTACGTCTATGGTGGAGTCTGGGAATTTGCATTTGAAGCAAGTACCCCAGGTAATATTGATGTATGTGGTTTTTCCACTACGCAGAACAATGCTGCCTGGAACCCTGTCTTTTTGGGATCTGGAAATTTCTTCTGCTTTCTATCCCAGGGAGGCACATACGCATTCATGGTCTTTCTTCCTTGCCTGGGAAACTACTCATCCAGTAAGACCCAGGTCAGAAGTGACTTCAGCTGTGAGACTTTTTCAGCCCACAATTACTTGCTTCCTCCTTATTGCTTCCATAACATTTTGCAGGCACTTTAATAGGATGGCACTATTCATGTTTACTATGGTCTTTGGTGTGCTCCTTTGGGGCTGGGAGCTCATCTTTTTCATCTTTTTGTTTGTCCTAGAATATAGCAAAATAGCACGTCATAGGCCCAATAAATACATATTGAGTGAATGAAAGAATCCTTGTCCAACCCCCTAAATATTAATAACATACTCTTACAGTATATAGGATCTTTCTAAACTTTATTCAAATAAAACAATTTTAGTTTTGATAATATAGCTTATTTATCTTAAAAACAAAGTATATTGGTGACGTTTAAAGGACACATACTTTTTCTTTTCACAGCTCATGGTCCTAGTCCTCATGGGACACAGTTTACCTTCTTCCTGACTGTAGTTATTTTCCCCCACAAGCACACAAGTGATGCCTTGCATACAGCCTACATATTGTCAGCCTCTCCTTTAATCAGCTTGCTTTTAAATGCCATTTTCCTGGTTACCAGCCAACCTGCAGCCTGATAGTGTGTCTCGAAATTCATAAGGCCTTTCTGAAGGCTTGGTTTTTTTTCTTAAGCATTTATACTGGTTTTTCATTTCTTCTTTGTCATTGTTCCTTTATTTAAGAGCTCAATGGTGTCTGTCTCAATGGCAGATTTCCAGGGGAAAGAGACCAAGTTTTTGTAAATCTTTTTGGATGAGGGTTGGCATGTCAAGTAATAATGAATAATTGTAGAGTGCTCATATAGTTTATAAAGCACTTTCCCATCAGCCATGCTTTGAGTTAGAGAATACGATTGTTTCCCCTTTAGGGACTCGATAACTAGGAAGAGATGCAGCCAAAATTTGAATGCAGTTCTTTAAATCCCATGCTCTCGAAAATGATCATTGCAGCACTATTTATAACAAAAACAAACAAAAGCAGAACCTATATAATATTGTTACAACTTTTTGATGGAATATTATACAGTCTTAAGAAATGAGGCCTCTGGAGGTAATGGAGCCACAAGGAAAATATTGTCACAGCAGTCATATAAAGTGAACAGAGAAAAAAACAAAGGACATCGGAAACAATTTGATTGGTAGGGGAGGTAAAATGCCATGGCTTGAAAAGAAATCTCAATCAGCATTGCTAGCACATTGGTGTGACTGAAAAACAGGAATTCAAAACCGAACCCCCCACCCCCGCTTCTGCCAGTACACATTTGCATTTATGACTGCTTCTGAGGTACTGATGAAGTGAGAACAACTTTCAGCTGGAGCAGAGAGGTAGCGGGTGTGAGTGAGTTGAGGGAGTGTGGTCTGATGCAGATGATTAAGCCCATTGCAAATGCAGAATTAAGTAACTGATAACGGAGCCCTTGAGCATCCTTCTTGGAGATTAAACCTTTCAGGCTTTTAGCAGCTGAGAGGTGCTGGGGATTGGAGATAGCCGGCTTAGAAAGGATGGGAAGAGGGGGCAGATATTGGATGGCAACAGGAAGGAGAATGCACCACATTCAGGTTAGGGTTCTGTTCTGAAATTGGCTGTTGCTGCGAGAAGTGCTGGAAAATGGCCCATTATCTGGAGTGAGAGGACAGTGTGTCTGCTTGCTGACCCTCTTTCCCTTGCTTGCCTTCCTGTAGGCTGGGGTTTTAATTTTCCGTGCTGGCCTATTCCTCCAGTTTGTGTATGAGTTTTCATTCTTGTTTGGTAGCTGAGCCTGTTTTACATGTGAATGCCCTTTAGAAGAAAGGGCAGTCGTAGCTTTGTTTGCTGGGGGAGAGAAAGGAGAGGCCTCTGGGTCCTGCAGCCTCTTCCTTGCACCTATTGACTGATTCATCTCGTGCATACATAGCATGCACCTTTCTTGTGCTAGACACAAGGCCAGGTGCTGGGAGTAGACAGACATGGTCTTTGCCTTCATGGAGCTTACAGTTAAACAGTGGTTGCTCAGGACTGTATACATAATTTACAGGGCCCTGTACAAAATGAAAATGTAAAACATCTTTTCAAAAATGAAGAGTTTCAAGACAGTGCTAGTAGAGCACCAAACCAAGCACTGGCTACTGAGTGCTGGGTAGACTGTAAGCCCAGGAAGCTGGTCCTGTGGTTTCTTTAGGGCATCTTGGTATAAGGAGAGGGAGTTATTCCTTCCTTATTACTCTAGTCTTCCTTATCACTGGGTGCAGGAATTGAGCAGCCTCTGAAGAAGAGGGTGTCTTCCTTGACTCAGTGGGCCTATGTAGAGAAATGATAGAACACAGATAAAAGGCAAGAGAAATATTAAATAAATACTGGTTGCCTGAGACATGTAGTTAAGGCCATGTAGACATATAAAGAATGTTCTACTTTTTTTGAAACATCTGAACATAAATCAGATGTAATGACAGAAACCTTATCATCCAACATCTTGTCCCATGGAGCAAATAGGCTGTGACCAGTCTAATTGATACAGGCTTGAAAGACAGTCTCTGTAGAAAGGCCTGTGTCCTGTTTGGTAACACAGTTTACCAGTTTCTATAAAGCAACAGACAACCTACCTGAAAGTAGTAATGAAATGAAGAGTAACTACAATGGGATAGTTTTTGCGTTTCCCAAGTATTCTCTGGAATATTATTTTAAAGAAAGAGATTCTACCTAAATTGGGTAATTTGACAAATAAGTTTTGGAAAGACTACATGCTCTATTCCCTCTTGGAGATGTACAATTAATATTAAAGTCCCAGGGCTGTGAAGGAAGCCCTTTAAACTTTTACCACAATTTTATTTGATTATGACACGTCTTTTAGAAAGTAATAACTAGTAACAATATAGTTAGAGAACAGGGATTCTGAAGCATAAGCTTTGGGAAATGCTGGTGACGTACTTCTAAACTGCTAAGATGCATGACCTGGGATCACAGGATCTGGGTTTCAGAGCCACTTAGAACTATGAGCAAGTTACATGGTCTTTTGGAGTCTGTCCCCCCAGTCTGTTAAATAATAATACCCACATACGCAGTTGTGTAGTTTAAATGAGACACTGCAAAATGAGAAGAAACATTTTGCAAACTGTGAAGCTGTCAAGCAAAACATTTAGTGATTATTGAACTGATATTGAAATAAACAAGAACTATTATCTCTATCTGAAAGTGGGTAAACTGAGACCTGGAGCGATTAAGAAAGGAGGCTGGAGTCCATAGCCATTTTGTGGCAGAGCCAATTTCGCAATTCATAGTTCTCAGCAGGATGATTTTTAAACCAACTTCGGCTGTAGATTTTAGTTTGGAAAACAGGCCACCTCTTTGACAGGCATGTCCCATGGAACAGCTAGAGGCAGAGGCTGGCATCAAAATGCCAACTTTTCCTTCCTTTCTAGCATTGACATCTGATGATAGCAGAATGATGAATTCAAGATGACAGATTTCTAGAGGATTTGTGTCCTCTTTAGGCCAGTACACTCTGTCATCTCTACGAATCCCTTTTCTATCCTGAAAACCATCACTGAGGCTGACCAAAAAGGAAAGTGGCTTTTCTTGTCATGAGTGAAAAAGAACCTGATATGTTCTCTATTGTGTATCTTTGAAAGGGGAGGACAAAAACTTTGGAGAGGAGTGTTTTAGAAAGAATATGTTGTTTTTCTTCCTTCTTTAAAATGGAGTGGAAAATGTAGAAATGGGAATTAGAAGACCTGAGTTTTAATCCTCTTTCTGCATCTAACTGGCTGTCTGACTTTTGGCTGTTCCCTTACTCTATCTAGGTGCAATTTTGCTGTCTTAAGAGTATTGGATTAGTTTGCAAAATTTAGGGTTTTGTGTCTTATCTTTGCAATTTTCCATATTTATGTCACCTTTATTGTCTTCTGCATATTTTTCTTTAAACTGATCCATCTATTCTGTACAAATTGTTTTGGAGGGAAATGCTATATACTTCTGCAAATAAAAAGTCAGCATCGATGCTATATACTGGAGGTAACTCTAAGACAAAAGAAAGGATAGTTTAGAGCGTATGTTTTTGTTATGCATATTTTGCCACAACTAAAATATTAAAAACAAAGAAAAACCAAAACAAGAGCAAAGAAAACATAAAACACAACTATTAAAATAAATATACTAAATTTACGTCTTTACAACTCAAAGCTTTCATCCATCAGTGGCAGCAGATGATCCGAAGATGACCTTCTGGCTCCAGAGGTTTTGGTACAGATGATGTTTCTAGTGGAAACTAGGACACCATGCTGCCCTTGCCAGAAAGCCACACATCTTTCTTAATCACACCGTAGCCATGGAAACGCCCCCTCCTCCAACTTTGGCAGTCCTTAATGGGTGGTCCCCCAGGGCTCATGGCTTGTCTCTAGGAAAACCCCATCCCGCCTGGCAGACGGACCTGTCAAATGCATGGTTGTTGGTTTCACCTGGATTAAACTGCTCTCTCCATCTGGAGAGTTCCTGGTTTTCATTTCCAAATCAAAATCCTACCCACTCTTTTGATCCCAACTCCTGCAGAAAGCTTCCCTGGATCCCTCCAAAGCCACAGTGATCTTTTCTACTTTCTACCTAAATTTTTACTCTGTACAATATTTTAGGTTGGGTTCTTTTCTTTTTTGTTGCTTTTTGTTTTTTGGAGACAGGGTCTTGCTCTATCACCCAGGTTGGAATGCAGTGTTGTGATCATGGCTCACCGCAGCCTCAAACTCTTGGGCTCAAGTGATCATCTTGTCTCAGCCTTGCAAGTAGCAGGGACTACAGGTGCACACCAGCACTCCTGGATAATTTTTTTTTACTTTTTGTAGAGATGGATCTTGCTGTGTTGCCCAGGCTGGTCTTGAACTCCTGAACTCAAGTGATCTTCCAACTTGACCTCCCAAAGTGCTGGGATTACAGATGTGAGCCACCATGCGTGGCTTAGGTTGAGTTTTTTAGAAGTAGAGCCTGAGGCCGGGCACGGTAGCTCATGCCTATAATCCCAGCACTCTGGGTGGCCAACGTGGGTGGATTATCTGAGGTCAGGAGTTTGAGACCAACCTGGCCAGCATGGTGAAACCCCATCACTACTAAAAATTTGAAAAATTAGCTGGGCATGGTGGCGGGTGCCTGTAATCCCAGCTATTTAGGAGGCTGAGGCAGGAGAATTGATTGAACCCTGGAGGCGGAGGTTGCAGTGAGCTGAGATCCACTATTGCCTTCCAGCCTGGGCAAAAAGAGCGAAACTCCATCTCAAAAAAAAAAAAAAAAAAAAAAAAAGTAAAGCTTGAGACGGGGCCTTGGGTGCATGCTGTTTATTGGTGTGCACTTCTGGAAATATCTGTAAGGAAGTGGGAACAGAAGGATAGGGGAAGAGAAGGAGCTGAGGGAGGAAGTGGCCTCAGGCAAGTCTACTCTGGGCCTGATCCATGGGAGTTCTGGGATTAATCACACCACCAGTTGTTCCTTACCCCTAGATGGGATGAACAGCTGGGGTTTTGCACCCCCATGCCATCAGTCAGTGGCCTCAGGCTAGCAGGGATGGGGTGGGGGATAAACCAGTGGTGTGCTGGACCTGGCCCTTAAGAGCTTACGGTGGTCAAGTTTTGAGGAATTTTGTGAGCCACTATTAATGATTAAATAATATAAAATCATATTTAAGTAAATAATGTTAAAACAATGGAAATACATATTCAAAAGTCATTACTTTCTAGTTAGTTTACTACAGTTTAAAAACATCTGTGCACTTGCGGTTATTTTTGTATTGGATCTTTATGGTGGAAATACTACGTGTTGGAGAGCTACGTGCATCTTTTCACAACTCCACCTTTGCTGATGTCTTGTTTGGAGTCAGCCATGGTGGGAATATTTACACCAGAGAAAGTGGCAAATACTCAAGCCAGGGCTCCCCCACCCCACCAGAAAGTGGCTGCTAAACATTTGCCAACACAGCACTGGGTGTGATCTCCCTCATCAGCTGGGTGTGGGGGCGGTGGGGGTGGCAATTCTCCAGAGGATGGGGCAGCTGTAAGCCACCGGCAGTCACCACTCAAAGCAGCCAAGGGATGGTACATGGCTTGGGAACGGGGGATCTGGACAGGGCACAGTGTTCTCTATGGCAAGTTATTTGAAATTTTCTTCATATCCTGACTTGCGGCGTCCTTTCATTCTGTTTTTATATGTTTCTGTGGAGAGGAAAGAACAATTGAAGTCTGGGGCCCTGGTTCTAGTGTTGACTTTGTCACTATCTTGCCGTGTGACTTTGGGAGAAGATCATTTTATATCTCTGTTTTCTCACCCATGAAAATAGGGGATCAGATGACCTCTTAGGAGACTTTCAACCCTGCACAGCCTCAGACTATGTGATCCTCTCAGCCCACCTGAGTTAGGAGTGTGAGTACAGAAACCATGTCTCACAATATTACCTGCAGACCCAGCACGTGAAACTTTCCTCCTTGATCTCCAGACTTAGAGACCCAATAGTAAAAAGAGATAACATTTATTGAGCACTTACTGAATAGAAGACATTTTAGATCTTAGCTCATCTAATCCATATCTTAACCTTATGACATAGGGATTTTTCTATTTTATAGATAAGAAAACTGAGGCTAAGAAATATGAAATTACTTGTTCAATCACACAGCTGTAAATGGCCCATTTGGGATTCGAGCCCCAGTTGGCTTGTGCTTTCAACTATTTTCCATATTACCCTGTTGGAAGAGGATTTAGAAGAGGCTCTTGCTACATCAGGGTCCCCATTTGAGATCTAGAGATGCTTGTTTTCCTCCCCCGCTTCTACTTGTTCTCTGTCTTGCTCACTCTCAGTTCTCTTTCTTCTGGGTAGAATGGGTTTTACAAGGCCCTCTGCAGCTCAGGCCTTTGTAACTGTTGAATAGGCAGATGAAGGAGGAAGGCTCCGAGGATGGAAGCCAGCTGTGCACTTGGCTGATGGTTTGGGATGCGCAGAGGTGGGATGGGGCGGATGAGCAATGGAAGGCTGCTAATGAGCATTTCCCAGTGATGCCTCTGAGGGCGGCTGCAGCCTCTGCGCTGCTGTTTGGGGTTGTTGGAGTTACCACAGCACAGCCAGGATTTGCTCTTAGACTCTTTGTGATGTCTGGTCTGTGGTGTGGAGGGACAGCAGCTGACATGGAGTCCTCGACACCTGGAAATGTGTAAAGTGCAGCTTAGCTCTAGGCCAAGGGGGGGTTTTCTGTGCAGCTTGCGGAGCCTTTGTTTCTTATTATTTCATTCAACCCTGCCCCAAACCCCCACCCAGCATCACAAGGATCTTAGTCCCACCTCCCCAGGGTCTGTCCTAGGACCCTCCCCACCCTTGGTGTTTGAAACCTCCTTGTATAGCTGTGGTTTATTTAGGCCTCTGCCACCCACCTGGGCATCTCCTCCTCCTGGCTCCCCATTTCACAGAAGGTGCTGATGGCTTTCTTGTGATTCTGCCAGCAGAAAAATGGAGGTCAAGGAGATCGGCCAAGCACACCTTTCCTTGTCTTTTAAGGAGGAGCGATCAGTTAGTGATCACTGAGGGCAGAAGGCTGAAGGGATGGCTTCAAGGAGAGAAAAAAGAACAATCTGATGGTTCCTGAACTGTAGAAACAAATGCAGTGAAAGCAACCAGGCTGAGCTTGGGCATCAGAACCTCTCCCCAGCCCCCGAACATCAGCTTCCTCACTCAGGATTTCTCACTTCAGTGACTGGCTCCATCATCCCTCCAATTGCCCAGGCCAGAAATCCAGGAGTCGTCTTTGACTTGCCTCCCTCACCCCAGAGTCTAATTGGCTGGCAAGTCTTGTTGCATCTATTTTCAGTCTCTTGAGTTCAGTCCTTTACTGTGGCCACTGCCCACTACCAAGGATGCCCCAGCTCTTATCTGGACTGGTTCAGCCGTCTCCTCCCAAGTCTTGGTCTCCCCTGCTTAAGCTCTGCTCCCCCAGCTCCCCCATTCATTCCCCGCTGCAGTCCAAAGTGTCTTCTAGAAGTGTACATTTGGCCTTGTCATGCCAGCTCCAGGTTAGAGCCTGGAGTTACTGTAATGATTACCTCTGGGGCGAAGTTCAGACTCATTAGCTTCCAGGAAAAGCTCTTCTTGCCCTGTTCCTGTTTGACTCTTTATGATGGGGGTCCCAAGACTACCTTAGGTTTGATGATTCACTTGAGGGACTCACAAAAATCAGAAAAGCTGTTATATTCATGCTTATGGTTCATTTCAGCAAAAGGAGACAGATTAGGATTAGCCAAGGAAAAGGGTACGTAGGTCGGTGTCCAGGAAAACACCAGGCATACATTTCCAGTTGTCCTCTCCCAGGGGAGTCACTTGGATAGCGCTGAACTCCCCCCAGCAATGATGTGTGACAACACATAGGAAGTATTGCCAACTGGGGAAGCCCAACTGCCCCTTGGTGTCCAGGGTGTTTGTTGGGAGAAGGGGATCAGTCACGGAGGTATGAGTCACCCATGTGACTGACCTTGGCTACTCCGTCTCTATGCAACCCCTGGAGCCCTAGAATCAAACCAATAGAGTATGGCCTGGGACACCAGGCAAACAAAAACAGGCCTTTATCATGAGTGACACTGTTAGCATAAACTATGTGGAGCGGCCCAAAGCCCCAGTGTACAAGATACTCTATTCTACCAGGCATGACATTCCGTGGGCTCAGAGGTTATCTCCCAGGGGCTGGACAAGGGCCAGTTCTTTCTTTGGAAGGTGCAGAGTTTGAGGACCCCAAAGTGGAGTTAACCCTTTATTGCATACCTCACATCCATGATTCTCTTTGGTATTAGGCCATTCTTGCATTGCTTTAAAGGAATACCTGAGACTAGGTGATTTCTAAAGAAAAGATGTTTAATTGGCTCATGTTTCTGCAGGCTTCACAGGAAGCAGGGTACCGACATCTTCTGGGGAGGCCTCAGGTGGAATCATGGTGGAATTACAATTATGGTGGAAGCTGAAGGTGGAACAGGAATATCACATGGCAAAAACGGGAGTGAGAGAAAGTGAGGGGGGGGAGATGCTACACACTTTTAAATAACTAGATCTCATAAGAACTCACTATCTCGAGGACAGTACCAAGGGGAATGGTTCTAAACCATTCATGAGAACTCCGCCCCCATGATCCAGTCACCTCTTAGCAGGCCCCACCTCCAACATTGCAGATTATAGTTCAACATAAGATTTGAACGGGGTCACACATCTAAATGATATCATCTCCCATGCATCCCACATTCCAGCCATATTATTTAGCTTGCACTCTTATGACTTCGCCTTTGTACATACTTTTCCTTCTGCCTGGAATTCCCTTCTGCCTCCTCTTCCCTTCTACCTGGAGAGCTGTCACTCATCCCGTGTGGAACCTTCCCTGATGCCCCCAGGCAGTCTGAGTTTCCTCCCTCCTGTGCACCCAAGCTACTCTGTCAATGCCTCCTGTTACTTGTGGATTCATCATCCTATGGACAGGTTCATGTCTATTTTCCATGCAATAGGAAACACTATTAGCTGCTTTAGCATGAGAAATGTGCAGTTCATTAAAATGTTTATTTTATGTTTTTCCATGATAAAAGCAATACTTGTTCATGGTAGAGAAATTTGGGCAGCATATTCCTTTTTGGCTTTTTCTGTCCAGTGCTTTCCATATGTGAATCATCATAATCCGGGAGACCATAGTGCCTGGGCCTGGGTTTGCCTCCACAGGGCTGCTGCTGTTCTTCCAATCTCTCTAAGGTTGTGAATGAGGGCTACTCCACACCTGTGTTCTCCCCAGCCTCCAGAGACTTGTGGAATGGGCTGGGAGCTGAGGATAGAGTATGGAGGAGAGAGAGGAGAAGCTTCTTTTTCTCTTTGTAGGAAGAAGAGGTGGGGTAGGGATGGAGTAAGGGAAGACTTCCCAAAGAAATTGACATTTGGACCAGGACTTGAAGAAACTTTAGGATTTTGCTCAGGGATGGGAGGGGAAGAGCTTTCCAGGCCAAGGTCATGGAACAAAGGGGTGACTGGCTGAGCTCAATGCAGTGGGGCTCCCCTGCCCAAGGGTCCCCAGCCCTAGGATGTGACATACCACTTGACTTTCCTTCGATCCCACACAGGAGTTGTTTCCAGGGGCCCACCCTTCCCGAGCTGCTGGTCCCAAGTTCTGTTTTAGTCTCAGGGCTTGTTTGGTTGTTTGTTTTGTCTTTTGACTCTGGATGTGTGTGAAATCCTAATTCAGGCCCCAGATAGCTGGCTGATTAAAACCTAATGAAACAAAAAGGTGGAGGAAATGTACACTAAGGCAGATGTCAAGTAACCCCAGGTAGCATCAGTGCATGCCAGCTTTAAGCCTATAAATACATTGATGGGCACCTCTTTCTCTTCTGAAACAGCAAGCCCTGGGGGATTGGAGCCAGCCAGTGATATTCCATTATGCGACATTTTCAGTTTTAGGAAATCTTTTGAACAAAATGGGACCTTTTGGGACCAACCTGTCATACTTGAGACCATGGTGAAACCTGTATGTTCATGCCAAGAGCTCAATGTCCTATCTGAGTCCTGCTGAATTGCCTGGTCTCATCTCCTGCCTTCAAAGTCACTCACTGCTGCTTCCTGTCACGGTAACTAGGACTTTCCACTCCTTATTCTGCAGCCTTTGACATGACCAGGGCTGAAAAGATCACTGGGCCTTCATGGGGTATTTTTCCAATGCGAATTGATTTTGTATGTGTTGGTGAAATTACCAGAATCTTCCACCGACTGTATGAGGATGTTTCTAGATCCAGTTCTGTTCTTTTCTTGCTGTGTGTCAATCTCTACTTTGTCACTTACTCATTCTGGGATATTGGACGGGTGACTTGACCACTCTTGTGTGTCAATTTCATCTGTTAAGTGGGGGATGATTATTTCTCAGTGTTCTGGCAGGGTTAAATGAGATTATACATGAAAAGCACTTAGGACAGTACTTGACACATAGTCAACATTTAGAAATGGTTACAGTATTATGACTGTACTCTTAGATCCATCTCCTGTCTTAAACTCTGGATTATAGGAAAATAGGAGATTCAGGGGAGAGCTGGGTTCGAGTCTGGGTTCTTCTATCAATTTACTCTGTGACGCTGGGTGTCAATTCTTCCTCAAAGGCCTTAATCAGGCCACAGTAAAAATCACAGATTCAATAGGAATGACAGAGATGTGAAGGACATGGAACTTCTGGATTTTCACCCATTTCCTACTGGTCCAAAGCATGGGACCCCAAGACTGTTCTGAATATAGCCCTCCAGGCAGCCATTGTAAATGGATTAGAAGACATTTGAGCTGAAATCTGTTTTCTGTCCCCTGGACTACAGGAAGCGTAGGGAATGTGGGGTGCATGGGAGATGATATAGTTTGGATATATTCCCCTGCACACATCTTGGATTGAACTAATAGTCTATGATCTTAAATAAAGGGATAGGGGGAGAGCCCAATTTTCAGGCTCCACGGATACTTCATCCTCTTCTCATACTTCTCTGCCCATTAAAGATGACAGTAGATAAAACAGACTTTCAGGAAGGACTAGGGACAAACCATTTGGTGGAGAATAAGCAGGGGCTTGCCTTACCGGCTGCAACATTTCCTAAACCTCAGTTTATCCAGTTCTCTCTGCATAATATCAAAGAGGCCTACTGAAGGTCTGAAAACATCTTATCTCCAACTTTGGATTTGTTTTTAATTTAATTTAGCCAAGGAGCAGAAAGGAGACAAGATTAACTGGAGCTAAAGGTTTGTAGGAGAAAATCCTGAGTGGACAGGATCAAATTATGGTGGCTCCTCTTGACCGTGATGATATGTCCTCCTCTAAATGGCAGAAGTCTAGAAAAGTGTTTTGTCTTCAGTTGAACCTACAAGAAAAGGACACAGACCCTGTAGCAGTCACTGGTCTGATTCTTTTAGCTTCTGTTCTTTCTTTCTGCCATCCTTCAATGAACCCAGTGGTCTGTTTAGGAATACAACCCTTTCTCAAGTTTCCTCGAATTCTTTCTTTAATAGTGTAAAGAGAATTCTTAATATGAAGAGAATGGGCAGGGGAGCAGGGATCACTAGTTCTTAGGCCAACTTTGCATCTTTCCCTATTTGCATTGATTATCATGCACTAATTATTCACAGAGAGCCTTGCCCTTTGTGGATTCACATTAATTTAGATTGCTTTTGAAAAGCAATCAAAGAGGGAATGAAGTGATCACACGTCAAAGGGAAAAAGATGTGGCACCAAAGAGAGGCAATATGCTTTGCACAACTGGTCATGTCAGGCTGCTATGTGCTTTCTTCAGCCTGGGAAATATCAGAAAGTCCATCTGAGCTCTCCTATCCCTGGTGTGGCCCCGTTCATCTCGATTCGTATCATTCTCTCAGTGAATAAGAAGGTGGAGGAGGCATATGTGGCAGATGATTGCTGGGTAGAGACAGGACTTTTTCCCTTGCTCAGCCTCAGTTTCCTCATCTAGAAAATGAAAACGTGGATTAGATGATTTTTCATGCTCTTTCTCTCTAGGTCTACAACTCTCTCCAAAGTTGCTTTGGAGACCTATAATTGAGTAACATAACAAATGGACACACTAATTACCTGCTCCTAATCCATAAGGTTCTCCTTGCTCAGTCTTCCCTTGGGTGTTATTAGAAACAGGAAGGTGAACCTAATAGTTCTATATCCCTCTCCTGCTTCAGTTACCCAGTGCTATTAATCTTGGTCACAGATTTTTCAGTTGTCAGCCTTTTGTTTTATTTGTATTCTTAAAAAAAAAAAAAACAAAAACAAACAAACAAAAAAAACGGTGTTATTGAAGTATAATGTACACATAGAAAAATGCACATTTGGTAAGGGTACAGCTAGATCCTTGCTTTTTATGTTCACTGTCTTGTATTCTTTCTCCCCTCACCCCCTCATCCTACTTCCTTCTAATTTGGGATGGGCACAGAAAGGAACTGGACCAGAGTCCCATTCCAAATCTGTTGTTTTCATAGGCTTCTGGCAGAGGGTTGTTTGCTAAATGAGTTTGGGGGATTTGTTGTGAACCTGGTTTCTGTTTCTGTAGTCACTGTTAAGGGTGAATATGAAGATTTGCAGGTGTTCTGAGGTTGTCTCTGATGGGTATAAGTCACATCATATGCGGGCTTGTATGGAACACCCAGGGAGCAAGCGTTTGGTGAAATGAAATGGAGGCTGAGGGTAGGACCCTGGTGGATTGAAGAGACTGGCAGGGAAAAGGACAGTGGGGCAGGAGAGTGAGGCAGAGATGCCCTGTCAGCAAGGAGCAACACAGATGAAGCTGCAGCGGGGTCTAGATCCATACAAGCCAAGGGGGCTGGCGGTTCCCACAGAGGAGCAGCCAGGAAGAGACAGTGGCTGGCTTCTTAAGCTGCTCTTCTCGTGGGGAGAGGCCCAGGGCTGGGAAGGACCACTGGATTTGTGGTTAGGAAGTTGGCGAACACTGTGTTTCCTTGAAGAAGTGAAAGGTGCTGTGGGGAGAGAGAGAGAAAGATGTGGAGCACTTAGCACAGCGTCTGGGCGTGGGGTGGTGCAGCTCTCCCCAACTTACCCTCAATCACTGGACCACAGTGATGAAATCCCACCTGCCCCTTCCTTACTCCACTGACTGTGCTCCCCTTCTCTTCGACTTTGCACCTTGGAGGCACATTGCGTTTTAGAAAGATCACCATTAAAACTTTTTGCTGAAGGAAAAGTAAGAATGTAGGGAGACTTCAGTGCCCACTGGCCATAGAAAGGGCTAATTAACCTTGCTTTGGTGCTGCTGAAATGACAAGCTGTTCCTCTGTAGAACAGCAGATGCCCCCAATGTTTATTCAACAGCAGCGTATCGATTGGTGGACTCAAATTGAGTAGATTTCAATAACTGGAAACTAACATCTACCTTGGACTGCCTAAGGACACGGCATGATTATTCCTGGTGTTAGACGTACATGGCAGGGTTTGGGGAGGGCGGGAGTTGACCTGCTCGAGCGGGTTTGTTCCTTCATCTCACAGTTAGCTGAGGTTCTCTGAAGGCCAGATTCCCCTATCTCCAAGATGGGCTAAGTAATACTTCACTAGTGAGTTACCTGAGGATTAAACAAGTTTCTGTTTCTCAAGTACTTAGGGTAGTCCTTAGCATGTGGTAGGCATTTCATAAAAGGTGATGTTAGTAATACGACCAGCAAGCATTTATTGAGCGTCCCAGGTGCTGTTATGGAATGAATAATACAGAACCCCTATTCTTAAGAAGCTGACAATGTAACAATAAAGAAAGATTTATAATACTCAGGAAGTAGTCACAAGGCAGTGTGATAAATATTGTAATAGAGGGACACTCAGAGTACTGTGAGAACATAGAATGTCAGATTCTCTTTGAGAGAGAAGACAAGGCTCCCCCGGAGGTTAAGTTAGATCTTGAAGGCAGAAGGGCAGAGAAAAGCCTTCCAGGCTCGGGAGACTCTGAGTCCAAAGGCCACAAGGTTTGAGACAATGTGGTGCTTTTTAACGTAGCACAACTAGTGTGGCATGAGCGAACGGGCTTTCACAAATATTTTTAACAGTTTATGAGTTTGAAGGGGTGACACAGTTGGAGAATGCTGAGTTGCTGGGATTGGTTGGAAAGTGGAACTTTCCCAACACTTAGCAAGGTTAGTCCTGCTAACCCTGTGTGCCTGCCCTCTCCCTGCCTCTCCACCGAATCCTCTTGGGAGCATTTGGGGAACAATCAGTCTTGGCATCCAAGGCTCATTACAGTCTGTTTCTAATCTTTCTTCCCTCTAATCTCATACATCAAGACTTCTCAACCAGCTGCAGTGACTCATGCCTGTAATCACAGTACTTTGGGAGGCTGAGGGAGAGGATCACTTAAGCCCAGAAGTTTGAGACCAGCCTGAGCAACAGAGTAAGACCCTGTTTCAAAAAAACAAACAAAAAAAACCAAAAAAAATTAGCTAGGCATCAGTGCTACTAGAGTGGTGCACACCTGTGGTCCCAGCTACTTGGGGAGCTGAAGCAGGAGGATTGATTGAGCCTGGGAGATTGAGGCTGCCACGAGCTATAATCTTGCTACAGCCCTCCAGCCTGGGTGACAGAATGAGACATTACCTCTAAAAAAAAAAAAAAAAATAGGAAAGAAGGGAAGAAAGAAAAAATGACTTCTCAACATTTATCCAGTGCAGTGCCCCCTCCCACAAAGGGGTGCCATTATTGTGCCTTACTCCCACAGTCAGTCCAGTTCACAGAGTGCTCCTTCTTCCTCTGAAACCCCTCTTGACCACTCTAGTCATGATCCTCCCTGCCCCTTCTTGGACCTCAGGGTAGCTAGTGCAAGGGGCTGGAATCTGGCCTCGGCCAGGTAGGTAGGGGATAGAGAGGCTCAATGTGGAAAAGGCCTTGCATGGTGTCCAAGGGCACTCAGCCTGTCCATGGGAGATTGGAATATAGGCAGGCAAAGGGGTCAGCAGTGATTTTGAAACCACAGATGCTCCAGTTGGTGGATGGAATACTGCCAAGGGGACTCTGTGGCCTGTGACCCTTGGGAATCATGTGGGAAGACCCTAGACTAGAGAGAGAGGATGGGAAGAACAAGGTACACTAGGGATGTGATTAATACAACGCCCAGCACAGGGCTTGGGAACAGGGTGGAATCCGGGCTGTTGCACTGAGAGTTACATTGTGGAAGCCACAGGGTGGGGTCCAATCTGATTTATACCTTCTGAGGTGATTTATACGTGGTATGGATGGTTCTAGAGCTGGAGGAGAGGCTCTTGGGAAGTGGGGTGCAAGGGTAAGTAGCCAGGCTGGGCTGGATAACCTCCCTCTTCTCGTCTCTCCTGTAAAGCACCTAGTTCATTCTTTGCCATTTGTTTGACCCTTATCCTCCAAATGACTTTTACATTGTGTCCAAGACCTCATGGAACTTCCAAGTGGCTCTGCCTAATTCCCATTCTGGCTATAAATCCCTTGAAGGCAGGATCTGTGTCTGCATTTCTAATAATAGTAATGACATTAACAACAACACCTGTTTACTGAGCATTTCCTTTGGATGCTAAGAGATTAGATGGATAATTGATTCCATCCTCCTGTTAAAACCTTGAGGTCTACTTATTTATCCCAGTTTGACAGATGAAGAAACTGAGGCTCAAAAGACCTTAATACCTGGTGTTGAAGGTCCCACAGCTAGTAACTGTTGCCGTTCAGATTCGAATTCAGTCTGATGCAAGGTCTCTGCGTCTAATCCCTGTGCTATCTGTGAAACAAAATCATTCCAACTCATTGAAGCAGGTTTGTTAGAGATCATAACGGTGCTGGGCAGCACTGTGCTCCTTCCTTGCCATGGCCTCTGGCTTCACCTTGCCCAATATTAATTGATTGATTGAAATGGGAGGAAGTCGAGGGTGTGGGCAATGCAGGGACACCTGGCTTGGTGCCCTTTGCTTCCTTAAGCCCCTTGACAGAGGGGACTCCTGAGAGCAGATGGAAATGTCTGCAGGGAGTATTTCTTTCAAAGGGCCCCCAAAAGCATTCTGCCTAGCAACAAAGAGCCTTTCAGAACGCAGCTCCAAGAGGAGGCGAGGAGCTTGCAAGCTGAGAACCTGGAAGGGCTGGAGTCACTGCTACATCTGGCTCCACAAAGAGGCAAGCAGGAAAGGATTGAGTTTCATCTCAGGGTATAGCTGTGGGGGCTGAGGGGCCGGGGCTGGGGGTTAAGGCTAGGGAGACTGAGAAGGTCTTTAGGTGAACAGTACAGTGTGTGTGTGCGTGTGTATGTGTATGTGTGATAGCAAATTTGTGTTTTAGTACTATATATAACACAATCATGTGGAAAGACATGTTCAACTAGTTTCCTAGGGAGCTGTGTGTTCTTAAGAATAGCTTTAAATTATAAAAGCAATGCATGCTTGCTATAAAAATTCAAATATTCTAGAGGTATATAAAGTAAAAATGGAAAACCTTTGCCATCTACCCTGAGTAAGTACTGTTAACATTGTACTGTGTATTTTCCCAGACTCGTGTGTGTGTACAGTGTTTAATATATGCATAAACATCTGTACAATAGCTATGCAATCATAATGACTAGATTTTCTTGAATGCTTACTATATGCCAGGCTCTATAGTGAGTGCCAGATATTCCATGTTTTCATGACCTCATTTAATTCTTGCATCTTTGTGAAGTTAGATATTGTATACATTTGTAATCTGCTTTCAAAGGGAGAGGGATGTTAGACTCAGTAAGGTGCAAAGATGTGGAAGCAGGGTTTGACCCAGGCACTGTGGCTGCACTGTGCACACTTTTCCCTGCCAGCCCTGTGCCTGCTGTTTATGATGATGTGGCATCAGATCAGCTGTTTTTGCAACTTGGCCATTTTCCTGGTCCCTTTCTGGGCCTCCTCCTCTCTCAGGTTCCAGTTGATGGCTCTTCCCTCTGTTCAATGAGTCTGAAAATGCCAAAGCATTAAGGACTGATAGTCACTGGGTGAATTTGGGAGATAGAAGAATGTTTCCCCAGAGATCCTGGGAACCTGTGAATGTTATTTCACACCGCAAAAAGGACTTTGCAGATATAATTAAAATCTTCGGCTGATCATGGTGGCTCTCGCCTATATGCTCAGCACTTTGGGAGGCCAAGGTGGGAGGATCATTTGAGACCAGGAGCTCGAGACCAGCTTGGGCAACACAGTGAGACCTCCATCTCTATAAACATTTTTAAAAAATTAACCAGGCATGGTGGCACATGACTGTAGTCCCAGCTACTTGGGAGGCTGAGGCAGGAGGATCACGTGAGCCCAAGAGTTCAAGGCTGCAGTGAGCTGTGATTGTGCCACTGTACTCCAGACTGGGTGATAGAGCAAGACCCTATCTCTATAAAACAAACAAATAAAAATTTTAAAATAAATATTTGTATCAGTGTCGCAGGAGTGCTGTAACACAACCTCAAAAACTGGGTGGTTTAAAACCCACAGAAATGTATCATCTTATGGTTTTAGAGGGTGGATGTCTGAAACCGTCATTTCAGGTAGGCCTTGCTCTCCCTGTTGGCTCTGGGGGGGAGAATCCTTCCTGGCCTTTTCTGGCTTCTGGTGTGCCTTGGCTTGTAGATGCCTCACTTTGGTTCCATGGCTGTTTCCCCCACTGCATGTCTGCCCATCACCTTCTCCGTGTGCCTCTGTCCAAATTTCCCCTTTGTACAAGGATATCAGTCATATTGGACCAGGACCTGCCATAATGACCTCATTTTAACTCGATGACTTCTGTAAGAGCCTTTTAATTTTTTATTTTAATTAATTAATTAATTCCCCCAAATTAGTAGATGCTTTCTTTGTTTTTTTGAGACAGGGTCTTGCTCTGTTGCCCAGGCTGGAGTACAGTGGTACGATCTTGGCTCACTGCAACCTCTGCCTCCTGGGTTCAAGCGATTCTCACGCCTCAGCCTCCTGAGTAGCTGGGACTACAGGCACATGCTACCACGCCTGGCTAATTTTTTATATTTTTAGTAGTGTCGCCCAGGTTGGTCTTGAACTCCTGGCCTTCAGTGATCCTCCCACCTCGGCCTCCCAAAGAGCTAGGAGTACAGGTGAGAGCCACCATGCCCAGCACAAAGATTTTAATTATATCTGCAAAATCATTTTTGTTGTGTGAAATAACATTCACAGGGTCCCAGGATCTCTGGGGAGACATTCTTCTGTCTCTCAAACTCACCCAGTGACTGTCAGTCCCAATGCTCTGGCATTATCAGACTCATTGAACAGAGGGAAGAGCCATTTACTGGGAACCTGAGGACAGAGGAGGCCAAGGAAGGGACCAGGAAAATGGCCAAGATTTAGTAGACAGGGTTTCACCATGTTGGCCAGGCTGGTCTTGAACTCCTGGCCTCAAGTGATCCACCCTCCTCAGCCTCCCAAACTGCTGGGATTACAGGCATGAACCATCACTCCTGGCCCACGTAAGACCCTTTTTAAAATTAAGGTCACATTCTGAGTTATTGGGATGAGGACTTCAGTCCATCTCTTTGGAGGGTTACAATTAAACCTGTAACAATTTTAAAAGATGAAGATTATCCTGGATTATCTGGTGGGTCCAATCTAATCACATGAGCCCTAAAAATCAGAGAACTTTCTCTGGCTGGAGGCAGAAGAGTTAGGGCACCAGAAGGGAGAATCAGAAGGTTACAATGCGTTCACCCTCCCTAGCTCTGAGATGTATGGGCCAAGGCACAGAGATTGGAGAGATTTGAGGAGCAGAGGGCACCCCGTGCTGGCAGCTAGCCAGGAAACCTCAGTCCTACAACTGCAAGGAATTTGATTCAGCCACAGCCACCATTCATGAAGAAGCAGATTCTTCCTAGAATCTTCCAATAGGAGCTCAGCCTGGTAAGACTCTAAGCAAAAAACCCCGAGTCAACCTGGACTTCTGAGCCTCAGAACGGTGAGATAATAAACTTGTGTTGTATGAGGTAGCTAAGTTGTGGAAATTTGTTTCAGCAGCAAGAGAAAACAAATACCATTATCTTCCCATTTGGCTGGCGCTTCAATTCTTTAAACTAAAGAAATGGCCTATGCTGGGAATTTCTTGGGGTCTCATGTTTACCTTCTCAAGTCTTTGAATAATACCACCCACCTGTGCAGCACGTGACACTTCCTGTTGCGTTTCTGATTCTCTCAGCAACCCTGAGAAGTGTAGGTATATTATGCTTCTTCTTTTACAAAGGAGGAAACCAAAATATAAAGAAGTAAGTGGTTTTGCTTGAGGCTTTACAGAGGTTGCAAGCCAGATTTCCTGCTTCCAAATCACATGTGCTTTTTTGCTACTGCCTATAGCTGCCTCTGTGTCTCCAGACAACTGTTGTCTGAACACAATTTCTGTTATCCAGTGGGCTGGGCTTTCTTGTGAGATTGTGGGCTTCCCGTTGCTGAGAAATGACCAAGTGAAGCCAGTGGACGATATACTTGGGATGCCAAGGAGGGACTCGCTGGCATTCATGGGAGGTGCTGGCAGGTGGCTCTTGATGCCATGTTCATCTCAGGTTCTGCAGTGGATATGGGGATCTGCTCTTGGGGCTGCATTCAGACAGAATAAAGCTCTCTGGGAATTGCCCTGGCCGAGGACAGATTCACGGAGGAGATGAAGTGTGAGTGAGGGTTTGAAGAGCACACGGGACTTAGAGAGGATGCGTGTGTTTGGGTTTCTTATGTGATTGCAGGGTACAGCTTTTGCCCACGCCTTCCACTCCAGTTGCTTTGGTGAAACTTGCCCGCAGGAACTGGACCAGACTCAAAGTCAGCCTCTGGGTCTGCCCTCCCACCCTGCTCCTTGAGTTCATCTTGGTGGTTGAGGGTTCACGACGCGGTAGCCTGCTTCTGCCACCAAAAGAAAAGTGGTGGGAGAGGAGGGGGGTAAGGGGAATACACAGACTGAGAATAGCTTCCTCCTGGCCTCGCTTCCTGTGGCTTCCCGCTCACCCCACCATAACTCTTATTAACTCTCTGTGTCTTTCTGTAGGTGGGAACCAAACAGCCTGTCTTGAGGGAAGCTGTCTGCCTGTTAAAAGTTCCTTAGCAATGGCCACTTGTCTTTCCTGAGCCTTGAGTGTCCCCTCCTCAGTCTTGTTCCCTGTACTGCTGAGGTGACTGACAATGTGTCCTCCCTGGGCCACACCTCTCTTGGTAGCTGTGAAAGGTGGTAGAAGCCATTCTTTCCCCTCCCTTCCTCCTGAACGTTTTGGAGTGCTGTTCAGTTCAGGAGTTCTTTCTAACACATCATGTGTCCCTGCACTGTGCCAAGTGCAATGGGGATGCCCCAGAAGTGTTGGCTTAGTAGGCTGCATCTTGGGAGGCAGTGTGGCTCTGTGAAGAGAGAACTCAAGTGTTTACCAGGCACCTGGTCCTGTGCTGGACCTCAGGGACACAGCACTGAACAGGACAGCCCGAAGAGGGTGTACAAGCCTTGCTTCTCCCACTTGGTAGCTGTGTGGCCCTGGGCTAGTCGCTTGACCTCTGCGTCTTCACAGTCATGTCTTACGAAGGCCAACATGGTGCTTTGGAAGTGTGTTGCAAACTGTAACACTCTATGGAGGTGATGTTATTAGGTATTATGCCGTCAGTTGATTCTCTCAGTCTCCTTGTGAGAGAGGCCCGCAAGAGCCATTATACCATTGTTCAGAGGAGAAAGCAAAGCCTTCAGGAGAGTGGAGAGCAGAAGCAGGAACGAGAACTAAATGGTCAACTTCTTGTTGTGACCTTACTCTATTTTATCTGGTGGCTATAGCCACCACGCATCCATTGGTGATGGCATCTGATGACATTTTCAACATCAGCAACATTAATAACTAACATTTGCCAGGTGCTTACTAAGTGCCAAGAACTAAGTTAAACCCTTTGATGCCTATTATTACCTCTACTTTCTAGGTGTAAAAAATGGAGACTCAGCAAGGATAAGTAACTTGCTCAAGGTTGCTTTTCTAGGAAGAGGCAGAGCCAGGCTTTGAACTCAGGTATGGCTGATTCCAGAGCCTAGACTTGCAGCCTCGGTGCTACCTGCACATCTCATCCAATTGTGCATCTCAACGTAACATGCCTGAAACAGCCAGAAATTATGCAAGAGAGTAGGAAGGGCGTACACTGGCAGGATCAAGCCCCCCCACCCCTAGAGGAGTGACCCAGGCAGCTGGGACTGTGCGCCTCAAGAAGAGATGGTGTCCCGCAGCCTGGAGTTACTGGGTGAATGGATCTTGTTTGATGGGCAGGATCGGAAGCTCAGAAGGACAGAGGCTGGTATGGACAGGGGACTTGGGGGAAGGAAGGGATCAGGTAAGATGGGCAGGGCCTCAGAGAGCTGTCAGTGCAGCAAGGGAGGTGAAGTTGGTTTGGGCAACAGTTGCAGCTGTGGCCTGAGGGTTCACTGAGCTGCCCACGTCCCGGCCACAGAAGGAAATTAGTACCCAGAGACATCTCCGGGTCTGGGGTGGAACAAAGATCCTGCCCTATTTGTTTTTCTTTCTGGAGCCTTGAGGTTAGAAGAGGGGCACAACTGCTTCTCCCTAGGGCCTGGGAGTAGGAGGAAGGAGAAGAAGGGAGGAGTCCAGGCAGTGGGAGGCATTGGGTGTGTCAGTCATGCTGCCAGCCTGCTGCAGGAGCACTGGCCTGGGAGTCCACAGGCCCAGGTGCTATGCGACTGACTGGCTTTGTGAAGTTGGATGGTTGAGTCCTCTCTGGGTCTCAGTTTCTCAAACTGTGACTGGAGAGATCTATCAGGAAAAACTGTTGGTTGCAAGTATCAGAAACACAATTCAAACTGGCTGGAATCAGGCATTTATTGGCTCATGTGATAGGAAAATCCAGGGAGAGTTGTAATTATAGGAAGGCCTAAGTCCAGAGGTTCACATGGTACCCTCAGGGATCTGTCTCTCTCCCATATCTCAGCACCACTTTCCTCAGTGATACCTTCTGTCACAAGTAGCCTCAGTCTTTGAGATCTCAAAGTGACTGCCAGCTGCCTCAGGCTTACCTACTTTTTTTTTATTTTTAATTTTTTTTGAGACAGGGTCTGGCTCTGTTGCCCAGGCTGGAGTGCAGTGGCACAATCTCAGCTCACTGCAACCTCTGCCTCCCAGGCTCAAGTGATCCTCCCACCTCATCCTCCCAAGTAGCTGGGACTACAGGCGTGTGTTATCACACCCTGCTTATTTTTGTATTTTTAGTAGAGACAGGGTTTCACCATGTTGCCCAGGCTGTTCTCGAACTCCTGGACTCAAGCTATCTGCCCACCTCAGCCTCCCAAAGAGCTGGGATTACAGATGTGAGCCACCGTGCCCAGCCCCCAGGCTTACCTTCTTCAGGCCTACCAACCTGCAGAAGGAGAGCAGCTGCTAGTATTTCCTGCAGAAGTCATGGGACAGATGCTTGTGGGCCCTGATCATTCATGTGTCCATCTCAGGATCTATTCCTATGGCCAGGAGATGCCCTCCTCCTATTGGCCAGACCGGGGTTGCATAGTCTTCCTTAGAGTAGGAGTTAAAGTTAATTCCACAGAAGCCACAAGGAGTAAGAATGGAAGAGAGTGATTTCCCCTTAAGAAACAAAGAAGTATTGATGTCAGAAAAGGGAGTATAAGTATTGGACAGACAAAAACCACAGATGCTCTCCTTGGCACCCAATGGCTGGTCTGACTATCTTCAAATGAAGCCAGGGACCTGGGCCCCTGACAGCGGAGCTCCTCTCAACTGTATTAGGATCATGGAGCCTTTTGAGTTCCTGTGAAAATCACAGACTCCCTTCCCAGAAAGGCACACAGGTCAGATTCTGTGGCATGGGCTCTGAGGGCTGCACCGTCTCTCCTGCCTCCTCCAGGTTCCCAGGCAGCTCCACTGGCCTCCTTGCTGCTCCTTGCACTCACCATGCTTCCTCCCTCCAGAGGGCCTTGAACTTGCTGCTCCCCTCTGACCTAGTTAATGCCTCCCTTTACATATGTTCTAATTGCGCCGTGAACCTCTTCATCCCTATTTCAACTGAAGTTGTAAATTTCTTACAGGATTATTTGGTTAGTATCTGTCTCTCTCACCAGAATGGAGACTCTGTCACAGGAGGGACCTGGCTTTGCTTCCTTGTGTGTCCATATCACCCAGTAGAGTGTCTGGCACATAGCTGGTGCCCAATAGTTGGTGGGTGAATGTGTGCCCTTGAACACATGATTTTCCCTGCAGTTTTAGTTGCATACACTTTCCTAGAGCCCATCTCTGAACTTCAGGTTAAGAATCTCAGGATAAATAAAGTAGAAAAATCAAGTCATTAGCAGCAAGGCCATGCAAATAAGGACCTCCCAGGCCAGGTTTCCTGACCATCTTGCTGCTATTGACTTATGTTGATGTCTTTTAAGAGGAGTTGATATAGTTTGGATATTTGTCCCTGCCCAGATCTCATGTTAAAAGGTGATCCCCCACTGTTGGAGGTAGGGCCTGGTGGGGAGGTGTCTGGGTCATGGGAGTAGGATCCCTCATGAATGGCTTGGCCCATCTCCTTGGTGAGTTCTCAAGAGATACAGTTGTTTAAAAGTGTGTGGCTCTTCCCCAACCCCAACTTGCTCCTGCTTTTACAATGCAATGCACCTGCTCCCACTTTGCCTTCCGCCATGATTGGAAACCTCCTGAGGCCTCCCCCAGAAGCAGATGCTCCCATGCTTCCTGTACAGGCTGCAGAACCATGAGCCAATTAAGCCTCTTTTCTTATAAATTACCCACCCTCAGGCATTTATTTATAGCAGTGCAAGAATGGACTAACACAGGAGTCCTATGGACAACTCCTGATGGGTAAAATCTGTGTTCAAATAAATCTGGGGAACTCTGTCTAATCTGTGATCCTTTTGGAGAGTCACAACATACGCTAATAACAGTAATATTTATTTCATATGATCATTAGTGTAACTGCCATTGATGAAGGGTTTTCTACCTGGTGGGTACCTTATGAGGCCCTTCATATGCATTTTCACGCCATCACATCATAGCCTTGTGTGACAGATGCCATTATCACCCTGTGTTACAGAAGAGAAATGATCATGTGGAGGGATTAAGAATCCCAAGCTACCGTCTAGGAAACAGTAGATTTGGTGCTTAATCCCTGCCAATCTGATGTGTCTATGCATTTTAATCCCTCAAGAGGTGGGAAATCACCTTTGCTGATAATGGAGGCTTTTTTCCCTCTAAACACGTAGAAGCATCCTAAGGACCACACCTGGTTTGGGACATGCTGGTGAAGTGTTGATTCCCATTTACTGGGTCTAGATCAGAAAGAATGTAGACCTGGCACAGGCTCAACTCCACAAATATTTCCTGTACCAGGTGTGGTGCTGGGAGTGCCAAGAATGCGTCACAAAGTTGCATCCTCATTGCCTGCGGGTACCCAGAGCCCCAGCTTTTCCCCATAGCAGACCAGCCTTGCCCTGAGCTGCCCCACCTTGAGGGCTCCCCCATGCTGGGTCCTCCCAGGATCATCCAGCTGTGTCTTCCCTCAGGGGAATAGGGCTCTGTGTCATGTTCATGATGAGTTCACAGCAAAATGCACATTCATTCTGTAAATGTTTACCCAGGACTTTCTGTGGCCCTGGCTTGTGCTAGGAATTGGGGATACAGAGGCAAATAAAATACTATCTCTTTTCCTAGGACACCCATCGCCTAGTGGGGGAGACAGATCAGTGCAGAAGAAACTGTAAGAAACCAAAGGACAAGACAGACAAAGTGCCCTGTTTAGAGATAGAAACCGGCCTGCTGTGGGAGTTCTGAGATACGGACGAGTTCTTTCTTTCTTTTTTTAATTAACAAAATTATTTTGGCTTGGGATTTAAGCTCATGTTTAAATGATGCTGGAACATCTGGCTGACAGGCAAGCCATTGTCAGCCTCCTAGGTGTTTGGCTGACAGGGCATTGAGGAGTCTGTATTCCTAAGCATCCTGGGGAGTTTCGGGGGAAGAGGGACCATGGGAATGAGGTGCCTGCTCACCGGGCTTCCTTGGGCTTTGCGGACCACAGCCTAGCAGAGCCTGCATGCACAGAGTGCCATTACCCCCACCCCTGCACACAGTCCTCCCCGGTCCATGGAAGGACACCTTCCTGGTGTCTACCTTTGCCAAGCTGCTGCTGTTTCTCACGTGAGCCTCAGTCACTCACATGAGCCTCAGGAACAAGCCTACACTTACATTCTGCTGCCCCTCAGTTTCCTCCTCTATCAGCTGTGAGTACTAATTCTTCCTCCCAAGGTGCCTGGGAGGATCAAATGAGATGAAAAACACGGGGAGAGCTTTGCAAATGTCACATGTTGTTAAAGACCCGAGGAGTCCCCCTGGAGGAGAAGTAGCAGATTCCAGCCCTCTCACCCCCCCCAGGGGTGCGACCCCCGCTTTGGGTGCAAGTTCAGGCGAGGCTGGAATTTTTTCATGGGTCCTGGAACCTTAGTTGACCTCTTGCCTGTGGGTCTTTGCTGGTAGATTCAGTGAGATGATTAATATGAAGCCTTCAGTGCAGTGCCTGCCACAAAGTCGGTGCTTACTAAGTAGTGGTGGCAGTGGTCTTTCTCCCTTCCTTCTGCCCCCAGCCTCCTCCTCTCCTTCCCTGCTCCCTCCACCTGGCTTCCTCCCTCCCTGTTTCCTTTCCTCCTTCCTCCCATCTTCACTTCCTCATTTACTCATTTGTTAAACACTTCCTCACTTTAAAACATTATTTTAATTGTGATTTAAAAACACGTAGCAGAAAATGTGCCGTCTTAACCATTTTAAAATGTACAATTCAGAGGCATTAAATACATCACATTGCTGTGCAGCCATCACCACCGTCTGTCTCTAGAACTCTTTCAACCTGCAAAACTGAAACTGTACAAATCAAACAATAACTCCTCATTCCCTCCTTCCCCCCAGTCCCTATCTATGAATCTGGCTCCTCTGGGTACCTCATGTAAGTGGATCCTTATAGGATTTGTCCTTTTGTGACTGGTTTATTTCACTCAGCATACTGGTGCCAAGGTCCATCCATGTGGTAGCACTCAGTATTCTCTTCCTTTTGAAGGCTGAGTTGTGCCCCTTTGTGTGCCTAGACTGCATCTGGTTGACCCATCCATCTGTTGATAGACATATGGGCTGCTTCTGCCCCGTGGCTATTGTGGATGGTGCTGCTGCAAACACTGGATACTGATAAGTGCTTTTGGAGCATGACCATGTGCCTGGCACTGTGCTGGGCTGCAGTGGGCATGAACTTGGTCGCCATGGTCTGGGGGGTAATGTTAAGAAGCAAACACCAATAGATGTTTACTAAGAGACTGCAATGTGTCCTGTGATGGGAAAGAGAAGTGTTCGGGGGAGAGAATTATGGCAGGGGTGGAGGTGGGTGGCAGGGATGCTGGTCAGGTCTCAGGAAGTGGCCTGAAGAATGGGGGAGAAGAGGTAGGCAGGGATGGGGAGTGTCCAGGCAGAAGGAAAATGTGTGAAGCCACTGGAGTGCAATAGAGTTGGCAAGATGGAGGGGCTGGTGCTTAGATTGCCGCTTCATGCCTCCTCCTCCAGGAAGCAACCTGCCAGCCTCCAGGCCCAGCTCTCCCTGTCATCTTCTCCTCTCTGCTCTTACTCCAGTTCATTCAGACTGCCTCTTTGCTCAGCTATTTCTCCCACTGGCCAGTGAGCGGCTTAAGTGCAGGAACTGTTTTATGTTTGGCCCTTCATTGCCTATCTTAGTAGGGGTCAGTGACTCTCAAACAGATACTCTCCTGAAGGAGGGCAGTGCTTTCACTGGCAATTCCCCAAGACCATCTAAGCAGGGAGCTTCTTGTCATCTGGGGCCTGCCAGAGTGAGGCACAGCCCCGGCTTTAGGACCTCGGGCTCAACATGCAAGCCTGCCCTCTGTGCATATGTGGGTGCCGCACAAAGCGCTTGTAAACATCTGTGTGCAATGCTGCCCTTTTTGGCCTGCTGAAGCTTTTCTGCCCTGTTGCCTCCTAAGCAGGGAGTGTGGGAAGCGCCCAGCTCAGAGCTGGGCCAGATGTGGCCAAACCTCCCGGCAGTGCAAGCAGCATCCCTGCGCCCGGCCAACTGACTTGGCTGGCCTTGGTGCACAGTGCTTAGGGGCTTGTGGCTGCGAGCCATGCCCCACCATCACTCCTGTTTGCCTTGGTAGCTTCCCAGCTTCCTCTCACATGACCGTTTCTGTTTACTTCTCCCTCTGGCCTCCCTGCCTGCGGCGTCCCTGTGCCACTTCAAGTCTCATCTACCGCACTAGACACAGCCTCTGCAATGGCCCCTTATCAGGGCCTCCTTCCAGGGCATATCCTGTCTCTGTCTCTAGCCTGCACTCGCCCCTTTCACTCCCCAGCTCTCTCTATCACTGTGAGTGGAGGATCTGTGCACTTTCTCATTTTAAACCTATGACATTGTATCTGTGGCTCTTCCATCAAGTGCCAGGGAGAAGGCCAACTCCTGGGGCCAGAAAGGGGTTAGTCCTAAAGTCATGGGTTGGACATTTCACTGTGGCTGGCCCAGAACTTGGCTGGAAACAGATGAGAGATGACATGTGAGGAGGCAGACAGGAGCTGGGGATCTAGGCTCTGAGTGCCTGAGAGGTTTGGGGGAAGGTATTGGTAATGGATTGGATTGTGTCCCCCACCCAAAGATTTTCAAGTCCTAACCCCTGTACTGGTGAATGTGACCTTGTTTGGAAATAGCATCTTTACAGAAGTAATCAAGTTAAAATGAGGTAATTTGGGCAGGTGCAGTGGTTCACGCCTGTAATCCCAGCACTTTAGGAGGCTGAGGTGGGTGGATCACTTGAGTCCAGGAGTTCAAGAACAGCTGGGCGACATGGTTAGACACTGTTTCTACAAAAAATTAGCCATTAGCCGGGCATGGTGACATGAGCCTGTAGTACCAGTTACCCAGGAGGCTGAGATGGGAGAATTGCTTGAGCCCAGGAGGCAGAGGTTGCAGTGAGTGGAGACTGCACCACTGCATTCCAGCCTGGGCAACAGAGTGAGACCCTGTCTCAAAAAAAAAAAAAAAAAAAAAAAAAAAAAGAGATCATTTGAATAGGTGTTAATCTATACCCAATGTCATAAAAAGGGAGAATTGGGACATATGGACAGATATACACAAGGAGACAGCCATGGGAGCATGACACTAGAGATGCAACAGGAAATGAGAAATGCCACAGAATAGATTCACCTTCACAGCCTCGGAAGGAACCAGCCTCACCGACAAATACCTTGATCTCTTCCAGCCTCCAGAACTGAGGCAATACATTTTGGTTGCTTAAGCCACCTAGTCCGGGAGGCTGTTGGGGAAGCCCCTGGAAATGAATGCAATATTTGGATGCCATCAGAGCCTATCACCTCTGAATACGGGTCAGTGCACTTGAGCCATCTGGTTCCTTCACATCATATTTAGTTTGGACACACAGGGGCTATTTTGAAGCATCCAGGCAAATATTTTAATAAAAAAACTTTTATTAATAATTTTAATAAGGTTCTGATGAGAAACTTTTGGACATCCTTCCAAGTCATGTAAAGCCATGCGAGGGATAATAAGACTCATAATCCCACTCTATTTTTATAGAGCTTTCCAGTTCACAGAAAAAGTCCTTCTCATTTATTATCTCACTTGACCCTCAGGGCAATCTTGTGCGGTTGGCCATTCCCATTTAGGAGAGGAGAGAACTGAGGCTTACAGATGTACAGAATTGTCTTAAGTGGTAGAGCAGGGATTTAAACACAGGCCTCTGACCCAGCCTCATGCTCTTTCCATGCATTGGAGGCTACCCCTGGAGCAGATTGGATGGTTTGAGGGCATCTTTGCCTTTGCCTGTAGCTCGAGGAGTAACACGTTCTATTCCAGGAGTGAGGGACAGGGAACATCAGGTTGCCAGGACTTTTTCAGGTTCTTATGGGGCTCTGTGGAGGCTGCTGGAGCCTCACGGGTTCTTGGGTTCCTCTTCCACATCTAGTGTGGGACCCAGACCCTGAAGGGTCAGGTCATCTATAGCAGGGCACAGCTGGTGGAAGCTGACTGCCCAGGGCCAGGATCGGCACTCATCAGATGCATGCGCTGTCCTGCTGCTGAGGGACAGAACATGCCTGAATCCCACGGCCATGCCCTGCCAGCAGGCTGGAGCATGAGGGCAGTGTCTGGCCCAGGCCTTTTCGTGGCTCCCCCAGTGCCTAGACTGCGCTCATTATACATCAGCAAGCGAAGGGCTTCGGGGAGGGGAGCAGTGCTGAAGCTGGAGGGCAGGCCTCTGTGGCATGTGACCCTGGGCATGTGCCCTCACCTCCCTGGGCCTCAGACCCACGCCTGTGAACTGGCTTCATAGGAGCGTCTGCCTCACTGGGTGAAGGTGCAGAGGAAAGGATATGCTGGGAGCATTTTGCAATGGTTGAGCTCAGCATCATTCATAATCAGAACCACCGAGGATATCCATGAGTCTTCAGGGACCACGTGCTAAAACCTCATTTGGAGCCATGAAGACCATTTGAGTGCAACTTCCTAAAAAGTAGCCCACCTCTGCTCAGGTCATCTCTCTTCTGTTGTGTCAGGGTGTGAGTCACATTCTTTTGCTGCTGGAGAGTTTCTTTCCCCTTGAATCCTCCCGCCCCTATCCCTCTCACTCCCTGCACTGCCACTCCGAGGCTGTCATATGAATGTTTTCCACATAAAAAAAACATGGAAAGTTCATTCAAGCCAAGCACACAGTGTTACCAAGTCTGAAGTGTATGGAGTCCATTGCACTGACCTGATGCAGGGCTTTGGCAGGCTCAAAAACTTCCCAACTGCCAGAGAGTTTTGGTTTGTAGATTTGAGAGGTGTGAGACTGGGGGCTGTTCGGTCTACAGACATTCACTGACACATCCCACACACCATCACTGTCTAAACGGCAGTGATCAGATCTATCATCTCTTCTGTGCTTCCTGTGGGGCAGTGTCAGGTGCTTTACACAGATTAAATCCTCATTTTGTCCCCTTAACACATGTCAACACAGGCCTGTCTGACTTTGAAGTCTAGGCTCTAAGCAGTTAGGTGTACTGTCTCCCAGTTCGAAGAAACTCCAGCCCAGCCCCCTTCATTTTACAGGAAAGGAAACTGAGGCTCAGGAAAGGGGACAGTGACTTGCCTAGAAGATGGGGCAGGAACCCAGGAACCCTGACTTCCAGGGCTTTTCCCCTAACCCATCCTCCCTTTCAGAAAACACCAATCTTCCCTCTGTACCAGAGGAAACTAATTTAGTGGTTCTCTAGCAAGCAATAACATTCCAGGTCCTGAAGTAACCTGACAAGTGTGGTGGTGGTTAATTCAAAGCCATTGTCAACTTCACAGGGCGTTGGCCTAACTGACACCAAGTATGGCTACTTTGAGTTTCCCAAGCGTTGAGATTTATAAGTTTGGCACCTGGAGGGAATTGTTTACTCACTTATCGTGCACTTCAGCTCAGCAGAAGTTCGTGATTAGTAGTTAATAGTGTGGGAACTTCTCACACACTGTTCCTGGAACATGCAACGACATGTAACTCCTCTACCTTCGTACATGCTGTTCTCAAAGCCTTGAATGGTCTTCTTCCCAGGCCCACCTTTTCTCTGCTGGTTGAATTCCTACTCACCTTTCAAGAGTGGTTTTCTAACTCAGGTCCTGCTCCCCCTACCTCCAACCCTGGGTATAAACAGATACAATGTTTTTATAATCTGCCTCTTCCACCAGACTGTCAACTCCACAAGGACAGGGGCTGTGTCTCATACATAGTGATTATAATAGTACTTACAAAGTGCTTTTTTGCAGTCAGGTTCTGTGCTAAGCACTTTCTGTGCATCCTCCCTGATATTATAAGATAGATACTATTACTATCCTCATTTCCTAGATGAACAGATAGATCCACAGAGATAGACTCAGAAACTTGCCCAGGGTTACACAATTGCTGACGGCTGGGATTGAAATTAGTGCTACCATGTACAGTTGTGCTGGCTGTGCACTGCACAAGGGTCCACAAGGGTGGAAGGACCAGTTGAGGCTGAAGTCTTGCTCTCACCTGGGTGTAGAGCTGTGACTGTCGGGGAGGAAGGGACACCTTTCTCTAACTCCTGCATGGGCACCACGGGATCTGGCTCCAGGGTTCATGTTCTTAACCACTGCGACATATCAGAATATCAATATGCATATTCATATTGCCAGTCTGTGCCAGTCTGGCTGAGTAGGGACCCAAAAAATGAATGACAGGGAGATTATGAATCAATAGGCTTTCCCTTTTTCTCCCCTCTTTACTCATATCTGCAGGACCAGTTCATCACTTAACAGCTTACTTGGTTTAAGAAACACATCTTTTAGTTGGCTTGCCTCCAAGCATGTACAAAGAGATGGCTGAAAACCCAGAAAGAGGTCTCCATTTGGAATGTCTTTTATTCAAAGTAATTTCATTCTGCCACCTCTGGGCCTATGAAAGTTGTTAAGTGGGTGTTAAAAAGCACAGGTGAATAGAAACAAAGGATTCATTCTGAAACCAGCTGCAGGAACTGCACATCCTGCTCATGCAAGATGTGCTGGGCCTTGGTTTCAGTGAGGGAGGGCACATATGCACTAGATTCTCCTGCACAGCCTCAGCTCGGGTCCTGAGCGGGGTGGGGTTGCTTCTGACCCATCAGGTGACTTCTGAGCACACTTGGAGCAGCTGACAGCAGAGCTGATGGTTGGGCTCCTGCCACTGGCAAAAATGGTGCTTTAAGCGGAAATGTCTGAGTTTCTCTAGATCCAAGCAGAGGACTAGAGAAGGCCTGGGGCCAGCTCTCTTTGATGGACTATTGGGCAAAGTCAAGCCTGCATTTTAGTCCTCACTTCTGACTTTGTTTCACTCCTGTTGACAAAGACATGGTGCCACTTGCTAGTTGTACCCTTGGATGTGTCTCAACCTCTCCAGGTTTCCTTTTACTCCCCTGCAGAGTGGGGGAGAATGGTACCTCTGCATAGGCTTGTGGTGGGGGAGTTAATGAGCTAATGTTGTGAGAAAAGCACTTTGTGAATTGGAAAGGGCTGTACAAATGCTATAACTACCATTATTTGTCATTAGGTGGTTTTACTTGTTCCCTGGAGGTATTTTCTGCTTCTGCGGAGTGTGCTTGGAGGTGGTATTGAGGGAGGAGTAGGGTGGGGAAGAAAACAGCGAGGCATGCTGAGGACTAAAAGATGTTTCAGCTGGGCTCTTGTGTAGAAGTAGAGAAAATGGTTTTTGCTTTCAGTCTGAAGTGGGATGAGTTGATGGTCTTCAGCAGATGCTGCAGAGTAGAGTTGAGGAACTGGATTCTCTTCCTGAAGTTGCATCCTGAACATCCGGGGACGTTTCTTAAAACCAGCACATCTCAAGGACAGAGCCAGCCAAAAGCTAGGGGCTTGGGAAAGAAATGCAGGTCCCCACTTCCCACTCCTGCTTCTAGGCGGAGGCAGCCCCCAGAACTTAGGAGCAAGATCAGTGTATGGGCCATGGATGTGGGCATGTCAGCACATGTGCAAAGTGAGGCACAGGCCTGGGTAGGGCCACTGCAGGGGAACATAGATGTCAGTAGAGAAGAGGAAGAGAAATGACTCCTGGGGGAGCAGCCAGTGTCAAATGTGTAAGTACAGAAGGGAACTAGCAGTGGAGAGTGAGAGAGGGAGTGAAGAGGCAATGAGGGAAAACCAACAGGATGAGTCAGGGCCTCTGTGTCTTGATCCCAACTGGAATTGTGGGTAGAGTGAGCAGTCAAGGCAAGGCTATGGCGAGGGCAGGTAGGCTGCAGGCTGAAGAAACCACTACAGGACCACCCTCAGCTCCGAGGGTCAATCCTCTCCTTCACCTGTCCCAGTTGCTGCCGCAGGTGAGCTCTGCTGACCGTAGGAAAGTATCATGTCTCTCAAGGCTGCTGGTTTGCAGAAGGATTGAGAGCCCGAGGACCAGAGGTCTCCAGGAGGCTGAAGAACAGGAGAGTTGAGTCAGGTAGAAACAGAGGAATGAGAAGTTGTAGCTAGAAAAAGGGGTTTTCCAGTTGAGGATTTCAGAGGTAGGGCAGTTCCTGGGAGTTGAGAAGGTGAGGGTGGGGCCATATGAGTGGGTTCTAAGAAGGAGTGAAATAGAGGACAGTTTGATCAGTGAGGATGAAGAAATGCTCATCATCGTGGATATTTCTATGGCCCCAGATGACTGCAAGAGTAGAAGTCATGAGGAAGGCTGTGTGCTGGCAGCCAAGTTTACATTTGCTGTGGCTTGTAGGTCTGTAAATAACGAGGTGTGTATTAGAATAGAGACACCCCAAAGTACTATGCTTGAATGGGATAGAAGTTGATTTCTCTCTGGCTTAAGCTGTCATGGAGGCTCTGCTTCATGAGGCCATTAAGTGACCTGGTTCCTTCTACATTGTTGCTCTGCCATTTTCTAGAATGTTTCATTCATCTACATGTTGAGGCTCGGTCACTGTCACATCCTCTCACATTCCACTGGAAAACTCTTAGTCACGTGGACATCCTTAACTGGAAGGGAAGCTGGGGAATTTTTATCCTGGGGGCAGTGATGAGCCCAGCTAAAATTCTATTTTTGTGAACAAACAGGAGAACCAAATTTGTGGAACCATCTAGCATTGTGGCCCAGATAGCTTTAAAGATGAGAAGTCATTCATTCAACGTTCTTCTGTGTTAGGTACTGGGGTTACAGAGGTGAAGGAAACAGGCATGATGCCTGCCCTCCTGGAGCTCAGACCTAGTGGGGAAGATTTAACTGAAGGGTGCGGAGGAGGAAAGGCTATAGATTGAACACATGAGAGCAGGGAGATGGAGATTTTTCACAGGCAAAGGCTGTGATGGGCATGGTGGTGTCAAGGAAGGCTAGACTTGGGTTTAGGCGGTAGGGTAGAAGATTCATTCATTCACTACTCATTCACTCACTATTGTGTATTCAACAAGTATTGATTGATGGTGATACAGTGATAAGTGAAAATAGATACAGCACCCCCCTCTCATGGGATTTTCTTCCTCATTAATCAGATAATCACATGTATAAGATGTATGATTACAATCTGAGATAAGGCTCTGAAGGAGCAGAATTCAGATCCGTGAGAGCATTTCACAAGGCATCTGACCTAGCTGAGGGTTCAAGGAAGGACAAATAGTGATTGGAAGCTGAATGAGTGTTAGCCAGGTTAAAGGAGCACTGAAGATCAAGGCAACCATGCGTGCAGAGGCCCTCGGGATGGAGAGACTGAAGAGGGCAGGTGTGGCTGAGCAGGGTGGAGGTGGCAAAGAGGAGGCGCATTGGGAGATAAGCAAGGGCAAGCACACAAGGCCTTGAGGGTTCTGCTGAAGATTTTGGCATTTATCTTAAGAACTAAGAGAAGTCACAGATGGGTTTTAAGCAGGAGGGGTGATGTGCTCAGAACCCTGAAAGAGCTAAGCCTGCGAGGTAGTATCTTTGCAGTAGAGCAGAAGAAACAAAGATCAGAAAGGAATTGGAAAGGCTGAGAGAACCGGGAGGCAGGAACGACGCTTTGGTGGGGTTTGTGGCTCACAGGGATGATGAAGGAGGGGGATGAAGAGCCGAGAAGAGGGACAGGGGAAGGGGCTTATGCACTTTTGGCCTTTCTCTGGAGCTGGGTGTGAAGCTTGTGCTGAGGCCTTCCTTGGGAAGGGCCCCAGGGCTGCCTGACTTGCTGGCCAGCATGGTGGGCATCTTGCTCCAGCATGGTTCTTTTTCAGACCCAGGTAGCATGATCCTCCCTTCCTGGCACGAGAAGATGGCATGAAGCTAGGTCTCCACTGAGAGGCCCCTTTTTCCTCTGAACGTGGTACTGGAGACTGTCAGGGGACCCAGGCCCTGGGGCATTCTCCTGGCTCAAAGGCCTGACCTTCTACCCTAGCTAAGCCCAGCTTGTCTCTGCATCCTCCAAGGGAACCACAGGGCAGGTGCTGGCTCCAAAATGTATAGGATCATGGGACTCTACTCACCTGGATACCCAGTCATGGGGCAGGGAAACAGGCTGGGCTGGCACTGGGTTTGTAGCCACAGGGACCCTCCTAGTGGCTTATTTACCAAGCATGACTTTATGTGTGTTCTTATCTGTAAAAGGAGGATTTCTCTGTGAACCAAAGGGAAGATCACCTAACTGTGAGGTGCAGGTGTGAACACTGTGGACACCGACAATAATAGAGACTATCTGAAGTACTGAGTGGCCATGTTATTTACCTGAAATACCTATACTGTGTGGCAAGGAAGATGATATGTGTTCAACCAGCAAGGAGACGCTTAGTATGTGCCATGTCAGATGCCTCTGAGCTGTTTTTCAGAATAACCATGTGTATCTGTGAGTGTGTGTAAATTTTCTAAAATAGTCTGGTTGGGGCTGAGTGCGGTGGCTCACACCTGTAATCCCAGCTCTTTGGGAGGCTGAGGTGAGTGGATTACTTGAGGTCAGGAGTTCAAAACCAGCCTGGCCAACGTGACAAAACCCCATCTCTGCTAAAAATACAAAAATTAGCCAGACATGGTGGTACACGCTTGTAGCCCCACCTGGAGGCAGAGGCATGAGAATCACTTGAACCTGGTGGGCAGAGGTTGTGGTGAGCTGAGATCACACCATTGCACTCTTGCCTGGGCAACAGAGTGAGACTCCATCTCAAGATAAATAAATAAATAATAAATAAAAAACATAGTCTGGGTGTCAGGAGATTTGGATTCCAAGCTCAGCACTAGCAGCAGTTGCTGAGTGACAAGGAGCCATTAGGTCTCCCAGTTTATTATATGATTGACTGCAGTGTTTAAATGCATGAGGTCTTAAAAAAGATCAGCCTCGTTTCATATCCTGCCATACCACTTGCCAGCTATGTGAGTTGTAATAACATAGAAAGAATAGTAGTTGCTGGGAGCATTAAAGGAGATGCTGCATCTGAGGAGCTTCATACAGTGCCTATAATAGTGGGTAAAATTAGAAACAATGTTACTAAACCCCAACTTCCTCATCTGGAAGGAGTTGAGCAGAGTCTCCCCCAGTGGTGACAATGGCAAGTGTTTCCACTGGGAGTGTCAGTGTTTCCTATAGGGATGCTTCTCGCTGGTGGGATCCCAGCGTCTCTGACTCACCCCAACCCTGACTGTGCAGAGGCCCTAATTCTACAACCTGTTGCAGCTCAGGGCATGGAACAGAGATCCTTGCAGTGGTTCAGGCCAGGTGATCCCAATATCTGGAAGCCCTCTGGGGTCTGCCTCCTTTTTCCTGTGCACCCTACCTCCTCTGCCCCCTCTGCTTTGACAGCGGCAACCTTCCAGCTAGGCCTGAGCAACCGCATGGCTTATATTTAGCCCCGCTTCAGTAATGAGCCACAGGTCCAGACTGAGGGGGGAGGCCAAGGGGCAGCCACATTCAAAATGCCTTCGGTCAAGACCAAAAGCCGAGCAAATGTCAGACCAGTGAAGGGGCCCACACCCTCTGCTTGTTTTTGAGGGAAAACTGGAAAACAATCTTATTTCTTTCTCTTCTGCTTCCTTGGTTGGTTGAACCACCCTGGATGAGGCCCCAGGCCCTGCTATCTCAGCTTGGAGCCACAGGTTGGAAGTGATCTCTCCCATGAGAGTGGGCGCTGATGCCTGTGTTGGGTTTGGCTTAGACAGACTGGCCCCTGTCATGTGTCTCCATCCCTCTTGATCTCAGCTAGGGTTGCTGCTATAGGCAGCCTGGGCAGACTGAGGCCTGGGCCAGTGATGCTAACAGTAATTGTTCATGTTTATTGAACACTTACTGTGTCCCAAGAATTGTTCTACTTGTATTGGCCCACTTAGTCTTCCTAATAACCTGAGAAGTGGGTACAACAACCACCCTCTTTTTATGGGTGCAGAAAGTGAAGCATAGACAGGGTAAGTAACTTTCTCAAAATCATACAGCTAGTAAGTGGCAAAGCTGAAACTAGAATTCAGCCTGCCTCCAAATCCCAACCCTCAACCACTGCCAGACATTGCCTCTGCCATACTGGCTTCCCTCTTTGGAGTCATTTACACTATTTCAACTAAACCTCCACACACCCTACAAGATAAGTAGTCTCATTATTGTTCCCTTTTCACAGACATGGAAGCTGAGGCTCAGCGAGGTTAATCACTTGCCCAGGGTCCAGCCATGCTGCTGGGTTCCAGAGCTCATGCTTCTTAGCCTTGCCCACCCTTGGTGCTTCGCCCATGGCCAGCTGCCCCCACCATGTGTGCCCCCACCTACCAGGTTGTCCTGGAGGCTTTGTCCCTGTGTTGGAGGTGTTGTCCTCACTGTGGTTTATCTTGCGGGGCTTAATCCCAGCAGCCTGCAAGTGGAACAGAAGGAGCAGAGTTCGCTCAGAATTCAAAATTGTTGGCAGCAGGTTCCACAGGCAGATGTTGCTCCCAGAGCCCCAAATATTAGGATTGAAACCGCCCATGTACTCCTCAGGGAGGGGGATTCTTTGCAGTTATCTTGGGAGGAGGTGTGTAAACGGGGCATCTTAATAGCCCACTCCCTATTTTTGCTTCATCTTTGCATATACTGAGGTTATTTTTATTTATTGAATTGTGGCAAAATAGTCATAACATAAAAGTTGGCATTTTAACCATTTTAAAGTGTGCAGTTCAGTGGCATTAAGTACGTTCATATTCTTGTGCATCTATGACCTTTATCCATCTCCAGAACCTTTTCTTCTTCCCCCAACTGATACCCACTCCCCACTTCTCTCAGTCCCGGGCACCCAGCATTCTACTCTATGTCTCTATGAACTTAATTGTTCTAGATCCTTCATGCAGTATAGAGATACATATAGTAGAGTCATATAGTATTTGCCTTTTGTGACTGGCTTATTTCACTTAGTGTGTCTTCAAGTTCATTCATGTTGTGGCATATATCAGGATATCCTGTCTTTGAAGGATTAAGACAATTCCACTGTATTGATATAGCACACCTTGTTCATCCAGTCATCTATCCATGGACACTTGGGTTGCTTCTACCTTTCGGCTATTGTGAATGATGCCATATTGAGGTTTTGCAAAGGGTTTGCTTGAAAAAAAATTTGGCTGCTAAAAGAAGTTTGAAAACCACTGGCCTGGTCTAGTTGGGGCAGATGGAGACCCAGCCAGCATGAGTGAGATCCCTGTGCACAAGGAGCAGAGCTGAAACTGCAACATTTGGATTCGACATCTAGCACTTTTCTCTCTTATTGGTGGTACTGATATTTATCAAAGGAAAGGAGAATGCAACTCTGTCCCGGGCAAATACCCTGGTTTCCCAGAAACCTCTTGGAGCTGCAGAAAGTACTCAATTCAGCATTTTTTGAGTGCCCAAGGGAGACAGTCCAGTGTGGAGATAGAGTAGGGTTTATATCCTATCTCTGCCTCTCTCGCTCATGTGACCTTGGACAAGTTGTTTCACTTCTCAGAGCTTAGAGGCAAAGTGAAGATCCAATGAGATGATGCATGTCTGGTGCTTTTCGGTACAGTGTCTGGCACACAGTGCCCAGGAACCAGGAGCTGCCGCTGCATATGAACCACTGTTGGGAATAATGCGATGAGCAAGAGAGGCTCTGACCCATGGGAGTTCTTTTCAGTGCAGCGTATCAGCAGGCGTGTGCTGTTGATTTGTCCCGTTACTGGTGATATTGACATTTATCAGTTGATTAAGGTGGTATCTGCCAGGTTTCTCCTTTGCAAAGTTAATTAACAAGTATTTTGTTCTCATTAATTAATTAGTATTTAATAAGCATTTTGTGGCACTCATTTGAGACTGCATAAATATTCGATTCCTCATCAAACATTCACCCTCTAGTTTTAGCATTATGTTTTGTCAAATGGTGATTTTATAATTCCATCATTCCTTCTACCTTTATTATTTGGAATTCTACTGCAAGATAGAGCTTTCACCTCTCCTTTATGTGTTTGTTTGTTTAGTCATTCATTCATTTATATCAGCAGGGACTTATTATTTTCTATTTTATTCAGTGGTTTATAAATCCATTACAATCATTATTGATTTTGGTGCTTAAGTTGTATTTCTCTAAATTTTAAAATGTATGATAAACTTGGAGAACAGTATGTAACCTAGTCTTATTATTATAAAAAATAATATTGACCACTTTGTTATGCCAGAAACTGTTCCAAGTCTCGATTAACCCTTTACATGTATCAATTCTTCACATACATAATATTGATTGCTATGAAATAAATTATTCCAAAATGTACCAGTTTAAAACAACAAACACTTCTTATATGACATAATTTCCATGGGTCAAGAATCAGGAATGGCTTAGTTGGATAGTTCTGGCTCAGGGTTTCTCATGAGCTTATAATCAAGATCTTGCTAGGGCTGCGGTCAGCTAAAGGCTTAACTGGGACTGGAGGAGCAACCTCCACAATGGCAGACTACATGGTTGTTGGCTGGAGGCCTGAGTTCCTTGCCACATGGACCTCTCTGTAGGGCTGCTTGAGCATCCTCACAGCATGGCAACTGGCTTCCAGATTGAGTGCTCCCTCAGAGAAAGCATAAGGAGAAGTCCACAATGCCTTATGTGACCTAGCCGTGGAAGTCATACACCATCACCTTTTGCCATATTCTAGTCATTTAGAAGCAAGTCATTAAGTACATCCCACATTTAGGGGGAGATGAAGGATGCTCTTAAGCCCCTTTTAAAGAGAGAAGGTCAAAGAATTTATGGTAGTATTGTAAAACCACCACAACATATATTAACTCTTATTCAGTCTTTAATCTGCACCATAACCCTGTGAGGTAGGTATTACTCCAAGCAATTAAGTGACTTGCCCAAGGCCACAGGTAGCCAGTCAGTGGTAACACTGGGATTTGAACCCAGGAAGCCTGTCTCCAGAGCCCACATTCTCAATCACTACCTCATCTGACAGGGCCTTGAATACTTTTTTGGAAAGCATCCTGAGGCAGGCTCGAGGATGATGGGAGAGGTGAGTGTCCATTCCTTCTTAGGTGAGCCTTGCAGGCAGACTCCCTTCCTCCTTCTTCCACCTTCTGCTTTCTGTATTCTCATTTTGCAGGTAGGTAGGTAGAGATAAGCTGTTTATGCCACTATTTTTAAAAATGGGCAAGATGGCAGTACTGGCCTCTTCTAGCAAGCACTTGGGAAAGGTTCCATGTGGAGCACCTATAGTTGGGGGAGGCAAAGTGGGACAAGTGGGAGACATGGTTCTTACTCTCAGAGGCATGTTGTCTATTTGGAAGGGAAGAATATAAACACAAACTTATTATTATTTTAACTTTTATTTTAGGTTCAGGGGTACATGTGTGGGCTTGTTATATGGGTAAACTGTGTGTCATGGGGTAAACACAAAATTGTTTAAGACCCAGATTATGTGTCTTTAATTGTTGAGTGGATATTTAGCCCAGGATCGTGTCTTTGTTGCCTTTATCTCTCACTGCTGTGGTGGCAAGGGGCCCTGTTGTGCTTACTAATTATTTGTTAAGTGAAAGACAAATAGATATAATGATGGTCTACGGTGGCCCAGGTGGCAGAGATAAGAAGGAGTGGGTGGTGAGGTCGAGTGAGCTAGTTGCGGGGAAGGTAAGTGATTTGAAGCATTGGCCCCAGAAGGCAGGTTCCATCAGGACAGTCAGCAGACATGAAAAGCAAAAGGACATATCATCAGGAATCTGCACAGACTGATGAGCACCAAGAAATGGGCCGAGGCCGGGAAGACACCAGCAGTCAGGAGTCTGGCGGGATTGTAGGTGGTGGGGAGGGTTCTTAGGACAGGCAGGTGTTAGCGCCTTGAATCTAGGTGGGCAGGTAAAGAGAGTGATGGCCCCAGGACCGCAGTACAGAACACGAGTTGGAGCCTAGAGCAGATGGCCTTTGATCTTTGGTGCCCTTTGACCTTGTTTGAGCCAGAACTGGTATTAGAGGAGCTCCCTTTCAGGCATGTGAGCAGAGCAGAGACTAGGGTGAGTCAGGGAGACTTTTCCTCCTCCAGCTGCTGATGGGCTCTGTCAGGGAGGCTTGGAGAGTGGGAGGGCATTTCATTTGGGTCAGACCATGGCTGTGTTTCCTGCAGGCAGCTGAGGCCTTCCCATGCCTGAGTTGTGGGTCAGACTGAGGGCTCACTTGTTGCCAAGGGATTTATAGTGTTGAATCCCACAGGAGAGACCCAAACCTACACTGCAAATGGGATCTGAGGAACGGAACAACTGTGTTAGCCTGTCTGTGATTCTGTGCTTTCCCTACTGTGCAAAGAAAGAGAATTGCTTCTTGAATTTCTCTGCAGAGGTGGTTTAAGTGAGTGATTTGAGCCCCAGCTTTGCTACTTTCTGGCTGTGGGACCTGCAGGTGATGTGGGATAATTTCCCATCTGGAACATGGGGATGATGAATACCTATGTCCTGGGGGTTTTTTTGAGAATCAGTTCAACCACACAATCGAACATGTTTATTCAAACAGCATAGTGCTATGTGAACCTCAGGGAATAGACTGTGAAATAAACTCCACTGGTGACAGCTGAAAGGCCTTAATATTGACAATGGACCTATATGTCTAGTCACATTTACAGGGGGCTGCGTGTGAATGAGCAACCGCCCTCTCTGGCTTTTGAGCAAAACCTCAAGGAGAACCTGGCTAATAAACTTCCAATCTGACTAGAATCCCTCCCCACGCCTGACTCCTTGTAAAGGACCGACTTCTGTAAAAGTATCCTACAGAACCCTCCCAGGTTTGAGTGGACATGAGAGCCAGAAAGAATCCCTGATTTGGCCACATGGTCTTACCTCAGGAGGAAGCAGCTTTATTCTTGTACATTTTGTTAGAGGCCTGAGCAGGCCCTTAGAGTGTGGCCTTGGGGTTGTCATGAAAGCCCTAGTGGGCTCAGCCAGGGGCAGTACTTCTTGATAATACCTGAAAGAGTTATTGTAGGTGGACTTTCAGAGACTACAAAAAGGATTAGGTGAAAAATAACAACAGCTGTTATTCAATGAGTAGTAAAAGAGAAACCTCTGAGGTGAGTCTCCCCTTTAGGAATCATCCCTTGAGCTGAGAAATAGTCCTCCAGGATTACTTCCTGTGTCACATCATTAGTCGTCCCCCTGACTGTAGCAGTTTGTATTTTAACTGTGTGGGTTGTAGATGTATAAGTTGTCCTCAACTGTTTAGCCTGGGTTTCATTTTCCTCTTAGGGTTCTCTTTAATTCCTGCTGTCCCCCCAGCATAGTTTAGAGAAGGCCAGTGGTGTAGTGGCCAAGAGTAGGAACTCTGGGGGACAGACTCTACCATTACTCTACCATTACTAACTGTGGGCCTTGGGCAAGGTACCATTTCCTTTCCATAAAATAAGTACAACAGCATCCTGTTTTAAGGTTGCTAATGTGTGTAAAGTGCTTAGACAGTACCTATGCATAGTGGACACTCAACAAATACTTGTTATTATGATTATCTTTAAGTAGCACTTACAGTATTTGATATGGTTTGGCTCTGTGTCCCCACCCTAATCTCATGTGGAATGGTAATTCCCAGTGTTGAAGTGGGACCTGGTGGGAGGTGACTGGATCATGGGGGTGGAGTTCCCCCTTGCTATTCTCGAGAGAGTGAGTGAGTTCTCATGAGATCTGCTTGTCTGAAAGTGTGTAGCACTTCCCCCTTCTTCCTCGCTCTGCTGCCACCATGTGAAGACGTGCTTGCTTTCCCTTCGCCCTTCCACCATAATTGTAAGTTTCTGAAGGCCTCCCCAGCTGTGCCTCTTGTATAACTTGTGGAACTGTGAGTCAGTTACAAATTTTCTTTATAAAGTACCCAGTCTCAGGTAGTTCTTTACAGCAGTGTGAGAACAGACTAATACAGTATTCATTATGCTCAAGAAAAATATAACCCACTGCAAACAGAAACATCTTGAAAGGTTCAGATCAATCCATGGATCCTTACTTGGAATATTAAAGAAAACTAGGGTGCTTAGGGGAACAGAGTAGGGTCTTAATAAATACTTTTACTTATTTGGGAATAAAGCGTACAGGGGATGCCCCTTTGAAGTCTAGGCCCTGCTCTGCTTGGCTGCCTCCTGTCTGTTGAAATACATAGTCAGGCTTTTCCTCACTGCCTTCACCCTCCCAGAACTAGTCCAAATCCCTTGGGAAACATGTTACTAGATCTTGCTTCCCTGTCAGCGCAGTTCTTCCCCACTCCTGGGCCAAAGCCTCAATGCTTTAGTGATAAGACCAAGTAATAGCTTCCCTGGAATACATTAAGGGAAAGCAAATGGGTTTTAAAGTGCCCCTTTTAAGAGGAAGAGTCCCAAACCAGGCTTATTACTTGAAATTTGGGGTGGGACTTCGGTTCCTGACCTGGGAAAGGAGGTTAGAAAAAAATTATCTGGATTGATGTCTAAGGCTATGGCAAAGTAATGTACCAACACATTTTTATAGACAGTACCTGGCCAAGCCACCCAGCAGCTCAGTGGCAAGAACCACAATGTCCCCAATATCACCATGGGACTTAAGCCCACAGCTGCCACAGGGTCTGCTTCTGCACTGGGGCCTCTGCTGGGCCAGGAAAAGCCAACTGCAAAATGGCAGAGAGCAAGAGAGCGAGAGCGAGAGAGAGAGAGAGAGAGAGAGAAAGATTGAGAGAGAATGCAACAAACATGAAACAAACTTCCCGTTCAATAGAGCAAGACCCTGTCTCGAAACAACACACACAAAAACCCTCCTGACACCCTCTCAAACTCACTTCTGACCATAAGAATTAAGCAAAAGCTAGTAATGACTTCAAAGTCTGTATACTGAGGATCCTCCAAGGGCTGAAGAAAGGAATAGCATCTATAAAAAAGAATAAGAAATGATAAAATAAAAAGCAGGCAGAAACCAAACAAGAACACAGGATATAAAAAGAATCAATTAGAAATCAGGAAATACAGAGTATAGTTTTAGATTTATTACTAAAACCTCAACAGATGACATTGACTTGATACCGGACATAACTGAAGAATTAGTGAATTAGAAACCAGTACTGGGGAATTCATCAGAGACCCAACCCAGTGCAATGAATAAAAAATATGAAAAATTAGTTAAGAGACACAGAAAATAGAAAGATTCCAATATATGCCAAGCAGAGTTACAGAAGAAGAGACTGGAGGGAATGAAGGAGAACCAATATTTGATAACATATTGAATGCAGATTTTCCCATAATTGAAAAAAGACATGAGTTCTGGGATTGAAAAATCACCATGAGTGACAAAATAAATCTACACCCAGACAGATTGTAGTGCAACTTCAAAATGCAAACCTCCAAAGACAGACTCTTAAAAGCTCCAGAGAGAAAAGACAAATTACCTACGAAGGGACAACGGCTAGCCTGTCAACATTCCCATCAGCAACAGCCAGCTGCCAGAAGGCCATTAGGAAGAATCCTGAAAATGCTGAGGGAGTCTAACTGTCAGCCAGAACTCCATGCTCAGCTAAACCAGCACTCGGGAGTGAAGACGCTATAAAGGCACTTTCAAATACACAAAAAGAAGACAATTTAATACGCACCGAGGCCTGTTTAAAGAAATACTAGAGGATCAACTTCATCTAGAAGAAAAGTGACTATTGAGGTTAAAAAATAGGATGCAAAAAAAACCCACCTCTGAGCCTGGAGATCGATGATCTATGTTGGCTGCAAATTTATATAACCATTGATTATAAAGAGAACAAAGGAAAAAAGCAAAACTAAACCTTTGTGCAAAAAAAAGTCCTAGAGAAGGCAGTTTCTACTCCCTTTCATTGTTGCAATGCAGGAAGGAAGTTTGGTGTTTCTAGATTACTGTTTGTTTGTTTTTTCTAAGATAATCCAGAAGGCCAGAGTTTTATGTGAAATCTCCTGACTTTTGAGAGCTTGCAACAAAAATTTTTATCACCCCGAGCTCTGCAACACTTGATCTGTTAAATAAAACTTCAGCTGACCGCTCAGCCTGCAGCTGGTGATACTTCCTGTCCCTTCGGCTCTCTGGTTTCTATCACATGAACAGGAAAGTCTTTACGGAGATGGTGGTGCTTGTACTGGGAATTGAAGGAAGGATGGAATTTAAGTAACTGGACAGGAGTTGGGTGGGGTCTTGAGACTTAGAGGTAGGAATGAAGCTGCTATGTCTTGGGAAAGAGTGAACTTGATGGGGGTGGGGCTCAGGAGGGGGCAGCGAGGTAGACTGGGGCTGAGATATTTGAGTTTTGTCCTGTATCCTTGGGCCCTGTCTCCTGTAAGAGCTGGAAGCCAGTCTATTTTGAGTTATGTTGTTTAGTGTCTTACCTCATTCCCCAGGGGCGGTGGTGGTGAAGAAATGAACACTGTTTGGTGATGAGGGTGAGAATGCCAATGAAAAAGGCAAGGAGGAGAAATCCAGGGACATCTGGGAGAGTGTGTGGTGTGATGGGATGCTTCCCAAGGAGCTACGTCATGTGTCAGCCAGGGCTTTAATTAGAAACAGTGATCTGGAAAGCGGGGCTGCAGTGGGGTAATTCACGTGGATTTCTCAAGAGCTTGGGTCTCAGCTCTTGAATTTTCCTAAATGGCAGTGCTGCAGTGCTCAAGACTGGCTTGGTTTCGTTGAAATCAAACCAGATAAACAAGTGGAGGGGATGTGGGTGGGAGTGCTGGAGGGAAGCTGGATCGTGAGTCAGGAGCCCCAGACTGCTGCCCTGTTCTTGCCATCAGCTCCTTCGGAGGCAGATCCCATCTTACAGAGGTTTCAATTCCAAAGTCAGCCTATGGGGCCACAGTCCCTAAAACTGCCCTTAGACTATAATGCACATGATTTAGTGCATACAACACTATATGGTAACATGTGTATGTGTATAATGTATACAATAATATGCCATAGAGTGCATATAGCAAGGTGTATTATTTAAAAGATCTTTTTGTTCACTCTCTTTCCCACCACGTGTATATTTTGATTATGTTTGAGTTAGATGTTCCTACCCTGCCACTGCATTGTATGACTTTGAGCATTAATCATCCCTTTGGGTCTTAACAAAATAAAATGACTAACCTAGATAAATACAGGCCCCCGTCCAGCTCAAAATCACTGACTCTTTCTTTGGCATTGTAGTTGAGTGTCCCTGTTGTAGGAGGCAAGGTAGAATGTGGGTAAGGACACAGGTTCCATGTTGAGTAGATTGGGTTCTCATACTTGTGTGACTCTGACAAGGTATGTCTCAGGTTCTTTTCTTTATAAATCTGTAAAACGGAGATAGTAGTATTTGCCTGGCCGGGATGCTGTAAGGATTAAATGATCCTTGTAAAATGCTAGACTAATGCCTAGCACATAGTATTTGCTCAGTAAATGTTACCTATTATTATTACTATTGTTATTATTTGCAAAGCACTATAGTAAGCGCTCTTGGGAAATACAAAAGAAGGAGTCATTGCAATTAAAATGGATTTTGCAAAAACCAATACCGTCAGTCCAATCAAGACTCACTCATGCTGGCTGAGGTAACAAGGGTTTATTGTAAGGACACACAATGTTAGGGCTGTCACGGGTGGGGTTCCGTGCTCCCTGGAAGATAGAAATTAGCATGTGGGGCATTTATTGGAGAGTTTGATTGGGACCAACACCTGTGTAAGCCGGGCAAAGGCAGCAGCACTGGGTAGAGGGAGATGTTGAGCTCTGATACAGTCCTAATGAAGGCCTCAGCTGACTCCATGGGGCACTCTGGAACTTGGTGAGGCCCTTCAGACTTGTCCCAAGTTACACAATTTATTCCCTCATGTTGATCAGTCATGGATGTGGGCTGCCTTTGAAAGGCAATCTTTATAGAAGGCTGACAGCCAAGGACAGTCTTCTAGTGCCTGTCCCAGCAACTGGGGAATAAGGCCTTCCTTCCTAAAGGGGAATCTGGTGGCCCATCACAGAGACCACCACAATGCCCAGGGACTGAGAACAAAGTTCATCCTGTCCTCCTGGTGATGGAACTGGAAGCTTGGGAATGGAGGCCACACTGCTCATCTCTCAGGGGCTATGCTGGGTTTGTCTCTGCTTCTGTTTGTCTCACTCTCCAGCCTCTGTTTCTGCAGACTGGCTTCCTCCTCTTGCTCACTTTGCACTTGGCCTAAGGTGGCCATCAGCTGGGCCTGCATGGCTTTAGGGCTTGTACCCAGCACAACTGCCCTCAACTCTTGTGTCTTGGTTCAAATGTTAGAGAGACAGAGAGAGGTTGGCTGTCTGAGGCCAGCCTGTGTGCAGACACCCTCTCCCACTTCCACCTTGGATCACCATCCATTCCTCGTCCAGTTGCTGGAAGCGAGGGGGACTGGATTATGTTATGCCAACATGGCTGGCTACCCATACTTCCCCTTTCTAGAGGTTGTGGCCAAGTCAGGCACAAAACATGTGGATGGGACATTTAACAAGGATTTATTGAGCACCTATGATATGCCAGGCAGTGTTCTAGGTAGAGGGGGACATAGCAGTGAATCAAACAGACAATGATCCCTGCCTTTATGGAGAGTACATTCTACTCAGGGAGGCCCAGCTATGCAGAAATAAATAAGACCCATCAAGGCAGACGTTGGGGGATCTAGAGCAGCATTTCCATAGGACACATGGGTCATGTGGGGGAGGATCAGGAAGGGCTCTGCTCAGGATCCTGGTTCTAGCTTTATCTCCTCTCTCCCTTGCAGCTTCGACAGTTCCCTTCCAACTGGCTCCCCCACTGCCTGCTTCTGCTTATCTCTGACCCTGTACTGGGCTCTCTGAGTTTTCAAAGGCAGCAATAGTTTTCCTTACTTTGGCTCTCCCTTGAACTCCTTCGAACTGTCAAAGCTGTAAGGGAGAGAGGAGATAAGGCTAGAACCGGGATCCTGAACAGAGCCCTTCCTCCCCCACATCATCCATGTGTCTTGTGGAAATGCCACCCCTAAACAATTCAACCCCACCATGTCTGACAGCCACTTCCCTCCAACCTGCTGACCCTGTTGCCGGGAACTTCACAGTCATCCTTGCAGACTTGAAATGTTGAGATGGCTCTTGGCTCTGCTCTTCCGTCCAGCCTGTTATCCAGTTGTGTGGAGTCTGTTCTTCACATCTGTCTCTTCTTCTCTGACTAGTTCTGGCAGGGTCTTCTTAATTGCTCCTCTTGGCTTCATTCTGTCCTTTCCAACCCATCTCATTAGTCAGCCAGATTAATATTCCTAAAATGTATCCCTGATGTCACATCTTCTGGCTCATGATTGTCTTCAGGACAAAGTTCAACTTCTCTTGGCATCTCGGGACTTCCTTGATCTGGTTCCAGCCTGCCTCTCCAGCTGCCCTTCCACATTCTCCACATTGTTGATGGCTGCATGCCAGACATCCAGAATGAGCCTCCAGTAAGCTTCTGGGCTCCCCACCTCCATGCCTTTGGGCTGCTTCCTTCCCCCGTATGCTCTTCCCCCATTCTCCTTAGTCCTTGACTCACCTTTCTAGAAGCCTTGCCTGATGCCCTCAGCCAGATATGACCCATCTTGTTTTCTCCTGGATCCCCTGGACTCTATCTGAGTCTCTCTGCCACCCCCACCACTAGCTGACTGTACTGTGTGGTATTCTGTACCCCCCCCCCCCTCCCCCAAACCACCCCACATAAAGACAAAATCTAAGTAAAAATAGAGTCTCACTCTTCCCAACCAGCCTCAAGACAATTTCCCTAGGTGTCTGCTTCCAAAAGATTGCCACCTCTAAGGTGTGCCTATATAGAAAGTTTGGAGTTGCCCCAGTTTCTTCTAGACTGGAAAGTCTTTGAGGAAAGGACTGAGGCTCAGCCATTGTTCAGTGATGTGATCTGGGGCTTGCAAAATGTGGTCCATTGGGGAGTTCTTGGCTGAATGAATGAATAAATGGGTAAATGAGTGAATGCCACAGCACATAGCCTCTTTTGAGACGTTCTTTCCCCCTTTTTATTTTCTTTATAGAGGTGAAGCATACTTTTGTTTGCCTCTGATGGGCTGCTTTAGCGCAGAGCTGTAGATTTTAGTAGTAAACCTTCAATTCCTGTCTCAGTCCCTATATGAGAAACAGCAGAGAGCCTGCATGTTTAGGTGGATGGCAAATGTTCCTTACAGTGGGGTCCACTGTCTAGAACCCAAATGCAAGGGCTTCTCCTCCTGCCCTCAGAGGCTATCCTGGGCCCTGCCCCTCTGAATATATACTGAAAGTGTTCTATGGCCTTTGCCTTACTCTCTCCATCTGTGCATGGAAAAAACTTATGTGATCTCTCTGGGTTTAACTTGGCCTTGAAAATGAACATGGAAAAAGTACCTGGGATGAAAATTGGGTCTTTTCAGTACTGGCCTCTCCGGGCTCCCTTTTCCTCCCTCACCTTCTTACTTCTAGGCTCCAGCCAGGTGGTCACTTGCCTCTTCCAGCCTTTGCCCAGGGTGTCTTCTGCTGGGGACATTCTCCCTGACCCCCCCTCCCCTTACCCCACAGTTCTTTCTCTGGCCCACTCCTCTTCAACCTTTAGATTTCAGCTGAGATGCTATTGCTTTTGGGACCCCCTCCTGATCTCCCTGGCGCCCCTTATCTCATTAGGCTCACCTCCCTGTGCCCACCCTATTCCCTGCACTTTCCCTACCCCAGCGTTATCTCACTGGATTGCAGTTGCTTGTCAATCCTCCTTTCTGGTCTTTCTACTCAGTGAAGAAAGGCGCAGGTGTGTTCTTTGCCTGTCACTGATTCCCCCAGTTCCTGCACAGTGTTGGACATGTGCTGAGCACTCAACAAACACATGGTGAATGAGCCATGGCTGGCTGGATGGGTGCATGAATGGATGGGGAAAGCAGGTTCGAGATGGTTTGAGCCTATTAGCTACTGCCATAGAATTGTGCATGACAACCACATCACCTCAGTGGCATCAGTAACAGGTATTTATTGCTCACATGTCTGGAGTTATCTGGAGGTCAGCTACACAGCTCTGTTGATCTTGGCTGGGCTGGCTCATGTGTCTGATGTTAGCTGTTTGGCTAAGGTGACTAGGGCAATGCAGCACCACTGCTTTTCCCTTTACCCTCCTGCAGGCCAGCCCAGGCACATGTCACTGGTGATGGCAGGGGTGCAAGAGAAAACGGAGATACTCAAGGCATCTCAGGGCCCAGCTGGAGCTGGAGTAGCACATTCCACTGGACAAAACAAGTCATAGGGCAGCTGTGGTTCAAGGAGTGGCGAACTAGATTTTGCCCCTAACTTTAGTGAGAAAGGAATTGTTGTCACATGGCAATGATTGTGGGTACAAGGAGAGACTGAAGAAGTGGGGGGAGTTAATGCAATTAACCTGCCTCATTGGGCATCGAAAGCCCTGGGTCACAGCTTGGGACTAGGAAACTGAGGTGCAGTTAATGAACTCAGCCAGCTCCCAACTAACTGGGACCTAGGGGAAGATACATGTGCCAGATGGGCTCTCTAGCTTCAATTTTATTCCCTAGAAATAAGGGAATGATATTGATGCTGCTCAACTCACATAATTCCAAGGAATCCATTCTTTCTTCAGCCCACTCTCAGATTTGGGGAAGGATTATAAACTGTAAAGTGCTGTGTCATGGGAAGCAGAATTGCTCTTCCAGAAGTACTTGGCCCATAGAACTGGGGGAGGAACATGGGGTGGTGGAGAAAGAATGGACTGTGAGATGAGGAACCTGCCCGTACGCCCCATGTCCCAGGCCCCTCATCCCAGGCTCCACGTCCCAGGCTTCTGATATCTCAGGTTCTCCATTGTAAATTGGAGGCCCTGTGGGGTCAAATAAATAATGGATGTAAATCGGTTTCAAAAAACATCAAGCACTCTGTGGTTGTAAGGTATTATTAAAAATGGGGGGTAACTTGTTTTAAGTAATTGCCAAAGTAGCTATTTGACAAGTCTGGCTTCACCCCATGGCACTTCCTCTGTCTCCCCCGATGAAATGGTTGGGAGTAAAATGTTCTAAAAAGATGCTTCCAGAGTCCAAGAAAATGACAAGTGAGACTTCCTAGGTGTTCTTTTCCTGCATGACACCATGAGGCACTGCCTGAAAAACTGCTGGTGCTTGTAGCATACAATCCTCTGCTTATTGTCTGCCCAGCACAGAGAAATGCTGGGGTTGGTGGTTTCTCTAGGGTGTTTTTTTTTTTTTTCCAGTCCTGCTTGTTCAGCCCCTGAAATAAAAGCTGGTGTTTCTGGAGGAGAAGCAGGCATCTCTGCCCTCACCCCTTTTTCCTTCTCCTTCTCCTCCCTCCCTGAAGTTGATGCCTTTGGTGATTAGTGTTGTCCTTCCTGAGATGCTAATGGGAGGTTCACTTGGACATTTAAACTAAACTGCATCCGTGGGTATCTCTCTCACTGGCTTTGGAGGAAGAAAACCAACAAAACAGCCCCTCCCTGGCTCTGGAGACAATCTCAGGGGTGGGAGGTGAGGCTTAATGCCTTTCATTCCCAAACTTTGCAGAGGGGCTTCTGAAAGATGGGAGGGGAGAGGCCAGAGTGTGGTGGCACCATCTGAGGGTCTGTGCCCTGTTACAGCCCTGACGGAGCCTGGCCTGCCCATGTCATCTGTTTCAGGGGCTCTGGCACAGGCTGCATTCCTTTCTCCTGGAGGCTTCACCTCTCTCCAGAGGCCACTGCTCTGGACAGCTATGTGGAAACACCTGGGCCAGAATGTGTCCAATTCCTGCAGAGCAAAAGGAAGCGCTTGGATGCTTCTTGCTGTGAACACATTGTTATTTTTCTTTCCCCCTCTCATGAATCATTCTGCCTGGAATCTTCCCTGGAAGGGCTCATCTGGCTAATGAGTCTGTGCCCAGAATCAGGAATTTTGATGCACTGATGAGCGACAAGCTGAGGTGGCTGAGATTTAGGGGCAGGGGAGCCTTCAGTCTCGGCTCACCTAGTCCGGGGCTCAGGTTGTGGCCACAGCACCTGACAGCCAAGTTCATTAACTCAACCTCTGTTTCCCAGTCTTAAGCTCCTGTAGGTTTGTGTTCAGTGTAAAATGAGATCAGGTGTGTGAAACTGTCTCGCACAGATGGGTTTTGAATCTGACTGAAGTACAATCAACCCTTGAGCCTACTGACCCCTTACCCCACTTCTCTGGTGGCTGCCACAACCCCATATTCTTTTCCTCTACAGTAGAAGAAATCAAGGTGGGGGGCCCGACAGACTCTGACTTCCAGAAAGCCCTCCTCTTGTTTCATGTCTACTTCTGCAGGGGAGCAAAAATGGGGGGTGTGTCCTTGGGCAAGTTATTCAATCTCCCCCAAACTTTAGCTTCCTCATCTCGATAATGGGCATGGTATTGTCTGTGTTGTAGAGAAAGTTTTAGAAGTACCAGATGTAGAGTCGGGTATAGATGCAGTACTTGATAAGTGCCAGCTAGGTTAATTTCACATCCCACACATCTCTGGTCTTACCTGCGGGTATGTGCAGAGGGGGGTCACACTCCCATTCCATTTCTGCCACTCATAGCCTGCATTGCCTCACAGCAGGCTGCTACCGCTGAGCGTCAGGTCTCCAGAGGCATCTCACATGTGCCATGAACAAGTCTGCTCATGCTCTGGTTGACCTCTGCTTCCTGCCAAGAACCCAAAAGGGACACATCGTCCTCGCGCCCTGCTGGGTGTGCCTTGTGGGTTTTCCACTCCTCTTCTAGCATCTGGTCCTGGTGCTCTCTGACTGCATCCCTTCAGATGCCCCTGTGGTCCCATCTGTCTGCATTGCCCCAGAACCATCCCTGTGCTAAGCCAAGGTGTGGAAGAAGCCCTTCCCTTAACTCTGCCAAGCCTTGTCATGAAATCTCATGATATCCTATGAGGCATCTGAATTGGGCCTTGAAGTGTGAGTAGGAGTTCACCAGGTAAGGGGTAAATGTAACACTTATATTTCACTTAGAAGCCACTTCTTCTCCCAGGCTGACTTCCTTTTCATTAATTTTTGATATCAGTTATAGAAATTGATGCTGGGGTTCCCTGTCTGCACCTCTGGTCTCACTTGGGGCTAGAAAGTCCCTGCTATTATAGCAGCAGCCTCACGTCACTGCCACTCTTGCCACCAACTACAGGTGGAACGGGGACTCTAAACTGGACACTCTAAGGGAAATGCTCCGTGTGAACTCTACTGCAAGAACCTTTGCATTTGAGATGGACCCTGTGGCACTGCATGCATGGGGCTCTTGTACAAGTTAGCAAACCAGGATTTGTCAGTCAACACATGGAATGCCTGCTTGATGGAAGGAGCTCCATCAATAAGTATTAGTTGAGTCTCCCTGTCCCTAACTGTAGTATGGCAGTAGCCTTCTAACTGGTCTCTTCTACCAATTCACCTACCTCCATGCTGCCACCAGGCTTTCTATAACATTAACTATGGGGTAAAGTCAAAGCCCCTGAACATGGCCTTCAAGGCTGTTCACCATGTGGCTACAAGGAGCCCTTTCCACCTGAGCTTCTTCCATGTCCTGCTAAACTTCTTAACTTCTAGCCTTGTTGAATCCCTCACCAGTCCCTGAGCATGCTACACACTTCCAGACCTCAGGGCCTTTGCCCACTCACCATATTCTTCATGCCTTCTCTTCTCTCCCTTCACCTGGTGAACTCCTATCTGTCCTTTGAGGCCAGGCTTGCATGCCCAGTGAAGCTTCCCTTGCCCTTTTGGTTCCTACCATCTCCCCTACTTCCTGAGTTCCCTTCCTTCTTGATGTTCTTCTTTTGTGTGTACCCCTGTTTTAGCTCATTGTGTTGTTGTGATTTTTTTGTGTTTGTTAGTGTCTGCTGAATTCCTCGAGGGAAGCTCTTGAGTCTCTCCCAGAATTGTATAGCACAGAGCTTGGCAGATTCTAATAAATGTTGTATGAATCTATAAATGAATGATTGAATATGGAAATAGGAAGTTCAATATGAACTAGGTCAACTATGTCTTAGGAGGAAGAAGGATTTCGAGTATTTGAGTGAAACGTAAAAACTTATATGAAACAGAAAGAAAGGAAAGTATCCCTGAGCTTTTACTTGCTAGAGTAGAAGATAAAGCTATTAACTTAGAGAAAAGAGTGAGATAAACTATATGGGCATGAGTAACAATGGATTTTCAGTCCTGAGTACCTCACTGAGTACTCAGGTACTGTGCCAAGCACTTTACATGCATAATCTCATTTCATGCTCTTAGCAAAACCATGAGGTAGTTACTCAATTTCCCCAAACCTGAGTTTACCACAATTGAGATAAATAGGAATTAGATAGATGTATTAGTCTGTTTTCACGATGCTGATAAAGACTAGGAAGAGAATGTTTAATTGAACTTATAGTTCCACATGACTGGGGAGGCCTCAGAATCATGGCAGGAGGTGAAAGACACTTCTTACATGGTGATGGCAAGGGAAAATGAGGAAGAAGCAAACAGCAGAAACCCCTGATAACCCCATCAGATCTCATGAGACTCACCCACCATCATGAGAACAGCATGGGAAAGACTACCTACTCCTGGGTCCCTCCCACAACATGTGGAAATTCTGGGAGATACAATCCAAGTTAAGATTTGGGTGGGAACATAGCCAAACCATATCAATAGGAGAGGGGCTGAGGTGGAGAGGAGAAGGGCATTCCAGGCAGAGGAACTTGCCTCAGTACAAAAGCCCTGAGGCAGAAAAGAATTGGTATGTTGAAGGGGAAGAGAGAAGGCCAGGGGACTGAAAGATTGGGCACAAAGGGCAAATAGGACAAGAGGAAGCCACAGAGAGAGGTGGGGACCACACCACATAGGTCTTATAGGCCACATTAAGGCCTTGGTCTGCTATCCTGAAAGCACATTAATGTTTTGGTCTTTATCCTAAAAGTGACCGCAATCCATTGAAGAAGTTTAGGCTGGAGGTAGAGAGGGAGGAGAATAGGAACTTTCTAATGATAGCATGAATTTGATTTTTGTATTCCAAAGAAGAATTGATTTGAAAATATTGGAAGGGGGAAAAGTGACAGAGGGGCTGGTTTAGGAGGTTGTTGTGGTTGTCCACGTCAGAGACAATGGGATTTTTAACTAGTGTGGTGGCAGTGGAGATGGAGAGGAATTGGTGAATTTAGAATTGTTGGTAGAATGGATAGGATGCAGTCATGGGGTGGAATGGGGCATGGGGGAAGGCAAGGTCAGGGTGATGGCCAGTTTCTAGCTTGAATAGCAGGAGAATTGAGGTGTTGTCTCCTCAGGGAATGCTGGGGCAGTGGTGGAGTTTCCAGGTGGGAATGGGGGTAACTCATGGGGACAGGGCTCCATGGAAGCCTGCCATCATGTGCCCTTCCTATGGGGGAGGGTGCCTTGGACTCACAACCTTATCATGATCATGGTTTTGACAGTGCACTCCAACCTTTCAAAGACAGACAACGACTGGAATCAGCATCACTGGCATTTGTGCCTCTCTTTTATTCCTTGTTGATATTTTTATATATCCTATTATGGAATACTTTCAGGATCCAAAAGGCTTGGTCCTGGAAACTGCAGTGTAAGATTCAGTGGCATTTTATCCATTCATTTCCCTGATAAGCCAATCTACAGCAGCTGCCTTCATTCAGAAGGGAGAACATAAGAGAGTCAAAGAGAAAGGAACAGGCAGTGCAGCGGAAGTTAGAATCTGTTGTGTTCCTGCCAGAGCAGACTGCACTAGGCAACTCGCTTTGGTGCTGGGGGAGAAATGTCTGGAGGTTGAGAGAAGAGAAAGGGGAAGACCTGAGGGCTGGAGTTCATTTTCCTGTGATCTGGACCAGTAGTGGGCACCTTGGCCCAGAGGTGATTCCTATGGGACTGTTGAGCATATAACCTGATTTTTGGCAAAACAGGGAATAGAGGTGTGTCAGATTAAGAAATTGAGGCTAAACATGGTTGTTCATGCCTGTAATCCCAGCAGTTTGGGAGACTGAGGCGGGAGGATCGCTTGAACCCAGGAGTTCACGACCAGCCTGGGCAACATAATGAGACTGCATCTCTACCAAAAAATGAACAAAATTAGCGGGGCGTGGTGGTGCATGCCTGTAGTCCCAGCTACTTGAATGGCTGAGGTGGAAGGATCACTTGAGCCTGGAAGGTCAAGGCTACAGTGAACCAAGATCATGCCACTACACTCCAGGCTGGGTAATAGAGCAAGACTCTGTCTCATTAAAAAAAGAAAAAAAAAGGAAATTGCCCACCAACTTGGTTGACATGCAGTAGGCTCTTCGTGCTGGAATGGACCTCAATCCAACTACCTTGCTTTCTGCAGAACGTAAGTCCCAGAGCTTGGTTCATAGTGGGACCACAATGCAATCCACTGACCGACTGAAGAGATTTGCCCCAAATCTCACAAAGAATTATTGCCTGAGCAGGGGAGCAGAAAGAACCCCCTACACTGTGCTGCCAAGTGACAAGCTAATAAACACAAGGTGTTTTTCCTCTTTGGTAATAGGACCCAAGACATGAAATGTGAGCTTGGCAGAGAGTTCCACATTGCATTAAAAGGACAAATAGATTTATATAGAGGTAGTAAGTGCTCACTCTGAGCCCAAGTGTGAATGATTGGATTCCAGCTTGACTACCGAAATTTGCTACAACATTGGGAGATGTGTCTACAAAGGGAACTATAAGCTTTTTCATGTTTGGTTGATTTGTGTGAATATTACAGTTAGTGAATGTGTGAGCAAGGTTTTTTGCTAATTCTCAGGCAGCAGAGTCTTATAAAGTAATAATAATCATACCAAGGAAAAGAATCCTGTCCATTTGTGTAACTTTTTAACTGCTTACAGAACTCTTTCATACGTATGTATTAATAATATTAACTAATTTGAATTTACCACAATTCTTAGGTAGCTTCCATTAATCCCAGTTTACAGGTGAGGAAACAGTTGAGGTTAATGCCTTGAGGCAGGACTGGAACTAACCGAGAACTCATTTTTTTAAATTGGAGTTTGTGTATGAAATAACCTTACTGGACCGAGGGTATCTGCATATTCCAACATTAACTGCTTTCAGGCTTGCAATCCATTATTAATCCATTAGGCAATGATAATGATTTTGTATTTTTTTCTGAGGCTTTTCCTAAAAGTTTGCTGGACTCAGCATTTGAGAAGGTACTTTGCTGGAGCCCCTTTCTTATGTCTTGCCAGCCTCCATCTATCCTCAGAGGCAGAGAGGGTCTTCTGAAGGGTTTATTTGGAAGCTTGACCAACGGACAACAGGAATTGATAGTAATGACCTAGAGGGTTTGCTCGATGTGCACCATAAAAATGAAACTCATTCAAACAACCAGACCCTGATCATTGACCTCCTGGAAAATCTGATCTCAGTCTCTCTTGTAGAACGGATTGGGATTTGCTTTGAAAATCTTTGTAGAGTCTTACAAGGTTAAAAAGAAAAGAACACACACACACACACACACACACACACACACACGCACGCACCACGCCTGAAGTCAGATCCTTCTTGTTTCTCTTTCTCGCCTTTCCAAAAATCAATTGGCAAGAATTTGCAAAGTTGCCAGGATGAGGTCATGGGTAATAACTCACATGGTTTTCAGAAACATAAATCACTTAGCCTGATGTAGTGGCTTTGCATCCCGTGACAAGTCTTAGTAGGCAGTAGCTGCAATGTGCATAAAATATTTGGACGGCATGGTGGCCTTGGATATTCTTCCATGTGGCGTTCTCATCAGAAGGTCAAGGGAATTCATCCTGCATCCTATTAATGTCATGTGAATGCACACATGGCCAGAGGCACCCTCTCAATAAAGGTTACCGGCGCTGGCCCTGGGTTGTCATTTTAGTGTGAGTTAATGGGTCAAGGTGGGGACAGCTGTGGCAGAGTAGGGGCTGCCCTGCTCTGGGTTTGAATCCAGCAGGGCCAGCAGTAGCTAGAGAGATTTGCTGGGAAGGTTTCCAGAGTCATAAGCTGGAGGTGATATGGTTATTGTTTAGTATTAACATAAAAAAATGAATCTGGATATATTTTGTCAGATCTTATGTTTTTCATATTGTTTTACACTGGGTCTCTAATCACATTTTTGCAACCTTTCTATCCCTGCCTAACCCCTGGGGAGAAGTGGGGTTGCCATAACTAGAGGAGATCTCACTGTGGTATGATCCAATAACCACTTTCCCAGGGCCAATAGATATTGAGTATTATTTAAAAATTTACTACCTCTCCCTTTATTAGAGGAGTACTGACTATTATATGGAGTATTTGGAAAATATAGAAAAACAGAGTGATTACTTAGTAGAGGAGTTGGCAACCTATGGCCCACAGGCTAACTAGCCCATTACCTGTTTTTGTAAATAAAGGTTTATTGGAACAGATATGTGCATTCATCTCTGTATATGTATTCTATGGCTACTCTTGTTGGATAAGTATAGAGTTAAGTAGTTGTAAAGGAGATGGTATGGCCTGAAAATGTTAAAATGTTTACTATCTGGCCTCTTATGAAAAAAGGTTGCCAAGCCTTGACTTAGCACATAGGTGCTCAGTGAATATTTACTGATGAAATTAATTTTTATCTGTAATCCTACCACCTAAAAATAACCATGATTAACATTTTGGTGTATATTCTTTAGTCTTTTCTCTGTGTATAGGTAGCTATCATTGCATTTTGGAGGACTAAACTCTACATCCTATTTTTGTAACCAACTTTTGTCATTTAACAATATATTATGGGCATTTTCCAAGGCTATTTGTATGCAACGTGAATCTTACACCACATAGGAATTTATTGCGTGGATGTGCCAAAATTATTTAAACAGTGCTCTGCTGCTTCATAGTTAGGTTGTATCTAAGCTTTTCACTTCTATAGACAATGCTGTGATAAGTCTTCCTGCACATACATTTGTGTGTGTGTGTGTGTGTGTGTGTGTGTGTGTGTGTACACCTCTGAGCCTAGAAGGAAAATTATTCCATTTCATATTGCTAATTATTGTTTCACTTAGGCATGCCATACCATTGCACTACATTGGGATTTCCTTGAGGGCAAGGATGCTGTTGCATATGTATTTCTATCAGCTCTTCTTGCCCTCTAACACAGTCTAGTAGGTGATCATTAAATGCTTGAGGTGGTGGTGTATGATAGAATGCCCCTCTCCTTCTCTCTGCTGGTCTAGCTCATGCAAGTCTTGCTTCATGAGGCCTCAGCTGACTCCTTTACAACACATTGCCCTTCCTTCTTCTAGTCATCTTATTTTTGACACCACTCCTCTTTTAGACTATACTCTATATTCTTTAGAGCTTTAGACTGCACTCTGTAATTCTTCAGAGCTTTCAGAGTGGCGCGATGTACATTATATTAGTTTCCGATGGCTGCTGTAGCAAATTGCCACACACCTGCTGACTTAAAACAACACACATTTATTCTCTCACAGTTCTGGAAGCTAGGCATCTGCAGTCAGCCTCACCAATCCAAAATCAAGGTGTGACCAGAGCCACACTCCCTCCAGCGGCTCTAGGGGAGAATCTGTCCCTTGTCTGGTGGCTAGTGGCTGCCATCATTCCTTGGCTTGTGGTTGCATTACTGCAGTCTCTGCCTCCATGGTTACACCTCCTCCTCTTCTGTGACAAATCTCCTTTTTTTCTCTCTTTCTCCTGTAAGGACACGTGTAATTGCATTAGGATCCACGCAGATGATCCAGTATAATCTCATCAAGATTCTTAATTTTAATCACATCTGCAATGTCCTTTTTTGCCATTGAAGGTAATATTCACACATTCCAGGGATTAGGAGCTAGATATCTATTGGAGGTCATTATTTAGACTACCACATACAACATTTCATTCATTCATTTAAAAAGATTTGTGAGAAACCAAGCTGGTGACAGGCACTGGTGCTGTGCTAGCTGCCTTTTGTAACAACAGGGCAGAAAGGACTTGAATATGAAGAACTGTGGACAAAAGAGTTGAGCACTGGCCAAGCAGCTGGGAGACGCAAGTGCTGGTACAGCTTTGTTGTGTGGCTCTCTGTTCCTCAGTTTCCCCTCTTGTGAATTAAGAGGTTGGGCCAATCACTGTTTCTTGAAGTTGAGGGATGAGCATTACTGATGGTACAGGTTGAGTATTCTTTATCTGAAATACCTGGGACCAGAAGTGTTTCAAAATTTTGGAGTTTTTGGATTTTGGAATATTTGCCTATTCATCATAAGACATCTTGGAGATGGGACCCAAGTCTAAACATGAAATTCATTTGTTTCATAGACACCTTTTGTGCATAGCCTGAAGGTAATTTCATAGTCTTTAAAATAAACTGTGTATTGTGTGTCTAAGTTTTGACTATGATCTGTTCTATAAGGTCAAGGGTGGAATTTTCCGCTTATGGCATCATGTGAGTGCTCAGAAATTTTGGATTTTGGATTTTAAATTTTCTGATCAGGGGATGCTCAATCTGTTTATATACAGGATGATTTTAGGTGGTCTGCAGAGACAGAACTAAATAACATCAGCTCACAACAACAGATAGTTATTTTCTTTATAGTCCTCCTTCAATCCTTCCTGCCTTCAACCTTTTTGATTACCTTAATGAGAAAGTTGCTGTTAGGTGCTGGCCTGTCTTCAACACTTGCTTGAATACTTGCTAAACTCCTTTTATATTAAAAAATCAGGCCTCAGACTACAGAAGCTAGGAAGAATTTAATAACATTATTTTGTGTTCATTGTATTTATTTCTATAGCTACATTCCATTGGTGGCACATTTTTTGGGGGGGGGTTCCATTTATGGTGATATCATAAAGCATCCCAGGTAAAAAGTGAGATGATCTAAAGAAATATATTATACAAATATACAGCAGGTAGTTTTTAGAAGGAGCACATTGTAAAGATGTCTGTGAAGTTTGGAAAAGATTTAGATGTTTCCAGCAGGCCCCCAGTTCTCTGACTTCCATTTTAGCTCTGGGAGGAAGGTAGGATTAAAAACATAAAGACAAAATCATCAGTCAGAGGACGCAGCTGGAAATTCAGCATTAATGAATTCTGATCTCTTCTCATTTAAATGCATCTGATCCTTCAGGGACCATTGGGCAGCAAAACTGTGAATATTAATCTCGTGTTGGAATTGATCACACCCAGCCAGCTTTAACTCAGAGCCTCTGACAGGAGGAGGCCTGGCCTCACTCTGGCTATTCTTTGCATTTCACTGAACATCTGGAAGGGGTGGGGGCAACTTCTGTCTGACTTCTTTATGGGAGGGAATGACTATTATGTGGACACAGCACAGATGCTATGGGGAGACCCTCTCCCCCTCCCATTCTGCTTGCTGCTGCCTGCTTCCTATTCAGGGGCACTGGTTTAGCAATCTGGGTAGGGGTGGTTAGGGGGCTGCAGAGCTGGATTTCTGCTTTCAGACCGCTGTAGGAAGTGGGGACTCCTTTCTTTAATTTCTCCAGCCATGCACGTATATTCAACATAAATTCCCTAGTGTGTTGGGGACCTTATTTACTCTTACACAGAAGAAAATTTTCCTGGTTAACAGCATCCCCATTATTAAATAACTCTTTTTTTTTTTTTTTTCCCAAAATACTAGCCAATATACTGTGCTTCCATTTTGGAGGAGCTGGTGGTGGTGAGAATCAGTGGGGGAGATGCCAGTCATTTCATCCAGCACTGCTTTCCCAGCATATGTGTTCCCCCATCCCCTAGAAAGCTGCAAGCAGATAGAATTTGCTTTAGGGAAGCCTTAGGATTTGATCTGCTTTGATTCTCTGTGCTAAGCCTGGCCTTTACTACCCTAAATAATCGTGAGATGGTGAAAGACAGAGCGTAAAATCCTGGCTGACTTGGTATAGTACATATGGCAGGCACTCATTTCTCTGGCAGCGGGGTACAAGATTTGGGGCCAAAAGATATCTTAATATTTATATGAAATTAGGCATGTCACTTCACCTCTCTGTGGCTCAGTCTCCTCCTCTGCAAAACGGGATGATAGTAGTAACTCCCTCCTAAGGCTGTAGCATAGGTTCAAGGAGACAATTCAGGGGAAGCACACAGCTCCAAAATGTCTGCTCTTACTCCCTCCATCCTGCAGATGGGAAAACCAAGGCCCAGAGAGGTTAACTGACTTGTTGAAGGTCACACAGCTAGCCAGCGTCAAGGTCAGGCTCTGAACTCAGCCAAGTCTGATCCCAGATCCAGCTCTTGGCATAAATAGGCAGCACTCAAAAGGCCTATTTATCAGGGCTGAGAAGGTGATGAGACTTGAAAAAGAACCCAATTCTGCGGCAGACTCCCCAGGAACTGTGGGGGATCAGGGATAGACCAAGGAAGCGCCTGGGAGAGTCTCCGGAGGACTCTGGCGTCAGGCAGGCCCAGGTTCCAATCCTGTGATTCAGGCAGCTCCTTTCCCTTCTCTTATGCCTCAATTTCCTCATCTGTAAAGGGCGTGACACCCACTGCCTCCTCTAAGGTGGTGTTATTTAATAATTGGGGGATGGCCGCTGACCAGCCTGACTTGGTAAAGGTTAATAAAGGATGGCCTGATGTCACTGCTAGGGGTCTTTGGACGAATACAGGAAGGGGAGAGGGAGAGAATACAAGGTACCAGGAGCTGGCTCAGTTCTGCGAAGAGGGAATCTGAAGAGATGACTTAGGAGCCCGCTCTCAGCCACCCCAGCGGCTGCACACGGCGCTCGGGGCAGGCAGGGCGCTCCGGTCCCAGCCGGCCACGGTTGCCGTGGCAACGGTGTGAGGGGCTGACCCCGGCCCCACAGCTGCTGACCCCCACCCCCCGCCACCAGACACTGTGGGCATGGATCCCGGGGGGGTCCTCGGGCCACAGGGAAAGCCACCTCTCGATTAGGAGGAAGGGCGGCGATGGGGGATCCCGTGCCTGGGCCACGCGAGTCTTTTGTGCAGAGCCTAGAGAAAGGAGCCAGGGCTGCGGGGAGGGTGTGCGGGGAAGGGGAACCAGGGCAGAGAGGCTGGAAGAAGGTGGCCGGTGACACAGCCCTCCTTGCGGGGCTGTGGACGTGGGACACGAGATGGCGCCTGAGAAACACCTAGCTCGGTGCCCAGCGTGCCTGGTGCTCACAATCAGTGACTGCAGCAGCCGCCCTGGCTCATTTCTTGCGACCCTGCAGTGCCCCAGGCACCACCCCGACCCTTCTAACAACCCCAGGGGTAAGGTATTATTCCCCATTTTACAGATGAGAAAACAGAGACTCGGCTGAAGCCACTTCCCCAAAGTTGAGAAAACCAGATTTGGAGCCTAGGCTGGCTGTCCTTAGAGCTTGTGAGCGCATGCCCTTCCGCTGCGCCATGCCGCCTCTATATAGATGCTGTTCGCCGAGGGTCCACCAGGTGCGTGGCACATCACGTGTATTATTTCCAGTCTGATCTTGGCAACAACCCTGCAAGATAAGAATAGTTACTTGCCTTTTGCAAATCAGGACAGCTCAGAGAAGATATTGAGTTGACTGTCCAAGTCTTCACACTGCGGATCCGGCAGAGACAATAATCAACCCTATGAGAGTGGCTCCAGAGTCCGGGCTCTGCCGGGTCTATCCACTGGGCCACATCATCTCCTCTAGCACTGGGTTGGAGGGCAAGGGACCCCACCAGGATGCTGGGTTTTGGGCTGGGAGCAAGGAGACTGAGTCTCCATCATCGTGTTTACTTGAGGGGGAGAGGTTCGAAGACTCCATTACACTGCTCTAGTTGGAGACGTTGTGCACAAATTCTGAGTAATAAGATAGTGCCATTTCTGCCTTTCAGGACCATATTTGCCCTTTAAGGAGGTGAGAAATGGCCACAGAAAGAAGTTATAATACACAATAATCATAGCTAAACTTTATAAATCCTCTAATGCAGTGCTGTGTCCCATAGAAGTTTCTGTAGTGATGGAAATATTCTGCACTGTCCTGGATGGTAGCCACAAGCCACATGTGCCTTTCACACTTGAAATTTGGCAAGTGTAACAGAGGAATTAATTTTTTATTTTAATTAAGTGCAAATAGCCACATGTGGCTAGTGGCTACTGTGTTGGACAATAGGGTGCTAATATATGGAAAGCACTATGCCAGGAACTTCCTTTGCATTAAAACGTATTATTCTCACAACAATATGAGGTAGAGATTATTATCATCCCCCATTTGACAGAGGAAACTGAGTCCCAGGTTGCCCACCTGAGCATGTGGCAGGGACAGGATTTGAACCAACGGGCAGGTGAACCCAGAGCCCGCTACATTATGCTATGAAGCTGAAGTTTCTCTCCTCAGAGGAGGACCTGAGGTCAGGGTCAGGATGCACTGGGATGCATAGAATGACAGGCAGGCTGGTGCTCTGTGTGGATGGCACAGAGATGACCATGGGAGGTGGAGACAGGAGGTAGAACAGGACATGATCCTTGAAAGAGGAGGCAGCAGGACCCCCAGAGAATGCCCCTGACTTGGGCATCGAGTGATGTTAGTTCCTGTTTGCCTGTTACTCTTGGTTTGAGCCCTTTCTTGGTGGTCCTGGGCAAGTCATTTCCCCTCCCTGAGTCTCAGTTGCTTCATCCACAGAATAGGAGTGGCGATACTACCAGCCTCATAGGATGTCACAATAATCAGATGTGATTGTGTGTAGATGTGATGAGACGTTGGTTGTAACATACCAGGAGGTTCATCTTTATCAGCTCCTAAAAATTTACACTAGGAAGGTACCAGCTGCCCCTCTGGAGCAAAAGGGGCAAGTGCTCACGTGATCTTGGTTTTCAGGATGTATACAGACTGTGAGTGGTGCCTCACCTTCCCAGGAGGTGCCAGAACAGTTACTGCATTTCTAGGACAGGGACCAAAGATTAGAATTGGGTGGGGGTCTTCCCAAAGCCACATTTGAAATTACTTTTTGCAGTCATACCCTGGCCCCTCTTACTAACCCATGAAAGCCCTCTGCAGGCAAGGGGCAGAGGCCTGTGAGGGCACGTTGTTGGCATTTCTAGCAGGTCACACCTGTTTACCAGAGCTATAGGATTTGCATTGGGTTTATCTGCCTTTTCTCCTTTTTTTATGATGAAAAATTTCAAACATTCCAAAAGTAGAAAGACTAGTATAATAAACCCTTTCCTGATATCTTGCACTAAACCAAACTTCAATGATTAACTCAAGGCCAGTCTTGTTTTACTTAAAACTCTACCACTCTCCATCTCCAAACCCAAGGCTATTTTGGAGCAAATCCCAGCATGTCTGCTTTTAAATAGTTCCTACTCTCTCCTAAATTTTTCATCATAGTATAAATTGGTAAAATTTCAAGGGAGGGCAGTTTAGCAGTCTTGCTATCCTTATGTGATTTTGCTTTGAGAACTTATTATACAGATGATATTCCTGCACATGTGCAGAATGAAGACTGTATATGATCATTCATTCCAGCATTGCTGATGATAGTAAAAGATTATAAACGATCTAAATGTTCAGCAGAAGAGACTGGCTAAAAAAATTTTACAATGGAATTCTAGGGTGCTGTAAAAAGAATGAGGAAGTTCTTTATATAATGATATGGACTGATCTCCATGATGTATTCTTTTTTTGTTTGAGATAGAGTCTTGCTCTGTTGCCCAGGCTGGAGTGCAGGGGCGCAATCTTGGCTCACTGCAACCTCCACCTCTCCGGTTCAAGCAATTCTCCTGCTTCAGCTTGCCAATTAGCTGGGATTACAGGTGTGTGCCACCATGCCCAGATACATTTTTTTATTTTTGGTAGAGACAAGTTTTCGCTATATTGGCCAGACTGGTCTCAAACTCCTGATCTCAAGTGATCCGCCTGTTTTGGCCTCCAAAATTGTTGGGATTATGGATATGAGCCACTGCACCTGACCTCCAGGATGTATTCTTAAAAGAAGAAGATAAGGTATACAGCATTGTGACTAATATGCTACAATATGTATAAAAACAGAGAAAATAATATATTTAACATTCTATATATGTAAGTTCTATATATAGATATTCTAATATATAGATATATAATATACAATATAATATAAATAATACTATATATATAACATATATAATATGGTTTAGATATATGCCATTATTTCTGAAATGAGGCACATGATCACAGTAGTTCGGTTGCCTTGCTAGAGAGGTACTAGGTGACTGATAGACAGAGATGGGAGTGAAACCCTACATACTCTTTCTATCTTTTCAGTTTTGTACATAATATTTTTTAAAATCCCTGTATTTCCTATTTAAAAATATAATTCCTTTTTTTTCTCTAAGCCTAAAACTGCTCTAAAAATAAAGTCTGTTAATTTCAAAAAGGGTATTTACCCAAATGGGTTGAAAACATGTCCACACAAAAACCTGCACACAGATGTTCATAACAGCTTTATTCATAATTAGCAACCAACATGTCTTTCAATAGGTGAATGAATAAACAATCTGTGACCATTATTCCATAACATGGAATATTATTTAGTGATTGAAAGGAGCTATGAAGTCACAAAAAGACATGGAGCCCTACATACATATTGCTTGGTGAAAGAAGTCACTCTAAAAAGTCCACTTACTTTATGATTCCAGCTGTGTAACATGCTGGGAAATGCAAAACTATAGAGACAGTAAAAACATCAGGGGTTGCCAGGGGTTGAGGTGAGTAGGGAGGAAGGATAAGGGAAAGAATAGGTGGAGGACGAGGATTTTTAAGGTGGCACAACTATTCTGTATGATACTGTAATGGTGGACACATGACATTAGACATTGGTCAAAACCCATAGAATGTACAACACAAAGGGTGAACCGTAGTGTAAGTGCGGACTTTGGTTAGTAATAGCTATCAGTATTGGCTCTTCAACTGTAATAATTGCACTATGGAATGCAAGATGTTAATAATCGGAGAAACTGTGCGGGGGGAGAGGGGATATATGGGAACTCTCTGTAATTTCTGGTCAATTTTTTGGTAAACCTAAAACTGCACTAAAAATAGCCCATTAATTAAAAAAAAAAAGAGAGAGAGAGAATTCCTAATTATCTTTGATCTGAAGAATCTCCCTACTCTTGCTGGTCAGGTTGTGGCTGTAAGGGACAGTGGGAAGTTTGAGGAATCTTACTCTCCATAAGGTGGGTCACATGGGCTGTTTGCCATGGGTGGCAGCCTGGGTGCATGCAAAGTGATCTTTAGTGAGATGGTTGCTTGGCGAGTGAGCAGGAGTGTTACGGGGATAGGCAGGAAGACTGTATATTCTTGGGCTTTGAATGTCAGAGGAGTTTGACTTTGATCCTATAAGCAATGGGGAACCATGGAGAATTTTACTAGAAGGGTGACACAGGGAGATTGGTGCTTTAGGAGACCTGAATTGAAGGATCAGTTCTTACTGCTAGGTGCAGTGGTTCACACCTGTAATCCAGCATTTTGGGAGGCCGAGGCGGGTGGATCACTTGAGGTTGGGAGTTCGAGACCAGCCTGGCCAACATGATGAAACGCTGTTTCTACTAAAAATACAAAAAAATTAGCTGGGTGTGGTGGCACGCATTTGTAGTCTCCAGCTACTTGGAGGCTGAGGTGGGAGGATAACGAACTGGGAAGGTGAGGTTGCAGTGAGCTGAGATCATGCCACTGCTCTCCAGCCTGGGCGGCAGAGTGAGACTCCATCTCAGGAAAAAAAAAAAAAAGGAAGAAAAGAATTAGTTCTTCCCCTTCTCTGAGCCTCATGCCCCTGTCTATAAAACCAAGAGGCTGCACCAGGCAATCAGTGAGGTCATCTTCAGCTTTCAGGTGTTGAGTTCAAAGCCTGTCCCAACTTTTCAACCACTTTCCCTCCCTGCCCTATCCCCTTTAATTTTTCTGCCATTCAACGCTGTGTTATGGCTGGAACTGTCTCCCCAGGGGGAATGTCTGCTGAATGAAGTCTGTGCCTTGGGAACAATTCTGTTTTATTTTATTTTTCTGTCTTTGAAATCTTCAAGGAGAAAACTCAAATCTGTGCCAGCTCGTAGGCTCCTAGCAGCAACTTGGATGGGAATTAGAAACAACGAAATGGGTAATCAAATGCCCTCAGGGCTCTAGATCAGGACAGCCTTCAGAGGATGCTCTGCCAGGGCCATTTCCTGCTAGAAAGACTTGATTCTGAGCCCTGCAAACTGCTGGAGGGTTCCATGGACGGCCCAGCCTGGGAGGCTCCAGCTAGTTGTATGAACTGGGGGAGGTTGCTCTGCTCCTTCCAAATCATCTGCTGTCATCACGATGTGATTTATGAGCTTTTCCTCTAAAATATGAGAATGTTGTCTCCTGATTATGCTCTGTAATGGAGGAAGGCAGTGGCTACAACTCTTCTAATAAATAATGTCTCGTTAGATCACCATCTTGTTATAAAAATGCAAGAGGTTGAATACAGATGGATTAAAAGTGTCTTTTGTTTTGTTTTAATATGGAAAACAAGGATAATTCATGAAATGCAGACCAAGTTCCTATAGGGGCCTCGGTCTAGTTCTATCATCATGTTAAGAGCATTGTGGTAAGCTTCTGAGGGACTTGGGTTTGATTGTTGCCTCTACTAGCGACTTCCTCCTGAGCGGCCACTCCCTTGTCTGTGGGGGAAAAAGTGGGGAAGCACTAGTAGCACTAACTGCATTGTTATATTTTTATAACTGTGTGTTGATATGACAAGGCTTGGTCTGGTGGGAGTGACGGCATCTCACTACAATTCAGTTCAACAGGTAGAGCACCTAAGAGGGGGACCTGAGTAGTTTGTTAGAGTTCGGAGAACAATGTGTGACCTTGGATGAGTCCCTGATTTTGGTTTACATAAAGCCTTGGTTTCTTCATCTGTAAAAACCATGCTGTTGTACATCCATGTTGAATGTGTGTGTGTAGTATGTTGTGTGTTTTGTATGGATGTGTGATATGGTGTGAGTGTGTGTGATATGGTGTGAGTGTGTGTGTGTGTGTGTGTGTGTGTCCGCTGAGGCTCCCATAATCGCAACATTTAATGCACTTGGGTAAAAGCACTTGCTAATGGGAAATAGTAGGATGGACGTGGTGGCTCATGCTTGTAATTCCAGCACTTTGGGAGACTGAGGTGGGCAGATCACCTGAGGTCAACAGTTCAAGACCAGCCTGGCCAACATGGTGAAACCCTGTCTCTACTAAAAATATAAAAATTAGCCAGGTGTGGTGGCTTATGCCTGTAATCCCAGCTACTTGGGAGGCTGAGGCAGGAGAATCACTTGAACCCAGGAGACAGAGGTGGCACTGAGCTGAGATGGTGCCACTGTACTCCAGCCTGGGCAACAGAGCAAGATTCCATCTCAAAAAAAAAAAAAAGGGAAATAGTAGTTTGCTATACAGATCTTGATATCCTGATGACCTATTATGTGCTGGGAGAATCTACCTTCAGAGCTTAAATTTCATTTGAGGAGATAAGGCAGAGGTGGCATGCATACATGAAAGAATGAAAACTAACGACAAAAAAAACCAAACAGAACAGCACTAGGCAATCTGAGATTTACTGTATGTGCCATGGGAGTTCAGAAGAGGGTCACCAGGGCTGGCAGCCCAGGCCTTTCTGGGAGGAGCAGTGCTTCATGTGGGCTCTGAAGCAGTGGTTTTCAACCTTTTTTTTTTTTTTTTTTTTTTGCTTACCTACCCTGTACATGAACTTTGGGAACAAAAATATCTCTTCTGCTTCATACATTTCAAGTTGACATGTAAAATGTCTCATTCTTTAGTTTGTGCTAAATAAAATAAAATATTTTATTCTAAGTTTGGTTAGTTACTAAGGATATAATTTTGGCCATGTTTTAAATATTGACATTTTAGTGTAGCATTATACCATACCACTCTCTTAAAACTATATCAAAATGTTGGGGGGGTAGGATGGGCGGGGGTGGCTTACCTCTTTAGTCCCAGCTACTTAGAAGGCCAAGGCAGAAGGATTGCTTGAGCCTAAGAGTTGAAGACCAGCCTGGGTAACATAGAGACCACTGTCTCAAAAAATTCTTAAAAATGTATCAAATAGAAACTAACAAGCAATTTTTAATTTTGTCTTTTTATTGAAGCCTCACCTTCACGTAGTAGAATGCACGAATATTAAGTGAGCAGCTCAATTAATTTTTATCAGTGTCCCTACCACCCACATCAATGTGTGGAACATCTCCAGTATTCAGAAGTCATGCTTATTCCCTCTCTGCATCAAAGACGACCACTTTTCCAGCCACTATCACCATAAACTAGTTTTGCACAACCTCATTTGTTCTGGCTTCTTTCATAAACACAAGGTCTGTGGGTTTCAAGCACTATGGGGGGCAGTAGCATTCCTTTTTCATTGTTGTATATTATTCCACTCAATATCTCACATTCAAAAAATCCATTCTATGACATTTAGGGTCATTTCTAATATTTGGCTATAAAAATACTATAAGTATTATTGTATATATTTTTTGTGAACATAGGCATTGATTTTTTTTGTGTATGTATCCATGAGTAAAATTGCCTGGTCATAAAATAAATACCATAATACACTGGTTTCTACCATCATCCATCAAAAATTACCTGAACAAGTCCAGTGTTTTACACTGTTCTTTCTTTGCCTTCTTGAACTCCTAATTCCCTTTCACCTGCTTCATAAAATTTAATCTTAACATATTTTATGTTTGAAAGTTTTAAGATTATCATCCTTTTTTAACTCTATGTATGTATGTAAACTGAAATAGACATTTAAATTTTTTCCTTTGAACTCTAAGGATCTTCCTTTTATATTGATTTGTGTATCATTACAGTGATCACTAATACACAATTTATCTAAATAGCATTATTATTTTACACATTTGATAAATCATTAAACAGAAAGCATAACTTTGTATGGGAAATGCTTCTCATAATGAGATGGACGGGATGGTTGATGGCAGTGCTTCTCAAACTTTAAGCTGCACAAGGGCCACCTGGGAGATCTTGATAAAATGCGGATTCTGATTTGGATGGTATGGGCTAGAGCCTGAGACTTTACTCTGCAGTTTTCTTAGCTTATAATTTTTCTTAGGTATAATTGAAATGCTCCCAAAATGCATACATTTAATTTATGCATCTTGATGAGTTTGGATGATTCTGTGTTTCTTTTTCCTTTCTTCCTCCCTCCCTCCCCTCCTCCCTCCCTCCCCTCCCCTTCCCTCCCTCCCCTCCCCTTCCCTCCCTCCTTTCCTTCTTCCCTCCTTCCCTTCCTTCTTTCCTCCTTTCTTTCATTCCCCTCTTTCATCCTTCCCTTTCTTCCCTTCTTTCCTCCCCTTTCCTTTCCTTCACCTGCCTCTGCCCCTCCCCTCCCCTTCCCCCTCCCTTCCCTTCCCTTCCCTCCCCTTTCTTCCTTCCTTCCTTCCCTTTCTTTTCCTTTCTTTTTTCTCTCTTTATTTCTCTATTCTTTTCTCTTCTCTTATAGGAGTTCCCTGTAAGCATCATGGTATGGGCATGGCTCACTGAAGCTTTAAACTCGTGGGCTCAAGCAAGCTCAGCCTCCCAAGTAGCTGGGCCTAGAAGCATATGCCACCATGCTCAGCTAATTGCTTTTTAAAATTTTTACTAGGCATGAGGTCTTGTTTTATTGTGTAGGCTTCTGCATTTTTAACAAGACCACTGGTGATGCTGATGCTGCTGGTCCATGGACCACATTTTAATTTTTTTGAGACAGAGTCTTGCTCTGCCATATAAGCCAGAGTGCAGTGGCACAATCATAGCTCACTGCAGCCTGGACCTCCTGGGCTTAAGCAATCCTTCCACCTCAGCCTCCTGAGTAGCTGGGAACATAAGCCCATGCCACCACACCTGGCTGATTTAAAAAACTTTTTTTTTTAAATAAAGATGAGGTCTCCCTATTTTGCCCAGGCTGGTCTTGAGCTCCTGGCCTCAAGTGATTCTCCTGCCTCAGCCTCTTAGAGTGCTGGGATTACAGGAGTGAGCCTCATGGACCACACTTTGAGTAGCAAGGGTTTATGATCCCTTGATTAAAGGAAGGTTTGCTAATACCAACTTTTCAAAAACACTTTTTATTATTGGAAGAGTATCTAACTTTGTACATTTATTTATTTATAAATGTATGGAGTCCAAGTGTAATTTTATTACATGCATAGATTGTGTGATGGTGATTTTTAACTCCAGCTTCCAGCTTTTGAACTGTTGCCCTTTGCATAGACCTGTTGAGAAATCAGTATTTCTGAAGTGTGGTATCCGAGAGGTTCATACATGGATTCAAGGTGATTTAAAGTAGGACACATGGCCTTAAATAACACTGAAACCCAAGAGGGAAGAGCATGCCCTTCTCGGCCCTCTCTCAGTCCTGACTACACATGGAGAAAGTCACACTGCCGTTTTCCTTTGGTTGATAACTAGCCAGCAGCTTGGGCTTGGGGCCTTTGGTAAACAATCATCTCTAGATAGAATTTTACAATGTTTTTGTTTTCATTGAATTATTTCCTGCAAGGGGTCCTAGTTTTTCACTTTATTGTAGTGATAGGAAACTTTGCATTTTAAGCAAGATCATCTTGGTAAGAAAAGCGAGTCAATTCACTAGATCATATGGAAGAAATAAGAATGCTTGGGGCATGTGGATATGGGAAGAATCATGGTAGTGACATGGAATGATTCAAGTTTTGGAAACATTTGGTTAGACTAATGGCAGAAAAGAGCAAGAGTGAAATCTTTGGGCCAATGCTTTGCCAAGCAAGGTCTGGGCTCTGGCTGAGCTCAGAGAGGCTCTGAGTGGTGGTAGGAGGGGAGCTGCCTGAATTGCAGGGCTCAGGCCAGCAGCAGAGTGGACCCCAATGCCCCCATCCACCACTGGTCTCATGCTCCCACCCTTGTGTACTCACAGAGATCCGCACGCAGCTGGTGGAGCAGTTCAAATGTCTGGAGCAGCAATCAGAGTCGCGACTGCAGCTGCTTCAAGACCTCCAGGAGTTTTTCCGCCGGAAAGCTGAGATTGAGCTCGAGTACTCCCGCAGCCTGGAGAAGCTGGCCGAGCGCTTCTCCTCCAAAATCCGCAGCTCCCGGGAACACCAGTTCAAGTAAGAAGTTGGGTATGGGTGCACAGAGATGGGAGGCAGCACTGGGGTGGGTGGACAGTTGGTGGCAAAGCAGAAAGGAGGCTGGCCTCATTGGAGGCAGAGGTAATGTCTTCAAGGCCCTGGGTCTGCAGGTTACTTATACCTCCAAGCCTCAGTCTTCCTCGTATGTAAAGGGAAGCTAGAAAGAGATCCTCTGCAGAAGTTTCCTGAAGGGAAAAATTGAGCAACCCAAGAAGAGTGTTTGTCACAGACAATAGGTACTTGATCAGTTGTTGCTGTCATTATTATTATCCTACCAAGCACCAGCACTGAGCTAGCCTCCTGTGCCCTGATGAGACCCCTACCTCCCTTCAGGACATCCTGTCCCTATCCAGTTGTCTTGCATTTGGGTGTCAGCCAGTCTTCTTCTGAATTTCTTTAGCACAGTGAATTTCTTCTCCATGGAACTGATGCTCAAACATTCCTCTTCCTTGCTCCCCTGGAGGACCTCAGTGCCCAGGCTCTTTCCCTGCCTTATTTACTTATTTACGATGCACAAACTGTCCCCTGTCCTGATTTCTCATACCCCAAGCTCTGAGTTCATGGGGGCACCATCTGCTAGGGCACTGACTTGGCAGGCCCTGAATCCTCCAGCTACAAAACCTTCTGCACTTAGAACTCCTCGGCTTCAGCTCATTAAATGTAGGCAGGCAGGAAGCAGCAAATCTCACTTGGACTGTGCCAACCATGCAGGACTCCACTCGGCAGGTCCCCCTACCAGCACTGTCTCTCTTTAGCCATGCTGCCTGGACTCTCCCCCTTTCCTTGGGTCATTTCTCCAGCCAGTGGCCCTCAACGCCAGGAGACCAGTGACTTGCTTCATCTGCCCTATTTCTTTCTCTCCCTGCCCCAACTCTCTCTCTCTCCCCCTCCCCCATATGTATGTGTGTACACACACACACACACACACACACACGTGTGTATTTTTTTTTGAGACAAGTCTTGCTCTGTCACCCAGGCTGGAGTGCAGTGGCGTGATCTCAGCTCATGCAACCTCCGCCTCCTGAGTTCAAGCGATTCTCCTGCCTCGGCTTCCTGAGTAGCTGAGATTACAGGCACATACCACTACACCCAACTAATTTTTGCATTTTTTGTAGAGAGAGGGTTTCACCATGTTGGCCAGGCTGGTATTGAACTCCTGAGTTCAAGTGACCCACCTGCCTCAGTCTCCAAAAGTGCTGGGATTACAGACCTGAGCCGCCACACCTGGCCTCTCTGTGTATATACATTTTAATTGTGACAAAGCACACATAATATAAAATTGACCATTTCTATCATTTTTAAATGAACTAAGCACATTCACGTTGTTGTGCAGCCGTCACCACCATCTCCAGTGCTTTTTTCATCTTCCTCAACTGAAATTCTATCCTCATTAAACATGAACTCCCCATTCCCTGCCACGCCTTCCGGCTGCTGGCAACCACCATTCTACTTTATGTCTTTATGAATTCGACTGCTGTAGATAGCTCACATAAGTGCAATTATACAATATTTATCTCTTTGCGACTGGCTAACTTCACTCAGCACAATGTCTTCAAGGTCTATCCCTGCGGTAGCGTGTGTCAGAATGTTCTTCCTTTTTAAAGCTGAATAATATTCCATCGTGCAGATGGACTACACTTTGTTTGTCTATTCATCTGTACTTGGGTTGCGTCCACCTTCCTGTCCACATTTTTTGCATTCCACTCTGGCCAGGAGTTCTCTTCCTTTAAACTCCCCTCAGCCCCTCCCTTAGTCCATGCCACAGCATCTAAACACTCACTTATGTGCCTTCTCTTGGCATGTGGGGGATAAGTAGTTGCTGTATTACACATTTGCAAATACCATGCTTCTTTTTCCACCCAATCTCTTCTATTCAATCTTTTGCTGCAGGAGGAAGCCTCTACTAATAATATTCACCCAGGCATAGTCTAGACCCTTTCACATACATCTTCTCATTTTTTTTGGACAGATATTTTGGAGAAAATTTGTACTTTTTCAAACAACAAAGGTAAAATGCTCATTGTATACAATTTAGAAAGTACAGAAAAGGGAAAAATATCTTTCATAGTCCCACTACTCATAACCGTGGCTCAAATTTTGGAAACTTCTCTCCCCTGTCCCTTTTTTTTTTTTTTTTTTTTTTTTTTTGAGACAGAGTTTTACTGTTGCCCAAGCTGGAATGCAATGGTGCAATCTCAGCTAACCGCAACCTCTGCCTCCAGGTTTCAAGCGATTCTCTTGCCTCAGCCTCCCGAGTTAGCTGGGATTACAGACATGCGCCACCACACCCCGGGTAATTTTGTATTTTTAGTAGAGATGTGGTTTTTCCATGTTGGTCAAGGTGGTGTTGAACTCCCAACCTCAGTTGATCCGCTCACCTTGGCCTCCCAAAGTGCTAGGATTACAGGCAGGAGCCACCGTGCCCGGCCTTGTCCCCTGTCTTTTAAGAATAAAAACAAAGATAATGTATTGAACGCATTCACTGAGCACTTACTTTGATGCCAGGTGTATATTACTACCCCATCGTAAAGATGAGGATGGTAAAGCTCTGAGAAAGCAGCTTGTCCAAACATGTCTATGAACCCACAATTGGAAAGAGACAGAATTGAACCTTCTACTCTTGTTCTGCCTCCTTGGCCTGGGATAAGAAAGCGTCTAGTGCAGCTTGAGAGTTTCCGTGGCATCTGGACTCTCCCTGAAACCACAGGCACAGACACAGGCTCAGAAACCCATGACTCTGACTGAGCGGCCACTGGAGCTACCACGTCTCAGCCTCTACCCAGAGGCAGACAGGGCCGTCTCCTGCCCGCTCCTTCCTCTTGGTTAAGAATCAGTTCTCTTCCCATTCTCAGTGTGCACACGGGGAGATGGGAAAGGCAGGGATTGGGGACATGGGGGAGGCACCCTGTTCCCCTTGCATCACCTATAATGAGCTCGGCCAGCCCCTCATGGGTTCATTAACTGAGGCCACCAGATGGAACAGGAGGCCCAGCTGGCAGCCGGGCCATGCAGGCTGCCTGACACACTATGAAAGTCTAATTAGAGTGCTGGCCCAGGCCAGTGCAGCTGGAGGGGGCCCTCTGCACAATGCTAATGTGATGGCAGAGCTGTCTCGGCTTCTGGAAGCGTAGAGTCTCTAGGGGCAGGCTGGACTCACCCTTTGACCCCGGGGCACTGACTGGCCTAGGGTTGCCTCTTCCTTGGAGCTCAGCACACAGGGCCTGTGCTGCTCTCTACTCCCTTTATTTGGGCTGTTCTGAGAAGCCTTGTCTCACCGTCGTAAAGATTCTTGGTTTAATCATGTCCATCTACCTGCCAAGTAGCCCCCCAGTGCCTTGAGGGCAAAGCCCAGGACTTGTCATTTTATTCCCACTGCAGCAGTGGGTCCGGTGCTTGTCAGAGCTGGGGTGCATGTGCATGGATAGGAAGGAGAAAGAAGGGAAAAAGACAGGAGGGGAAGGAAGGGAGAGGATTGATTTGGTCTATCCAGTCCACTTTAGCTGAGAGATTTGCCTCAGAGATGGAACTGATTTGCCCAAGATTTTATGGCAAATTAGGGGCCGAACTGGGATGGGAACTCAGGTCCCTTGGCTCCGAGTCTGTTGCTCCTCCTTGTGCTCCATGGGCCGTGTCTCCCTAAGGCCCCAGCTGTTCCCCTCCCTACCTGGGCAATGGAAGAATGTGCTGCTGCCCAGGAGCACACACTGTGCTGTGTTCAGGGCTAGATTCACCTGAGCTGAGTTCCATGTGGCACGTGATCCAAAGAAAGGCTCACATGATGGCTCTGAAGGCTTCCCTGGGACAGGTTAACATTTAGAGAACAATATCATCCTATTTCTTCCCTAACAACACATATTCCAATTCTAATAAAGCTTTTTTCAAAGGACTCTGACATCCTTGCTTTCTTATAAACCTGATGACAACCCAGGGAAGTACAGAGGGAACCATGGTTTTATCTCAGGCAAATTGAGCAACAGAAAAACTGAGCAACAGAAAAAACTGAGTGGCTTATTTTAACAAGGATGCAATGAGCTGTTGAGCGTGAAAACCCAGGGTTCTTAACTTCCAGCTCAGGCTTCTCTCTCCAAGAAACCATGTGGGACATCATTTGTTTGAAATGCGTGCATTGAGGACCTCATATTTTCCTGGACTGTACTCAGTGCCAAAGACACAAAGATAAATGAGGCATGGTTTCTGCTGCCAGTTATTGAGAGACAAGAACATGGCTTGGGGAGGCCTGGTAGTTGGTATGGCTGTGGGGGGCCCAATCCCATAGCTGTGCCCTTTGAGCCCTGCACCTGCGTGCCATCAGCCTGCAGCATTGAGATGTCACTTCCACCGAAAAGCTTCCTTGATTCCCACCTGAGGCCTCCCTCTGTGCCCATCACACTCTGATGTACTTATTTATTTGCTTATTCCACCAGTATTTATTGAGCACCTACCATGTGCCAGACCCTGCCTGGGTGTACAGTGGTGAACAAGATAGACTTGGTTCTTGCGATGGGGAAATTTGCAGGGAGAGATGAAGACTAAACATTAAAAAGCAGCTAAAACAAAGACCAGCTGTAATCCAATGATTGCTATGATGGAAATAAATAGACTATGTTCTGGTTATCTATCCTGTATAACTGCAATGCCCGCAAAGTTAGTGTACCTTGTGGTTTAATAGATTGAGGATTTGGACAGGGCTCAGCTGGGTGATTTTTCTGCTGTATGTGGTGTTGATGGCTCAGTGATATTCAGCTGGCAGAGGGCCTGGTCTGGAGGGTCCCCGACAGCTTTACTTGCATGCCTTGTTCCTCCATGGGGACAGTTAGTAGGCTGGGCCCTGCTGGGCTGCCTCCCTCTCCATGTAGTGTCAGGGCCTCCTGCTTCAGCTGGGCATCAGACTTCCAACACAGTAGCTTGGGGCTTCCTCTTAACTGCCAGGCCTGGAGCTGGCATAGTGTCACCCTCCCCCCCCGACCCAGATGTTATTTGCCAAAGCTGTCTCAGCCCTAGCTCAGCTTCAGGAAAGGAGAAATAAAGCCCTCCTCTTATTGGAGGAGTGTCAAAGGGTTGGTAGCCCACACCAAGCTGGACCATGGTCAGGAAAGCATCTGGAGGAAGTGAGACTTGAGAGTTGAGAAGGAGCAGCATGGGGCAGTGGAAGGGGATGGAGGCCAAGTGGCGAGAATTAGTGAGTATGGGGAGTGGGAAGCTGGGAGTCACGTGATGTGATCTATATGTTTAAAACACCACCTGAGTTAGAGGATGGAGCTGAGGAGCCCACTCATGGGCATGTGGATATAGCTTTCCAGGCAGGGGCAGTGATGGCCTGGGTGGGAACACAGCAGGTGAGAGAAGTCATCAGATGCCAGGAAACCTCTCAGAGGGGATCAGAGGAAAAGAGAGAAAACAAGGATGTCTCCTGTTTCTGCCTTTAGACGGGAAGGACTTGGGGAAGAGGATGAGGCAAGAGCTATAGCCCTGTGTTATCATAATCTGTTTACTTGTCTGTCCTCCTTTGGACAACCACTGGGTTGCAAGCTCCAAGATGGCGGAGAAGGTGACTGTTGACCTGGAGTCCCTAGCACCTCTCACAGGGCTGGCACATGGTTGTTACTGAATGTCATTGACTAATGAACGAGTGAATAAAAAGTCAAGCAGTAATGAGAGTTGTGTAGGGAGGACAGGGAAAGGGGGCATGCTTGCTTTCTGGCTGCCTTAGGAGCTTGGTGAGGCCATCTGGGTGAAGTGTCACTCATTCATGTGCCTGGTGCGGCTCCTATATTGCTGAAAGGACAGAATACAGAGTGTGGACTGTGCCGTAGTCTCCCCGTTTGGGGGAATGGGACCAGCAGCATCGGCATCACATGGGGACCTGCTAGAAATGCAAGATCTGGGGGCTTGCCGGAGACCTGCTAGATCAGAACTTCTGGGGGTGGGGCCAGGCAATCTGCATTTAACAAGCCCCCAGGGGAGTCTGATGGCCAGCCACAGTGTGATGATTTTCTGAGTGATAAATGGTTTTCAACTCACTTTCAGGGTACACTGGCCTTCCCCTCTTCTTCACCAGCATCAAATCCACAATCTACTGCCCTTCGCAAGCTAGGCCTAACCTGAGCTTGGCTTTTCCTTCTGAGGGCCTGGAGCTGAGTCCTTCCTGAGCAGGACTGTAGTGTAGTGGGCAGCACATATGGGGACCCCCAAATCTGCCTCTCGGGGTAGGTGGATGGTCTTGTCCAAATGCATTGATGGCTCCACAAACACAGATGCTTCCTGGGAATAAGACTTTCTCTTCCTTCAGGACAATGTTCTCTAAAACACCAATACTTTGAGATGTTTGAATGGGAGAGAGAGAGGGGAAAAGGAGGAGGAGAAGGAGGAGAAGGAAGACTGACTTTTGCAATAATTAAGCCTGTTGACTTCTTTCTGAAAGCTATTTGACCACAGGATTCCGTCTCCCCATAATATTTATTTATTTATTTATTTATTTAATTGTTTTTGAGACAGAATCTCACCCTGTCACCCAAGCTGAAGTGTAGTGGTGCGATTGCAGCTCACTGCAGCTTCAAACTTCTGGGCTCAAGTGATCCTCCTGCCTCAACTTCCCAAGTAACTGGAACTACAAGTACATGCCACCACATCTGAAAAATTTTTTTAAATTATTATTATTTTTTTAGAGACAGGAGTCTTTCTGTGTTGTCCAGGCTGGACTTAAACTTCTGGGCTCAAGCAATCCTCCTACCTTAGCTGCCCAAAACACTGCAATTATAGGCAGAGCCATCGCACCTGGCCCTCCCCATAATATTTGTTAATATTTCACAAACCAGCACTTCTTGAGACCTAATTTGAAAATCTCTGTCCTAAACAAACACTGGGGTTACCCTCTGTAGTAGCAACACTCTATGCAAATAGTGCTCTGTATCTGCAGTGACAGAGTCCCCTTCTTTTCTGGCTTTCTCAGTTTTTGGTACCCCTCACCTTCCAGGGGCTGTACCTGATGAATATGCTCCATGCAGAGAGTTAAGTTCTGGTTGCTGCTATTTGAACTGCTGTGACAAAAAGCGACGGGCATTCTATTTAAATATGACTTAAACATTTGGGAAAAGCCAGAATTTGGAAAGTGCTGAGAGGTGCTTGGCTAGTTAGGGAATATATTCTATGCAGATATCCTGTGCAAAGGAGGTTTGGAACCTCTTTCAGCTTCACAGAGCAGTTGAGAGAGGATTCCTGTGAACAACTAACTTCATTTCCAAGAAAACACTTCTTGGGATAGAGCATCACAGGATTTTTTTTTTTTTTTCACAGATGTAGCATGTCTCTAAAGAGATGCTATAATTTAGACTTAGCCTTCCAGGCTATTCCTAAACAGAGAAGCACTTTTGTAGCATATAAATTGAGCATATGCATGTAAAAAGGATTCAGAATTAAAACATTTGCTTAGAATGAGGTAGAGATGGAGAAAGCCCTCCAGTGGGGCTTGTGTCTCCATTTACAGCTATTACTATTACTGCAGCTGGCATCAAGCTAGTAATGGCTTTCCGGGGTCATACTTTCCAGAGCTGCTGTTCTCTCAGCACCATGTGCCAGCCAGATCTTTCCTGATTGTTTGGTGCTTGTGCTGTGCAGGTCGTTTAATCTTTCAGGCACTCCTCACATCCACATCACCGTGGACCAAGTGCTCTACTGGATGTCTGATAGGCATCATCTCATTGCACCTTCACAGGGAATGTGGTCTGCGAGGAAGGGGCTATCTTTATCTTTCTTGTTGAAGACACTAAGTTTTCGAGAAATTAAGTAATTTGCCTGGAGGGACATGGCTAGCACAGGTAAGTGGCAGAGCTAGGATTCCAATCTTGGTTTACGTGACTCAAAAATGCAAAACTGCAGCTAGCTGCTGACTTTGTTCCCTCACCTTTCTGGGGTGGCTTAGTGTTTCCTGAGAATCACCCATCCATGTCAACCACATCCTCCTTGGATGAGCATCAGGGGGTTGCTACTCTCCCCCTGGTCAGCTCCTACATAGAGGCCAGCTTAGGGCGTGTCTTTGGTGAAGCCTGCTGCTGATCCCAAGCCTGCAGTCATCTGCTCCTCTTTCCTACCATGTGAGTTCTGTGTCTCCCTCATGGGGCTTGCATTAGATTATCAAGGAGTGATCCAGTTCCTATATCTGGTTCTCTCACTTCAGTCTGCCAGCTGCCTGAAGGTAAGGGACCATTTCTAGTCTCCCTCTCTCTGACATATAACTGATGCTTTATCAGAGTTTTTTTTCAATGAATGGCTGAATTAACCAAGACACTACCAAATGCTTTCTTTAAATATATTTAACAAATAGACTTACTTTGTGTGGCTGCAGAAGGAGAGAAGTGATGTCCGAGGGTAGCATTTTCAGAGAAGCAAACTTCAACCCAACCTTAAGGACGTCCAGTAGTCACAGCTGTCCACCAATGAAAGGGCTGCCTGGAGAGGTAGTGAGTTCCCAATGCACAGAGGTATACACACAAAGGCCGGGTATTTTAAGGATGGCATTTCTGTAATATGGATGATCAAAATGAAAGGGGATTCTTGATAACACAGGAACCATAAATATTGAATTATCTTTTCAATTCTCTTTTAAGGTTTCTAGTAGCCTGGAGGAGAAAGTCTCAGTTTGGTACTAGTGTGTTGTTAATGCCCTCTAATCTCCTTTTTAACAAATAGAGAACAGACCTCAAGATTGAATATACTGTTTTTTTTTTTTCACTGAATTTATTTCTTTGATTACCTTCTATTTATGGCAAATGATGCTTTTTTTTTAAGCTAAAACTAGCGAAGTTCTTTGTATATACATTTAAGTTAAAAAAAGACATCAACAGGGAGATATTAAGTGTGGTGGTATGCAGGAATGGCAAAAATCCTAAAGCCAGCATCGAATCACTCTAAGTCCCCTTCCAGTTCCTCCTGCAAAGTGAATATCTTTCATCTCTACCTTCTTCATCCTCCACCTTCCTTTTTTTTTTTTTAATCAGGGGAAGGGATTTTAAGACAGGAGGCTCAGCCTGAAGAATGGATTTTGCAATGGCTATAGATAGCTCCTTTTCCTCCTTCCAATTTTTTCCATCTGGCTCTTTCCCAAGTCCCACACCAAAGTCCCTGGAATCCTCAGAGACTCTAATCAGCAACTTCCAGAGCATTAAGTAGGACGTGATTTCTTTATGCATGCATACGCTTGATATACGTATATATTTTCTATCATTTAATTTTTATACTAAAAATAAAAAATAGATATAAGAAATGAGATTTTCACAAACAGTAACATGTAGGGGTTTAGTTTTGACTCTATTCCATTAGGTAAATAGGATAATAATAATCTTTGAAGGTTATATAGGACCTTACACTTTGCAAATTCCTTCCCTAGCCTTTAGCTGCTTAAATCCTCCCAAGAATCCTGGTGAGAGTTGGGAGAGTCAAGGAAGGTGTTGTCATCCCCAACTGATAGGCAAACTGAAGGCAAGGCAGGGTGAGCCCTAGCTTCAGACTCACAGCTGACTGCTGAAAGAACTGACCCGGTTTTGCATTTTGGAGTCAGGTGAACCCAGATTGGAATCCTAGCTCTGCCACTTACCTGTGCTAGCCATGTCCTTCTGGGCAAATTACTTAATTTCTTGAAACCTCAGTGTCTTCACCTAGAAAGATAAAGATAGCCCCTTCCTAGTAGACAACATTTCCCACGAAGGTGCAATGAGATAATGCCTATCAGACATCCAGTAGAGCACTTGGTTCACAGTGGTGGGTGTGAGGGGTGCTGAAAGATTAAATGACCTCCATAGCACAGGCACCAAACAATCAGGAAGCCATGGATCAGGGCCTTTTCCTCTGCCTAGTGCTGCACATACCATGTGGTGCACCCATTCTGCAGGCAGGTGAACCAAGACAAAGGGGGTTGCAAGGAAAGAGATGAGGCTCACCTGTGCTCTGTATTTGGGGTGACAGAATCCCCTTCTAAACCAAGACAAAGGGGCTTGCAAGGAAAGAGATGAGGCTGACCTGTGCTCTGTGTTTGGGGTAACAGAGTCCCTTCTATTCTGGCTTTCTCAGTTTTGATACCCCTCACCTTCCAGGGCCTGTACTTGATAAAAATGCTCCATGCAGAGGGTTAAGTTCTGGTTGTTGCTATTTGAACTGCTGTGAAAAAAAGCAACAGGAAATTGCCTAGTGAGGCAGGGATTTTTGCTCTGATACCAAGAATCCATCCAGAAAGTCAAAGGAGAGCTCAGAGGTACTGCTGGATAACAGACATCAACGTGTACCCTCATGCTGCAGTGTGAGGAATGGGATCCCAGAGGAAGCAGTGAGCCCATGTATCATTCTGCCTTGGGTTGGAGGGGGAGTCACAGGGATGTTTGCACTGGGCCTTGAAGTTCACATAAGAGTTTGCAGAAGGATCAAGTAGTAATGGAGGAGGAAAACCAATATTTTTAGAACACTTACCATAGGCTGTTTGTCTATATACAGCAGTCCTTAGATCTTCCCAATAACTTAGTGAGATGCTAGTGGTAATAATGGTATTGACAATAAAAATTAATATTATGTGCAGGGTTTGACACTAAGAGAATTGTATGGGTTGTGTCATTTAGTCCTCAAAGCACCACTATGAGGTAGTTGTCACCTCATTTCACAAATAAGGAAAGAGAAGGTTTAACTATAGTGACTTTCCAAGTTCAGTTTGTTGGTGAGGGACAGAATTAGCATTTGAACCCAAGCCTCCTGACTTGATAGCCCCCCAACACTGATAAGCAGAGGCTGCTTTGGCCGGGGGACTCAATGAATGGAATTAGTCCCCTTCGGGATGACTCTGTCTCAGGGTTGCCAAATAGTGCCAGAGGCTGGTCCTAGACTGCACTCTCTAGCTCCCAGCGCGGCAGCCTTGCACTCCTCAGGGGACTCCTGGTGGGAGGGAGGGGGAGGGAGATAATAAAGTAAATATTTATAAAGTAATTTATAAAGAAAAGAGGTTTAATGGACTCACAGTTTGGCATGGCTGAGGAGGCCTCAGGAAACTTACAATCTTGGTGGAAGACACCTCTTCACAAGGCAGCAGGAGAGAGAAAGAGTGCCCAGTGAAGGGGGAAGTCCCTTAAAAAACCATCAGATCTTGTGAGAACTCACTCACTATCACGAGAACAGCATGGGGGAAACCGCCTCCATGATTCAATTATCTCCATCTGGTCCCACCCATCCCATGTAGGGATTATATTACAATTCAAGATGAGATTTGGGTGGGGGACACAGCCAAACCATATCAGGGTGGAATTGTGTCCCCCTCACAATTCCTATGCTGAAGTCCTAAACCCCAGTACCTCAAAATGTGACCTTATTTGGGAACAGGGTCTTTCTAGAGATAATCAGGTAAAAATGAGGTCATTGGGGTGGGCCCTAATCCAACATGACTGGTATATATCTCTACAAAAAAGGAAGTTTGGGCACAGAGACCAACACACAGGGAGAATTCCTTGGAAAAGTGAAGGCAGAGATCAGGGTGCTGTGTCTACACCAAGGACACCAAAGGTCTCCAACAACCCATGAGGAGCCAGGAGCGAGGCCTGGGACAGATCCTGTTAAAGGCTCTCCAGGCTCCATGCATTTCTCCTTCAGCACCCTTCTTCCTGCTGCTATTTTCTATGGATTTTTGTGATTATCTGATTGTTATCTGAGACCCCCACTAGACTGTAAGTTCCAGGAAGCGAGAAGTGTGGCTTATTTTGCTTACCATTGCCTGGCACAGAACAGGCACATGGTTACTATTTACTGAATTAATGATTCATGCTACAAGCAAGTGCAATGAATCCTAAATCCCGCTTGGGCCAGCTTAGATAGCAGGCGGTTAAATACACCTTTCTGGTCGCAGAAGTGATTGAGATAGCATTTCTCAGAGGCAAGCCCAGTGTGAGGCCTGAGAAGGTCCTGGAAGGGAGCAGGAAGCTCGAGCAGGAGCTTGCCTTTCTCCCAAAGGGACCCTGGTCCCAGGGCAGGAGGTTTCATCCGCAACATCGGGCTCTGCAAGCTTGGAAATGGGTTCTGTTTGTTAAGCGGAATTTTCCGGCCCTCAGCCGAGAAGCTGGAGAAACTGGCTCACTGCTAATTTCATTTTCCCAACTCACCAGCTTGGCAAGGCCTGGCTCCTCTAGCTGCAGTCTCCTAGAACCTCGTATCCAGCTCCCTTAGCCAAAGAAAGAAAGCTGTGACTCACCAGAAATGTTCATTGCTATTTTCTGGCCATAAAAAAAAGAAAATATATACATACATATGCAAAAGTTCTAACGTGATGTCTTAGTTCAGCAGCTTCTGCTTGCTGGGTCGACACTTGCATGCAAGATTGGAGAAGCAGAAGGGCCGCTCTGAGTGCCTTGGCCAAGAGCACTGGCCCTCATTCTGACGTCTTCCAAAAATGAGGCTGCAGAAGACAAAAGTGGCTGCTGGCACAGAGCTGGATCTCAGGTCAAAGGGGTTCCGCTTTCAAAAAGGGCAAGCAAGCCCAAAAACCGGGAAGGCTGAAGGTTTCTGCAGCCTTCAACCTTCTGGCTCTGCAGTTTGCAGCCTTCGTGCTTCCTCCCTCCTGCAGTCCCAGTATGAGCTAGATGGAAACAGGATGGAAAGCATGAGACCCTGTGGGCCCCTCCAGCCTCACTCTGCACCCTCTCTCTCCTCTGCCTTGCCTCCTGCTCCAGCCAGGCTGTTCTTTACTTAGTTCCTTAAATGCCCAAGCTCCCCACCCTGAGGCAACTTTGCCCATTCTGTTCCCTCTGCCTGGAGCCTTCTTCCCCAGTCCACCTGCTCAGCCCCCTTCACTAGTGCCCTCCAACCCTTCCTTTGGAGCCCAGCTTAATGACTCCTTTTTTGGGGATACTTCAGTGACCCACAAATCAGGCCAGCCCTCTTGTTACGGGTGCTCATGGCACGGGCTCCCCTCTGTTCTAGCACATTCTGCACTTCTAACTCTATCCACATTTGTGGGCTCATGGGGGGGTGTCTCTCCCCACCAGAATGTCCGCTCCATGAAGATGGGAACTGTGTCTGTTCAAGAATGTGTCCCTGAGGTCTGATCTATACAAAATATTCAACAAAAATGTATGGAATACATGAAATGCTAAAGAATGACTGCAGAGCTCTCTTCTGGCATTTAAGCCCAGAGTGACTCTGTGGTGTGAGTGGCCAGGACACAGGAGATAGCATGGCAGACACTGGTGAATGCCCATCCCCACATCCAGGTGGCTTTCTGTTCTTTTCTGCTGTACTGAGTCCCACCTGTGGGCCTTCTCTTCTTACAGACGTGGTGAGAGCCTGCCTGCTACCATTGTGGCCAAGGCTTTCTGCAGACTACAAATGACCTGCCCCACAGGAGGGACCCAGGGCTAGGAGAAGGTCAGGGGAGCAGAACCAACAGTCTCCCATGCTGGGAAGGACCTAGATAACAGGCCTCTGATTGGACTGCAGGCCTGGGACAGCATCTCAGAGAAGGCTGGGCTTCACATTATCCGATCCTGCCCTCTTCCAGGGAAGCAGGAGGGGAGACGCCGCAGTGGCTTGGCCCTGCCCCAGCCCTCCGGCCACAGCCTTGCCAGGCTTCCCGGGGACTGACCTCTTCTGCCATGTGGCCACGGCATTTGTAAAGCCTTTTGTGTTGTTCTGTGGTTTTAAATAGCATCCAACTCCTTGCTGCTGGCTTCCACGTTTGTCTCTCCAGCCCAGACAGCTCCACCTGGATGCCCCACGGCCTTTTAGACTCGTCCTGTTCAACTCGAACTCATCGTCCTCCCTCCCTGCCCATCCTTGACCTGCTCCTCTTCATCTCCACGGAGGCTCCTTCTATTCCTCCAGGTGCCCAAACCAAAAACTGGGGAGTCATTCTGGGCATCTTTTCCGCTCTCAACTTCCAGCCCCAACCCCACCCAGTCTCCCTGTCAAGTCGATTTCCTACCTAAGCCTTTCTTGAGTCCCTCAGTTTCTCTCCCAGCCTCGGCTCTGCACAGCAGCCAGAGCGAGAGTTTGAAAGTGCAGTTTTACCCTTTCACTCCCCTCCTCTAAACCCTTCCTTCAAGGGCTCCCTGCTGATCCCAGGATAGAGCTCAAACTCTAATGAGAGTTAAAGACCCTTTGCCAAGTGGCCCCTGTCTCAGTCTCCAAGTTTACCCTTACCCTCCACCCCAGAACACTATGCCTGGGCCCCCTCTTACCTCCAGCTCACCAACATGCCCTCTCCTGCTTCCCCTGGACCCTTGGTCATCACATTTCTCCGCTTTGAAGGCTTCTCCTTGTGAAACTCCAGCCCAGCCTTTAGTTCTCAGTCTAGAAACTGCTTCCTCCAGGAAGTCATCCATGACCACTGCACCGCCAGATCTAGGGAAGGAGGCCCCCCGCTGCTCCATAGCCTCCTTCTCATGATTGCGTTGATGAGGCTGCCTCATCACTTTCTGTTCTTTGTGAATCTCCTTTTAAGTGGAAGACGTGTGGGGCAGGGTCTTGCAGCCTTGGTTGCTGCTGCACTCACAGCACCTAGTCCTGCCCAGCACAGACACACAAACACAAGGAGTGAACAAGAGCTGGAAGAAATCTTCGCAGCGGTTGCTCACTTCAACTTAACGAGTCTTCGGCTTCAGCTGCTTTCGGGTAGCATCCTCCTTGCCTTGGCTTGTTCTGCCTCCTGCAGTTCTGTCTTACACTGCACTGCCTCCTGGCTTGCAGCTTCTCATAAGGACAGCACTGTCCTTTCTGCCCTTCCTCTCATCTCATCTCTCTGGCTAGATGACCTAGTTAATGGTCCCCAAATCGTCCCAGCACTTCCCCATCATTTCCAGATAACTTGTCTTTTTCCTTCCCTCTGAAACTCACCTTCTGGCTGTGGCTTCCATAATTTTGCACATTTAATTCCCTGGTGCTGTTCACTTCTTGCCTCCCAGGTTCAGCTAAGCCCCTGAAGTAATTTAGGTAACAGCTCAATTATCTCATCTCTCCTTAATCTTTCCATTTCCATCACCACCTAGGAAGCAGTGAAAATGAGATAAGCAATGCATTTTCTGCCCAAACCTACTGCTCCCCTAGCAGTTCTTATCTCAGTTCATGTCATCAGCATCTACCCAGTCGCCTGAGATCTCAGCCTCAGAATCACCATCTGCTCCTTCCTCCTCTCTCTGCTATTTCCAGGAAGTCTCCAAGAGGATCTGCTCGCCTGTTGAGAAGTCTCTCAAGTCCAGTTTTCTCTGGCCACAAGACCATAGCCAGGCCTCTCCATCTCTCTTTGAACCAAGATTACCTCCTGCCTGGTCCTCTTGCCAATAGCCCCATATCCCTGCTCATCTACCCACCCACCTACCCATCCATCCCTTCATCCTCCAATCTGCACTCAATGATCTTGCCAAAACACATGTTGGTTATATCCTACCTCTGCTGAAATAACTTCCATGACTCCCCCACTGCCCATAGTAGACATTCTTATTTATTTATTTTAGAAACAGGCTCTTGCCCATTTCCCAGGGTGGAGTGCAGTGGCATGATCATAGCTCACTATAGCTTCAACCTCCCGGGCTCCAGTGATCTGCCCACTTCAGTCTCCCAAGTAACTAGGACTATGGGTGCGTGCCACTATGCCTGACTAATTTTTAAATTTTTTATAGAGATGGAGTCATGCTATGTTGCCCAGGCTGGTCTTGAACTCCTGGGCTCAAGTGATCCTCTTGCCTTTGCCTCCCAAAGCCCTGGGACTGCAGGCATGAGCCACTGCACCTGCATCCCTAAAGCAGGCACTCTTAATTCTGGCTGCACATTAGAATCCTCTAGAGAGTATGACAATGTGAGTACCACGCTCTACCCTCAGAGATTCTGATTTTGTCTTGGATGGGACCTGGGTCTTGGTGATTTTTTTTAAGCCCCCCCAGGTGATTCTAGTGTGCAGAACAGATTGAGAACTACGTGATCTAGAAGATAAGGGGTCCCACTCTCTTAGCCTGGCAGTGTGCCCCACAATTGGGCCTTTAATCTGTATCCCCAGCCTCATGTCCTACAGTCCTCCACTAACACACTCAGAATTCCATCACTCCTGAGCTACTTCACTATATTTGTGCCCACTGTTCCTTCTACCCACAATTTCATCCTCTCTCTGACTTCTGACCATTTGGAAAACTCCTCCTCATCCTTCAAGACCCAGCACAAATGCAGCCTTTTTTCAGAGGTCTCTCTTCCATGCATCTGCTATGTGGCAGGCAGGTTGCTGGGTGCTGGATGTGATGACTGCAATAGAAATGGTTCCTGCTCTCAAGAGCTCACAGTAGGGGGAGGGGGAGGGATGGAAACTCCTTAAGGTAGAAGGTCTCTAACTTGAGTATGCATCCAAATCACCTCAAGGGCTTGTTAAAACACAGATGCTGGACCCAGCTTCAGGGCTTCTGAGTACCGGTGGTCTGGGGCTGCCCTGAGAACTTATATTTTCAAGTTCCTAAGTGATGCTATTGCTGCTGCTGGTTCAGGGGCCGCAATGAGATCCACTGCCTTGGTGTGTGGTCAGGGGAGTGCTCTCTAGGGAGGTGTCGCCTAAGCTGAACCTACAGTAATAGAAAGAGGCATTCATGAGAAGGCAGGGACTGTGGTATTCCAGGTAGAGGGAAGAGCATGAAGGCCCCAGTGGGAATAGAAGGGATCACGTGCCTGGTACCCAGAGTGCACTGGAGGAGAACAATGCCTTCTGCAGCTTCTCCAGCAGAACTGATGTTCCGTGTGTCTCTCTGTTATAGACTAGAACCACCTTCCACTCTAAATCTTTTTTTCTGACACAGCCACTCAGCAGTGAGCCCCTCCAAGGCAGCGTGTGCATCATAGCCACCTTTGTGTGCCCAGAGCCCACCAAGACCTGACACAGTAGATTCTGAGGGATGCTAGCTGGGGTCGAATTGTAGTGTCCTGGCTCTTTCTCTAGGCTGTAAGCCAAGGAGAAATCGGTTTGTTTCACAGAAGTGTCCTAAATGCTTCATTGTCTTCCCTTTTCCTTAGATAGTTCCCATCCTCTATCTAAACCTAATTTCCTTCTCTCAAATTTCTGCTGCCTAGATAGATTTTTAGCACATTTGGTGAGAAAAAGAAAAAATTCCTTGAAGTCAAGGTAGCCCTGCGTCACCTACCTTCCCAAGGCCCAGGAGATAGGGAGAGGTAGGGTGGTGGGGGTGGGGTGGGGACAGCAGTTCAGAGGCCCTTCTGCTTGGCTTTGGGGGAGGTGGATGTGGTCATAGTGGGAGTTGGCAGAACTGCTGTATTAGTCCATTTTCATGCTGCTGATAAAGACATACCCAAGACTGGGAAGAAAAAGAGGTTTAATTGGACTCACAGCTCCACATGGCTGGGGAGACCTCAGAATCATGGCAGAGGCAAAAGGCACTTCTTACATGGCAGTGGCAAGAGAAAATGAGGAGGAAGCAAAAGCAGAAACCCCGGATAAACCCATCAGATCTCATGAAATTTATTCACTATCACGAGAGTAGCATGGGAAAGACTGGCCCCCAAGACCATTCCTATAACACGTAGGAATTCTGGGAGATACAGTCCAAGCTGAGATTTGGGTGGGGACATAGCCAAACCATAGCAATTGCCTTTCTCAAAAATGCCAATGGTGGGAGGCTGTGTTTCCTGAGAACAGAACCTTGGCCAGCTCCCGGAGGTGGTCCACACTCAGGACAGAGTGGGACAAGGCAGCCCTGGGGGGGACCCTGGAGCTGCCACCCTCAGGTGGTGGAAGGGCCTCTCCCCCTCACATCCTGCTTTTCCAACATCTCTGTCCACACTGGAAAGGAGTCAGGGAGAGACTGCATTGGAGGACAAGAGCTCCAGCACAGGTGCTCTGTGTGGCAGGAAAGGGTTATTGGTTTGGTTTTGGTTTTGAATTGCCCTTCCTCTTCCTTCCTGGAGAACAGGTGTATCCGCCTTTACCTGAGGCTCCCAGAGGGGTCTTTGGCAAATGCAGATGGTCCTCAACTTAACCATGGGTTGACTTCTAATTTTGAGACTTTATAGTGTTGTGAAAGTGGTACACATTCAGTATAAACTATATTTCAAGTACACATAGAACCATTCTGTTTTTCACATTCAGGATAGCATTCAACTAATTACTTGAGACATTCAATACTTTATTAGAAAATAGGCTTTGTGTGCAATGATTTTGCCCATCCATAGGCTAATGTGTTCTGAGCACATTTAAGGTAGAGTAGGCTAAACTATGATGTGCCGTAGTTTGGGCTTATTAAATGCATTTTCAACTTAGGATATTTTCACCTTGCGCTGGGTTTATTGGGATGTAGCCCCATAGTAAGTTGAGGAGCATCTGCAGAGCCAAGAGACAGATTTTCTCCGGTCTCATTAGCATCCCAATCTTTGGGAAACAGTAGTATAGGATCTGTGGTTCTCAGACTTGAGTGAGTATCTGAATCCCCTGGAGGGCTTGTTTAAGCCCAGATTTCGGGGGCCCACCCCCAGAGTGTGTGACTCAGCAGGTCTGGAGCGGGACCGGACAGTCCGCATTTCTAACCAGTCCCCAGGTCATGCTCTTGCTGCTGGTCTTGGAGCACACTCTGAGAACCCCTCCTTTAGCATCAGACCTAGCTAGAGAGTGCTAAAAACCTATCAGTCATTGCAGGACAAAGGGCTTTTTGTCTTGCAGGTATTTGTATTTTCCTTAACTCTTCCTCCTGAATACAGAATCTGAACCCTCCTAGTCCCTTTCCCTACAGCTCCATGGAGGGGCAAAGGCATGTGTTTCCAAGAGACAGATGCCAAGAGACAGAAGCCAATCCCTGGGGAAGAACAAAGAAGTTAAGAGCCCAAGAAAATTACAAGGGTTGAGGGAGGCAGGATGGGGGAGTGGAAGTATCTACTTTTTGTTCTTCTATTGCATAGTTCTAGAAATCATACAAGTATAACATTTAAAGCACAATTGTTTTAATATTTCTTAGCTCCAGTGGAGGTAGCTTCTTCCCAGAAGGTAGAGGTACCTGGAACAAGCACCACATTCACGGGGAGAGTAGGACTGCATAGGCATCAAAGACCTGGGTTCTGGCCCCAGTGCTGCTCTGTGACCTTGGAGGATCACTTCAGCTGTTGTAGCCTCTTTCCCTAGCTGTATAACATGTAACAACAAGACTGACCTTGAAGGGGCAATGTGGGGGTCAAAAGAGCTGAGGTGGGTGGCAGTGTAAACCACTGTTTGATGACATTCCAATGTAGCCAACCTGAGCTTTCTTGGTTTCCACAGGAAGGACCAGTACCTCCTCTCACCTGTGAACTGTTGGTATCTGGTTCTGCATCAGACCCGGCGGGAGAGCCGAGACCATGCCACCCTCAATGACATCTTCATGAACAATGTCATCGTCCGCCTCTCCCAGATCAGTGAGGATGTCATCAGACTCTTCAAAAAGGTGGGCAAGTGGGCTGTCTCATGTGTCCCAGGTCTTTGCCCCAAGCTGGCCCATGGTAACACTATACCAGCCAGGGTGGGATGTGATTTGAAGACAAGGGACCAGAAGGGCAGGTGCATTGAAGGATGCAAGTGGCTGAGGGCTGGACTTAGGACCCCAGCCCAAGTTTGAACCCTGGATGTGCCTTTCAAATAATGTGTGGTCTTAGCCACTTCAGCAACCACTGCCACAAAAATACAAACCTTTGCATGGGTAGGTAAGTAGTACATGTTCATTGTAGAAAATATTTAAAAATGGAGATGAACACACACATAAAAATTAAAATGACCTGAAATGCCATTGTTTGGAAATAACCACTCTGATATCCTAGGAATTTCTCTATAGGTACAAATGCAACTACATTTTCTGAGAGTCCTTAAATTCATGTATTTTCTAGTGTACATATGCATTTTTTCCAAAACAGATCATAATGCATATATGATTTTACTACCTGCTTATGTCACCTAACAAACTACATAACACTCTATTACATTTTCCCATATCAATAAGCATATTTCCATAACATTTTGAATGATTACATAGTATTTCATTATATAGATATACCCTAATTTATTTAATCTCTTATTGTTGAGCACTTAGTTTATTTCTGTTTTTTTACTCTTATAAATAACGCTGCTGTGAGCTTTTTTGTCACATTCACTGTTACTTTCTTAGGATCAGTTTCTGCAGTGGGAATTTTAGAGTCGAAAGTATGCTCATTTTTAAAGCTTTTGACAGTGTACCTTATTGCCTCAGAAAGATTTTACCCATATAAACATCCAGAAGCTGAGTGTGGAGGGAGCACTGAGGTTTCTGCATCCCAGATTCCTTGTACAGTGCCTGGCATGTGTAAGGTGCTGTACAAATGTTTATAGAACTGAACTCACTTCTGTGAATTTCAGTTTCCTTGTCGGGAAAATGGACAAGTCATTTAGCCTCTGTGAACCTCATCCTCTTTGTCTATCCAGCAGAGTTAAGATCAGCTACTTCCCAGGAGGCTGAGGGTTAAACAAATGGTGTGCGGGGGAAGAGTAGCATTATTGCAAAGTGGTTTGGGATGTAGCCTCTGGGTCTAGAATTCTTAATTCTTGGGTTCATAATCCTGGTTCCATCATTTATTAGCTGTGTATCTTTGGGCTTGTTACTTCAACTCTCTGTGCCTCAGTTTCCTCATTTGTGAAATGGGGATGGAGATAAATACCCATGGGCAGATGGAAGGATTAACAGGCTTGTTGTTCCCATGTACAGTGTGGGGACCAGCACCTGGCACTTAGTAAGTGCTCATGAAAGCTATTATTATGCGAATATAAGAGACTATTACTACCAAAAGAATCTAGCTCATCTCTTCTTGCCAGGTGGCAGTTTTAGGGGTTTGGTGACCTGAGATTGCTAGAAGCACAAAGCAGGGGACAAGATTGAAAATATAATCATCTCTCCGTGGTCTGTGTTTGGATTGTCCACTTTGAGGATTAATTCTATAGCAAAATGGTAATCGCAGGCTAATTTCCTCCTGCCACACAATATGCGTCTGGTCTCCTCCTGGGGTCATGTTTATGAAATGTGGGCTAAGTTTCATATTTGCATAAGCAAACACAATTAGGAAGGTAAATACAGTGCAAAGAAAAAAAAAAATTACGCAGTGCTCTGCAAAGCCAAGCTGAAGTGATCCAGACGTCTGCAAGTTTGGACTGTTGGTCTCATTCCCAGCCCCCCGCCTGCTGCTGCTGTCACATCTTTTTTCCTGGGTGGGAGTGACTCACAGGGAAAGGGTCATCAAGGCCTTTAGGAAATGAAGGGTCTTTTTCCTGAGCTGAGCCCTGGGACAAGTGGGATAAATCTTTTCAGTTCTCATTTAGGCTGACAGCAGCCTGACTTGTGATGGAGGTTAACAGGGTGGAAAATAATGAAAAAAATGTCTACAGCTGAGCTCCCCGGCTGCCTTGTTACCAGGCCTGTTCCTGTGGAACAAAGGAAACAACCCAGCCCACAAGGGCTTTGGAGAGAGGCGCAGACGGAGCCTGGCTGGCTGACTTTGCACAGCACGGCCCCTTTGTGTCACATCAGTTATACCTAATTTCGGAAGGGAGGCCGGCACTCTTTACATAATAATAGTTCCCGCAAACCTCAAAGCAACTATGGAGGCTGCTGTCTGGTCAGACTGGGGATCCTCACTCACCCCATTTGACAGGTGAGGCGGTAAAGCACTGGGAGGCTTTGAGGAGAACCCAGACTTGGTGGCTTTGGGCCCCTTATCATTACCAGCAGGAAACAGTGTGGCTGGGCTTTCGGAGTTTGTCTCAGAACTGCCTATCACTGACCACCCTGGGAAAGTCTCTCTGAGTCTCAGTTTTCTCATCTGGGAAATGGAGATGGTAACAATGCCAGCTTCATGGGGGGCTGCTTTGACGGGTAGAGGTGGGCCAAGTGTCCAGCCCAGGCCTGGCATCCGGTAGGTGCTTACTAAATGGTAGTTTGCCAGTGATCACTAAGAATAGAAACCACTCCCCCACTGAGAGGTGGGGTCCTAGGGCTCTACCAAACCACACTCTGGCAGTGAGGCTGCAGGAGATGGGAGTGGCTCTCTAGCACAGGTGTCTGTCCTGTGCCTATTTTCTGGCTTTGGCCTGGGTAGCTGCCTTGCCTGACAGCTCCTCACTGATGTGGGAGCCAGTTTGACTTAATAACTTACCTCTTCATGATTCTCCATTTCCCCTTTTGCAGTGGAGTCTGTTCTTATGATTAGAGGCAGGACTTCAGATTCTAGAAGCCCATGCACGTGACCCTTGCTTTAAGTGTGAGATATGGATCAGCCGTAGTAAAATTAAACTGAATGAGATCCAGGAGGCTATCTTTAGTGATCAGGACTCTTATGGTGGCAGACAGCAGAAATGCAGCCTACCCCTGCTTTAAGAGAAAAAGGGACCTTACTAGTTATAAGCCTGGCTTTGGGCATGGGAGGCTTCAGGGGAACAAAGGATGTTATTAGAACTCTCTCTGCTCTAGTTTTTTCTGTTTCCCTTTCTTGTGGGGGGAGGCTAGGGGCTCTTTCATAGTCAGCCTCTCCCCATGTGATGACTAGAGGGCCCCTGGCATCTCCAGGTTTACATCCTCTCTGCTTCAAGTCCCTTTTCCCAAAATGGTTTTTTTTTGGGTCTCTGATTGGTCCATCATGGGTCACGTGAACAAACCCGGGGCTGCACCTGTGGCTGGCGTGCTGCAGGGCTCTGCCTCACCAGGCCGGGAAACATCCTCCTCTGAAGCCAAATGCGCACTCAATTCCACCTGACACATGGGACTGAAAATGGGTGAGGGGTGGTTCCCCCAAGAAAAGTAGGAGTGTCTTTACAAGAATAAGGGAGAAATAAAACAGGAGATGGCTACTGGACCTGCTTTTCCAGCCCTTTTATCATCATCTACAGCAGCTGGATGCCCTCTGCTAGATGTCCCTCAATAAAGAACGCTCCTACCTCTCAGGATAGCTCATTCCATGTGGGGACATCCGTGATCAATAGAAAACTCTCCCAAATGCTGAAATGGAATCTCGTAGTGTTTTCACTCACAGGTCCTGATCTTCCCTAGAAGGCCAAACAGATCAAACCCACGTGGAAACCTGTCAGTTGCTTGAAGGCAGAAATAGTGACCATCCACCGGTCCTTCCTGCCTGTGGGCACATCTCCCCCGGTTCCTTCCGTTGTCACCCTGGGATTTGGCTTTGTGTTCTGTCCCCATCTCAGTCACCCTCCCTGGATCATACTTCGGTTCTTCTCTGACCTGCAGAAGTTAATACTCAGAACCAGTCAGAATCCTCTAGGAAGGTCTGAGAAGCTCAAGGCAGACCAGGGCTGTCCGGACATTTATTTTTCATAATAAGACCCATGAAGGTGTTTGCCTCTTTGATGATTGTTTTACCGCATGATTGACACAGTGAACTCTCAGTCAGCAAAAAAGTCCCAGATATTTTTGTACCAATTGTTTTTTAATCCAGCCTTTACTTCTGTTTTTGTGCTTCTTCATATTGCCCCTTCTAAAACTTCATTTTATTAGATTCTGGTCAAATGGGATCAGTGTCTTTATTTGAGTGATTTTTCAAACAGCATGAGGATAACTGCCAAGAGGTCCTAATTCTTCCTCTGTGGGAAAAGGCTGTTTTGTAATTTCTCCATGTCTTCCTCCTCGGTGTCACCTTCTGTGTGTCAATTATTTGTCCTCCTGTTTGATTCCTGTCTGTCTTCTTAGTGAGAGGTGGAAAGTGGGGCAAAGAGTTGAGAATAAATTCACAGTGGAAGTGATCCTGGAGTTGGGTGTTGACGGATGAATAGGAGCCTGCTGAATGGGGAAAGGAGGTTAGGAATTCAGGGTCTGGAGAAAGGCAAGAGCCAGTGGGTAGAGTTTATTGTGATGGAGGTTGAAGGAAAAAAACTCAGAACAGAGGCAGCAAAATGGCAGTGCACAACTGAGTTTGGCTCTGACTTATAATCTTCTTGGCCCTCACTATGTTAAGAAAGATTAAGTTGACATTTAAACATTTAAAGACTTCTCCTAAAATCACGATTTTGTTTCTCTTGCAAAATCAGAAGCTCTGACTATACCAGCCCAATGTGGACTCACACTTGGCATCAGCTAGTGGTAGCTGAGTGGCTGCCAGCCCCGTCAGCCTGGGCATGCTGTCTCTGCCACTCCCCTCACCCTGCTGCTGTCCAGGGTATTTCACCTTACTTGGGTCCTTGATTTTCCCTCTCTGGCCCTTTGTGCATTTGAGTTTGCAGCCTCATTTTTAAACACTACCCAACTGTGGTTCTTAAATTCTAGCGTGCGTCAGGATCACCTGGAGGCTTTATTAAATGCAGACGGCTGGGCCCCAGTCCCACAGTTTCCCATTCAGTAGGTTTAGGGTGGGGCCTGGGAACCTGCATTTGTAGCATATTCCCAGGTGATACTGATGCTGCTGGTCTGGGTACCATACACAGAGAATGACTCCTAGTCTCAGCCTCCCAGTTTCACAGATGAGGATACTGAGGCCTATGTTTGGCAAATGCAGACTCTGGCCCCAAACTCAGGTTTTTCACCTCCAGCTCCAGGACTGAAGCCACTAGTACATGTGCTGCAGCAGGTGGGAGGGTCAGTCCGCATCCCACTTGCTCTCCTTTTCCCCACTAACCATTTCTGAGACTAGGCATTCAAGCCCATTCCATTTCCAGCCTCATTCTGTTTCTTCAGCTTCCTTAACAATAGCCATCCATTATTCTTTGCTTGGATGCCTGTGGAATTTAATTACTTGCCCTGGCCGTGATGTGAATTTGATTGTTGGAAACTGTGGTGTTGGGAGGAAACGCTAATGAGGAAAGACTCTTTGTAGATAAGCGAGGCCATGTGGGGGGCTTGTGTTTGAAAGCAGCCATTCACTGTGTGGCAACAAGGACTTGGTCTTGAGTGAGTTTTCTCGTTCCCGCCTCGAAGATGTCCAGTGCATTTCATAAATAAATCAGGGCTTTTTGTGTTCAATAATTGCCTTGCTTTGTAACCAAGATCAAAAGCACTAGTGGCCTTGGATTCAAAGCCAAGTTTATTTTTTATTTTTTGGTTGCATGAGAGAGTGGAGTGAGGGTTTGCACGCTGGAGGGTTCAGCTACAAGGCCTGCATGGGGAAGGAGAGGGAGAGAGCAGAGTGGGCACCCTGCCAAGAGATGAGGAGCCTTCGCCAATCTCTACCGTCTCCCAGGGAGATGAAGTCGCGAACGGTCACTCTGCCAGTAGAGCCTGCTAAGCTGGTGGTCATCAGGCACTCCCAACTCATTTAATAAACATATATTAGCACTAGCATGACAGTAGGCAAACAATAATTATAGATATCAAACAGTGAGCAAATGCTTGCAGCATGCCAGGCTCTGGGCTAAGCATTTTATACACATTTAACTCTTCAAATCTAAGAGGAAGATACTGCCATTATCCCATTTTACAGATGAAGAAACTGATGCCAAGAAAGGTGGGGCTGTGGTTTGAATCTGATGTGTCCAGCCCCAGAGCCCATACTCAGAGGTAAAGGCAGGTGCCAAAGAAGATAGAGCCAGGTGCAGTGTCTCACACCTGTGATCCCAAGCACTTTGGGAGGTTGATGGGGGGAGAATTGCTTGAGCTCAGGTGTTTGAGACCAGCCTGGAAAACATAGGGAGACCCTGTCTCTACAAAAAATAAATTAGCCAGGCATGGTGGCATGTGCCTGTGGTTGCAGCTACTTGGGAGGATGAGGCAGGAGGATCACTTGAGCTCAGGAGACTGAAGCTGCTGTGAGCTCTGATCATTCCATTGCACTGGGTGACAGAGTGAGACCATGTCTCAAAAAAATTTAATTAAAAAAAGTAAAGTAGATAGATAAATGACTCAGACACAGTGCCCTCCTCTTCCTCAAGGAGCTACCAGTGCAGTCTGAAAGCAGAGACAGGCGTGAAGCGGTAACTCATTCAGATACAGCAGAGCAGGATGGTTTTCGCCACAGAAGTTTGTTCAGAGGGAGGAGAACTTCTAACCTGGGATGGGGAGGTTTGGTGAAGATTAGAGGTGGGGAAGCAGCATTTGAAGTGAGCCTCAAATAATTAGGATCTGTCACAGCTAAGGTTCTCTGGGAAGCCAGCTCTGAGACTGTATTTCAGTACAGAGGTATCAGGGAGGATGCTTGGGATTCCTGCCTGCAGAAGGAAAGGGAGGAAAGTAGGAGTTAGCAAACAGAGAAGTCGGACTGCTGTGCAGTGTAAAGGACCCTGGGGAGCTGGAATGGTCCTTCAGAGTCCATCCTGAGCTACGGCGAAGAGGCTGAGCCTTTATACTCTCATGTTGGGTGGTCATTGGATGTGGGCTGCCTCTAGAAGAGGCTGTGGGCCTGGACAGACGATGCCTGTGCGGCCAAGGCAGTTCCAAAGCAGCTGACGGCTGAGGCTGTCCGTTGGCCGCACTTTCCCGAAGCTGGGGAGATGCTCCCCCAGGCCCGAAAGGGGAACTGAGTGGTGCGTCACAGCATCCACAACAGATGTGCAGAGATTTGGGGAAAGCGGGAGACAGAATCCACAGCAAAGCAGAGGCCAGTGGGAGGAAAGTCTGGGTCCTGGATCGTGAAGAGGTGGGCAATTTAATGCAGTGGCCAAGGTTGTGGCCGGGCTCTGATTTCAAATCTGTTTTGCCACTTACCTGCTGTGTGAGCTCCACCTAATCCCTAAAACTCTCTGTTTTTGTCATTTTCAAAATGCAGCTAATAATAGCCTCCATCAAAAGGTTCTTGTAAGGACTAAAAAATTATATAAAATGCCTACCAGGTGCACAATAAACAATCTATAAATAATATTATAGCTATTAGGCCGGGTCATGGTAGCTCACATCTGTAACTCCAGAGCCTTGGGAAGCTGAGGTGGGAGGATTGCTTGAGGCCAGGAGTTTGAGACCAGCTTGGGGAGCATGGGAACAACCCATCTCTCAGAAAAATTAAAAGTTAGCCTGGTGTGGTGCTTCATGCCTGTAGTTCAAGCTACTCATAAAGCTGAGGCTGGAGGATTACTTAAGCCTGGGAGTTTGGGGCTGCAGTGAGCCAAGATTGTGCCACTGCACTCCAGCCTGGGCAACAGAGAGAGAGACCCTGTATCTAATACATATATGTGTGTGTTTGTGTATGTGTGTGTGTTTGTGTGTATGTGTGCATGTGTGTGTATTTACATGTAAAATATATACAGTGTATAATATATAAAGTATAATGTAAAGATATATATAGCAATATATATTAGTTATTATTAGGATGATTATTTGGACTTTGAGAAGAAACTTAATGAGAATAAAATTGGAGATGGGATGAAGAAAGATTTTTTCAGGGCATGCAGGTTAAACAAAGGATCAGAAATAAGAAAATATGCACAGGAACCACTCACCAATTAGTTCCAAATGATGGTAGTCTTATCTCCTTTTATAACCTCTAATTTCTTTTTCTTGCCTTATTGTCTTGGCTAGGACCTTCATCCAGTACAGTGTGGAGGGAAGTGGCACCCTTGACTCTTAAAAGGCATGCTTCTGATTTTTCATCATTTAAGACAAAAACTCTTAGCAAATTAGGAATAAATAGGAACTCAGCCTGATAAAAGGTATTATCAAAGCTAACAGCAAGTCACACTTCCTGCTGAAGAGAGTTCAGCAAGATGGCTGCTTAAACATTCATATACAAAAGTTAATAATGCTCCTCTGTGCCAGCCACATCCAATTAGAAAATGTCATTTAAATGCATACATTAGAAAACAAGAATAACTGAAAATTGATGCCATTGAGGCTACAAACTAGCTGCATCCTAGAAGTTTTTATAAGTGATGCTGTCATTGTCATTCATATATAAATACTTCATAATTTTCATTTCAATTTCTTTGCTTATGAATTATTCAGAATTAGGTTTGGGTTTTTAAAAATAATTTCAAAGGTTTTTTTAAAAGCTTTCTTCTTGTTTTTAGCTTCTAAATTTATTGGATCATAATAAGAAAATTAGACATCATTCTCAGCAAACTGACACAAGAACAGAAAATCAAACACCGCATGTTCTCACTCATAGGCGGGTGTTGAACAATGGGAACACATGGACACAGGGAGGGGAGTATCACACACTGGGGTCTGTCGGGGGGAAAAAGGGGAGGGATAGTGGGGGGTGGGGAGTTGGGGGAGGGATAGCATGGGGAGAAATGCCAGATATAGGTGATGGGGGAGGAAGGCAGCAAATCACACTGCCATGTGTGTACCTATGCAACAATCTTCCATGTTCTTCACATGTAACCCCAAACCTAAAATGCAATTAAAAAAAAAAAAAATATTTTTGACAAAAATGTTACATAGGACAGGTCATGCCCTCCTCAATGAATCACATCAGAGGCATAAAATATAAAAAAAAAAACAAAACAAAACAAAAAAAAAAAACAACAACACTTCAAGACTTTTAAAAGACAATGTAGATTATGTTTAATATTTAAAACTTTGATGTAGAAAAAGGCTGCTTAAAGAAAGCATTAAAAAGCACAAACCATAAAGAAAGTATTGATTAATTTCATTATATAAAAGTAAAAAATCTTCTATACAATAAAAATAAATAAATAAAAATAACTAGAAAATATGGCCAAGACAAGGAGAAGATATTTGGCATACACAGAATCAATAAGAGATTAATACCCAGAATATAAAATCTTACAAATTAACAAGAAAAGGAAAAACAACCCAGTAGAAACATAGGTAAGTGGCATAAATTGGTATGCCACAGAAATGAAATTTAGGCTGGATATGGTCTTGGGATTACAGGTATGGCTCACACCTATAATCTCAGTATTTTGGAAGGCTGAGGTGGGAGGATTGCTTGGGGCCAGGAGTTCAAGACAAGTCTGGGCAATATAGGGAGACCCTGTCTCTACAGATAATGATGATAAAAAATAGCCAGGTGTGGTGGTATGTGCTTGTGGTCTCAGCTACTCAAGAGGCTGAGGTGGGAGGATCTCCTAAGCCCAGGAGGTCGAGGCTGCAGTGAGTTATGATTATACCACTGCACTCCAGCCTGGGCAACAGAGCAAGACTCTGCCTAAAAAAAAATTTTTAAAGTGAAACTTAAATGGTCAATGATGTAAGAAAAATGCTCATAATTACTGGTAATCAGGAAAAGGTAAAATAAAACAAAATGAGATACAATATGACTCCCAGTTGGTAGGTAAAACAATCCTAAGTGCTGGCAAGAATGTCAACCCTCAAAACCCTCATGCATTCCCAGTAAATTAGTTCAGCTTCTTCAGAGAATGATCAGGCCGTTATCTAGTAACAGTGCAGGAAGGGGTACAGACCCTTTGACCCAACAATTTTACTTCTAAGTATAACCCGAAGGTATTCTAGCATATCTGTACACACACAAAACTGTATGAGAATGTTTGCTGCAGTGGTGTGTGTAATAGAGAAGCAGAGAAAGAACCTAAATGTCCATCATTAGGGAAATGGTTAAATAGCTGTGGGTAGTTACACCATGGAATCTTATACAATAGTTAAGAGGAGCTAGATCTACAAGTATCAATATGAATAAAACTTGAAAACATAATGTTGAGTGAAAAAAGTAAGGTACAGCATGATATTTTTATAAAATTTGGAACACAGATGAATAGTTTATATGGTTCATGTGGTTAGACACCTGGCTGAAATAAAGCTATGCAAATGTAGAATATGTAAGAATACACCGCAGTCTCAGAATTGTAATTGAGGAAAGCGGGAGGAAGGAAGGACACCAAGAACATTTCTGCTGTATCTATAACATTTTGCTTCCTAAAAATAAATTAGAAGCAAAAATTGCAAAATTTTGTTATTGAATTTGAGTGGTGTGTTCCTGGGTGTTTGTTATTGTTCTCTCTCCTTTTCTGCATGTTTTAGATGTTGAAGAAATGACATTAAAGGTAAAAATAAGGAAAGGCAGGTTGGAGACAGGTCAAGGAAGCCTTTGGGTTTTAGAGTGAGAAGCTGGGGTTTATTTTATAGATATTAGGGATCCATTGAATGTTCTTGAATGGGGGGGTGAAATGATCAGAGACAAGCTGAAAGATGCTTAATTTGATGTGGTATGTTTAGTGGCTTTGAAAAGAGATTTTGGATGGAGGGTGCATGTTATTTTACATATACACTTGTATACATATTAGTGGTGAAGATAATGGGGGCTGGATCAGGGAGATTGATACAGGAATGGGAAAAAAGAAAAGGAAAGATGGATGAATGGATGAGTGGGTTGATAGATGAATGAATGGATGGATGAGTGGTTGAGCAGGTTGATGGGTAGATGGATGGATGAAAGAAAGAATGGATGAGTGCTTGGGTAGGTTAATGGATAGATGGGTGGATAGATAAATGGATGGGTGGGTGAGTATCTGAGTGGATGGGTGAATGGGTGGAGAGGTGGATAGATGGGTGAAAACATAGGCAGAAACATTTTTGAAATGCCAATGCAATCCTCATTTACATCCTGTCCACAAATAATTCAAGTGAAACAGAAGATCAGTTTATAAAATGACAAGGAGGTTAAAGTGATGTCTCAAGTCAGTGATTCAGCAGTAATAAGTGATCAATAATGCTTTGAAACCAAAAAATAAGCCTAACAACATCCATAGTCACCTTGAAGATAACGTAGAGAGGGAGAAAGCAGCTCAAAACTGAGCAGCTTCATGTTTTCATAGATACTGCTTTTCAGGAAGACAGCCCTATCACTTCCCATGACATGCATGCAGGCTCTCATCTTACCCTGAGCCATAGCTCCTGATCTGTGAGTGACTCTTGGAGAGAGAGAGAAAGATATATATATCTATCTTAGATATATATCTATCTATATATTTTATATATAATATGTATATATAAATATATATACACATGTATATGTATACATATTTTATATATACATATTATATATAAAATATATATATACGTGTGTGTGATATATATAGATAGATGATATATAGATATATATATCATCTATCTATATATCTATATATTTCACACACGTATATGTATATATATTTATATATAATATGTATATCATCTATCTATATATATCTATATATATCACACACACATATATGTATATATAAAACATCGACATCAGGGACACAATCAAGAAAGATTACTCCTGAGTATGTGAGTATGCTCTGGGCTCACAGAGATTCAGCCCAACTTTCTACACCATCCCCAGCTACCTCAGTTTGGAAACCAGGATGCGGCAGGATTGAGTCACAGATGACAGGAGATTCTGCAAAATGGCACGGGCACTGTGTGTTATCTGACATTTATGATGATCTAAAGCAGAGCCTTGTAAATATCAATATGCTTTCTATACTAAGGCAGAAGAGTATTCATGTTTGAGAATTATTTTTAGATGTTTGGGGAAAGAAGACCTTAAAGGTGCTTAGAGTGCTAGCTTTCCCAATGGAGGCAACACGGTGGAGAATATCACATTCACTAGCTCTATGGCCTTGGGCAAATTACTCACCCTTCCTAAGCCTCTGTGTTCTAATCCTCAGAATAGGTTCAACAATAGTGCCTTCCATAAAGGGCTAATCTTAGGCTTATATGAGGTATTGTCTCATAAAGCAGTTAGCATTGTGCCTGGCACATGCTAACAGATCAAGAAACAATAGCTTTTATTGCTATTAGCAACAATGGTATGTATTATAAGTATATAGTAAGTATTAGTAGTAATTATATTAAGAATTATTACTAATAAGTATTATCATTATTAATAATATTTAGTATTATCAATAGAGATCCAGAAAGTCCTACCCTGACCATGTCAGGTCACTTTTCATAACCATTCCAAGATATATACTTGGACTTCCTCAGGCCTATTATGTAAAGCAGTTCTGAAAGTGAAGCTTTCAGCATAAACAGGGTCCCAGAGTGAGGCCAGGAGTAATTGCAGGGAAAGGAAATGCTGGCCACGGTGCTAGACTCACTGCCTCCGCGCCTGCTTGGGCTCCTGCATGTGCATGAGTGAGGCTTACCACTGCCAAGAATGTCCAAGTGGTTCCAGGGCCTTCCTGCTTCTTTGCAGTCCGATATCCGAGCCCTGGCAACAGTAGCAAGAGCTAAGGACTCGAATCTGCATTCTTGAAAAATGAGTAGATGACAACATTTGGAGTTGAGCAACAGGAGGCATAAATTAGTGTGGGAAGGGAAGGAGAACAGGGAGGAGTCCAGGAGCAGGGAAAGGAAGAAAATGGGAGGCAGAGGGGGAAGGATAACAAGGATCGGCATAGAGGGAGGGCAGGAACCCAGTTAAGGAGGATGTTTGGAGGCAGGGGTTGGCGCCGGGATGGAGAGCCGACAGCCTGGTTATTGGCACCCCAAGCCCTAGCTAGGAGTGGGAGTGACCCGTTAGCTGTTGGAGCCGCTGTGTTCAGGGATATGCTGACCTTCCAGGACAGGCTGGAGAAGTCTGATCCTCTGAGCCATGCCTTTTAAGCCTTTGCTTTGGAAATAAACACACAATCCAGTCGCTTTGGGAGATAGCCTGTGCTTACATACATCATGTATTTAAATAGGGAATATCTGTGGGTCTCAAGTTTCGTGATTTGATGAGAAAACAAGCCAAAATGTGGAGAAGCAGTGGGTAGGATCTGGGCATTTAGAACTGAAGGAGACAAAGGATTTTATTGTTGTTGTTGTTGAGTTGTGTTTGTTTCCTATTGTTGTTTTTGAATCCCTGAACTAGGAAAATCATGAAATGTCCCTAACAGTAACCCAACATGAGACCATCTACTCAAGCAAAGGTGAGAAAGAGAGCTAGGGGGCTGACTGAAGTAGGGTTTGATAAGACAGGAGAAGAGAGGCCCAGCATGGATAAATGAGAGTTAACGAAGGCCACCTGTCTTACTCCTGCATTACAATTTTCTAAAAAATTGTTTAGGATGGTCTTATTGGGAGAAATTAAAGGGGGTATGTGTGTGTGCATGTGTGTGTTAGAGATCTTGTCCTTCAAACTCAATGTTTTAAGATGGTACTATTTTTTAGACATAGAGGGTGATACTAGCCCTGGAAATAACCCATCTTTGAGTTACTTTGAGGGGGGATAGACACATGCCCTTTAAAAACAGCTTTTCAGGCCGGGCACAGTGGCTCATGCCTATAATCCCAGTACTTTGGTAGGCCATGGAGGGTGGATCAGCTGAGATCAGGAGTTTGACATCAGCCTGACCAACATGGAGAAACCGCATCTCTACTGAAAACACAAAAATTAACCAGGTGTTATGGTGCATGCCTGTATTCTCAGCTACTTGGGAGGCTGAGGCAAGAGAATCACTTGAACCCGAGAAATGGAGGTTGCAGTGAGCCAAGATTGCACCACTGCACTCCAGCCTGGGTGACAGAGCAAGACTGTCTGAAAACAACAACAAAAGAAATAGAGCTTTTCAACTATAACTCATAAAGTCATAGGACCTACTGTGAGGTTTTTTTGAGTTTTCCCTAAAAAGCATGATGGTCCCTGCATTGAAAACAAAATCAAATTATACAGGGCAAGATTTTCATGGCAAAGGAACTGATTTAATTCAGAGCTGTGTATATAAAGAACTTTGTCAGCTGATTCCATGTTGACATGAATTAATGTTTGCTTGATATTTTTTGCAAAGAAATAAGGGTCAGAGGTGACCATCCTTTACTCCTCTCTAATGAGCCCATCCATAGGCATTTATAGAGGTTCTTTTGTATGCAGGTCTTCGTAATCAGCATTGTGGGAACTCTCTGAAGCCAGAGTTCTGGTCTTTAGGGAGCATGTGCTCGAATTAGTCCTTTTGCAGGAACTCTTTGAAAGCTGATGCTTGGTGGAGGGTTTTCAGAAGGCCATGTCACTCGCTGGTTGTTTTGGTATCTACAGACTGACATAAGCATGGATTACATCATTAGTGTTCTTTCAAATAAGCAAAAATGAAAATGTATGGGATCCTGTAAACTGATAAAATTCAGAGGTGAATCTTCTTTAGGCACCACTAGATCTAGGGTCTGAAAGGTTCTGGCTATCTGCCATGGTGGGCACGGTGCTGCAGGCAGTGCAAGACTCCTGATGACCCCTTTAGCAACCCCAGGGGAGAGCTGATCTGAGAGTGTGGTTATGAGAAAGCTCCTAGGGAAGATTTTTCATTGACTTAGCCTGGAACACGTGTTTGTCTCTGATCTGATGACTGGAGGCAAGGAGCTGGAGCCTGGTCAGACCCTGCCCCCTGCCTGATGATCCCGTGTGGCCAGGCAAACAGGAGCCTGTTCCACCTACATCTCATCTTCTGTTAGCAGAAGAAGGAGGAAGGGAGAAGCAAGACATGGTCATCATGGCTGGTTTATTCCTAGCAGAGCAGGTAGGCTAAAGAGGACGAGATCTACTTGTAAGTTGGGGCAAGGCCCACAGATGCAGATTTCTGCACAGGTGATGAGAAAGTGCATTGGACAGGTAGGTGGTTTCCGGAGGGCATGGCCTCCTTTGTACCTTCCTTGTGGTCTGGACTCATCTCCATTACAGCATTGCGATGACTTCTTTTCATTGTGTGTCTGCATCTTGAACTAGGTCCTAAGGAAGCAGATCATAGTAAATTGCTATGAGTGCCAACTTTGGAGTCAGACCAATCAAAAAGCTGAATCTTGGCTCTGTCATTTTCTAGCTGTGCAACCTTGGGCAAGTTGCTCAGCCTTTCTGAGCCTCCAGCCCTCCTTTATCTGTCAAGTGGGAATAATTATAGTAGTTACTATAAAGATTTAAATTAGATAATACATGGGAGTGATTTTGGATAGTAGTCAACAAATGGGCCAGGCGCCGTGGCTCCTACCTGTAATCCCAGCACTTTGGGATGCTGAAGCTGGCAAATCACTTGAGCCCAGTCAGGAGTTCAAGACCAGCCTGGGCAACATGGTGAAACCCCATCTCTACGAAATTAAAAATATTAGCCAGGCATGGTGGCATGTGCCTGTCGTTCCAGCTACTCTTGAGGCTGTGGTGGGAGAATTACTTCAGCCCAGGAGGTCAAGGCTGCAATGTTTATACTACTCCACTCCAGTCTGGGGGTGACAGTGAAACCCTGTCTTAAAACAAAACAAAAAAAAACAAATGGGAAGTGCTCCATAAATGCTAGAGCAGGGACCATGTCTTGTTCAGCTTTGTGTCATTAGTGCCTAGTTTAGGCTGGTGTGTATGGGGTAGTCAAAATAAACACCTGCGTAAATGGACTCAAAGCTAGTGAAGCACGGACCACAGAAGGACAAGAGGCCACCCCTTTCCTGAGAGACCCCACTAGTGTCTGGTCATAAACTCAGATACCTCTGTGAGCTGTACGGGGCACATGGCTGGGTGGAGGGAGAAGCTGGGCACTGTGGTTACCTCGGCCAGCAGTAGCCCAAGCCCGGACTGAAGGGGCCACCATACTTAAAACAAGGGCTCGGCATTGCTGGATCTTCTAGCATTACCAGAGACACTGAAAATCAGGACTTCTGCAGGAAATTTCCTGAGTTTTCAACTCTGGGAAAGCATCCAGATGTTCTGAAAGCACTGAATAGCCAAATAAAACACATCTGTTGGCCAGAGAAACTGCCACTTGGAAGCCTTGGTCTAAGGCAATGTTTGTCAATCAAGGCAGGAGAGGGGGAGTTTTATCCTCCAGGGAACATTTAGCAATGTCTGGAGGTACTTTTGGCCCACACACAGGTAGGGAATGCTACCGGCATCTCACGGGTGGCAGCCAGGGATGCTCCTAAACATCCTCCTATGCACAGGGTAGCTCCCACAACACAGAATGCCTGGCCCTAAGGGAGCTGAACTGGCCTTAACTGCAGGCAAAGAAGCAAAGGAACCAGGCAGGGCTGGAGTTCCCTGTGCTCGTGGTAACTGACCCTTGAGGTTGGCCAGCCTCATTTTACTGGCTTATTTGAGCATGAAAGACAGAGCTATGCTCCGTCAACCCAGAGGAGCCACAGCTGCCATGGCTGAGCCCTCCTTGGCCCCATGTCACTGTTTTCTACCATCCACACGCTCCCTGTGCATGAAGGAAGCAGCCTGCCACCCCTGACCCTTGCAGGCATGAAAGTAATGTGGAAAATGTGGGCAGTGAGAGCTAATACATTATCCCTTGGGTTCCTAAGGGCTGGGTGTGGTGTCTGCTGGAGATCATAGGGTTTGGGCTTCCTGTTCCTGGTGAAAAGTTTGGTTTGAGTTCCTCATTCAGTAGTTTCTGGAACCATAGTTGAGAATATTTCCCTTCTCAGTCAACCCCAGCCAAAAAAGAAAGCATGCCTTTGAGTCCTGCGCAATTGAGTATTTGCTGAGCACTTACTCTGTGGCCAGCCCAGGGCTTGATGCTGGGTGGTTGGTGAGCAGGGAGGCCCCGGGCAGGTTCCCTCTGGCAGCTTACAGTCCTGGGGGAGGAGACACAAAGACCTGATCTCCAGCCCCTCTCATTCAACCCACCATCCATTCACTGGTGTCTTCATCTTCCTGAAGCACAGTCTTGATCATCTTAAACTTCTCAGCAACCCGCAGTGGCTCCCAGTCCTGCTCTGAAGGAAGCTCGCACTCTGTCCGCCTCTGTGATCTGGCCCAACCTCTGTCTCAGGCTTATCTCCTGCTCACCTGTTGCCGAGCTTCTCTCTTTATGAACCAGTCTTTCCACCATCCCCAGTCTCCATACCCCTTGCCTAGAAGGCTGTCTCTGGTCATTCATGCAAGCTAAGAAAGCCCTGGAAGTATCCCCTCAGTCCCCTTTATCACTTTATCTCACATCACATCATCCTTTACTCTCACATGGCCCTGTCTGTCTCCTGCCTTAAGAATTGTGTTCGTTACTCTACCCTACCAAACTGGGAGATTCTTAGGCAAAGAGTTACTAAAAACTTAGATTTTATATTCCCTTTTCTGAGCGACTTCCTAGCCTTGTCCTTGGCATCTCGTGGGTGTTGATTCACCCTGTACTGTTATTTCCCCCGGGACTTCATCTGTGCCCCATATGGTGCTAGGTGCTGCCATATGTGTTATCTCTTTTCATGCTCACAGGAACTCCATGAGACCCATGACATCATCTCACTTTTACAGATGAGGAAACTAAGTCCTAGAGGAAATGTCACTTCATTCGTTCATAGATTCATTCAGCAAACATATATACACATACACATATACATATATACACACATATCTACATATACATATATCTATGTGTGTATACATACATATACAGATGTCTATATGTGTATATAGATGTGTGTGTATTTGTGTGTACATATATATACGCATATATAAACACCCACCCCACATATACACACACATATTTTTGTTGTTGTTGTTGTTTTTGAGACAGGGTCTCATCTCTCACCCAGGCTGGAGTGCAATGACCTGATCTCAGCTCACTACAACCTCCGCCTCCCAAGCTCAAGTGATTCTCCTGCCTCAGCCTCCCAAGTAGATGGGACTACAGGCATGCACCACTACTGCCTGGCTAATTTTTGTATTTTTAGTAGAGATGGGATTTCACCATGTTAGCCAGGCTGGTCTTGAATTCCTGACCTCAAATGATCCACCACCTCAGCCTCCCAAAGTGCTAGGAATACAGACATGAGCTATGGCATCTGGCCGGTTTTTAAATGTCACTCTGTCACCCAGGCTGGAGTGCAGTGGCACCATCTCAGCTCACTGCAACCCCTACTTACCAGGCTCAAGCCATCCTCCCACCTCAGCTTCCTGAGTAGCTGGGGCCACAGGTGTGTGCCATCACACCTGGCTAATTTTTTGCATGTTTGGTAGAGATGGGATTTTACCATGTTGCCCAGGCTGGTCTCAAATCCTGGGTTCAGGTGATCTGCCTGCCTCAGCCTCTCAAAGTGCTGGGATGACAGGCATGAGCCACTGTACCAGGCCAAGCAAATATATTTAATGAGCATTTAATATGTGGCAGGCTCTGTTGCAATCAGAAATGCAGGAATAGGGGAGTGAGATATTGCAGATTGGGTCCTTCAGGATGCAGACCCTAGAGACATCTGAATTTAGCTTCTAGGAGAATGATGAGGGAATGTTCTCGGGATCAGCTACTTGGGAAGGCAGGTGAGGTAGCAGGGTGAGGTCAAGCTGTGATGCAGGCAGCCTTACTATAGGTTCTAGCCAGCCCAGTGGGGGAGCTTTTTTAAAGCTTTTGTTTTCAGTTCAGGGGTGCATGTGCAGGATGTGCAGGTTTGTTGCATAGGTAAATGTGTGTCATGGGGGTTTGTTATACTGATTATTTTAATCACCCAGGTATTTAGCCTAGTATCCATTAGTTATATTTCCTGATTCTCTCCTTCTCCCACCCTCCATCCTCCAGTTGGCCCCAGTGTGTGTTGTTCCCTTCTATGTGTCAATTTGTTCTTATTATTTAGCTCCCACTTATAAGTAAGAACTTGTGGTATTTGGTTTTCTGTTACTGTGTTAGTTTGCTAAGGATAATGGCCTCTATCTTCCTCCATATCCCTGTAAAGGACATGATCTCATTCTTTTTATGGCTGCATAGTATTCCATGGGGTATAAGTATCATATTTTCTTTTTCCAGTCTACCATTGATGGGTATTTGGGTTGATTCCATGTCTTTGCTATTGTGAATAGTGCTGCAATGAACATACACATGCATGTGTCTTTATAATAGAACAGTATATATTCCTCTGGGTATATACCCAGTAATGGGATTGTTGGGTCGAATGGTATTACTCACTTTAGGTCTTTGAGGAATTGCCACACTGTCTTCCACATGACTGAACCAATTTATACTCCTACCAACAGTGTACAAGCAGGGAGTTCTAAAGATGGACTAACCCTTCAGAGCTGTCTGAGGTGAGACAGGAAGAGGCCGACCTCTATGCCCCACAATGATCAGTCTTTGGGTAAAGACCACACTCAGAAGGAGGTGTATACTGGTGTCATTTTGTCCTCTGAGGCCATCCCTGTACGGTGCTCTCACTGAGGCTTCTCCTGCAGCACTCCCAGCAGATGGGAGATCTGAGCATTCATTGCCAGAGAGAAAGTCTCTTTACCCTCGTGGGGCTGACGTTGAAGCAGGGGAAACAAATGATAAATGAATAAACAAGTAAACAAGATCATTTACAAGTGTAGAGAAGACATAACAGGGTGCTCATTTTACAGTCAGGAAAGTTAAGATGCCAAGAGGTTGAATGACTGAAAACACTGCTTCCAAACCAGGTCTCTGTGGCCCCCAAAGTCACCCCCTCTGCTGCCCAACAGGCCTGTGCTAGCCGTGTAAAGCCTTAAAAGTTAAGCTAAGGATCTGGGGCTTGATTCTGTAGGCACTGAGGAGGATTTAGGGGACTAGGATAAGTCCATTTCCAGGAAATTTCACTGGCACAGGCCTGCAGAACAGACTGTAAGCTCAGAGAGACAGGCGCTAAGGATTTTGGTAAGAGGTGCCTCTTAACAAAGTGAGCTGGGTCTACAGTGATGATGTGCTTGCTATGGGAACTGGTGGTGGAAAATGGGACTGAATCCCTTAGGATACTTTTGGCTGCAAGTAACAGAAACCCAGCTGAAAGTGACTTAATCAATAACTACAGAAGTGTAAGTCTGCTTTCTCTTTGGTTCTAAGATCCCTGCTGGTAGCAACTGGGCTACATCCATGGGCTGCGTGCGTTTTTTTCCCAGCACTCAGTAGAAAAGCTAAAACTTTCCCTTTGACCATGGAAGTCTTTCTTTTCCATCCAGTAAAGTCACATACTCACCACTGGACTAATAACACATACCAGAATCTACCGTCTTGAGTTGGGATGGCATCTAGTTTCCCTTGAAGAACTCTCCTGGAGGAATGAATTCCTGGGCAAATTCATGCATCTCTAGGAAGTAGGAAGGGCAAGAATGGATATTGGGAGGCGGGGGAGGCCAGCTTGCCTGTTACTCAGAAGAAATAATTGGGCAGTTTGCAGACAGGACCCAGTTACAGATTGGATTGAGAAGGAGGAATTTTAAAAAGTATCAAATAGAACTCCTAAGGTATCCAGTTGACAAACCCAGGAAGACACTATCCCATTGACCAAAACTGAAGGAATGGGGGGAACAGTTCACCTTTGGATAATTTGAGTTTGATGTGATGAGGGGACATCTAGATCATACCCATTTTGCAGCAGCTAAAGACACAGGTCTTTGACCTTGAGCTCAGGGTCTCCTAGGCAGGACAGATCCCAGGAGAGAGGCCTGGGAGATGACAACATGGCTTCTGGTCACTAAGAAGTGGGAGCTGAAGTCAGGAGCATGTGAGGGATCCAGCTGCAGCAGGGGCCAAGAAGGCAAAGCTGGAGGGAATTCTGAAGACAGGACTCTTCCCGGCAGAGCTACCTCTAGGATGGGGTCCCTGCCCGTGTGCACAGTGACAGGACACAGGATGTTTGCTGCATCAATGTTTGAGATAATAAGATACTGGAGGCAATGTAAATATCAATCCCTAAGGAAATGGCTAAGTTAATTATGATATCTATGGTATATGGAATCCCAAGCAGCTGTGCAAAAAAGGGGATGTAAGAGTTACATGATGGAAAAATCTCTCAGAGGTATCGTTAGTGAAAAAAGCAAGATGCAAAGGAATGTATGATATGCTCCCATTTGTGTTAAGCGAGAACATATGATATGCAAATGTATGCTTGTTTATTCATAGATTATTTCTAGAAAGTATCAGAAGAAATTTTTCATAGCTATTGCCTCTGGACTAGGAGGAGCCTTGGGAGACTTATTCTTTATATTTTACCTGCTGGCTGTTAGAATTTCTTTAACAATGTGTGTTTATTACCTATGTAAAACATTAGATCATAAAAATAAACACATAAGAAACAAGATCTTGAGTGTCAGAGATGTTTGGGAGTTTGAGGACCAAGAGGAGGCCACTGGAGGGTGTCAGAGAATCTGGAGTCAGCAGTGATGGGGTAAATGGCAGGGGGAGGGGTCACAGGGGAAACTGAGGCACTGATCACTTGAGAGAATCATGGAGAATAGGAGATGGGGGTAGCTAATTTGGTTCATAGAGCACCTGTACAGAAATCACAGGACACTGCTGAAATTCCCCAGTGAGCTGTACACAGAAGGTTCTGTACACCCTTTGCTGCAGTTTTGGACCTGGTTTCCTTTCTTTACCTCTCAGAGCTGGAAGGAGATCTAGACAGGTCTCTGGAATTACCCGCAAGGTTTCTACTGTCTGTTAAGAGGTCTGACACAAGCAGAGACCACCTTCAGAGGAGTAATTCTTGGCAAGCCAGACCTGGAAGCTGAGAAAAAGGGCTGCAGTGAGTGAGGAGAAGGAGCCTGAGAAGGCATCATTATGATACTAAGCCTTCGTGAACTACCACTAGGTTCAGGGGTTGCTCACCTCTGCAAGGGTGGGAGGAAGGCTGGTCTTTGCCCATCAGCAGCTGGTCCAGCTATGAGGCTAAGGGAGCTGGAAGGGAGAGCAGGATGCTGCAGCTGCTCAGGTAGCTGAGATCATGGCTCCTATCATCAGTACAGAAACTTAACATGATGGTCTAGGCAAACAGGGAGAGTGTCTTGGTCCTTTTAGGCAGCTATAAGAAAATACAATAGACTGGGTGACTTATAAACAACAGAAATTTATTTCTTACAGTTCTGGAGGCTGGGAAGTCTAAGAGCAAGGCACCAACAGATTTGATGTCTGTTGAGAACTTGCTTCCTGGTTCATAGAGGGCACCCTCTTGCTGGGTCTCCACTTGGTAGAAGGGGCAAGGTAGCCCTTTTGGGTCCCTTTTATAAGGGCACTGTATTAGTCTGTTCTTACATTGCTATAAAGGAATACCTGAGGCTGAGTAATTTGTAAAGAAAAGTTTAATTGGCTCACAATTCTGCAGGCTGTACAGGAAGCATAGCGCAGGCTCCTGGTGAGGTCTCAGGAAGCTTCCAATCATGACAGAAGGTGAAGGTGGAAAAGGCATTTCACATGGCAGGAGTGGGAGCAACAGAGAGAGACTGGGAGGTGCAGGTGCCGCACACTTCACACATTAAGGGGATGGCACTAAGCCATTCATGAGGGATCCACCCCCATGATCCAACGCCTCCCACCAGGCTCCGCTCCAATGCTGGGAATTACATTTCAACATGAGATTTTGCAGGGACAGAGGTTCAAACCATATCAGGCACTAATCCCATTCATGAGAGCTCCACCCTTATGACCTAATCTCCTCCCAAAGACATTACCACGTTGGGGGTTAGGATTTCATAATATGAATTTTAGGGAGGACACAAACTTTCAAATTATAGCAGAGAATATTTATCAAAATCATAATCACAATCATAAATTAAATAATCCTAGGCTCTTCAAGCTGCATGGAACCTAGAGATAATTTTCTCATTGTTTTCTGAATTGTGTCCTTAAATATCTTGAAAGCCACTTCATGGAAACAGGACTATGATCAATGAAACTACACACTACACCTCCTTCTTAGAAAGTCTCCATGCAAGGAAGGATATAAAAGGCACTGAGAAGTCCTGCAGTAAGAAAACTTGTCTACCTTCGTTCAGCTAGCTTTTTCCCAAATGCAGGTAGTCTTAGAAGCCCCTGTCCCCCTTTTTAGCGTAGCACCTAGCAGTGATCTCCAGACCATGCTTTGGGAAGTGTTTTTAGTTTAAGCTTTCTATTTGATAGGTGGGGTAGCTAAGGCTCAAAAGGGGAAGTGATTCTCCAAGGCCACACAGCCAGTTGGTAAAACAGTGGAAATGAGAAGCTAGATCTCTTGCCTTGTGCACTAGAGGGCTTTCTGCCAACTTGTACTGCTCCTGTCCCTCATTGGAACAGATACCTTGACAGTGTGGATCTGCCACTTTGTCAGGATCCAGGCAGTGGTAAGACAAGATTAGGCAGACCATAGGACCAGCACAGGGGAGGCCTGAGCTGAAATTTGGAGTCAACCAAGGTTAGGGCATCAGTTGTAACCAGTCCTTGAAAGCTAGGAAGGCTATGTCCAGGTGGGTGCCAGCTGATAATTCTTATTCAAGGAAGACAAGCCTTCAGGAACATCTTCTGGAGCAGTGGTCCCCAACCTTTTTGACACCAGGGACTAGTTTTGTGGAAGACAGTTTTTCCATGGACCAGGGTGGGGTGATGGTTTGGGGATGATTGAAGCACATTACATTTATTGTGTATTTTATTTCTATATTTTTGCATTATAATATATAATAAAATAATTACGCAACTCACTGTCATGTAGAATCACTGTGAGCCCTGAGCTTGTTTTTCTGCAACTAGATGGTTTTATCTGGGGGTGATGGGAGACAGTGACAGATTATCCAGCATTAGATTCTCATAAGGAGCAGGCAAGCTAGATCCCTCACATGTGCAGTTCACAGTACGGTTCAAGCACCTATGAGAATCTAATGACGCCACTGATCTGACAGAAGGCGGAGCTCAGGTGGTAATGCCCACTCAGCCACCACTCACCTCCTGCTGTGTGGCCTGGTTCTTAATGGGCCACAGACTGATCTGTGGCCCAGAGGTTGGGGACTCATGTTCTGGAGGACATGATATGTTTCCTGGAGGACTTGAGAATTGTCATTAATCTCAAGAGGATGCCAGATCATTGTTTCTCAAACTGTGTTCTATGGAACCCCACTCTCTAGCCATTAATGAGGATTGTGCAAGGAACTCAGACCCTGGTCATACCAGCTTAGGACACAGAATTAAAGAAAAATTCTGTGGGGCTTCCCCCACATCTTCAGTATGCTACTGTCACTGTGAGTCACTGTGGTAGGGAAGTGATGTGGAGGGGTCCCCAACTCATATGACCAGGGAATCCCATCCAGAAGGAATCTCTCTCTGTGGCTTGGTTTCATGGACATAAGTTGAGGAATTCACATGTAGATCAATGAGGTTTATGTTGATTTCTGTACCTTTTCCGACCCCACCCAAAACATTCCTGACCTTTCTGTGTTGAAAAGAGATTGGTAAATGTAGCCAGCAAACTTCTCCCTTTCTGACATTTGTTCTTCCATATTCCAGAGCAAGGAGATTGGCCTGCAGATGCATGAGGAGCTCCTGAAGGTGACCAATGAGCTCTACACAGTAAGTTCTGCCCAGGCTCGCTGCTGTTTTGGGATTGGGTCTCCTGTCTTCATCACCGGAGCTGAGGGGGAGGAGAAACAGAAGTCTGGAATGACCCCAAGCCATTTTTTGCTGCATTTTATGCTGAGTGACAGTGGGTCATCATGTCAGGATGTAATAACTCATAGCCCCAGCTTCTAATTCTGTACATTTGGGGCAGGGCCTGGGCATGTCTAGGGTTTTGAAGTCAGGCACCACAGGCTTGAGCGGAGCCCCTTCCTTACCGACTGCGGGACCATAAGCAGGTGGGCAGTTTGCCTGGGTCTCAGTTTCTGCATCTGCAAAATGGAGCACGGTTCCAAAGATCACGTGAGGTGATGGGGTGAGCCTGCCTTGCCATCTATAAGGCATAATTTCAGAACGTCACAGTGTGGCCCAGAGCTGCTTGGAGTCAACGTCTAACTGCTTGAGATGAGTTTTAGAATCCAAGAAGGTGAGCAAGTGGGGGCACAAACATATGAGGCGATGATGCAGGGACTTTCAGACTGTGCTTTGGGGAGGAGCGTGGGGGAGCCCCATGGGGAGGTGTGGGAGAGGGGTGGGTAGACCCAGCAGGTAGAACTCCAGGCCCCCCCTTCCCCAATCAGAACAGTGGAGAATGGTTATGTTTTAAATAGATATGTGCCCCATATAGCTTTTCATGAAAAGTGTGTCTGTGTGTTGGGGAGAGTCTGTTGCTAAAATTATATTTGAAAATCCATGGTATGAGGGGAAAGAACAGAGGCTGTGAGAAGCCCCTTCTGTTCAGTTTTGTTATCTTTCTGTGTTTATATCCTGTGTGACCAGCAGGTGGTAAATTCCTCAGAGGCACTGAGAGCCTTTGCAGGAGGGCCTGGACCTCAGGTCAGAAAGCCTGCCTCAGATCCCAGCAAGCTAGAGAACTCTAGGCAAGGAATTTTTTTTTTTTTCCTGGGCCTCAGTCTCCCAATCAGTAAAACGGGGGTGAGAGTTCTTAAATAAAAGTTGAAACTTTTAATTCTGTTATTCCAAATTAAGGCGCAAAACTTGAGCTGTGGATAGTTTTTAGTTGGTACATTCTTAGGGTAAAGGAAGAATTGCTGCTTGAGAATACATATTGCTTTCCATCAGCTGGTCACTGGGGGGCAGAACAGCCTACTGGGTTAAAGCACAGATTCTGAAGCCAGAGATCTGGGTTTGAATCCAGGTGTTAAGTAGAAATACTGGTTACCTGCTTAGTGCACATCCTTGTGAGAATTAAAGGAGATCCTATATGCAATTCGTGCCTAGAACAAAGAGAAAAAAAGAGCATTCTGTATCAGAAGTTCTGAGTGTCACTGTCATCCTCATCACCATCATTTGCTCCTCCTTGATGGGTGTGAAATAGGCTGTTGTACATACTCATGTGGGGGAAGGGTGGTGATAAATAATGCAAGCCTGGCAACCAAATGGGATTGTCCTGTTCAGAATTCTGCAGTGAGTTTGGCCAGACCAGGTGTTCCCCAGTCCAGGTCCTTTTTAAGTTCCTCAGGCTCCACTTTGAATGGGTCACTTTCCTCCATAATGTCAAAACAGCTTAGGCCCATGTCCTGGGTTCCCCCAGGCATCGCCACCTTGGTCTCTAACTTTTGCTGTGACCTCCAGCCAGGCTCCTCTTCTTGGTGTCCTCTATTTATACCAAATACCTTCCCCCTCTGCTGCTTTTCCCCTGCAGTCCCCACTGTCCATACCTACCTGTTTGTGTCATGCTCATTTTTGAAACTTAGACCAAACCCTACCACCTTCAGAATGTTGTCACCTCTGAGCTTCAAGTTCCTATGGCAGATTTACCAAAATCTCTGTATCTTTATTGTCTATATCCCATCTCCCTGTTGAGGTGTAAACTCCCTGAGAGTCAGGTCTTGGCTGAGAAACACTGCATGACAGGCCCAAAGAGTACATTTGAACCCAGCTGTGTGGCCTTGGGCAAGTCCCTTCACTTGTCAGTTTCATCTGTGACAAGGGGGCTGCTCATCTTGCCAGTTTGTATACTGGACAAGGTCAGGGTGGTGGTCAGAGGTCAGGAGGATAGTGACAGCTCTCTGGGTCCTTCAGGGTCCCAGTGCCCAACGCAATGGTCTGAATCCAGCAGGTACTCCATGCACATCTCCCTGTGCTGGCTGCAGGGCAGGATGGCTGGATGGAAATGCCACTGGCATCGGAGACACAGGCCAGTCAGGCTAGCTGGGACCCCAGCAGGACAAGCCATGCCTTGCCATTTCTACAGCAGCCTGGTGAGGGGGCGTCAGGAGCTGGTGGAGGAGGAAGGGGCCCCCAGCTCTCTCCTTTGGCTGCATGTGGAAAAGTGAGATCCTCATGGTGCCAGCACACACCTCATGAGGATCATTTGTTGACTACACACTGAGTCTTCAGTAGTTATTCAGAAACTCAGTTAAATTCAAGCATTTGGGGCCACATGCTGTGGGCTCAGAGCTGCAGGAGGGCACTGTGGGGGATCATGAACATTTCAGAGTTTGTCTCTGTCAGAGTCTTGTACATCTTTGGTGCTTCCAGGGTGCTCAGTGAAGCAAAGGAGGGAGGAGGGAGGGATGAATACATGAAAGAAAATGGTCTTACTCCTAAGGAGTTTGGTATCTGGGCAGAGAGATAGAAGCAGTGTATAAAATGTTGATATAACACAAGACAGAGCCTAGTATGTGCTGGACATGTGGGCTCGCAGGGGAGGTACCTCTGGGCTTGGCTGTGTAACTTGCCCGAGAGCTCTGAGGGGCTGGACCTTGTTCCCCACAGTATTCCCAGAGCACTTGGCCAGCCGTCCACACACATAGGAGGAGATGCATGCGTATTAACTGAAGGAGATGCATGTGTGTGAGAGATGGGTTGGGAGGAAGAAGGAGGGAGGGAGGACAAGAAGGAAGAAGATTCAGAAAAGTGGGCTACCATGTTCCAGGGTGAGCTTTGAGCTTGATGCTTTTGGATGGGCAGAATTAAAGAAGCAGAGGGAATGAGAGGAAGAGAGAGGGAGTTCTTAGCAGGGAAGGCAACGTAGGATCACAGCAGTGCACACTGATCACGACAGATCTGGATTTGAATTCCTGCTGTACCCCACTTACCAGCTTGGCCAAGTCAATTAACCTCATTGGCCCTCCTTCTCTTTGTTGCCAAAACAGGGATGATCCTAACATCTGTAGCCATTTGGTGAGTGCTTATGATGCATCTCACTCTGTATGAGGTACTTTATATATATTATGTAGTTAACATTCTTACATTTTTACAAATAAACAAACGGTGGCACAGAGAAGTAAGTGACTTACTTAAAGCCTTTGTATCAGTTATCAGTTGCTGCATAACAAACTATCTCGAAACTCAGTGACTTAGAACAACCAACATTTTCTGTGCTCATGATTCTGTGGGTCAGCATTTCAGGCAGAGGGTTCAACTGGGGCCACTCACATGGCTAAAGTGTTTTGGTCAATTAAAAAGAAAAAGAGCCCAAAGTGAGCAAACCCCCAATGTGCAAGCACTTTTCGAGCTTCTACTTGTGTCGTATTTGCTAATATCCCCTTGGCCAAAGCAAATTACACAGCCAAGCCCAGAGTCATGGGCTAGAAAATCAAGCTCTCCTCCCCCCTACAGAGTCACAATGTGAAGGGCCATGCTTACAGCCATGCCAGTAATGATCACAGTTCCTCTTTGCAAACAGTTCACTCTGGCCACCCAGCTGCTAACGGCACTATGTGCCCCAAATTCATGCTTCATTGCTAGGGATTTCTTTTGAGAACTTTCTAGTTACCATGCCTGGTTATACAAGCCTACATAGTCCCCTCCTCCCTCAGTCCCAGGGTCATTTCCCACAGTCACTGAGGAGCAAATAAGGCAGAGAAAGGATTTTCCAGTAAGCCCTATTTTTTCTCTTCTTAAAGTTCTGTAAGGGAGGTGGTGGTGGTCTGTTCAGGGATATGACATCAACTCTGGGACAACAGGCAAATTTTGGCAAAGGTGTCTCCCTCCTCATGACTGTTCTCAAAGATGGCAGTGGTGGAGTGGAGCTGAGACTGGGAGCCTGGGTTCTGATCCCAGCTCCACCCTGGGCTTACCAGGTGTCTTTCTAGGATGACATTCAGGTACAGCCCCACAGCTTCACCCTATCATTGGGCCCTCTGTCATTTACTTAATATGTTTCTTTAAGTTGACCTCCCCCTCTCTTTTAAAACTCTCCCAGTGTTAGTTAATTAGTGGAAAGCGGCCCTGCGGGCTGGGAGAGCACAGGTTTTAGAATCAGCTGGGCCTGACTTGAAGTCCCTGCCACACAGACCCTCCCAGCCCAGTCCCTCCCTGGAACATGGGGCTGCTGCCAGCTCATATGTCTGGATGATCCTGGGGAGAGTGATTGGCATAGAGTTTAGTCCAGTGCCTGGCAAACGTGAGTGCTGAGTCAGTGTGTCTTTTATGAAAGAATGAGACATGAATATTTTTCCTGTATAGTTCAGAATCTTTCTTCTCTATTCCCCCGTCATCACTGGGCCAGCCAGAGCCCTAAGAATGTTTTGCTGGAAAACCTGCAACTGCCTCCTCCTTCATTTCCTATCCTCCAGGCCTGCTCACTGTAATGCTAGTTCCATGCATGAGCTGGATGACTTTCCTTTTAAAAAAAAATTGTTTAATATTTAAATTTAGAAATAGAAGATATAAACACTTGGTTAAAAATATAAATAATTAAAAATAAAATAAGTTAATAAACAGTAATTAAAAATAAAAGAAAGTACACAGGAAGAGCATACCTCCCGACTTCCATCCCCGTATAACCTCGGTTACTAGGTTATTAGTGTCCAGTTTAGCCATGTCTACTTCCAGAGATCTTTTACCATCAATCAGCACATGCGTTGGGCATATCCCACACATTGCTGTTTTATGCAAGTGGTGACAACTGTACTTCCTATTCTGCATCTTGCTTTGCTTTTGTAGGTATATTTTGGAGATTGTTTCATCTCATGAATAACTAGAGCCTCCATTCATGTACAGTGCTTATTGTAGGCCAGGGGCTGATGTAAATGCTTTACATGTACTGATCCATTTCATCCTCACCATAACCCTTTGAGATAGGTGACATTATTACCACGCCCATTTTAGGGATGAGAGATCTGAGGCACAGAGAGCCCAGGTGGCCAGCTCAGGGTTGCCAAGACGGGGAGCAGCAGAGCCTGCTCCAGACTCCAAGGGCTTAAGCTCTCCCCTACACTACTGATATAAGTACATTAAACTATTTATATGACTATATAGAAGCTACTTATCTGGGCTGGGCTTGGCTTTACCTGTAATCCTGGCACTTTGGGGAGGCTAAGGCAGACAGATCGCTTGAGCCTAGGAGTTTGAGACCAGCCTGAGCAACACAGGAAAACCCTGTCTCTACAAAAAATTACCAAGGCATGTTGGTGGGTACCTATAGTCCCAGCTACCCTGAGCCTGGGAGGTGGAGACTCAAGTGGGCTGTGATTGCACCACTGCCCTCCAGCCTGGGTGACAGAGCAAGACCCTGTCTCAAACAAACTTAAAATTTAAAGTTAAAAAATAAACTACGAATCTGCATTTACTGTGGAAGGAAATGATATTTCACATTAACAGATGAAACACAGTTTGGTATAAATAGAAGCATTCTGTTAGTTAAGTGAAAATCAAGCAGTGTTGTGCATTCGAGCTTGTGCCTGCCAGAGCAGCAGGCGAGAAGCTTTGAAGATGTGTGGGCACCAACTGGTTTTTCCTCCTGATGTAATCAGAAGGATCCTTAGAGAGCTGAAAGGGGTTAATAATAGTAAATTAAACAATGCAAGAAGGTACACAGAGAGAAGCATATCTCCTGACACTTCCTCCATCCCCATATCACCTCCATTACTAGGTTACTAGTGTCCAGTTTAGCAGTGTTTTCTTTCTGTGGCACTGAAAGTCACCTTGCTAACACAAGTGGAAACGCTGACCCAGTGCCAGATAGTGGGGCTCTGGTACTTGGAGCTTGAGGAATGTGGAGGTTCCTGCCAGGCTTTGATCATGCCACTGTGCCCTGGAAGGGAGACCAGGGGCCGCCTGGCTCAGACTCAAGGCAGGGCAGCTTTGTGGGGCTGTCACAGCCTGCCAGCCAGGGTGTGTGCAGTGTGTCGTCCAGGGATGGAACTGGTCCTAAGCAGAATGGAAGAGGTTTCCCTCTAGGTAACCTTCCCCCTCTCTTTCCGCTGTCCTGCCCAGACACCCATTCACTGAGAATACATGTATTGATCATCAGCACGTCCAGACCATGAGATGTGGCTGCACACTATGACAGGTGTCTTAGTGGGGATACGACAGTGTGAGGGAAATTGGAAGAGGGGGTGATGAAATCTTCTGAGCACCAGGAAGGCGCCAGAGAAGAGATGGTATCTGATCGACAGTGGACAGTTCCTGGATGCCCTGAGGGACACAGGGGCAGCACTTAGAGCAGTGGGAAGCAGCAGCCGGGATGCAGGAGGAAGACTCCACCCGGTTACCACTGCTCCTGAGTCACTGCACTGAGCCTGGCTGCTTGGGATCAGGATTGATATGGATAGTTGGGGAGGCTGCAAGGGAAGGATCTGCCTTTTGGGGATTCATTCAGTGGCAAGGGACTAGAATCCAGTGCAAACTGGCTTAGGTAAAAATGACACATGTGAATATGTAGCTCAGGTCTAGCTGGATCCAGTGGGTCACACACTGATTTAATCGTCTGTCTCACAGTACATCATGTACTCTGTGAGGCCAGACACCCTATCTGTCTTCTATACTGTATTTTGACTATAGTGCACTTGGTAAAGACACATAAAAAAATATTTAATAATTGAAGGTGTGGCTGTTCTCCCCCACCTAGGTACTCACTAGATCAAAGGCCATAGAACTACACCTCCCCCATTTTACCCTTTTCCCTCCTTCCCTCTCTTCCTACCTTCCTTCCCCACTCTTTCCAATCCACCCATCCATCCACCCATCCATCCATCCACCCACCCATCCACCAACCCAGCCACCTTTGGGAATCAGTCTTTCTGCCACTTGGTTGGTTTTCTCTGTGTGGACTTCTTGATCTGGCTGGCTTCTTGCATGTGTTGACAAAGATGGTCCCTAACACTGCAAGTTCTCCTCCCATCAGCCTCTCCCTATCCTCCAGTGGAAAGAGAACACTCACTTCCCGGTGTTTCCAGCAAAGCCCCAGGGTAGCATCTAATTTGCCTGGCTGAACTCCCTATGGCCAGATGAACATAATGTTTATAGATTGGCCAGGCCGGGGTCTCGTGCCCGCTCCAGGATTGCAGGGTGCTGTGAGCTTCCCATGAACCACATGTACTGAGAATAGTGGAGGGGAATTAGGGGGATTTCCTAAAAGTAAAATTAGGGGGCTGTTCCCAAAGAAGGAAGACTGGATGAGTCTGGGCAGAGAAAAACAACAGATGTCCACTGAGGGGGGAGTCGCTGGGAAAGGAAGAGGAAGTGATTCCATTGGCTGGTGCTGAGAGACACCTGATGCTCCTCCACCTATCAGAGACTCCTCAGTCCTGTTTGCCTCCTGCTCTCCTGGGCTAATGCTCACTCTGCTCCCTTTGTCTGGGACACTCCACCCCCCACCCCAAGCCCTGTTCACCCAGCTAACAGCTGCTCCTCCTGCAGTGTTCAGTTTAGATATCACTTCCTCCAGGAAGCCTTCCTGTAGTGGCCTGTACTCCTTTCAGCATTGCACTTATCATACCATGTGATCATCACTAGTATAACTGCCTGTGTCTTTACTACAGTGTGGATCCAATGAGGGCAGTAACCCTGCATGTCTTCTACACTGTAGTATTGCCTAGCATAGTACCTGGCACATAATGAACTGCTCAATAAATATTTAATGATTGATGGTACAGCCATCTCCCTACTCCCAAGTATGCTCAGCAGAACAAAGGCAATGAAACTGTACTTCCCTTATTTTACCCTCCCTCCCTGCCTTCTTCTTGTCCTTTCTCCTTTTCATCCACTATCCCATCTTCCTATCCATCCCTGCATTTATCTACCCACCCACCCATCTGTTCATTTGTCCATCCATCCATCTGCCCATTCATTCAGCCATATTCATTGATCCATTGATCTTTTGATCTGTTGGTCCAGCCACCCAAGCCAAACATTCATTCATTCATGCAAATATATATTGATACTTGCTGGATACCAGGCTCTGCTCTGGTACAAAGCATACAATCAATAACAAGATCCTGGCCTTAGGACTTTGCTTCTCTTTTTTTTCAAGGAGGTCTTTGGCATGCACTGGCCTAGGGTTTCACCCATATACAAATGTTGGCAGCAGAGAGTCACTGTGCCAGGGACAGCCCTGTCAGTGGGTCGGAGGAAGCACACAGGGACTGCATCATTGAGAAGCTGTTTTCTCACAACTGATCCTTATCCTGCCCCACGTATCCCTTTATGGATGCTGTCAACTTCCAGATTCTGTTTGCCTTCTTTCGCATTTAAATGAGGGGCTGAAGGATGATGCAGATAACACTTTGCTGTTTTCAGGATCCAAGGATCAGGGAGGAGGCAAAAGGCAATGTGTGCACAGCAAAAGGCAGTGTGATTACCAGAAGAGGCAATGCTTAGCGGTCAACAGACCCAGCCTGCAGTCTCAGCTCTGCCTGGCTTTTTGTGTGACTTTGAACAGCACTCTTGCTATTTCTGAGCCTCAGGATCCTTAAATAAGGGGCTAGGACACCGAGATTTATGGAGGACCTTTTGGCCCTTACATTCTTAGAACACATGCAACTGAACTGGGTCCAAGAATAGTGGTCTTAACTTACATGTCCCTATGAGGTTCTTCCCTAGATCCCCCTCAATAAGGTCTGGAGGGCTGGAAAGTGAACTCCTTACTTGGCATCAAGCGGATGGGTAACTCTGAGGGGCCCTTCAGACATCGCCAGTTCTGCGCCTTGGTCTCAGCTGAGCTCCTGCATCCGCCTCTGCCCCTTCCCAGCCCTGGGCACACTGCCACTGGCAGCTGGTCACTTGATAATTTGCAGTTGCCAGAGCACTTTCCTCATCTACTCCCTTCTGATCTTCACCAGGCAGGCACAGAGACTACATGCCTCTCCACAGCCACCCAGCAAGTAGTGGGAGGGCTAAGTCTCAAAACCAAGTCTCCCGAATTCCAGTGGGCTGGAGGAGCCTTTCACCCCTGTTTTACAGTTGAGAAAGGGGTACAGGGAAAGCAAAACAACCATGTGCTCAGTAGGCCCAGGCTCTGGGGTCAGTCACCTTGGCTTTGAACGCTGACTCTCCACTTACCAGCTTTTGTCCTAGAGAAACTTACTGACCTATTATTGGCCATGGTGTTCTCATCTATAAAGTAGGGATCATAGAATACCTATTTCTTAGGGTTTTTGTGAGAAATAAATGAGCTTATATAGGTAAAGTGCTTAGAACAAGGCCTGGCATGTAGTAAGTGCTCAATAAAGCCTAGTTGCTATCATTGTTGTTACTGTCATCACACTGCCTCCCAGGATTGGGGAAAGGACGCACTGAAATGCTCTATCACTAGGAGAAAAAGGTTTGCAGACTTCGAAGTAATAGATAAGGTTAAATGTTATTTAATGCATCCTGGACTGGCAATATTGAGCAAACTGTTCTAGGCTATTGAGCTAAGGACCATTCATGCTGAAGCCCATGTATCAGGTAATTAAATAAAAGAAACACCTAGAGGATTCTGGATACAAATAGACTCATTTCAGAGAAGCCTCCAGGTGAACTCTTTGGTGGCAGCTGTCTGGCAAAAGTCACCCTGGGCAGTGGAGTTCACTGTTATTCTTGAAATCAGGAATCAATTAGATCACAGGGAGTTTGGCCACAGCGTTCTTGGGTTATCTTCTCCAAGCATGGGATTTTTGGAATGAAGTTTTAGAGGCTATCCTGGGAAGTTTGGCCTGTCGGAGGGCAGGAAGATTACTCTGTGGCTCAAGAAGAGTAGAAAATGATGTAAGGGGGAGATAAAATTAAAAAAGAAAACTAGGCAAAGGATATGTGGGAATTGAGAACACCCAGCTGGGCTGCTGACCTTGAGTGAGTGGATGGATGCATGGTGATTGGAAGGAAGATCTAGCTGTAAATAGAAAGGCTCTCTTTTCCCCTGAACTACCCAGCACAGCTGATAGATTCGTGGTGAGGCAAGCAGACTCAGAAGCCAAAATAGAAAAAGGAGATGTAGCAGGAATCATTGAACGCAGACAGGGGTGGGATCCAGACTTGAAAAGCACCAGCAATATGGTGGTGAGGCAAAGAAACCAGGGTTGTCTGTGGATGTGGAGGAACATGTCGCCAAGGGGGAAGGTGGGGTCCTGGGGACAGCCGCAGCAGGTGTTCCCACCTTTTAGCCACATCTATTTTATTTTCTTTATTTTTTCTTTCTTTGCATTCCATCCATTTTTGCTCATTTGTAATTTCCCTGAAGCTCCTAGAACTCCCCCTTTTTCCTGATTTCATTCTCTCTGTATGCCAGTTCCACCAAGATCATATCCAAATAACTCAATGGACTCATTTATTTTAAGATCCAGGATACACATGCAGGACGCACAGGTTTATTACATAGGTAAACGTGGGCCATGGTGGTTTGTTGTACCTATCGACCCCACCTAGGTATTAAGCCCCACATGCATTAGCTCTTTATCCTGATGCTCTCCCTTCCCCTGCCTCCCCTGACAGGCCCCAGTGTCCTTTTAACCAAAACATGAAGATCATCAAAATAGGCAACTGCTTTCTCTGCAAGTCTGCAGTCACCTCTTTTGGCCACTAGATGTCGAGAATGAATCAATATGGCACATTTTCTGGTCCATTTTGTTATTTGGATGTGATCATGGTGGAACTGGCATAGTGAGAGAGTGAAATCAGCAAGAAGGGGGGTTTTAGGAGTCTTAGGGAGATTGCAAATGAGCAAAAATGGATGGAATGCAGAGAAGCAATCTTTCCAACAAGACCCACGAAGAAAAGTTGACTGCATTTTAAATCTATGTATTGTTTTACAATTTGGGAGATTTTTAGGATGAAGGAAGAAGGGAGAAACATGGCATAAAAATACATATTCTTTACATTAGTTAATTTTCTCCAGAGCTTGTAAGCATTTCCAAGTGAGTATGTTTAAGGTTTTTAAACCCTGAGCCCAAATCAGGGATGATAATGATGATGGTGGCGGTGGTGGTAGCACCTGATGAATACCTCCATGGCTCTTACTATGCGGAAGGTATTGTTCTCAGCAATTTACAGAAATTGACTCATTTAGTGCTCACAACAAGCCTAGGAAGTAAGCGCTATTATTATCCCTGTTTTATAGATGAGGAAGCAGAGGTCAGAGAGGTTGTATGACTTGTTCAAGGTCACACAGCTGGCGAGTGAGAGCATCAGGATTCAGCCCAGACACTTGTCCATATTCTTACCTTCCATGATCTGTAATACATGTTGCCACATTGACTTCTGGCCTATGGCAAAGGGAACTTTCTGAGCAATGAATCAATGCTGTGATTTAATGATAAAGTCACAGACACCAGGTGCGATGGTCACACCTATAATCCCAGCACTCTGGAAGTCTGAGGCAGGTGGATCACCTGAGGTCAGGAGTTTGAGACCAGCCTGACCAACATGGTGAAACCCCCATCTCTACTAAAATACAAAAATAGCTGGGTTTGGTGGCATGCACCTGTAATCTTAGCTACTTGGAAGGCTGAGGCAGGAGAACCACTTGAACCCAGGAAGCGGAGGTTGCAGTGAGCCAAGATCGCGCCACTGCACTCCAGCTGGGCAACAAGAGTGAAAATCTGTCTCAAAAAAAAAAAGTCACAGAATTCCTCATTCTAATAAACTCACTTCATAGCGCTTCAAATGAGAAGGAATAAGATTTTAGGGTTGGCCAGGAATTCATTCTGAGTTCCCCGACCTACAGGGCTTGGTTAGATAAGAGCACATTTCATTCCCGGGAGGAAGCCTCTGCTCTATTAGCTGTTGTAGTGATCCAAACAACAGAGGAGAATGAACAAGGCCCAGGAGCTATGGATTCCAGAAGTTTTTTTTTTGTTTGTTTGTTTCTTAGCATAGAAAGATGTTCATAAACTTGACATTGCAAAAGAAAAGTACATTTCTAGTTGGGGGCCAATAAAAATGCTGTTGGTATGAAGCGGCCCCCGCCAGTGCTCAGGCTACTAAAAGTATTTATGTCTGCTCAGAAAATGATAATGAATTTAAGAAATTCACTAAGGGCTGGATGTGGTGGTTCACATTTGTAATATCAGCACTTTGGGAGGCTGAGACAGGAGGATCACTTGAGCCCAGGAGTTTGAGATGAGCTTGGGCAGCATGGATGAACCCCGTCTCTATTTATTAACAAAATGATACAGACAATCTAGGATGATCTGGGAGAAAAAGTGGTGGATTAAAAGTGAGAGACCAGATTTCCAGTATGGTAAAATATATATTTACCATATGACCCTCCATCCCATCCCTGGTATTTACCTAAGAAAAATGAAAATATATGTCCACACAGAGAAATGTACATAAGCATTCATAGCAGCTTTATTTAAAATAGCTAAAAACTATAAACAGCTCAAGTAGCTATGTACATATGAATAAATAAACAGATTGTGGCATAGCCATACAGTAGAACACTTAGCCATAAAAAAAGAAGTTCTGATATGTACGACATCATCAGTGAATCTCAGGAAAGTTATGCTGAGTAAAAAGAGGGCTGACCCAAAGGAGTTTATATCGTATGCTTCCATGGAACTGGATTCTAGAACACACAAAACCAATCTACAGTGACACAAGGAAATGTATGGTTGGGGCTGGGACGGGGTCAGGGATTGGCTGCAAAGGGGCATGAGGATCTTTCTGGTGCAGTGGGAGTTCTATATTTTGCTTGTGGTCCTGGCTACATGGATGTAAAGTCTGGTGGCTCTGCACTGATGCTTTGGGCCTCTGGGCCTCAGTTTCCTTGTTTGTCAAACTAGAAGGTTGTTAGATTAGATGATGTCTAGAATTTCTTCTGGCTCAGAAATTTTCCCTGTAATAACAGTATCCATTTTTATTATGGAAGTAGAGTAGCAAAGTGCAATTTGCTTTATAGAAATTGTTTTTATAGGCAAGGATGGATTTATTCCCGAGAGCATAGACTATCTATTGGGTTACTTAATATTACTCATTTTGGGTACAGAGCCATTTGCAGCCGATTGCACTTTAGGAAGCAGCTGACAAATGATTTGTGTGTAAGAAGGATGTTCCCCATTCGAGTCCCATGGGGATGTGAGGAGGGACCTTCCCAGCGGCACTGGGAGGAGAGGGAGGGAGGGATGCCAGAGTCACTGCTGGCAGGGCTAGAAAGGACAGCTGAGCAAGGGCCAGGCTTGCCTTGTCACCTCGGACAGTCCCCCAGATGCTTGGAGCTGTGGTTACCCCTTTAAATTTCCTCCTTTTTATTTATTTATTATTATTTTTTAATTTCCTCTTTACTGGCCCATGCCTGGCTCTTAGTTAGGGCTTGATGATGTTGCTGCTGCTGCTGCTGGTCATTACCATCATCATTATCATTATCCAGTCCTCAGTCTGTACAAAAGTAAAGGAAGGCAGGTGCGCAGAGCATATTGTGGGACCAGGGCAGCGGCTGACTAGAGTGTAGGACTTGGTATGGAGTCAGGAGCAACAGGGAGGGCAGTACTGGGCCATAACCGGGTGCTGATTTCCCCTACTCGTGCGCCCCCAGGTCATGAAAACCTACCACATGTACCATGCAGAGAGCATCAGTGCAGAAAGCAAGCTGAAGGAGGCCGAGAAGCAGGAGGAGAAGCAGTTCAATAAGTCCGGAGACCTCAGCATGAACCTGCTCCGGCACGAGGACCGGCCCCAGCGCCGCAGCTCCGTGAAGAAGATTGAGAAGATGAAGGAGAAGGTGAGTGGGGGCCCTGGGCTGGGAGAGATTGGGGACAGGACACAAAGGGAAGGGCCATGCGCTTGGCGGACAGCCTTGGCCGTCCCTTTATTCCCCTGCATCCCAGTGGGGTGGTAGGGGTTGGGGGTATGGGACAATGTAGCCAGCATCTCCTCTTTGGAGGTCCATGGAAGCAGGGCTGGCCATGCCTCTGCTAACACTGGTTAGGCCTGGCTTAGTGCTAAGGTCAGCAGGCCGAAGAGGGGCTCAACTCACAAGAAAGCTGAACTGTGACGAGATTCACGCCCAGCAAGCGCCTTCTCACATGGGCTGGAATCATCAGGCATTAGTGGGAACAGGGGCTTGTTCTGGAAGTGAATTTGATGGCCAGGTTAGGAGCTGGGGGTAAGGTGGGAACTGATTACTGAATGTGTCTCAGCAAGAGGCACCAGCACCTGGCAACATGGTGAAGGGCTCATTCCAAAATTGCCATTGCCAACTCAAAGACGAGAGTTAGAATCCCTGTGTATTGATTCTGGAAAAGTCCTTTAGTAGGGCATGGTGGAAGGAATTCTAACTTTGGAGTAAAATGGGCTGGGTTTTGAATATGCCACATTCACAACACCTCTCTAAGCCCCAGTTTTCAAATCTGACAGGAGTGGCAAATTTGTCTCAGCTATCATGTCAACTCTGATCAATTGCCTAGAGTACTGGGTTGAGGATTGTGAAACCCTATCCAGGCTTAGTTAAAAACATTGCTGTAGGGCTAGGCACAGTGGCTCATGCCTGTAATATCAGCACTCTGGGAGGCCGAGGCAGGAGGGTCGTTTGAGTCCAGGAGTTTGAGGCCAGCCTGGGTAAAATGGCAAAACTCCATCTCTATTTATGAAGAAAAAGGTGGGGGCGGGGGGGGGGGGGAGCGCAAATAATTTGAATAGATGTTCCCATAAGTATGTGGAAAGATTGTCTGGGTCAAGCATGGTGGTTCACGCCTGTTAATCCTAACACTTTGGGCGGCTGAGGTGGGCAGATCGTTTGAGCTCAGGAGTTTGAGACTAGGTTAGGCAACATGGCAGAACCCCATCTTTATGAAAAATAAAAACATTAGCCAGACATGGTGGTATGTGCCTATAGTCCCCGGCTACTTGGGAGGCTGAGGTAGAGGATCACCTGAGCCTGGGGAGGTTGAGGCTGCAGTGAGCCATGATTGCATCACTGCACTCCTGCCTGGGCAACAGAATGAGACCCTGTCTCAAAAAAAAAAAAAAAAAAAAATCGTCTGTATCATTAGTGATTAAGGAAATGCAAATCAAACTCAATAAAGTATCACTTCATACCCACTAGGATGGCTAGAATTAAAAAGGCAGACTATATGAAGTATTGGTGAGAATGTAAAGAAATTGGAATCTTCATACACTACTAGAGGGAATGTACAATAATTCTATCACTTTGGCAAGCAACACAAATGTTAAACATAGGCTAAGTTACCATGTGACTCAAAAATTTTATTCCTAGGTATCCACCCAAGAAATAAAAACATGTTTGTTCAAAAACTTGTACATGAATAGCAGCATTATTCACAACAGCCAAATAAAATAAAATAACCAAGCAGGGAATGATAGGACTACAACATAGGGAGAAGCAGAGAGTTGAGAGAGTGCTAACTGGGAGTCCAGAGGCTGATTGTTAGTTCAGAGTTGTATGTTTAGTTCGATGAGCTACTTGGCTCTTGGGCAAACCACTTATCTCCAGTTCTCCTTTCCTCATCTGTAAAATAGATGAGTGTAACGAAAATACCTTTAATATCCTTTCTAGGTATAATATTTTATGAGTCCATGAAGGGCTAAAAATGGTCTGAGGGTCATGGTCATAGTGGGCCACTGGAAATGGGCCAAGAATATCAAAACTCTTTGTGGGAGTTGGGTACATGGCTGGTGTAGAATGTAACTGGCAGGACCCTGGAGAAAAGTTAGAGATCTCTGAAGAGAATTAAAATGTTGAGAACTCACTGTGGAATAGGAAGGTGTAAGAATGTCTAGATGAAGGAGGAAAACCATTTATTTACAGAGACCTGACATTTTACCCAGCAGGGGTCTCTTCAGTCTGAAAGGGGCAGGGGACAGTGCTCCAGCCTGCTTACTCTTTCCTCCTCCATTCCCAGGCTGGCCCAGACAGGAGTAGCTCCCCTGGGTGGCAGCTGAGTCCCAGCCAAGATGGGCTGCTCTGACTGTCCCCACCACCTCTCCCCACCATGCCCATCCAGACATCCCTCCTGTCCTCCAGTCACTAAAAATCACTGAATACCTACACTGTGCAAGGACATTTCTGTGTGCTCCAGACCTAGCAATGAACAAGGCAGATCAAGTCTCTAACCCCACTTATTTTCTAGTGGGAGGTCACTGACAACCAACAAGTAAATAAAGGGGTTTTAAAAATGCAGTTTCAGGTGGTGGAAGTGCTTATAAAGAAAAGAGCAGGGCAGGGGTGGGTAGAGGGAGGGGGAGAGGTAGATGAGCTTGTCGTCAAAGGCCAATCTGGCCTTGAGACCTTGGGTCAGGACCTGAATGACGTGAAGGGGCAGGCCATGTTGGGATTTGGGAGGATAGCCGGCTGGGCTGAGGGAACCACGAGACTGAGGGCCTTGAGATAGGAATGAACTTGGCCTCTTAAGGGATGGACCAAGGAGGCTGAGCAAATGAGAGGGAGCATGGGGGAAGGCGGGGCTTGAGAATTGTACTGGAGCCAGGGCACGGAGGGCTCCTCAGGCACGAGCAGCAGTTTGGGGAAGTCGCTGTAGGGTGCTGGGTAGGGGTCTTATTGATTGATTGATTGATTGATTGAGACAGAATCTCGCTCTGTCACTTAGACCTGGAGTACAGTGGTGCAATCTCTGCTCACTGCAACCTCCACCTCCTGGGTTCAAGTGATTATCCCACTTCAGCCTCCTGAGTAGCTGGGACTACAGGTGTGTGCCACCACACCCAGCTAATTTTTGTATTTTTTGTAGAGATGAGTTTTCACCATGTTGACCAGGCTGATCATGAATTCCTTACCTCAGGTGATATGCCTGCCTCAGCCTCTCAAAGTGTTGGGATTACAGGCATGAGCCACTGTACCTGGCCAGGGGTCTTATTTACACCCCACCCTGGCAGGGACCATCAGAAGGCTGCTGCTTATCTAGTGTCCTCATTGGCTGCACAGGTGCAATCTAAGGGGATCTGCCTGAGTCCAGGTCCAACCCTTTCCCATCTAGCAGATGGAGGTCTTCCATAGGTGTAGCTGTGCAGGGCTTGGATGGCAGGCAGCTACCATAAGAAGAGAAATCACTGAGCCAGTCACGGTGGCTCATGCCTGGAATCCCAACACTTTGGGAGGCTGAGGTGGGAGGATGGCTTGAGGCCAGGAGTTCCAGACCAGCCTGGGCAATATAGTGAGACCCCACCATCTCTAAAAAGCTAAAAAAAAAATAAAATAAATAAAAAACTGGCCAGGTGTGATGGCATGCATCTATAGTCCCAGCCACTCAGGAGGCTGAGGTAGGAGGATTGCTTGAGTCCAGGAGGTAGAGGGTGAAGTAAGCTATGATCACACCACTGTACTCCAGCCTAGGTGACAGAGCAAGACCCTGACTCTAAAAAAATAAAAGAAAATCATAAGTCCTGTCCTCTTAGATGGCTTGCTCTTACATCTACTCTTTTCTTCTCCAGAGGCAGGCCAAGTACTCTGAGAACAAGCTGAAATGCACAAAGGCCCGAAATGACTACTTGCTCAATCTGGCAGCCACCAACGCAGCTATAAGCAAATACTACATCCATGATGTCTCCGATCTGATCGATGTAAGCTCCCTAGGGAGTCTGGGACTGAACAGGGCCCACACCTGGGCTGGTGCATATCACTGGCTGAAGGAGAGGCTGATCTTTGTCTTTACCTGACATTCTCGGGTAGCCAGGAGTCTTTTGAGCCCTGCTGGAAGGGAAGGGCAGCAAACGTTTGGGAGCTGGAAAATGAGTGTTACTGGTCTCTATTTTCACTAGTGGGACATGGGCCTCTGGTGGCTCCTGTGCAGTTGGCTTGGGCAGTCGTATATCCAGTGCCAATTTCCCAAGTACCCTCCTGGACACCATGTCCTTTGCTGGGTTTGAGGGGTTCAGGGGTGAACCATATACAGTTAATGCCTTGGGGGATTTCCCAGCGTGGTAAAGGAGATGTTATTAGTAATATGATTAGCGCCCCTAGGGCTGCTCAGCCAGACATACATACATTCGAAAGAAAATAGCAAATGAGACAGAATTAATTATGCAGATCAGCTTTGTGTAGGGAGGTTATCTTGGGAGAAATCGGGGAACTTAAGCAAATGGAGAACAGAACACTGACTCCCCCAAGTACCAGCTGTGCAGGACACGCAGCAGGGACAAGCAGACTAGGAGAAAGAACACTGTGAGCGGTGGTGCTGAGGAGGGCTTCTGTGTCATCTAAGTAGGAGCCAGGACTGTTTCTCTCGTGTCCCCCTTCCTGCACAGATGGGGGAGCTGACCATGTCCATGCTTAGTAAGGGCTCGGTACTGGTTGATGAGCTCTTTTCCTGGTGTATCCTGTTGGGAAGTCAGGGGGCTTCCGCTATTCCCATGGCTCCAGAGGGGGACCCACTGTCAGTATCACAAGGAAAGGGAGTTCCCAAATGACCCAAGGCCAGACCCTCCTCTTTCCTACCTTTCAACTTTCCTTTTTGCTCTTTCAGCCGTTTTATTCATTCATTTACCATATCTTAATTTGAGCACCTGCTGTGGTCTAGACTTGAGGTGCAGGAGCCAGTGGGTCAGCCCTCGGGGAGCTTACCTTACCAAGGACATATTGATAGGTGATTTTAATACTAAGTGGCAGGGGTCACAGTGAGGGAGGTGGAGGGAAACGTGGAACTTGGAGGAGGAACACCTGACCAATTCTGAGTGGGGAGAATATCAAGGAACGCTTCCTGGAGGAAGTGACCTCTAAACTGAATTCTGAAAGAATAGTATTCTAGGCAGAGGGGGATGCATGCACGACACCCTAAAGAAGAGAAAGATGGTAAATGTAGGAAGCTTAGTTCTGCTATTGCCCAAATCTCACCCGCAACTCCCCCTGAGGGCCATGGTGCTGTTTGTGCGGTAGGATTCCAAAGTGCCTCGGGACCTCTGGGATAGAAGATTCGGCTGTGGAAAGGGAGGTAGTCGTGTCACTGTGGTTGCTGGTGACCACCCCTCCATGTCCTGGCTCTCACTCACATCCTTCTGTTGTTGCCTCTCCCCCAAGTGCTGTGATTTGGGCTTTCATGCCAGCCTGGCCCGCACCTTCCGGACCTACCTCTCAGCTGAATACAACCTGGAGACGTCTCGCCACGAGGGGCTGGATGTCATTGAGAATGCGGTGGACAACCTGGATTCCCGAAGTGACAAACACACAGTCATGGACATGTGCAACCAGGTCTTCTGCCCTCCACTCAAGTTCGAGTTCCAGCCCCACATGGGGGATGAGGTAGGCTTCCCCCAGGAGCCCGGGCTTGGGGCTGCCTCCTTCTCTTCCCCCATGTGCTCCAGAACACCAGCCCTGGTTGCACATACGGGAAGTTTCTATCCAAGGCTTGGGGTCAAGCTTCTTGGTTCATGGGCTTAGCCAAGGAGTTTACCACTAATACCCCAATCTTGCAGTCTCAGAGTCGCCCCCTGTGCAGAATTGCAGGACCTTGGCTTCCCTTAAAGCCTATCCCAGCTATGTCTAGAATACTCTAAGGGAGCCTCCCAGTCTGCACACAGGCTCATGTTCTTCCCCCAGATGCCCAGATGAGGTGCACGGGAAGCCTGAGCCTCACCACAGCCATTCAGGCTGGCGCATTCCTCCAGGGTGTGGGCAGAGCTCCTTTCCTTCAACGCTGCAAGCCTTTGATACACCAGACAATCGAGTTCCTTCAGTGCTTGTGCTGCTCAGATCCTTATTACATTATGAAAAAAAAAAAAAAACACACAAAAAAAAATCCCCAAAATAAAACAAATGAAAAACAAGTGGGAAGAAGACCCTTGTCACTGGCCCCAACACAGCCCTACTAGTTACCCAAGGCTTACAAAATTCCTTATGCAAATAGTTCCTTGAGTTTGTCTGTGTCACTGCTCCCTTTGGGCATTGGGGCACTGGGGGAACCCACTTGAACAGTGTCTCAGACCCAGCCAGCCTCTGGGTCCCAGTGAGGCTCAGCTGGGCCGTCTGTGGCACTCATTGGGATGGGAGGGGCGAGGACGCATCTGAGAATATGGCACTTGCTAGACCCTCTACATGGCTTGGCCCACTTACTTCTGCAGGGTTGCACTGCTGTGCCTGCCCCCTTACCTCTGGCTTTGACTCCAGCCCTTTACACCCATCACCTGGGCCTGAAAATCCTGGCCCCATGCTGACCACTGGTGACTGTAAACTTTGGGTTGCACAGTTAGTGGCAAATAACTAGCACTGTCCTCAGAGCCCTACTGTCCCTTGTGATCCTAGCTGTATTCCTGGAAGGGGTGAGGTGCGCATGCCTGCCAGCAGCCCAGCCCACAGATAATCCTACAGTCCCACATGAAAGGTGGAGGGCAGTGGCTCACAGCTGTAATCCCAGCACTTTGGGAGACTGAGGTGGGTGGATCACTTGAGGTCAGGAGTTCAAGACCAACCTGGCCAACATGGCAAAACCCCATCTTTATTTTAAAAAATACAAACATTAGCTGGGCATGATGGTAGGCACCTGTAGTCCCAGCTACTTGGGAGGCTGAGGCAGGAGAATTCCTTGAACCCGGGAGGCGGAGGTTGCAGTGAGCAACGATGGTTCCACTGCACTCCAACCTGGGTAAAAAGTGAGACCCTGTCTCAAGAAAGAGAAAAGAAAGCCCTCACCCAGTCAAATGCTGGGGGATGAGGAGCTATGAGCTGTGAAAGTGCGTGGTCTCACAGATGTCCCGCTGCAGCATTGCTTTGCAGCACAATGAGAGCACACCCCCTGGTCATTTCTCACTTAGGGTTTTTTTCTATTGGTTTCTCTTAGGTGGTTGCTTTCTTGCCACAACTTCTTACCTTGAAATTAACCAATTAGTTTTGCTTAGTAAGATTATGTTAAGGTTCTTTATAAACCTTCAAGTGCTTCTCAAATGTAGATCATGACTGAAAGGCCACACCTGGCAATGGAAAGAGGGCAGACTTTGAGTAGGGGAGACACTGGTTCTCAACTGGCTTTGGTTGCCACAGCCACTTATGAGCTCTGTGACTGTGGGCAGGGCACTCAACCTTTCCAAGCCTGTTTCCTGGATTGGGATGTTAATGGTAGCCCTGCTCTAGCTCCACACAGGTGAGGAGGGCACAGGGCAACCACAGATGGTGGCTGTTACTCCTGCAGGTATGCCAGGTCAGCGCTCAGCAGCCCGTCCAGACAGAACTGCTCATGCGGTATCACCAGCTGCAGTCCAGATTGGCCACCCTCAAGATAGAGAATGAGGAGGTGAGTAAGCGCCTCTGCCCTATAAGGGACTTCCTTTGGAAGGCCTAGCTTGTCCTGGGAAGTCTACTTGTGCCATGGAATGCATAAGAAATGATGGTTCCACTTGTAAGATGGAATAGTACGAAATCATTAAAACCACACACACCAAGAATCATTAATAGCCTCGGGGAACACTTTTAAGATGTTAAATTGAAGGAAAACAAAAGGCGGGAAACTGAGGCAAGAGAATCGCTTGAACCTGGGAGGTGGAGGTTGCAGTGAGCTGAGATCATACCACTGCACTCCAGCCTGGGTGATAGAGTGACGTTCCATCTCCAAAAACAAACAAACAAACAAAAACAAAAGGAAATAGGAGTCTATGTTCTGTATTGCCATAACTGGAGAAAGCTAAAGCATGCGTATATTCCTAGGCATAGAAAAAAGACTGCAAGGAAATGCTTAAGTGTTATTAGTTGTTATGTTTGGCTTGTGGGGTGATAGGTGCTTTCTGTTTACTTCTTTGAGCTTTCTTTTGTTTTCTGCAATGAATTTCTCTTTTATCATTAGAAAATACACCAGATATTTTAAATTACACAATGAAATAAACAACCCAGGAAATACTAAATGTGTCATGGATTCTGAGCTCCAAGGAACAGGTCAGTCTTAACAGACACAGCCCCCCCTCCCCTGTAGCTGGGGGACATAGGATTCTCAGCAGGTGGGTGCAGATGGAAATACCAGTGCAGTGGCTCTATTCTGATGTGGACTGAAGAGGCCACGTGGGAAACATCGTATTCCAACCTCCTCCTCCAAGGAGGATGTCAACTAACTGGAGGCCCCTGGAGGAAGGACACCAGGATGCGGGGGAGTGACACTCAAGGTCATGGGCAGGTTTATTCTTGAAAGTGCAGTCATAGTGGGAGGTGGGAAGATGAGTCCTGGTCTTCAAATCTCAACAGTGCTATCCTGGGCAGAGAGGGCAGCTTTGCTTTTCATCTCCACAAAGGACAGACCTAGGACAAATGTGAGACAGATTGGAGCTCAGGATGATAGCAACTCAGTGCAGTCCTTGAGGGGGAGGTTGTATGGAGACAAATTATGTATTTGTTTTTCAAACCTGCTAAGAGACAGGAGATGAACAGAGTGTTTTCTTTATTTATTTAAGCCCTAAATCTTCCCCCAAAGGATTTTAAATTGTTTACATGGAATAATATATGGATCATAACATTAATGGAATTTAAATTGGAACTCGGGTCCAAAGAAAGGAGAATGAAGCCACTGTTCCTCTGTATGAGCTTCTAACAGGCTTGAATATGCTTAATTTTGAACCTGAGCTTCCTGTCTTGCTGCGTTAGAAAGAAGAATTGATTCGTGTATTCATTCAACAATATTCATTCAAGTGACATTTATTCAAGTATTTATAGAGCACATACTGTATGCCAAACATAATGGAGAATAAAGTGAGTGAACACAACACAACATAGCACCTTCTCCTCAGGAGGGAATATTCTAGTGAGAAAAGACAGATAATAATTAAAACTGTCAACAGAGTCAAACTCCATAAAATATTTGAAGAGATTTATTCTGAGCCAAATATGAGTGACCAAGGGCCTGTGATACAGCCCTCAGGAGATCCTGAGAACGTGTACCCAAGGCGGTTGGGCCACAACTTGGTTTTATACCTTTTAGGGAAATGTAAGGCATCAATCAATACATGTAAGACATATTTGGTCTAGAAGCAGGGGCTTTCAAGTCATAGGCAGATTCAAAGATTTTCTGATTGGTGATTGGTTGAAAGAGTTAAGTTATTGTCTAAAGAATGGAATGTCTGGGTTGAGATAAGGGGTTGTGCAGACCAAGGTTTTATCATACAGATGAAACCTCCAGGTAGTATGCTTTAGAGAATAGACTATAAATGTTTCTATCAGACTTAGAGTCTGTTCTAACAGTAATATCAAAAAGGAGGAGTGTATAGTAAGGCAGGTTTGCCTGCCCCTTCCCTTCATGCCCTGAACTAGTTTTTCAGATTAACTTTGGAATGCCCCTGACCAAGAGGAGAGGTCCATTCAGATGGATGAGGGCTTAGAATTTTATTTTTCATTTACAGAACACAAAAACAAGCCAATAAGTGAATGAGCTTGGAAAATATTAGACAGTGATAGGCACTGAGTGAAGATATGGAGGGGGCTGATGTCACCAGAAGGTGACATTTAAGCTCAGATCTGAGTGACAAGAAACAGACTTTGAGTGACAATAATTTTATACAAACATTGAGGCAGTATTTCCAGAGACTGTTTTTGGAACTAGCCTCCAAAGCAAAGAATCTGCCCTTTAGGCACAGTTGCGCAAAGGGGTGTTGGGAGGTCAGGGTCCATGGGCCCTGTTTGTGCAGGCTTCTGGTGATTCCTCAAAATTCCAGGAGAAAAACTGGAGTCCTAACTGAACAATGTGTGCCTCAGCAACTGTCTTCCTGGAGTTTCCTTTTCTCAGCCGGGCTTTTGATAGGAGTCCAGCAGCAGATAGCTGGAGAGTTTGTTCATGATGGATGTCTGCCCGCCATTGTCAACTTGTCTCTATCCTTCTCTGAATGAAGAGAACTAGAGCCTGTCTAATGTTGTCCCTGCTCACCTGACCACCTTGCATTGGAGGAGCTGGTTTGCAGTTACATAATTAGGCCAAGAGAAATAAACCTAGAAATCTGGGTTCCTCATTTGTCACAACATTCCTCAAGGCTCTCTCTGACAGAAGCCATATAATAAAAGGTCTTTAAATTGGGCAACCTGGCTTCTGATCCCAGCCCACTGTGTGATTTTGGGCTGGTGACTAATTTGTGTTTTCCACATTAATACAGTGAGGAGGATTATTTTGGTTCTGCCTACATCCTAGGGACTTTATATGGAAGAAGTAAAGTGACAGTTGGAAAAGGGACTTTAGGTGTCAACAACAGTATGAGAATACAGAATTTTTGTCAATCTGCTGTGTTCCCCCAGGTTAGGAAAACCCTGGATGCCACCATGCAGACCTTGCAGGACATGCTGACGGTGGAGGACTTTGACGTCTCCGATGCCTTCCAACATAGTCGATCGACGGAGTCCGTCAAATCTGCTGCCTCTGAGACCTACATGAGCAAGATCAACATTGCCAAGAGGAGAGCCAACCAGCAGGAAACAGAAATGTTTTATTTTACAGTAAGTGGCATCCTAGGCCCAGAACCACACTGTATGCCGACCCACTAGCAGTGACTTTTCAGGAGCAACCCAAGCGACTGACAGGCAGAGAAACCACATGGGTCAACTGGACCTAAGACTTTACCACCATGCTTTTAAAATTAAGTTGCCTGGCTTGGTTTTCTGAAATGCAGAAAGTGAATTCCCAATGGGTAGCATTGGCATTGATCTTGGGTGATGATTATTGAAATTTTCTTGCTCTAGAAAAAAACCAGAGACAGTTTTATTCAGTGGGGTGATAAGAAAATGGCTAACAGCATCAGGTACAAGTCCCAAGTAATAACCCTAAAATTATATATATATATAGATTATCATATTGAATTGTCTTAAATTTAGGTGCGGGATTTGGAAAAAATGCCCTCAAACGTATATGTCTCTGAAAACTGTCAAGGGCTCTGCTGGATACAAAGGGGAGTGACTCTTTTTTTTTTTTTTTTTTTTGAAACAGAGTATCACTCTTTCACCCAGGCTGGAGTGCAGTGGCGTGATCTCAGCTCACTGCAACCTCCGCCTCCTGGGTTCAAGTGGTTCTCCTGCTTCAGCCTCCCGAGTAGGTGGGATTACAGGCATGCACCACCTTGCCTGGCTAAGGTTTTTTTTTTCTGTATTTTTTGTAGAGATGGGGCTTCACCGTGTTGGCCAGGGTGGTCTCAATCTTCTCACCTTCTGATCCACCTGCCTCGGCCTCCCAAAGTTCTGGGATTATAGGTGTGAGCCACTGCACCCAGCCCAGGGGAGTGACTCTTAATGGCCAATAGGCCAGGTCCTGGAAGCCAAGGACCATGGAAAAGGAGAGGGGAAACCACAACCTCCCACCAGCCCAATCATTGCAGAAACCCATCAGGGTGGGCCAGTGTGAGATGACCCCAGTCTTATTTGTGTATATGTCAGCCCCCACCCCAATGGCTCTTTCCCCCACAGCTGTCAATGGGAAGGTGGTGATGTTAGACACCCTCCTCTACAGTTTACTTGGGGGTGTCTGAGCGTCTGCCTCTCACTTTTCTCTGCCCCGTTTTTAGAGTGCTGGCTGAGGCAATAGAGTGGGTTTCTCTAGAGAAACTAGCAGATAGATTTGGGGCAGTCACATCTACCTCCTTGACTTTATCCTCAGAGCTTTTGTAACTGCCATGTCCCTTGCTTGCAAAGCTCCTTCCTGCAGGTCCCCACACGGCCCCCTTTCCACCTCCTTCAGGCCTTGGCTCAAATGCCCACTTTGCAGGGAAGTCTTCCTGGACTTACAGTCCACTGTTCTCACTTTATTTTATTTATTTATTTTTTTGTGGAGATAGGGTCTCACTCTATTGCTCAGGATGGAGTGCAATGACATAAACATAGCTCACTGCAGCCTTGGCCTCCTGGGCTCAAGTGATTCTCTCACCTCAGCCTCCTGAGTAGCTGGCACTACAGTACACATCCCCATGCCTAGCTAGTTTTTTAAACTTACATTTTTAGGGACTTGGTCTTGCTAAGTTGCCCAGGCTGGTCTTGAACTTCTGGCCTCCAGCAATCCTCTCACCTCAGGCTCCTGAGTAGCTGGAATTACAGGTGTGAGTCACCATGCTCAGCTCTGCTTTCTTTTTATCCATAGCATTCACCCCCACCTGACCAAGTGGATTTTACTTACCTTTTTTGTTCATTTATTGTTTCCTTCCCCACCCAGCCACATAAGCTTCAAGAGGACAGGGATCCAGAGAAATTTCTCGACACCTACTCTAAGCCAGTCACAGCTTTAGGCACTGGGGAGTCGGAGATGAGCTGGGTGTGGAGCCTACTCTCTAGCAGCTGGCCGTGAAGCAGGGGCATGCCCAGCAGGGCTCTGGGACTGTGTGGGTAGGGGAAGCTGGTACCTGTGTAGAGGTGGCTGAGGCCCAGGCTGAGTTCCGAGCAGGTAGATGTGTTTCTATCCTGGCCTGGTCCTCAGTGCCACTCTAAGGTGCACTGCACTAGCCAGGGCCCTGAACTAGGAAGCAGGCTGGGGCTAGGCCTGGCCCATGGCTGACTTTCCATGGGATCTTGGACAAATCACTTCCTGGTGCAAACTTCATTTTTCTCATCTGTCCAAGAAGAAAATCCTATTGCCCACTGCAATTTTAATGGGAAAGCCTCTCAGGGACCTGCAAACCCTTTCTCCTTCAGAACTGGCCAGATGAAAGGAAGACTTGTTCCGAGGCTTCTGTCTGATAGATCCGATAAAGCTCTCTGGCCTCGGCTGCGTGGCCCCTGGGACGGCTCCCATTTTTGTGCTCTTAGCACAGAAGCACAGTGGAACTTTGATGACTTAAGAGGCCCTTTGCTTTGTCTCCACACAGACCTTACCTGACAAAGGCAGCTTTCAGTGCTCCTATTCTCCCCAGACTTGCTTTGTATTCCTAACCCCTTACCTGAAAGGCCAGGAGCCTTCCAAGGGCCTGTCCTCCGCATGGCAGCGCTGGGGATCTAGATGGAGGAAAGCAAAGGCGCAGACGCAGAGGCCTCTCTGTTCCCTGCGCCAGGGTCCCTGCAGGTGACGTGATCTCTCTTCGGCTTTCCTGTCCCAGAGGTCAGTTGTAGAGGCAGAGATCCCATTACTTGGCCTTGCAATCTATAACTTCCTTGTGCCTTGTGTCTTACAGAAATTTAAAGAATATGTGAATGGCAGTAACCTCATCACCAAGCTGCAGGCCAAGCACGATTTACTCAAGCAGACCCTGGGCGAAGGTGAGTGAGGTGGTGGAGGCCCTCTGGGAGGAGCTGTGTTCCCCACTGCGTTTCACTGTGGCCCCCTGACATGTTGAGCTGTTTAAGCTTGAGACAGCGGGCACCTGGCAGAATGAACCTGGACTTCCCTACCAGGACTGAGCAGGCTGGGAAAATCACCTTGGTACAGATGCCTTGAGGGGTCCAATCTGGCTATAGAAAATAGAGGGCATGACTTGCTTTTTGATTAATAGAAAGAAAAATAAATAAATAGAGGGCAACCACAAGTCTTGGTTTAGGTTGGCAGGGATGGTCCAAGGCAAAGTGATAGAGTGGCCCCCATCAGGTAGGGAGTGGGAAGCCAGAGCCTCAGAGGCCAACACTGATGTTTTTCAGCAGACACTATTTGCAAGGAATACTACTGGAGTGTCTTGTCAGGGTTCTAGGTCCAGAAAAGGAAAATCTATACATGTAAGTCAGGGTTTGGTCCTTGAGGGGAGCTGGAGACTAGGCTGAAAGCCACCCAGTGCCTTCCGGTGGTAGTTGGAATAAAATCCCAGCTGCTCTTATGGCACGTGAGGCCTTACAGCACTTGGCTTCTGCCTGCTTCCCTGACCTCATCCGTCATTCTCTTCTCCCTTACTGTGCTGCAGCCATATTGAGCAAATTTCTGCCCTTCAGGACTCACCAAGCTTATTCCTGCCCCAGGGACTTTGCATCTGCATGAGTAACCACCACCCAAATCAGGGGATAGAGCATTTCAGTCACCCTCAAATATCCCTTGTACTCTTTTGCAGTCAGCCCCGTATGCTCCACTTTGCTCTGTTTCTGTCACTGCAGATTAGTTCTGTGTGTTCCAGGTAGTAAGAGCTGGGGAGCTTTGGGGACTGATGGAAATAAATGTTCCATATCCTGATTTGAGGAGTGATTATACATGGGGGTAGACATTGGTTAAAACTTGTTGATTGGGGGATAGGAGTGGGGAAGACTTAGTTGCAGTGAGCTTTTTCTTCATTCTTTCCCTCTAAATTTTACCCATACCGACATTTCAGTATCAGGCCAGGGTATAAGGGGGACGTGGGAGGAGTATGGGTAGCAAAGAGGGAAGAAAAAAAGTGAGAATGGAGCAGAAAGGAAGAAAGTCCAAGAGTGGAGCTCAGGATGTATGTGCCATGAGGGCAGCATCTAAGACTAGCATTAAAGAGGAGGATTGGTGTTTATAGGCACAGGGCAGGGGGCTGTTCCTCATGAGGCAGGTAACAAAAGGCAGGACCATATGAGTAGGTGGCTACTTGCATTTTTGAAATTAGATGCTGAATTTAGAAAATTAGATCTTCTTTTAAAAAATAAGATCCTGAGCCTGGTGCAGTGGCCTGCCCACGCCTTCTTGGTGCAGAAGCACAGTGGAGCTTTGATGACTAAAGAGGCCCTTTGCTTTGTCTTCCGGGTGCCCTTACCAGACAAAGGTAGCTTTCACTTTCACTGCTCCCATTCTCCAGGGGGCTTGCTTTGTATTCTCAACTCAAATGATGATGATGATGGCAGTCATCATCATCATCATCACCACCATATTTAGTTTTGGTTGGCATAACTCCTGGTCCATTTGGTCCTCCAAGTTTATTTAGCCTTCAACTATGCCTTGCTCTAAGATGGCTCTACCAGTCCCTCTTCTGAGTTTTGAGCTGATTAGCAACAAAAAACTGGAAAATGCAATTTCAGAAGTAGAAATTTCAGATAAGAAAAAGCCATCTGGAAGAATCTCTGTACTCCTGTGTTTCTGTGAGCTGGCCGTGGAAAGGCTCACTGTGTGCTTCCTTTGACAAGTGAATGGTTCTTGATAGACTGGTCAGTTCTAGGGAAGTTTTTTTTATTTGTTTGTTTTGTTTTTTAAAAAAGTAAACTTTCTATTTTAAAGCAGTTTCAGAAAAGTTGGGAAGATAGTGTGAAGTTTTCATATACTCCACATCTAATTTGCCCTATTATTGACATTTTACATTAGTATGGTATATTTGTCAGCAGTAATGAATACTGATTCATTATTATCAACTGAAGTTAATAAATTACTGAATGACTGAAAAGGATGAAAGCTGAATAAGTTGAGACCAAATCTCCAGTCATTTTTATATAGCCACTGTACGATAAAGATACATGTAGATTCTTAGGGCATTGAGCGAAAGGGAGAATTTGCAACCAGGAGAATTTGCACTGACCTAATTGATAAATTGGAAATTGCCCATTGGGTGAAGGAAGGAGAGAAAAAAAAATCAGCAGGCCAAAGAGAGCTCAGAATCTTTGCGAATTCGTCCTTCTGAGTGTCAACTGGTGATTCACCTTTTCCTGAGCTTTTTGGTTCTTCTATTCAGTAGAACTCTCTTCTAAGAGTAGGGTAGGGTTACAGCTGCATCAGTGGCCTTTTTATGCCAGGTGAGGGCTATTTTGTATTGGGAGGGGATGATCTGGAAATCTTGAAAGCAGGTGAGAAGTATGAAGCCAACAGGATATTTTGGCTAGAAAGATACAAGGCTTCTTTTCTTTTAAATGAGATGAAGTATCATATCCAGTGCCTCAGTTTCTCTAAAGTTCAGTAGCTTTCCTTTCTTTGTGGCTTTGCTTTCCATAGTTTCAGTTACTTGTGATTAACTGTGGCCTGAAAATATTGTGTGTTCTGGGTAATAAGAGGGGGGAGCTTTGGGGGCTGATAGAAATAAATGTTCCATATTCTGATTTGAGTGGTGGTTATACATAGGGGTAGGCATTTGTTAAAACTCCTTGACTGAGGGATAGGAGTGGGGAAGACTTAGTTGCCGTGAGCCTTTTCTTCATCCTTCCCTTTAAATTTAGAATGGAAAATTCCTGAAATAAACAATTCATAAGTTTTAAATTTCTCACTGTTTTGAGTAGCACAATGAAATCTTATGCCATCACACTCCATCTCTGCAAGGACATGAATCCTCCCTTTGTCCAGCATATCCACCCTGGATCTGGTACCCACCTACTAGCCACTTAGTAGCTGTCTTGGTTATCAGATCGAAAAAAGACAGGGCATGTAGAATTTGGGACTATCCATAGTTTCAGGCATCCGCTGGGTCTTGGAACATACTTCTCAAATATAAGCAGGGACTACTGTACTCTTTTGACAGGATGGCTCAAGGAAACTACAAGTTAGATGAAACCCAAGGTCTTTTTGGTCAGCTTTACTTAGAAGCAAATTTGAGAACATGATTGACCCCAGACACACAAGTCAAAAAGCTTCCAGGTGCTCAGCAAATAGCATTCCCTGTTACAAAGGATGTCACTGGCACCTCTTGGAGCAAGAGCACACATGTTGACTGTCACTATGCCATTTTATTGGCCAGAGAATTCTCAGTTCATCATCATCTCTGAGTCATAGACTTATGACCTTTTTGTTGCTCTGGGATGTGGGTAGTCTGTAAGCTCTGGGGTTTACACTCAAGATGTGGGTGGTTTTTCAATTTCTGAAAGCCCCTCAAGGATGAATGAATAGTACACTGCCTATAGAAGGGAAGAAGCATAACTTTTTCAGGCCAAGATGTAATCACCCATTATAGAGCAAAACGGCCACCAGGACCAGGTTGTCTGACTTTCTAGAAAATGACTGAACCAGCAACTATAAAATATATTTTTTAAATCCCAACAGGTCTCAGAAGGCAAAGGATGGGCATTTTTTGATTTCCCATATTTGCGAGACATTGAGTCACCCTATTTCTAAAGGTGTTGGTTGTGGGATTCTTGAGAGCTGGAATGTGAGTCTGAAGCTAATAGACGACATATTAGATTCTGTGCCAGAGAAAGTCTGCCTTGAGTGTGTTCCGACATCCACTCCACATCCTGAAACCTTTGATTTCTACCTGCCCCCATCTGTCTACCCATCTATCCAAGGGCACAGGCATTTTGTTTGGCCAGGCCTGGGGGAGATAGTGGTACACAGAAAGGTAAGGTCCCTGCCCTCATGGAAAAGAGACACCTCAACTGTTAAACAAACTACTAAGTAAAGAATGATAATTGAGCTGGGTGTGGTGGTGGCCCTGTAATCCCAGCTACTTAGGAGGCTGAGGCAGGAGAATCGCTTGAGGTGAGGCAGTGGAGGCTGTAGTGAGCAGCACGCCACTGCATTCCAGCCTGGGCAACAAAGCAAGTCTCTGTCTCTTATTAAAACACACACACACACACAAAAAAAACGGGGGATGGGGTGGGGATTATAATTGTGTTAAGTGCCATGAATGAAAAATTTGAGATAGAGAGCAATTGTATATATGTCGGGGAGAGATGGGGGGGACCTGCTTTAGATAGGGTGATCGGAGAGGCTTCCTAGGGGAATTGCTGTTTCAGCTGAAACTAAAGGATGAGAAGGTGTCAGTCAAGTGAAAACCCAGGGAAAGAGTTTCTGGGGAAGAGGGGACAGCATTTTCAAATGCAGGAAAAGATGTGGTGAGTTAGAAGAATTGAGAGAAGGGCATTGTAACTAGACCATGTTGAGTACATAGAAGAGTGGACAGTTTGGGAATCCAGAGGAGGGGGGGACAGGAAATTAACCCTCCTTGTCCACTACAGTCTTAGGCCATTGCCTGACCACTTTCATGGGTTGCCATCTGCTCTAACAGGAGGGCTTGGGTTTACCTGAAAATTTTACCCAAACTGGTGTCTGGTAGGAATTTGCTCTTGATTCCAGGCATACAGTCAAATCAAACAGGACAAATTTCCCTTTTTTTTTTTTTTTTTTTTTGAGATGTGATCTCAGCTCACTGCAACTTCTGCCTCTTGGATTCAAAGGATTCTCCTGCCTCAGCCTCCTGAGTAGCTGGGATTACAGGCACCTGACACAATGCCAGTCTAATTTTTGTATTTTTTTAGAAGAGATGGGGTTTCACTGTGTTGGTCAGGCTGGTCTCAAACTCCTGACCTCACGATCTGCCTGCCTTGGCCTCCCAAACTGCTGGGATTACAGGTGTGAGCCACTGCACCCAGACAACCTTACCTATTTTACCTATCTTTTCTCCTTTCTGGCTTTGGTCTTTGCTTCCAATTCCACCGATGTAACTGCTGTGGCTTTGCTCAGGAATTAAGGAGTTTCCTGTTGATTTGCCTCAAATTCTGTTTTCAGACCCCGGTTACTCTCTTCCTCTCCTTGTTTCCCTTCCTGGTCCCATTCTGCCTCTTTTTCTCTTCTTTTATTCTTTCCTTTTTTTTCCTGCAGAGAAAATGCTCAATTCTTTCTTCTAAAGTTCTCTTAATGTTAATGCTGGGGGGGTTTCAGAGTTGAGAGCTGTGCTGTCCAGTATGGTGGCCACTAGCCATGTGTGGCTGATGAAAACTTGAAACATGGCTAGTCTGAATTGGGATGTGCAATATTAACACCAGATTTTGAAGAGTTAGCACACACATACACACACAATAGAAAATATCTTATTAATTTTCTATATTGATACATATTGAAATGATAATCTTTTTGATAGTAGGTCAAATGAAATATATCATGAAAATTAATCTCACCTATTTCCTTTTTTTTTTTTTTTTTGAGATGGAATCTAGCTCTGTGGCTCAGGCTGGAGTGCAGTGGCACAATCTCAGCTCACAGCAACCTCCAGCTCCTGGGTTCAAGCAATTCTTGTGTTTCAGCCTCCCGAGTAACTGGGATTACAGGTGCCCACCACCACACCCAGCTAATTTTCATATTTTCAGTAAAGATGGCGTTTCACCATGTTGGCCAGGCTGGTCTCAAACTCCTGACCTCAAGTGATTCACCCACCTCAGCCTCCCAAAGTGCTGGGATTACAGGTGTGAGCCACCGCACCCAGCCTCACCTGTTTCTCTTAACGTTTTATAATGTAGCTACCAGAAATTGTGGCTTTTATAAATTTCTACTAGACAGTACTGGTTTCAGAGATTCTGAACTGGAAGCAGTTCTTAGAATATTAGGAAATGGAGAGCATTTTTGGAGCAGTGACTGGAATAATACTGCTGGTATTTGGTGAGTGAGATCTAGGGATATCAGCATCTGCAATGTACTAGACAGGCAATGAAGAATTTAAACTGAGGATATGAAGATTTAAAGAAAGGAAGTGGCTTGTCCAAGCTCACAAAGTGAGTTGATAAAAGAGTTAAACAGTAGGACTCAGGCCTCTTTGTTTTCAGTATAGTTTTGGTAAGAGAAGGAAAAGATATTATTTAATCTCTTCATTTTGAGTGCCACATCCCTGCCAAGGCAGCTGTCTTCTAATGTGTGGCATCCCTAAAGCCCACAAAGAGGGGATACTATAAGAAGCCAAGTACCGCCTTTACGGAGTCCCTGGGTCCGAGGCACATTCTGCTGGGGAAATCTATTCTCCCTCACCTTGTGTTTGTAGAGGTGAAACCAGCTTCCCTGGGTAAGCTTAGGTTTGAAGTTAGACCACCTGGATTGGAATCCAGACTCTACACTTAGCAGGGACTTGGGAAAGTCACTCCATTTCTCCAAGTCTGTTTGCTCATCTGTTGTGACAGGTATGACACCCTGTGTACAATTGTGCTGTGGCACTTATTACACTATTGTGTGATCTACTTATTGAGTCATTTGGCACTAAGCTTCTTGTAGGTAGAGCACTTGTTCATTCATTTACTCATTCTACAAATATTTATTGAGCACATACTTTGTGCCAAACACTGCCTGAGACCTTGGTGTCACAGCAGTTTTAAGAACTGACAAGATTCCTTCCCTCATACAACACAATATTTTCCAATGGAGATAGACTGGCAGTGGACAAGTAAATACATAATAAGCAAGAAAAGTATTAATGATAAGCTGCATGTATTGAGAATTTAAAGAGAAAAATTCTATCTATAAAGAGACAAGTGTCTGCTTTAGATAGAGGAAGCAGCCTAGGCAACATAGTAAGACCTCATCTCTACTAGAAAGAAAATAGCTGGGCATGGTGGTATGCACCTGGGATCGCATCTACTTGAGAGGCTGAGGCAGGAGGATTGCTTGAGCCCAGGAGATTGAGGTTGCAGTGAGCTGTGAGTGTACCACTGCACTGCAACCTGAGTTGACAAGAGTCTCAAAATAAAATAAATAGATAGATGAAGCTTGTCTCTGGACAGCTTTTAAGTTGAGACCCAAAAGACAAGGAGGAATGAGCCATGCAAAGGTTGGGGCCAAGAGAATTCCAGGCGGCAAATGCAAACGCCTACTTGAGGACCACACAGAAGCCTCTGCATCTGTAGCAGAGCACACAAAGGAGAGAGCATCCCGAGTAGATGGAGTAGCATTTTGAAGGGTCTACTCTGATCTCAAAGGGTTTATAAAGCAGAGTAAGAGGTCTGGATTTTGTCCCTTGTGCAAGACTCTAAGCAATGGAAGGACATGATCTGATTTACAGTTTAAAGAGGTTGCTTGGCTGCTGAGGCAAGAATGTATGGTAGTGGAATAGGAGACCCAGTTAAAAAGAAAGTAATCCAGGTAAGAGATGAGCATGGCCTGGGCTAAGAAGATAGTGTTAAAATGGAGAGAAGTGGACAAATTTAATTTATGAAGGAAAGACAGTTTTCAAGGGGAGTGCCTGTTAGACTTCTGGCTTAAAGAAGAGGGTGGGTGGATGTGCACCTATTGAGATATTGAAGACTTGGGTGAGAGTAAGTTTGGGGCATGGAAAGAAAGAGTGCTTTGGGGAACATTTAAGGTTTGAGATACAAAGAAGGCAATTTATGTTGAATGGATAAAGAAAATGTGGTCTACCCATATAATGGAATATTACAAAGCCATATAAAGAAATGAATTACTAAATCGTACTATATGGATAGACCCCAAAAGCTTTATGCTAAGTGAAAGAAGCCAGATGCAGAAGACCACATCTTATATAATTCCATCTATATAAAATGTCTTGATTAGGCAAACCTGTAGAGACAGGGAGCAGATTAGGGTTGCCAGGGGCTGGAAGCAGGAACAGGGAGTGACTATTAGTGGGCACAAGGAATCTTTTTCTGGGGATGGAAATGTTTTCAAATTGAATTCTGGTGAGTGTTGCATAACTCCTAATATTCACTAAAAATCTTTGAATTATACACTTCAAATGGGTGAATTTTATGATATATAAATTATACCTCAATAATGTTATTTTTTTTTAATTTTATTTATTTTATTTATTTATTTTTTTGAGATGGAGTTTTGCTCTTGTTGCCCAGGTTGGAGTGCAATGTTGCTATCTCGCTCACCACAACCTCCACCTCCCGGTTCAAGCGATTCTCCTTCCTCAGGCTCCTGAGTAGCTGGGATTACAGGTGTGCGCCACCAAACCCGGCTAAGTTTTGTGTTTTTAGTAGAGATGGGGTTTCTCCATGTTGGTCAGGTTGGTCTCGAACTCCTGACCTCAGGTGATCTGCCCGCCTCAGCCTCCCAAAGTGCTGGGATTACATGCATGAGCCACTGTGCCCAGCAGTAGTGCTATTTTTTTTTTTTTTTTTAAGATGACAGTGCATCTGAGTTTGGAATTCTAGGAAAGGGTAAGATCTGAATATAGAGTAAGGGGACTTCTGTAAGCACTTGCAGTTGCTTTGAGAGGGTATGTAGAAAAGGAAGGCAGTCCTCGGTCTGTGTCCTGATGGCATTCCAACATTTCAAGGTTTGAGGTTGGGCAGAATGAGGAGGAGACAGAAAGAGAATCTGAGGAAACTGCAGGGCAGGAAGAACACCTGGAAAATGTGGAGTCATGAAAGTGAACAGGAGAGAGCTTTGTAAGAAGGGTGCGGTGAACTGAGTAGAATGGTATGAAGAGGTCCAGTACAATAAGGGCAGTGAAGACAGTTGGATTCAGCCTCAAGGAGATCCTTGTTGACCTTAAGTGTTGATCTTGACAATAGCAGTCTCAGCCCAGGGATGAGGACAGAAGCCCAGCTGCAAAGGGGCGAGGAGGGAGCAGGTGGGGGAGGAAGCAGTGGTGCCTCCACACAGCTCCTTCAGAGAATTTCACTGTAAAGAAGAGCAGAGAAATGAGGATGTAGCTGGAAGGAGAAATGGGGTCAACAGAAAGATTAAAAGCTAGGTCATGCATTTCCAGAACATGTTAATATGTTGTTGGAAATGGTCCAGAAGAGAGGATAGTGGTGACGGGAGGGAGAGAAATTAAGGCCTGCAGAAATTAAGGCCCCCAGAAGGGAAGAGGGGATTGGAACCAGGGCATAAGGAGAAGGTCTGGAGGGGTAGGCAGGAGGGCCTCATGGAGGCAGGCAGTTGGAGAACCCATATTACTTGATTTTCTTTTCCAGTGAAGGAAATGAGAAGGTCTTCAGCTGAGAATGAAGGTGGAGGCAGGGCCACAGGAGCACCTGCCTTATGGTTGGTATCCTTCAGTGCCAGGCACACGACACAGGCTTAGTCAGTCTTCATTGCCATTAAACACTGCAGGAGTTTTTGAACTTTGGGAGGCATAGAAGTGATCACCAGGAGTGGTTGTTAAAATGTAGGTTTCTGGGTTTTTATTTCAGAGATTCTGATTCAGAAGACCCATGAGACAGCCAGGAAATCTGCATCTTTAACCAGAGGCCCAGATGTTTCTGATGCAAGTGGCCAGCGGGCTATAGTTTGAGAATCACTGAAAATATGTCTGTGAACAATAACGTGCATGAACACACCCCTACAAACAGGAGGCTTTTAATAAAGAATTAATAAGATGCAGTTCTTTTCAACAGACCATACCTTAGGCATAATTAGATTTCATATTTCATAAATAATTAAGACACATTGTGTTTTGTTTTTAGAAAAAGATGAATGTTCTTTGGTTTAAAAAGAAAAGGCAATTAAACGTTAACGTATACTTTTCTTTGCAGGGGAAAGAGCAGAATGCGGCACCACCAGGTGAGAGTGGGAGAGTCGTGTTTTCTTTCATCTGCTGCCCGAGGTGGGAGTGGGATGGGGCTGGGGAGGCACTGCTGAGAGCTGGAGAAGCAGGGATGGCTTCTTCACCAGTGTCCCCATGGGCTGGTGTGGGTGTGCCTGGGTGAGGCACAGCTGCTGCTTCGCTTGTTGGAGCATTAGACTGACAAAGCCATGCCCCTCCAGGCTGGCAATGGAAGGGGGCGCTTTTGGGGCTGCTGTGTGGCAGTGGGGTACCCTCCCTTTGCGCTGGCCATCAGGTGAGACAGTAATGTCTACTAAGAGTGGCTGAGGGCAGCCTGTAGGGGCCAGAGGCTGTGGGGTGGCTGTTGACCTCTCTCCCCATCTGCTACACTTCGCTGAGCAAACTGCCCAGCCTTGGTGCGAGGTCCAGCCTGAGGTCCCCACGTGCCAAGGCCTTGGGCCTGGCTTGGATTGTGCACAGCTGGACACACGCATGTGCATAGGCGTGTGCAGACTCCCTCGCCATCAACACCCTGGCTTGGACCTCATGGGCACTTGGATGGGCTGACAGAAAGCAACACATGGGTAACTTCTGCTTTCTCTCTAGCTTGTTCAACATCTTTTGTGCTTTTCCTTGAGCAGACCAGAGCCAGTGAACACTTTCCACTCAGCAGCTGATAGCCCAGGGACTCCCCTTTCAGAGAGCGTAGATCCATAAGTGGCTCTGTCACCAGCCAGGTTGTTTGCTTAGAGCTTATTTCATTTCTGCATCCCCAGTAAGAGATACTGAACTGCCTAGCTGGAATTCAGCCAGTGGCACAGAAGCCTGCACTTTTCCATCCCATGGCAGCAGAGCACTACTTTTTGCCTCACTTTCTGGGCCCAGGGAGCTGAGGGCATTCTTTCCTTTCCCACAAATGCTTCCCAGTGGCCCCAAATCCTGGAAAACTGTCATGTTCGGCAAAGCAAAGACGAACTTCCAACTCTCTCCTGCTCCTTGGGAAGGGAGTGGGGCAGAGGCTTGGAAAACCCTGGGTTTTCAGTTTCCTGGGCTTGGGATGGGGAGACGGAGGGCCCAACAGAAGTTTAGCCCATGCAGCTGTTCCTCTGGGCTCTGGCAATTTGGAAACATCAGGATGATTCACACCAGGCGAGCCTTTCTAGCACATGGGGCAGCAGATGTGCAGGTCACTTTCGAAGAACCTTTTAGAAACAAACCCATTATAATTTTTTTTTTCTGGCAATCGAATGTTGCCATAGTCTTAAAACAACAGAAGTCATATTTTACACCAAATTCTGCAAATAGTGAAACAGATGGGGGATGAATTGAGCTGTCCCTCACTTCCTTGTAATTCCTAGAACTCATGCAGAGAAGATTGTTCCAGCAGAGTGCAGGAGAGGAAATCTGTAATCAAACCCTTGGCCAGGTCTCAGGGTCCTCCTTCAGGGGAAAGTTGAGGGTTTGTTTTTTTTGTTTTGTCTTTTAAATAAAGCCCTCTGAAGTGTTGTCTTCCACACCCTCCTTGACCTGGGGCCTAGGAAATCCAAGCTGAGTTTATCAGACCTCCCACTTAGACACCCATCATTCAACTGCAGCTACCCTGCATTAAATTGCAGACCTAGCCTTGTGTACTCTGGTTCCTGGCCAAGGTCAAAGGCAACTTTGTTAGTAAACTAAAAGTCTCCCCTTACCTCCAAAATCATTATTTAACTTGTGGAAATTGTTGCCAACAATGTCTCTGTCCTGTGGCTCTGTCTGTATCTTCCATGGGCTCCCACACATGGTGGATATCATTTTTGGATGGTTATTTGAGCAGGATCCCCTTAGCCAAGTTGTGTCGACCTTGTATAGAGGAACTGGGTTTACGTATGGGCTGCAGCATGTTATATTCTTCTCACACTTCAGAACCTTATCTTAGACCAAATTCATAATAACCCTGTAATTCAGGCTGGCCAGATGTGATAATACATTTAAATTTAAAAGTGCATTGTAAATGTCAAAGCAAGATGCAAATATAAGGTTTGATTATTGTCATTCAAATGAACGTCTGGCTCCCCTTACCCAGGTTAACATGCCCTCATGGTCTGTATTAGAGATGAAATCACTTGAGATCTTGTCCAAACAGATGCAATGCAGTAGACAACTCATGCACAGCCTCCAAGGGCCCGACTGCCACCATTTGGGATATTGACCTCCAGGTCTATTAGGTTATCTAGGGGAATTTTTCATCACATCCTTTTAGTTGCAGGATAATTTTGAGGCCATTACCTATGTTGCCAACGTGTGTTAATTTTCATCTTGGTTAAAAGGCAGAAAGGGGACATTGGTCTCTGGTTTCTCTCTCTTCCTCTCTGTGGCTTTCTCTGTTCCTGTTTTCCCTGCCTCTCTTTCTTTCCTTTTTGCTCTGCATCTGGGCAGCAGAAGAGATGGAAGGCTTAGGCTGCCCCACTTTCCTTGGCCGAGCTGCCCCCCTGCTCCCCCACTTTGTGCCCCACCCAGCACTTCAGTAAGTCGGTATAGATTTGATATTGTGCAAAGTTGGGATAGCTACGTTTCCTTGTCAGAGATTCCAGACAGTGCACAGAGCACCACACAAAGAAAGAAATCCTGGTGTGATTGATGCAGTCCTTTGCTTTCTGGATTGGGCAGGAAAATGGGAAAACATATTCTATTTTCCCTCTATTCCTTTGTGTAAAATTTAAGAAAAATCAGAAACACTTAGGACTTTCTTTTAAGGAAATCCTCCAGTTGAACACCTTAGGTTTTTTGATATTAAATGTCCAACACCTGCTTTAAGAGTCTCCGCTCTTGCTGGCCATGAGAATTTAACAGATAATTTAATGTTACTTCTGGATGTTCTATGATGAGCCTTGAGAGTAGGAAGAGCTGAATTTACCCCCCAGCCTCAATCACATTTTATTGCGTGACCTTAGGCAAGTTTCTTCACCTCTTGTGGGCTCATTGGCCTTGTATGTAAAGTGAATTGAATATTCTTTCCTAACCTCACAGGGTTGTTGTGAGGTTATCATGCAATGTGATAAGGAAATGATCTGGGAACGTTCAAAAACAGAAACCAAACACTATGAAAACTGGGTGACAATGTTGCTGTCCTCAAGTTATTTCTAATCCCCCATTTAAAAACTTACGGCCTTGTGTCACATTTTTGACACTCTCTTTTACCTTTGGCGTTCGAAAATTTAAGAGCAGATCCTGTAAGAAACCCCACCCCCCCAAACACATACATCCTCAAAACTAAGTAATTTTTGAAAGAGAAATGACATGGACTTAGCTAACCAAATTGACATAGATCCACGATGGGCTTGAAATAATCTTGCCTGTTGTTTCTTTTCAAAATTTTGATCTGTGCTGTTATTTTGTTTCCATTGTTTGGGTGGCATGATATTTGGATTCACCTGGTTTTTGCCCATGCATGTACTAGAGCTAGCAGCATTTGCTCAATACTCAAACACCTAGGAGAAGTTGGTTAGCGGTCCTGGATGGCTGGGCTTCTGAAGGAGACAGGTACAACAAGCCCAGTCAGCAGAGGCAGCATGAATCTCATTTATCCTGATTGGCTGCATAGTCCAGAAGATTTCTTGCCCACTCACAGAAATCAATCAAGATTTGGGGGACCAGGTCTTTGCTTGTCATGTGTGGACACTATCTGTGCCTGGCTGAGTCCCCATTTGTTGCTATCCAAATTTTGAACCAAGCCATTTGAAAATGAACTGCCTCTCTTGGTTAGGGGCCCTCTTCTTAACCTTAAAAAGCCCTTTGCCCCAGAAGGCTGGCACCATTGAGTCAGGCCAACTTGTGTGGTGAAATGAGCAAATAAGCCTACACAGGTATATGCATGGTGAGCAATTCTGGAAACGGGTCCCGTGTTTGTTGCTGTTTCACTGGTGAACTGTGGTGTGATTACCCCCTCCCTGTGGCCAAGAGTGGAGTATACTTTAGGAATGAAAATCCTAAAGTAAAGCAAGACACTTTCAACCTGATCCCATGGCAAAGGTTACTGGGATAGATGAGTCCTTGGCTGAAAATAAAAAAGTGCCCTAAGACTCCATGATGGTGGCCTGGTAGGAGAAACCCCAAACTTGGGGCCAAAGAGTTTCAGGTCCCACTGTCAGTTCTTCTTCAGAGGATGCTTCAGTTTCTGCCTCTATAAAATGGGGCCACAAATTCAGGGTTGAGGTGATGCTTGAGGCCAGGTACAGTGGCTCACTCCTGTAATCCCAGCACTTTGGGAGGCCGAAGTGGGCGGATCTTGAGATCAGGAGTTTGAGACCAGTCTGGCCAACATGGTGCAACCCCATCTCTACTAAAGACACAAAAAATTAGCCGGGCCTGGTGTCGCGCACCTGTAATCTCAGCTACTTGGGAGGCTGAGTCAGGGGGAATCGCTTCAATGCAGGAGGTGGAAGTGGCAGTGAGCCGAGATCACATCATTGCATCACAGCCTGGGCTACAGGGTGAGATTCCGTCTCAAAAAAAAAAAAAAAAAAAAAAAAAAAGTGTACTTGACTAAAGAACAGGATAGTACCATCATCCTGGACCACCCGGGGACCCCAAAGAAGTTACAAGCTCCCTCATGGCATCAGTTTCTTCATCTCTGAAATGTGAATAGTAATTGCCTGGCTCTTAGATCAATGAAATAAAGATTAGTCAAGTGCATTTGAAATGCCAAGAGGCATTAGGAAGATCAGTGCCCTGGTATATTGGGAGTTGAGACTTGGTGATAAATTTAAGCCAAAATAATGAAAATTAACCCTCAAATCATGTTTGAAAGTCTCTTGCTTTCTCGGGCTACAGATTACATCTCCCTCCCCCTGATTCCCCCTCCATCTGGTCAGCTTTGCAGGATGACAGCCTCTGATTGGAGTTTCAGTGGTTTCTTGCACATGTACTATTTTCCCCCTAAGATTTAGAATGCAATTTGCATTATGTAAGAGTTGCTCCTGCTTGACATTGTGGGTAAATTAAGATCCCCTAAAACATCCAGAGGCCTTCAGATGGAACATTGGAAACCAATGTCTTGGCGGGGGGTTAGGGGCTTCCGTTTACATTTTGTGTTCTCCTTTAGTCATGGGTTTTAAGAGTATCTTTCCCAGTCATATGTTTATGTTGGTTGCTTTCTTGATTTCTTTTGTTCCGTTTTCCCCTAGGCCCCCCTGTCTTCCCCCTAAACCACAGAAAATGAGGAGACCTAGGCCTCTCTCAGTGTATAGCCATAAACTCTTTAACGGCAGTATGGAAGCATTCATTAAGGTACTTGCTGGGGAGCCGTGGAGTCCGCGAATGTGCCCAATGTAATGGCAGCCTCTGTCCACCTGCCTCCCTGCCAGTAGACAACCCTGTCCTTGGCCAGGCCCTGTGGAGCTAGTTCCTCACTGCAGCCTGCTCTTAGCTTCGGCGAGGACTTTTCACAGGAGCCGCTGTGGCGTCTAACCAGTTGCTCCTAAAGTGCCCTGTGCAATTCTCAGCCCTGGGGTAGGGATCAGATCATGACGAAACCCAGCGAAGTCCAAGTGGGGCTGAAATACCAGTGCAGCGCGCCCAGCCAGCCACACTTCATTGCTTCAGCAACTGCAGCCCTAACACCTGAGGGACAGTTAGAGAAACCCTATTCCCTCACTTCACACCCACATCTCCCAGGAGAAGCTGAATTGAAAGCAGCACAGAGGAAATCCCTGTGGGTATCAGTGTGTTTTTATACACGTTATGTTTCTTTAGTTGCATATATATATCAGCAAAGGAAACACTTACAGTTTTCATGAGAGAAAATCCTCCTACCTAGTTTTGCTTCCTGTTAGATGGTTTGGGAGAAGGGGAGAAGAGTTGCGGTTGTCCCTATTGAATTCTAGGTTAACCCTTTATACCTTAAACTAAAAATTAAAGTAGTTCAGCTGAGCGAGTTTCTCTTTTCTTTCCTCTTTGTTGTAAAGGGTAGGAGATCAAGCCACATCAGATATAATGGCTCAAGGGAAATTAAGATGATGATGGAGAGGCGAAGAGTGGGAAGATACTTGAGGAAGGGGGAGAAGCACTCTTAACATTACTTAGAGGAAGGGGGGAGGTCCCTGCAACTGATTTGAGAGCCCACTACCTTCTAATGAAGACATTCTCTGCAGAGAAGATGATAGATACCAATCAAGAGGGAAAACAAAGGCTCTTGGGCTTTGCCAATGACTTTGGAGTTATGGAGGATGCTTGTGTTCCGGCTCTCTACTCATGGTCCTCAGATAGGGTCCAGCACAGGACTTGCAGGACAACAACAGACTGGATATGGGTTTGGCCTTAGGCAGGGGAGAGGGTAAGCAAGACCAGCCTGGGTCCCCCGGACTGTCTCTGTCTGTGGGTGAGTTCTGGGGAAGGGAGAGTGGGGGAAAGGGAAAATGGAAGACTAGGGCCCAAGTCGGGACTGCGCAGGGGTGAGGGATGTCAAGGGCTGCTGTAGGATGCCTAACGAGACCGAAGCATGGAGGATTCCCAAAAGGAGGGGCCCATGGGTGCATTAGGAAGGAAGATCAGGAGGTGACCCAGAGGAAGTGGTTTATTGGGTCATGGGAGGGTGGGGCTGTGCCAAAGGAATCCTCTGTCTCCATCCTCCTTCCTCTCTCCTCCAAGACTTTCTTCTTTCACCTTTGCCCCTAAAAAAGCCACAGTCCATGGCCAAGAGGAGACTAGTTACTTTCCTCTCCCCTCAAGAAGCCAGTAGTGGAGCTTGGGGAGATTTTAAACGCAGGAAGGCAGAAAGTGGAAGGTGATTTAAGATGAGCACCTAGTGAGTTATCCCCACAAAAACAAGTTCTGGACAGGTGTGGTGGTTCACACTTGCAATCCTAGCACTTTGGGAGGCTGAGGTAGGAGGATGGCTTGAGCCTGGAAGGTCAAGGCTGCAGTGAGCTATAAGTCTGGGAGGTCAAGGCTGCAGTGAGCTATAATCGTGCCACTACACTCCAGCCTGGGTGACAGAGCGAGACCCTGTCTCAAAAATAACAACAGAATAAGTTCACAGCAAGAAGAGCTATGAATTCAAGCACAGGAGGCTTCTGGAGAGGCTTTGAAGGAAAGGTGGGAATAAAGAAGAGAAGAAAAAGACAGAAGGAATTATTGAAAGGAAGAATAGAAGGAATGAAGGCTCAGAGACAGGGACATCCTCAGTTTGCTGAAGGCTCAGAGACAGGGACATCTTCAGTTTGTTTAGGTCTTTGGAAATGGGTGATAAGTCAGGATACTTAGAAGGAATCAACTCTTATCTGACAGTACTTGACAAGTAGGTGTTCTGTTGAATTAGATATTTTTGTAATAGGTCCAACGTATCAGATGTGACTATAAAGTAATCTGACTTTATTCCTTCTGACCAACACATCAGCACCTAGTCAACCACATGAGTGTTTGCCCCTTTGAGGCAGTCACCTTGGGAAGCCACCTTCTTACCTGAATGTGTCGGCATTGCTGCAGCTGCTTTGGTAAATCTTCTTTAGCGCCTTGAGCATGGCCTTTACCAGTGTGGCCAAGACTTTGTATTCGAATGGACACCTTATCTTTGGAATAGAAAGCTCCATTTGGAAGCTGAGCTTTGTGATGCCATTGGAGGTGCAAAATGGCAAGAGGAATTGCTACAGTGGGGCTGTCTCCCTGGCCCCTAAAAGAGCCCTCAAGCAGCACCAGCCCAGAGCACTGGAGCAGTGGCAGCACTGTTAGAATAAGTGCATCACCTCCTAAGGGGAAAAGTTGGAGGAATAATACTCATTTGACTGGGAAAAAAGGCGTGTTTGTTAAGTACTATTTCTTTCATTCATTCATTCATTCATTCATTCATTCATTTATTGAGGCAGAGTCTCGCTGTATCACCCAGGCTCGAGTACAATCACGACTCACTGTAGCCTTGATCTCTTGGGCTCAAGTGATCCTCCTACCTCAGCCTCCTGAGTAGCTGGGGCTACACACATACACCACCATGCCTGGCTAATTTTTTTTAAATAATTTTTTTGTAGAGACAGGGTCTTACTATGTTGACCAGGTTGATCTTGAACTGCTGGGCCCAAGGGATCCTTCGCCTTGGCCTCCCAAAGTGCTGGGATTACAGGCATGCACCACTGTACCTCGCCTTACTATTGCATTGCTTTATAGTCACAGTACTCATCAGATACTATCAGTGCAGTTCAACAAACTCATATTGTGCACCTACTATCAGCTAGGAGGTCAATGTTTCACAGCACAGTTTTACTGTGAAAGATTATTAACTTTCAGATAATGCAAAGGCAGCGTAACGTATTCAATCCTTCAACTATTGAGAAAGGAATTTAATTTTCTATTATAATTCGCATGCCATCTAAAGAACATTGAACTAAGAGTCCCCAGTTTTGAAAAACCACACCTGTGAAAAGTTTTCCAATAAAATAACGTCTCTGGGCTCTACAATTATGATGGTTTAGAGGGACAAGGAAGCATCCTCAGGTTAATAAGTAAATGTTGCTAGGGTTTGATTTATACATTTCTAGGACCCTACCTGAATAAACTAACCCCTTTCAAAATCCTTGATGTTTTTTCATCCTCTCAGACAAAATGAGGCCTCATTTTTATAAGAGCCAGTTTTGAAGCCCAAGAGATTCACCTCTGGGACAAGGGGAGAATCCTCATCCTGTTTCTGTAAAATAAGATGACAATTACCTACTTCATGAGTTTGTGAGGAGCATTAAATGAGCCAATATATGTTATGTTTCTAGAGCACTGGATGGCACATAGTAAGCGCTATGCATCACCTATGATGATTAGCTCATAAAGCCTGTTAGACCAGGCTGTTTGCTCAGTTCTGGGATTCTGGTAGGTTTAGTCAGTATGTCAGGTAGCAGACAATTCCAGTTGTTGAGATGCTGAGACTGGACAGATGATGCTAGCTAGAAGGGACACATCTTCCAGGAGCCTGGATGGAATAAGTGCTCACCCCAGAGATGGACCTGCTGCACAGACGGAAAAAACAGACAGCACTCCCCTGAAAATGGGCATCATCAGTGGCTTTTAGTGAAAGTAAAGGCTCCAGTTCTGTCCCCAAGTTCATGAAGGCATTCTGACTCAACTTTCCTCCCTCCTCCAGGCCTTTCTCAGCTTTTGCATTCCTTAGTGCCAGTGTAAGGATCAAGAGGGTAGGAAGGAGAGCAAAGCCAAGTGGATACCCAAGAAAAGCAACTTAGGGTGTATGGTAGGGACACATGGGAAGCTGTTTGGAATTTGGTGTCAGGTGGAATCCTATGGGCCTCTATTGAGAAGGCACCTTGTAGAGATGATCTTGTTAGAACTGAACTTTTTACCAGGAATGAGGTTTCTTGAGCTGAATTCCAGAGACACTGTTCCAGTGGACATAATGGTCTATTTCTCTCCTTTTTGTGGGCAGCTGGGAGTACCTTACGGGGTGGTAGGTAGGCTTTTGTCCATGGGTGCATAAACAGTCTCTTTTGTTGAAGAAAAGCTAGGTGCAGGGATGGGAATGGGTCCACTCCACATAGTTGCTGTTCTTTTACAAGGACTGAAAGAGCCCCCCATGTCAACTGGTATCTGGGAGGGCAGCTAAGGCAGCCATGTGGGAAAGCTGGCTGGGTGGCTTCCAGAAGTCCCATGAGGCTCCCAGGCTCGGGGGTGGCCCTCCCCACAGGCTGGCTGTTTGGCAGGCTCCCCAGGACCTTGGCTGGCTGCCATTGCATTTCAGCGTTCACGGACTCTGAAGGATCTGCTTACTCTAACTGATCTTGTTCCTGCATAATGTTTTCTTTTTCTCCTGCTCTGCTGCCTGTTTATTTTTTGTTATCAGAGGAAGAAGAAATGCTCGAACCAGGAACCAGGTATTTACTAGAAAGGCCCATTAGCCCCATTCACCACGATGGAGACTGTCTTTAGTAGTGAATTCCAGAATAGAGCCCACCTTACCTGTTGCTGATGGGTCCACATTCTTGTCCTCTCCCTGGGCACAATCAGTCAAGGAAAAAATCCACAGATGGGGTGTGGATGAGCCAAGAACGTATCCAAATCTATGCTGTCTTCACAAGAGCATATTACATGTGCCTCATTGTTTACTCACCTTGTGAGGAGGCTGGGCATTTAATTCGGCCCCTTTCAAAGAAAGTTTAAAAGAATTTGATGCTCTTTAAGTGACATGGAATAACAGAGAGGTCAACCAATCATGGAATCCAAAAGAAAATGTCTCCCATCCTCCACAATCATTTGTGGCTGTAGACCAGTCTAGGAAGATGTCATTGAAAATACATTCACATCCCAGGTGCACATGTGGAGAATTGCATCTTATTCAGCCTTTTAGGCGAAGGTTGGCCCCTAGATGGCCAATGGCTGACATTGGCTGCCTCTAGAGCTTTTCCCTGTGACATGTTTACTGTGAAACGCAGTATGCATCTGGGTGTTTAGTTGTGACTTCATGAGTAGAACTGGTCTTCCCTTCTTTGAGTTCAAAATTTTCATCAGGGGCCAGCCTTGCTTCTCCCATGGTGTGCTCTTAATTCTGGCATTAGGTGCTGCAACAAATAGGATGAGGACTTGATCCTTGAGCACTGGGAAAATAGCAATGAGTTAAGACAAAGTGGAGGGGGAGGCAGAGAACTCTTCAAGGCCAGACTCCAGCCCCCTCTATATGGTGGTTCCCTCTCCATTGCCCAAGTGGGCCTACCAGGCCTCCTGAGCCCAGGTTCCTTGCCAACTGGGTAAGAAGACAGAGCATTTCTTTAAAATGATCTTAGCTATGCCTTTTTGTGCACACAGCTGAAGGCTCTCTATTGTAACTGTCTGTGGAGACTTTAGGATTAGCAGTTCCTTGCTTGTTTTCCTACTAATCTGATGGTACTAATATTCTGGCTTGAGTCTGTAATCTGTGTTTGCAATGTGTTTTTCCTGTGGTGGTTGTCAAGTCCCGTAAAACTCACAATTTTTCTTTTCTTAAGGATTCAGGACAAGCTATACCACTTGTAGTCGAGAGCTGCATCCGTTACATCAATTTATATGGTAAGCTGGATCTTGGGCCAGTGTTTTCAGCAATCTGCAGAACAGGTGCTAGGCTGTTCTGATAGGAAATGAGAGTCTAATTCATCCTGGAAGAATTCCCATCATGGCTCCGCTTTTAGGGAAAATACTGCATACAGCAGCTGCTCTTCTGAGTGCTGCTTTTGAGCCTGTGTGTTGGATGGAGATCATGGTAAAAGGATCCAAGACCTAGGAAAATGAGAGTAGAAAGGGCATGGACAAGATAACTCAACCCTATAGCTCTGTGCTTTGAGGAGTGAATAGAGTCGGCCAATAAATCAGCTAATACTACTAGATTATAAGCTCCATGAAGGTATTACGTTGATGCAAAAGTAATTTTTGCTATTACTTTTGAATGGCAAAAACTGCAACTACTTTCGTGCATGGTGTCTGAGATTTGTTAGCCATGGTGTCACCAAAACATAACTGGTGTTTATCCACTCATTCATTTCTCCAAAACTATATTTATTGAGTGCATAATAGGCACTGCTTTGGACAATGGGAATACAGGCATGAACAAGACAGGTGCAGTACCTGCCCTGCGTAGCTTACATTTCCAATGAAAAGGGCAAGGAGATTATCAAGTGGAAAAATAAATAATATCATTTGAGATAGTGAAAATGCCATGGAGCTAATTAAAAGGGGATAGAGAATGGCTGGAGGGGAGGGGGAGGTGCTTTGGCTAAGGTGGTGAGTAGAGATGTCTCCAAGGGGCTGATGTTTGAACTAGGTAGTACCTGAGTAGAAGCAGCCAGCTATGCAGTCCAGGTGGAGAGAGTGGAGGACGGCGAGTGGAAAGCCCTAGTGTGGGGAGGAAGGTCACTGTGGCTGGGTGGTAAGGAGCCAGGAGGATGGACTCAGAGACTTGGGCGGTAGAAGTTCAATATTATTTAATTAAAGAGAGGAATAAGCATTTATTGAGGCCATACTATGTACAAACCAAACTTTGACCAAAGCCTGCCTTTGAGAGTAAACACTTCCTAAATTGTCATGTGGAAAACTGTTTTATATAGGAAAACAGAGGTAGGGAAAGTATCACAGGCTCCCCCATTAATTCCCATTTAAGTGGAAACAGACCCTTTAATTCCTTCAGCTGTGCAAGCTGCTGTTATGTCATTACTGTCTTGTCACATATAAAGGTCTTCTCTTTGTTAAGGCCTTGTAGAAACATGTAAAAAAATGAAATTGTTTTACTTAATAATTGAATCTCTCCCAAGTCCAAGCCAGAATGTACCCTAGAGTCTAGCTTTTCTTGAAGGCAGAACATGTCTGTGTACAGGGAAGGAAAGGTATTGATACAAACTTCTTGTGGCCTTTTCCTTTAAGCTCAAACAGAAGATCACAAATGTATAAAACCGATGTATCCGAGGATTTTGGCCAGCTGTACTTCACTGTGAAGGCCATTTTTGGAGACCTTCGTAGGGAATGACTCTATTATAAAGGATCGGGGGGAGAAAGGGAAAAGCAATGGGGAGAGTCACTGATATTCTTGTGGTCTAATGAACTCGAGGTCTCATGGATTTATTATTTCTTTTTGTGTCCTTCTTTTTTAGGACTCCAGCAGCAGGGGATCTTCAGAGTGCCAGGATCTCAGGTGGAAGTCAATGACATCAAAAATTCCTTTGAGAGAGGTGGGTACAGAGCGACCATCTTAAGCTCGTGCTAGGGGAAACCAGGGTGAACATTCCCATGTGTCTTGGAGCTAGTGGTGTGCAGGAGCTGATTGTGCACATCTCTTCCCAACTTCACATTCAGTGACTTTGTCCTGGTACTTGGAATAAGCCATGACTGGAGTGTTTACACCACAGAAATTGGCAAACACTGAGTTCTAATTGTTTCCCCACCAAAGAGCTAACTGTTTAACATTTACCTACCACCAGCACCAGCACCACTGCCGTCACTACCACCACCACCACTACCACTGCCACTACTACTATTACTACTGTTACTGCTTATGGGTGACTTTCTCCAGCAGACTTCACAGTGGTTGCCAGGAAAGGGTTCCTTGTGAAGAGCTCTGGAATATTTATGTGAATCTGTAAAGGATGCTACATTTTATAATTGGAAGAACATAGAAAATACTGAGTGGCTTTTAGGATATCTTAATTTTTAATTTTTTATGCAGTAGTTTCGGCAAGCCACACATTGGGAGGAAGAGATTATATACTCCCTCCACCCCCTGGAGAGATGACCTAGTTCCCATTTCAATTTAAACAAGGATATGAAAGCTTATTAGAAGTAAGGTGGACCACTAGACCAGGACACGTGATATATCTGGTGTAGTCTCTCTGGGCCTCAGAATCCCTGATAGGAACAGATGGCCAGTGACACTGTCCAAGCCGTAAGTACTCACTGGGTTAGGAAACGCTCAATTCTTACACCTCTGCCTTTGAATATTCAATGCTTATCTCACTGCTACACTGAAACAGAATCCATGTATTTTCATTTGAGGAAATATTTTCAATGCCACTCCCTGATTCTAGAACAAAACCCAACATTAGCAAGTCCGTAACCTCATCCTAAGGGAGGAAAGGAGAGCTGGAATATAGGTATCCCAAATAATATCTCTGCCTCCAGTTTTCCAATATTTGAAAAGGTCATGTCTCCATAATCCATTCCTTCTCAACTCTGATTTACTGCCTTCCTCTCTGAGTGGTTCTGGTACTGAGGACCCCAATCCCACACCCCTTTACTAGCAGTACATCATATCCCAAAACATATGGGTTACCCCTGTTGGTTGTGCTCTGAGCAGGCCTCTCTCTGTGTTTCCGACTTATTACCTAGCTCCCCTCCCACCCCAAAGGAGCTGCCTCTTGATCTGCCTCTCTGCCTCCCAGTCCTCTCCATTCCATCCTGAAGTGGAGGGAGCATTCTGCAGCCCTAAGCAGTACTGCCACGGCCTGCAGGCACAGACCCTCTGGGGATGTCGGCACTCTGGGTTGGAACCATGTGTAGACAGTGAAATTTGACTGTATTTTGTGCTCAGTGGCCTCCTACGATCTAGGAGAGCTTTGTTTCAGGAGCCTGCTCCAGGATCTTGGGTGCTTAAAACCAGGGAGCCCCAGGACCCCCTTGTTCCAGCTCCTACTCAGGCACTGAGCCCTACACCATACAAGGTAATGGACTAGGGCCTGGAAATGCAATATGAACAAAACACAGTCACTACTAGTGGGGGAGCCAGTTTAGTCAACAGCCAGTATAATCAGTGCAATCAGTGGAGAAGGCACTGAGGAGAGTAGGAGTCCCCAGCCCAGCCTGGATGGAGTGGGGGAGGAATAGCAAAGGCAGACAAAGCTTCCTTGGGAAAAAATGCCTAGCTGAGGCTTGAAGAGCAAGAGCCAGGGGAAGCAGGGGGCAAAGAAGGGGCATTCCTAGCCAAGAGAACAGCATGTGCAAAGGCCAGAAAGCAAGAGGTCTCTCCCATCAGTGTCCCTGATGCAAGTGTCATTCGTCATTGCTCTGAGCCTCTCTTGACAGCACTGGACAGTCCAACCCAGAGTTTTGTTTCTTCATTTTCCCCAACTCCTTACACTCCTGCTGCCCTGTGTGCATTTACAGTGAACAGAACCATAGTCTGGAACCTTTGCTGGTTGCCTCCTCCTGGGCTCATCCCATTATACAGAATGCCTTGTCACCCTGCCTTGAATCTCATGGGCAAACTCACTGCATGGTGCCTCCAGCCTGGCAACCGCCTTGCCTGACATTTCCCTTCCTCTCCATATTCTGTAGGTAACCTTGTTGCCACAGGCAACCCCACCCTTTCCCTACCCGGTAGCACTGCTTTTTTTCCTTCTTGAATGTGATTTTCTAAGGTCAGCACCTCCTGTCACCTGCTTTGGTGCTTTGCAGGGGTGATGTGCAATTTAAAAGAATTCTCTGCTCCTAACAAGGCTTGGATCGCCTCAGACAGTGCCCAGCTGGGCAGAGAACACCTGAACTAAATCTCAGCTGTAAAAAATATTTTCTCCTTTTTCTTTGCCTCATGTCTGCAATTGGCCTCACTCCCCCCTCCCCATCGTTCCAAAACGAATCTCATTCTCTTGCCAGCGGGTCCTTCTGCTCCACCAGAGCCAACAATGAAGCATGCTTTCCTCGAAAGAATCGTTTCTAGTATGTCTTTTTATAAAAATCCTTCCCTGGATTTTCTGAGCCAGTGCCACATTTCTCACTTATTCTTTTCTGTTCCTTGGTATTCACCAAGCACATTCCCTGGGTTTGGCTCCTAACCTGGCTAACCCTCAGGGCTGCCTCCTCCCGCCCCTCCTCAGACTAGGGTCTTCCCTCTTCCTGGCCCTCAGCCTGCTTATCTCCATGTTCCCCTGGCGACGGAGTGGCCTGAACCTGGGCCCGACTCAATATTCTCTTCTCTCCCACTCTTCACATCCCACATGGTTTAACTCGTGACTAAATCTCCTCCCCCAAACCAGTACATTGTGTGTTTTTCCTTTCTTCCTGTATTTTATTTACTTGTTTATTTTTGGAGACAGGATCTCTGCCTCCCCTGGCTCAGGTGATCCTCCCACCTCAGCGCCCCCGAGTAGCTGGGATTACAGGTGTGTACCACCATGCCTGGCTAATTTTTCTATTTTTTGTAGAGATGGGGTTTTGCCGTGTTGCCCAGGCTGGTCTTGAACTCCTGGGCTCAAAGCAATGCACCTGCCTCCACCTCCCAAAGTGCTGGGATTTCAGGTGTGAGCCACTGCTCTGACATCTTCCTTTTATTTTTTAAAATTAAATCTAATCCCTGCAGGGTGCCTGTCATTTATCATTTGTTAAAAGGGATTTGGGTCTTGTTCTTCCTTGGCCCCATGTTTCCTTTCTCCTGGGCAGAGGTCTTCCCAAAGTTCCTTGCCTAAGGCTGTTGAAAGGAGCACAGTTTTCCTTAAGCTCTTGAAAAGTGATAGCATGTTGGAAATCCACTCCTGGCTTATTATTCTTAAGTCTACTTTTTTTTTCCTTTTCATATGAGTCAACCAGAGTTTTAGTTGGAATTCTTTTTGTTGTTGTCGTCAGTAAATCTTAAACTCACTGTTCAAGTTTTGAGATCTCCCTATAAATATTCTGACAAAATGAAGGAGAAAAAAAAACATCATGAAAGGCAGGAATTAGCAGCTGAGCTGTGGAGTGAGCTGTGGTTTGTTTTTGTCTCCCAGAGGATCCCCCACAAGCCTCTCTCTAGGTGCCACCTTTGTATGCACAGATGGGAGTGCTGAGATCTCTCCTTATGTGAAGGGGGTGCTTTGGCAAAGAGGCAATGGCTCTCTTCTGCTGTGGGATCTAGGCAGGGTTTGGATGTGGGGCTGAAGGCATGCTGTGTAGGCTCTGGCACACTCTAGACTCTGGATCTGACCCTTCTGAGATCTGTGTCCTACCTCGAGAAGAGGGATGGAAGCAGGAGATGCTGGGCAGGGTTGTTGTGTCGAGGGGCTTGAGGACCTGTGAACAGAGAGAACTGCCCCTCGTGAGAGAGACTGACTCCAAGCCTCCAGCAGCAAGTCTGACAGACCCTTTAAGCACAGACTGTGCACTCAGTCTCATCCTTGGATACAACCCTGCCTTAAAGCTGTTGGCAACGCCCAGGTGATCTGGGTAAGAGTAAGCTGCAGGCAGGGCCATTCATTAACAATGCCACCTCCCCAGGACATTAGCTAGCCAAGTGTGAACATGGGTTTCTTTCAGATTTGCCTGGAATGTTAGCTCTGATTCTCTTCCTGGAGAAAGTGTCATTCACAGGAACCATCCAGCTCATTTTGAGCTCTGGGATTCCATTCTCAGAGCCAAAACTGACTAGTTTGCAGAGAGCCAAAGGCCTGGGCTAATTGAAAAGAATGTTTGGGCAGCTCTATTTATGGACCGAGCGCCTTGCAGGAGGGATGGCGAGAACTAATGGCATGTGTATGTGTATGTGTATGTGTACATATGTAAAGTCAATATGCTCATCATGTTTAACAATGGGAGCTAGTACTAGGCAACATGGAGGAAAATATCCACGTGTTTTTGAATCATGAGACCACAGGAATGATGTGTGGAGCCAATAGGAAAACAGCTTAATATGGTACAGTTTTTGAATTCCTCAGGCTGCTACAGGGATAGAGAGGGAGGCTGAGGAGGTCAGGCTTAGACATCCCCCACCCCAGTTCAACTAAGACAGCTTTGTTCTATAAGTTGATATTTCATAGGAATTTTTTTACTGAGAAATAAAACGGTTGGGATCTACTGTAAAGGATGGAAGGAAGAAAGGAAGAAAGGAAGGAAGGAAAGTAGATAAATATATACCTACTTACATAAGCAAGCATACATGCAGACAAATAGTTCCAAAAATCACAGGGAGAAGAAAATGTATCTCCCAGGGATTATGAGACCTTGGAGCTGCCAGCATCTGTGGTTGACTTTGTGATTGTGGGCACACTGCTTCACCTGCCAGGGCCTCAGCTCTCCCACAGGAGAGAATGGTGGTGTTGGAGCCATGTCTCCCTTAGTGCCATGCAATGGTGTTAGGAGAGATTGTATGCACAAATGTGCTTCTCACTTGAGAAGTGCTGTGTGAACACAGGTGATTTTTTGGTGTGTTTATTTTCTCTCCTCCTTCCTTACAACGAAGTCTTATGGGGGCAGCATCTTACCTCTCCAGTGGGAACATTTGAGAGATTGACCTATCAAACACGAGTATCTGGGCCACTGTGCACTGTTGTTCAGACTGGGCACTGCACAAGACTGCCCAGCCAAGAGACAGATGGGAACTGAACTCTGACTCATGCTCTGTATGCTGCCAGCCGTGGTGCAGGTATGGTGTACCAGGTGCAGGACGATTCTCTAATTTGATACTGAAGCATGTTGGGGCTAGGGAGGTTCTGGCAGTGACATGCATTCGCTTCTCACAGAAGCAGAGTAAAGAGATCCAAGGATGAGTTTCCAGTTCTGCTTTTCATTGCTTGCTAGCCCTAGAGGTGCTCTTAGCTGTTCAGGAGGAAAAGCAGCCCATTGTGTGGATGTCTCTGAACGTCTCAGAAAGGCAGCAGGAGCAACCTTCCCCATGGAAATTCGCAGTGGTGAACCTGCACAACAGCTCTGATTAAATTGAAAAGTGCTGTTCCCCTGAGATACCATTTTCCCTTGTCTAATTGGCAAAAATTTAAAACACTTACAATATGCCAGGGGCAGGGCTGTGGAAAACAACATTCTTGAGATGGCATTGCTCGTAGGAATATAAAATGGCATAGCCTCAGTGAAGAATTCGTCCCCGTCTGATAAAACTGTAAAGATGTCTACCCTATGACCCAGCTGTTCCACTTTTGGGAACTGATCACAGAAATCTGCCATGCATACAAAAACACAAGAACATTCACTGTGGCAATATTTATAATAACAAAATAGTAGAAAGAGGTCAAACGTTGACCATAAGAGGCTGATTGCATAAATTATGGTCTATCCATGAAGTAGAATACTTTGTAGCCCTTAAAAATAAATAAATAAATAGCGGTAGATCTCTGTGAACTAATGTGGAGGAATTTCCAGGATTTCTTGTTAAGTGAAGAAGAAGTCTATTTAGAAGTATACCACATTCTGTGTAAGAAATAAGAGGATGTTAAAAATAGGCCTAGGTATTTGCTTACACAGCAGGACAAACTAGAAATGAATGAAAATGGTGAAATAAAGGTGTGGAGGAGAGAAGGACAAGAATAGTGCTTCTCTGAGTGCAACTTTTGACTTTTGGACCCTATAAATGCTTTGTGCATTCAAAACTGTAAATTTAAAAAAGAATTTCTGAAAAAAAAATTAATACCTAAAATTAAATACAAAGAAAACCAAGTATGCTGCTTATCAAATTGATAGCTACAGAGAGAAACTTATGAACATGTACTCTGACCATACATTTTTAACAGCTCTATTGAATTATATACCATAAGGCTCACCCATTTTTAAAGCATACATTTCATGCAAATCAAAACCACAAATATCATCTCACCCCAGTTAGAACAACTATTATTAAAAAGGCAGAAAATAACAGATGCTGACAAGGATGCAGGGAAAAGGGAACTCTTATACACTGTTGGTGGGAATGTAAATTAATACAACCACTATGGAAAACAGCATGAAGTTTTCTCAAAAAACTAAAAATAGAACTACCATGCCATTCAGCAATCCCACTACTGGGTATTTATCTAAAGGAGAATAAATCAATGTAGCAAAAGGATACCTGCACTCCCATGTTTACTGCAGCACTATTCACAATAGCAAAGATACGGAAGTAACCTATGTGTCCACCAATACACGAATAGAAAAAGAAAATGTGGTGTATAATATATAGTGGAATGCTATCCATCAGTGAAGAAGAATGAAATTGTCATTTGCAGCAACATGTATAGAACTGAAGGACATTATGTTAAGTGAAATAAGCCATGCTCAGAAAGAAGACGATTGTATGTTCTCTCTCCTGTGTGGGAACTAGAATACTTGATCTCATGGACACAGAGGATAGAATGATAGGTGCCAGAGATTGGCAAGGGTGGGTGAGTGGGAGTGGGGAATGAAGAGAAGCTGGTTAGTGGGTACAAACATACAATTAGATAGAAGAAATAAGTTCTAAGGTTTGATAGTAGAATAGGGTGATGATACTTAACAACACTATTTTGTGTATTTCAAAATGACTAGAAGAGAGAACTTGAAATGATATAAATACACAGAAATGACAGATATTCAAGGTGATGGATACCGCAAATACCCTGACTTGATTGTTACACATTCTGTGCACCTAACAGTTACATGTACCTCATAAATATTTAAAATGTTATATATCAATAAAAGAAAAAAATACATTTCAGCAGTTTCTATTTAGAGTTATGCAATCATCATTATATTGTAACTTCAGAACTTTTTAATTATTCCCAAAAGGAATCTCATACCCATTTGCAAGTCCCTCCCACTGTCCTCCGCACCCTGGCCGCCAGCCCTAGGAAACCACTGATCTACTTTCTGTCTTCTGACCATATATCTCTTTAGTGAGATACATTTTGAAGACAAAAATACTAAACAATAACATAAACAAAAGCCCTGGAAAGAAATCTCAAGTTGTATGTAGCAGGTTTATTGTTAGTGGTAATATTGCGATTAAAACTGTTACACCATCATATGTGTATTATGATATGGCAGATGAATATATTTATTACTATTATTCAGAACCAAGATTTTTACTGTAAGAAAAAAAATGTACAAATACAAAATAAGTAAAAGTAATGAAAACTTTATTTTATATAAGAAACATCAGTATGAACTCATGAAAAAAAAATTCCAGTTCTATCCACTGAAAGGATCTCTTTACAACTCCTCTGCAGCAATGAGCACACCTAGTACCTAGATCTTGGTGTCTCCATATGATTCTCTACAAAAAGCAAAAAGAGCTCATTGGTGAAATCTTTGATTCCAGAGCTGGATAAAGGAAAGTAAAAAGTAATTGGTGATTTTTTTGTGTCCAGAAAGCAAGGAAGTGCTTAATGGAGGTCACATTAAAAGGACACAAGAAATTATACTTCCTGGCCAAATTTGGGACAATTTAAGTATTCTCAAAAATGGTGATGGTAATGGATAATCACAATTCAGTTAAAAATTACAAAAACAAGTATATAGAAATATTAACAATAAGGGGGTGAGGGTGGGTGACATGAGGACAGCTCTTCTTTACAAAAGAATGCCTGCTGATACACGGAGAGGAAATGACAGAATTAGAAAATCACCATGTTGCGACCCCCTATTGGAACAATTAATTTGGGCAAAAATCATCTCTGGATGCTAAAACCATTGGGTGAAACATGTTGGGCATTACATGCACATGGTCTCAGAGTATCATGACACTTTTAGTATCATTTCACGGATCATACTTATTACAAAGTGAGGGGAAAATACCTTTATAATGTAGCGATCCGGAGGCCACCACCTTAACCCAGTGATCAAGGCTGGCACCACCAGCAGCGGGACAGTCTGATGTATGTGCCTGCTAATGGGATGCATTAAGGTGTTTGTAACATCTCCCATGTAGTGTTCCTGCCAAAAATATTTAATTAGAATCTAATCATGAGACAACAACAAATCCAGAGTGTGAGGCATTCTATAAAACAGCGGGGGTAGGGCTCTTCAGAAAGAGCCGATATTATAAAACACAAACTAGCATACAAAAATATAAGGGTGTGTTTTACACTTAAAGGACTCAAGAAACGTAACCACCATCTCCATGTAGTGTTCCTGCCAAAAATATTTAATTAGAATCTAATCATGAGACAACAACAAATCCAGAGTGTGAGGCATTCTATAAAACAGCGGGGGTAGGGCTCTTCAGAAAGAGCCGATATTATAAAACACAAACTAGCATACAAAAATATAAGGGTGTGTTTTACACTTAAAGGACTCAAGAAACGTAACCACCAAGTGAATTGTGTGAACATTGATTTGACCTTGGCTTTTGAACAAATTCTATAAAAGATACTGTGGGACAACTGGGGATATCTGAATTGTAGGCGGTCTATGAGATGTTATTTTTGAATGGCTAATTTTCTTAGGTGTAATAATATTGTGGTTACGTAGGCGAATATCCTTATTCTTAGGAGAAGTGTGTTGAAGTAGTTAGCAGTGGTGTGTTTTGATGTCTACAGAATAATCTCAAATAGTGGAGCAACAATAAACATAAATACAGAAAGAATGAGAAATCAAATATGGCAAGATGAGTGTAAGTGAAGGGTGATGGGTGTTCATTATTTTATTTTTTACAACTTTTCTATAGTTTTGAACATTTTGGTTTTTTTTGTCTTTTTTGGGGGGGGGGCTGCCAAATAAGGAGTTGCAGGGAGAACTTTAAACTTGCTGAAGGGGGGGCCTCATATGTGGGGGAAGGCTCCTCCCATCTGCCTTTCTGGTGGTTCGGGCTGGGCCAGGCCATCTCTTCTGCCATCTGATGCTCTCTGACTCCTTCCCAAGCTGAGACATCATCTCCTCTCTTGTTTCCACTCAGGTGAAGACCCCCTTGTGGACGATCAAAATGAACGAGATATCAATTCAGTCGCTGGTGTTTTAAAACTGTATTTCCGAGGACTGGAAAACCCACTCTTTCCTAAGGAAAGGTTTCAAGATTTGATATCTACTATTAGTAAGTATTTCCCAGGTTAAATGATCAATTCTTTGACAGATCATTGTTGGAGTTGAGCTACAGGCTCATTGCTGTGCCAGGCATAGAGGAGGAATATTATGAAAGAGGTGTAGCCTGCATCCTCATAGAACTGAAAGCAGAAATAGTAAGATAGCTTATAATGAAAGGGCTCATGGGCATACCACACCCCCTGGGTACAGAAGAAGCTCAGAGGAGAACCAGAGGAAGACTCGGTTTCACAGATCAGAGCCAAGAGAGTGCTGGGAGCAGAGTGTTCCGTGCACGGTGCTGGAGGCTGGAAGGGGAAAATGGAGCAAGATGGGGAAGACCTTGAATGCCTTGCAGACATTCCAGAGTTTTTCCCCTTGGGTGATGGGGGGAGCCATGGAAGGTCTAGAGGTCAGGTCAGCAGCATGACCAGCAAGGGAAATGGTGAAAGTAAGTTGACTGGGGATTTTCGCTGACATTACTAGTTAGTTGTAAGAAACTATTATGTTTCTGTGGATAAAATCAGGAGGAACCCAGTCTAGGGGGCTGATGTCATGGCACCTTGACTGTGAGATACCCAAATCCAAGGTAACCTTTTAGAATTTTTTTTTAAATAAGCTTTTAACTTTAGAATATTATAATTTTAGTCATTTAGAATAAACTTCTAAATTTCAATTCTAGTCATTTAGAATAAACTTTTAAATTTGATTCACGGAAAAGTTGCCCACACCCAGTTTCACTTGGGGTGTTTCTCACAATACTCTGAGAGATATTTGCAGCCAGGAAAGTGTCCCAGGAGATGACAAGAGAAGATAGAGGTTTGAGCTCTCTTCTATTGTGTGTGTAAAAGACCCTTCTGTTCCCCCTCTTCCCTCCACACTATTCCCTGCTCATCTTTCCAGACTTCTATACTGCAAACTCTATTCTAGACTGCTAAGGTCTGATCTTGCCTGAACCCTGTATCACTTGCTCAGCCAGTGTTTCCAGAACCCTCAAAAATCCTGTTCCTGTACAGGGCCCTGAGCAAATTTCAGGTCTAGGATGAACTGGAAACAGGGTTCAGAGATGAGATCCCAAGCATCTGCCAGACTTTGACTGATAGGTAGCTTGAGAGGTGGTGATATATTCAATGTTCATTTCCTGAGCAACTACTATGTGTCAGGCCTGTGCTGCAGCTGGTGTTTGTAAAGAGTTTAATAAAACATGGTCCCTGCCTGTGTCTGTCAGGACTCACAGTACCAGAAACCCAGCTTAAACCTGCTTACTTCATAAAAGGGAATGCATTGGTTCAGGTACCTGAAAAGCTTAGGGCCAGCTGGACTCAGACCCTCACACAGCATCAGCAGACATATGCACCCTCCGTCTCTATGCCAGCTTCACTCTTAGGTGGGATCCTCCTCTCAGGGGCCCCCACCATGATCCAGGCTTCCCTCCACCCAGATCCAAGAGGGCACCTTCCTGTGGGTTTCTCACAACCAAAGTCCCAAGAGTCGACTCTGATTGGTTCTTGGTTAGGCCACACCCCAGCCTCTTCCCTGTAGCCAGGGAGATGGATGCTCTGATTGGCTAGGCCAGGATCACCAATGATCCCCAGAATCAAGGGTAGACCTGGCTCTCCCATCCAGATGGGTTGAATGTAGGAGGTGTGGCGTGCAAACATTTGCTGCATCGCTCTCTGAGGATAAAAGGCATGCTGAAAGGCCCCTTTGTGTTACAGAACTGGAGAACCCAGCTGAGAGGGTGCACCAGATCCAACAAATCCTCATCACCCTTCCCCGCGTGGTCATCGTGGTCATGAGATACCTCTTCGCTTTCCTCAACCAGTGAGTACCTGGCCAAGGGGCCCCTTTTTGACTCAGGCCTGGCCTCCTTTGGGAGGGGGTGTCTTGAGACTTTTGCAGATGCTGTTTTTAAAGAAGAACATGGAACCCTCCTGGATTTGTATAGAGTCCCCCAAAAGACAGAAACCACAGGGGGAGGACTTGCCTTTCCCAGATGACTTGTGGGTAACTCCTCTCTCCTAGCCTCTCCCAGTATAGCGACGAGAACATGATGGATCCCTACAACCTGGCCATCTGCTTCGGGCCTACCCTCATGCACATCCCTGATGGGCAGGACCCTGTGTCCTGCCAGGCACACATCAATGAAGTCATCAAAACCATCATCATCCATCATGAAGCCATCTTCCCCAGCCCCCGGGAGCTAGAGGGACCAGTGTATGAAAAATGCATGGCTGGAGGGGGAAGATATTGGTAAGATGCCATTCCTCTTAATACTATTATTATTATCATCATCATCGTTGTTGCCACTGAACTGGAACAATAAGAAACCCTTCAGTTTTCTTAGTGCTTGATAGTCGGTGCTTCCATATGCATTTTCTCATCTGAGCTTCACAGCAGCCTCACATGAGAGATAGGTACAACAGTTAGGATTCTCTTGGTTACAAGGGACAGACATACAACTCAAATTGCCTTAAGCCAAATGAAATTTTATTGGTTTACCTAAGTAAAAAGTCTGGGGATGTGTTTTCAGGTATAGCTTGATCCAGGGGCTCAACTATCACCACAAGGACTTAGTCCTGCAATCTCAATCCCTTGACCCTGCTTTATTCTGTGTTGGCTTCGGTGTCAGACAGCCTTTTCCTTGGTGGTTGCAAGCAGGCAGCCAGCAACTTAAGATCTATAACTTACTCTCTTAGCATCTTCAATAGAAAAAGACCCTTTCCTTCCCATATGTTGCAACACAAACTCAAGAATTGTGTTTCATTGCTGAGATTTGGACCTGGTGAAGTAATCTCCTTGGTACGGAGATGCAAGGCTTTAACTGGGCCATGTGAGTCACAAGCCCATCTCAGGATGCAGGGGAGTGAACAGTCCCCACCTCAACTTCAAGAACTGAGTGTGACATTTCCCACCCTTGTCTCCTCTCACCTAGGAGTTCTCTTTTCCAGACAAAGTGAGCTCAGTTTCTTTGCATGTTCAACATCATTTTAACAATCACTAGTTGGGCACCTCTGTGTACCTGGTATACCTGGTACTACACTGGGTCTTAGGAGAAATATTTTAGAACCTTTTCAAAGTCAGAGCTTTGAAAGCTTCCTCAGGCTAAGACCTTAAAATGGGAAGACAGGAAAAAATGTTTAAATATGGTGAAGACAGGGAATTCAGGACACTAAATGACACAGACCAAAGCATTTCTACTATTTCTTTATTTCAAATTCAGGAGAGCACACAGCTATATATTTAGGTATTACCCACACTGCCTTCAGCCAGGTGCCTACAGGGGAGTTTGTTTTTTGATTGTCAAAGCATTCCTGGACTTTTGAATTGCCTTAGTACTGTGAGCATATTTGGGCAGCTGCTTCAAAGAAGCAAGGTGTTCCAGCCTTTGTGTTTCTTTCCCACATGCCTCCCTGCATAGAAATACTGGGTCATAGTGGTGTCTAATCACAGCTCTCTAATCTCGTTGAGGCACTAGGGAGCAAGTCCATCCCTGTTCTGTAACAGAAACATTAAACAGCTGGCAAGCATAATTTCTGGACAAGAGAAGCTTTTCACACAGTTTTTGCAACCATTACCAGTTCTCTTTTCTTGCTGCAATATATATAATTAGTGTTCTGGGAAGGGACCCACAGATCTTCGTGTACTTATCAAAGAACAATATACAATAACCATACTTTCCTTAATCCTATTTGTTTTCCACGAGACTGTAAAACTATTAATTACATAGTAATTTTGGAGGAGTTTTCAAAACCAAAAAGGGAGACTTGGCTGAGGGTCTCAGCACAGTAGACAACATTCATTCATTCAACAGATGGTTACCGAGCATCTGTTGTGGGCTGGTTCTGTGCTAGGAGTCAGGGATGTAACCAAACAAGATTGACCCCTGGTGCAGGAGCTCTGATGGAATAGGAAACAGAGGGCTCCAGAAGTGGGTCTCCCTGAGCCAATCCAGGGAAGTCAAGAAGGGCTTCCTGGGGGAAGTATAGACTGAGCTGAGACTGCAGAATGAACTGGAGCCAGCCCAGTGAGGAGTGGGCAAAGACCTGGACCATTCAGTAGAATGAAAAGTAGTTCAGTGTGGCCACACATGTGTCAGCATGTGTGACAGGGGGAATCATGAAGGATGAGGTTCCACAGATTGGATAGAGCCAAGCTGTGAAAAATCTTGGAAGCCATTGAGTTTGGTCCTGATCCAGGTGGCAGTGGAGAATTTTTCATAATAAAGTGCATATTCCTTTAAATGGCATTGCAAATGTCACCTACTTTGAGAAGCCTTCCCTGACCACTCTTTATAGGTCCTCTCTGCTGTTCTTGTCTCTACACATTTATTTCCTACATAACACTATTTCAACTTGCAACTGCCTTATTTAATGGCCTGTTTACTTGGACTTTTTTCTTGTCCCTCTCCCTACAAGGTAAGTAACATGAGACCAGGGCCTGTGTCCACCTAATCTATCACTGCATCCCTCCTACGAGCACCCTGCCTGGCATATTAGGACTCACTCAGTGGCTCTATAAAAAACAACTGGCTAACTATGTTAATTAACCCTTGCCTCAAGAAGCTTATAATCTAGTGAGGGGGTAGTAGCTGGTGAAATTATACCACCACATTAACAACTAAATCTGATGGATCAGATTACTCAGCTACCATGCCCATCATGGTTGCCAGTCGCTCTCACTACCTACATCAATGGGGGCTTTTGCATGCAGAAAGACGGGGCGGCCCTTATTAGCGTCATCTTACCTCCTGGGATGTGTCGCCTCAGCTATAAGACAAGAGAGTCAGGCCAGATGAAATGACTCATGGTACTTCAAAGGGTTCTTTTTCTTCTGGCCTGTGGTCCTTCCAATGATAAATGCTGGGGTTTTACCACTGCCCTCTTGATCTTACAGAACATGTAAGCATTGACAGTCTTCACCACGACAGCCCAGCAAATTCCAGGGCTAGGAGGACACTGGGGGAGATTTTTGGGAAGCTTTGCAAGGAAGAGGCTGGGAGTAGTTTTCTGATACGAAGATCCCTGGAGTGGTTAGATGGAAGAGAAAGGATGGTATAGGCCTGCATCTGAGCTGCGGGAGGGCCCAGAGGCCAACTGGACGAGTATGAGAGTCTAAAGATGCTGTGAAGGTAGATAACCTCCCAGTGAGTCCCCTTCCCGTGTTTCCTTGCAGTGACAGCCCACACAGCGAGCCAGGGACCATCGATGAAGTTGACCATGACAATGGCACTGAGCCTCATACCAGCGATGAAGGTGAGTGAGGGGGATCCCGGGGACAAGGGATTCTTCCTCTGGCCTCTCACACTGACTTATGTCAGCCCAGTCACAGGGCTGGCCCACGTAGACCCCTTCAGCTTTCCAAGTCAGCCGTCTATCTTTCAGAATAGATGAAGACCCAGAAAAACCTTCATGTTGTGCCCCAAGTCCCAGCATGGGCCTGACACAGAGCAGATCCTTGTCGGCTCATGCCATGTTTACCACATCCCACATCCAGCCCACTTCATTACTTAATGTGTCCTGCCTGGCCCACGCACAAGTCCTAAGTGACACAAGTTTCCTAAGTGGGAAGCAAGCTCTGCCCCTCCATCTTCCCCCGTGTGGATCTGCTTTGCGCCAGGCCTGTGCTGGGACTTGGGTGTGGGAATGAACAAGACGTCGGTCCTCGAGGAACTCCCAGTCTGTCACCAGATCTTGACAGGTTGGAAGTAGCTTCTCATGGTGCAAAGTGATAATGCCGGATTACAGGTGTGTCTGGTGCGTTGGGCACCCTGTAGATTAAACCAAAGGGTGATGATCCTGGGAAGTGTGTGGTGAGAGAGAGAGAGAAAGGCCAGCCAAGACCTTTCTCCAGATTCCTCCACCCTTCCAGACAAGAAGAAGAGAGTTGGATTGGTCTCTAGGGAAACTGGACTGTGCAGACAAGCAATCTGAAGCATATGCCAACTTATCCATCAGGCAGAATAGGCACACTGCCAAGGGCCCATGGTACTTGTAGAGGTCCACTAAAATGTTTTCTTTTAAAATCAGGAAAAAAATGAATGCAATATCCAGTCTGGATTATGTTTGTCTTTATACCAAGGCACTTGTAAAATATACTTTTTAACATTTTTGAATGGAGGAAGGGACCCATGCAGGCAAAAAATGCCTAGGACTCAAGAAAGTTAGAATATGGCCTGAGATGCACCAAGCACCTGGGATAGTTTTCCTTTGTAAACGTCATGGCTTAGCAGTTCTCTGACTTGTTCTTTGTATTTCTCTTGTGGGACCAGTTTATGTTGGCCACCACATTTGTCAGGAGAGCAGGCGGGCACTCAGGTGACAGTTCTGGAAACTGGGAAAAGAGACAAGACTGATAGTTGGGTTTTCACATTCTAATAGGACTACTTCAGTTGCTAATGGCATAATCCCTGACTCAAATTAACTTCAGCTTAAAAGGGAATAAATTCCTATACCTGAGAAGTCCCAGGGTTGGCATGGCTTCAGCTGGATCCAGGAGCAAGGGTGATTAGGTCAGCACTTTGTCTTCTTACTCTGCCTCCCTCTGTGCTGGCTTCATTCTCATGTAGTGGTCTCTGGCAATTCCAGGCTTTCACCATCCTCTTACCCAAAGTCTCAATGGAAAAGTGCTTCCTTTCTATGTTTCCAAGAGAGGTCCTGGGGTAGAGTCTCACTGGACTACCTTGAGTCATGCACTCAGGCCTGATCCAGTCCCTGTTTCCTGAGAGGGAGCTAATGGTCCAGACCTGGGTCACAGGTACAGAAAAGCAAATCCAGACATCACATTCAGCTTGATCAGACTCCTGAGAGGCTAGAGTCATCCTGAACTGAGATCCGTCCTGCAGAAGATTTGTTTGGAGATGGTAGGGCAACACCTTCTGCTTATTGGTGGTGATTTGCTTTTCTCTTTCCTCCTTTTTCACTTCTGCCGACCACCTCCAGTTCTCCCCTTCCCTTTATCCCTTTTAATAGCCCCCACCCTGTCCTCTCCATCTGTTGCTGTTTTTATTTCTGGGTCTTTTTCTGTCCGACTCTTTATCACTCTCTCTAGCTTCTTCTGTCTCTATCTCTCTCCCACTCCTGACAATTCTTCTCTTTGTCTTGACTGGAGCACCTGCCTTCCTGGGTACTGAGGTCCCTGTCATGCCTTTGCTGGTTTTTCCACAGCTCCTGGGGCTGATGGGCAGAAGGCTGCTCTGGACACCAGGACTAAGGATGAGGAGAGACAAAGAGAATATCTAAGAGTCCTTTGCCAAATTCTGGTTCATGAAGATGTATTCCTGTATTTTCTTTGAAGAGTTTTAGATCTCACATTCAGGTCTTTGACCTATTTTGAGTTAATTTTGGTATAAGGTAATGGTCAAACTTCATTCCTTTGTATGTGGCTCTCCACTTGTCCTAGCACTATTAGTTGAAAAAATAATTCTTTTCCCCATTGAATGGTCTTAGCACCCTTGTAAAAAAAATCGTTTCACTATAGGTGTATGGGTTTATTTTTGGACTTGCAATGCTATTCCACTGACCTATATGTCTGTCTCTGTGTCAGTACTATACTGTCTTTATTACTGTTGCTTTGTAGTAACTTTTGAAATTGAGATGCTTAAGTCCTCCAACTTTGTTCTTTTTCAAGATTGTTTTGGCTATTCTGGGTTTCTTGCAATTAGATATGAATTTTAGAATGAGCTTATCAATTTCTACAAAGAAGTTGGCCAGGATTCTGATAAGGATTGCATTAAATCTGTAGGTCAGTTGGAAATATCACCATCTTAGTAGTGTTAAGTCTTCTGATCCATAAACATAGGATGTTTTGCCAATTATTTAGATCTTCTTTAATTTTTTCAACAATGATTTGTAGTTGCCAGAGTTTAAGTTTTGCACTGCTTTTGTTAAATTTATTCCTCTGTATTCCTAATTTCACTTTTGAATTATTTATTATGAGTGTATGGAAATATAATTGGTTTTAGTATATTGCTCTTGTTTTCTGCAACCTTGCTGAACTTATTCATCCAGTCAAATAGTTTGTTAGTGATTTCCTTATGATCCTTTTAATATATAAGATTATGTTATTATAAATAGAGATATTTTTACTTCTTTTCCAATTTGGATACTTTTTATTTCTTTTTCTTGCCCAATAGGCCCAGCTAGACTCTTCAGTACAACCTTGAAGTGATGAGAGTGGACATACTTGTCTAACTCCTGATCTTATGGGGAAAGCATCCAGTTTTTCACCATTAAGTATGATGTTAGCTGTGAGTTTTTCATAGATGCCATTTGTCAGGTTGAGGAAGTTCCCTTTTATTCCTAGTTTGTTGAGTGTTTTATCTTGAAAGGATATTAGATTTTGTCAATGCTTTTTCTTCATCTACTGAGATGATTGTGTGCTTTTTGTTTTCATTTTACTGATAAGATGCATTGCATTGATTAATTTTGTTTAGATGTTAAATCAGTTTGGCAGTCCTGGAATAAATTCCACTTGTGGATGAGCATAGTTCTTTTTATGCTACTGCATTTGGCTTGTGAGTGATTTTTGTTTTGGGGGGTTTGTTTTGGAGATGAAATCTTGCTCCATCATCCAGGCTGGAGAACAATGGCACAATCTTGGCTCACTGCAACCTCTGCCTCCTGGGTTCAAGTGATTCTCCTGCCTCAGCCTCCCAAGTAGCTGGGATTATAGGTGCCTGACACCACACTAGGGTAATGTTTTGTATTTTTAGTAGATAAAGGGTTTTGCCATATTGCAGGCTGGTCTCAAACTCCTGACCTCATATCCACCCAGCTCAGCCTCCCAAAGTGCTGGCATTACAGGCATGAGCTACTGTGCCCGGCCGGGTTTGCTAACATTTTGTAGAAAATATTCACATCCATATTCATAAGAAATACTGGCCTGTAGTTTTTTTGTGATATCTTTGGTTGTGGTACGAGGGTAATACTTGCCTGGTGAAATTAGTTGAGCAGTGTTCCCTTCTCTTCTGGTTTTTGGAAGACTTTATGAGGAATTATTATTAATTCTTTTTCAGATGTTTGGTAGAATTCAACAATGTAGCCATCTGGGCCTGGGCATTTATTTGTGGCTATTTTTTTGATGATTAATTCAATCTCTTGTTATAAGCATATTCATATTTTCTGTTTTTCTTAAGTCAGTTTCAATAGTTTGTGAATTCTAGGAACTTGTTAATTTTATCTAAGATATCCAATTTGTTGGCGTATAATTGTTTATAGTGTTTCGTTATGATCCTTTTCCTACAGTAAAATAATTGTGGTAATATACCTCTTTCATATCTGATTCTAATAATTTGAGTCTTCTTTCTTGTTTTCTTGGTTTATTTAGCTAATGGCTTGTCAATTTCATTAATCTTTTCAAAGATCCAACTTTTGGTTTTATAATTTTCTCTATTATTTTTCTATTTTCTATTTTATTAATTTCTTCTCTAGTCTTTATTATTTCCTCCCTTCTGCTTGCTTTAGGTTTAGTTTGTATTTTTTTCTAGTGTCTTAAGGTGAAAGCTTAGGTTATTGATTTGAGGTGAGTTTCCCCCCTAATGTAGGCATTTACAGCCATGCATTTCCTTCTAAGCACTGCTTTAGCCCCATCCTTTACGTTTGGGTATGTTATACCTTCATTTTCATTCATCTCAAAAATTTTCTAATTTCTCTTTTGATTTTGTCTTTAATCACTAGTTATTTGGCAATATGCTGTATAATTTTTGCCTATTTGTCAGTTTCCCAAATTTTTTCCTGCTATTGATTTCTACTTTAGAAAAAACTTCTTCTGTCAAAGAAATCAACAATTTTATCCTACTGTGATAGAAGAACACGTTTTGTATTACTTGTGTCATTTTGAATTATTGAGATTTGTTTTATGGACTAGCATAAAGCATACCCAAGAGAATGTTCCATGTGCAGTTAAAAAGAATGTATAGTCTCTTGTCGGGTGGCGTGTTCTATAGATGCCTGTTAGGTCTAGTTGGTTTATAGTGTTGTTTAAGTCTTCTAGTTCCTCTTTGATCTTCTGTCTAGTTGTTCTGTCCGTTATTGAGAGTTGGGTATTGAAGTCTCCAATGATTATTTTTGACTTGTCTATTTCTTTCTTTTTTTTGGTCAACTTTTACTTCGGGTATTTTTCTGCTCTTTTATTAGGTGCATTTTGTTTATAATTGTTTTTATCTTGATAGATCAAAATTTTTATCATTATGAAATGCTGCTGTTTATCTCTAGCAATATTTTTAGTTTTAAAGTCTATTTTGTCCATACTAGTGTAGTCATTCTAGCTTCCCTGTGGTTCCAGTTTCCATAATGTATTGTTTCCATCCTTTCACTTTCACTCTAATTGTGTCTTTGAATCTGAAGTGTGTCTTTTGTAGACAACATACAGTTAAATTATGTTATTTTATCCAGTCTGATAATCTCTACATTTTAATTGGATTGCTTAATCCATTGGCGTTAATATTATTGTTTATATAGTTGGATTTATGTCTGCCATTTTACTTTTTGTTTTCTGTATGTCTTGTATTTTTTTGTTCCTCTATTCCTTCTTTCTTGCTTTCTTTTGCATATTTTCTAATATAGCATTCAGTGAATGTCTTCTAATATAGTATTTAAACTTCTTTAATGATTTTTTCACTATATTTTTGAGTTATTTTTAAAGGTTTTATTTTATTTTTGAGGAACAGATAATTGGACATATTTATTGGATACAATGTGATATTGTAATACATGCATACATTATGTAATGATTAAATCTGGGGTAAGCAGTATATTCATCACCTTATAAATTTATTGTTTCTTTGTGCTGTGAACATTTCAAATCTCCTCTCTTCCAGCTATTTTGAAACATGTAATACATTATTGTTCACTATAGTCATCCTACTGTAAAATAGAACACCAGAACTTATTTATCCTATCTAACTCTAACATTGTGCCTGTTGAACAATCTCTCCCCCTTCTCCCCTCACCTCCCTTCCTAGCCTCTGACAACCAGTATTCTGATCTTTCTATTTTTGCGTTGTTTTTAGTAGTTTCTCTAAAGTTTACCATATATATCTTATTTGAATGAGCTTCTATTTATACTAGCTTAATTTCAGTGATATATGGAAATGTTTCTCTGTGGGATGACAGTGGTTTTGGTAGAGTTCTCTTTCCCTGATCCTTTATAGCTGTTAATCTCCACTAATTGCTGGATGGTTGCTCTTCTTTCAACAGTGCTTTTGGGTCCTAAATTGCTCTACAAATTAATCCATTGAAATTCTGTCCACTTTGTAGGGATAGTTTCTGAAGTCAGTGTTTTATATTTGTTCTGATCCTAGGAGTACTTCTCCTGGCTGTCTTATTCCCTGGTTCTCCTCTGCTAACTATCTGGCTTATAGTGTATTTTCTATATTCATTAAATTCATGAACCATCACTGGATTGCCCTTCAACACAACCTCCATTGTTCTTAAGAGTACCCTTAGGCTTGAACTTCTCCAAGCTCTGTTGCAACTGAAGTCAATTCCTCTGGGACAAAATTAGAAGCTATCTGTTTTACAGGATGCTTCTCCCCTATGGAAAAATCTCTGAGCCAAGACTCTGGGGCTGGGGATGGAGACAATGACATCTTCTGAGTGACAACCCCATGAAGCACTTTGTGGAGGGGCAGCCAGAGATCCTCTTAACTTACCTCTCCTGCCATGTAACCACCACCTCACAAGCTGGGGTAAGGGTGATAGAACCCCCCACAGTTTCAGTGGTGCCATGCCCAAAGTACAGCCACCATTCCATGAGTAGGGGTTGTGTGGAAGAATGAAGCCCCGTTCTCTCCACTCCACTCACTTGAGAATTAGCCTCAGCAACAGGTAGCTGGGAGCAGGATGAGAATCACTGAGCTCCTGCTCCTTCCAAGAAGAAAGCCCCACGACTAGAAGGTGGTAAAGGGAGAGGAATCCCTGTGTTCTTGGCTGCAGTAGTCTGGATTGGAGCCTCCATCTCCCGTAGCTTGGAGCAGGAGTAGAGGGAGGGAGCAGTCTTGGTTCAAATACCAGAGATTTTCACTTTTCTTATTAAATTTTTATAGATTTTCTTGAATAGATGTTTATTCATTTGCTTTTTGCCCTTAGGACCATTTCTAGGGGCTTGAAATATTTTTTTCTTTTTCTTGTTATATATTTTTTTGAGTTTCCCTGGGGGAGCTCTTTATGCTGTCATCCCAGAAGAGTCTCACTCCTTTACCTTTAAATCAAATCTAAATCCCAATATCAGCTGGTGCCTCCACTGAATGCAAAGAAAGAACCCAAGGTCATGAGTGAGAAGGGGAGAAAGGAGGGACCCTGTATACAGGCCCTGGCTTATGCCATTACTCTCATTACAGGGAGGATGAAGGAGAAGAGAAGGTACACCCACATTCCCAACCTTTGACACAGTGACTTGGCCTCTAGTAAACTGGTTGCATGAGATTAGTGTTCTCACTTCTGGGGATTAAGTAGGGGATGGGTTGGGCAGGGGGACATGAAGTGGTATTGAGAGGAATTGAGCCATCCCCCTCTTTCATGTAGGCAGGATTCACAACCTGTAAAAGAATTCTCTGGAATGACATGGCTAGAGAGAGGAATTTGAGCTTCCTATTGAGTGATGGGTAGAGAAGGATAAATGTCCAACCTTCAGATTCTGAAATAAAGGCAAAGCTTCAACATGTCTTTTCATCTCCAGAAAAGCCCATGTCTAGCCCATGCTAGTTCAGAGGCTGGACCAGTGTAACAGCCTTTGAACCACTGCTGCCTCCAGCCTCTCCCCCTCCAATCCTTCCACTGCTCTGCTTTGCCACTGGAGTGATTTTCCTAAAGTGTGACTCCAGCCAGGCCCCTAATGAGACAGTCTCAACTTCCCCTCTAAGCTCAGGGGCTGGCCTATTCATCTCTTCCCTCACTATAGAGCCAATGGGGTCCTTACCTGGTACAGTTAGCCTGTCAATACACAGGAGTTGAACTGCATCAAACATAGAGCATTGTATATCTATATAGTCACATTTATACTATACAGATGCAAAGACCTTGTGGTGGAAATAAGCTTAGCACAATTCAGAAACACCTAGAAGCCTCTATTAATGATGTCTGGGACCTGAGCTCAGATGTCAGCTCATCACTGTATCTACTGGTATGACCCAACCTAGGCCCATCATTCAACCCAGTTTCAGTTTCCTCATCTATGAAATGAGGGTAGTGCCTCAAATGTTGTTATGGGATGAATGTGATAATGAGAGTAGAACACTTGGCACCAGTAAAAGCTTAATTTATTTATGCAAGCAATAAATATGTGTTGACTGCCTGTTTGTCCCAGGGTTTGTTCTAGGAGTCAGAATATAGTAGGAAAGAAAGGAAATACACACACACACCCCACAAACACATAAATATACACATCAAAGGAAGTACAAAAGCCCTGTGACAGGAAGATGCTTGTCATGTTTTAAAAGCATCACGAAGGCTCTGTAGCTGGGGGTGGTGGCTCACACCTGTAATCCCAGCACTTTGGGAGGCCAAGGCAGGAGGATCACTCAAGTCCAGAATTTCAAGACCAGCCTGGGCAACATAGTGAGACCCCCACTGCCACAAAAAAAAATTTTTTTAATTAGCTGGGCATCGTGGCATGTGCCTGTGGTCCCAGCTACTCAGAAGGCTGAGGTTGGAGAATTGCTTGATCTCAGGAGGTTCAGGCTGCAGTGAGTCATGACTGTACCACTGCACTCCAGCCTGGGTGACAGAGTGAGACCCTGTCTCAAAAAAAAAAAAAAAAAAAAAAAAAAGAAAGCTCTATGAATATGTATGCTGAAATGTTTAGAGATAAAGTATACTCATGTTTGTAACTTAATTCAAAATTCATTTAAAAATAAGATGGGTTAGTTGGAGGGGGTGGATAGATATCTGATAAATCTAGCGTAATAAAATGTGCATAGTAGAATTTAGTGGCGTTCCATGCATGTTCACTGTGAAATTCTTTCAATTTTACTTTGTGTTTGAAAAATGTCATACTAGGATGTTGGAGGAAAAACATCAGGAAGGTTAGTGAGGCAAGAGCAGATTGAGCTAGTGAGGGAGAGAGAGGCAGAGAAGATGAGGTCTCAGAGGTCTCTGCGACCGAGATCCTGGAAGGCCTTATGAGCAGTGGGAAGACTGGGATTTTGTTCTAAGCTCCATGGGAAGCCTTCGGAGGATTTTCGAACCGGGGAGTTTCATGATCTGATTTGTTATTTTAAAGGACCCTCTAGGCTTCTGTGGGGAGAAGCGGCTCTACCTGACAAGTCTGAAAGTGAAGAGGGTGGCATGGGAGATGGCGAGCCATGGTCAGATCCAGGGGACAGTCTGAAGGAGTTACTAATGGATGAGGTGTGCAGAGCATGCCAGGGCATTGGCCTGGGTGAGCAGGTAGACAGCGGTTTTGTTTCCTGAGATGGGGAAGATGAGGGAATGAAGTAAGTTTGGGTAACAGAGTATGGGAGAGTGATGAGGGGGGAGAAGCATGTATTCTGTTTCAGGCATGAGAAGCCCAAATAACAGACTTAGTAATCAATGGGAGCTGTTATTACTGTTTCCACCACACATACTTATGTAATGACATTTGCAAACACATGTGCTTTCTCTGAGCTGGAGATTCCGCCCTGTCCTTCCTATTTTCTTTCCCTCACATTTTCTTTCCCTCACATTTTCTACTCCCCCTGCTGCCCCACTCTTTCAACTTCAGACTACTATCCGGTGACTGCTAGAGGCTCTGGTGATGGTAAAGGCAGAAATGAGGAACCAGAGGCAGCCCCTCTAAGCCCCTCTGAGCATCAGAAAACCTCTGCTTAGGTCAGCGCCTTTCTCAGCATGAGAAATCTGGGTCAGAGGAAGTCCCTGGATGAAACCAGGAGCACGCAGCTATCTGGGCTCAGCTCCTGCCCTTGCAGACCCTCTGGCCTTCCTGACTCTTGAAGCAAGGCAGGCAGATGGGCTACCAGGCAGTTCTAGCACATGGCTGAATGTGAGATTCAAAGATGCTGCAGAGAGAAGGACCAAGGTCTCTTTGTTTTACTGAGAATGTGACTCTTAGTCAAGATCTGAACTAATTTGACCCGTTTAGTGGTGCTGTCATTTTTCTACTTCCTTCCCTCCTTCCTTCTCTCCCCCTCACTTAGGTTAGAATAGCATATAAAGACATTTGTCAGGTAGCCAGCTGGGGAAACTGACTTGACTGTTGGAGGCCTATTCCCTGTAGATGGCTGCCTCAGTCACTAAAAACTAAATACATCCCAAAGCCACTGCATCTCATGGGGCCGCAAGCACAGTCTTCTCAAGCCAGTTGCTTCCAGAGGCGAGCCCTGGTGCATGTGTGTGGTGGAGAGTGATGGGGGAGTGAACCATGGAGTTTCTTCCTCCTGCTCTTTGACTGTCCATGCCATCCGTGGCCCTTAGAAGTGCACCAGCCTCTGGTAACAACATGTGCATAACTCTTACGGAGTACTATGTGCCAGACACTGTTGCAAGCACTTCATGTATATTAACTCATACAATCCTTCTAATAACTCTTTAAGATAGGTTCTGTTATTACCATTTCCATTTAACAGATGAGGAAACAGAAGCATAGAAAGAAAAACTAAGTATCCCAAAGTCAAACAACTAGAAAGTGATAAAGCCAAATGTTCTGAGCTTAGCTATGTGATGGACAGGCGAATGAATAGATTGATGAAGACAAGATTGTCCACAATGAATGGAGCAGATAGAGCGCCCCAAAAAAGCTCAGCATGGGGAAGCTATCTGCATGCTAGAGAGAGCAGGGGTTGCTTTTGTTACTCTTTTGTCCTATTAAAATAAAAAAGAATTATAATGTTAAACATCTTTATGTTTACTTTATTAAAACATTAATACCTATACAAATCAGTTTTCTACCACATATGGACACTTCTTAGAGTAGAAACTATAACTAACAGGTGGAATAAATTATAGGCACAATCCCCTACTCCCCACAAAGTCTTCCACAAATATCATTAGCTGTATGGTTTTAGGCAAACCACTTAAATTCTGTGCAGTTTACATCTCTTCTCTGGAGCCATCCCATAGGCCAAATCCATTAATAATTATAATCACAGTCATGATAGCTGCTGTCAACTGAATACCTGATGAATATCTATACTAAACTAGGCGCTTTTGTACAAGAACTTTTGTTTGTTTGTTTGTTTGTTTTGAGACAGGGTCTTGCTCTGTCACCAAGGCTGGAGTACAGTGGCATGATCATGGTTCACTGCAACCTCAACCTCCCGGGCTCAAGTGATCCTCCTGCCTCACCCCCTAGAGTAGCTGGCACCACAGGCACATGCCACCATGCCCAGCTAATCAAAACAAAAATGTTTGGAGATGAGGTCTCACTATGTTGCCCAGGCTGGTCTCAAACTCCTGGACTCAAGTGTCCTCCAGCCTCAGCCTTCCAAAGTGTTGGGCTTATAGGCATGAACCACCGTGCCCAGCCTCTCTTCCTCTTCTTATAAAGACACCAGCCCTAGGATTATGCCCCCACCATTAGGACCTCATTTAACTTTAATCACCTCACTGACATTAATTAAAGGCTCTATCTTAAATACAGTCACATTGGGGTGAGGGCTTCAACATACAGATTTGGGGGAGACACAATTCAGTCCTTAACAATGAGCTTTGAAGAGTCTGGGTACCCTTAAAAATCCTGTATCCGATTTTGCACAGATTAGAGTCCGCATGCACAATGTGGCCTCTCAAAAGATTAAAAATGACTGAAAGTGTTATAAATTACAAGAAAAGGGCTCATGGAAACATAGAAATATTAATAGAACTTGTGTTAAGGGATAGAAGAAAAAGAAAATTCTACAATATTGTCTTAATGAGCATTAAAAAGTGTAGAACAAGGGCAGTGGAAAATGAGGGGTGTCAGCTCTCTCTTTACATTTTGAAAGGTTTGATGGTTTGCCTCAGGTCGCAGAGTAGAGAATGGATTTCAGTCTAGGACTCCAGGGTACCAAGCCCCAGCCCACTAGGCATTCTGTCCATGTTCTCATCAGCTGTGCTGTCTGTCTTTTCCCAAAGAAGCCAGGGCCATCTGAATGAGGTTCCTGAGCTGCCCCTCTGCTGACTCAGAGACGTTCTTTCGCTTGTTTTCCTTCCAGAAGTGGAGCAGATCGAGGCAATCGCCAAGTTTGACTACATGGGGCGGTCCCCGCGTGAGCTGTCCTTCAAGAAAGGGGCCTCGCTTCTCCTGTACCACCGCGCCTCGGAGGACTGGTGGGAGGGCCGGCACAATGGCGTGGATGGACTCATCCCCCATCAGTACATAGTTGTACAGGACATGTGAGTGGAGTCGGGACTTCTGTGAAGAATGCTGAAATAGATTAGTGATGTCTGGAATGGGCACCATAGGGGAGTGCTAACTTGTATGCCAGTGATTTGCTCTCCTTAATACCATATGCTTGATCTTCTGTAAGAATGGGTAATGTCTAACTTCCCTTTAAAGGGTGATCCACTTAACAGATATGCAAATTGCTCCTCCTTCTGAGTACACAGAGACAGTGTTCGGTGACCCTGGCCTGCATCCTGATGCAGCTGACAGCCTCCAGGGCGTCCATCACCCACCATGGCTCTCAGTATCCAGGGGTTCCTGCCATGTGCCTCTACCTTCTAGGCCTCCCCCTGCCTACTGCTCTGTACTCCAGAGGTAGCTCTCTTAGGGGATGGGCAGAAACAACCATGCCCTTGTTTCTGATTAATAGGTTACTATTTTTTAAAAAATAATTTCAGGGGTTAACAAAAAGAGCACTGCGTCCCAAATGCCTAGTTCTGCCACGAAAGTCTGCACTTTCCATTCATTTGAAAGCCATGGAAGATTCCAGTGCACACATTCCCCAGGAGCTCTGGTCAGGCTCGGCAGAACAGATGTACCATATTTGCAGCCACCAAGCTAAGCCTCAAGGTTAGGGGATCAAAAACCCACATGTTAATGGGAGAGAGGAGGTCTCAGCCAGAGAAAAGGCCAGGGCCAAGCAGACTGCCAGAGGAATGCCATAGTGGAGGGCCCTTGGCAGCCTCCTGATGTCCCCAGACTTCTGAGGCCAGGGACAAGTCACGACGGCAGAGGAACATGGAAGGAGCCTGGCAGGGCACCCCAGCAAGCTTGTGAGCCACCTCACAATGGCCCAAGTCCTGAGTGGGGGAGGTAAGGGGCAGAGGCAGCTTCTTCCTCCCTTGGTTAGCCCCAAGCCATTTCTCACAGTCACACAGACACTCAGCACTCAGCCCTCGGTGCTAGGCCTGTGGACTCAATCCCCACATTTCTCCAATACACCCTGCAGTATTTAGCTTGTCCTAGGGAGTAGCTGGGAATGAACCTAGAAGAGAAAAAAGGAGGAGTTAGGTGTGGGACAGAAGAGGGTCCCTGCTGCAGAAACTGAACAGGAGTGTTGCAATGGGCATGTGTGGTGGGAAGGCACCCAGTGGACAGTGGCTCAGCAAGCGCTGTGGGCACAATGTAACCATAAGGTGTGTTAATTCGGCTCCTCAGACACGTATCGGGAAGCCTTGTATATGCTGGGTTCTCCAGGGGGAAGGCACCTCCAATTCATGTCTGTCTTCTCCCCAGGGATGATGCCTTCTCCGACAGCCTGAGCCAGAAGGCTGACAGCGAGGCTAGCAGTGGGCCACTGCTGGATGACAAGGCCTCTTCCAAAAACGACCTCCAGTCCCCCACGGAGCACATCTCGGATTATGGCTTTGGGGGGGGTGATGGGCCGGTAGGAAACAGGGATTCATTTTTTTCCTCCTAGTGCCAAGCCTGCTCATGTCTGATTTGGGAGAAGCACAAGGGCAGGGAGGAGAGAAGGAGGCTACTGCAGCACCCTGTTCCCCACAAGATGCGATGGGCACACTGGGCGGGCCGGCTGGCATTGGCCCAAGAAGGCCAGGTATAAAACCATCCAGCCTCCTTGCAGGGAGGAAAAGGAGGAGGAAAGACGTGTTGGGAACTCAGTGCTTTTCTGTTAAAAATAACAACGTGTGAGAGAGAGATACAAATTGGCAAGTATTTTTCCTACCTCTCTCCAGTTCCTGCACCTCCTTCCAGCTTTCTGTTGTAGACCTGAGTTGTTATATTTAAAAATGTAAAGCTCACATATTCCCTGAAATGCACTACATAAACAGAAAACTCACACCTACTCATGCGTTGAAGGAAATTGACACTCGACTCCACCTACTTATTTGGTGGGAGCAGTATTGCCAATTTCTTCACTCCCTATGTGTAGGCCAGGCTGTGTCACGTGACCTTTCTACCAGGCTACGAGGTGTGCACATCATTCTGAGAACAGGTATAATTCAAAATATTTGGTTATTTAAAAAAATTAATGAGGAAATGAGAAATACAAAGCAAAACTGACAGTTTCTAACTGCCTTTTTAGTCACACTCTCAAAATGTCATGTTCTATGTTTTTTTCAGTGGAGGGGTCATGTGATCAACCCACACATGTGGGGATTTGCAGATAGACCCCCCCAAAAAATCAGTCACAATGGGAACACAAAATTTATGAATTTATTTCAGCAAAAGTCCTGATTCCTCTTCTCTGCAAATTCTATTCAGTTCAGCAGATAGCTAAGGGCACTATGGTAGAATTGGGAAGGGCAGGGAAGTGAAAGGCTGGGGTAGGTAGACAAAAAAGTTATGGTCCCTGACTTCTTGGAGGACCATATCTTCTGCCTCTCTTTTCCTCTCCCTTGTCCTTCCCTTGCCTCCTTCATTCTTGTTCTTTGTTTCTAAATACTGCTTCCTCTCCAATACCTATGCTTTGGTCCTGTTGGGGCACCCACAAACACTGCTTAGCTTGGCTGGTGGCACTAAGATAATCACTGCTGGTCCCTAGTCATAATCCATTCCCAACACACAGTCCCTCTCCGTCCCTGCGCACCACTTCTAGCCTCCCCCTCCCTTCAGACTCTTTGGTGACCTCTGTAGGATGCAGCAAAATCTCCTATGTATAGAACCTCTTATCTTCAAGGTGCTTTTAAACCCACCTGAAGCAAAGGTAAAGGGTGGGCAAAGGATCCTACTTATACCCACTTAACAGATTAATAAAGTGGGAATGAGAGAGGACACAGGAGAGCATGCGGCAGACACAGAGCAAGAACTCACCCTCCTGAAACACACCCTACTCCCATTTTCCCTGCACCAGAGCCTCCCTGAGTTGGGAAAGGTATTCAAATGCACAAAAGGGCTGTCCAGCCATGCAGTGTTTACTCTTGAATGACTAGTTTTCCAAGATCCAAAAAGCCTCATAAAATGAGCCCTCTTCTGGGGAGATTGGGGGTTGGGTGGCAATGTCAGAGTGTCTTTAGTTCCCAGGGGACCCCTCCTGTGCTTGAAGGTTGCTGGTTACTTTGGTACAGTCAAGCCTCAAAGCTTCAGACCACTTAGGAGCCCCTCAGAATCATGGAAATGTCTGAACTATTTCAGAGGGTATCACGAGCCCAATTAACCATCACCAAAGCATTTCCAGGGTTGGAATCCTGTAGGCCTTGACTTAGCATGTAGACCAGATGCATCTTGCTGTTGGCAGCACTGCTGCCTGTGGCCTGGAAGCACTGTGCTCCAAATGACTTTGTGTTTGCACATTAGACCTCCCACTGCTGGTGAGCTCTATGCTCACCAGGCCAGGCCTTTCATTGCGGAATTGTGGGGTCTGGCTGAATGAGGCTTTACTGTACCCGCTCCTTAGAATAGCATGTAGTGTATGGCATGGGGTTGGCTCACCCATTCTGAGACTTGCCAGGCTTGACCTCTACCCCATGCCCTTCACACCCTGGCTCCTTTGCAGAGTGCGGTTACGATCTGATGGAGCGGCCATCCCCAGACGCCGAAGTGGGGGCGAACACACAGCCCACCCCCGGGGCCTGGGCCCCAGCATAGACACGCCACCCCCGGGCTGCTGCCTGCCCCAGCAGCCCCCACAAAATCCCCCTCAACCGGGGGAGGATCGAGAGCCCTGAGAAGCGGAGGATGGCGACGTTCGGGAGCGCTGGCAGCATCAACTACCCTGACAAGAAGGCGCTCTCCGAAGGGCACTCAATGAGGTCGACCTGCGGTTCTACCAGGCACAGCAGCCTAGGGGACCACAAGTCCCTGGAGGCCGAGGCCCTGGCAGAAGTAAGGGCCAGCGGGAAGGCAGGCTGGGCAGCCAAGAGCCCCACAGGGCCACGGGGTGGGGAATCCGTGGAGTGGGGGAGTCACCTTGGCCTTTATGCCAGGCTCACAGCTAAGCCAGGGAACAGGAGAATGAGTGGCTTCCCCTGTCCCATGCTGGGCTTCCCTTGGGAGTGGAGACTGGTTGGGAGCAGCCACTGCTAGGGTTCCTGTAGAGGCTGAACAGCCCCAGTGTCCAGGACTGGAGAGGGCATTGGCCACATTATGGGGCTGGGGTAATGGCAGATCACTACTCAGAATGATATGGTTCAGTTATTCATTCATTCACTAATTCATTCATTTCTCTGTTCATTCATTGGCAAATATTGATTGAACATCTGTTGTGTGGCCGTCACCATGGTAGCCACCAACAGTACAGTAAAGACCTGAAATGGACTCAGGCCCTGCCCACATGGAGCTTACAGTTTAGAGAAGAAAGAGTTATCAACCAATACACACACACAGCTGTGAAATAGTGGTTGCGTTGGATGCCTTTAAGGAGTAGTCCACAGTATTTTGAGAGCCTAAAATATGAGGATTGCACCTAGGTAGGGAGAGACTTCTCTGGGAAGTACTTGACCTGAGACACAAAGGGTAGGCAGAGCTAAACAGCTGAAGCTGCAAGAGAAGAATGTTCCAGGTTCTTCTCAAGTGCTTAGAGGTTAGTTTTTTGTTTGTTTTGTTTTGGTTTGGTTTGGTTTGGTTGTATTTGGATGAAAAATCTATATGATTTTTACATTTGCCAAATGAGTAGAACTGTGATTGGTTTAACAATTTGCATGGCTGGTTTCATGTGTTTTTGACAGTTCTATCACATTTTGAAAAGTTTCTCCTTTTTTTTTGTCTATGGAATTTGGTGTGGGGGCCCATTATGTACCTTCTCCCTAGTGTTCTCTCCCACATAAGGTAACAGACAATCGGAACCTTCTGGTCTGTGAGAATTCTATTGTGGTGAGTGACCTTTGCATCCCTGTTCAAAAGGAGAAGGAGGAAAGGTGGGGAGCTGTGAGCTGTGTTCCAGAGGAGGCCAGGCAGAGTTTCCAGGGAATACTCAACACAGAAACGGCTCACCTAGCAATGAGTACTCCTGTTCACACCAGCAGGCTCTAGCTTGGCCCTATGCTGACTCCCAAGGGGTCCCTGAAGATCAGTGGCTTTTAAGGAGGCATGCCAGCTACTAGTTCACCCATACTTGAGGGAACATCACCCTAGCACCCACCATCATCTGGAAACTCTACCAGTCTAGAAAGTTCTACCAGTTATGATAGGGGATGGGCTGCCTAGGCCTGCCCCAGGGCTCTTTACATAAAGAATGAAATGTAGTCTAGAACACTGTTTCTGAAAGTAGGTCTCACGGCAGAGTAGTTCCACAGGATGCTAGGGGGTGCATAGGGAGTACATGTTCTGTGATCAGCAAGGTTTGTGGAATGCTGCTCTGACAGAGTTGAGTGGCTTATCTGTAAGACCCTTATGAAAAGCTTTAAGGGAGGTGTCCCCCACCCCCAGGCCATGGATGGGTCTGTGGCCTGTTAGGAACCAGGCTACATAGCAGGAGGTGAGCAGGGGTCGCCAGCGTTATTGTCTGAGCTCCGACTCCTGTCAGATCAGCGGTGGCATTAGATTCTCATAAGCCGGGAACCCTATTGTGAACTGTGCACGCGAGGAATTTAGGTTGTGCACTCCTTAAGAGAATCTAATGCCTGATCTGAAGTGGAACAGTTTCATCCCAAAACCATCCTCCTAACCCCTGTCTGTGGAAAAATTGTCTTCCATGAAAACAGTCCCTAGTGTCAAAAAGTTTAGGGACTGCTACTTTAAAAGATGTGCATTGTGAATCTCCACAAAAGAAAACAGGGCACTCCCCCACATCCCAGACTTCTTTGACCTTTATTCATGGAGCATTTTGCAAGACCAGCCCCCAGAATGCACATGAGGACTGCTGCATGTGTTCTCAGTTTGCTGAGGGATCTGCACCCTCTCTACTTTAACAACTGCCATCCAAGAGCCCCTTTCGCCAACAGAGGTCAAATAAGGAATTGTGGTAAAAGATATGTAAATAGCCCACTGCCACTGGAGAGCTTCCAGCCTCAGCACTGGCTTTAATGAGCCTTTGACTTTGCACATTGCAAAGGGGCGTGGCAGCTGAAGCATCCCAAGTAGTAGATGGAGTGACCTAAAATTCTCTGGTCTCAAAATGTCCCTTAGGATTTAGATTTGAACCCACTTAAAGAGGCTGCTTGAGGAACTTGCAACATGTCATCAAAAGTGGGAACATCGAATTGGGGAGGAGATGAAAAGCCATCGCAGTCCCTACTCTGTCCCGCAGGGCCTCTCTACAGCTCCGCTCTGGAGACTCATAGCATCACCTCTCGGACTAATGCAAGGCTGCAGCCTAAACAACTCAGCTGATCTTTCTCTGAGCTTTCTGTCTTTCTGTTCACTCTGCTGGGGTAGAGTAGTGGTGGTGGAGGGTGGGGGGAGGAGGATGGTGGTGGAAGGGCAATAATTACATTTTATTTATTAAAGTTTTACCTTGCAGCTCATGCTGGACTAGAGCAAATAGAGAGTAGTGAGGTCAATAGGGGGCTTCCTTCAAGCAGAGTGAATGAGGACAGGGCAGCTCAGCTCCAGGAAAGCAGACTGTGTCACTGCAGGCAGGGCTGGCACAAAGCAGACATGGAGAGAGGTCTGCCTTCCCTCCCTTCCTGCAGAAAATTGCTCCCACAGCGCCTCCTTTTGGATAAGGCACAAAAGACCCTTTCTTAGAGTTGCTGGTGTTCTGGAGCAAGGGATGAAACATTCTGGAGAAGCATACAAGCTAATATTAACCATTAGCCAGACATCCATAGTCCCCTAACAAAAAGGATAGGCTGTGACAATGAGGGAAGCAAGAGCTTGGGGCCCTGACCCAAGCCAGATTAAAGCCTACCATGGGGCCTGGGGCAGGCAGGAAGCCACCTGCAGACAGGAGAAGGAGAGAATGTAAAAGACTAGGGCGGAGAAAGGTGCCGGCCCCAGCATTTCCAGGCTCCCACCCCATCCGTTTCAACAGACTCATACATATTTTTTAGGATTTGCAATAAAGCAAGCTTGTCTTAACAGTCATCATTCCTCCATGAGGTTATGCATAGTACCTACCAGTGGTGGTTTAGGCAGTATCCATCACGATGCCCTCAATGGCCAAGTTGGCTGGGCTCTGACCTGGCTGAGCCAGAGCAGGTCCTCTCATGTCTGTCGGATATGGAGGCATCCCTGTCAACAGTTATGGGAACCCGCAGGGTTCTTGGGCTAGAAGCATTTTGAAAACCACCATCTGGCAGTTTGCAAAGCTTCGTCACATCCATTTCTCAGCCCATCTTCACAGTAAACTTTTGGGATTGTAATAGTTGAACAAAATATGATGTGGAGTGATCAAGACTTGCCCAGGGTCACACAGCCAGCAACTGGCCACAGAGTCTTTTTTTACGCAAAATTCTGGGGCCCCGTGCCCTGTCCGTGGGCTCCTGGCTAAATGCTGCCTTCTAGCTACTGCACCGCCTTGAGCATGAGGGGGATGGGAGCTGAGAGAAGCTGGCATGGTCAGCCCAGGCTTCCCTCGGTGCTTGGTGGGGGGGGGGGGGGGTCTCTCTCTCTCAGTCCTTCAGAGTGCTCTCCTCCTGATGAGCTCTCAGATACTATAACATCCTCAGGAATTATGTAGGCAGAAGGAGATTTTTCTTGCCTGTTAAAATTTCCACTTTTTTTTTTTTTAATTCTGATTATAATACAGAGACGAGAGTAGCAGTCCCTCTGTTCTGGGATGAGCACTGTGAACATTCTGGTACATAATCTCCAAGTAATTTTTTGTGAGCAAGGATTTAAAAAAAAAATACTGAACTGCCTGGGTTCAGACTTGAGCTATGCTGCTAATTAGCTGTGTCACCTTGGGCAAATTACTTAACCAGTCTGAGCTTCAGTTTCCTCATGTGTGACATGAGCATAAAGGTGGATCCTACCTTAGAAGTGTGAGGATTAAATGAATTATTAGGGGACAGGGTTTGGATTGGTGCTCAGTGTTAGCTATTATTGCTATTGTTATTGTCATTTTTACTTTTGAGTGCTTACTCTGTGCCAGGGGTCAGGCCAGGCTCTTCACAGGGACTGTATTTTTTAATGTACTCATCAACTCCCTGAGGTCCATATTATAATAATCTGCCATTTACAAATGAGGATTCTGGAGGCTCAGATGGGTGAGGGAACTTGCATAAGGTCACATAGCAAGTGGCAAGGCCAGGATTTGAATCTGTGTCTGTCTGACTCCAGAGCCTGCCCTCTTTATCAGTAGTCTGACCTGCCCTTATTAAATCTATTTCCTATGCAAGGCAGTATGTAGGGGGATAGCCACATTGGTTCTCATGTGGTTATAAGACGCCCTGAGGATTTAATCTCCATACCTGCCACGAGGCTTCTGGGGAACCTCCCTAAGAAGGGAAGCTGCTTAACAGACAGGAAGGACCTGGCTCCAGGCCTCCAGACGCTGCTGACCCCAGCTCCCTCTGTCCCCAGGACATCGAGAAGACCATGAGCACAGCTCTGCATGAGTTGCGGGAACTCGAGAGGCAGAATACGGTCAAGCAGGCGCCAGATGTGGTGCTGGACACCCTGGAGCCCCTGAAGAACCCCCCAGGCCCCATCAGCTCGGAGCCCGCCAGCCCCCTTCACACCATCGTCATCCGCGACCCTGATGCTGCCATGCGCCGCAGCAGCAGCTCCTCCACCGAGATGATGACCACCTTCAAGCCAGCCCTGTCCGCCCGCCTGGCAGGCGCCCAGCTGCGCCCGCCCCCCATGCGGCCCGTGCGGCCTGTGGTCCAGCACCGGTCCAGCAGCAGCAGCAGCTCAGGCGTGGGCAGCCCGGCCGTGACACCCACGGAGAGATGTTCCCCAACAGCTCAGCGGACAAGTCGGGCACCATGTGACCTGCAGGATGGGCCGCCCCGTCATGGCCCACTGTGGCTCGCCACGGCCCAGGGTGGCCTCGGTGGCTTCCACGTGCTTCCCAGTGACCCTGGCCTTGGAGGGCAGAGGTCAGCCTGGGAGGGTGCGTCTGTGCAGAGCTGAGGTAGGCGCTGGTTGCAGCTCACGTCCAGCCATGGGAATCCCACAGACCTCTCGCGTGTCCGCAGACATCCAGAGGAGTGCCGGAGCTCTGGCAGCCCCAACCACAGCATCTGCTAACATCGAGGTGACATGCGACGTGGCTTCTCCCGCATGTCATCACTGGAAACTTCCTCTCTCGACATTCTGTCTACATACCTATATGTGTGTGTATATCGATGTGTGCATATATACACATGTATATGTATGTATGTGTCTGTAGGTGTGTGTATATATATATATTTATGCATCTATATACATATACTAGATCTGGACACACACATACTAAGTGTATATAGTATCTCCTTTTTCTTTTACGAAACTTAGATTTACCTCAGACCCATGCCACCAAACATCTCCCGCCGAGTTATTTGGTGGGATTTGCAGGGACTTTTCTGGGAGAACTTAGAGGCCCGTAGTAACTGCGAATGAAGCAATATACCACTAACCTGCAGAAAAACACAAACAAAAACAGTCTCCCACTGTCTCCAGAAGTCGTGGCCTTCCAGAACAGTCTGCCCCCTCAAGGAAGGGTGGGGCAGGCAGTACCCCCAAGCAGGCTGCTCCCAGAGGTGGGGAACCCTTCGTAGAAAATCCCCACCCCCGTCCACCCCAGAGACCCTGCCCTTCCACCAGGAGGCCAAAGGCCAACTGTACCCCCGAAGGCACGGGAGAAAGTTGGCAAGAGACCCCTGACCACCACATCCTTGTGTTTGTGTGTAGAGGCAGGGGATATTGAGAACCTCAGCCCCATCATAGCACAGTATTACATGTGGTTGGGAAAAAGGGAAAAATAAAAATACAGTGGTGTGGAATACTTTGAAACCTAGAAACGCTGTAGGAATAAATCTGTGGTAACTATAGAGGTTTTACTTATATCATTTTCAAAATATTTAATTTTTTCTTTTCCTGGTTCTACTAATTATACTGTGTCAGATTTGGAACTAAACAGGCAAGGAGGCTTTGAGTCACATCGTTTTCATTTTAAATCAGGCTGTGACGCACTGTGGCTGGTGCCGTCTTGCATGAAACGCACGAGCCGCGAGCGCCCAGTTCAGACTGGGGCCAGGGAGGGGCAGTCCTTGGCACTTTCTGTCCTAGAGGACACTGTCGGTTGAGTTAATACAAGTGGCATAGCTTCCCTTCCCTTCCTTCACCCACTCCCTCCAGAACATTTAGTGTAGATGAAAATGTGATAGGAATGGGTGCCTGATCTTCACGTGTAACAGCAAGGCCTTTGCCTCTTGGCTGAGTAAAGCCCTTCCTGGTCGCTCTCCCTTGATTCCTTTTTACCTCTTCTTCTGATCACTTCCAGAGATGAGCTGTTTCTGGATAATGAAATGGCACCGGGGCGAATCTGTGTGCCCTGTGGGCCACTGTTACTTACCCCCCTCCTGCCAGACCCAGAGGCTCTTCCCTGCTCTTCCCTACTCTTCCTAAGCTTCCTCTCTCTCGAGGCCACTGAAGTTTCGAATCAAAAGGCCCAGAGTCTGAGTCCCAGCCCTGAGCACTTAGGAGCCTTGAGACTTAGGGTTTGGCACTCCACCTCATTGAGCCTGACTTTTCTGCTCATAAAATAGGATAATAAAGGTGAAATGGCAGTGAGCAAGCTGTGTACACTGGAAAGCACTGAATCAATTATCATTAGTAAAGTAAGTCTTAGATGAGAACCCTCCAGCCCTTCTTTTTGAAACTTCTCAATGGCATTTCCGAAGTGAGCAGTGGAATTTTCCTACCATCTTAATAAGAGCCCTGGATTCCATCATTAGCACTTCAGTCCATTGGATTAAGCGGTGCCCTCTCCTCTGGTCCCCACAAAAAGGTAAATACACCCAAAGGGAGGGAACTAGTTAAGTCACAGGCACCTGGACGTGTTAAGAGGGTAAAGCCATTCTACCTTATCTGAAGGACTGGACTTAACACCCCACAGTGGAAACCCCACAGTGGAAAGGAGCATCAGGAAAGGAACAAAGAAAGGATCTCAGGGAGAGGCGGGTGTCAAACTTTACCTCCCTTGTTTGGCCTAGAATGAACCCTTCTCTTTAACTCCTGGATATGAAAGGCCCTCTGCCTGGAGCACAGAAAGATATCGCCATTTTACAACTTAGGAGAGTAAGGCCTTGGGCTGTGCTTTGACCTGCCCAAGATTTGACAGCTGGCTAAGAGCAGAGGCTGTGTCAGGCCCTTAAAGTCATGTGTTTGCATGCTGGACGCTATGCTATCCAGTCAGGACGCAAGACTTCTGATTTCTACCCTTAAGATACTCCCAGATCCTAAATCCAGTAGCCTCCCAGGCAAAATATAGCAATCTCTGCCACAACTATCAGATGAAAGGCAACAATCGGAGTAGACAAATCTGTTGCCTGATATACATAACACCAATCAGACCGTGTGGATTTTTCTCTGAATTGACTGATTTTGTTTTTTTTTCTTGCTGAAAATGGATCTGCCTTTCACTGAATTTTCTGAAGGCAGAGCCTTAGCTGTTTTCTTCAAGCACCTATTTTTTTTCCATTGGGAAATGGCTGATGAGTTCACATTCAGGGATGCGCACACACAAATGGCAGACGTCTCCCCCACTCATCCAGCCCCAAATCTGAGCCCTGATGCAGGCCAAGTGGAAAAATACTTCCCCGCTCCCTCCCCCTGTTCCCACTTCCTCATCTGGCACTATGCATGTCTCAGTCACCCTCCACAGCACTCAGTCCCATCAACGTTCACTGAACATTGGCTTTCTCTTTCTGACTCCTGCCTGTTTTAGTACACTATATATTGCTGTATTTGCTTAAATGCTGGAAAGTAACTGTTAAAATGTGAAATTGTAATTTTAAAAAAGGCTACAATTAAATTTTAGCCAATGCCACTCACCAAATCTTTGCACCTAGTAGATAGATCGATGTAAAAACAAATACCAGAAACCTAACTGTACAGTGCGTGTGGGGGAAATGTAGTAACCTAGTTAGTAGTCTTCAATATAACCAATTGTACAAGGGGAAGTGGTGTTTACCTACTTGTTCATCACCATTATTGAAAGCCGTACTGATCAGTTAGTTGATAACGGGCATTTTTAATTTTTATTTTTTTGCTTCATGGAATGATTTCTTAACCTTCGACTTATCCTGAGGTCAAGCCTTTTGTCTTTACATATAACCAATGTTCAGTCTATTTTAGGTATGAACCAGCAAGTTGTTCATTTAAAACTGACCAAAGACAATTAATTCCTGGTCTAGTTTCCTGGGCCTCATGGCCCAGCTGCCGCTAAAGAGCTTTCTGGATAAAATTGAGAACAAGCTGTGCTTCCTACCCCACTCACCCTCTCCCCTTTTATTCCCTTTTCCTCTTAAAGAGCTGCTCTGAGCTGTGGGATTCTATGAAAAATTCTTGCCTTTCCTTGTTTCAGTGCTAACAATTTCTCACCTTGAAGCGCCTTTTGAACCCCCGGACAGAGTGCACAACTGGAGGGAATTGTGGGCTTGAGAATTAGACTTGGGAGTCTTTTCTCTGAAGTCACCAGGTCAGGGGTCAGGAGAGAAATGGATTCCCAAGGGATGAAATGTTTCTATTCAATGAAGAAATCTGAGTGGGGAAGAGACACAGGGAAATTGAGCCATATTTTGGCTATTGGCTGGAAGCAGCAGTTCAGAGATCTGCCTTATAAACACTTAAAACTGGTTTGTGGTACACGAAGGGGAGCCAGTGTGGGCAAGGGCCTTTATGTGGGGTTTCTTCTCTGCTGGAGTCCCTTGGAGTGCCTTGTTGGGTATATTTCTTTGTCATTCAGGAGGCACACCTGCGGAGGACTTCTCATGACCTGGTCGTGATGTGGCACTCAGTGCATGTACACAGCTGATGGAAAAACACGAGGACTCGGGTAACAGTTCTTCCTCTCAGTCTTTCTATTTCTAACTTTTCACGCATCCAGATGGTTCCACAATAGAGCAAATGCCTCATTCTCCTGAGAAACCCGGAAGAAGAGTGGCTGGCTCACAACCATGGGGGTGGCCCCTGATGGGCTGGGAGTGGGGGGTGGTGGCAGCGAGGAAAGGCAGAAAGGGGTGAGTTGAGGTGTTGCTGAGCTGATTCTCTGCTGTGCAGAGCTAACGCTGACGTTTCATGTCAACTTCCCCCGGTTCTCTGGGGTCTCCTCTCCTCTGAGCAGCCACATAGAGCATTCCCCACATATCCAAAGCTGCCCAGGGGAGCCGAGAGAAGGGACTTTGCTGTCAGGTCCAAGCCCTCCTGGCCTCCCTGAGATTGATCTGCCAGTATCCCGCTGTCCCTCTGGGACTGGCCACGTGGCCATCGCTGCCCCCTTGTTGACATCTCCTTTCTGTGTGAACTGTCCCCAGCAAATAACAAAGCCGTTCCTTGAACCAGAACAACCAGAGTGCACTTTTCCTTCCTTAGACGGAAGTAGATCTTGGCTAGGGTTTCTGCCCAGGCCCTTGTTCCCGGCAGTGTGACTGTTTACATGGTTTGGCAATAGGTTTGATTCTGATTGCTTCAGAGTGGCTGGTCTATTTCGTTTCCTTTGGTTTCCTTTCTCCCCAAATTGTGACAGGAAAAAAACCAAAACCATCTAGGAAATTGCTGGTTGCCTGTCCCCACGTGATGATAAATGTTGCCCTCTTCTAGATATCGTTTCTCTACCTTATGACCAAACGCCCGTCCTATAGAGTGTCTGATTGGATCCTCTGTCGCGTATTCTGATGGTGCCTGCTGGTTTGACGTGGAGCTATCCTGTGAAATAAAACAGCTTAACTTTTCTCAAACATGCTCTAGTGGTTTTTGAAAGGGTGAGGTGGCATGTCAGGGGTGGAGAGGTCCTGGGAAGAGTCCCCATCTTCCAGTCCACACTGTCTGCCTGCTTCCCTGAGGAACCACCTTTGAAATGTCCATTAGCTCAAATCCAACAAGGTGAAGGTCAAGTTTACAAGAAGGACTTCTTCCATTGTAGAGCTAACTGAAGAAGGTAACTGTAGGATGACTGCTGGGGAAATGGGGTTTGGAAATGTCAAAGCAAAGGCAAGATGGGAGTAGTAGCTGTCATCTGCAGAAAGTGTCTTCAGAAGTTTAGGATAAATTATCAGAGGTCACTGGGTACTGATACATCAAGGCACATGCAACATTTTGGTGTTCATTGTCTACAAATGTCATACAGCCTCTTGGACTTTTGTTTTTAGTGGTTTGTGAACTGTTTATTGATCACTTATTTCTGTCTCAGCCACTAGATTAAACCCTTTACCTGTATTTTCTCATTTAATTCTCAATACACCATTGAAGGTAAGTATCATTATTATACTCTGTCCTGCAGATGAGGAAACTGAGGCTCTGAGAGGCTAAACAGCTTGCCCAAGGTTAAGTTAGGAAGTGGAGAAGACAGAATTTGGATTCAGTCTGCCTAACTCCAAAGCCATGCTCTTTATAAGTTTGTCATACTGCCTCTCATTTGAGCATTGTACTCATTACAGCAGAATTAGGGGCAGGATTTCATAATGAAGGTCGCTTGCTGCTTGCTGCAGTCAAGGAATACTCCAGAACCTGTCCTTTCCGATGAAAGCTTTGCTGGATCTTCATGCAAGGGTCTCTTTGCAGCCTCAGTGACTCATTCCCCACCGAAAACACTCATCACTCAATGTTGGTCTCTTGCTAATTCCAAACTCCTCTGCTATGAAACTGTCTTAGTCTATTTTCTGTTGCTGTAACAGAATAGCACAGACAGGGTAATTCATAAAGAAAAACAGTTTATTTGGCTCATGGTTCTGGACGCTGGAAAGTCCAAGAAGGTGACAGTGGCATCTGGCTAGCATCATCTCATGGTGGAAGGCAGAAGGCCAACAGAGACAGTATGAGGGGGCAGACTCTTTTGTGACCTTCTCTCATGATAAAAATCCCACTCCTGTGCAATGACGTTAATTGATTCATGAGGGTGGAACCTCATGAACCAGTTACCTCTTATTAGGTGCCCTCTCCCAACACTGTTGCATTGGGTATTAACTTTCCACACATACATTTGGGAGACACATCCAAACCACTAACCTTCTAAGAGGCTAAACTTTGTATGTGTTCCGTAATCTGTTTACTTGCTCATAGCAACAGTACACGTTTGAAAGCTTCAAATCAGGAACATTTCATTCATTCAACAAACATGTATGAAGCACATTTTTATGTAAGTTGCCCCAAGTTAGCTTCTGGGGGACACAGATGGATGAGCCCCAGTTGCTACCCTCAAGTTGCATACAGTCTAATTGCACACAATGATCACTCTAGAATTCTAAGACTGACTTTGACTCAGTGCTTAATAGAACAGTGTCTCTAACCCACAGAGGCACAAAAGGAAGATTTGAGCTGCTTGACTATTTTGTCAGCCACCAAGCACAGTCCATTACTGGATTGTCCATTTTCTGGTTACATCTGTTTAGGATTTTTTTGTTTTCAAATGAAAAACTATTCAAACAGCCCTAAGCAAAAGAGAATTTACTGGCTCACGCGAGTGGAAACTGCAGACTAGGAAGGGCTTCAAACCCGGGATGATGTGAAGAAGTGAGCATTGTCTCCGGGGTGCAGTTCCCTTCCTTCAGGTTGGCTCTACTCAGCTCTCTGGGTTGACTTTGTGCTCGCACAACTTGTCTGATACTTTGTGGTTGCCCAGTGGCTGCTGAAGCTTCACTACCTGCACCTCCTCAGCTTCAGTAATCTTGGGTCTGATTTTCACCTACCAGAATTAAGCCACAGGTTTATCCCAAAGGCAGACCAAGGGGATGGAATAGACAAATGGCCTAAGAACCATTTTCAAGGGTGGTGTCAACCCCACAAAGACTTTGCATCAGGAAAGAATACAAGTTGCCCAAAGGAGATTGTGGGGCTGCCCATGAAAAATAATAAATGGTGATGGTTTTCAGTCTGTTGGTTTTAGGGTCGTTAGCTATGCAGCAATAGCTAACTGATAAATTTGAAAAATGCTCGTGCAAATATGCTAAAATTTTGTCCTTGTCCTTTGACTCCAGGTTAACTTCACAATAATAAAGTTCATATCCATCAAGAGCATACTGTACGTTGACACATTGCCAAGCACTTCACATGCCTTGCCTCATCAAATCCTTACAAACAACTTGTGGAGGCAGATACTGCTAGCATTCCTGGTTAATGAATGAGAAGACTGACCCTCAGGGAGTTTAAGTACAGGGACTTTAAGCTCTTTCAGGCCAGCCAGGATTCTGTGGCCCCCAAATGCCTGGCTGCAGGGAGGTCTGAGCCTCCAGCCTGAGGGCTCATCTAGTGCCTTGGCAGAAGGCTGCGGAAGCACACATGGGGGAGGGCAACCACCTCCACCACACGCCCTCTGCTTTCTAAAGGGAGCTCCCTTGATGGCCATGTTTGGTATTGTGCTACCCAATCCCCTGGCTCCATGGGATTGAGCCAAGGATGGCAGCTGATGCAACAGCAGTTGATGGTAGATTGGTTAGTAACTATGGTCCTTAGCAAAGCTGGGCCTGCAGATGACCTTTCTTGGGAAGCTTGACCTGAAGTAACAAAACGACAGGCCCTGTTAGCAGGAGGAGTAGAAGATGAGAGGCTACAATGACAAGGAAGTCGGAGGCAGAGAGGTGGCCCTTCTGCACCATGTGGAGGCTGAAGTCACTAGGGACGAGAGACTCTGTGAGCACAATGATAAAGCCAATGGGCAAAGCCAATAGTGGGGCTCAAAGGCTTCAAGAGCAAAGCTATCCAGTCCCCAGAGGGAGCCAGAACCATTAGCTGGGCGCCTGCCCCACTGCCTGTGCCTCACTGGGAGACCTTACATTCAACCTCTCTTTACTTGGTGTAACTTTAGTGGGATTTCTGTTTATTGTAATTGAAAGGAAAGGGGCTCACGCCTGTAATCCCAGCACTTTGGGAGGCTGAGGCAGGGGCATCATTTGAGGTCAGGAGTTCAAGACCAGTCTGGTCAACATGGAGAAACCCCGTCTTTATAAAAAAGAGAAAACTTAGCCAGGTGTGGTAGTGCACGCCTGTAGTCCCAGCTACTTAGGAAGCTGAGGCAGGAGAATCGCTTGAACCCAGTCGGCAGAGGTTGCAGTGAGCTGACATTGTGCCACTGTACTCCAGCCTCAGTGAAAGAGCAAGACTCTATCTCAAAAAAAAAAAAAAAAAAAAAGGAGAAAAAGTGGACAGAATGATATTAGCCAACCTGTTTGAGCACTCACTCTGTTCTAAGCCCCTTCACATATAAAGGCCAACTCATTAGTCCTCTCAACCACTCTTTAAAAAGCAGGTATAATGTTACTCTGGTTTAACCTACGAGGAAATAGTGCAGAGAGGCCAAAACTTGCCATGGGACACACCACTCAGGCATCACAGAGCTGAAGTTGAGAACTAGACAGTTCACTCTGGAGCTGGATCTTCAGTCTCTCTCTTAGGCCTGAGGATGAGGCAGCACACTGGGTGTGATCTGAAACAGAGAGCTCCACTGAACTGGGAGTGTCTGACCCAAGATACCTCACCCAGAGGGGCCTTGTGCCCCCTTGGCATGGGGGGACGCTGTGATGAGGTGGGTGGTCACTGGCTGCTCATACAGCCCCCAGTGAAGGAGCAAGGATGGATACAAGGTGCCACCAGGCCATCCTGTCCCAGGCTGCAGCCAAGGGTCAGGCCCTGCCTCTAACACAAGTAAGCATTTTATGCTGGGAAATTCCCTAGAGAAAGAGGTGTATGGAAGGTTGGGGAAAGGACTCCTGGGAAAAACCTGCCAGACAATTGCCTCCACCCCTAATCAGGGAGGTCTAGAAAGGACCCCTCTCCTCCCTCAGTGTGAGCAGCAAGGCATGGCCTTGAGTAGCCTTAAGAGGAGCTTTAGCAGTGGAGGGTTGTGGAGAAGGATGGGGGTGAGGTGGGAATGAAGACCCCCCGAACCTCTAACACCCCACACCTTACAACCTCCTCAATGCGCCTCCACCACTGCCCCTAGAAGCAGCAGAAGTGGCAGTTTTCCTTTGGGCAGTGAGCGGAAGTTTGTGTTTAAATAAAGAGATGCTAAGGAGAGGCAGAGAGAGGACAAGAATTTCCCAGGCCTTTTCAGCCACCCCAGAAAGCAGGTCAGCCTCACACTGGAGGCCCAGAGCCGGCTCCATACCGGACCCCAGGCTGGGATTTGTGGGGGTGGCTAAAAAGGCCTGGGACCTTCCTCTGACACTCAGAGAACGTGGTATCAGATCTCCCAACAACTCTTCATTGCCTCAGAGACACCTCCCCTGACTTCCTTGCTTAGAGCAGTCACCATCAGGTTAATATGTTTTATTCTTTTCATTGCCCTTATCATCACTGGAATTTATTTGTTCCCTTATGTGTTGTCTGTCTCCCCCAGCCCAGAATATAAATCTGGGGTTTTGTCTTATCTTGTCCATACAATCTCAAGATGGTAGTAGGGTGTCTAGCTACTACTAGCACATAGTAGGTACTCAATAATTATTTATGGACACTCAACCACAACTGGGGGCAAATGCCATTTCTCACTGAGGTGGGCTTGGTAGCTAAACAAAGTCACATCTTTGGCGGTCATTTCCTCATTTAACAAACAGTCTTGAAACCTGCTATGTGCCAAGTGTTCTGGGTACTGGGGGATGCAGCCATGAGCCAAGCAGACCAAGATCCCAATGGAGTTTATGGCCAAATGCTGGATACAGATGATGACAACCACAAAGCCCCAAGCACCCAGGGTGTGGGGAGGAAGAACACTGAAATCTGCTTTAGACTGAGAGGCTGGGAAGGCCTCTCTGAGGAGGGGGAGCTTAAACTGGGAAAAGTCTGAGAAGGAGCCCACCATGCCAAGGGCTGACCTGGCAGGCACATGGTGAGAAAGAGCTTGGCACAAGAGAAGAATGGAGAAGGCCATGTGGCTGGAGCTGAGGGGGTGACAGGTGTGAGAACAGCTGTCTGGAAGAACACAGGCAGGGCCTTTTGAGCCAGGGTGACCATTTCGAAGTTATTCTAAGAACAATGAGAAGCCCTTGGAAGGTTGCAATAGGGGCATTACTTGATTCTACTTATTATTGTTAAAAAATTAATGGCTGGGTATGGTGGCTTGCGCCTGTAATCCCAGCACTTTGGGAGACCAAGTCAAGAGGATCTCTTGAGGCCAGGAGTTTGAGACCAGCCTGGTCAACAGAGCAAGATCTTATCTCTACTAAAAAAATAAAAACAAAAAATTAGCTAGGTGCGGTAGGGCATGCCTGTAGTCCCAGCTACTTGGGAGGCAGAGGCAAGACGATCACTTGAGCCCAGAAATTTAAGTCTGCAGTGAGCCAGGACTGTGCCACTGCCCTCCAGCCTGGGTGACAGAGTGAGACCTTGTCTAAAAATAGCAGTAATAATAATAATAATTCGTCATCTCTGGCTCTGGACTACAGCCACTTCTTAACAATGGAGGGCTTGGGTGATAACTGAAGATTAAAGTGCTGCCTGGGGCCACGATGCTGTGTCATGAATCCCAGGTTACAGGGAACCTGTTTCTCTTTATCTGAGGGCTGATGCAGGAGAAGGAAAATTATTATTATTATTATTATTATTTTGAGATGGAGTCTCGCTTTGTCGCCCAGGCTGGAGTGCAGTGGCCCCAGGCTGGAGTGGGCAGTGGCCCCAGGCTGGAGTGCAGTGGCACAATCCAGCACAATCTGGCTCACTGCAACCTCCACCTCCCAGGTTCAAGCAATTCTCCTGCCTCAGCCTCCCAAATAGCTGGGATTACAGGTGACCATCCCCATGCCTAGCTAATTTTTTGTATTTTTAATAGAGACGAAGTTTCACCATGTTGGCCACGCTGCTCTCGAACTCCTGACCTCAGGTGATCTGCCCACCTCAGCCTCCCAAAGTGCTGGGATTATAGGCGTGAGCCACCAGGCTCAGCCAGAGGAAGTATTATTATTTGTGTTTCTGGGCCTTGAGTGCCCCTGTTCAGTGTTGTTTCTGGACTTCCAGCACCTAGACTGGTGCTTAGTGGTCGTTAATCTTATGATAAATAGTGTGGCCCTTTTGCTTTATACCATGATGTCAAGAAATGTATTAAGGACTTAGCTGGTTACAAGTGACAACGACCCAACTTAGCCTGGTTTGTATCACAAGGCATGCTTTTTGCCCCATCTGTATGAAAAGTCCAGAGATAAAAATGGATTCAGGCAGGCTGGGCCCAAGTATTCCAAGGATGTCAACAGGTTTGGGTCTCTCCACTTCTCAGCTCTGCATTCCTTCACACTGCATTCTCAGGCTGGCTCTTCCCAAGTGATGGCAAAGATGGCCCAAAGCAGTTCTAGGCTTGTGTCCTAGTAGTTAGCTACACCAGTAGAAAAAACTGTATCTCCTCCCCAATGAATGAGTGAGAGTCCCAGGATTGCCTCTGATTGGCCTTGTTTGAGTCACATGCTTACCTTGAACCAATCACTGAAAGGAGGGTGGGTCTTACTATCACTGACCAGATCTGGTTACTTGCCCAGTCTTGAGCCAGAGTTTGGAATCAGCCCTGCCTGACCACATGATTGAGAGCAGGGTAAGGCCGTTTCCCAAAAGGAAGAGATGAGTTCTATTACTGGAAGAATGATGCTGGGGTCAGGTGTGGTGACTCACTCCTGTAATCCCAGCACTCTGGGAGGCCAGGGAGGGAGGTTCACTTGAGGGTAGGAGTTTGAGAACAGTCTAGGTAATGCAATGAGACTCTATCACTACACACACACACACACACACACTCTCTCTCTCTCTCTCTCAATGAACTAGGCATGGTGTCATGAGCCTGTAATTCCTGCTACTTGGGAGGCTGAGGTAGGAGGATCTCACCTGAGCCCAGGAGTTTTAGGCTGCAGTGAGCTGTGATCACACCACTGCCCTCTAATGTGGGCAACAGAGTGAGAAAGAGGAAGGAAGGAAGGGAGTGAGGGAGGGGAGGGAGAGAGAGAAGGAAAAGAAAGAAAGAGAGAAAGAGAAAGGAAGAAGAGAGAGAAAGAGGAAGAAAGAAAGAGAAAGGAAGAAAGAAAGAAGAGAGAGAAGGGAGGGAGAGAGGGAGGAGGGAGAAAGAGAGGAAAGGAAGGAAGATGCTGAGCAGACAAAGCCCAACGAGCTTATCAAGAGCTCCAGTCTGCAGAGGACACTCTTGAAAACACATTCATAGCACGATGTTGGACATTCTCGCACCCCTTACTCAGGTACACAGGCCCCAGTCGACTGCAGGACGACACCCCTATCTCCACGTAAATGTTTTGTCTTTCCACAGCACCCATCCCCAAAAAGGAGTACAACGACCCTGGTGGATATGAATGACAACTCCAAGGCCAGGCTGTCTGGGTTTAAATCCCGGCTTCCTGCCTTTCCCATTGAAAGACCTCAGGAAAGTTCTTTAACACTTCCATTTTCTCATCTCTAAAGTAGGGACAGTAACAGCCCTGCCTTGTAGGCTTGTTGTTGGGACAGCATCTGGCACAGAGAACCCTCAAGAAATGTAGTTGCTATAATTGTGATCTTGCCTTTTGGAGAGTCGTGATTCCAGTGCCCCAGTCCCAAAGCTACATTCACCATTTTCTCCATATAGATAGGTAAATATATTCATTTTGAGCACTTACTATGTGCTAGGCACTGTTCTAAGCAATTTTTATAGACGATCTCATTCTCTTGCAACAGGAAAGCTATAAGATATAAACTACTATTAGTCCTGTAAGGTTCAGAGAGAGGTAAAGTAACTTTCCCAAAATCACAGTAGATAAGTGGTAAACCCCAATGCATGTAACTCACACAGCGTGAGTGGCCAGCTCTCTCCATTCCCCACATTGATTTCTTTGTTTCCAACATACCTAGCCAAGGTCTCCACTCCCATGATGCCAAACGTAGAGACACCTGTGTTTCTGGTAGACCCAGCAGGACAGAGGTTCGTGGTCACCACCCCTTCCTTAGCCTCCAGACACAGACATAAATTACATATGTGGCTGCAGGAGCTCGAATTGGGTGAATTCGACATTTTGTCCCCTTTAGGCCCAGCATAGGACCCTGCAGAGTGCTCACTAAATGATGGGTTAGAAGAAAGGACGAGAAGTAAATAAATTATGCATGAGTGGGCTGATTGCTCGTCTGCATTTCCCTCGCAAAGCGTGAGCCCACATTCAGCCTGATACTCTGCTGCCCTCATGTGGTCATTTGTAAGATGGCAGGGCGGGTAAGCAACCTCTAATTTTTATTATGAAAAATTTCAAAGGTACAGAATACAAAGAATAGCATAGTTAACCCATTATGTCTATCATCTAGTTTTAAAAATTATTCACATGTTTATGAATTTGCCTTACCTCTTTTTAAATTTCAAAAAAATCACTAACACCATGACATTTTACCCTGAAACATATCAGCATATGTCTCTAAAAATGACATTTTCCTGCATAATGATGACAAGCCCATGACCACACCAAATAAAACTAGTGACAATTTCTCAATAAAATATGTTACCTCATCTACATTCCATTTTCCTTGATTGTTCCAAAAATGTCTTTTAAGGGTTGCTTTGTTCAAATCAGCCTCCAGTCTAATGAGTGTCGTCTCTTAATTTTTCTAGAGTATGCTCCGTCACCACTGGTTGAGCTTGTTTTCTGGTGAAATTCCCCCACAACCAGCATTTGCCTGACTGCTTCCTTGAGTTGTCAGTTCACTGGTTACTGTCCTCCCCTCTATGTCTTTTATTTTATTCTATTTATCTTTTTGAGATAGGGTATCATTTCATTGCCCAGGCTGGAGCACAGTGGTGCAATCACGGCTCACTGCAACCTTGTCTTTCTGGGCTTAGGTGATTTTACTTCAGCCTCCTGAGTAGCTGGGACTACAGGTGTGCACCATCATGACCGATTAACTTTTTTTTTTTTTTTTTTTGGTAGAGACTGGGGTGAGGGGCGAGTCTCATCCCAACTCCTCTGTGCCCTACCTAGCACAGCCGTGAGTGACCTGGAAAGGCACCATGAGTGTAGCGGGTATCTAGCACATGTTCTCTGGGTGAGTTCCCCGGAAAGACACTAAACATATACCTGAGCCTATTATGTGTTGCCAGGCTGGTCTCTAACTCCTGGGATCAAATTTGGCCTCCCAAAGTGCTGGGATTATAGGCATGAGCCACCACACCTGATCCTACTCTATATGTCTTTTAAAAGGCAAGTTGGATCTAAACCTTTGATTAGTTTCACCATTTTTGGAGCATACGCTTCGTAGGTACTTCATGTTACATCACTTCAGAAGTTGCCCACTGCTTGGTGACCACTTTTAGGTACATAAAACTTGATGAAGGAGTTCAAGAGGGTTCATCCTCATCTTTCCCTGTGAGCCACAAGAGAACTTGTTGGCCTGATAATTTTGGGACCTGATACATATCCAGTTCCCCAAGAACCCCCCTCACAATTGTTTTATCACCCATTGGTGATCATTGCCTGAAACAATACTGTTTCATTAGAATCTACAAAATGGTAAGTTTCTAATTTTATCATTCCTTCTATATGTTTTAGCTACTAATGGAATACTTATTCACATGAGCTAGTATTTTTCTAAACATAGATCATTCTGAAAATAAGAAATAAATGCTTAATTCTTTTATTTATCAACTTTCAGAGTAAGAAGCTGATACAATGGCAACTCCCAATGGCAGTAAATGAAGGCTCTCCTTTCTTTTGCTGAGATTAATTGTAAGTTTCTGGATGTAAAAATACCCAGTGCCTTTCAATCTGTTGCAATCAATGTTCCTTTTATTGCTTAAGTACGTAGGAGCAAGTTCAAGCTGTCTCTTACATCCACTAGTTTTCTTTAGGGGCACAATAAGATGTTCTAGGCTCATCTTGTACCTGCCCTACCAGACCTAAAACCAAACATTTCTCTAAGAAGCCCTGATACCTTTTAGTGGGGGATGGTATTTAGAGACCACACTTCACGCACGGCAAGTGGAACAGCTGAGATTTGGACTCAGGCAGTCTGACTGCAGAGTGGCGCTCTTAACCTCTGTACCCTCTGGTCAACATATTTATTAGTGATGAGAATAATAATAATTATAACTATAACTCCCACTGCTATACGCAGCTGTTTACCATGTGACAGGTGCTCTGCTAGGTGCTTTCTAGCCTTTGAAAAAAGACTTGATCCTTATAACAGCCCTCCAAGTTAGGCATTATTATTTTAATCTTACAAAAGAGGAAAATAAGGCTCAGAGAAATGTGTGTCTTAGCCGAGATCAGATGGTAAGTGACAGAGCATGGATTCAGATTTCTGTCTGTGACTCTAAATCATGTTCCCTTAGTGGCTGTGAACTATATTGATTGTTGACAATTGTGTCTCCTTTCAATGATTCCTTGCTTGGCTCCCTGAGCCCTGGCACTCTTATGTCCCAGGGCCCCAGGCCCCAGGTATGTGTTTGGTGTCTTTCTGGGTGACTTACTCAGAGAACATGTGTTGGGTCCCTGCCTCATTCCTGGTGTCTTCCAGGTCACAGAGGAGTTGGGATGATGAAGGCTGGTTCTGTCTCCTCCAGGAACCCATGGTTTAGTTGGGGGAGACTAAACAGTTACAGTTACCATTAATGTGTTTGTGCTGTAGCATGAGAGGTATAACCTGCTTTCACTCCCCCAGAGGAGCAGTCACCTCTCCTACAGGGCTCTGGGAAACCAACTAACCTTTAACAACCAAAAAACTGGGGCTGTCCAGAGAGCCATGACAGATGGTGGGAGAGATTTTTCTGGCACAGGACTCAGCCACATGCCCTTCAAATTGTTGCAGGTTGGTGGCTGCCTCTTAGTAAGGAGGAATGGCTAGGAGCCTATTGAGGCAGGAGGAGTTGCACAGGCCTGCCCCTGGCACCCGTAATCCGAATTATGCACCAGAATGGAAGCAGAGCAGAGTCAGGCAAGGGGGTCTAACAGAGCAGGAGACGATGCTGGGAGCTGGTTATGGGAAAGATAAAGGACTAGCAGGACTGGGACTCCAGCCACTCTGTATCTAGGGGCTCCCGAGCCAGGCTCTAGGCAAGTGGAAAACTCCTGCACAGGGTCACTGTGGTTTTTAATCACTGCATGAGTAAGCCACTGCTGTGGAACAACCCATGTCCAGACTTAGTGGCTTAAGAGAATAAACATTTATTATTTGCCGTGATCTCATGGGTATGTTGAGCAGTTTTCTGGTCAGGGATCGCTGAGCTGATCTCTGCAGTAAGCAGGTGCTTTGGCTGGGGCTGGATAGTCTAGGATGACCTCACTCATGTATTGTAGGTGGCTCGATGTTGACTGGGGTGACAAGGATGACTTGGCCCTCTGTCTCTCATCACACAGGAGGATCACAAGCTGGGGCTTATTCACATGGTGGCTATTAGTGCACAAACCTCTGCTTGGGTCACCTTTGTTAATGTCCTGTTGGCCAAAGCAAGTCACAAGATCAACCCCAGATTCAAGGAGTGGAGCCACGGACCTACCTGTTACTGGAAGGAGTCTCATGGAAACGAGGTGTGGATAGGCAGGGGAAGAATTATAAGCATTTTTGCAACCTGCTTACTTGCAGGCATCCATTCCCTCTTTTTCTGTATATGACACCCTGTTGTTCACTTAAGGAATCACTCCCACTCCCAAACTCATACTTAGATAATCTGAGGCACAGTGATTGGTTCAAGGATGTGCATGTGACCCAATTCTGGCCAATGAGAGTTGGTCCTGGAACTTCTGCTGGGAACTGTTGGGAATGAGGTCCCTCCTTTCTGCTGAGGCAGCTGTCCTAACATAATACAGGCCTGGAGCCTCTGGAGCCATGTTTGCCTCTCATGGGGAGAGTCTGCATGAGCATTCAGCCGACAGTGATGGAAGAAGATACCAGACATTAAGAAAAAGTGATTGTGGCCGGGTGTGGTGGCTCATGCCTGTAATCCCAGCACTTTGGAAGGCCCAGGCGGGCAGATCACGAGGTCAGGACTTCAAGACCAACCCGACCAATATGGTGAAACACCGTCTCTACTAAAAATACAAAAATTATCTGGGCCTGGTGGTACGCGCCTATAGTCCCAGCTACTCAGGAGACTGAGGCGGGAGAATCCCTTGAATCTGGGAGGTAAAAGTTCTAGTGTGCTGAGATCACACCACTGCACTGTAGCATGGGGGGCAGAGCAAGACTCCATCTCAAAACAACAACAACAACAAAAAGAGTGATTGAGAGGGAAGAAGAGAGACCACCTGGTTCAGGCCACACCTGAATACCTACCTCAGGACTTTTCAGTTACGTGAGCTAACACACTGCCTTTCTTGCTTAGGCCATTTTGAGTTGGCTTTCTAATTCAGCACTTTGAACGAAAAAGTCCTAGAACAGTTTACTCCCTTAAAGTTCTTCCTCTCTGATCTCAAAACTCTTCCTATCTGCAGACCTTGACTTGGACCGGGCATTCCTCTGTCTAGTGTACTTGTCACTTCTGACTGGGCATATAGTAGGTGCTCAGTGAACACTTGTTGAAGGCATCAATAGGAAGGGTTGGGGCTCCTCCTAAGAAGAGGCTTTGGTGACAGACAGGTAGCTGGCCTCAGGGAGAAGTTCCCAGAGGTGATGGTGGTCTAACAGGCAGGTGGAGGGGGTGATGGGCACAGTCAGTCAGTGTAAATAAGACCCAGCTGGCCCATGGCTGGGAGGGGAGAGAATAAGGCAGGGTTCATGTCTGGGAGGAATCAAGATAGGGGCCTGGTCACAGGGTCAAAGCAGGGTCTGATTCCTGCAACTGGAGTCCACAGCACTTTCACCTCCTCTGGACTGCCCCGCCCACATTCAGCCCCTGTCACCTTCTTCTACTGTATGATCCTTTCTTCACCCAGCATTTACCTTTGGAAAATATAAATCACACCCTTGCTGAAAGCCTCTAAGGGCTTCCCGCTGTGCTTATAGCAACATAATACTAATGACCGCTGATACTCACACAGAGCTTAAGTAGTTTCCAGGCACCCTTCGAGGCATTCTACTTACAATAACTCCTTTAACTTTCCCAACATCCCTATAAGGCAAATACTAATATTATCTCCATTTTACAGATGAGAAAATTGAGGCACGGAGAGGTCAATAACTTGCCCAAGTTAACATGGATTAAAATCTCAACTTTTTACTAAGGCATGGAACTCTCCATTTCTGGGTCTTTGGGTCTTTGCATGGCTGCTTCTCTCTTATCAGCTCGGTCTAGCACATATGTCACTTCCTCAGAAGGAGCCTCCCGAGTCCTTCAATTTACAGTGTCCCTTCCTCTGTCTATTTCATCACCCTCTTTTATTGTTTTTTTACATCAATTACTCTTTGATGCAATTATCTTACTCATTTTCTTACATACTCTCTTTTTTGTCCTGGCTCCATGCTCACCCCCAGGGTGCCAGCTCCTGGAGAGCAGAGACCACATCTGTCTTGTTCACCTCTGTATTCTAGCACCTGGCAGAAGTGGGGGAGCAGCTTAATAAACATTTTTTAAAATGAATGGAGGAAGGGGAGAGATGGAGGCAGGGGAGGAAGGAAGAAAGAAAAGGAAGGAGGGAAGGAGGGAAAGAAGGAAGGAAAGAAGGAAGGAAGGGAGGGAGGTCCTTTAATATCCCTTTTCTCATAACTAGAATGAGGAAGATGGGGTCTAAGGAAGAGAGAGTGCTGGGCAGAGAGGAAAAGGATGAAGAGAACCTGGAAAGGAGCTCAGGGCCCACAGAACATCCCTAGCTTAATCCAGGGCAGGCCCCACACTCAGTTGGGAGAATGTTTCCCTAATTAGGGTTGTCAGATTTGGCAAATAAAAATACAGGACACCCAGTTAAATATTAGAATTTCAAGTAAGTCGACCAATAATTGGTTAATATAAGTATGTTGTGTGCAATATTTGGGACAGATTTACACTAAATGTTGTTTGCTGTTCCTCTGAAGTTCAAATTTACTGAGCAACTTGTGTTTTATCTGGCCACCCTATTCTGGATCCTCACTGTGTGCTGTGTGCCACAGAAGGTTCCACTGAACACTAGCCTGCTTTTATTTTACATGGAACATTTTGTTTTTAGTCCTGAATAAGGAATCTCTTTATTGATCGAACGGAAGGAGAAAGTCCATACAAACAGCAGCTTGTTGAGAGAAAAATGGCTCCCAGGGTTGGATAAACACCCAAGACAAATGCCTTTTCCTGAGTTCAATGTGAGCTTGTGTTCTTGAACTTTCCTTCTTCGACACAGAGGTGGGCTTGATGGGATCTATCTCCCTGGGTGCTGCTGAAGATGGCAGGAAGAGAAATGTTCAGCCTGGGAGGAAAAGATTTATGGGAATGTGGGCTGAGTCACCGATTCATCCATTCATTCAGCCTCACCCAGCAGCTACTGGCAGACACTCAGAGATGAATGGCACCGGGTCCTGTCCTGGAGGCTCTCCATAGATAGGGAGATAAATTTTGGCCCCAGGACCAAGGCAAGTACTGCCTCCTTCCAAATCTATCTCCACGGTTGAATACAAAGAGTACACTTCTGTCCCTGTCTTTCTCTCTCTCCCTTTCTCCTTCCCCATTATTTCTTTTTTCTCATCTCCTCCTCTCTCTTCCACTCTCACCTTCCCAGCCATTTGTCACCTTAACCTAATTATTGGGCCGGGTGCAGTGGCTCACACTTGTAATCCCAGCACTTTGAGAGGCCGTGGCGGGCGGATCATGAGGTCAGGAGATCGAGACCATCCTGGCCAACATGGTGAAACCCTGTCTCTACTAAAAATACAAAAAAATTAGCTGGTATGGTGGCGCACGCCTGTAGTCCCAGCTACTCGGGAGGCTGAGGCAGGAGAATTCCTTGAACCTAGGAGGCGGAGATCGCAGTGAGCCGAGACCATGCCACTGCACTACAGCCTGGGTGACAGTGTGAGATTCCGTCTCAAAAAAAAAAAAAAAAAAAAAAAAAAAAAGAAAAGGAAAGGAAAAGAAAAACCTAATTATCTTGTTCAACTAGTATTGTGAAAAAACAATTACTGGTTCACTCAGGCCACGGACCTGGTCTTAGATGCTTTTCCCTTATCTTTCCAAGACCCTACTCCCCCTGCATCCAGAACTATCCAACTTCTTCCAGCTCAGCCTGGCATGTATTTGAATGCCGTTTCTATGATTGGCTGATACAAAGTGTGGGGGTGGGGGTTGGCACCGTAAACCTCCATTCCTCATCTTCCTTTTGGGAGTCCCACTAGGTTCAACAACCTGAGATTCTCAGACCTGGCTCTGCCCCTTGATTTGGTTTGCTTAACTGTTTCTCAAAAAAGTATCAGTGGGTGATTTCTTCTGGTTTGAGGTTAAAACACCTAGGTTCCATCCTGGATAATGCCACTGACAAACTGTGGTTTATATGAGTTTCTTTACCTGTCTAAGACTCAGTTCTCATGATGACGGTCTTATGAGAATATTCTATAGTGGTTAATATGGACTCTCAGAGCCAGACTGTCTGAGTTCAAATCTTTCATCTTCCACTGCCAGTAGGGTGCCCTGTGAGTAAGTCGTATAAGTTCATATGTGTAAAAAACTTAGAATGGTGCTTTGCATACAAGTGCCTAATAAATGCCAGCTATTACTGTAATGGATACTAAAATCCTTTCTCTAAATGCTATTAGTATTAACATTATTGCCCAATAAGTATTTGGGTGCAAGCTGGGAAAAATCAATTGAATACACCTTTGGCTAAGAGGCCAGAGGGTTCTTATGAAGAGAACTCAGAGGAGTGAAGTCTTAAGCTCTCTGAGTCTCAGTGTCCTCATCTGTAAGATGGCCATAACAATCTAATCCCTGCCTGCTTCCCAAGAAAGCTCAAGTGCCTGGCCCGTTGTAAGCATTCAGAAAATATTTGTGAAATGAATCAGTGCATGGACCACGTGCGGTGTGTTTTTCATCATAAGCCTCAATGGGCTCCAAAATGTCCCTTCCTAGATTCTACAAAAAGAGTGTTTCCAACCTGCTGAATCAAAACAAAGGTTTCAACTGTGAGATGAACCCACACATCACAAAGCATTTTCACAGATAGCTTGTTTCTAGTTTTTATTGTGGAATATTCAGATTTTGCCATGAGCCTATATGGATTCTGAAATGTCCCTTCCTAGATTCTTGCTAACTTGGTGGGAATATCAAGGGTAAGGATTCAAGGGTGGGGGATATTGCTAACTTGATTTAGCAGAGTTCTTTGCTAAAACTGGATTTTATCAGGAAGTACACAGATTGGCCTAGGAGAAGGTTCAGGAGCCTGACTAAAGTTTGGTCAAGCCAAGAATCTTTGCCAATTTGCATAGGAAATATCTGGAAGGCTATATGCCAAAGTTAATGGTGCTTCTCTCTGAAGAAAAAGAAAAACTGTACATTAAAATTTTAATATGAATAAAAGCAAGAGCTCCTATTTAAAGCCCAGAGGTCCTGTTTCCAATCTGACTCGAAACTCTATCCACTTTTTCGGGCGTAGTTTCCTCTTGTGTAAACTGACAGTGTTAACACCTACCTCCCAGTGTTGTAATATGGGAGAGATGAAGTAGTGGATATAGCCTAGCGCAGGCGCACATACAAGCACCGTCAGCGGCGCCCCGCCCACATCCTACTACAACTTCCGGCAGGCTCCGCGCCCGCGTCAGGCGCGTCGCGGGTTGTGACGTAATGCGATAGCGCGGGGGAATTTTGAGTGGTATTGGAGCGCCGGAGGCTAGTTGGGTGGCAGACCCCAGGATCTTCGGGAGCGACTATGGACTCCCTAACCGAGCCTCGGTGGCCTCCGGGCCTGGCAATTATGAAGGTGAGTGCTTCGGGGGCGGTTGGGGGCTCCAGGGTGCCTGCGAGGGGCGGTCCCTCCCTTTGAGGAGGATGTCCTCGCCTTGAGGAGAAAGGATGAGGCGCGAGCGTTGCACTGGGCCATAGTACCCGGCTCTGCTCTGTCACTAGCCGACCGCGTGGCTCTGGGTCTCAGTTTACTCCTCGGATAAGTGAGAAGGACAAGCCTGGTGAGCTGAGGTTGACAGTTTTATGGAACCAGATATTCTGCGATCCAATCCGAACAATAACATGGAGAGAAACAGCGGTTCTAAACAATGACATCGTCAGCTCACCTTCACTGAAAGCTTACCTTGTGTCAAGCACTAAACAGTGACACCGGACATGATTTTGGGTGGACACTTTATCAAATAACATGTATGTAATCACGTAGCCAAGCAGGTAGTCTCCTTTACAGGCTCTTCTTCTGATTATTCTCAATAAACCTAGTGCTGGTTTGTACCGACGTACTGCCCCAACTCCTCCCTCACACGTCCTGACTCTTCTCTAACAATTGCTCATCTCTCTGTCTTTTAAACAGAGATCAAGGCTCAGCAGTAATCTTTCATTGCATCGAATTATTTCAGTTAAACAACACTTATTTTTGTAGCCACTTTCTGTTTTGGCAAGGCAAACCAGTTTCCATTTACAGTAGTGGTGGGCCCTGGATTTGCTCAAGAGCGGATGCACTTTGCCGTGCTGGCTAAAAGTCAGTTGCTTGGTGGTTCTTTTTGCTCTGTGATTATTTTCGTTTCTGACAGTGGCTAAGATAGCCTTTTTCTCTTCCTCAGTCTTGTAGTCTTGGGGATTATAGTATGTGTCCCACTGGCTCATAAAGTTGACTTTAGAATTAAGTGAAGGCTAAAATAAGTATAAGGCCTTGTTCTTCCTGCTGTCATCCGTGATATCTAGAGGTCTTGGGGACTTGAGATATCTGCATGACAAGAAGCTGACATTGTGAAAGGATCCAGGAAAGCGGTAGTTTCTAAGTAGTGATGGGCTTGGCACCAAGATGCCGTGGAAAAGAGCACAGATTTGAATTCTAGTGGTCCTGGGTGAAATCTCATCTCTGCCTCTTAGCTGTGTGACCTTCAGTTAGTAACTTAACCTCTCTGATCCTGAATTTCTTCAACTATAAATTAGAGACAAAAATAAACAGTTCATAGGGTTGATTAGATAAATGAGTCCATGTATGTGGGTGCAGATTCTGCGGGCTTATTCATCGTGCTTAATGCAGTGCCTGACAGAAAGTGGGTGCTCAGGTATTATTTGCTGCTTGATTGAAAGTATCTGGAATGTAGTAAGCATTCAATGAATATATTTTATTATTATTATTAGCACTGTGCTAAGTGCTTCTCTCCCCTTTTAATTTGTTGTCATGAAGCTTGACTTGGATAAGGAAAGTAAAAGAACTCTGTAACCTGTAAAGTTCCTGCTTTGTAGATTTAAGCATATTTTACATATTCCCACAATTTCATTCTTTAGAGGCAGGTTCCATGTCTTCTCTGACTTTGGTATCTCACCAGAGCACTGGATATAGGGTTTGGTACCACAGAGTGTTCAGTGATTGTTCAACCAGAGAGTTGATTGAGCCCATATTTTTTGCTCACATTAGAATCATAGAATCTTAAGGTTAGAAAACCAGCCTCCTTCAGTATTTTAAACTCTTTTATAACATATCTGCCAATTTCTCACCTAATTTTTCTTAAACTCTTGGAGGAACAAAGAACTATCAGATTGCAGAAGCGGATCTGACTAAAGTTACTTCTAATAGAAGTCTGACTCAGAGTGCATGGTTCCTGACTTAGGATCCATAGAAAGACTTTGGAGTCTCAAGTTATTTGTAAAATTTTCTTATATATGTTTTTCTGATAATAGAGTCCATAGTTTTCATCTAATTTTCAAAGGGATCTGTAATCCCAAGAACTTAGGAGTATTTTTGTAATTATTATGTTTTTCCACCCATTTTCTACTTCTCCCTTTCATGTTCTCTCTTTCTAAACTAAAGACATTTTGGGGTGTCTGCTGACCACTCTCTATTCGGGCATCGTTTTTTGTTTGGTTAGTTGAGGCACATGTGATATGCATGTTACTGTCTTGGAGAGACATGACCAAAAATTTGAACCAGAAATAGTTCATCTTATGTAGTGTCAACTTCCACAAATTGTGCTCTGCAGATCTTTCAGAGTCATTACTCCCCCGAAGAGGATGGCATGGATAAGAAAGAGTGATATGATAGACCGGTTCTGGCTTCTGGGCCTGCCTCTGCTCTTAATTGATCTTGAACATTAACCCTCTAGATTTTTGTGTCTGTGACAGCTTACCATCCACAATAATGGAAGATTTTGGCATTTTATTATTTCCCCTGGTTTTACTTTAGCAAAAATTTACTGTTTGTGGCATATTGTAAATGTAATAGGTGTACACAGTAGAAAAAACTTAAAATTCAGAGTAAGATAAAGGTGAAAAAAAAATCATCCGTAATCCTACCACCCAGAGAACCAGTGTTTAACATTTTACCTTATTTTCCTTCGGTTTTAATGCATTTAAAATTTGGGATCATTGTGGAGTCAACTTCTTGGGTTTGATCCAGCCAACTTAGGAACTCTGTAGGCTTTGTTTTTAAAATAGGGGTACTGATGCTGTGGACTTCATAAGATTGCCATGAAGATTAAACTACAGAGTTGCCATTATTATCTATTATTGGCATAGATTTATTTTCTGATTTTTATTTTCCTATGGCATTAATTATTCTTTGAAAGCATGTTTTTTAATGGTTGCATAATATTTCATCATATAGACCGTTGGCAACATTAGTCTTTTTTTTTGTTGTTTAAATTTTTAAAATTCAGGTAATAGGTTCACTTGGTTCAGGATACACATAAAGTGAAAAGTAAAAGTCTCTTTCTTACCATGTTCCTGGCCCTGATCATTATTTATTATTATCTTCTCATAATTTCTTTATATTTCTGATGAAAATAGATACTTTTTTTTTTTTTTTGTTTTTTGAGATAGGGTCTCACCGTCACCCAGGCTGCTTGCTGCCTTGGACTCCTGGACTAAAGTGATCCTTCTGCCTTAGCCTCCTGAGTAGCTGGGACTACAGGCATGCGCCATCATGCCCAACTAATTTTGACATTTTTTATAGACATGGATTTTTGCTATTTTGCTCAGGCTGGTCTCGAATTCCTGGATACAAGCAATTCTCCTGCTGTGGCCTCCCAAAGTGCTAGGATTACAGGCAACAGCCACCATGCTAGGCTTATTAGAATACATTCTTATTCACCCTTCTCTTTTAAACAAACAGTAGCATAGCATATGTGCTGTCAATACCTTATTTCCTTTTTTCACTTATCTTGGCAATCTTTTCATACCAGTACAAAGGAGAGCTTCCTCCTTTTTTTTTTTTTTTTGAAACAACCTTTCCATCTGTCAGGAATACAGTGTTGCAATGTGGGCTCACTGTAACCTCCAACTCCTGGACTTAAGTGATCCTCCTGCTGAGAGCTTCCTCCTTTTAAAAAATATTTATAGCCAGGCGCGGTGGCTCACGCCTGTAATCCCAGCTCTTTGGGAGGCTGAGGCGGGCGGATCACCTGAGGTCAGGAGTTCGAGACCAGGCTGACCAATACGGTGAAACCCTGTCTTAAAAAAAAAAAAAAAAAAAAATTATATTGAATGGAATAATATTTTATTTTAACCAAGTTGAAGATTTTGGGTTGCAAGAATAGTTCCTTTCCTGTTTGGATTGCATTTCAGGTTGGCACACATCTATCTTTCCAAGTTGTCTGTTTCCCCTTCCTCTGCTTTCACTGGGTCCACCTCTTTTCATTTGGCTCCATGAAGAAAGCACTGGTCTGCCAGGAAGGGAGACAGGAATTTTGTTGTGTGCCTGCTCTTGATACCAGCTTCCTCTTTTGTGAAGTAAGGGTTTTAACTAGACAGTTTCTAGTGTTTGGCTTTAACATTCTTTGATTTGATTCTTAACCTGTGTGGTGGCATTGGCTACTTTTCATCCAACAGTGACTATAGGCTAGGTGTTGGAGTTTGAAGAGGAGGAGGCTTGGAGTGGAAGCTGAAAGCACATTGTGAAGGGATGACAATATGGCACAAGAATCGGTACACCATCATCTTTAGCTGTCTAAAGCAATTTGGGCAACCTGAAACTGAATGTGTAAGAGTCATATGAGAGAAGTTTTTGTTTTTTTTTGTCAAGATCCCTTGTAGTTTATCTGGAGTTAGCTTTTGAATTTGTGTATTTGGCAAAGAATTTGAATTTTTTTTAGGGGATGGAGAAAAAGTTTTGTGACAGACTTCCAATTTTGATGTCTTTCTGATAATGTATATATGCATATTTGCATTTCAGACAATAGATGATTTGCTGCGGTGTGGAATTTGCTTTGAATATTTCAACATTGCAATGATAATTCCTCAGTGTTCACATAACTGTAAGTATGTTTTCCTGTGAATTAGTAAATTGTGATTTTTACACGAGGTAGTGTTAATTTAACACCAAAAGATACATGCACATATTTATATTTCACCTTTAGCTCTTCTATCTTGTAGTTTTCAGAAGGTTTTTTCACCGCCTTCCTCTTGAATATTGAAGGTTTTTGCAAGGCTTCTATCTTTTCTACCGCCTTCCCCTTGGATATTTTTATACCTTTTATGGCATTTATGGCAATGAAATTTTTGGCCACAATAAGTGGTTCTTTATTTGCCAAGTGCTTTTTGATGTTAAGTTTCAGAATTTTTGTTTTTAACAGGATAACAGATAGGTGGTTCCACCAAGTAGCACTTGTTATAGAACTTCAAAGTTTAAAAATCTGTAACAGGAGTATTTCCCCAGTGGGAGAATTCTCCCACTGACTTTATTACAGACAGTTTTATAACTTAACTGCTATGTGATGCTAGGAAGACTCATGTTGGAATTTGTTTGTACTTCTCTTTATGAGTCTAGGATATAAGCATTTAAACATATTGTACCTTGAGATATTTAGTGCGTAGAGATTACCCTATCTTGTTGAGGAGCTAGACACGCATTTTACAGATTATTTAGGTTCATGATCTTTCTTGTCCTCTGTTTTCAAGTTGATTTATCTTGGAAAGTTAAAAAACAGTCAACTTAGGCCTAAGAAATCGGTTTTAGTGGATAGTAGCTTTGGTAAGAAAGTTTCTGTAGAGAAAACATAATAAGAGGATAGCCGTGATGGCAACATGGGCTTTAGAGATATCCCTGGGCTTCACTCTTGAAAATCTGGTGAGTAATTACTACTTTAGAAAATGTTTGTGAGAATTAAATGTGCAGAACTCACTGTCTGGCACATGATGAGTCCTTAATACTTGTTTTCTTCCAGCCAAGATGCACGTTAAAAACCAAGATAAGTTTTGGAGATTGTTTTAAAATATATTTTAACATCATCTTTATTTGGGTATAATTTATATACGATAAAATATATCCATTTAAAGTGCACATTAATGTATAAAAGTATTAATGAATTTTGACAAATGTGTATGCTGTGTAACTGCTGCGGTTGATACTGAACATTTTCATTATCTGATAAATTTATCCCCATCTCAGTCAGTGTGATCTCAGCTAGCCATCTGTAGTCTATTTCTGGACTCTTCTATTCCATTGATCTTAGAAACTTTTTCACCAAAACTACTGCCCACTAAAACCATTTTTTTTAGGCCTAAGTTTACTGCTTTTTAGCTTTCCAAGATAAATCAACTTGAAAATAGAGGACAAGAAGATCATGAACCTAAATAATGTATAAACTGTCAAGCTCTTGACCAATGATAGGATAACCCCTATTGCACTAATATCTTAAGGTACAGTATTTTAAAATGCTTATATGTTAGACTCATTTATGTCTATCCTTATGCCAGTACCATACTATCTTAATTACTGTGGCTTTGTAGTAAGTCTTAAAGTCAGGCATTGTAAGTCCTCCAACATTGTTTTTCTTTGGTTCTTTTTGGATGTTTGCATTTTAAATTCATTTCCATATATAATTTAAAATGAGGTTGTCAGTTTCTACCAAAAAGCCTGCTGGGATGTTTATTAGAATTGTATTGAATCTAGAGATCAATTTGGGAGAATTGACATCTTAACAATATTGAGTCTTCAATGTGTGAACGTGATATCCTTCATCTTTATTTCTTTCAACAGCGTTGTTTGATTTTCATTGCACAGACCTTGTGCAAAGAAATGTAACTTGTATTGACCTTTTGTTTTTCTGACTGCATTAAATTCACTTAATTCTAGCATCTTTTTTGTTAATTCCTTATAAATTTTTCCATACACAATCACATCATTTGTGAATAATGACAGTTTTACTTCTTCCTTTCTGATCTATATGCCTTTATATTTCTTTTTTGTTACACAGGCTAGTAACTCAAGCACAGTGTTGAAAGTGGTGTGGATGGACATCCTGTCCTTACTCTAAATTTTATGGGAAAGCATTCAGTCTTTTGCCATTAAATATGATGTTAGCTGTAAGTTTTTAAAATATTTTTAATATGTTTTCATAAACTTATCAGGTTGAGGCACTTCCTCCTAGTTAGGTGAGAGGATTTTTATTTTTTTTTAAATCATGACTGGGTGTTGAATTTTGTCAAGTACTTTCTGCATCTATGGTGATGCTCATATGATTTTCTTCCTTTATTTTGTAATGTAGCTAATAACATTGATTTTTTTTGGAAGTGGGGAACAAGGCCTCACTCCATTACCCAGGCTGGAAGGACAGTGGTGCAATCATGGCTCACTTCAGCCTTGGCCTTCCAGACTCAGGTGATCCTCCCACATCGGCCTCCAGAGGAGCTGGGGCTGCAGGTGCATGCTACCCACCACGCTTGGCTAATTTTTAAATTTTTTATAGAGATGGAGTTTTACCACGTTTCCCAGGATGGTCTCAAACTCCTGAGCTCAAGCAATCTCCCCACCTTGATCTCCCAAAGTGCTGGGCTAATAGGTGTGAGTTACCATGCTTGGCTTGGTTGATTTTTGAGTGTTAAAACAACCTTGAATTCCTTACAAGAAGTGTGTCCATTTATTCTAAGCTACTGACTTTATCATTTTTAAAAATACTGCTTCCTATTGTTCTTTTTGTGTCTGGAGGATCTGTTGTGATGCATCCTTTAATTCCTGATGCTAGAAAGGTGTTTCTTCTCTTTTTCCTTGATCAATCTAGATAGAAATTTATCAATTTTAGTGCTCTTTTCAAAGAATCAGCTTTCGGTTCATTGTTTTCTATATTTTTTCTTTTTTTCTGTTTTATCAATTTACAGTCCTAGCTTTATTATTTCCTTCCTTTTCCTTACTTAAGTTTGCTCTTATTTTTCCAACTTGCTAAGACAGAAGCTGAGATCTTTGAGTTTTCTTATTTTCTAACGTAAGCATTTAAAGCTCTGTTTCCCTCTAAGCCCTGCTTTAGCTGCATCCCACAAATTTTGATATGTGTGTTTTCATTTTTATTCAGTTTAAAATATATTCTAATTTCCTTTGTGATTTCTTCTTTGGCCATGAATTACTAAGAAATTTGTTGTTTACTTTCCAAATACTTAGGACCTTTCCTACTATATTCCTGTTACTAATTTAATTATTTTCCAATTTAATTAATTTCCAATTTATTTAATTAATTTCCAATTTAATTATTTTCTGGTCTGAGAACATAATCTGTTTAATTTCACTTCTGTGAAATTATGTGAGACTTGTTTTATGGCCTAGCATATGGTCTTCTTGGTTAATGTACCTTGTATACATGAAAAGAATGTCTATTTTGGTGTTGTTAGGTAGAATGTTCTATAAATGTCAACGAGGTCAAGTTGGTTGATAGTGCTCTTTAAGTCTTCTATATCTCTGTTGATTCTCTGCCTATCAGTAGGGAGAAAGGAGTGTTGAAAACTCCAAGAATAATTGTGAACTTACTGATTTTTCCTTTCACTTTTATCAGTTTTGCTTTATATATTTTGAAGTGCCTTTATTAGGTACATACACATTTAGGATTGTTTTGTCTTCTTGATGAATTGACTGTTTTGTTATCATGAAATGTTGCTCTTCATCCTTGGTAGTATTCCTGGTTCTGAAGTCCACTTTTTTCCTAATGTTAATATAGCTGCTGTAATGTCTTTAAGATTAGCGTTTATCTTTTTCTATCCTTTTACATTTATCTATCATCTATCTATCTATCTATCTATCTATCTATCTATCTATCTATCGGAGACAGAGTCTCGCTCTGTCACCGCGACTGGAGTACAGTGGTGCGATCTTGGTTCACTGCAACTTCTGCCTCGTGGGTTCAAGCAATTATCCTGACTCAGCCTCCCAAGTAGGTGGGATTACAGGCCTGTGTCACCTCACCTGGCTGTTTTGTATTTTTAGTAGAGATGGAGTTTCACCATGTTGGCCAGGCTGGTCAAACTCCTGACCTCAGATGATCCACCCACCTTGGCCTCCCAAAGTGCTGGGATTACAGGCGTGAACCACAGTGCACGGAGGATCCTTTTACTTTTAACCTACCTTTGTTTATATTTAAATTGAGTTTTTTTTGTAGACAATGTATATTTGAGACTTGCCCTTTAATCCAGTCTGATAATATCTATTTTTACTTGGCACATTTAGACCTGCAGTATTTAGTACAGTAGCTGGTAGGCACATGTGGTGGCTACTTATATTTTAATTAAAATTTATGGATTTAAATATACCATTTTGCTTTTTGGTTTTAGTTTGCCCATCTAGTCTAACCTTTCCTGCATTTTCATAGTAAAATAATTGAACTTTTTTAGTATTTTTTTCTATATGTTCACTTACTAGATCTACTATTTTTTTGATGATTGTTTAAAATATGCATCTTTATTATGATCTCTCTTCAAACAATACTGTTCTGCCTGAATAATGTAAGACTGTTAGAACTGTGTGCTTTCATTTCCCCGCTGCAGCTCCTGTCATCCTATTGTTGTTTCCATTTTGCATGTGTGTGTGTATATATATTTATTATATACCCTACAATACATTGTTATATATGCTTTAGACAATTATTTTTTTACAGAGAATAAGACATGATAAAATATCTTTTACATTTACCTGCATATTTATCATCTCTGATACTTTCCTTTCCTTTGTATATATCAAAGTTTCTGGTATCATTTTCTTTTTCCCTGCTTTAACATTTCCTGTGGTACAGATATACTGCTGAAGAATTTTCTCAACTTTTGTTTGTCAAAAAGTCTTCTTTATATTAGTTTTTGAGAGATGTTTTCAGTGGGTGTAGAATTCTAGGTTGACAAATTTATTTTTCTAGTAATGCCAATTTACTGTTTTCTGGCTTTCCTTGGTTTCAGATAAAATCAGGTGTGGCATTTTTATCTATCACATTCTGTACATAATTTGTCATTTTCTCTGGCTGCTTTTAAGATTTTCTGTTATTCAATGATGTTTAGAAATCTGTGATATGCTTTAATGTGATTTATTTTTGGTTGTCCAGCTTGGGATCCATTGAGTTTCTTTGATCTATGTGGTTATATTTGGGAAAACTTTAGCCTTTATTTGTTCATAAATTTTTTTTTTCTTTTTTTTGAGACAGGATCTTGCTCTGTCTGCCACCCAGTGGCACGATCACAGCACTGCAGCCTCGACTTTCCAGGCTGACATGATCCTCCCACCTCAGCCTCCCAAGTAGCTGAGACTACAGGCATGTGTGTCATTATGCCCAGCTAATTTTTAAACTTTTGTAGAGATGAGGTCTCCCTGTGTTGCCTAGGCTGTCCTAAAACTCCTTGACTCAAGGGATTCGCCTGCCTCAACTTCCCATAGTGATCCACCATGCCTAGCCTCAAAATATTTTTTTGTCAATATGCTTGCTCCCACCCTCAGTTCTCATTACACTAGACTGCTTGATATTTACTTGTAGACACCAATGTTCTGTCTTTTATTTTTTCACCTTTGGTTCGCCCTCTCTGTGCTTTATTTTGGATAATTTCTATTTCTCTGACTTCAAGTTTATTGACTTTTCATTCTGCGGTATCCTCTGTTAGTTCGATCCAGTGAAACTTTCATTTCATGTATTGTTCATCTCTAAAAATTCCATTTTTTTTGTGTTCAGTATAGGTTGTATGTCCTTTATTTGAAATACTTAGTACTAGAAATGTTCTTGAAATTTGGATTTTAATATTTGTGTATACATAGTGAATTGCCTTGGGGTTGGGACCCAAGTCTAAACACAAAATGAATTTATGTTTTATATATACCTTATGCACATAGCTTGAAGGTAATTTTATACTATGTTTTTAATGATTTTGTGCATGAAACAAAGTTTATGTTAAGTACATATGTGTGTAATTTTCCATTTGTGGCATCATGTTGGTGTTCAAAAAGTTTTGGATTTTGGAGCATTTAGATTTTGGAATTTTGGATTAGCGATGTGCAGCCTGTATTTGTGTTTTTGAGTGTCTAGATTTTGTTGTATTCTTTATGGGAATGTTGGACTCTGTTGTGGCAGACAGTTAAATTACTTCCAGATTAGATTGGTTCTGTCGAGATTTGTTTTTAACCTCTGTTTAGGGTGGGTCTAGAGTAGTCTTTTATTTAGGACTTATAATTTTGTGTGTGTGTGGTAAAAAACAACAAAACCTATGCTGTTAACACATTTTTTAAGTGTTAACACTTTTAAGCACATTATTATTAACTATATGGACATTATCGTACAGCAAATCTCTAGAACTTTTTTATCTTGCATGACTGAAAATCTCTACCCAGTGTATAGCAACTTCTTATTTCCCCCTCCTTCTAGTCCTTAACACTACCATTCTTTCTGCTGCTATGATTTTGGATTCCTTCTGGTACTTCATATATAAGTGCAATCTTGAGGTATTTGTCCTTCTGTGATTGTCTTATTTCACTTAGCATAATGTTCTCAAGGTTCATTCATTTTGTGGCATATGGCAGGATTTCCTTTTTAAGGCCTAGTAATATTCCATTGTATGTCTATACCACATTTTCTTTATCCACTCATCTGTTGATGGATGTTTAGGTGTTTACCCCTCTTGGCTATGGTGAATAATGCTGTAATGAAAATTCTGTTTCTATTTATTTAGGATAAATACCCAACATTGGAATTGCTGGATCAGTAGAATATGAAAATTCTATAATTTTTTGAGGACCCTCCATATTCTTTTCCGTGACAGCTGTGTCATTTTTGTATTCCCATCAGTGGTGTAAAGGGCTCTCTTTTCTCTACCGCCTCATCAACAATTGTTGTTTTCTGTTTTTTGATATTTTTTTGATAACGGCTATCCTACCAAGTATGAGGTGGTATTTCATTGTGGATTTGATTTGTATTTTCCTAATAATTAGTGATGTTGAGCACCTTTTCATATACCTGATGGCATTTGTATGTCTTTGGAGAAATGTGTATTTCAGTCTTTTAAGTTGGTTTTTTTTTTGTTATTGAGTTCTAAGAGTTCCTTATATATTTTACATGTTAAAATGAGATAAATTGTCTGCAGATATCTCTCCTGTTCTGTAGTTGCCTTTTTCCTATTTCCTTTGTTGTGCAGGAGTTTTTTAGTTTGATATAGTCCCCCTTGTCTGTTTTTGCATCTATTGCCTGTACTTTTGGTATTATATTCAGGAAATCATTGCCAAAACAAATGTTACGGAGCTTTTACCCTGTTTTTTTTTTTTTTTTTTTTTTTTTAAAGAGGTTGGTAGTTTCAGGTCTCATGTTTAAGTCTTTAATCCATTTTAACAGTTGATTTTTGTGTATAGTGTAAGATAAGGTATTATTTTGCATGTAGAAATCTTGTTTTCCCAGCACCATTTGTTGAAGAGACTGGCCTTTTTCATTATGTAGTCTTATCAAAGATTAATTGACTATTATGCTGGGGTTTATTTCTGTGCTCTCTATTCTGTTCTTTTGGCCTATATGTTTGTCTTTATGCTAGTCCATACTATTTTTATTACTATGACTTTGTAATATATTTTGGAGTTTGGAAGTGTGATGCCTCTGGCTTTGTTTTTCTCATGATTGGTTTGACTATTTGAAATCCTTTGTAGTTTCATATGAGTTTTAGAAATGTTTTTCTATTTCTGTAAGCAAGGCATTGGGATTTGATAGGGATTGCATTGAATATATAGGTTGCTTTGGGTAGTTTTAACAATATTAAGTCTTCCAATCCATGAATACAGGATGTATTTCCATTTATTTGTGTCTTTATTTCAGCACAATGTTTAAATCTTTTGTAGTTTTCAATGTATAAATCCTTTACCTCCTTGATTAAGTAGTTTATTCTTATTTTATTCTTTTTGACGCTACTGCAAATGAGATGGTTTTCTTAATATTATTTTTGATTCTTTGTTGTTAGTGTGTAGAAACACTACTGGTATTTGTATGTTGATTTTGTATCCTGCAACTTTGCTGAACTTATTTCTACTTGTAACAGCTTTTTTTTTTTGGTGGAATCCTTAGGGTTTTCTACATATAAGGTCATGTTACCTGCAAACAGATAATTTTACTTCTTCCTTTCTAAACTGGATGTTTTTAAATTCCTTTTTCATGCCTAATTGCTCTAGCTAGAACTTCTCATTCTGTGATGAATAGAAGTGGCTACTTTGGGCAACCTTACCTTTGACCTGATATTAGTGGAAAGGCTTTCAGTCTTTCATCATTTTGTATGATATTAGCTGTGAGGTTATCAAATACAATCATCCCTTCATCTCCATTGGGGATTGGTTCCAGGACCTCCCGTGGATCCCAAAATCTGTGGATGCTTAAGCCTTTTATATAAAATGGCAGTATTTACATATAACCTATACACATATAAATACTCTGTGCATAATATCCAACATAGCATAGGTATAACACAATATCTAATGCAATGTAAATACTATGAAATAGTTGTTACATTGTATTTTTTATTGTTGTATTGTTACTTTTATTTTTCTTTTCAAATATTTTCAATCCACAGTTGAATCTTCAGAGGCAAACCTATGGATACAGAGAGCTGATTGCATGCTCTTATTATGTGGAGGTAGTTTCCTTTTTTCCTGGTTTGTTGAGAATGTTTATTCTGCAAGGGTGTTGAATTTTGTCAAATGCTTTTTCTGCATCTGTTTAGATGATCATGTGAGTTTTATTCTTCATTCTGTTAATGTAGTGTTTCATATTGATTGATTATATATGTTGAACTATCCTTGCATCCCAGGGGATAAATCCCACTTGGTCATGCTGTATTTGAATGTGTGGTTGAATCTGGTTTGCTAGTATTTTGTTGAGGGTTTTGCATTTGTATTAATCATGGATATTGATCTGTAGTTTTCTGTAATGTCCGTATTTGGCTTTGGTATCAGGCTGGCCTCATAAAATGAGTTTGAGTGTTCTCTCCTCCTCTTCTTTCTTTTGTCCTTTCCTTTCCTCCTTTCTTTTCTTTTCTTCTTTTTATTTTTGAAGAATTTGGGGAGGATTGACATTGATTCTTCTTTAAACGTTTGGTAGAATTCTTTAGTGAAGCCATATGATCCTGGAATTTTCTTTGTTAGGAAGTTTTTGATTACTTATTTCGTTTCCTCAGTAGTTATAATTCTGTTCAGGTTTTCTTTATGGTTCAGTCTTGGTAGGTTGTATGTTTTTGGGAGTTTATTCATTTCTGTAGGTTATCCAATTTGATGGTATATAATTGTTCATAGTAGTCTCATGATCCTTTTTATTTCTGTGGCATCAGTTATAATGTTTCTCTTTTCTTTTCTGATTTTTATTAGCATTATCTCTCATTTTTTTCTTAATCTAGCTAAGGGTTTGTCAAATTTGTTGGTTTCAAAAAGTCTTAGTTTCATTGATCTTTTTCCTTTTGTTTTTCTGTTCTCTATTTTGTATATTTCTGCTCTAACCTTTACTTTTTTTCTTCCTTCTGCTCATTTTGGGCTTAATTCTTTTTTTCTAATTTCTTGAGATGTAAAGTTAGGGTTTTGTTTTTGTTTTTGTTTTTGTTTTTTTTTGCTTCTTTTATAATATAGGCTTGTACTGCTATACTTCCCTTTTAGTACCTATTTTGCTGCATATCATATTTTGGAATGCTCTGTTTTTATTTTCTTTGTCTAAAGTTGTTTTCTAATTTCCATTTCGATATCTTTGACTCACTGGTTATTCCAGAGTGTATTATTCAATTTATACATGTTTGTGAATTTTCCAGTTTTCCTTTTGCTATTGATTTCTATTTTCATTCCATTGTGATTGGAAAAGATAGTTGGTATGATTTTAGTCTTTTAAAATTTGTTCAGACTTGTTTTGTGACCTAACATATATGTATTCTGGAGGATGTTCCATGTGTGCATGAGAAGAATGTGTGTTCTGCTGTTGTCGGATGGAATGTTCTTTATCCAGTCAGCCCTCTGTGTCCACAGGTTTTACATTCGAAGATTCAACCAATCATGGATTGAAAATATTTGGGAAAAAAAATAAATAACAATACAACAATAAAAATGATACAAATCTTAAAAATATAGTATAACAACTATTTATAAAGTATTTCCATTGTATTAGGTATTATAAGTAATCTAGAGATGATTTAAAGTATATGAGAGGATGTATGTAGGTTATATATAAATGTAATACTGTGTCATTTTATATGAGGGCCTTGAGGCTCCATGGGATTTTGGTATCCATTGGTGTTGTGGAGTGGTCGTGGAACCTATCCATCTTTGATACTGAAGGACAACTATGTGTTAGATCCACGCAGTCTACAGTGCTGTTCAAGTCTTCTGTTTCTTTAGTGATCTTCCTTCTAGTTGTTCTACTCATTACCAAAAGTGAGTATAAAAGCTTACCATTATTGTGTTGCTGTCTAGTTCTCCCTTCAGTTCTGTCAATATTTGGATGCTTTGATGTTGTGTGCATATATATGTGTAATTGTCATATCTTCATGGTGAGTTGACCCTTTTATTATATGTCTTTCTTTGTCTTTTTATGACAGTTTTTGACTTAAAGTCTATTTTTTATAGGTATGGCTGCCCCTGCCCTCTTTTGGTTACCCTTGCATGGAACATCTTTTTTCATCCTTATACTTTCGGTCTGTGTGTCTTTAAAGTAGGTCTCTTATAGGCAGTATATAGATAGATTAAAAAAAAATCCATTTGGCTACTCTGTGTCTTTTGTTGGCAATGTAAGTAATTTATATTTAAAGTTAAAACTGTATAGGGAAAGATTTATTATTGCCAGTTTGTAAATTGTTTTCTCTTTGTAGCGTTTTGTCCCTTTTTCCCCTCTAGTGCTTTCTTCCTTTGTTGATTTTTTTTTTATAGTCATAAGCTTTTCCTCTGTCTCTCTGTCTCTGTCTCTGTCTCTGTCTCTCTCTCTCTTCTTTGTATATCTTCTGTAAATATTTCCCTTGTGGTTACCATGTGGCTTTTATAAAACTTCTTACTTTTATAACAATCTATTTTAAGCTATAATAACTTAAAATTAACTCTAATCTTAAAACTCTACTCTTACTTCCTTCCCGCCACACTTTATGTTATTGATGTCACAATTATGTTTTTATATTGTGTTCCATTAACATATTTCATAGTTATGGTTTTTATACTTTTGTTTTTTAAATTCTATGGTAGAAATAAAAATGATTTATGTACCACCATTACAATATTACAGTATTCTTTGTGTATTTACCTTTGCTACTGACTTTATATATGTTCTCATATGTTTTCATGTTGTTATCTATTACCCTTTTGTTCCACTTTGATGACTCACTTTAGCATTTTTTGCAAGGCTGGTTTGGTGCTGGTGAACTGCCTCAGCTTTTGTTTATCTGGGAAAGTATTTCTCTTTCATTTCTGAAGGAGCATTTTTGCTGAAAATAGTAGTTTTGGTTGGTAAGGCTTTTTCCCCGCACCATTTGGCACTTTGATGAATCTGTCATCCTACTTCATTCTGCCCTGCAAGATTTCTTCTGTGAAATCTGCTGATAGTCTTATGTAGGCTACTTTGTACATGATGATTGTTTTTCTCTTGCTGCTTTAAAAATTCTCTCTGTCTTTGACTTTTGACAGATACATTACAATTTTTTTTTTTTTTTTTTTTTTTTTTTTAAGATAAGTCTTGCTTTGTTGCCCATCCTGGAGTGCGGTGGTGCAGTCATAGCTCATGACAGCCTTAAATTTCTGGGCTCATGCAATCCTCCTTCCTCAGCCTCTTGAGTAGCTAGGACCACTGGCATGCACCACCATGCCCGGCTAATTTTTTAATTTTTTGTAGAGATGAGGTCTTGCCATGTTGCCCAAGCTGACAGTTTTATTATAATGTGTTTCACTATGGGCTTTTTTGTGTTTATCCTAGTTAGGGTCATTAGGCTTCTTGAATCTGGATATCTGTTTCCTTTTCCAGATTTGGGAAGCTTTTGGCCATTATTTCTTAAAGCAAGGCATCTGTCCCTTTCTTGTTTTCTTCCTTCTGGAAATTCATAGTGTGTATATTTGTCTACTTGATGATATCCCTAAGTACTGTAGATTTTCTTCACTATCCATTCTTTTTTTCTTGTGACTCTTTTTTATTGTAACTGACCTGTCTTTGAGTTCGTAGATTTTTTTCTTCTGCTTGATCAAGTCTGCTGTTGAATTACTATAGTGAATTTTTCAATTTAGTTACTATGTTCTTCAGCTCCAAAACTTGTTTCTGTTTTCTTTTTTTGATAGTCTCATTTTGTTTATTCATCAGCTCATTGAGCATCTTTATGAATTTATTTTGAATTCGTTGTTGCATAATTCATATAATTCTGTTTCTTCAGGGTTAATTTCTGTGGGTTAATTTTGTTCCTTTGGTTGGGCCATGTTTCTCTGTTTCTTTATGTACCTTGTTACTTTGTGTTGGGATCTGCACATTAATAAAACAGTCACCTCTTCCAGTCTTTACAGACTGACTTTGTACTGTAGTCACCCCTTATCTGTGGTTTCAGTTACCTGTGGTCAACTGCAGTCTGAAAATACTAAATGGGAAATTATGGAAATAATTAATGTTTTAAATTGCATGCTGTTCTAAGTAAAGCATTGATGAAATCTTGTGCTGTCCTGCCCAGGATGCGAATCATCCCTTTGTCCAGTGTATTGATGTTACATATGCTATCCACTGTTAATCACCTAGTGACCATCCTAGTTATCAGATTGACTATTGCAGTATCACAGTAATTGTGTTCAAGTAGCCCTTATTTTACTTAATAGTAGCCCCAGAGCACAAGAGTAGTGATGCTGGCAATTCAGATAAGACAAAGAGAAATCATGAAATGCTTCCTTTAAGTGAAAAAGTGAAAGTTCTTGACTTAACAAGGAAGGGAAAGAAAATTGTATGCTGAGGTTGCTAAGATCTACAGTACAATCTACAGTACCGCACAAGATATTTTGAAAGACCACATTTAAATAACTTTTATTATAGTATATTGTTTTAATTCTATATTATTATTAGTTTTTATTCCTAATTTCTTACTGTGTCCTATTAATATATTAAACTTTAGCATAGGTAAGTACGTATATGAAAAAACATAGTATATAGGATTCAGTACTATCTGTGGTTTCAGGGATCCACTGCGATTTATGGAATGTCTCTCCTGTGGATAAGGGGGCACTACCATATAGAGAAAGACCTTCACTAGTCACCTTGACTGCGGATTCTAGGGGCCTTTTAAGCCTTTTCTTTTTTTCTTTCTTTCTTTTCTTTTTTTCTTTTTCTCCAGCCTTAAAAATAATGCTGATTTTTTTTTGTTGTTGTTTTTTCTTCTTTTAAGCCTTTTCTATGGATGTGTCTTCTTTGGACTTGTGATTATAAATTCCCAAGTAGAGAGTTTTTGTCAGTTTTTTCATTAGCTGGTATTCTTTTTCTCCCTTTGGTGTCTGTCCATGGTATTGCAGGTTCTCCAGAGTTGCTGTAAGCCATTGAGATCTTTTTTCTTTTCAGCTGCCCTCCAGAATCTAAAGTATGTCAATCTGAAGCACCCAAAGTTGAGTGAGACAGAAACCATTCCCGTAGGCAGTCCTTTGAAAAAGTCAGATGTTGGTTGCACACTCCACACTGTTCTCTCCCTACCGCCCATCCCAGGATAAGCCGCAGAGCTATATCAGCCTCTGTCTGCAGTACTATGGGTCCTCTGAATCAGTAGCAAGCCACCCAGCACTTTTTTGTTTTTCACAGTTCCCAGTCACCTAGAACATCCTGAGTTCATGCTTAGTGGTACGAGATAGAAGCCAGTCCTCTGGGCAGCTCTTGGAAAAGCTAGAATATTGGACCGTGTTCCACTTCTTCTCTTCCCAGGGAGAAAGTTGGGGTTTTTTTCTTCCTTGCTGAGCCTGGGGGGAGGCACAGTGGCCAATGAGAGTGTGAGTCCAGACCTTTGCTTTTGTTCTCAGTGGCTCTCAACCTGGTTCCCTTTTCTGTCATTGTGTAGATTCAGGCAGTTCAGAAACCAGTTTTTCAAGTAGCCCACACGATGTAAGTGTTAGTCTTCTGTTTCCCTCCCTAGGGATTTATGTCCTTTGCTCACTTCTTCATAACTTACAGCTGTCACTTATGCCATTCTTTATCTAAGAGGAAGTCAGTGGAGGGAAATTTCAGTAATGATGATTTATTTTTCACATTCGAAGTCTCAATATCCAGTAGGCCTTTTCTACTGAACACCAGTTGTCACAAGTCCCGTCATGTCTAAAATTTGCTCTGGGTCTGTAGTGTTATTTTAATGACACAAAGTCCCCCAGGGCTTTAGTAGAAGCCAGGTCTGTCATGTTCTGGTATCATCTTGGATTGACTAGAATTGGTGATCCAGAATCCTAGGTATTTATTCCTGCTTCTTAGACATTTTATGATTTATCATTTTAAATCACTTTGTTTTGTTTTGTTCTGGTTTTTGGATATGAGTAATAAACACTACATTTGTAGTTCTGCAGGTACAAAGGTGTGAGTGGGGTGCCTTGGCAGAATGGTCAATTAAATTGATCCAAATTTGTGCTATTAAAGAGTATTTTGGTTAGAGGGAGCAGACTTACTCTAACCCATAAAACACTGTTAAGTGAGAAATGGTCTTACTAATAGATTGATATGCTCAAGTGCAATTTTCTTTGCACTTGCATAATTTTTCTCACTTGATAATGGAAGATGATCAAAGTATTTGCTCCTTGATGAAATAATTGGCTTGTGGACACTGATAAATTGCCATTATTTTAAAGCTTGGCCAACAGTCTTCTTTTTTTTTTCTTTTGTGGATTTGGACTCAAAAAATTAATCAAAGCTTATGTAGGAATAAAAAGCAATTTCCTTTTTTTAAAAAAAAACTGAAATATGAAATGTTCCACTTATGAACCTTTGCTAATTCAAGAGACAATGTAAGATTCTATTAGGGAAGTAATCAACGTGTTTATCTTCTTTTATATTCTCATGAAGCAGCACTGTGAAACAAGACAGAGAAGAGAAATAGCTCCGCATACAAAAGGGACATACAATTTTGCAGAGCTGCACTTCTGGAAATTTTGAAATGCTAATCTTTAGTTGGAGGGATGTTATTCTCTTATCACCTAACTGTCCCTTACTTAACGTTAGAACTGGAGGCAGATGCCAACCTTCTCAGCTTTCTTGGACCTCCTGTTCTTTTGACTCTGGGAACTGGAGTTTTTTGCTTTTAACTGGACACTTCAGATGTTTTTTTCTAAAAAGTTTTTTTTCTTTTTTCATAAAATCCTTAAGATTTCACACAAAAAGGATTGGTTTAAGTTTTAGAAATTTCCTTTGTACTGTTAAGATGCTAGACTCTTTTTATGTTTGAAAGCTAGCAGATTGCAGCATCTTGCTTAGGATTAGAGATGCCCCCCTCTTCCAAGGCTTGGATGTTTCCATGAAACTACCCTTTATTTCATTGTTGTTATTGTACTGTCTCCTACTCTGCCCACACATCTTTTTTGGGCTTTCTTGGATGGAAAGACAAACTTCATAGGTGATTTAAATGAAGCTCCTGAGAATACATGAATTCAAAACTCTTCAGCTGTTCTCCCTTGAAGGGAAGGGTTGTCATAGTTGCTCACTAGAAAATAAATTATGCTGGTCTGCAGCTTACCAGTACATATTTGGTAGTAGTCTAGTACACTGAAATTAAGCCTAAGGCTTGATCTGCTTAGGACACCATATCTGGTTCTCCACATTTCAAAAGAAAAGAAAAGGAATGATACACGAGATTATGCAGAAGAGAAAGCAGTAACCTTATTATAAATACTAATTTAAAAGGTACATGTGACCTTATTAAATGTTATTTATTTATATTATATAAGTATACATAATATTTAATGTATACTTATACTATATATAGGTATAGTAGTAACATGTATCTATGACAGATATACAATATAATATATTGTATATGTATATATTATATAACTATACATAGTACATATTTATATTATATAATCATACATAATTTATAGTATAAATATATATATGTTTATAACATTATATATTTATTATAAACAAATATTTCTAAATATAGTCAGTCCCTGACTTATGATGATTTGACTTAAGATTTTTCAACTTTGCGATGGTGTGAAAGTGATACACATTCAGTAGAAGCCATACTTTGAATTTTGAATTTTGATCTTTTCCCAGACTAGTGATAGGTATATTAAGTATATTTTAGCTTAGGATATTTTCAATTTATGATGGGTTTATGAGGATGTAATCCCATGTTAAGTCAAAGAGCATCTGTAATTTTAAATTATTAAAATATTAATATATTAAGAGTATGGACTCTGATGCTTGCCTTTGCCACCTATTAGTTCCATTATCTTTGGCAAGTTGGCTGAGCCCTGTGCTTCATTTTTCTTCTTGTCAAATGTGACTAATGTTGGTACCAACCTCAGGGTTGCTGTAAGGATCAAAAGAGTTAATATATGTAAAGTGCTTAGAACAGAGCACATACTAAATGCAATGTTTGGTTGAACCACATGAAATTGCCAATATTTGTCCATTTTTAACTTAATAAAAAATGTCAGTTTCATATAATTCAACCCAATAGTAACATCTTATTAATTTTTCAAAAATTGATGTTGTTGTTGAATCAGTGTCACATATTAAGGATGTGATTTACTGACCAAAATCCATTGAATCAGTATGACTGGGGGCAGGGCCTGGGAAACTAAGTTAAAACTAACATAAATCTCCCTAGGTGATTGAGCTGAGCAGCCAGATTTTAGGATTTCTTGACTTATAATATTGCTCAGGAGACTTCTTATAGTATAAAGAAAATAGCACTGATAATTAAGAGAAGGAGTCTGGACAGGAATTTTTGCCTCAGGATGAGTCATACCTTGAGTCTCATACATATCTGATTTAGGTGATATTTAGATGAGAATTTCAATTTTAGACTTTAGAGTTGGTACTGGAATGAGTTAAGACTTTTGAGACTGTTGAGATGGGATGGATGTATTTTGCATTTGAGAAGAACATGAATTTGGGAGGTTAAAGGTGGAATGCTATGGAGTGAATTTTATCCCCCTCTAAAGTCCTGTGTTGAAGCTCTAACCCCAATGTGTTGGTATTTGAAGATGAAGCCTTTGGGAGGTAATTAGGTTTAGATGAGGTCATAACAGTGGGGCCCTAGTGATGGGATTAGTGCTGGTATGAGAAGAGATACCAGAGCTTATGGTCTGTCTCCACCCCTCATGGGAGGACACAGTGAGAAGGTGGTTGTCTACAGGTCTGAAAGAGGCCCTCAGCATAAACTGACCATATTGGCACCTTGATCTTGGACTTTTAGCCTCCAGAACCATGAGAAAACAATTTCTGTTGTTTAACCTACGCAGTCTGTGGTATTTTGTTATGGCAGCTCAAGCTAACTAAGAAATTCTTCCCTCTAGTCTTTTATACCATTGCTGTCATTCATTTCACTTATGCATAAGCATTCATAAGCATGCATTTTTATATGCATATACACAATAAGCATCCATAATTGAATACTTTGTTCTTATTTTTGTACAAACTGTTACCTATTAAATTAACAAGAAAAAGTTTTTATTACGGTTTCACATATTCCTTCTCCAGTGCTCTTCCTTTCTTTATGTAGATCGGAGTTTCTGGCCTAAATTATTTTCTTCCTTTCTGAAGAATTTCATTTAGCATTTCTTGCAAGGCAAGTCTACTGAAAACAGATTGCTTCAATTTGTATTTGTCTGAGAGTCTTTATTTCTCTTTTGCTTTTAAAGGATAATTTCTCAGGATATAGTTTTAGGTTGGCAGTGTTTTTCTCTCAATACTTTAAATATTTCTCTGCACTGTCTTTGTATGGTTTGTGAGAAGTCACTTGTAATTCTTACCTTTGCTGCTCTGTAGATAAGGCCCCCATACAGCTTCTTTCAATATTTTTTCTTTATCTTTGATTTTATGTAGTTTCAATATGATTGGCTGAGGTGTCTATTTGTTTTGTTTTTTGCATTTATCCTGCTTTTTGTTCTCCGATCTTCCTGGATAAGTAGTTTAGTGCTTAATGTTAATTTGGAGAAATTCTTAGCCATTACTGTTTCTTCTGTTCCTGTCATTCTTCTCTTTCTGATATTCCCATTATGTGTATGTTACATCTTTTGTAGTCGTCCTGCAGTTCTTGGATATTCTGTTCCCTTTTTCCAGTCTTTTTTCTTTTTGCTTTTCAGTTTTGGAGGTTTCTATTGACATGTCCCAAAGCTCAGAGATTCTTTCCTCAGCTGTGTTAGTCTGTTAATGAACATATCAAAGGCATTCTGTTATAGTGGTTTTTTTTTTATCACTAGCATTCCTTTCTGATTCTTCCTTAGAATTTCCACCTCTCTGCTTATGTTACCCATCTGTTCTTGCATGTTGTCTACTTTTTCCATCAGAGCCCTTAGCATATAGTATACTTTTTAAAAATTACTGGTCTGATAATTTCACACATTTTTGATATATCTGACTTTGGTTCTGTTGCTTGCTCAGTTTCAAACTGTTTTTCCTTGTGATTTTTTTTCTTAATAGCTGGAAATGATATACTGGGTAAAAGGAACTGCTGTAAATAGGCCTTTAGGTATGGACAGAGGGGACATATTCTATTGTCTTATGATTAGGTCTGTCTTTTAGTGAACTTTGTCCCTGGATTGTGAATGTCACTAGTACTCCTCGGTTTTCCCCTCCTTAGATGGGACAGGATGGCTAGAGGGCTGGAGTTGTATATTTCCTTTTTCCCCAAGTCAGTTGGGCTCTGATAAAACCCCAGTAGATTCAGCTGTGGTAAAATAGTTTTTCCTGAGGGAGGGCCTTGTTAAGAACAGACTACTCTGGGCCAGGTGCAGTGGCTCACTGCCTATAATCCCAGCACTTTGGGAGGCCGAGGCGGGTGGATCACCTGAGACCAGCCTGGCCAACATGGCGAAACCCCATCTCTACTAAAAATACAAAAATTAGCTGGGTGTGGTGGCACACACCTGTAATCCTGGCTACTCGGGAGGCTGAGGCAGGGGGAATAGCTTGAACCCAGGAGGCGGAGGTGGCAGAAAAAAAGACTGCTCTGGCTTATTTAGAAATGTTACTTTTACCCTCCTCCTGCTGGAAGGACTAGGGGGGGTTTCTCCAATATTCACTGTGAGAATTTTGTAGAACTCCTGGAAGTAAAACTCACAGAAATGTCAGGACATCCTCCCCATCCCTGCAATGACAGGGTCCCCTGGAGTTTTTAACTCTCAGACTTGCCCACACTGTGTTTCTAGCAATTCAGTTTTCCTGCTCCAGCACTGGTTCCAGCACAGGTTTCTTCTCTGGTTCCTGTGGAGGTTTCTGTTCCAGTAAGTTGTGATTGTATTACCTTTCTCTCTCTCTCCAGTTCGGGGGCCAGCAGTTTGCCCTGTGACCTTGCTTTTCTGCTGGATCTAAGAAAAGTTGTTGGTTTTTCAGTTTGTTCAGCATTTTACTTGTTATTAGGACAGAATGGTGACTTCCAGGCCCCTTACATGCCAAATTGGTCCCCCTGTATTCATCTTTGTTTCCTAGAAGAACTCAACCTGTTGCCTGTTTTATCCTTTTCATAATGTGTTCCTTTGTTTTTCCTCGTAGGGTAGTCTTACTGAGGCTGGCAAGACTTGTTTATTTTTTTGGATATCTGTACCATTGAAATCATACTGTCTTCTCCTCAACTAAATAGAATCCTTTTTAATGAGGCCTCTTAACACAGCTGAATTTGGGCTACTAGTGAATTAGCTTAGCTAATTAGTAAGTACCATTGTATTAGTTACATCTGCTTTTTCTTTGACTGGGAGAACATTTTACGCTGCCTTGAGTGTGGTAAATTTAGTTTATGCCCATTTCCTGCTTAAATTATTAGGATATAGTAGGTGGAATTATGCTGTAATTGCTTCACTATTTTATTAGCTCCTTGAGCTCAAGAACTTTCCCTTATATACAGTTCTTTTTTTAGTGCCTGCCACAAAAGTGCTTGTTAAATGTGGGATGATGGACATTATTTATAGAATTAAGATATAGAAGTTCCTAATTTGATAACCTGACTGTATATTTTTTCTTAGTATGTATATATTCTTTTTTTTTTTCTTTTTCTGAGACACAGGAGTTTCATTCTGTCTCCCAGGCTGGAGTCCAGTGACACGATCTCAGCTCACTGCAACCTCTGTCTGCCGGGTTCAAGAAATTCTCCTTTCTCAGCCTCTCGAGTAGCTGGGACTACAGACACATGCCACCATGCCCGGCTAATTTTTTGTATTTTTAGTAGAGATGAGGGTTCACTATGCTGACCAGGCTGGTCTCGAACTCCTGACCTCGTGATTTGCCTGCCTCAGCCTCCCGAAGTGCTGGCATTACAGGTGTGAGCCACTGCGCCTGGCCTGTTGTTTCAAAATTTATATTTTCAAATGATAGGCAGTAGAGCTATCTGGCAGGTTTATATAGTACCCAGACCAAGTCTTGCATGTGTGTTTCCTATTTTGAAGATGGAGGACACAGAGTGATGTATGTTGCTTGTGTAGTTGTGGTATCTTAAGGACTTACAATATTCATGTTTACCTTTGTTTAAAATGCTGTTTAATCACATGTGTAAGTGTGCATAGAGTAGTGGTACTAGAAATTTAAGCTTATGATGATATACCTTAGATAATGGAAATAGTCTAGGGCTTGAATTTGTTAGAAGTCATGTTCCTTATTATTAGTATAGCTTAATTAACATTATGTTGCACTTTGTGTTTTGCAGACTGCTCTCTCTGTATAAGAAAATTTCTGTCCTATAAAACTCAGTGTCCAACTTGTTGTGTGGTGAGTTTTGCCTTTTTAAAAAAATTTACTGACTGCTACAAGCAAATATTTCTGTTTTGTGTAGACATTAAAGCCTGTGTATATGTAGGGTGATGCACAGTTACTGAATTAAGCTACATGAAAGACATTTTCAGAAAGGACCTCTAAAGTACGTGTAAGAAGAGCTGGGCTTTGTTGAGTTTTTCGTCAAGATTTCTGAAAACCTAAATGTATTTTAGTAAGTAAAAACTAATTTTAAATTCAGGATGTAGCACTCTTTATTTTTATGACCCATGTCTTTATAGCTTCTAATTTTTAGTAATTTCTCACTTTGGTAGAAACTCTGATGATAGGATTATTTATTTGCAAAGAACTGGCCTAAGTATTTGTGCAGAAGATAAATATGCTTGGCCATTGGGTTTAATCCAGCCTACCTGTTCTCTTACCTCTTTCCTCTACCAGAGCTTCAGGGAAAACACCAGAAGTTTGTTGTTGAAACTGTTCAAGTAGTGGGAACAGGTGGAAAAGTAGACTAAAAGCGTAATTAAACATAAGTGGGAATAAAGAAAGAAGAGACAGGTGAGGTCTAACAGAGGGGACACTAGGACTAGGTAAGGAGTTTGGTTAGTTGTGCCTCTCTGGTAGGTACGTAGTATCATGGTGTTATTGAACCTTTTGAAACTATTTCTCTATGTAAGAAATTTTGTGATTTGGCTCCCCAAGTCTAAGATCTTTGTAATATGCTACACCGCTTTTGTCAAGACGGTCTCATCACTGAGATAAACTATGTGCCATTCATATTAAATAAGTATTGGGTTTATCACTTTTCTCTTGCATTACTGAAAACCAGTCTTACTTTAAAATCCTCTTCGAACACTTAATGCCTCTCCTAATGTTAGTACTTAAGAGAACATTCCTCTTCTGTTTATCAAGAGAAAGTTTTGAGAAGGCTGAGTGCTAGCATTTTGAAGAAAGATTCTTGCTTATGTTAGTTTCGATTGTAGTCAGTACAGAGTATATATGATTTTAAGAGAAGCTTTGGAGAGCTTTCATCAGGCTTCCAGTCAGCAGATACTGATTCTCTGTTTTAAAATTTTGTATTAGCGTGAGATAAATGAACTTTATTTTGAGGCTGCCTTAGAAGACTTAGTGGGATGCAGAACCTCAGGAAGATGGGTCAGACATTTTCTAAAACAAGATTATGACGTTAATTATTGTTTTTGACCTTTTTCATCTGTTTTTTCTAGACAGTCACAGAGCCAGATCTGAAAAATAACCGCATATTAGATGAACTGGTAAAAAGCTTGAATTTTGCACGGTATGATTTAATTTTGCGACTAACCTCTAACTACTTTTGCCTTGTATATGTGTTCTCTCTTCGTGCACTTTTGGATTAGGAAATGCAGGGTTGCATATTTTATAGTCAAAGAAGGGAAGTAACAGTAGTCATTCAAACATGAAAATTTACTAGAGTAAGATTTCCTTCCTTTACTTAACAGAAATTCTCCTGTAGTGTAGAATAATTAAGAGTTAAAATGTATCTTTGAGGACCTCCTTACTTTTGGGTGCTCTAAAGATACTCCTTTCCCCTGCCCAAGCCCTGGAATCAGCCATTTCTCCAAGCTGCTCTTACTGAAGAATAATATTTAGAGACCAGGATCTGGTGCTGGGTATGCTTGTTGCTACTGGGGTGTCATTGCTTCTAGGCCCACTCAATGGACAGAGCTAAGTAATATATGTATGTTATTTTTGTGTACTAACTCCTGTATATGTATATATCTATAATTGATTCTGTCTGCTATATATTAATCTATTAATTCTTAATCTGATTTATTCAGCATGTATTAAATGGTATGGCATTTGAAATATGTAATTGCTTGTACTTTATAAAGCTGAGATATGCAGCTTTAATTCCTGCCAAATGCATGAATGTGTGAAAGTGAGTTTGATCACGCAAAGGGTTATGAAAAGGCATGTTTCACTATCTTGAATTACTTTTAGTTTTAATCATGCAAGTCAAGCAAGAATTTTTATGAAGGACATACTGTGTTTAGATAGTGGTCAGGTGCCCATGTAATTAAGTTTAATAAATATGTCGCTTAACAGGGGTATGTCTGAGAAATGTGTCATTAGGCAATTTGGTTGTCGTGTGAACATCATAGAGTGTACTTACACAAACCCATGTGGGATAACCTACTACATTCCTAGTCTATATGGCAGGGCCTGTTGCTCTTAGGTAACAAAACCTGTACAGTATGTTACTACATCAAATATGGTAGGCAGTTGCAATACAATGGTACCTATTATCTAAACATAGAAAAAAGTACAGTGAAAATACGATATAAAAGATAAAAAATGGTACACTTATATAGGGCATTTAGCATGAATGGAGCTTTCAGGACTGGACGTTACACTTGGATAAGTTTAATGGACCATCTAATGGAACCATCATCATGTATTTGGTCTGTTGTTGAACAAAGCGTCATTATGTGGCATGTGACTGGATGGGACTTCTAGGCTTGTTGGAACATTCTTAGAGGTACCTTATGTTGCTCTAAAAAATATACACAGTTTTCTTTCAGTAGAATTGCACATTTCTTTATTGGTTTGCATTCTAAAAATGATCAAGTTTAGTACAGTTGTCTCTTAGTAGGGGACCGATTGGTCCCAGGAGCCCTGAGAATTCCAAAGTCTGCGATGCTGAAGTCCCTGACATAAAATGGCATACTATTTGCATATACACATCCTCCCTTATACTTTAGATCACCTCTAGATTACTTATAGTCCTAATACAATGTCATACTGTGTTTTTAAATTTTATTTTATTTTTTATTGTTGTATTGTTACTTTTATTATTTTTTGAACATTTTTGCTCTGTGATTAGTTGAATCCACAGATGTGGAACTGGCAGATTTGAAGGGCCAACTGTACTCTGAGCTAATTTCATGTGCATTCTAGAAATTGGATGGTTAGTTATTTCCTTAAGGAAAAAAAAGATGGAATAGTTTAAAAAGAAGTTTAAAAGAGATGGCATAGTTTCCTAGATTAAGAAACTTTAAAATTATCTGATTTTCCCAATTAAAGTTACTGTTTTTCTTAACGTTTTTCACCAGTTAGTTTTTGAAATCTGTGAGAGAGTGGGGCCATGCCTTTAAAAGGGAATTTATTGCCCGTTTTTCTCAAGGCTTATTTTTTCCTCAGCTAGTACTGAAGCATAACAACTTTCCTGCTAGGATAAAGGAAGCCTTGCAAATAACAGCATCTGTTTGTTGAAGAGAAGTGGTCAGTATCTTTGGATTCACAGACCTTTTGGTGTAACTTAAGGGGAGGTCATGGAATTGTTGAGCTCTCCTCTGTCCCCCTCTCTTTCCCAAAAGGAATAGGCGATTTAATTATTCCATTATAGTGGGTGTGGTAGGGTGGGAAGCATTCTTTGTAGATTTGGGATGGTTTATGTTGTTTGCTCCTTTCTCTCTTTGCTTTCTTGGAATTGCTGTTCTTCCTAGCATCATCCTTGTGGTGAACATTTGTCATATGTAAAGTGCTGTGGTACTTCATTTGCAAACTTAGGAGGGACAAAATTCAAGCTAACCAATTTCATTATCTGTTTGAACTCTGGTTTAAGATTTATGAGGGGAGGAAGTTTAATCCTATGACCAAAATGTAAGATATTTATATTGTTTGTCAATTTCATTTCTTCTTGGCATTCTCGTCTGTCATTGTCATTTTATGTGCCATTATGACTTTAAATATTTAATATTCTAGATTTAATAATATAAAAGGGATATTGGAAATAATTTTAGAGGTTTTCAGCTACAAGGCTGACATATAGCTCTTATATTTTTGTCTGACCTTTGACTTTTACTTTCAAAGAATACGTGGTTTTTTCCTTGACTTAGTTTTGTTTAAAATAATGTTCTTAACCTGTTGTTGAACATTTATTAGAATATTTTTGTCTAAGTGTGGCATCATTCTTGACTTAAGTGAATATTGTTTCTCTGTTTTTGTAGGCAGTGTCCATCTCTATCATTATTTTTAGGAATTAAGAGTAGAGAACATCATTTACTGCTTTTGTATATCCACCATCAAGGGATAAGTTTTTCTGCAAATATTCTAAGTTTAAGAATTTAAACATTTTATATGGCAATTCAAGTAGATAATTCCCTCAGCAGCTCACAAAGAGGATGTAGAATATGATTTCACCTTTTTTATTCTATAGTTTAAAGCATACTCATGTCGAATTCAGGCAGAACTGGGAGTTGGTCTAGGCCTTACTAGTTCTAAAGTGATTGTGATCAAGATATTTAACCTCTTTGCCTTTTGTTTCCTTATCTAAAAAATGAGAATAATAGTGTCGATACCTTGAGGATTAGAAATGAAGAGCTATACCCAGCATAATACGTAGAACAAAGGAACCTAAAAAGATTCTATTATTATTATTAATTATTATTATATATTGCCTATATTTTCAATAGTGTTGATACCCTAAGGTGCTATAAAAAGAATTTATGCTTGGGTGGACCACTTCTTGTTTAGCCAAATGGCTCTAGACTGCTGTTTACATGTTTCTGTTCAGAACAAGTGTTGCAGGGACTTCAGTTACATAAGTCCATGGAATTGATTGCATAGATTTAATGGCTGCCCATGTCTACACAAAGGCCTATTTTGATTCTTGATTCTTAGCCCCATTCTAAAGAGATAAGGTTATTATAGTTAACAGATGAGCAAGACTATCCCTTCCCTTTTCATTCCCTTCCCCTTCCCAATGACTAATGTACCTTTTAATGTGCTATTGACTGTTCTTAAGTGTCTTTCAGATTTCTTGTCCAATTTAAGAAAATTGAATTTTGTCTTTTTCTTATTGATTGTTAGGAGCTCTTTGTGTATTTTGGTTAAACATATGTATTGTGATTTTTTGCTTCCTGTCTGTGGCTTGCCTTTTCATTTTCTTAAGGGTATCTTTTGATGAGCAGATGTTTTAATTTTGATGAAGTTCAGTTTCTCTCTCTGTCTTTTTAATGGTTAGTGCTTTTTAATCGTAAGAAATCTTTACCTATTAAGATTTTTAAATATGTTTTTTCTAAGATTGTTACAGTTTTAGCTTTTACATTTAGATCTATGAACTTATTCAAGTTAATCTTTGTGTATGATGGAGATAAGTATTAGGAGTCATTTTTTTTTCTCAACAGATACTCAGTTGCTCTAGCACCATGATTAAAAAGGTCCACTAAATTGCAGTGACTCCTTTGTTGTAAATCAAGCGACTATGTATGTGTGAGTCTATTTTTGGCCACATTATGTTTCATATTTTCTTTGTCATTAAGTGAATACTGCAATGTCTTTAATATTTTAGGTGTATTGTAAGTCCTTAAAATCTGGTAGTTCAAGTTTCTAACTTTGCTCTTCTTCAAGACTGCTGGCATTTTAGGGCCTTTGCATTTCCATATAGATTTTAGAATGCATATATGATTTCCACTTCCAAAAAAGTAGCTTGTATTTTGATTGGGATTGCATTGAATTTGTAAATCAATGTGGGAAAAATGCCCACTTTCTTAACATTGACATGAAATAGCTCTTCATTCATTTTGGCCTTTTATCTCTAAGCAGTGTTTTATAGTTTTCAGGACATAGGTTTTGCACATTTTCATGAAATGTATTCACAAATATTTAATATTTTGGATGACATTTTAAGTGGTTTTTATTTTAAAATTTTATTTTTTGTTTGCTAATATATAGGTATACCATTAATTTTTATTTATTGACATTAGATACAGAATCTTGTGAAAATTCACTTATTCTAGGTCCCTGTAGATTCTTTTGGATTTTCTTTGTACATAATCATTTTATTTGTAAATAAAGTTTTCTTTCCAGTTGGTGGTGGTAGACATCCTTGTTTTATTTCCAGTCTTTGGAGGAGATGGTCAGTGCTTCACTAATGACTGATATTAGCTATAGCTTTTGTGAAGATATCTTTTATCAGATTAAGAAAGTTTCCTTCTATTCCTGCTTATCTGAATGTTTTTATTATGAAAGGGTGTTAAATTTTATCAAGTGTTTTATCTGCATTTATTGAGATGATTATATAGTTTTTCTCTTTTATTTTGCTAATGTGATGAATTGCACTGGTTGATTTTTCAAATAGTAAACCAGCCTTGCATTCTGGAATAAATTCCACTGGGTCATGACACATTACATTTTAAAAATTTATCTTTAGATTTTATTTGTTAATATTTCATTTAGGATTTTTGTGTCTGTATGAGAAATTATTGGACTATAATTTTCCTTTCCTACAATGTGCTTGTGAGGTTTTGTTAGCAAGGTTATGCTGACTTCAGCATAGGTTGGGAAGTATTTATTCTTTTCCATTTTCTGGATGAGGTCATATAATATTGATATTATATCTTCCTTAAATATGTGGTAGAATTTTTTACCAGTGAAGCCATTTGGGCTTTGAGTTTTCTTTGTGGGAAAGTTTTAAATTATAGCTTCAGTTTCTTTAATAGATAATAAGGGCTCTTCAGGTTTTCTGTTTGTCAGTTTTGATGAATAGTGCTTTTCAAAGAATTTGTCCATTTAATCTAAAATTTAAAATTTATTACAAAGTGTTCATAATATCCTCCAATTATCTTTTTTATAGGATTTATAATGGTGTCTTCTTTTAATTCTTCGTTTTGGTAATTTGTATTTTCTCTCATTTATTTCTTAGTTCAGTCTTAGTAGGGATTAATAATTTTGTTAATTTTTTTCAAAGAACCAATGTTTGGCTTCACTTGTTTCACTAGTATCTGTTATTAGTTCCTCTCTTCTTTTGGTTTATTTTTGCTGTTTACTGTTCATTTCCTAACCTTTTAAGTTGGAAGCTTAGAGTATTGGTCACATTTTGTTCTAACAGGCAGTTAAATTACCAGCTCTTCATCTTTGTTCTGTCAAGGCCTGGTATAATGTTTTCTTAGGTTAGGTCTGTTGGAGTATTATTTGTATTTCTTCAGTGTGGTCCATTTTTCTAAGATGAGACCGTTGTGGGGTCTCACTTGAATGTTCATCGTCTACATAAAGATTTCTCAGCTTTGGCTGGACTCCACTGCTAATAACTAACTTTCTAGCACTGACCTTTGGGATTTTAAATTACCAGTATCAGCTTCCTACTGGGTCTCCTGTGTTTTTGTCTAATCATGTGCAGCCCTGGAGATGAGCAGAAGTGGACGTGAATTTCTAAGCAGACTTCTGGGGTTCCCTTTCAGTAGCTCCCACATCAGAAACCACTCTGACCCCTCAGTCCTGGCCACCTTTGCCCAGAACTCTGATCTCTTATTTTCTCTACTAAGATCACTGTTTCCTGTTTAGACTTCACTTTAATACTCAATTCCTAGAAAATGCTTCCAGGGTAAAGTCTTGGGGAAATGTTGTATTACTTCATGTTTTCTTCTTTATCAGGGATTGCAGCCTTGTGTTGATTTCAGTACAGTGCCTACAAAGAGTTGTGTTTTTTTTATGTGTGTTAGGCCGTTCTTGCATTGCCATAAGGAAAACCTGAGGCTGGGCAATTTACAAAGAAAAGAGGTTTAATTGGCTTATGGTTTTGCAGTTGTACAAGCCATCTGCTCAGCTTGTAGTGAGATCTTGGGCTGCTTACAATCACGTTGGAAGGCAAAAGACAGGTGCAGCATATCACGTGGTTGAGAGTGGGAGCAAGGTGGGGGCGTAGGTGCCACACACTTTTAAACCAGATCTCATGAGAACTCACTATCACAAGGACAGCACTAAGGGAATGGTGCTAAATCATTCATGAGAAATTCGCCCTCCTGATCCAATCACCTTTCACCAGGTCCCACCTCCAACATTGGGAATCACATTTCAACATGAGATTTGGTGGAGACAATATCCAGACTATAACAGTCTATTTTGTTCAGATCTTAAAGTTACTTACAGTTGGAGATTAGGTCTCATATAAGCTATTCTCTTTGGTCTAAAGCTGATTTCCTTTCATTTTGTTTTATTGACACATAACTGCCTTTGAAGTTAGATTTATTGCTTTGAGTTATTCTAGAAGAAACTTTGGTTTGTTTGTCATTATAGTATAAGTCCTGTATTTCTGAAAACAAGGTTAATTGGGAAAACAGTTTATGTCAGTTAATTTATTGTATAAAATTTGATATCTTAATTATCTGTTGTGTTTTTTGTACTTCAAGGAATCATCTGTTGCAGTTTGCTTTAGAGTCACCACCCAAATTTCCTGCTTCTTCCTCATCAAAGAATCTTGCTGTCAAGGTAGATACTCCTATGGCCTCCAGACTGTCTTTAAAGCAGGGGGAGCAGGTTAATGGATAATTTCTTGATCAGAGAAACGAGTGGTTCTACGTCAGAGTTGTTGACAAAGAAAATGAAAGCAAATTCAGCCCTCCAAAAGAGGCAAGCCCTGCTGCAAAGACCAAAGAGACACGTTCTGTAGAAGGGATGGCTCCAGGTTCCTCAGAGGCTAAGCGTCCTGAGACACCCTCGACATCCACTTTAAAACAAGTTACTAAAGGTAGGAAGTTATTTTCATATGTGGAGGTATGGAAATCTTTTCATCCACTTGACGTAAGAATAAATAGGCAGCATATTTGAGGGCAAAGGAATGGTAAAGGACAAATCAGATTTCACTGTGTCACAGTCTCAGCCATTGATGTAGGTATGTTTGTTCTTTCTCTCTCAGAAATTCAGGCTGACTGCTACAAAAAGGATACAATTTTAATTAGTTCAGGCTTCAAGTATGGCGGTAGCTTTCTGTTTTTAGCTTTTAATCCTTCTCCCCGCAATTCAAGTATCAGTTTGCATATAATCTTGAAGAGCTCTTTTTGTCTTATTTTACCACCACTTGACTGCCTCCTCACTGTTCTGCCTGCCATGTAAAGCCTTTGGCAATTGGAGCCCTACCCTAGTTACCCCGCCATATTGCTCACCTCTCCCTCTCAGAAGTGCTGCTCTAGCCAAGCTGATCTCCCCCACTGTTCCTCCAGTACACCGAGGAATTGGGAAACTTCAACTGGCAGATCTAATCTGGCTTGCCACGTGTTTTTGTAAATAAAAGTTTACATAACCATTTGTTTATATATGACTGTGGCTGCTTTCATGCTACAGTGGCAGAGTTGAGTGGTTGTAACAGAGGCCAGATGATCCATAAAGTCTAAATTCTTCACTACCTGCCTCTTCACCAAGAAGGTTTGGTGACCCAAACATTCTTAGTGAATGTTATTTCAGTTCTGTATTTCATTATAGAACTGAAAAGTTCTATACCTTTCCAGACTCTATCCAGATCTTCACTATTTGTTGGTTATATTAGAAAACACTGTCTCACATCACAAAAGCACTATAACACTTGTTTTCTGGACTGTTTTATATACCATTTGCTTAACTGTTTGATGAATATGTCAGCTTGTTTAACCTTTTGTTTCTGTGTCTTCTTTCCAGTGAAGTGTAGAGCACCTTTTAGGCAGAAACTCTTAGACATCTTTGGTATACCCATACCATACACAGTGCAGAGATGTGAGTGTTTATTAAACTTAGATTGAATTAGATTATTAGTACTTATGTGTTTACATCTTTTAAAGAGATGTAAATTTCACTTACATTTTCAACTATCTATCCTTAGTCTTTTTACCAATTGACAGTTACTGTACTGTTTTTTAGCTTGATGGTTAACTGTTTTTCCCCTAGCAAAACCTTTTTTCCCAAATGAAATTTTACAATAAACCATAACATATAAAATAGATAGTTCTGTTCCACCTGAACTCCTGCCTGTTATCCATGGTGATCTGTAGGCCCTGAGATAACCCCACAGATCCCTGCAACTTTATGAAATAGTTTGAGAATGACAATATTTCTTAATTGTAACATTATATATAGAATTACAAATGAGAGCTAAATTAACAAATTTGTAACCATTGACAAAATTGAACAGTAGTTGGCCCAACTCAATAAATTATTTAATCTAGCTGTACCTGTCCTTTGCCCAGCCCCTGGGCCAGGTATATCTTACTTAAGTTACTCTTGCTTCTGTGCTAAACGTGGATAGCTCCTAAGGCTTGGGAAAATTTAAGATTAGTTTTATAGTTTGGTCATACCTTGGTAGAAAAGATTTAACCAAAGCATTTTCTAATAAACGAACTTTCAAGCTTATTTGCAGTCTCTTCTTCTGGGCCTAGGACTTCAATTGTGTGACTTTCCACAATTTAGCCATCACCTAGTAACCAGTCTGTTTCACTCCTGTTGTCCTAATGGGCCATTCTTTTTCTTTTCTACTTTTCTAAGTGCATGTTAAGTTGGAATTGTTTTTTACTTTAATTGCTGAAAAGATTCCAGTTTACATTACTTTTGCCCCTTCTACAATTAATAAAGTCTCCCTTTTTCTTTTTAAAAAATACAGTGGATTGTCCTGTTTGCGGGGTTAACATTCCAGAAAATCACATTAATAAGCATTTAGATAGCTGTTTAACTCGAGAAGAGAAGAAGGAAAGCCTCAGAAGGTAAGGAGCCTGAGCAGAACCATTGAGCTACTTTAGCTGGATGTCTCTTGTGCTTTATAAATGGGGGGGGGGGAAATTACAGTATTCATTTTATCCTGGTGACTGTATTTCCCACTCTTACTTGATTTCTCCTTTAATCCTGTTGGCCACCTCTTCCAGTTCCTCTCCTCTGTTCTGTCTTCAACTCCCACGTTACCAAATATGATTAGTTGTATTGAATATTTGAACTGCTACTAAATTTGACTTAATAAGAAATTAGTAACTTCAAATTCAATTCTTTTTAAATTTTTTTTTTCTCTTAGAATTTTAGAACTACCAAAAAGCCTCTTGGCCAAAGAAAGCAAGATTAGACTCTGAATATAGAATATAGAAAATCTTTCTCTGGTCCTTAGGATGCTCAGGAGTTTTAAAATTTTAAATCAAAATTTTCAAAAATTTTTGACTAGGAAATTTTATATACATATATATATATATATTATATAATATAAAAGGGTACGAAAATGCAAATATGAAATGTAATGTCGTATCCCATCCCACCTCACCCCCACACCATCCAGGTAATGTAAGGAATAAATTGTCAGCTTAGTATTTGCATCTAAACTACTGTGCTATTCTGCCTCTCTTGTACATCAAAGTAACTGTAATTTTTAAACTAGTCCACTATTGTTATACATACAGAGTTGTTCAGGAATGAAATATTAGTCAAACTTAAGTTGAAAGGCATTAAAGAATCAATGCATAATAAAAAATCAGAAGATACAATTTAGATGAGTCTGGTGATGAAGGCAGAAAGATGAGATGGTAGTTTGGAGAAGCAGTGAGTGGCGTGAAGATCAAGGGAAGATGTTTTTAAAAATAGGAGTTTAAGCCTTCAGTCTCTTTCCTTCCACTATCTCCAGGGAGACAGCAGAGGATAAACGGAAGAAACTGGGGAGCACAAGAGCCCAGTAATGAGGTTATCCTTGACATGCAGAAAGGACTCTTCTGAAACACGAGGCAAGGGGAAGCTAATAGGTGGTAATTCAGAGATACTTGGAAAAGAAGAGAAGGGAAACTGAAGAAATTAATGTCCTTCTTTAGTTGTATCCTGGGAAGTGGTGATGAAAGAATGATTTGCTTCTATGTTCAGTCTGTTTTAAAGGACTTTGAAGAATGTTTTCCAAAAACAGTGTGAATAAAACAGAGTCATCGTATTGTTGTGATTAAAGATGTCACTTAATTTTTATAAGTAAATTTGGAGTGAATGCAGATTTTGAGGGTCAGATTCATACTGTTATAACTTACAAAAGCTAACATATAAAAACAGTGATGCTTTATTAAAAATGGTAGACATAACTTGAGTCCAAACCTGGGGCAGTTTTGCATGCACAGTACTCCCACTTAGTGGGCAATTTTGTTGATGAGGATAAAATTTAGATTTTTAGGTGGCTTAGTTAGTGGCAATTTTAAGAAAATGAGTAGTGCTAAGGATTATTTCCTGTAAGCCACGAGAGTCAGATGACCTTCTTTTCTCTTTAGAAATGCATGAGTTGGGAATATAGAAGCTGAGTATATTCTTTTGAAGAATAAGGAATCTGCACTGATGATGTTGTCTGGACTCCCCTTTTTCTAGATCCATTCATCAGTTTGAATACATTTCTGATACATCATTTCTGATGCTGTCAGTTTCTTTAAAAACATACTTGTCCATGTGTAATTAAGTTCTAACAGTGGGTCAAATTCCTGCTCCAAAGAATACTATAGTCCTCCCAGTGCTCTGTAGTGAACTTAGAAGCACTACCTCCTGGGTACCCCTCTTAGTGTGTTAAAGGCTTTGAGAGGTCCTACATTAAGGATGACTGTTACATTTTGTTTAATTCAGTAATTCCTAAATTTATTTGACCGCCAAGTCTTTCTGTCCTCATCACTTCCATCTTACAAAACTGGTGTTTGTGGAGTCACTGAATACAACATTGGCCATGTCCTTCTTTAGTATCCAGGCCCCAGGGTCGGGTCATAGAGAAGAGGCCGTGCAAGTTTTCCTGTTTCCTCCACAATATCCTGACAGGCCATCTGCTGGATGTGAGTGGCAGCCCTTAACCCTTCTGTATAAAACCATGTCAGAACTGATTCAGAGAATGCACTCTTCCTTTGATGTCCTCAGATTCTGAGGGCCCTTAAATGTATTACTCAGTTCCACTAAATCATAGAAGAAAAGTAAATGTCATTTTCGTGTTTGGGGAAACATTTATCAGGTTTCATGTTTTTAAATTCCTGACAAATTGTTGATCTCTGGTGGTGCTTTTTATTGTAAATGCCAGTGAACAATACAGTTCTTCAATAGAATTTCACAGTCATAGTTTAATCATCTATCCTTGATAAAACAAATATTTTAGATACAGACTTAATGAATCATCTCTCCCTGTGTGCTTGTATAAACACAAAATGATTCAGCTGTTGCTACCTACTGAGATTTCATTTTGCCATAATTTTATCAGTCTTGTAGAGTCTGATGGGCTGTCATTAGAAGAAGAGCAATTTTCAGAAAAATACAATCTGTTGAGAGTTTGCAGTTCTTTTCACAGTTAATTAGTTATTTCTGGCCTTTAGGTTTTATTATTATAACCTAAAAGACATAATTTAGTCAGGTAATGGCACTGTTGGTTAATAGATAAATTTTTTATTGTTTTCAGTCTATACCTGACTGTAATATTTCTCTGTTTGATTATGGGACCATTTATATCAGATTTACTCTGGAGAACCTTGTTGAAAATAGAGATTTTAGATCTCCGCTTCAGACCTGAACCACAATTGGTGGATGGTGTGGAGAAGGGGACTGAGAATCTGCATTTTAAATAAACTCTTTAGGTGCTTCTTAGGTACACTAACGTTTGGGACAGCATTGTGTGAGCTAGTTATATGCAAATCCTTTGTAAAAACTTGTTTTTTGGATAAACCTATTATTTCAAGTTTCTGTTAATTTTCATCTGAATCTTTGCTATTCTCATTTTGAAATGATAGCAAGTGTAATGACCTCCTTGAGCATGTTTTTGTTTAGCACCTAATTGCCATAAAACTGAGCTAGGTAGAGAACCTACTATAATCAGATGAAATGGATTAAAACTCACTAAGGAGTTCCTGTTTATGGAATTGTCTCAAGTCATTGGTACTTTTAGGTAGTTTACATTTTAGCCCACTAGAATTCTAGCATGCTTTAACGAGGTGGAAAATTGAATAGGTCTATGTAAGTGTGATTCTAAGTGAAGTCCTCATAACATATTCCAAAAGCCTTACATATGTGTCTTCTAAGTGTGCCTCTTTAGGTCTGACCTCTTTTTGAGACCCAAGTCTCTCACTTCTGGTGCCACCTAGGCCCCTGTGTCTGAATATCTCACCCGCACCTCAGATGCATTATGTTAGACAGTCAGCTTTATCCGCAAACTTGATTCTTCTCTCTCCTTTTTATCTTAATGGTTCTACTAGTTTCCCAGTCACCTAGGTGTTGAATCAGAAGATAAATTTCCATTTTACATGAAAAGCATTTGATAATTCACAATAATCATGAGGGATCTTTCTCCCCTTTTCAGTTCTGTTCACAAAAGGAAGCCGCTGCCCAAAATTGTATATAATTTGCTCTCTGATCGTGATTTAAAGAAAAAGCTAAAACAGCATGGATTATCTATTCAAGGAAATAAACAACAGCTCATTAAAAGGCACCAAGAATTTGTACATATGTACAATGCCCAGTGTGATGCTTTGCATCCTAAATCAGGTAAAGTAATAAAACAGTGAATCATGCTTACCTTCTGGATAAAGCAATTTTGTGTAGCTCAGAAATCATATACCATAGAAAAATATTGTAAATAAATACATTTTTGATAAAGTTAAGACATGCAAATGTATTTCTTCAAAAAGTACCTACAATATGCTTTGATAAGCCAGCCTTATTCTCAGCCTGTCTTCCAATGCTCAGGTCTCTTCTCAGAGGCACTGCTACTGCCAGTTTCTCATGTGCCTTTCTAGGGAGAGTGTGGTGGGGAAGAATGGATCTGGAGAGCCTGGGTTACAGTGCCAGTTTTTCAGCTTTATGGCTTGGTGACTATGGGCATGTTACTTGATATCTCTGTACCTCAGTTTTCTCATTCAAAAAATAAGGGTTATAATACTACCTACTTCATAATGTTGAGAGGAATGAATAATAAAAGACATGGAAAGTGCCTAGGACAGTACCTTAACAAGAGTTAGCATTCAGTAAATGTTGCCATTATGATTTTTGTACACAAACATAAATGCTTTTCATTACTGTTTTTACAAAATGTTAGTATTCTGTGTAGTGCACTATTTAATGGTTGGTTCTTTTCATTAAACCACACACATATGTTGGAGTTCTTTCTATTAACATATAGGATTGCTTAATTTTAAAAAACTTGGTGAATAACATGCAGACATTAAAGCACACAAATTATAAGTGTATTGTTTAGTGAATTATCACAAAGTAAATTTCATAAAGTGAAAATGTTGTAGCCACTACTGAGATCACTACCGGCATCCCAGAAGCCCTATCTGCCCCCCCTCCCATTCACTACTTCATTCTCACATTTGACCACTGTCTTGACTTCTAAGCCCACATGTTCATTTTGCCTATGGTTGATCTTTAAATAAATGGGACAATAGCTTATGTATTCTTTTGTGCCTGCCCTTATTTGTGCAACACTAAAATATTCATTCATTTTTGTATATGATCGTAAGTTTTTTCATTTTTGTTGCTATATGGTATTCCATTGTATAAACGTATCATCTTATCCATTCAGTGTTTAATAGACATTTCAATTTTTTCCCACTTTTTCTCTGTTATAATGCTGTTGTAAATAATTTTTTACATATCTTTTGGTGCACATAGGTGCATGTTGCTGTTGGATATATATATATAATATATATATACATGTGTATATATATATTTTATATATATATGTGTATATATATAATATAATATATATATATATATATATGAATGAATGAATGGAATTGCTGTTATATATTTGCAGATGTTCAGCTTTCATGGATACAGCCCCAAATTCAGTAGTCATGTATACTTTCATCAGTAGGGTATGCGGGTGTCAGTTGTTCTACACCCTTGACAACATCACCATTGTTAACTCTCCATTTTAGCTATTCTAGTGGGTCCATGGTAGTACCCTGTTATTTTAATTTGCATTCCTTAATAACTTTTCATGTTCAGCACATTTTTATATGCTTATTTTATATGTTTTATATGCCATCTGGATGTCCTCTTTGGTGAAATACCTGTTTAAATCTTATGTCCAATTCTTCTGTGGGGATCTATTTTTCTTATTTATTTATTTTCTTCTTTTATTTTATTTTCTTATTTCCTATTTATTTTCTGGATGTCCTCTTTGGTGAAATACCTGTTTAAATCTTATGTCCAATTCTTCTTGGGGCATCTATTTTTCTTATTTGTGGGAGTAATTGAAATTTTCTGGATAAAAATATTTTGCTGGATGTATATATATATTTCTAATTTCAACTTTTCACTCTCTTAATGATATCATTTGAAGAGTAGTAGTTCTTCATATAGTTCAATTCATTACATTTTTCCTTTTGGTTAGTGCTTTTACCTTAGCCTACTTCAAGATCATGCAAATCTTCTCTTTCTTTTAAAAACTTTATTCTTGCTCTTAAATTTTGATGTACAGTTTATTTGGAATTCATTTTAGCATTTGTTGTGAGGTAGAGCACAAGATTGTCTTATTTTTTTTCATATGAATAATGAATTGATGCAGCACCACTAATTGATGTTTCTCCCACTGAATTGCCAGAAGTCTTGGCTAGAATCAGCTAATTGTACATGTGTAGGCCTGGACACTGTTTTGTTCCATTGGGCTGTTATTAACCCTTGTGCAGGATAAATAATGTGTGTCTTAAGTACTTTATAAGTAATTTATAGTAGGTCTTGCTTTCTGGTAATATAGTTCTTCCAGCTTTGATTATTGAGGTTGACTTGAGCCTTTTGTATTTCCATAAAAGTTTTTAAATTGGGATTACATTGAATTTGTAGCCAATTTTGGGATAGTTGATATCTGGACATTATTTGAATATTCCAGTTAATGAATATAGTTTATCCCTTTATTCATCTTTGATTTTTGTCAGTAATGCTTTGCAGTTTTCAGTGTGGAGGCTTACACATCTTTTAAAGAGTTATTCTTTGATATTTTTGATGCAGTTGTACATTGTGTTTTGTTAAAAAAATGTCAATTTTTATTAGTTACTTGTTTAGAAAAATACAACTGATTTTTGTATAGTTTCCTTATATTCAATGGCTTGTCACTTTTTTATGTGCCCTTTTTATTGAGGTGTAATTTACTTACAATGTAATACATTCTTTAAAAGTGTATAGATGAATTTTGACAAATGTATATTGTCATTTAGCCATTGTTCTAATTGAAATGTAGAACATTTCCTTCATTAACAAGTTTCAATGCCCCTTTGCAGTATATTCCCTCTCCTTCACTCTAAGACCCTAGGAAATACTGATCTCTTTTTTTTGGCCCTATAATTTTGCCTTTCTAGACTGTCACATAAATGAAATTACACAAATTGTATAGTATGTAGTCTTTTACATATGGCATGTGTCACTAAGCGTAATACTTTTGAGATTTTTTCATGTTGTTGCTTTTACCAGTAGTACATTTATTTTTTATTTTATTTATTTATTTATTTTTTAGATGGAGTCTCACTCTATTGCCCAGGCTGGAGTGCAGTGGCATGATCTCGACTCAGTGCAACCTCCGCCTCCCTGGTTCAAGCGATTCTCATGCCTCAACCTCCCAAGTAGCTGGACTACAGGTGCCTGCCACCACACCTGGCTAATTTTTGTATTTTTAGTAGAGATGGGGTTTCACTATATTGGCCAGGCTAGTCTCGAACTTCTGACCTTGTGATCCACCCTCCTCGGCCTCCCAAAGTGCTGGGATTACAGGTGTGAGCCACCATGGCCCGCCAGTGCATTTATTTTTTATTGCTTGGCAGTGTTCTGCTTACGGCCCTGCCACAATTTGCATACCCCTTCACCTATTAATGGACAACTGGACTATGTTCAGTTTTTTTTTAATTATCAGTAAAGCTGTTATGAACATGGGTTCACAGATCTTTGTGTAACCATATGTTTTCATTTCTCTTGGGTGGAGTGGAATTGCTGGGTCATATGGTAAATGTAACTATAAGAACCTGCCATATAGTTTTTCAAATGACTGAACCATTTTGCATTGTGTGAGAGTCCCACTTTTTCCACACCCTTGCTAACACTTGGTATTTTCATTCTTCTGAATTTTAGCCATTCTAGTGGGTGTGTGGTAGTGGTATCTCATGATGGTTTTAATTTGCATTTTCCTGTGACTAGTGGTGTCTACTGTCTTTTGATATTTTTATTTGCTATTTGTATATTTTCTTTGATAAAGGGTCTGTTGAAATATTCTGCCCCTTAACTCTTTTTATTGATTTGTAAGTTATTTATATATTCTGGATACTGAATTTGTTAAATATATGCGTTGTGAATATTTTATCTTAGTATGTGGCTTACCTTGTCATTATCTTAATGATGTCTTTGAAGAGCAGAGATGAAATTAGTTTACTTTATTCTTTTATGATTTATGGGTCTTGTGTATCATTTCATGATACACAGTTGTGTTGTATATCAACAAAATATTTGCCTATCCTAAGATCACAAAGATTTTCTCCTGTGTTATTTTCAGGAGTTTTATAATTTTAGCTTTTATATTTAAATCTATGATCCATTTTCATTTAGTTTTTCTATATGGTAGAAGGTAAATGTCAAAGTTCATTTAAAAAATATGTATATCTAGTTTTTCAGCACATTTGTTAAAAAGACTCTTTTCCCCATTGAATTACTTTGCCTCCATTGTGAAAAACCTGTTGGCCACGTATATAGTTTGCGAATCTATCTAGAATCTATTCCGTTCCATTGATCTGTGTATCTGTTCTTTCACCCGTGCCACACTCTTGATTTCTGTAACATTATAGTAAGTCTTAAAATTATCAGGTAGTGTAAGTCCTTCAGCCGTGTTCTCAAAATTGTTCGAGGTCCTTTGCAATTCTACATAAATGTTAGATTCAGTTTTTTTTGTTGTTTTTGTTGTTTGTTTTTTCTAAGAAATGTCAGACTATTATTCATTCTTGTTGTTTACTGTTTTCTGAATAGTGAGTGTAGAAATAACTACTTTGACTTTACCCCGATGTTACAGGCAGAGCAGAGCATCTGCATCTGTGCTGCTGGTAGGTCCAGGACAGCATCTGCAGGGCAGTCAGTTTGTTAACGTGTACCTTTCGGGATTTTGAGTGAGATTACATAGATCAGCTTCGAACTGATACCTTAACAATATTAAGACTTTTAATGTATAATCTTGGTATGTCTCTTTAGGCCTCCTTTAATTTCTCTCAATAGTGCTGTCTAGTTTTTTATGTATGTGTGTTCCATATATTTTGTTAAATTTATCCCTAAATATTTCATGTCTTTTGGTGCTATTATGAGTGGTGTTTTAAAATTTCAATTTCATATTGTTTATTACTATTTTGAAGAATCATTTTGATATATTAATTTTTATATATTTGTATACTATTAACTAGTGAAATTCACTATTTCTGACTTTTTATAGATTTCATAGGATTTTTATATACACAATCAAGTTACATGTCAAAAACAAGTTTTTTTTTCATTCGATAGGCATTTTATTTATTTTTCTACCCTTGGTTAGTTGCATTCGTAGAACCTCTAGTGCGATGTGGAATAAAAGTGGTGTAGGCAAATATCCTTTCCTTTCCCCAATCTTTTTTTTTTTTTTATATGAATTTTTTAAAAAAGAATCTCTAACTTTCATCTGATTTTTCAGGGGTCTATCTCCCCAAAAGGAAGAATAATTGCCTTCAAAAATCATTTTGAGTGACAATACTATTGCATCAATATATGTTCTTTTAATTCTGGATACCCCAATCTTATAGGTAAAACATTTAGTCTTTCACTATTAGCCCTGATAGGTTTTCATAGATGCCTTTTATGAGGTTGAGGATGTTTCTTCCCTTCCTAGTTTATTGAGAATTATGAAGGAGCGTTGAATTGTCAGTTCCTTATTCTGCATCTATTGAGATTATAATATTTTTTCTTTATTCTGTGATATGATTTACAAAATTGAGTTTTAATCAGTTTGTTGAAATATAATTCATATAATATTGAGATATAATTCATACCCACCTAAAGTGTACATACAGTTCAATGGTTTTCAGTATATTCACAGACTTGTACAACTATCATCACATTAAATTTTAGAACATTTTTGTTACCCAAAAAGAGCACAGTATCCACTGGCATCATTTTCTACCAACCCTTCCAGCCCTAGATAGCCAGTAATTTACTTTCCGTCTCTATAGATTTATCTATTCTGGATATTTCCTTTAAATGGAATCATATAGCTTGTAGCCTTTTATAAACTAACTTCTTTCACTTAGTATAACGTTTTCAAGATTTGTCTATGGTCAATACTCATTCATTTTCATTGCCGAATAATATTCCATTGTATGAATATGTCACATTTTTGTGTCTGTTCTTTAGTTCACATCTGACATTTTTCTGTTTTTTGGCTATTATAAATAATGCTGTTATGAACATTTATGTACAACTTTTTATGTGGACATACGTTTTCATTTCTATTGTGTATTTGAATTGGTGAGTCATATGGTAACTCTATTTTAACATTTTGAGGAATTGCTAAACTGTCGTATAAAGTGACTACACCATTTTACATCCTATCAGCAAAGTATAAGAGTTCCAGTTGGGCTGGGCACAGTGGTTCATGCCTGTAATCCCAACACTTTGGGAGGCCGAGGCAGGTGAATCACCTGAGGTCAGGAGTTGGAGACCAGCCTGGCCAATATGGTGAAAACATTCTCTACTAAAAATACAAAATATTAGCTAGGTGATGGTGGTGGGTGCCTGCAGTCCCAGCTACTTAGGAGGCTGAGACTGGAAAATTGCCTGAAACCAGTAAGCGGAGGTTGCAGTGAGTCAGGATCGCACTATTGCACTCCAGCCTGCATGACAGAGTGAGACTCCAGCTCAAAAAAAAAAAAAGAGTTCCAGTTGCTCCATGTCCTTGCCAACACCTGTTAGTCTGTCTTTTTTATTGTTGTCATCCTACTTGATGTGGTATTAATTTGCATTACACTGATTAATTTTTGAATATTAAACCTGATTAATTTTTGAATATTAAACTAACCATTAATCTTTAGCAAGGAATGTGTTCATTTCATCTAAGTTGTTGAATCTATTGCCAGAGGTTTCTTTTTGTTTTTTTTTTTTTAAGTAACATTTTCTTGTTAACCTTTTAATATCTATGGGATTTGTGGTGATTTACTGTCTTTCATTTTCTATACTGAAAATGTGTCTTCTTTTTTCCTGGTTGTTCTACCTACAAGTATTAATTTTTCTCATTTTTCTAAAGAACCAACCTTCAGCTTCATTTTTCTCAAATTGCTTTTTCTCAGTTTTTGTCTGTTTTTCTATTTCATTGAATTCCAATCATCTATGATTTCCCTCTTTCTACTTACTTTAGTTTTAATTTGGTCTTTTTTTTTTTTTAGCTTATTGTGGAAGTTTAGATAATTAATTTCAGATTGTTCTCTATGTACTCAAAATACAGATTTTTCTCTTAAGTACTATTTTGCCTGCATTCACAAACATTAATAGGTTGTATTTTCCTTTTCTTTTCTTTTTTTTTTGTGACAGAGTCTTGCTCTGTCACCAGGCTGGAGTACAGTGGCACAATCTCGGCTCACTGCACCCTCCGCCTCCTGGGTTCAAGCGATTCTTCTGCCTCAGCCTCCCAAGTAGCTGGGACCACAGGCGCATGCTACCACACCCAGCTAATTTTTTTATATTTTTAGTAGAGACAGGGTTTCACCATGTTGGCCAGGATGGTCTCGATCTCTTGACCTCGTGATCCGCCCGCCTCGGCCTCCTAAAGTGCTGGGATTACAGGCGTGAGCCACCGCGCCCGGCCGTATTTTCCTTTTTCATTCAGTTAAAATATTTTCTAGTTTTTGTTGTAGATTCTTCTTTGACTCATATGTTGTATAGAAGTATTGTTTAATTTTTAAAGATTTGGTTATTTCTTAGATATCTTTTTATTATTCGTTTCTAATTTAATTCCATGGTGGTTCAGAGAACCTGTTCTGTATGAAATCTGTATGATTTCAGACCTTTTACATTTATTGAGACGTGCTTCATAACTTAGGTGTTAGGTCTTCCTGGTGAATATTGCATAAATACTTGAAAAGTTTGCTTTTTTGTGTAGTGATCTGTAAATTTAATTATGTAAATTTGCTTGATAGCGTATTCAAGTCTTCAGTATCCTTGCTGATATTCTGTTTACTATCAATTACTGAGAAGCTTTTGAAATATCCAACTATATTTATAGATTTTTCATTTTCCCTGTCAATATTTTCAGTTTTGTTGTATTTTGATTCTCTTAGTAGTATTATGTATCTTCTTGATTACTTAGCCTGGTTATTATGGCATATATGTCTTTGTCTCTAGTAATAATCCTTGTTTCAAAAATCTGAGTATAGCAACTACTTTATTTCATTTTTCTTTAAACCTATTGTATCATTATATTTAAACTGTTTTATTATAAGCAGTATATGGCTTGGATTTTCTTTTTAAATTTAATTTGACAATCTCTACTATTAAATTGTAGGGTTTAAAGTATTTTAATTTCATGTGTTTATTTGGTTGGGTTTATATCTGCCATCTTGCTTGTTTGCTATTTATCCTACCATTCTTTGTTTTTTCTTCATTTCCTGCTTTCTTTTAGATTAGCTATTTGTTATTTTCATTTTATGAGCTGTACTACTTTTTTTTTTTTTTGTAGGGGTGCTAGTTTACTATATGCATTTTAACTTAATCTCAGTCTACCTTCAATTAATATTATACTACTTCATGTATAATGTAAGGACCTTATGACTTTCATTCTTTGTACTATTTTGTCATAGATTTTTCTTTTATGTATGTTAAAGACTCCATAATACCTTGTTACCATTTTTGCTTTAAACTAAATAAAAACGGTCATGATAAAAAAAGACCTTCTTATGGAAAAGAAGGTCTGTGTTTACCTGCATGTTTACCATTTTCAGCATTCTTTGTTTCATTATGTAGATCCAGGTTTTCATCTGGTGTCATTTTCTTTTGCCTGAAAAACTTATTTTTTACTTTATTTCCACAGTGTTTGGACATTTTCTGAAGAATTTCATTCATTCATTCTTTTTTTTTTTTTTTTTTTTTTAAAGATGGGGTCTTGCTCTGTCACCCAGGCTGGAGTGCAGTAGCACAATCATAGTTCACTGCAGCCTCAGACTCCAGGAATCCTTCTGTTTCAGTGTGCTGGGTAGCTAGGAGTACAAGCACATGCCACCATGCCCAGCTAATTTTTGTTTGTTTGTTTGTTTGTTTTGTAGAGACAGGGTCTCACTATGTTGCCCAGGCTGGTCTTGAACTCCTAGCCTCAAGTGATCCTCCTGCTTTAGCCCCACAAAGTTCAGGGGTTATAGGCATGAACCATTGTGCCTGCATTATTCAGTATTTCTTGTAGTGCAGATGTGTTGTTGAGACAGATTCTCTCAGCTTGTTTGTCCAAAAAAGTCTAAATTTTGCATTCTTTTAAAAAACTTTTTATTTGGAAATTTATAGGAAAGTTGAAAGACTATCATAATGAATGCATAGACTATATCCTTTGTAAAGATTCACCTATTGTTAGCATTTTCCCTCATTTGCTTTATGAATTTCTCTGTTCTTCTGTCTCTTTCTGTGAGTGTGTGTGTATATGTGCATATAATCACACACATATTTTTTTCTTAACTCTCTGAGAATAAGTTATATAATGTTTACTCTTTACCCCTAAATGCTTCCTGGTATTATTTCTTAAGAAAAAAAGATTCTTTTTATTGCTACTGTAGTTACTACTTGTAGTAAATTTAACTTTGTTATAATACTTTTACTAATCTATCATCTCTATTCTAGTTTTATCAGTGGACTCAATAATAGCCTTTGTAGATTTTTTTTTTTTTTCCCTGCAGTACATGATCCAGTTTTGGATCACATATTGCATTTAGTGATAATATCTTTTCAGTCTCTTTTAATCTGGAATAATTCTTTAGCCTTTCTTTGTTATTTATGACACTGGCCTTTTAAAAGAATACAGTCTTTGTTGTGTGTGTCTGTGTTTTTCAAGTAAAATGTTCTCATCTGACACAAAATTCAGATCGTGCATTCCTGGCCAGAATACTATTTAAGTGATGTTTTGTCTTCAGAATATTACATGTAGAGAGGCATTTGACATCTGTGTACCCCTCATTTGTGATATTAGGCTTGATTACCTGGCCAGTTTCTCCCTTGTTTATACTTTACATCCCCCTGCTTGGTAATAATAAGTCTGCAGAGACACTTCAACATTATGTAACTATTCTATACCTCGTTAAGATTTTACCCTTATATTTAGCATCATTTGGTAATTTTTTTCTGAACTAATCTTTTCTGTAATAGTTTCAAAATGATGATTTTTCAACTTCAGCATTCCTTTTACACTTGCTGATTGATACTTGGCACGATTCTGAAAACAAGAGCCCTCCCCCTCTGCCTTATTATTATTTGTCTTTTATGGATATGGATTCACAGATTTTTAACTCATTGCTTCTAATTATTTTTGTGTTTGTATTTTTCCAGATTTGGCCAGCAGGAGTGTCTTCCTTCTGATTTCTGTCCTCATGACATGCCCCCCATTATTTTTGTTAACATTTTCTTTTTTCTAACGTAACAAGATATGGCAGGTTTTTCTTGTTCTTCCATGTCCCAGCCCTGAAATCAGCGATTTCTCTGAGGAGCTCTGTTTCTTTTTATTGGTGAAACCAAGATATGGCTACCAGCTATGCTCATTGCTACTTGGTGTCTTTGCTTCTAGGCTATTTGAACAGATGAAGCTGGGAATTATATGCATTTATATGCATATATATACATATACACACATGGATACAATACACATGCATGTATGCATATGTATACATGTAAATCTATCTACACTTACATGTTTCAAGGCTCTCAAAAGTATTTCATACAGTAGCAGTTTTGTTTTATCTCCAGAGCACTAATTGCCTGTTGGATCATTTTTATGATGGTAGTTTTAAAATTCTTGTCAGATGTTTCCAACAACTGGGTTGTCTCAGGTATTGGCAGCTTGTCTTTTTTCATTCAAGTTGTGATTTTCCTGGTTCTTCGTATGACAATTTTTTTTTAATTGTATTCTGAATATTTTTTGGTACACTAATGACATTCTGGGTTCTATTTAAATATTCTAATTTAGCAGAAAGTCATCTTGTTTAAGTTTAGCATGCAGATCCTGGTCTACTTTTGTAGGCTGTGGTTCTAATGATGATTTAGTTTCTGGATCCCTTGCAATGCTATTTTGTTCTACTTTATTTAATTGCTACCTGGAGACTGTTGTGAAAACCTGGTATTCCATACTGTGGTCCAGTTTTCAAACCTTTTGGCATATTAATTATGTGCCAGTTTTACATGTTGGTTGGGGATGTCCTTCACAAGCTAAAAGAATGCTTTTCTCCAGCTTCCTTCTCTTTGATACTCCCCAGTTATTAGAGGGTGCAGCTGGCACTTGCCACCATTGGATGGGGGGTAGAGCCCTCACTAGGGTTCCACTGACACTGTTGCTATGGGAGGACATCCTGCACTAGGACCCCTGCCACCACTGGTTGGTGGGTAGAGGTTCACGGTCCCCACTTGCTCTCTGGTAATAATGCACAGGGCAGAGAGCATCAGCAGTGTCTTGCTTGGGTAGGTCAAATGTTATCAAAAAGGTTTCTGGGCACCCTCTTTCGGTCCTTCTTAGCGTAGATTTTTCTTGAGGCTTTTTTGTCTGTTTCTCTTGATGGCTGTGGCTTCTCCAGAGCCTAGTCTGTAAGATATAGAATATAAAGAAACCCAAGGGGAACTCACCACAGTGTCATTCCTCATATGCTGAGGTCTTAGCCAGTACATTTTCCTCTTTCTACTTTCCAGAGTTCTCTTATAGTTGTCTGTTATGTATCAGGGTTTTTAGTTGTACTTCTTGGGGGAAGAATAGGGAGAAATGAGTGTAATCCATCCGTTTGGAACCAGAAATTCTTTTTCATGTATTTTAACTTTCTGTTTTAGGGGCAAACACATTTAAGATTGTTATGTCTTCTTGGTAAATTGACCCTTTTATCATGATGTGATTTCCCTCTTTTTTGAGACGGGGTTTCACTCTTGTTGCCTAGGCTGGAGTGCAGTGGCCCAATCTCCGCTCACTGAACTCTGCCTTCTGGGTTCTAGCGATTTTCCTGCCTCAGCCTCCTGAGTAGCTGGACTACAGGCATGAACCACCATGCCCTGCTAATTTTTGTATTTTTAGTAGAGATGGGGTTTCACCATGTTGGTCATGCTGGTCTTAGACTCACTATCTCAGGTGATCCACCTTCCTTGGCCTCCCAAAGTGCTGGGATTATAGGCAAGGCATGAGCCACCACACTCGGCCCCTAATTTCCCTCTTTATCCCTGATAACAATCATTGTTCTGGAGCCTGTTGTGCCTCATATTAATAAAGCTCCTCCCGCTTTCTTTTCATGACTTTACATGAGACATTTCTTTCTATACTTTTATGTTTAGCTCATCTTTTTATTTAAAATGGATTGCTTTTGATAGTATATAGTTTGGTCTATCTTTTTTTTATCCAGTCTGACATTCTCTGTCTCTTAATTGGTGCTTTAAAACCATTTCTTTAATGTAAATACTGATGTAGTTGGCTTTGAATTTAATATCTTGCTGTTTTTTTTTCTTGGTTCCATCTCCTTTTTGTTGTTTTTATCTTTTTTGGTGTCTTTTGGATTGAGTGTTTTTATTATTGTATTTTATTTCTATTATTGCCTTATTACTTTACCTCTTTCAAAAAATTTTAATGATCTCTAGGGTTTGCAGCATACATCTTTCATTAGTTACAGTCTACCTTTAAGTAATTATACAGCTTCACTAGTAAGAAACTTTTAACAGTATACTTCAACTCCTAATTCATTGTACTGTTACTGTCATGAATTCCTTTTACATATACTATTAACACAATATGTTGCCATTTGTCCATTAATCTGTTGTCTTTTAGAGTAGTTAAAAATAAGAACAAAGTATATTTTATACTTATCTTCGTGTTTACCATTTTCACCAGTTTTGATTTCTTCTTAGGTAGGTTTCTTTCTGGTTCTTCTACTTGAAGAACTTGTTTTAATGCTTTTTGTAATGGAGGGCTGCTAATAATACATTCTCTTGGCTTACGGTTTCCTCAGAAAGTTTTTCTCTTCACTTTTGAAAGATATTTTCATTAGAATTCTGGATTGGCAGGCTTTTTTTTTTCTAATACTTTAAAAATGTCATTCTATTTGTTATCTGGCTTGAATAATTTTTGATGAGAAGTATAATGTAATTCTTGATTTTTCTTTATATAATGCATCTTTTTCCTTTGTATGGCTACATGATTTTCTCTTTGTGTCTATGTGCATGTTGTCATTTTTGGTTTGTTTTTATATCTGTGTTGTTTGATCTTTGAACTTCTTGAATTTTTGGTTTGGTATCTTTCATTATATTCGGCAAATTCTAGATATTAGTTCTTCAACAATTTCCTCTCTTCCCCTCTTTCTTCTCTGATTTCTATTATGTGTATGTTATATTTCTTGATATTATCTCATAGCTCTTAGAGACTCTGTTCTGTTAGAGTTTTTTTTTTTTAATTTTTCCTTTTTTTTTCTCTGTTTTAGATTGGATAATACTAATCCAACTTTAGGTTCACTGATCCTTTCTTTTGCTGAGTCAAGTTATTTGTTACTGTGTTGGTTTTATATATCTATATATCTAGCATTTCTATTTTATAAAAGAAAGGATTTCTGTTGAAGTAATTTCTACTGAAATGCCCCATCAGTTCATGCATGTTGTTCATCTTTTATACTAGATCTTTTATCATCTTAGTTATAGTTTGCTTGCTTTTTCATGTTTAAGTGTTGGTTGAAAGCCAAACTTTGTAGGTAAGAATCTGAGGTGTCCAGACTTTTTTTTTTAATGTACCTATATATCACTCACCAGTTAGGTTTTCCCTATGAGCCTGTGCCTCAGAGAGGGTCTGTCTCCATGTTCATTTCTCTTCTAGAAGTAGACTCCTGTTATGTTATCACCTGGGTCATGCTAGGTGATAGAAAAGGAGGATTTCTGTCTACTCTGACTGAGCTTCAGTCTAGGCAGGTCTTTCAATCCTGCATCTCAGGGGTGGTGCTTTTTCAGCGATCTTGCCCCTCTTCTACTGCCAGTGGCAGGGGTCTTCTACTGGTCAGGGCCCACAATGGTTTCTTGACCCTCCTGAGGGGTAGAGGGGGATTTGTTTGTTTGTTTCTGTTTACTTCCCACAGCAACCTATGCTCTGGGGATAACATTTTTGCTGACTTTTTATCAGTGGCTTAATGCTTTATTTTCTTCAAGGATAAAGATATGGTTGGGGCTTCATGTCTGTCCTACAGTAGGGGCGGTTCTCTTTGCCAGTGTTGGATCTGGAGGAAGATCTTTTCTAATTTCCTGCCCTTCTTCAGTGAGCTACAGAGAGACTGAGGGTCTCTATGAGTGCCCACTGAGGTCTGTAGAAAATAGCCTGCAAATGTATGCGATGCCCTTTGTGTTCAAGCCACCCCAGGGTTTTGCTATTTTCATGGTAGCTCACCCTTGGCCTTTTGCAGTTTATCAAAAAGTTTAGCTGAGATCTTACTCAGAGATAGGGTGGTCCCAACTTTTCTCCTGTACACTGTCCTGTGTCAACCAGTGCTCATGACCCCTCTGTCCCCTGAGGCACCCATCTTTCTTTAGGTTTCAGGCTAGTTGGTTGCCCTCTTACTTTAGCTCCGATGGATTCAAGAAAAATTATTGTTTTATAAATTATCCAGCTTTTTCTCGTCATTAGGGTGAGAGTGACATTATTTATAGCTCTCTACAACCTAAACAGAATGAGAAATCTCCCTGAAAAAGATTTAAGCCACCCAATCCTAATATAGATTTCCTAATATCTTAGAAGAGGACATGCCAGATGTTCTTTATCTTGAGTGATACTTGTATTAATGGACTGGAAAAAATGCAAATGGTCCCCGTGTTTTCGTGTTATTCCGTGACTCAGTTTGGAAAGGAGAGAACCACTAGCTGATATTCACAGAGAGATTGTTTACATCATTTCTACTGGTTTTACAATATCAGGGGAGGCAAAAGGTACTTCTCAGTGCTTGGAAAACATAAACTTTATATTGAGACAGTTGCATTCTTAAATGATCCTCTTAAGGTCTGTGTTTTTTTTTAAAAAAATAAAACTTTAATGGGGATTATTTCAAACATATACAGAAATAGAGAAAAGAGTTTACTGATTTCCCCGTGTGCCTACTCCAGCTTAAACAATTACTGTTTAAACCATCTTACTGTTATTTTATCTAGCATTTACACACCTTTCCCCATGGATTATTTTGAAGCAAATTCCAGATATAATTTTTATGTATAAACACGTGTAAGGAATTGTAGATTTTTATTTTCAGTTTTAATGTATTGACTTTGGATGGAGAAAGATATCATTTGCAAATTCTGTGCTGTTGCATTCAAAGGCCTTTAATGTGTGACAGGGTGTATTCCAGATCTCTTTGATAACCATACCTACAGACAAAGGTTCTGGAGGCAAGGACATTTTTCCTGGTGTTTGTAGATCTTTTTCTCTCCTTCAACAAGTAGCCTGTTGTACTGCATTTAGTAAATTGAGAGTTTGAGCAGACATCCCCTAATAATTGAACCTCACACTAGCAAATTAATTTTCATATTTCATTTAGACTTCTGTTTATATATTCAAAGGAGAAAGAAAAATGACTTGACTTACTCTTCTGGATGTATGTTTAACAACATGTGCATGTGTAAGAGTTCAGTGTTTTAACTCCATTTTTTTAACCTTTTATTTTTGAAATGGTAATTGATTCACAGAAAAATTATAAAAATATATCAGGGAGTTCACATATAGTCATCACCCATCTTTTTCCAATGTTCACAACTTAAATAATTATTGTACAATGATTTAAAAAATGTAATTAACCTAGTGGTTATTTTCTTATTTTAACAGCTGCTGAAATAGTTCAAGAAATTGAAAACATGGAGAAGACTAGGATGCGTCTTGAAGCTAGTAAACTCAATGAAAGTGTATGTTAATGGGCTATTTCAGTATCTAGATAGAAATGAAGAAGAAAGTTTAATACCCTACAAAAATTAAAGCAAGCCATTGTTAAACTTGTTCATTTACTAAGACATTTCCACTTAGTGTATTATGATTTACTTGCAACTCATTTCGTACAATATTTGATTGTACTTAGCAGTCTTCTAGCACAGAATGCAATCCAAAATAGAGTTTGTTCATGAGCTAGAATTCTATAGAAAATGCCTATGCCTGTGCATCAGGCAGCTTTGATATTGGTCCTTTCTCTGCTGGTTGCATTTGATAAGCTACCTGTAAGGACCTCTAAGCTACCTCTAGGGACCTCTATGATCCCTTTTTAGCTGTGGCATTCTGCAATTCTATGATTATACTTATGGAAATGTTAAGTAATTATAAGAGGATAAATTAAGTAATTTGAGGATAGAGTATTCTCTTGAGCTTTTGAGAGAATCAGAGACCTAAAATTCTTCACTGTTGCCTTCCACTAGCTTGATGGCCCAAAACTTAAAGACAGGATACCAGTGAAGAAAATAGTCATTGTGTCCTGTGATACTGGAGGAAGTGTTTTGGTCTCTTCCAAGTAGACTTTTTTCCTAGACCATCTATAGTGTGTGAGGAAAGCAATGGTTACCTTAAGAAAGTAAGTTTATAACCAGATAAGTAGGAAAAGAAAGGGATTTACATTGACTCTATTATTACCTATGTGCCAACTGTAAGATGGGAACTGTAGTGAATCGTGGAAGTCGACTTCTGATCTTTTAAGTTTGAGATTTAGAAAAGTGGACCTAGAAATTTAACTACTGTATTTTGTATTACTGCATTTTCTATACATATTACTTTTCTAGAATGACCTGGAGAAGTTAGGTTGGAAAGGAGAGAAGGCAGACAAGAAGATCAGCCTTACTGATAGTCAGCTAAGTGTCATCAGTCTTCTGGGGCTTTCAAATGTTGCCTGCTGTATTAAAGAATGTTGAAAATTAAATATTGAAAATCGAAAATTTGTTATTTTGTTAATATATAATTTAATTGTATTGCATTTTCTACTAATGAGAAAAAATAATGAGTAAAATGTATACCATTTCTGGTATTTAAGGGAGGTACAGAGGAATGATTCTTCCTAGGTCTACATAAAACAATCTTCTCTTTTAAACACATCTGAGATTTGAAAGTTTGTAATATTTCCCCTTTTGTTATTTTGGGGAGATTTTTATTAAGATCTTTTTTGATTATTTTAGGTAATGGTTTTTACAAAGGACCAAACAGAAAGGAAATAGATGAAATGCACAGTAAATATCGTAAGTTGTGTGACTTTATTTGTAAAGAGCTTACCGTTTTTCATCTTAAGTAATTTTTTCAGAATAATGTTTTATATTAAGGTTTAACGCAAACTTTTGTCAACATTTACTCAAGAGATTGAATTTTAATTGGGTGTTTACTCAGTGACTTTTTTTGTATTTTATGTGCCTGCTTTTTGATATTTATGACTAGCATTCTACTTTGAGCTTATCCCTAAGCACTTTGCAAATATTAATTATCTGCTCTCAAAGCATCTCTGTGAGAAGAAGATGGGATTAAAATGGAAACATTCTGGACTCTATCCTGTCCTCAGGCCATTCAGTAACAATACTTCTTTCTGTATAGGATTTCAGCGCTGCTATAGCTTGCTAATTTGTGCCAAAAATAGTTTTCATTTTATTAGTTGTGAGCAACCTCCCAGTTTTATTACTTGCTTTTCTTTAAATGGTCTGTGTGTATATCTTTCCCAGGGCTAACACATTACTATTTTGTCAGTTGGATAGCTGTTATTCTTTGTGTGGTTGGTTGGTTTGTAGTTTAAATTTAAGTGCCTGACAAGCAGTAGATAGTTAATAAATGTTCATGGAGTGAGTATTCCCAGGTGTGGTATGTTTTAATTGAGGTAAGATAATTTTTTTCTCTTTCATTTCTTAAACTCTGAAGGGACATGCTCTGTAGTGATGTATTGTGGGAGGGAGGATGAAGCACACATGCACTGGATGTAGGTGTGATCGCTTGTGCCTTCCTAGAGGATTCTTGGATTGTAGACTGAACAACAAAAGTCACCATTATTCTGTTGCTAGACAGATAAGTATGATGTGAACCTCTTTGATCAACTTTTAGGAAGCCAGAGTGATTTTTCTTTAGAAAGGAAAAGAAAAGAGAATATCAAATGATCACTGAATTGGCCTGTAAAAATAAGGATCACTAAGGCCTGTAAAAATAAGGAAACCAGAAAATTTGTATTAGAGAGAAAGTAATTTAAATAACTGAAAAGATGGTATCTAATAATTATCCCATATTAAGAAGAATTTGGACTATATCCAGTCAAGAAAATATTCATTGCCCACCATTTAGAGATCTAAAAAAAGGTGTAACCTTACTAAATATTGGTCATATTAAGTTAATTTATTTAGTCTTAAACCTCAAAAGTCAAGTGCTTCACAAAGCTTAGATGCTTAGCCTTTTAATTTAGCCATACATTTTGATTTAGTGTTAGGTTATAACTATGCTATTGATATATCTTCATCTTTTAAACATTTTATTAATGTTTCATATGTTTTTTTTAATTTACTTTTTATAAGACTTATTATGTAAAAGAATAATCTCTTGCTTCTTCCAACAACCTGCCTCTATTCCCATTCCCTAGAGGTAACAACTCTCAAGCCTTTTGGAGTTACTTTTGGTAATTACCTTACAATTTATAAAAAAGTATTCTTTCTGCTACTTCTTGAAGTTTTTAAATTTCATATTAACTGTTGATGTACTAATATGAAAGATGGAGATTCAGCTCATTTATATATCCTGCCCCTACTTTTGCTTCCCTTCCATCCTTTAAATATTATGTCATAATTTTTTGTAAGATCAGTATTTAGTTAGATACATTGTTTATGGCTCGAGCCAGACAGTATGTATAAGGTGGTTATAATTCCTTTCATGAAAACATTGTTTTTCTTATAATTAAGAACTCCCTTTTATTTGTTTAGCCATTTACCTAGTACTAATATATCTCTAAACCTTCCAACAGAAGTGCAAATCACTTTCCAATACATTTATACACATTGATTATAATTCATTATTTCCTCAAGAACTTCTCCCCTAGGGCCACCACCAGCCTCTCTTGTCCAGTTCCAGTCTACTGTGCTTGCTCTTTTTGCCTCCTATTAATATATGGCTGCTCTCCTGGAATTTCTTGACCACCAACCTTCTGGGGATTCTGCTCTCCTCCTTCCCGTGTTGGTTCACTTCCAAGTCTCCTTCTTGCCTTGTTTTGGTAGAATACATTTTCCAGGAAACTTCCTGAGAAAGAGCGCATGCAGACTTGTCCAACCCACAGCCTGTGGGCCCCCACATGGCCCAAGATGGCCTTTGAATGCAGCCAAACACAAATTTGTAAACTTTCTTAAAACATTATGATATATATATATATATATATATATATATATTTAGCTCATCAGCTATCATTAGTGTTAGTGTATTTTATTTGTGGCCCAAGACAATTCTTCCATTGTGGCCCAGGGAAGCCAAAAGATTGGAGAGCCATGGTATAGAGGAATATTTCTTGAGATATATAAAATTCCATGCATAACTGGAAAAACACCTTTATTATTGATTAATAATTTGGCTGTTTATAGAACTTTAGGCTGGAAAGATACCTTTCTCCAAATTTTCAAAGGTATTCTTCTATTGTTTTCTACTTTCCAGCACTGTTGCTAATAACTACCTTGCCATTTTGATTCTTTATCTTTCATTTGTTACTTTTTTTTTCTTTTTTTGATCTGCCCATGTTCAGTTCACCATCAAATTCTGTCAGTCTCTATCTTCTAAATATCCCGAGTCCATACACTTCTTATGTATCACTTTGCTTTCTAGTCATCCCCCATCTACTCTTGCCTCTTCCTAATACTCAGAAGCCAAAACTGTCTTCCAAAACTGATGAGTCTTCACATCATGCCATTTCTGCCTTGCTGCCTTCCTGCCAATATAAAAAACTCTTCAGTGGCTTTCTATTTCTCTTAAGCTAGAGTTTATAACGTCTGTTCATTCCTGTATCTAGACCTGCCTACCTCTCTAGCCTTACCTCTTCTCTTCCCCTTACTCCTTATATTCCAGTCAGTCTGGCTATCCTTTACCTTTTTTACCAAGTCCTTTACTGCTTTAGGGCATTTGTTACCCCTCTTTCTCACTTTGTCTGGAACTATCTCTTTCTCTAATTGCCTCTAACCCCTGTCTATACTCCCTACTCTCAGTCAGCTCAATTGTAGTTTCCCTGGGAAACCCTTTGTAATCTCTCAGACAAGGTAAAATTTTCTTTTTATATGTACTTACATTATCTTGTGTTTTCATAGTACTGTTCCATTCATTCAGCTATCACACGTTTTTTGAGTACTTAGTATGTGCCAGACACTGTGCTAGGAGCTGGGGATACAGAATGAACAAGACAGACAAAAAGCCTACTCTGTTGGAGTTTATATCTTACCAGTATTTTAGAAAGTGATAAGTGAAAAAATAAAGCAAGGAAGAATATAAGAAAGTTTAACTTTTTGATAAAATGGTCATAATCATTATTGATTGTGCAGTTAATTTATTATTTCTAATTAATTTCTAATTATGTGTTTTTATCAGTGTGCTAGGGCTGCCATAACAAAGTACTACACACGGACTGCATGGCTTAAATAACAAATTTATTGTCTCAGTTCTGGAAGCTAAAAGTCCAAGGTCACGGTGTCCCAAGCTTCTCAGGGCCATGCAGGAAGGATCCATTCTAGGCCTCTCTTCTTGGCTGTAGATGGCCATCTTCTCCCTATGTCTCTTGGCATCATCTTCCCTCTATGTGTGTCTATGTGTCCAAATTTCCCCCTTTTATAAACATATCAGTCATATTGGATTAGGGCTCGTCCCTAATGACCTCAGTCAGGGGTGGCTCTCTGTCATTTCCCTATCATAAGCAGAGTCCTGAGGTATGAAAAAACTTTCTTGCTTAGAAAAGAAAAAAAAACTTAAAGTGAATGTTGGGGATGGGTTGGGGGCCTTGGGGAAAGCCTCTTGCTCTCTGGAAATGGGTTCCTTTGATCACTGTATCTGTATCCCAGTTCAGACCATCTAGACCTCCATGAAGGGAAACAGAGCCAACATTCCTTTTACCCAAAGGAAAGAGAGAGAGGTGGCAGGGTCTTGGACAAGAGACAGATAGAACAATTCCACATTTTAACTCACCCTTTGTCATATCCTGGATGAGCCCCCTTATGAGATGGGATAGTTCCCTTGACCCCCTTTGTGGGCAGGAACCAGTTGCTCCTTTCACTCAGCCCACTGCTGGACACTCCTTGCAAGAGGGAATGAATGCTGGAACTGGCTGGTCGCTCCTCTCTGGTGGGAGCAGGCTCTGTGCAGGCCCTGTAGCAGTGTCCAAGCCTGTGCCCTTTCAGCACACAGGTTCTTGTCTGGCGTCTTAGAAAAATGAGGTTGCACAAATGAATTGAAGGGTAGTGTATGTGGAGGATTTTACTGGGTGATGGCTCTCAGTGGATGGGAGTTGGAAAGGGGATGGTGGGAGAAGTTAATCTTTCCCTGACGCTGCACCATCTGATGTTAGCTGTATGTGTCCATAGTCTCCGACGTTTAGCAGCTTGTATCCCTAATGCTCAGCAGCTTGCATCCCTGACTGCTTGCATCACCCACTTGTGTTGCTTGTCCCGGTGAAGTGTTTTTATGGTCACAGTATAGGGGTGTGGCAGACCAAAAAGGACAATATTTGGGTGGAGGAACAGGGTCAGCTGTTTTCACTTAGGGCCAAGGTTCTAGGCTTGAGGGTGGAGTTTAGCCAGGAGCCCAGCGATTCTGTATCACAAGAATTTTTTGTTTATATGGGTTATATCTATTGATATGTATCACATTATCAATTAAAACTTACAGGACATCTGTTTCCAGCCATGGAATAACTTCATTTACTTTCTACCCAAAACAAGCAAAATGAATGTATAAAACATATGAAATAGCAGTTTTCAAGATACGGGCCATTGGGCACCAAAGGACAGGGATCCTTGAGAGATAAGCAAAAAATGTGAACAGCCTTATCATAGAGTTTCCTAATAGGATGGGTAAGTGCATATTCCAGGCAGAGCCTGAAGACTCTCAGGAGAAAGAGCTGAGAGATCAGAGGAGTTAGAGTTTGCAGGACAGAGTACTGGAAGGAAAAATTCAGTGATCTGCAGAGAGTTCACCTTGAGTATTCATTTGGCATGCAAAATATGTTCTCTGACCACAATGAAATTAAATTAGAAATCAGTAACAAAGCCCTTGGGAAAGTCACCAAATATTTGGAAATTAAATAATCCATTTCAAAATAACCCATAGGTCAAAGAAGAAATTAAAGCCAAGATATTTCAAAAATATTAACAATAAACCCATTACATGTTCGCATAAATAACATTTTGATTAAAAAAAAAACCGTTTCCCCCTTGCCAAAAAATAAAAATGGAGATTTCTCTTAGCCCAGATGGAATAACAGAGACTATATTTACTCTCCTCCATTAAAAAAAAAAAAACAAAAAACAAAACCTAGAAAACCAGGTGAATGTTTAATGGTTTTTCAGATAATGGGAAACAGGTAGCACACGACTGTGATCTCTGAGATAGAGAGAAATAAATCATGACTTATGCTAAACGTTGCTGTGAATGGGCAACATTACATTTCACAGAGCTAGAAGGGAACAGGGCTTTCACAGCTTGGAAGCAGCAAACCTTGAGAAGACCAGTCTGGTAAGAGAGAAGCACTTAAGAGTTGATTGAGACCAAGTTGGAGGTGAGGAAATGAGACCATTAAGGTAGACAACTGTTTGGGGAGGTTTTACTGTGTTAAAGAGAACAGAAAAATAGGGTCATAGCTGGAGGTAGGTGTTGGGGTAAAGTGAGGGTTTTGTTTGCTTGTTTTTTTAAGTTTGTTGTTTTGAATTGGGAGATATGTAACTCTGGCTTCTGACCTTTTTGACTACAACCCACAGTGATAGATACGTTTTATATCACTACTAACTATATACATGCACGTGACTGAAACAAATGTTTCACAAAATGGTATTTACCTTTTCCATCTTTAGCACACTACATTCTATTCTCTTTATTTAGTTAAGAAAAAAATGCTGGTTCTAGATTTACTGAGTTGTTTTCCTAATTCACACTCTAGGTTTGAAGGCACAGTCTCCCTGTTCACAGCTTCATGATGGAATCCTGAGCATAAGTTAGGTGTTAGCCTTTAATTATAGCAAGGACAGTTGTTTCATGGTAAGAACAAGGGAAGTAGATCATAAGTGCACAGACAAGGTATACTGGTGGTTGGAAGATGACAGAGTTTCTGTTAGAATGATTCTATATTTTTCAAAGTAGTGTGAGGCCAACTAAGAAGGGGCCACATGGGGAGTGTTGACTATTTGAATGAAGAGAAGAAAGTGTGAGACAGACATTTTGGAGAATAGTAAAGCAAACTTTACTAGAGAAAGGTGGAAGAGTTATTTAGCACTATTGAATGCCCATTTGAGAATTATGAAATTAAAGTGTCACTAGTCAGTTCAGGGCTAGATGAATAGAATAAGCTTGTAGTGAACGTTAGCCATAACTGTTAAACTCTTCATCCATGTTTAACTGCTTGGCTATCATAGGTGTTGTCATGGTGAAAGAAATATATGGGATTTTACTTTGGAAAACACTGACTCCAAGCTCATTTCTTGATTAAAGTAGACGAGTAAGTATCTCAGTGGCATCACTGTAGAAGGGTATGTGTCTGTTCCACTCTTGAGAGAGCCTTTTAGTCTTTTGTACTACTGGGTTCTGCATTCTTGGGCAGACCCAGAGACACTCTGACTGTAAGGGCTGATCTGAAGAAGAGTAGTTAAAGTGATCAGGGAGTGAAGGCCTCGACTTGGTACTAAAAAAGATTACATTTAAACTTGGAGAGGTACAAAGGATGGTATGATTCAGGTATTTAAAATCTGGAAGAAAATGAGTTGGTTGAACATGTACCTAGTCATGGACATTCCCACAACTAGCTAAGCCACTTAAAACTTTTAAGAGGCAGGCCAGGCATGGTGACTCAGGCCTGTAATCCCAGCACTTTGGGAGGCTGAGGTGGGTGGATCATGAGATTGAGAGATCGAGACTATCCTGGCCAACATGGTGAAACCCTATCTCTACTAAAAATACAAAAAATTACCTGGGCATGGTGATTTGCTCCTGTAGTACCAGCTACTCAGGAGGCTGAGGCAGGAGGATTGCTTGAACCCAGGAGGTGGAGGTTGCAGTGAGCTGAGATTTTGCCACTGCACTCCAGCCTGGTGACAGAGTGAGACTGTGTCTCAAAAAAAAAAAAAAAAAAAACCTTTAAGAGGTAAATTCAGGATGGTTTTGCCTAGGTTTTCTTCTAGTGTTTTTATGGTGTTAGGTTTTATGTTTAAATCTTTGACCTATCTGGAGTTAATTTTAGTGTAAGGTGACAGGTAGGGGTCCATTTTCTGCTTTCTGCACATTGCTAGCCAGTTTTCCCAACACCATTTATTAAACATGGAGTCCTTTCCCCATTGCTTGTTTTTGCTGGGTTTGTCAAAGATCAGATGGTTGTAGATGTGTGGTGTTTCTTTTGGGGTCTCTGTTCTGTTCCATTGGTCTATGTCTCTGTTTTGGTACCAGTACCATGCTGTTTTGATTACTGTAGCCTTGTAGTATAGTTTGAAGTCTGGCAGTGTGATGCCTCCAGCTTTGTTCTTTTTGCTTAGGATTGTCTTGGCTATGCGGGGTCTTTTGTGATTCCATATGAAGTTTAAAGTGGTTTTTTCCAGTTCTGTGAAGAAGGTCGTTGGTAGCTTGATGGGGATAGCATTGAATCTATAGATTACTTTGGACAATTTGGCCATTTTCACAATATTGATTCTTCCTAACCATGAGCATGGAATGTTTCTCCATCTGTTTGTGTCCTCTCTTATTTTGTTGAGCAGTGGTTTATAGTTCTCCTTGAAGAGGTCCTTTACATTCTTGGTTAGTTGTATTCCTAGGTATTTTATTCTCTTTGTAGCAATTGTGAATGGGAGTTTGCTCTTGATTTGGCTCTCTGTTTGTCTATTATTGGTATATAGGAATGCTTGTGATTTTTGGACATAGGCATAGGCAAGGACTTCATGACTAAAACACCGAAAGCAATGGCAATAAAAGCCAGGATAGACAAATGGGATCTAATTAAACTCCAGAGCTTCTGTATAGCAAAAGAAACCGTCATTAGAGTGAATCGGCAACCAACAGAATGGGAAAAAATTTTGCAATCTACCCATTTGACAAAGGGCTAATGTCCAGAATCAACAAAGAACTAAAACATATACAAGAAAAAAACAACCCATTCAAAAGTGGGCGAAGGATATGAACAGACACTTTTCAAAAGAGGACATATATGAGGCCAAGAAACATATGAAAAAATACTCATCATCACTGGTCCTTAGAGAAATGCAAATCAAAACCACACTGAGATACCATCTCATGCCAGTTAGAATGGTGATCATTAAAAAATCTGGAGACAACAGATGCTGGAGAGGATGTGGAGAAATAGGAACACTCTTACACAGTTGGTGGGAGTGTAAATTAGTTCAACCATTATGGAAGACAGTGTGGCGATTTCTCAAGGATCTAGAAATAGAAATTCCATTTGACCCAGCAATCCCACTGTTGGGTATATATCCAAAGAACTATAAATCGTTCTACTATAAAGACACATGCACACGTATGTTCATTGCAGCCCTGTGTACAATAGCAAATACCTGGAACCAACCCAAATGCCCATCAATGACAGACTGGACAAAGAAACTGTGGTACATATACACCATGGAATACTATGCATCCATAATAAACGATGAGTTTGTGTCCTTTGTAGGGACTTGGATGAATCTGGAAACCATCATTCTCAGCAAACTGAACCAAGAACAGAAAGCCAAGCACCTTATGTTCTCACTCATAGGTGGGTGTTGAACAACGAGAACACGTGGACTCAGGGAGAGGAGCATCACACACAGGGAACAGTTGAGGGGGGATAGGGGAGAGACAACGGGGGGTGGGGAGGGAGGGGAGGGTGGGGAGGGGATAACATGGGGGAGAAATGCCAGATATAGTATGCACCAAAAGTAAAATAAATTAAAAAAAAAAAGAGGTAAATTCAGGACATATACCCACCAGGACTGAGATTTTAAACTCTGCAGTACTTGCCAAATGGCAAAACTTCTAAAATGAAGTAAAGAGGTTAAGTGGGAACAATGTTACTAGTCTTGATCTGTTGACATATTTCATTTTCTGAGCAGGAGTTACAGGAATTCTCTGGCTAAAGCCTGAGTAGTAGCTACCATTTACTTTTGGTTTCCAGCCTAGCTGTGGGGTAATTACATTTAAATCTGGGATTTTATTACTTCAGAAGATAATAAGTCATTAAGCCTCCTTAACTGTTAATGCGATTACTTTAGCAAATTTCTTGACTAATTCTTACATCTACAGTCTTTATGTGTATAGCGGCGTGGCCTTAATAGGAAAATGGCTTAGACCTGGTCTAACTAAATTATGTAGATCCTACAGTACTGTGTTACCCTCGCCTAATAGAAACTACATAATGATGGTGGTAGTGTTAGCCCACTGATTCCAGGAGCCAAAAAAATTATTCTCAAGCGCATAGAGTGAAATAGGACTTAAAGGAAATTACCTAGCTTGTATATCTAGATAGGATCTCACTTGTTTCTAAAGAGTTAGTTTTTTCCAGCAATCTTTACAGCCAGCATAGATTTCTTTTGCTGACATTTTAATTAGTCTCTTATTTAAAATGCACCAGACATTTTACATGCCAACACATTAGTTTCACTAGAAGTTTTCATATATGTACCATACACATAAATATATTGTAATTAGGAGCATTCTTTCCTGAATGTCTTTGCTGTGCCTGTCAATATTCACGTATAGGAATCCAGCTATTTTCTTCCTTGTTGTGCATCATAATTTAGTGTTTTTCTTGAGTTAAAAGATAATTTTCAAAAACAAGTAACATTCTCATATGTATGTAAAATGAACATGTGTTTTTATTAAAGATTTAAACTTATTAGTAGAGAGAGGACTGTTATTATGAGGTGATCAAAGAAGGATCCAAAGAATAATGGCACTTACAGATCAGGAACATTGAAATGAATGTGTAAATGGGCAAAAAAACTGGCTTCTTTCACACTGGAGGAGGGAAGTCAGTTAACCTCCACCCAACAGGATTTTGCATATCTATAGACAAGAATTATTTTCCATTGCTCTCAGTTATCTACAACATACATTTATACCAGTGAATGGCTGGAATCCTGGGAGAGTAGATTTAGACAATGCCATAGTTCAACTGAAGCTCAATTTTTTCCCTACACCCAGTATATTCCCTATACCTTCTTGTTGTGCTGAGGAAAATGGAAGAAACTAAGTGATAAAAAGTACATTGTTCGTTTTTGTATGAAACCAGTGTCAAAATTTTGTTTTAACCATTTGTAGTATGGTCTCTCTAAAAATTTTACAGGATTTATGACATTACTTTGGATTGTGGACTAAGTGTTTAACGTTGCTGGATAAGTGAACTGCACCCTCAGCTGTTTGAACCATGGTTCAGAATCACAAATAGATGTCCTTAAAGTTCATGCAGTAATGATGACTGGCTGCTCTTTATTGAACAAATTGGTACATTAGTAATGATCTTGAGGTCAGGGTTAATTATGTCAAAGGTGTTAAAATTGTAGTAAATAAAGATTAGAATTAGTATAATATCCTAAGATAAGGTAGAATTGGTTGGGCGAGGTCTTAGAATCTTAAAGGGGCTGTACTGGGAAACAGGCCAGAAATGTGAAGAAGTAAAAAAGCAGAGCTGGAGTGGATATCCTTTGTTATTATGATTCAACTTTCCTAGAGGCTTCTATTTTAGATTCCGTGAATACTCTTAGTACTCTTGTATCTTGGAAGTTAGAATGGTATCATTTGTGTATATTTAAGAAAGTGGGTGACCATCTTGAACCTCTAGGAACTCCTCTTGTATATAGATACCAGGATCACATTAAGAGGAGCCCATCACCCAGTTAACTCGGTTCACCCGGGCACTATATTACTCAACTGGCGAGGAGCATGCAAACAAGCTGGCAAGCCAGGGAACAAAGAAAGTGGGGATCTTTCATGCTTTTATTATTATGTAAAAGCCTCTCTAGAGAATGGGGTTTGGGAAGAAACCTAGAGTAGCAAACTAGGAATATCACGTTTCCATATTTGTATTTGAGAAAGGGAGAGGATAAAAAGAAGCTTCCATGACACTCCAGCCCTTTGTATTCTTATGCTTGGCAGCTTCTAAATTTATTGCAAGTGATTCCTAAGGATGCTATTCTTGAGCAAGCTTGTATACTTCTTTTTTTTGTTTTTGATTTGAGACAGAATCTCGCTCTGTCGCCCAGGCTGGAGTGCAGTGGCACGATCTCAGCTCACTGCAACCTCTGACTTTCAGGTTCAAGTGATTCTCGTGCCTCAGCCTCCTAAGTAGCTGGGATTACAGGCACGTGATACCACACCTAGCTAATTCTTTTGGTATTTTTAGTAAAGATGGGGTTTCACTATGTTGGCCAGGCTAGTCTCGAACTCCTGACAAGTGATCTACCCACTTCAGCTTCCCAAAGTGCTGGGATTACAGGCATGAGCTACCACACCTGTCCCTTGTACGCCTCTTGACATTCAGTTTGTCAATTGTAGATGGTTAACTTTCATAGTCCTAGCTTTACTGAGAAGATCTTTTGAATTTCAGGTAAAAAACATAAGAGTGAATTTCAGCTTCTGGTGGATCAAGCTAGAACAGGATACAAGAAAAGTGTTAGAATGTCACAAAAAACAGTAACAATAACAAAAGAAGATGAATCTACAGAAAAGCTATCTTCTGTATGCATGGGTAAGAGACCATAATTAAAAACAGATATACATTGAATTTCGTTATTTACTTTTAATGTGAAAAGAACATTAAACCAAAGAAATTTACTTTGGAGTTCTTAGTTCTTTGAAATAAGAAAAAGTATTTTTAGACAAACTTCATGTAGCAGTTTGTAAACTAGATTTATTACTATGGGGAAAATGGTTGGAAGAATGTCCTGAAGAAACAATCTCTTTTGTCTATCATCCTTTCAGGTAATGGTAAATCATTTTTTAGTGATTTAAGCTTGAGGATATTTTCTAGGTATAGAATTTATTGGTGGAGATCCTGAGAGATTCTATAAAGAGAGTGAATTATTTCTGTGATAAATCACTAATGTTGACTTTGGTTGAAATGTTTTACCAAACAATCTAAAGCTAATATACCTGGTAGGCTAATGGTCCATTTTAAAATTTGAAATTAATATTCTAATTCTATTGCTTGGGCTTTGGACCAGTGAACAGAAAAGAATCATAATGGGGAAAAGTGTGCAAGATAATTCTTTATTTTTTTTTTATATATTTTGGTAAAATATACATAACACAATGTTTATCTTTTTAACCCTTCTTAATAAAGATACAAGTCATTGGCATTAAATACATTCACAGTATTGTATAACTATCACCATTGTCTATATCCAAAACATTTTCATCATTCCCAGCACAAACTCTGTGCTCATTAAATAGCAACTCTCCCATCCCCCTCTGCCTCATAGCCCTGGTATTAACAATTCCACTTGCTGTGTCTATGAGTTTGCCCATTCCAGGTACCTCATATAAATGGAATTATACAATATTTGTCTTTGTGTATTGGCTCTTTTCTCTAAGCATAATGTTTTCAGAGTCCATCAGCGTTGTAGCATATTTTAAAATTTCATTTATTATGTTTAAACAGTATTCTGTAGTACGTATATGCCATATTTTGTTTATCCATTTATCTGTTATGGTTATTTCCACCTTTCGGTTATTGTGAATAATGCTGCTGTGAGCATTGGTGCTCAAATATCTAAGTTCCAGCTTTTAGTTCCTTTGCATGTACCTTAGAGTAGGATTTCTGATTCATAACGCTGGTTCTATGTTTAAGCTTTTGAGGAATCATCAAACTTTTCCATAGTGGCTGCATTATCTTATATTCCCACCAGCAATGCATGAGGGTTCCAATTTCTTTACATCCTTATCAACACTTGTTATTTTCTGATTTTTAAATTTTTAAAAAATTGTACATGTGAAGTGGTATGTCATTGTCGTATTGATTTGCATTTCCCTAGTGACTAAATTCATAAGCAGTTTGTGCATAAAGTGCTGCCTCAGTATGTAACTCATGGTCTTTGAACAACTCGAACTTGTTCATGCAATTGTTAAAGGATGTTTCTAGAGACTAGTTTAGCACTTGAGAAAATGTGACTGAATATTTCCCAATAATAAAACTTTTTTTTTATTAGTTGAACCTCCCTTCAATATCATTGATGACTTGTATGTATTTATGAACTGCTTTTTCTGGGGTTCAAAGGTGATTGCTGCTTTTAGATTGCTGTGCATAAATGAGATGTTTGATAGGGTAAGGAATGTGAGAGAGATGAAGACAGACACAGACTGACTGAAAAGATGGATTTTGTATAGCATCATACAACCAGTATAATTGTTCCTCTTTAGAACAAACATTGAAGTGCTCATGTAAGTGAACAAGTTGCATATTCTCTCAAGTGAAAACTTAGCCTGTTTTTGTTGTGTGTCTCTAGGGAACTCTGATGTCTGAGCCTCACTCTTGGGGCTCTATTTGACTTGATAGCCAGATGACATGAGAAGCATACTTTTAGGAATTATACTCTCGTGTAGTAGCTGTTCTCCCATTGAATACAGACAGTGTGCAAAACCAAAAGGTTGTTTTAAGTTGAGTCATCAGAGCATTCTGAAATTGAAGGGCAGATAGGAAGGATAACTGATTTTTTTATGCCTACTAATTATTGAATGCTGTTTGTCCCCCAAGAAGGAATATATCTTCCAGAAGTTTATGTAAGAGTGGAAGAAGTAAGAGAAGAATACAGACAATGTGCAAATCAAAAGATTGTTTTAAGTTGAATTTTTGTTCCCTGGCTTGCCAGCTTGCTTGCATGCTCCTCAATAGTTGAGTAATATAGCGCCTGGGTGAACTGAGTTGACTGGGTGATAGGCTCCTCTTAATATGATTCTGGTATCTATTTACAAGAGGAGTTCCTAGAGGTTCAGGATGGTCATCCTGGCTAACTTCTTCCCTTTTCCAGATATATATTAGAGGATGCTGTTTTGTTTTGCTAATAATAGCTTATGATAGCCAGATGACATTAGGAACATATTTTTTAGGAATTATACTCTTGTGTAGTACGCTGTTCTCCCAGTGTAACAAAAACAGAACTATTTCTGAAAAAATTTTGACTGTATGAACTTGGCGAGGTTTTTTGAAGAATTTGTTCCATTCTTTCCCCATAAATTCTTTGTGTATAACCAAACCTTGACAATTATATTTTTAGTGTGCTTTGTTGAAGACCACTTGCCTCTACAAGTGCTTGATGAGTGCTGTGTGAAAGCTCCGTTTTTCTGTGAGGAAACACATGAAAGGAGTTCTGTACTATTAGCACATGTAGCTTGCACGTGAAGTACCTCCTCAGTTCCTGAAAGTTAAAGATAGCACAGATGAAAATCCCAGCAGAGTTCATGATGAGTGGGAGAATTCTCGCCACTAAAGACTCTTTCACAGATATTCTTCTTACTCATATTTGTAGAAAATTGGCTATATCTATATGTCACGTTTTTGTAAACACTGCATCCTTCCAGCTTTTTGGGGCCTTTATTTTATCTGCAATAAGAGACCTCAAAAGCTGAGAATATGACAAAGAATGCATGGAAATGTGATGTGTATTGGCTCAAATGGAAATATTCCTTATGTCTGATTAGTTGTCCTTTTCCATAGAGAATAATTAGATTCTATTTAACAGGTTTAGGAAACTGTCCAGATGGATTGACTGTCATATAATAGTGACGAATATTGTGGTTATCTTATTAGTTGAATCTGTAGTCTTTTTTTGGTTATACTTCTTATGTTGGTTTATCCTTAGTAATATGTTAATAGGTGCCTCATTAGAATTACATGATTTTTCCTGCTCCTGGTTTTAAAATAAATTTGTTTTTAAAATTAATTAATCTTGGAAAAACATGGGCTGGACAGTATAATTAGATAGCACCATTGTAGTGTTAATTCTTGCTCTCCGGCTGTCACTGGAGTTTTGGAATCAATGTGACATTTACTTCAACTTTACTAAGTGCAAATGGCAGTATTAAGTATTGCAGAAGTAATAGGCGTATGAAAGTTGTAGATTTTAAGGTACTCTTAAATTTTTTTTTTCTTTGTTTAAATTTATTTTTTCCTTTTTAGGACAGGAAGATAATATGACCTCAGTAACAAACCACTTTTCTCAGTCAAACCTGGACTCCCCAGAGGAATTAGAACCTGACAGAGAAGAGGATTCTTCTAGTTGTACTGATGTTCAAGAAGCCCTTTCTTCACCAGAATCAGATTCATGCAATAGGTAACAAACATGCAGTAGCTGATTATTTTAAATATCTACTTCATATGCACATGTAGACAGATAGGCAGAAATAATTAGGAAGTAGCTTTGGGGCATAGTATGGTGTGTCAGACTTACATTTCTGTTCCCTTTTACTGTTGTTGTTGTTGAAGTAGAGTCTCACTGTGTCACCCAGGCTGGAGTGTGGTGGCACGATCTCAAGTCACTGCAACCTCTGCAGATCTAACTGTGTCCTACATCAGGCCATTCCAGCAAGTCCAGTGTGCAGTATTTGTTTTAAACACAAATCTAGAAATATAGGGAAAAAAATCTGAGTCGGGGGATTAAGAGTTAGATTTTAACCATAGTCACTAGATGCTTGAATGTTTTGGAATGCCGTAATGAATTGGGACATTTGGGAATGGCAGAAACTGAGAGGGAAACACAAGGCAGTCAGATGTGTTTATCTGGTTTTGAGAGTATGGAAAATAGGGTGAGTTTGTTGATGTCTTGGCCTCATTCAGGCTTCTTGGCATCACTGAACTATGAGAGGACTATGGGAAAATGCCATTGCTTTTAGGAATACTGTGGCTCAGGAACTAGGAGAGCAAACAGTAGGCAGTCTCTGGGTTTAATAAAAAAGGTAAAGGAAATATGGCTGAGGGAAATATGGAGTAAACCTTATTGGCTCAATTTACTAAAATGGGTTAATACAAAGACTGATCCTTGTAACTCATTACTGACTGAAAGAATTGAAAAGTGCTTTCACACCTATCCCAAGTCACATATTGTTCCTGCTGCCACTTCATTAAGGGATTAACCTTTTCTCGTTATTTATCTTTCTACTGACCAAAATTCTAGTTAAGATTATAAGTTTTTTCATCTTTAATGATTTCCTCTTGATAGGAATCATATAGGGGTATCCTTATGCTACATTATAAGGTGAGAATTTTGTTAGCAACTGAACATAAGTATAGTGATGCTAGATTAACCTTTGTTCTCTGTTAATAGCAGGGTCTGACGTTACACTATTGCACTCAGCCATTCAACAAATAATGTACTGTGTTCTAGCACTATTCTAGACACGGCAGTTTAGCAGGGATCAAACCATCAAACAATTCTTTAAATGTAAGCACTAATATTCTACTTCACATTATAATTAGTTATATATGTGCATATTTCTGCATGCACACACATGTACATGACTCAGTGGAAGTACATACTAATTATTAAGCCTTATTGAGATATAATTCACATACCACACAGTTAACTATTTAAGAGTACAATTCAGTGATATTTAGTATATTCACAAAGTTGGACAGCGATCACCACAATTTTAGAACATTTTTATCACCCCAAAAAGAACTCTGTACCCATTAGCAGTTATTCTCCATTTCTTCCCAAATCTCCTGCTCAAAGCCCTAGACAACTACTGATCTACTTTATGTCTCTATAGGTTTGACTGTTGTGGACATTTTGTATAAATGGAATCATACAATATGTGGTCTTTTGACACTGGCTTCTTTCACTTAGTTTGCTCTCAGAGTTCATCTATGTTGTACATGTTTCAGTACTGTATTACTTTTTATTGTCAAATAATTGTATGGAGATACATTTTATTTACTCATTTGTTGATGGACATTTGAGTTGTTTCCAATTGCAATTTTAACAAGGAAAAAAATTACCAAGTCTGCTTGCACACGGTGGAAGCTTAGCTTTAGTGATGGTGTATAAGTATTTAACTGGCGTGCTTTGAGAAAGTGGGCAGTGTCTCCTCTAGTAGTCATGTCTTAAATATGAATAGAAAGTATTATACTCATTGTAAATATTAAGTATGGTAATCTCTACATTTTTAAATTTTATTTGGGTTCTTCTTTATATCTTTCTGAATTGTTCTGCTATTTTATCAATCCTAAGATCTTTAAGCTTAAAAGGTAGAGTCTTTTTCTTATATAAGACCTAGAAACTAAGGCTAAAGGGAAGGAAGTGGACCTTTAATAGTGGAATTGGTTTAATACCAGGACAGACTGCTTGGCAACTGATTCAAGAGTAGATTGTCAAGGAGTGAGCATGCAGCAGGAAGCAGCCATGGGGTAGCAGGAAAAGTAGTTAGTTGGCCTTGAGTTGATGGGTTATAGGTCAAGTTCTGCTGGGTGATTTTGGGTTCAGTTTTTTGAAGTCCATTTCCATATATCTTTAAGAAGCACATTAAAATATGTCTCAGATCTATTGGGAAGATGAAATAAGATAATGCATTTGAGAGTCATTGATAAATACGTGATTATTGGTATACTTTATGAAACAAATCAACTAAATTTTCTTCCTAATTCAGGAAATTAGGACTTATGACTGGACATATTTTATGAAAAAATATTTTTTTCTTTACAGAGATAAGTTAAATGATTGGACATTTTAGAAGTGCTTTCACAGCCCTCATTTTATTGATTTTCAGACATACACTTTCTGTTTTACATTTTAATATCCGAAATTGTGATATGTCTTATAGTCAGCAATAATTTAAAATTGCTGATAGCCTGGTTGTAGTCATGAAGTATTTGCCAGTGGGTGTACATCACAGCTCTTCATGGTATCATCACTGGGTTAGGTTACATGTATTGTTGGCATTACATTAGTTAGTCATGTAATATGTCTTCAACAAAATAATGAAACCAAAAAAGTTATTATGTATGAAGAAAAGCACAGAAACAGAGCAGCAAGATTTAAGTTTGAAGTTATGGAGATAATGTTCATCATTGGGTGAATGATCTCAATTCTGTTTCTTGAAAAACAGTCAAGTGCTTACAGGACCTAGGAAAGAAAGATACCCACAAGTATATTAAGACATGCTACATTATGTTAATGAACTGTGTCCAAAGGATTGCCTGTTAGTTACAGGACAGAGTGAGGGCAAGAGAAAGGGCCAAATCCCTTGGAAAAAAATGGAAGAAATTTCAAAGTAATACCAGCATGAGTAATTCTGTTCAGCATGACTAGTGCAAAAGAATATTGCTAAGGTATATCAAGTGTCAATTTGTCAGACACTTCTTACTCTCTTTTAACAGAAACTGCCTATCTTCCAACACATGCAGTGTGATTGAGGAAAGAAAGAAAATTATGAGTTCAGTTTGCAGAATGGATGTCAGTGCTTTAGATCAAATTCCTGGAAACAGTAGTCTAGTACATTTGAGAAATGCTGTACCTCTGGTGCTTTTGGTGGTGCAGAGGATGAGTTTGTATGGAAAAACTGAGTTATCAGAGATGCTGAGTCAACATACGATGAAGTAGAGTTGGGTTCTGAATATGAAGACAATTTAGGAATGGTTTAGCTAATTTAATTCAGTTTTTACAAATATATGTACAACAATGGCATAAAGTAAAAATCTATGTCTACCTAAGTTTGACTCTCTGGATATGTACAAATTAAAAATTCTAAGTGAAAATGAAGTATTATATCATAGTTAAGTTGACCTCAGTTTTTTCTCTCTTAGTGGCAGATAAAATAATGCTTCATCTTGCCATCAATGTTGTCTTCAATTTTGTGATTAAGGTCCCTGACTCACTTTAAACATAATTTAAATAATCTAGTTGGGAACTCATAAAGTGGCTTATAATACTGGTTGGTGGTAGCCTGAAAGAAGGCTGTCACAAAGTATTGTGAATCATTGCTTAGTGCCAGTGTTAATGACTCTGAAACTTAATCAAGAGAGATGCCCATTTGATTAGGGTAAGTAATACCATAGAAATCAGGAAAAGATTCAGAGTTAGAAGGGACCACCAGTCAAGATCAAATTCCTTTAGGAGAATCGTAGCATACTAGAGATATGTGGCCTTTATTTATCCAGTCCAACTGGGCATTCTAGGGTAGGTTAATGATTATATTACGCAGAGTTGGCCTTGCTGTACTGAAGACATACCAGTCTCAACACCAGCTTCATACTCAACCCCTCAGTTTCTGTTATCAAGCAAGCTTGTAATCAAATTAAAGCTTAAGTGGTAGAGGAAATTTTCATTTTGGGAATGTTGCTTGTCTTTCGCTTCATTTTTCCTTGCGGGATTCAGTGTTGTAACCTATTTCTATGATTCCCCCTATATTTTATTATTTGATTTTTATTTCTATCAGTCATTTATACTTCTGACAATTGAAAGAATAAAAACAGAATGAAGCATCATTATTTTGTTTCCCTGCCCATTTAACTTCAGAGTTTGATTCAGTATCTAGTTGTAGCAGTGGATATTTTGCTAATTAAAAAAATTTTCCCTTGCATTAGACTTGCAGTTTTTCTCAGAGCTGATAATCTTTCATTTCTTAAGTTTGTAAGCTAAATGTAAGCACAATTGATTAATTCTCTTTTGAACTTGAATTTTTCCAGAGATCCAAGAGAACTCTAATATTTGGAATTAACCTAATATTCTTATATTTCTTTTCCTTGAAAAAATAGAGCACTTTACTTTTTATAAGAATGTAAAGTGATTGACTTAAAAGGAATGCATTCTCTTTCTCTCTTCTATCTTTAATATGCTGTTTCCTAACCCTTTTCTTCAGCACACATAGCAAATGATAGTATTTCTGTGGCATGCCAGGATAAAGAGATGATGCTGCCAGGGGTTTCAGCCACCCTAGGTCTCACTATGGGCTAGGGATTAATGCCTAGTATACAACTGCCCCGTGGAGGAGGGGGGAGAACACACCAATTAGGAAGCTTTGCTTTTATGTACCATATGAATACACCATTGAACAGTTGAATAGGTGGGACATACATAGTCAAATAGACTCATAGTGCTACTGTAGTAGAAACGACAGCAAGAGCATTTGAAGCACCCCTGTTTCTGGGCAGGTAAGGCAATGATTGAGTCAGTTGAAAAAGAAATTAAGTGACTTAATCTCATGATCCTAATGAATGGTAAAGCCAGTTTTTCAGATATAAAACTTTTCTCCTGCTTGGTTTTGCTGTTCTCCAAATCTTCAGAAGGCACTGAGGCCAGATTAGAAGTTAAATGAACAGGTGACATATTAAAGTGACTGGTGTATGAGTTTCCCCACTCCACTGTTTTCATGTAACTGGAGAACCTTAGAGGATAATAGAAGAAAAATTCGGTGCAATGTTAGTGGATAACGGAAGAAAAATTCAGTCCAATGCTGTTTTTCAGAGTAGAATGTATCATGTTTTTAAAGTAAAAGATTATTAGTGTACATATTAAATATAAGTTTTTCAGATTTAGAATTTGTTCATCTGAAAATAAGAGTGTTAAATGTCTCTGAGATAGAAAACTCTGGTTCTGGGGTTTTTAGGATCCAGAAGACACCATGCCCAAATGGACTTGGGTTAGTTTACTTGATTTGCATGTAAAAAAGGTGAGGGTACAGGAACTGTGTGGGTTGGAGTGGTCTGAAAAGAGAGAGAACAGATTTGGCTATAGCAGGAGATAATTTTTGCAAATTATTTCTTAGGACTAGATCTATTTTGAAATCAGTATTTCAACTAAGATTCCTGGATCTAGGAGATTAAATAGAATTTTTTAAACATTTGAGAATACTCTTTTGAGCATCTAGAGACTGAGAAGGAAAATAGAAAAATGGGTAGAAGTCATGAACAGACAGTTCACTTAAAGAGAATGCAAATGTATGCCATTTCTTAGCTGTTAGGTTGGCAAATCTCTTTTTTTGTTGTTGTTGTTGAAGTAGAGTCTCACTGTGTCACCCAGGCTGGAGTGTGGTGGCACGATCTCAGGTCACTGCAACCTCTGCCTCCTGGGTTCAAGTGATTCTCCTGCCTCAGCCCCCTGAGTAGCTGGGAATACAGGTGTGGATTCACACCCAGCTAATTTTTTCTTTTTGTAGAGATGGGGTTTCCCTGTATTGGCTAGCTGGTCTTGAAATCCTGACCTCAAGTGTTCTACCCACCTCAGCCTCCCAAAGTGCTGGGGTTACAGGCTTTAGTACCTGGCCTGTTTGGCAAATCTCTTAAGGTTTGATAATATACTCTGCGTTAAGGCTGTGGGGAAACAGGCACTCCTCATGTATTACTGGTTGGAGTGCTATGTATTACAATCCCTAAGGAGGGTAATCTGATGAGATCAACTAAAGGTACTATTGTTTTTCCTTTTACTCAGTATTTGGATGAATTTGTCCCACTGATGTACCTGCACACATACAAAATAACCTCTACACAGGGTTATTCATTGCATCATTGTTTATAATAACAAAAGCCTGGAAACTCAAGTATTCATTAGTTGAGTTGATTGATTAATACATCCATATACTGAAATACTGTGTGATTGTTTAAGAGTAAGATCTTTCAGTGCTCATATAGAGAGTTCCAGGATATGTTTATAATGGAAATGTCCAATGTTCAGAACAGCATGTATAGCATGTGACCTCTTTTCTAAAAGGGGGAAGAATACTTACATTTGTTTGGTTTTGCACACTAGAAGAATACACAACAAACTAATGAAAGTGATTACATGTTGGAGACAAGAGAAAACTGATTGGATGGGAACAAAGGAGGAAGTGGGCCAGTTCAGTATACATGTTTTATGTCTTCTGATTTTGAACCATGTAAATATATTAAACTTTAATATATAAATACTTTAAACAAAAAATATATATAAATACATGTATATCATATTATATATATATATATAAATAAACAGAAAAGAGGAGAGCAAGTACTATTTAAATCTTACTGTTTAAAGTTTTGGAAATTATCATAAACTGGTTAATGAAGTTTCATGGTGTAGGCAGTAAGGAAGACAAATATATCAATGAAATTTTTTAATTTAGAGGGTATTGGAATTATTAGAAAAATTAATAAGTGTTTATGTTTCTGGTCAAATTGAGAGAAAACAGTATCTAAAGAAAACATCAAACAGTGGAACAATATTCTAAGTTGGAAGTATCTTACTATAAGTCAATGATGGCTTTATATTTTTTTAAATCTTCATAATTGCTATTAGAAGGTTGACAGTACATTTCATTTTATAACTGTTAAATGTGACATTCAATGAATTTAATGTTGCCACACAATCTTTTTCTACTAAACTTATTACTATGTGTATTTTGTTATATCTTTTTTGTGAGACTATTTATGAACTTTAGAATACCCTGAAAGGTTTATGCTGTTTCAGGTGGTTTTTTTTGTTTTAAATGGTTTATTCTGTTTCAGGAGGTTTTTTTGTTGTTGGAGGTTTCTAGACAAAATGTGAGAATATGAAAAGGCTCTTCAGTATCTTTTGCGTTCTTGAAAGTGCTTAGGCCAGACACAGTTAATTCCAGCACTTTGGGAGGCAGAGGGAGGCGGATCACCTGAAATCAGGAAGACCAGCCTGGCCAACATGGCAAAATCTCATCTTTACTAAAAATACAAAAATTAGCCAGGCGCGGTGGCGCACACCTGTAATCCCAGCTACTTGGGAGGTTGAGGCAGCAGAATTGCTTGAACCAGGGAGGCAGAGGTTGCTACAAGCCGATATCATGCCACTGCACTCCAGCCTGGGCAACAGAGTGAGACTCCGTCTCAAAAAAAAAGAGGGGAGGCGCACAGAAAGAGCTTAAAGTGGGTGTGGTGCATGAGATAGACCATTTTTTAGATGATTGGAACATTTGTTTTTTGGGAATGTATTTTTGTCCAAGATACTGTGACTTCAGGTCCTTTAAATGTATATGACTCCTTGAGATCCATGTACTTAGCTGTTAGTCTTTGTTTCACTGTGGAAAGTTAGCTCAGCCATTGGCTTTATGACTCTGGAAGGGTGCCTGGCATGTGGGAGATTTTAAATTAATCTTCCAGAGTTTCAGTTTCCTCGTTGATAAAATGGAATAATAGTTGGTTTTATGGTTTGTTTGTCCCTCTAACTTCCCTGGATGATTCTGCAAAGCAAATGAGATGACTATATATTGTGGATGGTTTGTAAATAGAACATAAACTTATTGTTGCTTGGTTTCATCTCTTATTAAGGATTTTGCCTATATTAATGTTATTTTTATTATTTTTCTCTCATCTAAAACTTTCTTCATTTTATCTTTTTTTGAGTTCTAGTGGGGAGCAGTGAAACTCTTAGCCTTATTTTTTTCAGAACTTTGTTGATGGTTGTCTGACAAAAACCTGACTGATAAATAGGCAGGAGAGGGTGTTTTTAACTCTGGTAGAATCAATAGCATTTGATTTTTCTGCTACTGCTATTGAAGCAGCACAGTGTGGCAAAAGAAGATGAATTTTGCATTCCCATACCTGTTTTTCTACCTACTTTAATTTATCTCAGCCTTTGTCAAATGGGGAGGAAACTTAAGGTGCTTCTACAAGTTAAAGCTAATGTGAAGGCTGTGCATGGTGGCTCACACCTGTAATCCCAGAACTTTGAGAGGCCAAGCAAGGCAGGAGGATTGCTTGAGCCCAGGAGTTTGAAACCAGCCTGGACAACATAGGGTGACCCCGTCTCTACAAAATATTTAAAAATTAGCCAGACATGGTGGTATGCACCTGTAGCTACTCAGAAGGCTGCAGTGAGAGGATTGCTTGAGCCCAGGAAGTTGAGGCTGCAGTGAGCTGTGATTGTGCCACTGTACTGCAGCCTGACTGACAGAGTAACATCCTGTCTCTAAACAAATAAAAAAATTAAAAAAAATTAATGTGTAGAAAGTATTTATTACTGTGGCTTGTAGAGGTAGTTGCTCAGAAAATAATTTTTGTCATTGTCATAATTGAATGTTTTTTTGGAAACTGGAACTTTACTATTCTAATATGTTGTCAGCCAACTGCTAAAATATTTGGCATATAAGCTATTGTTCATCTTACAGAACAGATTACTGAAAATAGGGGTTTGAGGAAAGATTCGTGGTAGCTGACAGAGTTTATTTAAGTACCATTGTCTGGTAGGCATGTCAGCCTGCGTTGATCCTCCAGTGACGTACCCTGGAAGAGTTACTGTTTTCAATTGGATATACTCAACCACATTCAAATTAATGCCACAATTAAGGGAAGAAATTGGGGAGATAACTACTAGATAACAGAAAAATTCCACTTGTAAGTAGTCCTTAATCCACAGGATTTTTATAGCAGGTGTTTGTGTTTTTCCTACCCCACAGTACCCTTTGTACCTGCCATGCTGGTTCTGATGAATTTGCACCCTGGTGTCATAGAAACTGTGGAAATCAAAGATTAAAATAGAGCACATAGTAATCAGGTTTCCTCGGGCAAATTGAAGCATGACCCTGAAGCAGTTATTCAGATAATTCAGACCCAAATCTGTTTTATGAAAATGGAACTGACATTTGTTGAACATTTACCATGTACCAAGCTCTATGCTAAACACTGAATGTGTTATATTGAATAAGCTTTCAAAAAAAATCCTAAGAAATACACATATTATTATCCTGATTTTATATGTGAGGATATTGACACAGAGGAAAGTTAAGTAACTTGCCCAAAACGATGCAGAGTAAGTGACAGAAATGGGACCGCACCTTAACTTTGTCTGACACTGAAATCTGTAGGTTTTCTGTAAATAACATTACCAGTCATACATTTGCCAGAGTTATTTGACATCTTACTTTTCAGCTTCAGTGGTAAATTCTTTACTAGTAGAATGAAATAAGATGCTACAAAAGGAATATACAAAGATAGTGTTTTTCTTTGCTGGAGAAGTACTACTTTCGGTCAGAGAATGACAAGAGTGAGATATTACAAGAAAATCAGCTTGGCCAAGGTGTGCATGTATGTGTGCATGCGCACACACAGAGTTAGCTTACACTTCTGAAAGTTTGACCTGAAAATAAGGCCTAAAAGGTGTGAAAAATTAATTTCGGGTGTTCTAAATAAGCCTATTAACATCTTCCTGTACCAAGGTTGGGAATTCCATCAAATTCAAGATTCAATTTTGAATCTTTGCCAGTGAGTCTTTCTCACATGTAATCTATATAGTGATATACGCTGTAGCCTGGACCAGTAGGGACATCAGAGAGCGCTATTTGAATGTCCTTCCATAGGCGAGCTGTAATGTTCAGGTACCAAACCTTACGTTCGTCCAGCTTCTTGAAGCGTGATCTCCCAGAATGTTTCAAGACCAAACAGTAGACGAGCTGAAGTCTACTCTGAAAAAGTTCCTTGTTCTAGACTTTAAAGCTATAGTTATGTAGGCTTGTATATGCTCTGACCTCAGAAATATCAAAATGAATAATTAATTTTCTCCTTTGGAGGATTTTTTAGCTGTCTTGAAAGAATATTAAAGGAATTTTTGATCTTCAAGGCATATTAAAATGACTGAGACTTCAAAAATATTAATTGCTTCTATCCACAGGGTAGCGATCTGAGAGTTACAATTTTGGTAACACTGACACTGTATCTAAGTGTCTTTTTATAAAATCCTATTTGTGAAACTATGTTTAATTTTAGGAATGTGGTTTTTGAGCAGATACAGTAATAAGTACATTACTTTAAAAACGAATGAATAGTTCTGTCTGGTGTTTTAATTGTATTAGCATCACTCTGTTTTTCAGTGGTGACTAGAATTGGAGCAGCAGATATAGCAGATAATCCTGAAACTTCATTTTAGATAAAATTCTGAACCTCCCAAACTTCCTATCAGTCCATTTAGTGGTTTGGTTACCATTCAGGTGATTGCCTGAGGTGGGGTACAAGGAAAGGTAATGAGAATTGAAGACACCAGGGAGCTGTGCAGCCTGGCTGGGCAGTGGCATTGAAGTCACAGGGGAAGAGGAGATTGCAGGCAACTTCTGAGATGTGTCTTTTGTAAACCATCTCTACCATCTGTTTTCACTGAGATAGCATAGCAAAAACCTCTTAGGTTTCTGTCATTAGCGTACTGAAAATATTTTCCTTTAACAAATAGTGATTTGTGCTGGTTATTTGAGAGCCCTTAGGTAAATTGATCACAGGCTCTACTACATTAGTTGACAGGCTTGGCCATCCTGTTTACTTAGCTGAAATAGTAGAGATGCTTTGTAACCTTCCTGTTTTTAAAAAATTGTGTGTGTTGAGGGGGGCGGAGGGGTTGTTGGCAAGAAGCTTACTGCTCTTTCTCCAACTCTGTGACCCCTACCTGGCCCCAGAACTAAATGATCCTCCCTAGTTCCCATTTCCCTAGCTCATGGGTTCTCAGTAGGACTAGTATCACCCCCAGAGGGTGGAATTTTGTTTTTCGTGGGGGTGGGAAGTGGGTAAAAAGGTTACTCTGTATATGCATAAAACACACACACACACACACACACACACACGTATCTGTGCTTTATACATATGTACACAGACACACACACATGTATCTGTGCTTTATACATATGTATGTGTGTGTGTATGTGTATGTATACACCTATACATACACAACACATGAACAAATAGACATCATTATTTGTGGTATTAAAATTTCATAGAGTTGGGGGAAAAGTATAAAAAGTCTCCTTAGAAAGATGATAATTTTAAAAGCTTGAGAAACAGGACCTTAAGCACTTCAGGTAAAGAAGAATGGATGACACTGGAGGAGAGAAGGGAATGAGAAGGTTGGATTAAGACAACTTCAGTTTTGTTTAAAATTGGAGTAGTTATCTCTGAGGTAAGGAGTAGCGAGAGCTGGGGTCTTGTGAATAGAAAGGTTTAGAACAACTTCTGTTGAAGTAGGCCTGGCAGTGAATATTAGCCTCCCTGGCTAGTGGAAAATACTAAAGTTGCTAAAATCTGCCTCAGTGTTCTTCAGCACCTTTGACCTTTGCTCCTCCTCTCCTAATGGAAACTACATTTGGCTCTCTCCTTCCTCACCCACCCCCACTCCCTCCTTCCTCTCACTGGTAACCACTGGTTTGCTGATTTGCTTTCTGTCACTATAGATTTGTTTGTTTTTTCTAGAATTTTACATAAATGGGATGATACAACCTTCTTACTGTCTGGCAATGCTGATGTATATATATGTATCCTTTTAGTTCCAGTTCAGACATCATAAGAGATCTTCTAGAAGAAGAGGAAGCCTGGGAAGCATCACATAAGTGAGTTCTCATAATCATGAAATAAGCATGCACTTTGACCTGAGAAATTATACTTCTGTGCAGCTTATTTTCAAACAAAATGATATTTGTGCTATCTGGTTTAAGAAAGTAGTAATCTACACGCAACATAAAGATTTTCAGTTTACTACTTGTTTCTATATATTTCTGCTAAGAAATGGAATCCTATAACTGCAGCTATGTATCAGATGTTCTTTCTGTATGGATAAATTGTTCCTATGGGCTATTAATACGGTCATGCATCACTTAACAGTGGGAATATTTTCTGAGAAATGTGAATTCATTGTTGTGGGAGCATCAGAGTATGCTTACCTAGATGGTATAGCCCACCACACAGCTGGGCTCTAGTGTATAGCGTGTTGCTCCTAGGCTGCAAACCTGTACAGCATGTTACAGTTAGGTATTTGTAACACAATGGTACCTGTTAGTATCTAAATCTAGAAAATGTACTGTAAAAACATAGTATTATAACCTTATGTAATTGCCACAATGCAGCTAGCACGATCTTTTCAAAATGCAAATGTGACCACTGTTACTCATCCCTCTGCTCTAAAAAATCCTGAATGGCTTCTTGTTCCTTTTAGGTTCAAGAAGGGACTCTTTAATATGCCTAAAAGGTCCTAAATGGTTGGATCTCTTTCTCCAAACATATCTCTTATTATATACTTAGGAATTCTCTCTGCTTCATCATATAGACTTAAGTTCTCCTGCATGAAAAGCTCCCTCCCAACACAGGGCCTTTGAATTTGGCCCTCTACCAAGAATGTTCTTTATTTTTTCACCTAGTTTACACCACTACTCACCAGTTAAAGTTTTTCCTGGATCCAGCCCTCCTACTATAGGTGCTTACAGCACTGTGCCCATCACTTTCCAGCACATTTATATGATTATTTGTTTGCCCATAACCCCTACTGGTCTATTAAGTTCAGCATTTTAACCCCACTGTCAACATGAATCTAACTCATAGGAAATACATGTGTGATCTCATTAAAATATGATAACACTGTGATGGGCTATTATTATCTGTTTACAGTGTGGAAATGAGGCTAAAAGGGGTAAGTCTCCAGATCAAGTTCATATAGCAATAAGTAATCAGTGATGGAGATGAGATTCTAACCTACTTGTCAAAAGTCAGCGCTCTCAACCATTAAACACTACTATCTTTCCAAAAGAGGAGAGGTTTGCTGTGCTGTTGACATTTTGTAGTTTCTTAGCTGAATCACTGGGATAGTGGGAAAAGTGTGTTGTATCCAGGGGATACATGGTTTTATTATGAGATATTTGGTGGTTCAAGCAGTAGCATTTTATGTAAGTTTGAATTTTGGGGCTGCATTACTGTCTCTTACCTGACCATTATTTAACTTTGAGTTCTAGAAGAGGAGGCGACTCCTTAGCTAACTACTTCCTCTTGTACATCTTCATGCTGCACTAACCCTGACACCAGTGACTATAATGAGCCCAGAGTTCCTGAGCCCAAACCTATTCTTGATAATGATGACTTCTTCTTCTTTTTTTTTATTTAATATATATTTTATTGCACTTTAGGTTCTGGGGTACATGTGCAAATCATGCAGGATTGTTGCATAGGTACATACATGGCAATGTGGTTTGCTGCCTCCATCCCCCCATCACCTATATCTGGCATTTCTCCTCCTGTTAGCCCTCCCCAACTCCCTACCTGCCTCTGTCGCTCCCCTAGTCCCCCCCCCCCCCCAACAGACCCCAGTGTGTGATGCTCCCCTCCCTGTGTCCATGTGTTCTCATTGTTCAACACCCACCTATGAGTGAGAACATGCAGTGTTTGATTTTCTGTTCTTGTGTCAGTTTGCTGAGAATGATGGTTTCCAGTTTCCTCCATGTCCCTACAAAGGACATGAACTCATCATTTTTTATGGCTGTGTAGTATTCCATGTTGTATATGTGCCACATTTTCCCTGTCCAGTCTATCATTGATGAGCATTTGGGTTGGTTTGAGGTCTTTGCGATTGTAAACGGTACCACAGTGAACATTCGTGTGCACATGTCTTTATAATAGAACGATTTATAATCCTTTGGTTATATACCCAGTAATGGGATTGCTGGGTCAAATGGAATTTCTATTTCTAGGTCCTTCAGGAATTGCCACAATGTCTTCCACAATGGTTGAACTAATTTACACTCCCACCAACAGTGTCAAAGTGTTCCTATTTCTCCACATCCTCTCTAGCATCTGTTATCTCCAGATTTTTTAATGATTGACATTCTAACTGGTGTGAGATGGTGTCTCAGTGTGGTTTTGATTTGCATTTCTCTAATGACCAGTGTTGATGAGCATTTATTCATATGTTTGTTGGCCTCATATATGTCTTCTTTTGAAAAGTGTCTGTTCATATCCTTCGCCCACTTTTGAATGGGATTGTTTGCTTTTTTTTTCTTGTAAATCTGTCTTAGTTCTTTGTAGATTGTGGATATTAGCCCTTTGTCAGATGGGTAGAGTGCAAAAATTTTTTCCCATTCTGTTGGTTGCTGGTTCACCTAATGATTGTTTCCTTTGCTGTACAGAAGTTCTGGAGTTTAATTAGATCCCATTTGTCTGTTTTGGTTTTTGTTGCCAATGCTTTTGGTGTTTTAGTCATGAAGTCCTTGCCTATGCCTGTGTCCTGAATGGTTTTGCCTAGGCTTTCTTCTAGAGTTTTTATGGTGTTAGGTCTTATGTTTAAGTCTTTAATCCATCTGGAGTTAACTTTAGTGTAAGGTGTCAGGAAGGGGTCCAGTTTCTGCTTTCTGCACATGGCTAGCCAGTTTTCTCAACACCATTTATTAAACAGGGAATCCTTTTCCCATTGCTTGTTTTTGTCAGGTTTGTCAAAGATCAAATGGTTGTAGATGTGTGGCATTGCCTCCGAGGCCTCTGTTCTGTTCCATTGGTCTATCTCTCTGTTTTGGTACCAGAATCATGCTGTTTTGATTAGCCCCTGTAGTATGGTTTGAAGTCAGGTAGCATGATGCCTCCAGCTTTGTTCTTTTTGCTTAGAATTGACTTGGCTGTGTAGGCTCTCTTTTGGTTCCATATGAAGTTTAAGGTGGTTTTTTCTAGTTCTGTGAAGAGGATCATAGGTAACTTGATGGGGATAGCATTGAATCTATAAATTACTTTGGGCAGTATGGCCTTTTTCACAATATTGATTCTTCCTAACCATGAGCATGGAATGTTTCTCCATCTGTTTGTGTCCTCTCTTACTTTCTTGAGCAGTGGTTTATATTTCTCCTTGAAGAGGTCCTTTACATCCTTTGTTAGTTGTATTCCTAGATATTTTATTCTCTTTGTAGCAATTGTGAATGGCAGTTCGTTCTTGATTTGGCTCTCTTTAAGTCTGCTATTGGTGTATAGGAATGCTTGTGATTTCTGCACATTGATTTTGTATCCTGAGACTTTGCTGAAGTTGCTTATCAGTTTCAGGAGATTTTGGGCTGAGACGATGGGGTCTTCTAAATATATAATTTTGTCATCTGCAAATAGAGATAATTTGACTTCCTACTTTCCTAATTGAATACACTTTATTTCTTTTTCTTGCCTGATTGCTCTGGCTAGAACGTCCAATACTATATTGAATAGGAGTGGTGAGAGAGGGCATCCTTGTCCAGTGCCTGATTTTAAAGGGAATGCTTCTAGTTTGTACCCATTCAGTATGATATTGGCTGTGGGTTTGTCATAAATAGCTGTTATTATTTTGAGATATGTTCCATCAATACCTAATTTATTGAGAGTTTTTAGCATAAAGGGCTGTTGAATTTTGTCGAAGGCCTTGTCTGTATCTATTGAGATAATCATGTGCTTTTGTCTTTGGTTCTGTTTATGCGGTGAATTACGTTTGTAGACCTGCGTATGTTGAACCAGCCTTGCATCCCCCGGGATGAAGCCTACTCGATCGTGATGGATACACTTTCTGATGTGCTTTTGTAATCAGTTTGCCAGTATTTTATTGAAGATTTTTGCATCTATATTCATCAAGGGTATTGGCCTGAAGTTTCTTTTTCTTGTTGATTCTCTGCTGGGTTTTGATATCAAGATGATGTTGGTCTCATAAAATGATTTGGGAAAGATTCTCTCTTTGTGGATTGTTTGGAATAGTTTCAGAAGGAGTGGTACCAACTCCTCTTTGTATGTGTGGTAGAATTTGACTGTGAACCCATCTGGACCTGGACATCTTTTGGTTGGTAGGCTATTAACTGGTGCCTCAACTTCAGCCCTTGTTATTGGTCTATTCACCGGTTTCGACTTCTTCCTGGTTTAGGCTTGGGAGGGTGCAAGTGTCCAGGAATTTATCCATTTCTTCCAGGTTTACTGGTTTGTGTGCATAGAGTTGTTCATAGTAATCTCTGATGGTAGTTTGTATTTCTGTGGAATTGGTGGTGATATGCCCTTTAGCGTTTTTTGTTGCATCTATTTGATTCTTCTCTCTTTCTTTTTATTAATCTGGCTAGCAGTGTATTTTATTGATCTTTTCAAAAAACCAGCTCCTGGATTTATTGATTTTTTGAATTTTTTTTTGTGTCTCTATCTCCTTCTTAATTTTCTGTCATTTGATCTTAGTTATTTCTTGTCTTCTGCTAGCTTTTGAGTTTTTTTGATCTTGCTCCTCTAGCTCTTTCAATTTTGGTGATAGGGTGTTGATTTTAGATCTTTCCTTGCTTCTCATGTGGGCATTTATTGCCATAAATTTTCCTCTGGACACTGCTTTAAATGTGTCTTAGAGATTCTGGTACATTGTGTCTTCGTTCTCATTGGTTTCAAAGAACATCTTTATTTTGCCTTCGTTTCATTGTGTATCCAAGTCAACATTCAAGAGCCAGTTGTTCAGTTTCCATGAAGTTGTGAGGTTCTGAGTTTGTTTCTTAATCTTGAGTTCTAATTTGATTGCACTTTGGTCTGAGAGACTTGTTATGATTTCCTTTCTTTTGCATTTGCTGAGGAGTGATTTACTTCCAATTATAGTTTTAGAGTAGGTGTGATGTGGTGCTGAGAAGAATGTATATTCTGTGGATTTGGGGCGGAGAATTCTATATATGTCTATTAGGTTTACTTGGTCCAGATCTGAGTTCAACTCCTGGATATGCTTGTTAATTTTCTGTCTCGTTGATCTGCCTAATACTGACAGTGGAGTGTTAAAGTCTTCCACTTTTATTGTATGGGAGTCTAAGTCTCTTTGTAGGTCGTTAAGAACTTGCTTTACGTATGTGGGTGCTTCTGTATTGGGTGTGTGTATATTTAGGATCATTAGCTCTTCTTGTTGCATTGATCCTTTTACCATATATCATGCCTTTCTTTGTCTCTTTTGATCTTTTTTGGTTTAAAGTCCTATTTTATCAGAGACTAGGATTGCAACTTCTGCTTTTTTTTGCTCTCCATTTGCTTGGTAAATCTTCCTCCTTGCCTTTATTTTGAGCCTGTGTGTGTCCTGGCATGTGAGATGGGTTTCCTGGATACAGCACACAGTTGGTTTTTGACTTTTTATCCAATTTGCCGGTCTGTGTCTTTTGATTGGGGCATTTAGTCCATTTAAATGTAAGATTAATATTGTTATGTGTGAATTTGATCCTGCCATTTTGTTGCTAGCTGGTTGTTTTGGCGCAGTTTCTTCATTGCGTCGATACTCTTTATCATTTCGTATGTCTTTGAAGTGGCCAGTACTGGTCGTTCCTTTCTATGTTTAGTGCTTCTTTCAGGAGCTCTTGTCAGGCAGGCCTGGTGGTGATGAAATCTCTCAGCAATTGCTTGTTTGTAAAGGATTTTATTTGTCCTTTGCTTATGAAGCTTAGTTTGGCTTGATATGAAATTCTGGGTTGAAATTTCTTTTCTTTAAGGATGTTGAATACTGGCCTCCACTCTCTTCTGGCTTGTAGAGTTTCTGCTGAGAGATCCGCTGTGAGTCTGATGGGCTTCCCTTTGTGGGTAACCCGACCTTACTCTCTGGCTGTCCTTAGCATTTTTTCCTTCATTTCAACCCTGGTGAATCTGATGATTATGTGCCTTGGGGTTAGTCTTCTTGAGAAATATGTTTGTGGTGTTTTCTGTATTTCCTGGACTTAAATATTGGCTTGCCTTGCTAGGTTGGGGAAGTTTTCCCTGGATAATATCCTGAAGAGTGTTTTCCAGCTTGGATTCATTCTCTCCGTCACATTCAGGTACACCTATCAAAGGTAGATTAGGTCTTTTCACATAATCCCATCTTTCCTGGAGGCTTTGTTCATTTCTTTTCACTTTTTTTCCTCTAATCTCGCCTTCTCATTTTATTTCATTCAGTTGATCTTCAATCTCTGATATCCTTTCTTCTGCTTGGTCGATTTTGGCTATTGAAACTTGTGTCTATTTTGCGAAGTTCTTGTGTTGTGTTTTTCAGCTCCATTAAGTCATTTATATTCTTCTCTAAGCCGTTTATTATCGTTAGCTTTCATCAAACTTTTTTTCAAGGTTCTTAGTTGCTTTGCATTGGGTTAGAACATGTTCTTTTAGCTTAGAGAAGTTTGTTTTTCCTCACTTTCTGAAGCCTGTTTCTGTCAATTCATCAGACTCATTCTCCATCCAGCTTAGTTGCTTTGCTGGTGATGAGTTGTGATCCCTTGGAGGAGGAGAGGCGTTCTGGTTTGGGGTGTTTTCATCCTTTTTGCGCTGGTTTCTTCCCCATCTTTGTGGATTTATCTACTGTGGTCATTGTAGTTGATGACTTTCAGATGGGGTGTCTGAGTGGACGTCCTTTTTGTTGATGATGAAGTTATTTCTTTCTGTTTTTTAGTTTTCCTTCTAACAGTCAGGCCTCTCTGCTGTAGGACTGCTGGAGGTTCACTCCAGACCCTGCTTACCTGGGGATCACCTGCGGTGGCTGCAGAACAGTAGGGGTTGCTGCCACTTTCTTCTTCTATCTTTGTCTCAGAAGGAGACCTGCTAGATGTCAGCCTGAGCTCTCCTTTATGAGGTGACTCTTGATATACAGGGGTCAGGGAGTTGCTTGAGGGGACAGTGTGTCCCTTATGGAGCTCAAGTGCTGAGCTGTGAGCTCCATTGTTCTGTTCAGAGCTGCTGGGCAGGTACGTTTAAGTCTGCTGCAGTGGAACTCATAACCGCCTTTTTCCCAGGTGCTCTGTCCTGGGAAGGTGGGGCTTTGTTTATAAGTTCCTGACGTGCTGCTGCCTTTTTTCAGAGCTGCCCTTCCCAGCAAGGAGGTAGCCTAGTCACAGTCTGCCATCAGAGGCATTGCTGAGCTGCCGTGGGCTCTGCGCAGCTGCTGTGTGAACCTCCTTGCAGTTTTGTTTATAGAGGTATAGTTAGAACTGTCTTGGTAATGGCGGTCTTCCTCAGTAATGGCAGACTGCCTCTGTAATGACGGACTGCCTCGGTAATGGCAGACTGCCTCGGTAGTGGTGGATTGCCTCAGTAGTGGTCAGCTGCCTCGGTAGTGGTCAACTGCCTCGGTAGTGGCGGACGCCCTTTCCCAAACAAAGCTGGACCGTCCGGGATCCATCTGCCCTGCTCCGAAACTCTCAATCCAGAGCATTTCAGATTGCTGGACTTTGTGGGGGTTTGACCCACCAAGCCAGATCACCTGGCTCCCTGTTTCATCCCCCCCCTGTTTTTGGTCTGAATGGGTGCTCTGTCTCCCTGGAGTTCCAGGCGCCAGTTGAAATGGCCACCCTCAGTTTTTGTGCGGAGACCTGCTGCACTGGCTGAAACAGCCCCTGCTGGAGACTTGTGGTGCTTTTCAGCACAGGTTTCTTCTGGTCTGTGAGCAGTAATAACTTGCTTGGAAATGAGGTGTTCACTCACCCTCTGGGTTGTTCTCGCTGAGAACTGCACTCCAGAGCTGTTCCTATTCGGCCATCTTATCTCTCCCCCTCCAAAAGGTGTTTTCTCTCGATAACGGTGACTTCTTAAAGTCATTACTACTAGAAAACACTTAGAAAACAAATCCCATCATCTCACTTTTTAAAGCAAGAAAGATACAAGAGCTCATCTAGTCCAATCCATTTGTTTCATAGAGAAGGAAACTGGGCTCCAGAGAGGTAAACTGACTCTTAGTCAAGGTCCGAGGACTAGTTAGTGATACTGCCAGGATCAGAATCTAGGCCTCCTGATTTCAGGCCTCCTGATTTCAGCAGAGTATGGAATAGTTTAAAGAGCTGCAGTTCCTTCTAAGGAAGAACTTATGCTGTGATGTAGTTTTAAAAGCAGAATCAGGAAAAGCCTCCAGAGCTTTATTTTTCAACAAAATGATGCAGTTGTACAAATTCCTATCTTAAGCTTATAGTTACTTTTTGTGGTATCACAAGTGGCATAGTTGAGATATTAGTCCTAGAACATGCCATATCAGTTGCAACACATTCTCTTAATTCCATAAATGATTTAGAGGTTTCGTTAGCAACACATGGCTCCATATAAAGCAGTATTTTCATAAGCAGCAGGAAACTTATTTACTACAGACTGGTCTTGGGGTCTTATGTCTATAAATATTGGTTCATCTACCTGTTTTGATCTACGTTTTGTATTCTTTTATGAGATGGTCAGTCAGGTGTGGCCACAAGAGGAGACACAGGAGAGGTTCGGGAAAACAAAAGTTTCATTATACTCAAAGGTCTTAGAGACAGGGCATGGCACACCACATAGGGCCACAGGGGAAAGACACAAGGGTGGTCAGGAGGCAGAAGACCAGGAACAAGGGAAATGCTTTAGCCCTGCCGGAGTCAACACTTCTCAGCCTGTCAGAGTGGTCACCTTGCAGGCTGTAATTGTTTAAAAGAAATAAAGCCTCCTTTCCAAATTTGTAAATTTGATTTTTAAGCTAACACCATTTAAGAATCTTGCTAACTCTTTCTCTCTATCTCAGTGCTTTTAAAAGAAAATTTTAGAAAATGACTTTCTCTAATTTTACAGAATGGGAAAAAGAAGAATCATTTTCTCTATTAATGGTCTACATTTCATCTGAAACACATGAGAAGTTGTTTGCATGCACTTATGAGCCTGTCATGTTTGTTAAATGATATCATTACTGTAATTGAACGTACTTGCAACAGGAAAGCAGTGAATCCCATGTTTAAAAAAATGAATAAAAGGAAACCCAGGTCTGTTTAGAGTGGTCCTTGATCTGACCTCTCTCTGTAATCAACATGAGGCAAGGAGAGGCACACACCAAGAGATTCTTTTTATGGCCCTACCAAGAAAGAAAGTAGATCATCCTGGAAATTATGTGTATTGGAAGCGGGCTGGTAATGAATGGACAGATCTCCCAAGGCATGTTTTTGCATTTAGTAGATTCAAATGCAAAAACAGTAGATAGATTTAATACCTTAACAGTAGATGCCTCACTGTGACCCTCCCCAGGAATATCATCCCATCTGGCTAAAATGCTATTGGCAAATTTTACTAAAAGAAATTCATTGATTATGCCTGCTGAAGACCAAGAATTTAAAAACCTGCTGCACCTGTGAGATCTTATTAAGTGTTATTCCAGTAAGTCAATATGTTACATGCATGGGAAAAAATATGGGTTGGGTTATTCTATTAGGATTCTTGTATCTTAGGGGATGAAGTGTTTTAGAGGATTGTTCTGGGAGAACCACTGAGATCCTTGCCAGGAACTCCCCTCCTAATCCCCCACTTATGGTATAGATGACTTCTTCTGCTACCTCAATAGCCATGTCTGTTGCCAGCTATCATAAAGGCAAATCAAAGAGGGGAAGCATGGGAGGAAAATATTACTGAAAAATTTTAAAGGATTATTGAAAACAAGATATGAGAATAAAGAGAAATAAAATAGAAGTTAAAAGTAAGGAAGAACATCCCACTAAAACCTAAGCCTTAAAAAAGAGTCAGAAGTCAAATAAGTAAATGGTAATAAAACATTAAGATAAAAAATTTGACATGGCGAAAGTTGAGAGATTTTAAGAACATGAACTAAACATGAAAAAAGTAAAAATGATAAAAATGATTTTAAAATTGGTGGAAATTGTCTGCTTCATAAAAGCAATAATAAAACTGCAAAAATTGGTAGAATCAACTTTTTGGAAAACTCTGAAAATTAACCAAAGGCAGCAGCAATTTAGGGAGCATTTATTCAAGAAAAATGTCTGAATCTCAGAACAGTGAGCCTTGTGGTGATTCGACTGGCTTTGTTCTCATTGTCCTCTCTCCAGTTCCTCTGTGGCCTTGGGAACCAACAGTCTGCAGTCGTGATGTGGACCAGCAGGCTGGCAGCCTCCAGAGAAGGCAGAGTGGGGTTGGAGCCCCTTTCAAGCCACATTCTCAGAGAATTTTTACTTAGCCTGTCTAATGGTTCTCTCTGGAAGACTCTGCTTGCAAGACTATCTTTACCTGACTTGGAGCTTACTCAATTCAAAAAGCCTTTTCTTTAAGGGTGTTTGTTCAAAGCAACTAGAGGCATTTGACTAGTTTTGCAGCTGTCTGAGGTGGTAGATAACAGATGGGGCAAACAATATGCTAACCAAAAAGCCTAACAGTAAAAGCTGAAGAATAAGATTTCCATGGGGGTTTTGAACAGCTGCGAAATATTCCTGGGAATCTAGAGGGTCACTCTCATTCACAGAACTCTGTGCATGCTTAGGAAAGACCTTTACCTCTGGTTAACCATGAGGCTGTGGGCAAGTAGGAAGTAGAGGCTAAGGCAGAGTTGTCCACCAAGTGTTGAGTGAATGTTGATTGCATGTGCCAGCACATAGACACAGCTCCTCAGCAAAGACTGGTTTTGCTGAGGGGTTCTGTATGATATTGGTTCCAGATGTCTAAGGAACTGTCCAATCATTAGTGGACCACAAAGCTAATCAAGCAAACTTTTAGTTGCCATACACAACAAAGAATACATATTTACAGGACTGGTTTAGAAAATTCACTAAACAATAACAGCAAACAGCAACAACAACAAACCCTGGAGGGATCTTGTTTGTTGATTGTTTATTTTTGGTATTTATCATGATTGGGGTTCTTTGACCAACTTTGATCTTGATTTGATGTGTTTCAGCGTTTTTAGAAAATCCACAGCCATATATATTTACATATTTATTTTCCATAGTTCTTTTTCTCTTTTCCTTTAGGTATTCCAATTATACATGTGTTATGCCATTTTTATTGTCCCAGTAGCTCTTGGCTGCTCTATTCAGTGTGCACCCCCCCCACACACTCCTTTTTCTCTTGTATCTCAATCTGGATGGTTTTTATTGACATATCTTCTAGTTCACTAAGTCTTTTATCAACTTTATGTATTATACTTAAAGCCTATTGAAAGAATTTTTTTTATCTTTGTTGCTGTCTATTCCTAACATTTCCATTTGAGTCTTATTTCCATATTTGCTGAAATTTTCCACTGTTTCATGCATGTTACTTGACTTTTCCACTGAAGCCTCTAACATATTAATCATAGGTATTTTAAAGTCCTCTGTGTGGGTCATCTCTGTATCTGCCAGCTGCTTTATCTCAAAATGGGTTTTTTCCCTTGCTTCTTTGTGCATCGTACTTTGTGAATGCTAGCCATACAGTGAAGGACCATAGGGACTGAGGTCAGTAGTGTTTGTGCCTAGAAATGGGCATCCTGTTGGGTCATCAGTGTTGGGAGTTGAGCCATGTAATTCAGAGTTGACTCGGGTTGCTGTTTCCTAGTGACTAATGTGACCTTCAGTGCATCAGTGACTTCAAGTTACTCTAGCAGATGGCTGTTTTGACTTCTGCTTAGTGTGGGGGCTGGATTGCTAGAGGCTTTTTCTCACCGATTTTACTCCCGTTTTCCTTTCAGCCATGCTTGCCTGCTTGCACCACATAAGGGCATATCTTCTCCATGTCCTTGTCTCTCCCTCAGCCATTCCTGCTCCTGCTTATTGCTTGGTGCTAGGCTCATGGTGGGAGACAGCTGGGGTTCACTGTTGTCTCAGTCCAGCCTGAGTCTTAGGTAGACCCTGTGTGCCTGGGTCTCAGGGATGGGCCTTTCTCAACACTTCTGCCTCCTCCCATGGTATCAGGCTACCTTGACCAAACCTCTGCTTAGTGTCAGTGTAAGGTCATCAGCCTGAGATTTTTCTGCCCCTCCTGTAAGGTAGAGGTTTTAGTTTCTACCATTTCCCCTGCAGCAGTACATCTTTGCCTGCGTTCCTTTTCACCTCTGCTCCTTCCCTAGAGGCAATGGGTCTTTGCCAGAGTCCCAGGGGGAGTTTCCTGTGCCTCTCTCAGCAATTGAAAAGCTTATGTTTCACAAGAGAGAAGCATTCAGGAAATCAGGCAGGACTTCTTCCTGTCCCCAGTAGCCACTGAAGTGGCCTCTCTCCATTCTCCTGCCCTATTCCCAGTCTTTCTTGTGAGCACCTGACAAGGCTTATGGAAAAGAGCTGCCAAGTGTGAGCGGACTCTCCTTGTGTCAGAGCCTGCAATACTAGCCTGTATTTAAGAAATTAGGAAAATCTTAGCTGATTCTTCTTACCTGGTTGTATGCCAGTCACCTCGTTCTCCAAAACTCTGCCAAAAGTGAGAGAAGTATGGCCCACCTTTGGAAGGGAACATTTTTCTTTGGAATTTTGCTTTCTTAGTTACTTTACGATGTCAGGTCTTTGAAGGATCAAAAAGAGTTAAAATTTTGTTAGACTTTCTGGCCTCTTGTTAGGATGGGAGCAGCTTTTTGTTTGCCTTTTTTTTTTTTTTTTTTACCCCCAGCTCTCTACATGCTAAACAGAAGCATAAACTCCTCGATTTTAATTCAGAAAAAGGGGTTCAGAACCCATTTATTATCTGTGATCTTTGCTAATTCACTAGTTCATAAAGTAGAAATACTAGTAATAACAATTATTAATTCATCAACAGAATAGAGGGTTATTTTGAGGTTTTAATGAAATAATGCATGTGAACACACTTGTAAATTAGAAACTGTTGTAGAATAATGATCATTACCTCCTAAGATACCATTGCTTTTTTCTATTTCCAGAAACGATCTTCAAGACACAGAAATGAGTCCAAGACAGAATCGCCGCATAAGAACTCCTGAAAGTGCTGAGATTGAACCAAGAAACAAGCGTAATAGGAATTAGTGTGGGCTTTTTCTGACCTTTCAAATGCAGTGATTAGAATATGATACTTTTGGTTGCTATATATAGATTTCCTATTTATAAATGCCCAAGGAAAGATGCTAAATTCTAAATATTATGGTTAGCTGATTTTCATTCTTTTCTGCTTTTCCGGAGGGGAAAATTATTACAAAATATTCTCACTTGGTTAGTCGCCTCCTGCCTCTAAAGCATCTCTTAGTAAAAATACTGACATTCACACCGGCCCCGCTTTGCAGAGTAGGCACTCTTTGGCACTTTGGTAGAGGAGTTTGTTTTGGTTTGGTTTGATATCTAAATTTCAGACTGTCCTTAAGCCATTCTCCATCTCTTCCATGGAGAATTCAACCTCACAAAAGGATTTTTTTCAACCTCTTTATTACAAGAAACAGTTGAGGAGTTAAATGTTTGTATTTTTAGAAAGGCAGGATGTCAGTTCACATCCTTGGTGTGTGTGAGTGCCGATGCAGGCCACCACCATGCCTGTGTTACAGCAGTTCCATGATGATTGTTGCCCGAGGTTAATGTAGTTTTTTGTTAGACCTGTGTTTTACACATTTCTCAGAGTAGGATATTAGTATTATATTTTAAAGTCACAACAGTCACAAAGTCACAATAACTTAGAAACATTGCACATATTCTTCTGAAATAGCACTCAAAATGATTAGTGTCAGTATTTTTTCACTTGGGTCAATCAAATCTGTAACACTGAATCCAAGCTATTAAACAAAAAGTATGCAATAAATGAATTTTGTAAATGAATAGACTGTATCAGTTTACAATAATGTTCTTAAAACAGTATCCTGTGGATAGTTGAGTATGGGTTAGAAATCATTGCAATGGATTGGTCAGAAATTGCTGTATGTGTGTAAAATGTCTACCAGTAGTCAGATGCTTCCAAAGTTCATAATGCCTCTCTTTGGCACTTCAGAGCCAGCATCCCCCACTCCCACCCCACAACCCAAACACATCAACTTTCAAATAAGACTACAGCAAATGCAGCAGTGTTAAGAAAAGAAATTTATGATTTTCCAGGTTCAACATTTACGACCTACTCATTCCAAAGAATGTCTCTGTTGACCTTGGCTTTTTGGTATGCTTTGGGGTTTCTGATAATGCGTAGAGTGTCATTATGGCTGAGAGTTTAGTGTTTTGACAGTGAAGTCCAGACATTTGATTTCTTTATGAGTTCCCTGTGTTACAAATGGCTATAGGAAAATATGTCGTAATAATTTCATTTGGTTGAAATCCTGAGTGGTGCATTAAGGAAACTAAAAGCACCACTTACCAAATCTATCAGCAGAACTGATGTGAGGTAAGTGAGCATGTCAAACAAAATAGGGGCTCACATGGATATATTTATGTCACTGAGCTGTCAGAAATTATGCCAAAATGAAAACCACTTGTTTCATCACAAATTACAGTCTATAAATTAAACTGGAAGTAATTATTACTTCAATTGCAGCAAAAGGAGTTTGTGAGGGAGCGGAGAGACCCAGACTGGAAAGCAGGCACATGAGTTCATTCAGCAAATATTTGGTTATCTACTTAGTTATGTATCTGTCACTGTGCTGACACTGGGAATACAAAGGTGGCTAAAGATCATCTGAAACCGTGGTTCCCAGTACGGTGGGCAGAAGATTTTGACCCTGAGGAGACAGCTGGCAATTTGTGGAGACACTTTTGGAGATGGGGGTTGGTGAGGGATACCACCAGTATCAATGGGTGGAGGCCAGGGATGATGCTAAACCTCCAGCCCTCATTGCCAGGGCTGCCATCACAAAACACTACAGACTCAGAGCTTTAAACAACAGAAATTTTTATTCTCACAATTCTGGAGGCTGGAAGTCCAAGATCAGTAGGGTTTCTTCTTAGGCTTCTCTCCTTGGCTTCCAGACAGTGGCCTTCTCACTGTGTCTTTGCATGGTCTTTTCTCTGTGTGCACATGACTGTGCAGGGCTGGTGTCCTGATTTCTTACAGGGACCCCAGTCATACTGGATCAGGGATCATGCATATGGCCTCATTTTACTTTAGTTACCTCTTTTTTAGAGGGCCCTATCTCTAAATACAGTCACATTCTGAGATATCAGCAGTGACTTCCAACATATTTAGTGGCAGGGGGTGGGGCAGGGCACGCTTTAGCCCACAGCACTCCACAGTAAAGAATTATTTAGTCTAAAATGTCAGTTGTGCCAAGACTGAGAAACCTCTAATGTAAAGGAACTCCCATGTCTCCCTGAAAAATAAGGTCTAAAGGGCATTTATTGAGCACTATCTGTTAGCACTTAGCATATGTTTAATACTCATACATTGAAAGAAGAGTATGTTTATATCAATCTGACAAAGATTAAGGAACTTAGAGTAAGTGGTAGATCCAGAATTGAAACCAATAAACTTCTAGTTCTAAAATTCACTTTCAGTGAAAATACAGTTTTCACCAAACTTACAGTAATTCACTGGTTATTAACTCTTTCTACCTCCACACTCCCCTCAAAGTTATAACATCTCCTATCAACATCAGCTCAGAATAGCAGTGATGCTTATGGTTTGAGGGTGTGGGGGGTGAGCTGCTAGATGTACTTTAGATGGACTAGTATGCCAGGCCATCCTTTCATCCTCTACTCCTGTCTTTTTTCGACCCCCCACATTGAGGATCACTGGTCTAGTTGAAAAAAGAATTCATACACATAAGACTATGTAAGTTATATAGGGAGGTATGCCTTTAAAAACAAAATTGTATGGTAAAGATTGATGTGTCAACAGGGGTAGACAAAACAGAGAAGGCTAGAACTGGGGTAAAAAAAAAATGGACTTCAAACTTAGCATCTGATAAAAGAAAATAGCAATATTCAAATGAGAAACACTTGTGTCTGTTGTGTGTGTATTATAAAAGAATGAACATAAGAGGGAAAAATCACAACCATTACATTTATTATCATTTCTATAATTTTTTTTGGTTTTTAGTCTGTTTTTTCAGATATCTTTAAGAACAACTATCTGAGGCTGTAAGTATTCACATTAACACCCATGGCACTGACTTTGTACTCCCCACCTTCACTGAGAACTTAAAGGGAGCATTTCTGCATCCCTTCTGTGTATTTCTGGGTATCCCTATGTTCAGATATTCAGAATACAGACACTGTCCCCTTGTATCATATCTTTTATGTAGCAGCTGAATTTGAGCAGCCCTGACTTTCCCATGCCTAATAAGTTTTCACTGCAAAATGCACTTTCTAGGTAACATTATTGAATGAGCTGTTTTAATATAACTATTTTAATTTTAAAGAGTATCTACTGAAAACATTTTATTTTGGCAACATAAATAGTGAATTTCTGAAAGCATGGCACCTAGATAGAATAATTTGTTTTTCATTTGCAACACATGGTATTGTGTTACTTAGGTTAAAAATCTAAAGAAGGGAGTGGGGCTGAGAAAACCTATGGTAGCATAATGTAAAGCTCAAATCTGATTGTCAGGAGACTACTCACCTACTTTGTCACAGTTTTGTAGAAATACAGGCTTCATAGAAGCATATTTGTCTAGATGTTCTTTGGGAATATTGCTGGTTTCTATCCAGAAGGGGAAAATAGATAAATAAATGCTGAAAGTCATAACCTGGTCGGGGGCTGGTTTTTGTTTTTGTTTTTTTCTAGCAAAGTAAAAGAATATCATAGTGATGAACTGTGGGATAGTTCTGTTTTAAACCAGCTCAGCTTGTTCTTCATGCAAGATAAATTTAGAGATCCAGACTTCTCTTTGTTAAGTTGTGATGGGCAAAAGTACTTACTAAAGGATGCTCTTTAGTAAGAGTGAAATGGAACCCAGAAGAAAGGAATGGGATACAAAAGGCAGTGGTGAGTACATACGTTGGTAAACACATTGGCAAGTTTTAAGTAAATATAGATTAGGGGGTGGGGAGTGGTGAATGATTAAAACAAGTGGAAATAAAATACTAGAAAATCTTGTGGGATATGGGAGATCAGAATATCAAGGCATTCTGAAGTCCTTGGTATTAATATTGTTTGGGAGGCATAAACTTACTTTGGACTCTTAAGAATCTATTTTAAAGTTTTAAAGGCAACTCTTAGTGAACACCTGTTTCTAGAAAATGGGTTTCAGGAAAACTTGATAAAACCACTGAGGCAGAAAAGATTAGAAAAACAAAGAAAAGCATGGTGAATAGAAAAATATAAAATAAGATGGCCCAATAACCCCAAGTATATCAGTCACTATCCCTATAAATGATTAAACTGAATTCTTAATAGTAGCTAACGTTTATTAAGTGTGTAGTATGTGCCAGGGCTAAGGGCTTTGCCAGTGTTAACTCAGTTGTTGCAACAACCCTATGTTTTACAGATAAGGAAACCAGGACAAAGGTTAAGATGTGTTCCCACAATAATATGTGGCAGTTTCTCAGGTTGGATTTTTAGGAAAGAATCTGGCTTTATGCAGTTTACAAGAAACAATCACACAGAAAGCAAAAAGGTAGGGAAAGATATCAAACAAAGCTAATTAAAGTGTAGCAATGGTTGTAACGATTCATCATGTGTATTTTTTTTTTTTCCATTTTGCTCTGGATTAATGGAAACTTGTAATGAGAGATTGAGACTTGGGTTAATTTTTAAGAAGAGAAGCAGTTTGCATTAGCAGAAGAGAGTATAGAGAATGCCAGAGATGTAAAATGATGACGGTCTGGGTGAGGTGAGGAACAGTCATTGCTGGAGAGCACTAAGGGCTGGCTGTGCAGGAATGTGGGGTGCTGCCACTCTCCCCTTCTCTTTCTTCTTTTCCTCTTGCTGTAATTCTTTTCTTTCACCAAATGCTGTCCTTCAACTGAGGAAGCCAAAACTCTTCCTCTAATGTGCCTTTCACCCCATTTTCACCAAAATCTCCACTCAGTAAAGGGAAAACAATGTCATTACATGGATATTCATTTAATGAATACTGTGTTAGGATGTAATAATCAAGAATGTACAAGAAAGAATCATTCCCTGACCAGAGAGCTGCTGTCTGACTAATCCAGTTCTAGGAGTGGGTCACTCCCTCCCCCTGGCCCCTGCTTCCTCATCTTTATATAAAATAGGGCATTTGAAGAGCTGGAGGGGACCTCATCTATCATCTAGCTCAATCCCCTCATGTAACAGATTGGAAAACAGATTTAATGAGCACCTAAGACATAGGGTGTCTTCTGGCTGTAACGTTCCAAGTATCTAAGGCTCAGGTGAAAGTTATGGCCAAGACACTCCGGGTGTGGGGTGGAGGGGAGTAGTGGCCCTCTCTGTGTGCCCTGCCCAGAATAAGACCTGTACTTGAGGATGGCACAGAAGGCAGGAAGGAAACCCACTGCTCCAGCCGAGGGGACAGGAAAGCAGTGCTTGGATGTTTCTACATGGTGGCTTTGAATACTCCTCAGACTAGAAATCAGGGAAATCAAGGCCCAGTCGTCTGCTAACTCTGGTGGCTCTGCTCACTTCCTGGGTTGACGGTCCAGGAACCTAGCAGCAGCCTGACGGAAGGCACAACTGTGCCCTCTCTTGCTTCTGAGGAGAGACCACCTAGGCCTTGGGTTTCAGACAGAAGGTTGTTGAAGGCGAAGGCAATTAATTAGCTTGAAACTCCTCAAGCCCCCTTAGGTGCCAAAGGATAATCCTTGTAAGGGATGAGAAAGAGGGGTTTGTATCTCTAGGCCTCTGTATCCAGTGGATTCTTAAACCATTTACCACCTGTGACTTCCAAGCCCAGGACACCACAGAAGCTGCACTATTTACATTCCCATCAACAGTGCGCCAGGGTTCCAATTTCTTCACATCCTTACCAACACTTGTTATTTATTATTTATTTAATTTTTTGATCGTGGCCATTCTAATAATGTAAGGTGATACCTTATTGTGGTTTTGATTTGCATTTCTCTAATGATTAGCAATATTAAGCATCTTTTAATATGTTTATTGGCCATTTGTATATTTTCTTTGGAGAAATATCTTCTCAAGTCCTTTGCCCATTTTTTAATCAGGTTTTTTAAAATGTTGTTTTAGAACTCGTCTTTGATCTCTTGTTTTTACTCAATACATCCTACCATCACCAAGATTCTTAATGGTGCACCCTTCAGAATGTATCCTCTATCTCTCCACTCCTTAGCCCCTCAACCACTAACCACATTAATTTCAGCCACCGTCATCTTTCAGTGATGCTGCTGTTCTAGTTTCCTAATTAGTTTCTCTCTCCATCCACATCTGTCCCACCATAGTTGATTCTTCTGCAACAGCCGTCTTTTAGAAATGTAGATCAAATATTAGTCTCCTCCTTCAAGTCCCCCTCATGACTGCCCAATGTATTTCAACTCAGCCAAATTTCTTACTGTGATGGGTAAATGTCCTGGATGGCCCAGGCTCTGTCCACCTCTGGCCTGTGCCCTTCCACTCTCTTGTTTTCTGGGCCACAGTCACACAGCCCTTCTTACAGTTGCCAAACATGCTAGACTTGCGCCTGTTTCAGGGCTTTACCCTTGCATTTCCTCAGTGTGGAATTGTCTTTTCTGGGATCTTCCCATGGCTGGCTGCTTCTCATCATTTAAGAGCTGCATAAATGTTACCTTCTTATTAAAGCCTTCCTGGACATCTCTTTCTAAAAGACTTCCTCACTCCTCCACGTCAATATCTGTTCTAGACTCTGTTTTCTTTTCTTCATAATATGCACTGTCCAGAGTTATTTATTTGCCTACTTGTTTGTTGCTTTTCTTTCCCTACTGGAATGTAAGCCCTGTGGCAGGAGCACTCTGTCATGTTTACTGGTGTCTGCCAGGCCTCTAATAGTATCTGGTACACAGTAGGCATTCAAAAACTTTGTGAAAAGAAAAAAAAGACTATTTGTGACTGACTGTCTTCTTTCCCTGGAATGTGACGTCTGTGAGACCAGGGACCTTGCTTGGGTGGTGTTCACCTCTGCATTCCCAGTGCTCCGAACAGCATCTGAGCATATTAGGTGGGCATGGAATGAATCAGCATGGAATGAATCCTCTCTGAGCAAAGAGATCTGGTCAGGTGAGCCAGGGGACCCGCTGGAGCAATATCCTCCTTTCTTCAGTTTCTGCTCTTCTCAGCTGTCCCAGAAATGCTTGGTTCAACTGGATGAAAATAGCACCAACTGTATTATTTATGTGAACTACTCACTAGTTTCTCCAATTCCTATAACTCAATGTATGCATATGTTTTCACTGACGCGTACAATAATCTTTATTGTAGGCTTATTGGACACAGCACTAGATGCTTTGTCTGGATGAAATTTGTTACTTTTCTAGTGTGGACATGCTCTCTCAACTAAAAAATGTTACAAGGACCATCAATAAGGACCTAAACTATGGAAATAATTTTCTGTTTTCATTTAATACTTATCTTTAGTCTTATTTCTTTGGACCCAAACTTAATTTTGCTTTGAACCTTTGCTTTGAACCTGCATGTCAGTTGCACAATATCTTTAAATCTTCATTTGAAGATAGCTAGAGACTCAGGACTTGAAAGCTATCACTCCATCTTCCTGGGTACCTTCAAGTGTTTTGTTAATAGCGTTCCTTTTTGTTGAACAGATTATCCTGCATCTCTGGGTCATGTTGAAATGGTCAGCACTGACATTCCTTTTCTCAGGAGGTTTTACAACAAGAAGAGCAGAGGTTTTTGTTACGGATACAAAGCTCTGCTTTTGTGAGCATGTTGATTCATTCTCATCAGGGAATAGATGAGCAGTTGTGTGAAGGACTAGGAAAATTGTTATTGAGAGAGGAAAAAAAACCAAGAAACCTGAGATGTTGTTTTAGCTTTCTTGACCTAAAGTTCAAGATGTCATAAAATCCACCTTAAAGCCTACTTAGTTCAGTGTTATTATTATATAGATGAAGACACTTGGTTCAGGAAGGAAAAGGAATTCTCCCAAGGCCACACAATTGAGACACTAAAGTCAGAGTCAAACTGAAACTGAATTCCATCTGGATTTGTGAAGGGCTGGTTACCAAAGTACAGTTAAACAGTTAAACCAAAACAGGCTCACCGTGGGATCTTGAATGAGTCCTCTAACCTTTACATTTATGTTTTTAAATCTGTAAAATGGGCATATCTGGAGAAAAGTCCAGATGAGTATTATAGTTATCACCAGATTATTAGGTGTTCAATTGTATTTTGGCTCTTTTATAGCAACAGCAATAATATCATCATAATACCTTTACTTAATTTATTTGCATAATGAAATATTTATTTTTAAGCAGTACATTACCATGGTTTATTATTCATAAGGCACAAAAGAATATACAGCAAAAAGTCTTCCTGCTGCCACAACTTTCCAGCCATTGAGTTCTTGGAGGCAACCAGTTTCTACCAATTCTTAGTGAATTTTTCTGGAAATGTTTTATGCACATGCAAGAAAATATGCATCTTTTTTTTTTTTTTAACAGAAATGGTAGCATACTATATACATTGTTTTGTACTTTGCTTTTCTCTAGTAACATATCTTTTTATATATTATTTTGTTGTTTCCTTTTTGTTTTTTAAGGCCAGATAGGATTGTTCTGTATGGCTGTATATTGTTTGAACTAGTTTCCTACTGAGATATGTTTAGATTTCCAATCTTTTTCTATTATAAATATTGCTAAAATAAACATACATATGTTTACATATATATATATATATATATATATGTACATTGTGTGTGTGTGTATCTCTTTCTGTGAGTATGAATCTGTAGGATAAAGTCTTAAAAGTAAACTTAGTGGACCAAAGATTTTGATAGCGTGTGCCACTTAAATGCCTTGGATTTAAATACTGCTTTCAGTCTTCCCTTTTGAATGATTATTACTTAGGCTCTCTCCTTTGGAATCAGAGGCTTAAGATCTGAGATATCAAAAACAAATATGACTATCTATCTGCATAATAAAAACAAGGGACAGAGAGCTCCAAGATCCACAACTTGGAAGGCTCTTCAGAAGAGAATAGGTGTTAGGTGCTTGGAAGCCTGTGGGTGGCTCATGCTGTCACTAAAGGTGGTCATCACTTCTGGAATGCCTGCTTTGTGAGCCTCTAGAGGTCTGGCAGACTGCAGAGGACACCCTGCAGAACCCAAACTGGACTGTAAAAGCCTTTATCTGTGTTGTCTATAAATGCCAAGGCAGGATATAATAAAATTAGTATAAAAGCAGTAAATATTTGTTGCATGAATGAATTTATTCTTAGGCACCTTCCTTTTAAAATCTTGGAACATCAGGGCTAGAGGAGTCCTTTGAGACGCTCTAGTCTATTATTTGAGAGGGCGGGAGTAGCCCAGCTCTTACCTCTAGTATTGGAACTATTGAACTTTGCCTCCACCACCCTATTTATTTGGAATTGTGTATTTGGTTGTGAGTGCCACAGTTTAAGGGGGAATTTAGATGAAAAGGATCCTATCTAGCATGTGGGAAATAAAGGAAATACCCATAGGTGTTAGGCTTGGGAGGGGGAGAGGGAACTTTAGAAAGGATATATACATGGCACTTGTCTTCATAGCTTCACAGTGAAGAAAATATTCTAAGCACTTCAAGAACTATTAACTAGAGCCAGTGGATGGAAGCTGTAGGGATATGGATTCAGTTTAGTATGGAAAATCTTTCTAATGAAGCCACGTGAACTCCTGGTGAGGTAGCCACATCCCAGCGCTAGCAGTGTTTAGGCAGAGGCCCCGTGGCCACCCTGGAGAGATGAAGTTCAGAGAAAGGCCACTCTGGGGGAGATAAGACCAACTGCCTTATCAGATCACCACCAATTCAGTTTCTGTGCTTGGATTAACATCCAAATGGAGCTTTGCCTTTAGTGTAAACCTTCTTTATTATACTTTATGAAATATGTTTCTTTGTGTTCTTTTTTCTTCTTCTTCTTTTTAAATATATTTTATTGCACTTTAGGTTCTGGGGTACATGTGCAAAACATGCAGGATTGTTGCATAGGTATATACATGGCAATGTGGTTTGCTGCCTCCATCCCCCCCATCACCTATATCTGGCATTTCTCCCCGTTATCCCTCCCCAACCTCCCTACCCCCACGCTGTTCCTCTCCTAGTCTCCCCCAACAGACCCCAGTGTGTGATGCTCCCCTTTCTGTGTCCATGTGTTCTTATTGTTCAACACCTGCCTATGAGTGAGAACATGTGGTGTTTGTTTTTCTGTTCTTGTGTCAGTTTGCTGAGAATGATGGTTTCCAGATTCATCCATGTTGCTACAAAGGACACGAACTCATTGTTTTTTATGGCTGCATAGTATTCCATGGTGTATATGTGCCCCATTTTCCCTGTCCAGTCTATCGTCGATGTGCATTTGGGTTGGTTCGAGGTCTTTGCGATTGTAAACAGAGCCACAGTGAACATACATGTGTGTGTGTGTTTATAATAGAACGATTTATAATCCTTTGGATATATACTCAGTAATGGGATTGCTGGGTCAAATGGAATTTCTATTTCTAGTTCCTTGAGGAATTGCCACACTGTTTTTCCACAATGGTTGAACTAATTTACACTCCCACCAACAGTGTAAAAGTGTTCCTATTTCTCCACAACCTCTTCAGCATCTGTTGTCTCCAGATTTTCTAATGATTGCCATTCTCACTGGCGTGAGATGGTATCTCAATGTAGTTTTGATTTGCATTTCTCTAATGACCAGTGATGATGAGCATTTTTTCATATGTTTGTTGGCCACCTAAATGTCTTCTTTTGAAAAGTATCTGTTCATGTCCTTCGCCCACTTTTGAATGGGTTGGTTTTTTCTTGTAAATCTGTTTTAGTTCTTTGTAGATTCTGGATATTAGCCCTTTGTCAGATGGGTAGATTGGGAAAAAAAATTTCCCATTTTTTTGGTTGCCGGTTCACTCTTATGATTGTTTCTTTTGCTGTACAGAAGCTGTGGAGTTTAATTAGATCCCATTTGTCTATTTTGACTTTTGTTGCCAGTGCTTTTGGTGTTTTAGTCATGAAGTCCTTGCCTATGCCTATGTCCTGAATGGTTTTGCCTAGGTTTTCTTCTAGGGTTTTTATGGTGTTAGGCCTTATGTTTAAGTCTTTAATCCATCTGGAGTTAATTTTAGTGTAAGGTGTCAGGAGTCCAGTTTCTACTTTCTGCACATGGCCAACCAGTTTTCCCAACACCATTTATTAAACAGGGGAATCCTTTCCCCATTGCTTGTTTTTGTCAGGTTTGTCAAAGATCAAATGGTTGTGGATTGTGTGGCATTGCCTTTGAGGCCTCTGTTCTGTTCCATTGGTCTATATCTCTGTTTTGGTACCAGTACTATGCTGTTTTGATTACTGTAGCCTTGTAATATAGTTTGAAGTCAGGTAGCATGATGCCTCCAGCTTTGTTCTTTTTGCTTAGAATTGACTTGGCTATGCGGGCTCTCTTTGGTTCCATATGAAGTTTAAGGTGGTTTTTTTCTAGTTCTGTGAAGAGGGTCACAGTTAACTTGTTGGGAATAGCATTGAATCTATAAATTACTTTGGGCATTATGGCCTTTTTCACAATATTGATTCTTCCTAACCATGAGCATGGAATGTTTCTCCATCTGTTTGTGTCCTCTCTTATTTCCTTGAGCAGTGGTTTATATTTCTCCTTGAAGAGGTCCTTTACATCCTTTGTTAGTTGTATTCCTAGATACTTTATTCTCTTTGTAGCAATTGTGAATGGCAGTTCGTTCTTGATTTGCCTGTCTTTAAGTCTGTTATTGGTGTATAAGAATGCTTGTGATTTCTGCACATTGATTTTGTATCCTGAAACTTTGCTGAAGTTGCTTATCAGTTTCAGGAGATTTTGGGCTGAGACGATGGGGTCTTCTAAATATAGAATTTTGTCATCTGCAAATAGAGACAATTTGACTTCCTCCTTTCCTAATCAAATACCTTTATTTCTTTTTCTTGCCTGATTGCTCTGGCTAGAACGTCCAATACTATATTGAATAGGAATGGTGAGAGAGGGCATCCTTGTCTAGTGCCTGATTTCAAAGGGAATGCTTCCAGTTTTTGCCCATTCAGTATGATATTGGCTGTGGGTTTGCCGTAAATAGCTGTTATTATTTTGAGATACGTGCCGTTGATACATAGTGTATTTAGAGTTTTTAGCATAAACGACTGTTGAATTTTGTCGAAGGCCTTCTCTGCATCTATTGAGATAATCATGTGGTTTTTGTCTTTAGTTCTGTTTATGTGATGGATTATGTTTATAGACTTGTGTATGTTGAACCAGCCTTGCATCCCCAGGATGAAGCCTACTTTATCATGATGGATACGCTTTTTGATGTACTGTTGCAATCGGTTTGCTGTATTTTACTGAAGATTTTTGCATCTATGTTCATCAAGGATATTGGCCTGAAGTTTCCTTTTCTTGTTGATTCTCTGCCGGGTTTTGGTATCAGGATGATGTTGGTCTCATAAAATGATTTGGGAAAGATTCCCTCTTTGTGGATTGTTTGGAATAGTTTCAGAAGGAGTGGTACCAACTCCTCTTTGTATGTGTGGTAGAATTTGACTGTGAACCCATCTGGACCTGGACATCTTTTGGTTGGTAGTCTATTAATTGCTGTCTCAACTTCAGCCCTTGTTATTGGTCTATTCAGGGTTTTGACTTCTTCCTGGTTTAGGCTTGGGAGGGTGCAAGTGTCCAGGAATTTATCCATTTCTTCCAGGTTTACTGGTTTGTGTGCATAGAGTTGTTCGTAGTAATCTCTGATGGTAGTTTGTATTTCTGTGGAATTGGTGGTGATATGCCCTTTAGCGTTTTTTGTTGCATCTATTTGATTCTTCTTTCTTTTCTTTTCTTTTTTATTAATCTGGCTAGCAGTCTATTTTGTTGATCTTTTCAAAAAACCAGCTCCTGGATTTATTGATTTTTTTGAATTTGTTTTGTGTCTCTATCTCCTTCTTAATTTTCTGTCATTTGATCTTAGTTATTTCTTGTCTTCTGCTAGCTTTTGAGTTTTTTTGATCTTGCTCCTCTAGCTCTTTCAATTTTGATGATAGGCTGTTGATTTTAGGTCTTTCCTTGCTTCTCATGTGGGCATTTATTGCTATAAATTTTCCTCTAGACACTGCTTTATATGTGTCTCAGAGATTCTGGTATGTCGTGTCTTCATTCTCATTGATTTCATAGAACAGCTTTATTTTGCCTTCATTTCATTGTGTATCCAGTCAACATTCAAGAGCCAGTTGTTCAGTTTCCATGAAGTTGTGAGGTTCTGAGTTTGTTTCTTAATTCTGAGTTCTTATTTGATTGCACTGTGGTCTGAGAGACTGTTTGTTATGATTTCCGTTCTTTTGCATTTGCTGAGGAGTGATTTACTTCCAATTATAGTTTTAGAGTAGGTGTGATGTGGTGCTGAGAAGACTGTATATTCTGTGGATTTGGGGTGGAGAGTTGTGTATATGTCTATTAGGTTTACTTGGTCCAGATCTGAGTTCAACTCCTGGATATGCTTGTTAATTTTCTGTCTCGTTGATATGTCTAATACTGACAGTGGAGTGTTAAAGTCTCTCACTATTATTGTGTGGTAGTCTAGGTCTCTTTGTAGGTCATTAAGAACTTGCTTTACGTATCTGGGTGCTCCTGTATTGGGCGCATATGTATTTAGGATGGTTAGCTCTTCTTGTTGCATTGATCCTTTTACCATATATCATGCCCTTCTTTGTCCCTTTTGATCTTTGTTGGTTTAAAGTCTGTTTTATCAGAGACCAGGATTGCAACTTCTGCTTTTTTTTGCTCTCCATTTGCTTGGTAAATCTTCCTCCATGCCTTTATTTTGAGTCTATGTGTGTCCTGGCATATGAGATGGGTTTCCTGGATACAGCACACAGATGGTTTTTGACTTTTTATCCAATTTGCCGGTCTGTGTCTTTTGATTGGAGCATTTAGTCCATTTACATATAAGGTTAATATTGTTATGTGTGACTTTGATCCTGCCATTTTGATGTTAGCTGGTTGTTTTGCCCGTTAGTTGACGCAGTTTGTTCATTGTTTCAATGCTTTTCATCATTTGGTACATTTTTGGAGTGGCTGGTACTGGTTGTTCCTTTCTATGTTTAGTGCTTCTTTCAGGAGCTCTTGTAAGGCAGGCCTGGTGGTGACGAAATCTCTCAGCAATTGCTTGTTTGTAAAGGATTTTATTTGTCCTTTGCTTATGAAGCTTAGTTTGGCTTGATATGAAATTCTGGGTTGAAATTTCTTTTCTTTAAGGATGTTGAATACTGGCCTCCACTCTCTTCTGGCTTGTAGGGTTTCTGCCGAGAGATCCGCTGTGAGTCTGAGGGGCTGCCCTTTGTGGATAACCCAATCTTCCTCTCTAGCTGCCCTTAGCATTTTTTCCTTCATTTAAACCCCAGTGAATTTGACAATTATGTGCCTTGGGGTTAGCCTTCTTGAGGAATATGTTTGTGGTGTTCTCTGTATTTCCTGGACTTAAATATTGGCTTGCCTTGCTAGGTTGGGGAAGTTCTACTGTATAATATCCTGACGAGTGTTTTCCAGCTTGGATTCATTCTCTCTGTCACATTCAGGTACACCTATCAAAGGTAAATTCGGTCTTTTCACAGAATCCTGTATTTGGAGGCTTTGTTCATTTCTTTTCACTCTTTTTTCTCTAATCTTGCCTTCTCATTTTATTTCATTGAGTTGATCCTGAATCTCTGATATCCTTTCTTCTGCTTGGTCAATTTGGCTATTGAAACTGGTGTATGCTTTGCGAAGTTCTTGTGTTTTTCAGCTCCATTAAGTCATTTATATTCTTTTCTAAGCTGTTTATTCTCATTAGCATTTCGTCAAAGGTTTTTTTTTAAGGTCCTTAGTTTCTTTGCATTGGGTTAGAACATGTTCTTTTAGCTCAGAGAAGTTTGTTACTACTTTCTGAAGCCTGTTTCTGTCAATTCATCAGACTCATTCTCCATCCAGCTTAGTTGCTTTGCTGGTGATGAGTTGTGATCCCTTGGAGGAGGAGAGGCATTCTGGTTTGGGGTGTTTTCATCCTTTTTGTGCTGGTTTCTTCCTATCTTTGTGGATTTATCTACTTGTGGTCTTTATGGTTGGTGACTTTCAGATGTGGTCTCTGAGTGGATGTCCTTTTTGTTGATGATCAAGTTATTTCTTTCTGTTTTTTAGTTTTCCTTCTAACAGTCAGGCCTCTCTGCTGTAGGACTGCTCGAGGTCCACTCCAGACCCTGCTTACCTGGGGATCACCTGCAGCAGCTGCAGAACAGTAAGGGTTGCTGCCAGTTTCTTCTTCTGTTATCTTCGTCCCAGAAGGATACTCACCAGATGTTAGCCTGAGCTCTCCTTTATCAGGTGACTCTTTGGATATACAGGGGTCAGGGAGCTGCTTGAGGAGACAGTCTGTCCCTCAGAGGAGTTCAAGTGCTGAGCTGTGAGCTCCATTGTTCTGTTCAGAGCTGCTGGGCAGGTATGTTTAAGTCTGCTGCAGTGGAACTCATAACCTCCTTTTCTCCCAGGTGCTCTGTCCTGGTAAGATGGGGCTTTATTTATAAGTTCTTGATGTGCTGCTGCTTTTTTTCGGAGCTGTCCTGCCCAGCAAGGAGGTAGACTAGTCAGAGTGTGCCAGCAGGGGCGTTGCTGAGCTGTCATGGCTCTGCCCAGCTGCTGTGTGAACTTCCTTGCAGTTTTGTTTATAGAGATATAGTTAGAACTGCCTTGGTAATGGCAGTCTGCCTCAGTAATGGCAGACTGCCTCTGTAATTGCGGATGCCCTTCCTCCAACAGAACTGGACCGTCCTGGGTCCAGCTGCGCTTGCTGCGAAACTCTTGAGTCCAGAGCATTTCAGATTGCTGGTCTTTGTTGGGGTGGAACCCGGCGAGCCAGATCATGTGGCTCCCTGTTTTAGCCCCCTTTTTTTCAGTTGAATGGGTGCCTCTGTCTCCCAGGCATTCTAGGCACCAGTTGAAATGGTTGCCCAGATTTGTGTGAGTTTTTGTGCAGAGACCCACTGTGCTAGTTGAAACAGCCCTGCTGGAAACTCATGGTGCTTTTCAGCCCAGGAATCTCCTGGTCTGTGGGCAGTAATAACTCGTATGGAAATGCGGTGTTTACTCACCCTCTGTGTTGTTCTGTGATAACCTGCTTTTTGCCAGCTAAAACTAACTCTCTCTTTCTCAGACTAAAAACTGTTCAGGCTTTATGTTAGCTTCTTGAGCTGGACAGTCTCCATCTTAGCTTCTTCATTTTAGTTATTTTCCCACCATTAAGTATGTAACTATAGTATGTAGCTGAGGCAGGCTGACACTGGGCACCTCCAGGAATGCATCTGTTGATTAGAGGCGGAGTTAAGTGGTACCAGCAGAGCCTGGGAATGCAGGTGCTGTTGAGCGCCCAGAGCTCCCATCATCTATAAGTTGTATGTCTTTCATGATCGCTTTACCCCTCGTTCCTGGCACTGTTTTATTTCTCATATACTAGTTTATCTTTTAACGTTTTTGCTTACTGTGCTTTTGTGAAAAATTTGCTTCAGCTAGGTTCCCCCTCCCTTTTAAAACTAGAGTATAAAAGATCACCTAACTTTTTCTTAGGGGCCAAGAGAATTTTGGGCGTTAGCCACCTCATAATTCAATCTCAGAGTGTGGCGCATTCCCTGACTCGCTCAGGTACAACAGTTTTCACTGGGAACTGCACTCCAGAGCTGTTGCTATTTGGCCATCTTGGATCTGCCCCCACTCTTTGTGTTCTTATTACAAATGCTCCTTCACTTAAGATGGGGCTGTGACCCAATAAACCCATTGTAAATTGAAACTGCATCTAATACGCCTAACTCCCCAGATGTCTTAGCTTAGCCTAGCCTGCCTTGAATGTTCTGAGAACACTGAGTAGTCCCATTTTGGCAGAAGGTAATTAGGTACAGTGGCATTATTGTCTTATTTTTCTGTAACTGCTCTAACAAATTACCACAAGCTTAGTGGCTTAAAGGAGCACACATTTATTACTTAGAACTCCATGGGTTACGAGTCCAACATGAGTCTCACTGTGCTAAAATCAAGGTATGGGAATGTAGGAGATTGGTCAGAGTGGTGGGAGAAACTGTAGGAAAAGGAGCAGGCCTTCTGAAAGGTCAGAAGGCTCTGCAAAGCTTTGGGGGAGAATAGCTGAAGGCAGCTTTCTATAACCCTGAGGCAGAGGGCAAGGAGTAGGTACAAGGGAGTATAGGGGAATTTATCTTAAACAGGCTTGTTTACTTATGTTAACCAGGATTGACCTTTGACCATCCCTGCAAGTGACTGTTCCCTGAAAGGGAACAATAAATGTTAATTACCTCCAGGTTGTGTTTGCTCCAGGCTTTCCGCATTATGCCTGCACTGAATAAAAGCTAGCAGCTCCAGCTTCTCGTGGCTGCTGTACTTTGGCCACTAGAGCTGGGCAGTCCTCTAGCTGCTCTTACACTGCATACCTGCGTCTGAGTACCCATTTCATCTGTTAGTTGGCCAGGGTCTGTGGGACAGACCAGGCATGGGCAGGGCAGCATTCCCTCTGGAGGCTCTAGGGGAGAGTCTGGTTTCCTTTTTCTATCTACGAGAGGCTGCTCACATCTGTAAACTATGGCCCTTCCTTCATCTGCACAGCCAGCAACAACCCGCTGAGTCCTCATATCACCTCACTCTGACCTCCTCTTCTGCCTTTCTCTTCTACTTTAAGAACCTTGTGATTAAAATGTGGACACCCAGATAATCTAGGATAACCTTCGTATTCCATCTGCAGCCTTAATTCTTCTTTGCCATGTAACCTAATGAAGTCATAGGTTCTGGGGATTAGGGTGTGGCCCCCTTTGGGGGTCATGATTCTGCCCACCATAGTTATACATTTGACGTGTTATTTCCCTATCCAGAGAGAGGGATATGGGAGCATCATCTGCACTTGGTTTACACCTGTTAGTGGCTTGCCCTTGGCTGAGATCATCTGGAAAGCTGGATCTGCCTTCCTGACAGTTCCTATGGCCATATTGGGGCTTTCTTAACCTTGGGCCTCTGCGACTTCTGGGATTGCTTTGTGAATGTATGTGCTCTGTTTTAGCACTCACTTCTTTGAATATTTGGGTTAGCACAGAACTTCCCTAGACCTTGCCCTGACCAGTCCTGGGGGCGTGTGCTACCAGTAAGAGGGTGGCACAAGTGGGCTGTGCTGTGTGAGCTCCCGTTAATCAACATGGAACAAATGAAACAGAACTACACACACGCACGCACGCACGCACATGCACATACACGCACATATACATGCACACACACATACAGGCATTTTTGTATGAGCATTAAACACACAGACCATAAAATCACAACTACCAAGCAAGTTGTTTATGTGTTTTGCTGGCCTCTCCTTTCAGCACCACCTACTGCCCCAGGGGTGGGGTTGGGGGTACTGTGGTGCAACCCTAGGCATGGCCATTCTTCTAAATATTTCAGGCTGGGCGCAGTGGTTCATGCCTGTAATCCCAGCACTTTGGGAGGCCAAGGTGGGCAGATCACTTGAGGTCAGGAGTTAAAGACCTGCCTTGCCAACATGGTGAAACCCCATCTCTACTAAAAATGCAAAAATTAGCTGGGCATGGTGGTGTGTGCCCATAGACTCAGCTACTTGGGAGGCTGAGCCAGGAGAACCACTTAAACCTGGGAGGTGGACGTTGCAGTGAGTCGGCATTGCTCTACTGCACTCCAGCCTGGGTGACAGCCAGGCTGTGTCTCAAAAAATAAAAATAAAATTAAGAAATAAACACTTCTCCTCTCACAAAATGAAGTCTAAAATGTGGTCATTGAAAATAGATAGATAGGTGCTGAGATTCATTATAAAGAATTGGCTTGCATGATTTTGGGGGCTGAGAAAGTCTTCGTAATCTGCCATTTGCAAACTGGAGACTCAGGAAAGCTGGTGTTGTAAATTTCAGGCTGAGCCTGAAAGCCTGAGAACCAGGAGAGCTGATGGTGGAAGTCCCAGGCCCACAGGCAGGAAAAGACCAATGTCTTAGCTCACACCGCTGGGTAGAGACAAAATTCAACTCTCCTCCACCTTTTTGTTGTATTTGAGCTCTGAACAGATTGGATGGTGTCCACCCACACTGGGGAGAGCAATCTGTTTTACTCAGTTCAGTAAGTCAAATGTTAATTTATTCCAGAGACACCTTAACAGATACACCTAGAAATAATTTGTAACCATGTATCTAGTGAGTAGAGCTGACACATAAAATGAACCTACATGAGTCCATCCTTGGTCAACTTGGCACCCATAAGCATCACCTTAAACCATACTTAATCCCTAGAATAAATATAAGAACAAGCTCATAATTGCACCTAATGTGATGCAACTCTCCTGCCTTCAATAAAAACTTCACCAACCCCTTTCCTAGAAAGAAGGTAAAATCCTTGATATCCTTCTCCTTGATATTACCTAACTAAAAATACTATGATGTAAAATTAATACTTAAATACCATGATATCAAGTCAAAATTTCTTATGTTACATGCTAAGGGAATAAGAGAAGAAAGAAAACAAAGCTATTTGCTTTATATATATATAATTAATTAATATAAAAATATAATGCACACAAACATATTCATAACAAAGGAATTAGGAAGTACTCATGACAATTACAATTCTTGTTTCCGTAACTGGTCACATGGCCATAGCAGGTATATATAACTACCTTCTTCTACTACTCAGTCTGTATTCTCTTTGCCTTCAGCAAGCATCCCAGTTGGTCATATTTATTTACCTAGGGGGAGTAACCCAAATCTTCATTCCTGAAGAATCTAGGCCATTAGTAGCCCTGCCTGGGTTGGGTTGTTGTAGTTATTTCTTGACCTTAATCATAGGTCATAGTAATACTAAAACATGCCCTAAGGGATCTCCTGTATTCCAGACAGTCTTCCTTACCTCCATTTTAAAGTAGTAGTCCAGTTTGTCTTTGATAGTCTGGAACAGTAATCTCAATTATCACTGTAACTTCCTCCTCACCTGTTCATTCACAGGCATGAAGAGCCCAAAGTGGCCAGGTTTCAGTCTTAACTTCCAGTTCAATGAAATCACAACAGTGATTCTCCTCTGAAACTACAACTTCTAGGTGAGTAGAATATAAGGTCACAGGTACAGGAAGTAGAACTTTTGCTAGTGGATTGCTAAGGGTAATAGTGAGTGGTGCTACCCCCCATTTCCACCTCTTGATTTCTGGATTCTTGAATCCTAGCTATGGGAGAAAGAGCACCACATGTTGGATGCTGACTCAGAGCTATACAGCCTTCTGGAGAACCTTATCCTCACCCTATAAGGTGTATTGCCACCTAGCTGACCCTGTAAATTAGTCTTCAAAAGGCCATCACACTGTTCTACATATGCCATCTGCTTTAGGATGGTGGAAAACACGGTAACTTCAGTGAATTCCATGAACACAGGCCCAGTGCTGTACTTGTTTTTGCTGTGAAGTGAGTTCCTTTGTCAGAAAGAATGCTGTATGGAATACCATGACACTGGATAAGCATTCTGTAATTCCTGAATGGTAGTTTTGGCAGAAGCATTGTGTGCAAAAGGCAAACCCATACCCAGAGTAAATGTCCGTTTCACCAAGAACAAAATGCTGCCCCTTCCATGATAGAAGTGTTCCAGTGTAATCAGCCTGCCACTAGGTAGCTGGCTGATCACCCCCAGGGAATTGTGCCATACTGGGAATTCAGTGTTGGTTTCTGCTCCTGGCAGATTGGGCACTCAGTGGTGTCCATAGCCAGATAGGCCTTGGGGAGTGGAAGTCCATGTTGCAGGGCCCATGCATAACCTTCATCCCTGCCATGAGGGCTGATTTTTTAAATGAGCTCATTGGGCAGGGACAGAGTTATCTGAAAAAAAGAGCCTGACTAGGCTGGGCATGGTGGCTCACGCCTGTAATCCTAGCATGGTGGGAGGCCGAGGCAGCAGGATCACTTGAGGTCAGGAGTTCGAGACCAGCCTGGCTAACATGGTGAAACTTTGTCTCTACCAAAAAATACAAAAAAATTAGCTGGGTGTGGTGGCGTGCGCCTATAATCCCAGCTACTCAGGAGTCTGAGGCAAGAGAATTGCTTAAACCCAAGAGGCGTAGGTTTCAGTGAGCCAAGATCATGCCACTGCCCTCCAGCCTGGGTGATAGAGTGAGACCTTGTCTCAAAAAAAAAAAAAAAAAAGAGGCTGACTAGTATCTATAGAATGGGTCACCCTATTCACTTGATTATTAAAATTCGCCTCTGCTGATGTCACCCTTGGGTGAGCATTCACATGGGACACAAACATCTTCATCTTTTGCACATTCAGAGAGGTTTATCCATGTACCTCTTCTCCAGATTTCCTTGTCACCAATTTTTTCATCATGTGCTTTCCAAGTCCCTGATTATCCAGCTAAACCATTGGCCGCAACCCATGAATCAGTATATTATCACATGTCTGGCCATTAGTCCTGCCAAGCTAAGTGCACAACCAGGTGCAGTGGCTGAAGTTCTGCCCACTGGGAAGATTCCCCTTCACCACAGTCCTTCAGGGATGTCCCAGAAAGGTATATAGTGCTGCAGCGTTCACTTTTGGGTGCTGCCTGCATATCGTGCAGAACCATCTGTAAACCAGGCCAGAGTCTTCGCTTCCTCTGTCAGCTGATCTAGGGAACTCCCCATGAAACCACAGATGCGGGCTGGGAGAGATAAATCAACATGGCAGGAATAGGAACCGTGGGCATTTGGCCCACTTCTTATGTAACTTACTAGTGCCTTCAGAACCTGCTCGAGCCTGATCACAGATACACCACTTCCATTTGATGAAGGAGTCTTGCTATGTCCACCCAACTTTATGGCTTAGTGGGTCAGAGAACACCCAGATCATGACTGCTCAAGTTGAATGGCAAAGTGATAGCCCATGGTCAAGCGTTCAGTCTCTACTGAAGCCCAATAGCAGGCCAAGAGCTCTTTCTCAGAAGGGGAAGTTATCTGCAAATGATGGCAGGCCCTTGCTATGAAATCTTAGCAGTCTCCACTGTGATTCATCTATAGAGAACTGCCAGAGCCTCCAAGCAGCATCCCTATCTGCCACTGACACTTTAAACACCACTGGATCTGCTGGGTCATGTGGCCCAAGGGGCAGAGCAGCTTGCACAGCATCCTGGACCTATTGCAGAGCCTTATCTTATTCTGGGCTTCACTCAAAACTAGCAGCTTTGGGGATTACTCAGTAAAGGGGGAGAGACACACCCAAATGAAGACTATGTTGCCTCCAAAATCCAAAGAAGCCTCCTGGGTATTATGAGCCCTTTATTTTGGTTGTAGAAACGGCCAGATGCAAAAACATCCTTCACCTTAGAAGGGCTATCTTGACATGCCCCATACCACTGGACACTAGAAATTTCACTGAGGTAGAGGCCTCTGAATTTTAATCAGATTTGTTTTCCACCCTCTGACACAAACGTTTTACTAATAAGTCTGGAGTAGTTGCTACTTCTTGCTCACTAGCATAATGTCACTGGTGTAATGGATCAGCGTGGTACCTGTGGAAAGGAAAGGCAAATGAGAGCCGTTCAAGCTAACTAATGACATAGGGCTGGAGAGTTGCTGTATCCCTCCTGTAGGATAATGATGGTGCATTTCTGACCTTGCCAGTGGAAGCAGACTGCTTCTGGTGGGCCTTATTTACAGGAGAGGAGAGAAGGCATTTGTGCTTTTGTGTTTGTCTCTGTATTGCCTTGAATGGTTAAAGAAAGCATGTGTATATGCACAATGGAATATACTTTTCAGCCTTAAGGGAGAAGAAAATTAATCCTGTTGTTTTCAACAGCATGGATGAACCTGGAAGACACTATGCTAAGTGAAATAAGCCAGTCACAGAAACACAAATACTGCAAGGCCCTGTGTATATGTGGAACCTAGAAAAGTTGAACTCGTAAAAGTATAGTAGAGTGTTGGTCACTGGAAGATGGAAGAGTGGATGGGTGAGGAATGGGGAGACATTGGTCAACAGGTGTGCAGTTTCAGTGAGATACGAGAAATAAATTTTACTAATCTGTTATACAGAGTGGTGACTATAATTAATAATAATGTACTGTGTATTTCAAGATTGCTAAAAGAAGGCCAAGGCAGGAGGATTGCTTGAAGCCAGGAGTTTGAGACCAGCCTGGGCTATATAGCAAGACCCCCATCTCTACCAAAAAAAAAAGTTAGCCAGGTGTGGTGGCTCATACCTGTAGTCCTAGCTACTCAGGAGGCTGAGATAAGAGCAAGCTATGATCACGACACTGCCCTTCAGCATGGGTGATAGAGCGAGACTGTCTCAAAAAAAAAAAAAAAATTCTAAATGAGTAGATTTTAAATAATTTCATTACCCAAAAAATGTCAAGTATGTGAGGTGATGAATATGTTAATTAGCTTGATGGAATCATTCTGCAATGTAAACATATATCAAAACATCAAGCCTGACCCACATAGGGAGACCCCATCTCTCCAAAGGAAAAAAAATTACTGGATTGTGGTGGCACACGCCTGTGGTCCCAGCTACTTGAGGGGCTGAAGTGGGAGGATCACTGGGTCCCAAGAGGTCAAGGCTGCAGTGAGCCAAGATTGCACCACTGCACTGCAGCCTGGGTGACAGATTGAGACCTCATCTCAAACAAACAAATAAATAGAAAAACTTCATATTGTACCCTATAAATATATACAATTATTTGTCAATTAAAAACAAAATTTAAAAAATCTTACTAAGTCAGTTGAGTGAGAATTCTTCATACTTGGTATCTGATCAAATTCTTTATCCCTCACCCTCAGCATCTGATCACCCTGGTCTACCTTCATTGAGATGTCGAGTAGATTTAGCAGAATCCAGCCCTACCCCTGATGTTTTCATCCACTGACCGTCCCCTAACAACCTGCTCCTTGGCTGTAAATCCTCACTTGTCCTTGCTGTATTTGGAGTGAAGTCCAGTTCTAAGATTCAAGAGTTCTAAGAGTCCTGAGGCCTCATTTCTTCTATTGCAGTAGTTCCTGAATAAAGTATGCTTTTATGGCTCTAATTACTGTTAGGCTCTGGCTTTCTTTACCTCTTATATTTGTAGAATGTTGACAAGCCAGAATGTTTTCGAATGAGTGAGGCCAGCCAGGAGACTAGAGGATCCTGCTGTCATGTGGAGAACCATGGAGGAGTAACAGGCTTTAGTGCAGAAGCAGAGACAGGGAGGCAAGAATGCTGTCTTCACATGCATCTGGCTGTGCAAGAAGAGAAAGGAATTATATAGCAAAGGATCTGGTCATCCTGAAGACTGTCAGGACAGCTCTTACCAAGTAGGAGTGAACAGGAACTGGTTTGAACTTAATTTTAAAGATGAAGTCAATGCTAAGAAATGGGCCCCTTTCCTGCATGCTCTGTATGCTTCTGGGACATTTTCTGTGGGATCATCCTGGCCCTCTTCCAGCGGGGATGCTGGGGGAAATGCTGCAGGGGATGCTCACTGTGGCCCATGTGGCCCATTTGACCCATTGTGCTGCTCAGCAAGGATGCAGATGCTTTCCACTCATGCTTGAAACCAGCAGGCAAATGGAGCACTTAGCCTCCCACCTAGCTAGGCACACATTTCCTGTTCCCTTAAACTGTTTTTAACTAGAAGCAAAGGCATTGCTTTGAGTAGCCAGACTTGGGTGTGCTAGGTAGGTACTTGGATCTCACTTGATGCAAAAAAACTGGTGGTTTTAACTGAACAAATACAGAGCACCTACTATGTGCTAGCTAGAGAGCCAGATGCTGGGAACCAAGACAAGAACTGGGTATATTGACTGTCCCATGGAAGCTCACAGTCTTGTTTTGGGAAGATGAAAAACACATAACTGACTAAATGAGGAGACTGACAATGCCAAGTGTGACAGTGATGTGGGACACAGGAGAAGAAGGGGTCCTGACCGAGGAAGGAGTTCCCAGTGAGCTCCACAGAAGGAGTGATACTCTCCAAGTGAGACTCCTTAACAAGAGAATTCCCTCTGCCTGCATAGACCGGATAACAGGCTTAGTAAAAAAGAGACTTGTTATTCAGATAGGGTAGGTGCTACAGATCTAAAGTAGTAGAGGTTAGGGGATGTGTGTTTTTGTTGTAGGGAAAGGGAGTAATGTCAAGACTATGGGGCACCTAGGTGTAGCAATGCTTTCATTAATTCCGTATACTCCCCTCTGCCTTTCTGATAGAACTCTGCTTTCATTTGGTTAATACACCCTTCACACAGCCATGCCCTTCACGACAGCATGGCAATTTCATTCCCTTTGGCAGTAACTAGTTTAGGCATGAACATTCAGTGCAACTGTGGTCGAGAAAAAGTGGGGGAGAAGTGAGAAGAAGTGTTCTAGAGGACTTCTGGGAAAGGCTTTCTTATTGTCAAAAGAGACAGACTCAAGGATGGAAAGTCTGTTCTTCTTCTGGACAGCATTGTGTCTGGATGTGATGCTGCCAAAGGGGCCACCATTTCACTGCCTTGAAGGGAGTGAGTCCAGGGGCAGAGCCTCAGATTAAAGATGGCAGAGCACAAAGATGGAGAAAATCACGGTCCTTGAAGATGGCATTGAGCAGCTGAATTTGCTTATCTAGCTCTGGAATTCTTACGTTAAATAGTATGTGTCTTTAATGTTATTTTGAGATGGGGCTGTCTATTACATGCAGCTGAGAGCATCATACCTTAAACAAAGGAAACTGAGAGAGGACATTCAGAGGGATATCACACACCCAGGACTTTTCCTGAGTGTGAATGTCCCTCCTCAAAATGGATTACTGCTAGTGGGACAGCCAGCCATCTTCTGCCCTCAAATGTTTTCTAGCCTAAGCCCAGATGGGGGCAATCAATTGGGAACTTCTCTATTTTAGGCAAATTCCTTTTTTTCTAAGACAAGCTGGAATTGTACAGGAGAATTATTAACTGTCACTTAATGTATTAAAATCTGCTGCTACTCAGCCCGAGGTCTTGCTACACAGAGCTGGCCAAGTGAGGAGCTGCTCTATCACCAACCAACACCTACAGGCAAAGTGTCTGCCTTTGAGACTTAAAATTTCATGCTGATTTTTGAAAACCCTCTTTGTCCCTCCCAATGAGCAGCACACAAGCCTCTCATTGTAGCTTAGTTTTAGTTGGAAGAGAACCACCTATATTTCTGGTTCCTTCTGGGGCCTCCAAGAGTGAATTCTGGGTAAACCAACGAGCCTATATTTAATGTGGGGCCAGCTAACATACCCTTTGCATTAAGTTTAAATTCATCCAACACTTAAAAAATATATGCTGTGGTTAAAAGACAAACAACTTTTATTTAGAGAGGTATCTGGATGCGCAGGATTTCACCTCGAGAAATCATTTCCTCCCACGCAGCACCTGGCTCTCAGAAGAGCCTTAACCTAGGCTGGAATATTTGTGTACTCTGCCTGCATGTCAGTATCTCCGCCACACTTTAATGCAGCCAATAGAGATCTTGTTTGTTTTTAATTACTCACATTATTACAATCATTAATTTTTTTAAATTACAGAATTTTGGGAAATTGAAAAATAAAGTCAATCTAATCACTTCATCTGATGCATCAATGAATTAATTTCATCCTGATCTTCCAGTGTTATCCACATACAAGTATATTTGTATGCTGCAATTCTAGTATTCATACATTTTTGTCTCTTGAGTTTTTTCATCTTATTAAATTAATAGACTGCCCATGTTGCCACGATGTTTTTATAATAATTTTAATGCTTGCATAATAGGATCAGCAAGTAGATGGAATGGAATAATCTAACTTTGTAAGAAACACTGGTAGCAGTTTAGGGAACTGCTGTTTCTCTCCTCCTTCTTCTCTTTTGTTTTGTTGCCCATCTCTCCATTGGGATCAAGAATTCAGAAATGAGTGAGCCCATCCCCCAGCTCCAGGGGCAAGTCCTGACTGGTCTAAGCCTATCATGGCAGTTCCATTTCCCCTGCTGGAGATTGGCTTAGGTGTCTGCATGTGTTGCTAGTTTGCCAAGGGACATGAGGGGGACTTCTGGGCAAAGCTTTTATCCTTGTAAAAAGGGACATGTAGGAAGAGATGTTCCCCTCCTTCCAATGGACACCATTGTTTCTGCATGTGGTGCCTGTAAATGTGGCAGGCCAGTGTTACCCAACCAAATCAACTTTCTCTCCTGTCGGTAAACATTAAGGCCTATTGTAGGCTGTGGCTATAAATTAGCCTATTATTAGAAAAACTTCACTTTCTTGGCATTGGGGTGCTTAGACTTGGAACTTTTTTCTGGACAGTAGGATTTTTCACCTTAGCAAACGTGAGACACCAAACTCTGAGACACTTCCCCAGGGTCTTACATTAAATGTCCTGTTTGTCATTGATGTGAAAGGATGGGGAATAAACTGGGTCAGCCAAGTTGCTGTTCTTTCTGTTGTCCCAAGTGAGTCAGGGCACAGTCTGATCATTGGAGATGAGCTGACAAGTGTGACTCAGAGCCAGAGATATAGAAAGAGACAGGATGCTGGATCCCTAAGATGCCCTAGAAAGCGCTTCATCCTGAAGGGCCAAGAGCCCATAGGAGACAATAGTCTTCTCAGGTGAGGAACCCTTCCTCTAGACCTAGACTGCAGACTTGCACTATTGTTTTTCTTTAGTTGACCCAACTTTTGGATAGGCTGCATTCAGACTCAGTCCACAACCCTTAGGCTCTTGTAAGACTATAAGATTTAGGCTAAGAAGACCTGGATTAAGATTCTAGTTCTATTATTGGATCAATTTCAGGATAATTGTAATTTTGGGCCACCTTTTCTGATTTTCAGTTTGTATAACTATAAAATGAAGTTGGTGGAAATATCTCACAGAATTGTTGGGAATGCTAAGTGACAGAATATGTATGAACTTGAGTGTAGCAATAGCAATTTATGGGCCACTTACTATGTGTCAGGCTCTGTGAATAAAAACATAAATAAGAATTGGTTCTTGTTCTTAACAAGCTTACAGTCTAACAGAAAAAACAGTTTATAAAGTATTGGCAATTATCACTACTACCCAGGATCCACATATTTGAAGGTCAAGTAAGGATTTTCTCAGTGTATGATTGTCTTAGTCAGTTTGTGCTGCTATAGCAAAATGCCACAGAAAATACAAAATTTACATTCACAGCAGACATTTATTTCTCTCAGTTGTAGAGGATAGGAAGCCCAAGGTCAGGGTGCTGGCAGGTTTGTTATCTGGTGAAGGCAGCTCTCTGCTTCCAACATAATGCCTTTACATCCTCTGTAAGGGACAAAAGCTGTATTCACACATGGTGAAAGGTAGAAGTGCTAAAAGGGGATGAGGGCTGTGGGAAGCCTCTTATAAGGGTCTTAATCCCATTCATAAAGGAAGAGTCCTCGTGACCTAATCATCTCCTAATGACCCTACCTCTTAATACTGTTGCATTGGAGATTAAGTTTCAACATGATTTTTGGAGGAGATACAAACATTCAAACCACAGCAATTATACATGAGTTACCTATTGCTGTCATCCCAGGGCAAACAAGAATGCAAGACTGCAAGAATGCACATTGCAAGACCTCTATGGGCTAAGAGCTTTCTGCAGGGCTGGGCGGGCATTTCTTTCATGACTTTCTTTTTAATGGCTAAGCTTCGGGCAATTTTCCTTTTGAGCTGAGGAATGATGACACCCTGTTTCTTATTCCCAAAGCTTCATATCTAGATTGACAAGAGCAGAAATTGATGAGGCTGCAGGAGTCTGGAGTGGATGGAGAGAGGTCACAGGTCCTTCCCTTCATGGGCTGCATAGACTCTGAAGGGATATGTTGCACCAAAGGGAAGGATCCTTCTGGATGATACCCTTGGTGTCAGCTCCTCTTCTTCCCACCAGCTGGAGACAGGCCCTCCGCCTCGATAAAGGAAGAATAAAGATTTATTTGTTTAGCAAAAGGATCTAGTCAGCGTTGTTTCAAATTAATTTTTTAAAAATTCAAAATCCATTTTTTTCACTGGAAATAACCTGGACATGGAATATATAAAATGGATAACCATGGAGTGCTCTTGGTTGACGCTAGTTTTAGGAAGCAGGGTATCCTGCCCATTCAACCCACCCTCTCCACAAAGACCCTCCTCTCCATGGAGACCCTTCAGACATCTTGGTGGAAGCCACAGGGCTCTGAAGAACACAGTTTGACTAACTTCAGCCGGATGGTGTAGGTACGGTTCCTGTGTATAAGAACTGTTGAGGTTTCCCAGCCCTAAGGAATCTCCCTGGCCAGCCACCTATTAGGTGCCTGACATTCTATCTCTTGGGGGATTTAGAGGTTTTTGATCTTTATAAAAATGCCATCATAGAAATGTAAGCTTTTCTGTAAAAATTACAACAAGCCCATAACTAATTTCTTCTCACATTCACTCATCCATTCATTTATTCAGTGCATACTTATTTTGAGCATCTACTCAGTGCCCGATATTATTCTACATATTGGAGTTATGGTTCTGAACAAAACGGTCAAAAGACCTACCCTCTTGAAGTCTGCATTCCAGTAGGAGGACAGTCACTGACTGCTAGACCCTAGGGGATTGGAGTACAATGCTGGAGGCAGACTCTGCCCAGAATATGTTGCAGACATGCTGTGCTCATTTCCATGCTGCTGGCCCTACTCATCTGGAACTAAACAATGTTCTGAGTTGAAGCAGCTTGGCAGGACACTTTGGACTAACACTGGAGTCAGTTGGTTTGTACACTGTCTTAAAGCCCTTTGGGTTTGGTTGTAATGACTTGGCCCACGTTGGGGCACAGAAATGAAGAGCTGGGAGGAGTAAGGAGAGGCCACTGGGGACCTCACTTGGATCTAACTAAAGGCTTCTCACACTTTGCTACACATTAGAGCATCTTGGGAATTCTCAGAAATCCAGATGCTCAGCTACACCTCAGACCTATTAGGTTCTCTGGTGGTGGGTCCTGGGCCTCAGTAGCACAAAAGACTCCTTGGGTGAGTACAGTGCACAGCCAAGATTAAGAACCCCTGAGCTAACTTGGATAACAGATCTATGTAAGATTCTTCTCTTGCTGAAAGTTTTCCTGGGCTATAAACACATTTGGACAGTGTATTAGTCCATTCTCATGCTGCTATGAAGAACTGCCCAAGTGTGGGTAATTTATAAAGAAAAGAGGTTTTTAACTGACTGATAGTTCTGCATGACTTGGGAGGCCTCAGGAAACTTACAATCGTGACAGAAGTTACCTCTTCACAGGGTGGTAGGAGAGAGAATGAGACAAAAAGGGGGAAGCCCCTTATAAAACCATCAGATCTCATGAGAACTCACTATCATGAGAACAGCATAGGGGAAAACACCCTCATGATTTAATTATCTCTGCCTTGTCCCACCTTTGACACGTGGGGATTATTGCAATTCAAGGTGAGATTTGGGTGGAGACACAGAGGCAAACCATATCGCTGTTCTCTATCGTTGGCCTGTATTGGACTCATCTGGGGAATTTGGTGAAACAGGCCAAGCCTCTCTCACCTACATCAATGAGCTGGGGCCTCTGAATTCTTTATCTGCTCTCCAGGGGATTCAGGTACATACCAAAATTGGAGAAACACTGAGTAAGGGAATGTCTGACAGCAAAGAGTACAAGAATTACTGGCCAGAGGCAGCTCACTGGTCTGTGGCCTCTTGGGCCTAGAGCCAGGAAAGAAAATAAGTATTCCTATAAAGGTTTCACTGTTGTGAAGCTCTACCTTCTACATTACTGCATTGGAACATAATGCCTTGTAAGGTATTATTTCACAGATGTGAAAACTGAGGCACAAAGATAGAAAGCAACTTGCCCAAATCCACATGGAATTCAAACCCTGATGTGCCTGACTTCAGATCCTGGGGAGACAGAGTTCTGGTTCTCTTCTGTGACTTGGAATCCGTTACAATGAGCACTAGAGAGTTTCTGTCATCTCTTAACTCAGATGACACTCTGATTGTCACTTTAGAAGTGTCATCAGAAGTTCATGCTCCGAGACTATCCTGTGCTCACAGGAAACTGTTCCTTCATTCATGCCCCTTTTGTTCTCCTGGGTCAGGCTCTCAGCTCCCTCCTTTATCCTGGAATCCTGCAATTAGCCTAATTGTAAATCTAATGAGCAGATTTTTCAGTGTCATAATGCAGTTTGGAACTATATACCCTTTATGGTCTGCATCTACTTCCCCTTTCCAGTACTTCTGCAACTACAAAAATCCTATATTGACTATAGAGATTGTGTAATGTTTCCTTTGATTTGAAATTCTACATGACCTAAGTACTTTAGGCAATTATCTATGAACATCTAAACTAAGAAATGGGGCAAAAGAGTGGAAGATTGTTCCCATTCCCATTAAAGAAGGCATTCTCTTTGTGTTTAACATGGGCAAGATAAAAGTCTGTTTATTAGACTTTAGACACATATTTTCAGAACACATTTATTGTGTGCAGCAAAGTTCAACTCTATTTTGTGCCTGTACATACAAGTATCAAAGGAAGAGCCTTCATTCCTAGTTCCTGACAAATATGAAATTGCTTTCAAGAAAACGCATGCAAAAGCAATTACGATTATGAATGGCTTTGGCAGCCACCATCTTACATTATTAATTTTGTAATACAGTCCACCTCCTCTTCATTCATATTTGATAGGAAGCCTGTGTGGTCAAGAAGGAAGCCCAGTGCAGGATTTATGAAGTTGTTTGTAAGGTTTCTGGTGGTGGTTGTTCTGCATTCAGGGTTGTGCTCTTCCTGCCTTCCATGACCTTGCTTGCCTTTGAGATAGCAACTGCTCTTTTGGAATTCATCAACAGGCATGATCAGTAACAAGCAGGGTGTTATCTGAAGGAATCAAAATAGGCTTTGAGCATCATTTGGAATCAGCCATATTTCCTCTGCAGTGGCAAGGTGCTGGGAGTACAGAGTATTCATGGGAAAGGGTCTCTGCCATAGCCTCTGATGAGAATGAATCATATTAGCTGCAATACCCAGCATTTATATCAAGCTCAAGTTCAAGCTAAAGCTAAAGATTAATACTGTTCACAAGGTGTTTCCAAACCTATGATCTCATTTGAACACATGATAATCCTTAAGGATTATGTTTATTATTTTTGTAATAAGGATACACTTATTGAATTGCTTATACCTAACTTCTTGATAAATGGAATTGTTAGGTATTTCTTTTGGCCTAAGGGCATCGTAAAAAAAAAAAAAAAAGAAACTCCTGAGATACTGAGGACAAAATGAACCTAGAATGTCTGAAAGCTTCTGGTGTAATGAAAAACCCTAATGGTATTGCATTTCTTTTCTTTTCTTTTTTTTTTTTCCCCCAGAGGGCTCTGTACATTTATTTGAAAGGCTTTTAAACTCTAAGACTGAAGAACTGCCAGAGGGATTTTGCTGCTGTGACCAGATGGCTAGAGAGACACTTTCAGGTGGGGGGATTTCCTAGCCCTTCTGAGCCACAATTGGTTGTCCATGACCAGATTTGTCCCTGAATGCACACAGGTTGGCCTGAAACAATAGGGTAATGAGTCACCCAAGAGTGGATAGTGATTGAACTGGGTGTCTGTTATTTCCAGGCATCCAGGGGACAAAGTGATAACCCATGTAGTCCATCTGTCTCTGATAGAGAAGACAAAAGCACCAATCTCTGTTCGGTTTTTTTACTCAAAGATCTTTCTTCAGTGCCCCTCTACACACCTTGCCTCCAAGAAAAAATATGGGCAGCCTGGCATAGTGGGTGGGACTTGGTCTCTGTGTCAAATGTTGGCTTAGCTCCTCAGTGACACACACTCAGCTCTTTCCTGTTCCCTGGTGCTGCCCCATTCCAGAGATGCTCTGGTGTCCCTCCTTACTGGTCACCATACTGAGATGATGGGGATCATGGATGCTGCCCAATGGTAAAGATAGGTATGAGGTAAAAAGCATTCAGAGAAGTCTTAAGTGCCTGCCATTTCTACATTTCCACCTAAGGAAGCAACCCCAGAGCAATCTCTTGGCTTTGTTGCCAGGCTGTGAGTGTTGGCTGATCCTGGTGCCCTGGCCACAACTGGGGGGGATTCGTGATTAGCCAGTTGCTCACTGCGAATGCGGGATGGGACTAGAAGCAACTGACATTGCACTGACATTGAGATTTAGAATCAGATATTCCTGGTTCAATCCTGCCTCTACCATGTACTAGCTGTGTGACTGTGAAAGTTATTTAACTTATCTAATATTTGTTTTCTTCACTTGTAAAATGGAAATAATAACAAACCACCTATGACAATTCATTGAAAGTGCTTTGCATGGTGCCTAAACTAAGCCTTACTTATATGGTAGCAATTGATCATCATCATCATCACCATCTTAGTGGAAACAACAAACCTGTGAGGTAGGGTGAAGAGCAGTTCATCCTAATCCGCATTCTGCAGATGTAGAAACTGAGGCTTGGAGAGGTTAAATCTGACTTGCTTTGGGTTATATACACAAGTACAGCTGGGACTTCAAACCTGGGTGTTCCTTAACCTGGCACCCCTTGATTGCACCCGGTTGATGCCCACTTCATGGGCCTCTCCTTCCCATCTCCTGGCCCACTCTGACTGTGGAGGTCATAGATAACCCTTCCTAAGATCATGTGTGTGTCCTGTCCAGCCTCCTGGATCCTTCACAGCAGACAGCCAAGTGTAAGCTGGGACAACTCCAAGCAGGAAAAGGGATGTTGGCTGGATGCGGTGGCTCACGCCTGTAATCCCAGCACTCTGAGATGCCAAAGCAGAGAATTGCCTGAGCCCAGGAATTCAAGACCACCCTGGGGCAACATAGTGAGACCCTGTCTCTACCAAAAAAAAATAAAAATTAGCCACATGCCTGTAGTCCCAGCTACTTGGAAGACTGAGGTGGAGGATTCAGGGAGTTAGACCATCTATGTGTCTGTTTCTCTGATTAGGCCATAATCCCCTTGAGAGCAGGAACCATCTCTCTAAATAACCAGATATTACTTGTCACTTTGTTCCTTCATACAGAACTAAGGGAATCAAGTGAAACATGGAACCAAGATATTCTAGATTTGTGCTGGAATTTGTAATAGATGTGTGTTGTTTTGTGGCTCCCAGCCTTCCAAACTCCTGTTTTTCAGGAATCTTTCATTGGTGACAGGCACAGTCCTGTCTCCTACTTCAGAGTGCTAAGAGGCCAGACATTCCCTTTTCTTTCTCTTGGCCTTATGTGACCTATGCTTGGCCAACCGGATACTCCCACCTTGAACTTTGAGTTTTAAGAGTCTCACAGAGACAAGGGCTACATGAGACATTCATTGGTCACTTGTGATTCATGCAGGAGCAGTGGGTAAGCTGAAGGCTCAGTGAAGGTCTCTAGGAGCAGCTGTGCCAGAATAAGTGATCTAACCCAGCTATTTCAGTGGCCCCACCTGGGGTGTGTTTTGCCACCTAGTCTCCTAGTTTCCTGACTACTTTTTGAGCATGGTTTTCCATTTTTCTTATAGATTTGGAGACCAGCTTAATATCCTATTAATAAATGCCTTCTTTTGCTGCAGCAAGTCAGAGTAAATTTCTGTTTTTTTTCTTTGTCTTTGTTTCTTGCAACTGAGAACCTGATTGATTCAGGTCACAAATAATAATAAACACTGGTTTCCACTCACCAGGGACATATCACATGCCAGGTGGGGCACTGAGTACTTCATATCAATGATATTTAATCCTCACCACAATCCTGGGTGAGAATTATTATTCTTCTCAGTTTGCAAATTAGACTCAGGCTCTTATGAATAATGTTGCTGTGAGTATTCTTGCATATGTCTTCTTGGCATTCATGTGAACACATTTCTGTTGGGCATATATTTAGGAATGGAACTCCCAAGTCATAAAGCGTTGATATGTTTATCTTCATTAGCTAATACTCAGCTGTTTTCTAAAGTTTTTATTCCCACCATCACTTGTGTGAGATTCTGGCTTCAGTAGATGAATGAATCTTGGCCAACATTTGATATTGTCTTTTTAATATTAGTCCCCATGGCAGGTGTTTAGTGGTATTTCTTTATAGCTTAATTTGTGTTTCCATCATGCCCGATGAGGTTGAGCACCTTTAAAAATGTATTTAGGCCAGACACGTTGGCTCATGCCTGTAATCCCAGCACTTTGAGAGGCCGAGACAGGTGGATTGCCTGAGGTCAACAGTTCGAGATCAGCCTGGCCAACATGGGGAAAACTCGTCTGTACTAAAAATACAAAAATTAGCTGGGTGTAGTGGCCTGCACCTGTAATTGCAATGACTTGGGAGGCTGAGGCATGAGAATTGCTTGAACCCAGAAGGGGAAGTTGCAGTGAGCCAAGATCGCACCACTGTACTCCAGCTTGGGCCACAGGGTGAGACTCCATCTCAAACAAAAAATTATTAAAAAGAAATATTTAACAGATAGTGCAGAGAATTCCCATATACGCTCTCCCTCACACAACAGTTTTTCCTGTAACTAACATCTTGAATTGGTGTGGTACATTTGTTATAACTAATGAACCAATACTGATACATTACTGTTAACTGAAGTTCACAATGTGTATTAAGGTTCACTGTTTGTGTTGTATAATTCTGTGGGTTTTACCAATGCATAATGTCATGTATTCACCATTATAACATCATGCAGAATAGTTTTACCACTCTAAAATTCTGTGTATAACCTATCCATCCGTTTTCACATCCACCAAATCTTTGGCAACCACTGATCTTTTAACAGTCTATAGTTTTGCCTTCTTAGGAATGTCCTATAGTTGGACTCGTACAGTAAGTAGACTTTTCAGATTGGCTTCTTTTAGTTAGTAATATGCACTTAAGGTTCCTCCATGTTTTTTTGTGACTTGATATTAATTTGTTTTTATCACTATTTTTTATCATTTTTAGTAATCTATTTTTGGGGTTAATATCCACAGTTTGTTTATCCATTCACATATTGAAGAACATCTTATTTGCTTCCATTTTTTGGCAATTATGGGTAAAGCTGCTATAAACATTCATGCGCAGGTTTTTGTGTGGATATAAGTTCTCATCTCATTTGGGTAAATACCAGAAAGGGTCATTGTGGGGTCATATGGTAAGAACATGAACAGGTTATATATATATATATATAATATATATATATATAATACATATATATAATATATATTATATATATAATATATATTATATATGTAATATATTATATAATACATAATATGTATTATATATATATATATATTATATAATACATATTATATATTATATATGTAATATATGTATATATACATATTATATATAATACATATATGTATTATATAATATATAATATATATATATAATACATATATATTATATAATATATATATATTTTATTGCGTTTTAGGTTTTGGAGTACATGTGAAGAACATGCAAGATTGTTGCATAGGTACATACATGACAATGTGGTTTGCTGCCTTTCTCCCCCATCACCTGTATCTGGCATTTCTCCCCATGTTATCCCTCCCCAATTCCCCACCCACTGTGCCTCCCTTAGTTCCCCGCAACAGACCTCAGTGTATGATACTCGCCTCACTGTGTCCATGTGTTCTCATTGTTCAACACCTGCCTATGAGTGAGAACATGTGGTGTTTGATTTTCTGTTCTTGTGTCAGTTTGCTGAGAATGATGGTTTTCCAGGTTCATCCATGTCCCTACAAAGAACATGAACTCATCGTTTTTTATGGATGCATAGTATTCCATGGTGTATATGTGCCACATTTTCCCTGTCCAGTCTATCATCGATGGGCATTTGGGTTGGTTCCAAGTCTTTGCTATTGTAAACAGTGCTGCAGTGAACATTTGTGTGCATGTGTCCTTATAATAGAACGATTTACAATCCTTTGGATATATACCCAGTAATGGGATTGCTGGGTCAAATGGAATTCCTATTTCTAGTTCCTTGAGGAATCGCCACACTGTCTTCCACAATGGTTGAACTAATTTACACTCTCACCGACAATGTAAAAGTGTTCCTATTTCTCCACATCCTCTCTAGCATCTGTTGTCTCCAGATGTTTTAATGATTGCCATTCTAACTGGCATGAGATGATATCTCAATGTAGTTTTGATTTGCATTTCTCTAATGACCAGTGATGATGAGCGTTTTTTAACATGAACAGTTTTTTAAGAAACTGACAAACTGTCTTCCAAAGTGGCTGTACCATTTTTCATTTCCATTAGCAATGAATGAGAGTTCCTGGTACTGTCAGTTTTGGGATTTTAGCCATTCTAACATGTGGGTAGTGTATCTCATTGCTTTCAATTGAAGTTATCCAAGAACATAAAAATTTGAGCATCTTTTATATGCTTATTTGCCATCTGTATATCTCCACTGATTGTTTTCTTAGATCTCTCTCCTTTAAAATTGGATTGTTTTCTTATTGTTGAGTTTAAGAGTTCTTTCTATAGTTTGAATAAAAGTCTTTTATATGATATGTCTTTTGCAATTCTTTTATTCCCCAGTCTGTGACTTGTCTTTTCATTCTCTTAAAAGCAGCTTTTATAGACCAGTATTTAATTTTAGTGAATCCTATTTACAGATTTTTCTCCATAGATCTTACTTTTGATGTTGTATCTAAAACCCCATCACCAAGCCTAGATTTTCTCCTATGTTATCTTTTAGAAATTTTATAGGTTTGCATTTTATGTTTAGGTTTATGATTGATTTTGGGTTAAATTTTGTGCAAGGTATAGGTCTGCATTTAGATTTATTTATTTTTTATTTTTGCATAGGGATGTCCAGTTGTTCCAGCACTGTTTGTTGAAACATTATCCTTTCTTCATTAGAATTGCCTTTGCCCCTTTGTCAAATATCAGTTGACTCTGTTTGTGTGAGTCTATACCTTGGCTCTCTCTTCTGTTGCATTGATCTGTTTTTCTATTTTTTCACAAATACCACTCTTTCTTTTCCCCTTCCTTCCTTCCCTCCCTCCCTTCCTTCCCTCCTTCTTTCCTTCCTTTCTTTTTCTCTCTCTTTCTTTTTTTTCTTTGTTTCTTTCTTTTTCTTTCTTTCTCTCTCTCTCTCTTCCTTCCTTTCCCTTCCCCTCCCCTGCCATTCCCTTCCCTTCCATCAGTCTGTATCACCCAGGTTAAGTGCAGTGGGGTGATCTCAGCTCACTGCAACCTCCACCTTCCAGGCATAAACCATCCTCCCACCTCAGCCTTCCAAGTAGCTGGAACTAAAGGCATGCACCACCACACCTGGTTAATTTTTGTACTGATGGAGTTTCACCATATTGCCCAGGCTGGTCTCAGACTCAAGAAATCCACTAGACTCTGCCTCCCAAAGTGCTGGGATTACAGGCATGAGTCACTGCACCCCACCTGCACTGTCTTAATTACTGTATCTCTAAACTAAATCTTGAAGCCAGGTTATGTCAGTCCTCTCCTTCTCCTTCATTGTTGTGTTGGCTATTTTGGGTCTTGAGCTTTCCATGTAAACTTTAGAATCCAGTTTATCAGTACCCACAGTGTACCTTGCCAGGACTTTGGGAGTGCATTGAATCTATAGATTAATTTGGAAGAACTGGCATTGGTGAGCACTTTTTGATTTGTTTGCCATTTGGGTGTTCTTTTTTTTTTGAGGGGGGTGGTGATATACCTGTTCCAATCTCTTGACCATTCTTATTTTTCTTATTCATTTGTATACATTCTTTATATATTCTGGAAAAAAGTCATTTGCTCTTATATACATTACAAATATCTTCTTTCATTCTGTGTCTTGCCTTTTCAGTCTTCTGAATAATGTCTTTTGAAAAATAGAAGTTCTTAATTTAAGCTTTGTTCAATTCATCTTCTTGGTTATATTGCATGACTTGTTCAAGATCCCAAGATTACAAATAAATTCTCCTTGTTATCTTCTAGAGTAGAGGTCAGCAAACTTTCACTGAAAAGGGTCAGATAGTAAATATTTTAGGCTTTGTGGGTCATATAATCTCTCTCATAACTACTCAACTCTGCCATTATAGTGTAAAAGCAACCGTAAACTATAGGTAAACGAATGGTTGTGTCTGTATTCCAATAAAACTTTATTTATCGAAACATCCAGTAAACCATAGTTTGCTGAACCCTGTTTAGAGTGGTGCTGTCCAATATAACTTTCTTTGGTGATGGAAAGGTTCTGTACGTGCAGTAGTCAAGAACTGTATGTGGCTATTGTGCACTTGAAATGACACTAGTGCAACTGAGAAACTGCACTACTTTTAGCTGAGAAACTTAATTGTATTTAGTTTTGATTAATCTAAACATTTAAATAGTTACATAGACTAGTGGCTACTATATAGGATAGTGCAGTTCCAGAAGCTTAGTGTTTTATCTTTTCTTTAGAGCTATCATCCACTTGGAATTGATTTTCATGTATGGTGGGAAGTAGGGAATAGGTGGCTATCCAGTTTGCCAAAAACCATTTATTTAAAACACTGTCTTTTTCCCATAGCTCATCAGTGCCACCTTTGTCTGATATTAAGTATTTTACATGACTCATTGTGTGTATTTATCGATCCTTGCACCAATATCATAACATCATGAAGAACACTATTAGAATTGTGGTGGGGGTTGCAATGAGTCTCTAGATCAATTGAAAGAGAGTTGACGTATTTACAGTTCTTACCAAGGATAGGATTTATGTTGCCACATACTTAGGTCTTATTTAATATATTCCTTAATAAGATTTTTATCATTTTCTGTATGAAGAGCTTCCATTTTTTTTGGTTAACTTTTTTCCAGGTACCTATATTTTTGCTATGGTAAATATCTTTTTTTTTTAATAAAAAAGTCACTTTTTGCCTGATGCTTGTATATAAAAATGAAATTATTTTTGTCTATTTTGGACTGAGCAACCTTACTAAATTATCTTAGTAATTCTAATGATTTACCTGAGAGTTCTTTGGAATTTTATTTGCAGACAGGCATATTATCTGCAAATAATGATAGTGTTGTTTCTTCCTTTAAAATACATATGTTTTTCATTTTTAATCTTCTGTACCATTTAGGACTTCTAGTTAAGTGTAGAATAGAAGTTGGTATTAGCAGACATCCTTAACTTGCTCCTGATATTCAGGGGAATGCTCTCAATATCTCAACATTAATTATAATGCCCTCTTTAACTTCTTATAGAAGCCCTTTATCATGTCAAGCAAATGCCCTTTTATTTCTAGGTTGTTAAAGTGTTTTTGTTTTTAACATAAAAGTAAGTCAAATTTTTTCAAATGCTCTTATGCATTAATTGAGGTTATCATAGAAGTTTTCTTTCAACTGCATTTAGAATAGTCCAATTTCTAATAATTGCTAAATTCTTACTCAGTTTCAAGGGTCCCCAAAGACCTCCTTGATCATTCCCTGGTCCCCCATCATAAGGCACCCCTTTTCCTCTCCCTTTATTTCATAGTCTCTTTGAAGATGGGAACCATATATTCACTTATGCATCCCCCAATGCCCAGCACACAAGCACATAGTAAATGCTAACAAAATGTCAGTTCAATTATGGAGTGAATCATTCTTATGGCATTTTATAGCTTTGATTTTGTAGTTTCATATCCACATTTTTTCCCTCCTCTATACTGAAAGCTTTCGAGGTTAGAGTCCACATCTGATTATTCTCATTATTCCTCTGGGACTCAATCCAGGGCCTGATTCAGAGCCCTGTTCACTGATGGATGAATCCTTGCTTTCCTTGGTAAATTCCGTCATCAAAACTGTCCAACCAGACATCCAAGAATAGTCATCTCTCTTAACGGTCCCCTCTGCAGAAAGAGAGGCTCACCCTCAGGGAGCCAGGCCAGTTGTGATGGCTAAGGGCAAAGGAATTTGTTCCTTTGCTGGGATTAATTTCTAAAAAATGGTTTTGCAATAGCCTGGGTTTGACTGACTAGGGGTAAAGGAAGGAGAAAGAAGCCATAAGGAACATTCCTTCACTCTAATGAAACTGAACCAAGGACAGGGCGATAAGCCCTGTCAGCCATTGATGGGTCTTTACTCAGCCCTTACTTCATGCCGTGCCCCATTGCTAGGCATTGTAGGGGTGAGAGAGACACCTGGCCTCTTTCCTGAATGCTTAGTATTTATTTTTCACCTTGGAAACAGAAATTTCACATTTGACAAGTTAAACAATATGGCAAGGCCATCTGTTTACTCATTCATGCGTTTATTCTTCCATTCATTTATTCACATAGTATTTCAAAGCCCCTGCTATGTGGTAGGTATTGTGCTAAGCACTTGGGGATTCAGGATTGAAGAGATGCCACCCCTGTCCTTAGGCTGAATGAGGGAGTTGGTTAATTAAACAGCTCCAGTACAGTGAGAGAAATGTGGTGGTCAAGGTATGTTTTCAAGTGCTGGATTGGGGGAACAACAGGATACAGTGAATCTCAGAGGGATTAATGAATAGATCAGAGGACATGAATTTGGTGTAGAAGTTTATCATAAAGATAAGAGAGAAGGATATATGAAAAGTTGTGGAGACTGGGAGAACACAGGAAGTTTGATGACTGGCATGACTAGAGTTCAGGAACAGGATGGAGGATGAGAAAATCCACTGGTGGGTGATGGAGAAGAAGAAGAAAGCCAGAAAGGCCGGCAGGGACCAGGCCCTTAACTCACAGTGAGAGGTTGTGGGAGCCTTCACCTAAAGGTATCAGAAGTCATTTAAACATTTCAGCAGGGAGTAATGTGATCTGATTTGTGTTTTAGAAAGTTCCAAATGGTCAGAGCAGAGAGAATGGGTAAGGAGAGAAGAAACTGGAATGAGGAAGGCAAATGAAGAAGAGTGTTTGAGCTGAGCCTTGAAGAATGGGCAGAATTGACTGGGTAAGAATGAGAAAGTGTGGCATCCCATGCAATGGGGATGGCAAAACTCCTGGTATAGAAATTGGGAAGCACTGGGAGGTCAAGGGACCAGTGAAGAGATCAAGCTGATTGGAATCCAAGGAAGGTCATAAAGTTTGGAAGTGGGTGGCACACACTAGGGGGGCATCTGAGCTCAGAAGCCTGTAGAACCAGTGAAAAGGAATCACGCAAAGACTCCAAAATTTTAGAAATTGGAGATATAGCAGAGGGTAGTGGGAAGAGATCAACTGGAGATTTAAAAAATCCTAGATTCTAGACTCTACTTTGACACTAACTTGCTACATGAGTTTGAGCAAATTATTTCTCCTCTCTAGGTCTCAGTTTTCTCACTTGTAAAATGAAAGTGCTGACCTAGATCTCTTCTAGCACTGGCAATTTAGGATGCCAAGCACTAGCCTCTATCCTTCCATTCCCAAGTGTTTTCGCATTTGCCCCAGGCCATCCCAAACCATGCTCACTGCCTCACTGCAGCCTGCCAACCTGCATCTCAGCAAGAGGAAGCAGAATTAGTGGATGAGACAAAACAAGACAAAAATAAGCATAATATAAACCCTTAAAGAGGGAAGGAAGGCTATTAGAACATGAGGCAGGGAGAAGCAGTGATGAAGATGATATCAGACAAGGAAAACCTAATTATTGAAATAACAGACTCAATATATACATTGCACAACAGAAAGGAAAAGCTGAGAAATAATGTATCTGTTAGCCTTTGCTATGTAACAAACCACTGCTAAACTTAGTGGCTGTTTATTACTGCTCATTGTTCACATGTCACATAAGCAGTACTATTGATCGGTCAGACTCAGTTGATCTCAGCCTTGCTTATGTATCTGTGGCCAGCTGGAAGGTCTGCTAAAGGTCAGCTGGTTTGGGATCATCTCATTCACATGTCTGACAATTGTCTGGATGCCAGCTGGGACAAAGGAGCTGACCAGGCCACATGTCTTTTAAGATTATTCAGTAGACATACCAGGGTTTGTCTACATGGTGCTGTGTTTTTTAATGTGTCCCCTCCAAAATTCATGTTGAAATTTGATCTCCATTGTGGTAGTCTTATGAGGTGGGGCCTTTGGAAGTTGATTAGGCCATTAAGGCCCCACCCTCATGAATGGCTTTAGAGAGGGTTTACCTTTCACCAGGTGAGGACAAAAAGGTAGCACCTTGAAAGCAAAGAGCAACTCTCACCAGACACCAATGGGGAAGCCTTGATCTTGGACTTCCAGCTTTCAGAACTGTGAGACATAAATTTCTATTGTTTCTAAATTACCTAGTCTGTGATATTTTATTATAGCAGCTTGAGCAACTAAGACATATGGTGATATCAGGATTCTAAGAGAGAGACTGGAAGTGTACAAATGGTTAGAATATGTCATAAGGCCAGCCAAGAGTCAAGGATAGGGAAGTAGATTCCACTGGTGATACAGTGTAACCCTACAAATGTCATAGACAGAGGAAGGAATGAGGGATTGTGGAATTTTTTTTCCCCAATCTACTGAATTCTCTCGCCAGAGTTATTCACATTCTTTGCAAATGTAACTATGCCTACCCCCTATTCCAGTACCCCACAAAATTCTCATTGAACTATGACATCAAACTTGACGTCATGCTTGGATCTCATGATCTCTGTCAATTTCCAATGAGACTTTTCAAATGTGGCTCCTCTTCTCTTGAAGACCTGTGAACCAAGAAGATAAGTTATTTCACCCACTCATCACTAAAATGCATTGGTGAGACAGGTAAAGTGTAGATGTAATGAACATTTTTTTCAGAAGGAGGAAATAAGAAGCAAATAGCACTCACTGGTCCATAGCACTACTGAAATCCATCTGGGCTAATATTAACAGGTCTTTCTACAGAAAAGTAGGAAATATTCCTTGATTAGACCTAGGCTGTGTTCCCTGGGAGTGACTTCCCAGTCTATTTTTTACTTCTGGCTTTTGAGGCCACTCTTTGAAACTCCTAAGACTAACCTCATTTGCAGCTAGGTAGCTTTCTCAATTTGATTTCTATTTGTAGAAGGTTGGGGACCAGAGGCCCTCTTATATTTTGAACAACCTTAGATCTCAGTCCAGATCTTAATGTAGGCTGGTAGCATGTTTACATGTTCAGCTCCATTAAAAAAACATGTGGGTTTCCTATAAATCTGACTTGAGTCCCACCTATTTGACAAAAGTCACGCCCCCAATTGTTTTTGAGATATGACCCTCTTTTTAGACTTATTCACAGCTACTTTGGATTTGTCCAGACAGCTATAGGATGATGTCCTTAAGTTCCTAGATTTTTTTTTTTTTGGTCTAAAATAAAGGATCTACTTAAGATGCAAAAACTTAATTCTGTTGATTTAAACAAAGGATGTCTGTAGTGAACGTTGCACAAATCTTCCCCTGGCTTAAAAACCACCTGCCTGCATCATGACAGTTCCTTTGGTCATTACTAAGGAGCAATGGCATTCAAAGCAGGCTCATCCTATGAACAGGTAGTGTAAGTATTGCCTATGAAGTGTGCTAAGAGAGGCACCAGGAAGATTCCACCTCAGATTCAAAAATCTTCTTTGTTTCTCCCGTGCCTTAAGTTCCTTCAATACAGACGGATTGCTTTTGGGCAATTGCATCAATTGCCTTAATCTGTCACAGAGGATCTACCATGCATGGCCAATGTCATGGATAAAGTACCTTAATTACCTTGCTTAGAGCCTTGCCCTTAGTAAGTGCTCAGGATATCTTAGTTCCCGCCTCCCAATTCACTCCTACTTTTCCTGAGGCTTCTCTCTTGCAATTTATGTTACACCACAGGAAGGAACAGATTAAGGCTCTATCATCTCCATGTAAGTGAGTTTGTTGGTTCGTTCATTGAACAAATACTTATTGAGTGCCAATTCTGTGCCAGGCACTGTTCCAGGCACTGGGGCTATATTCCTGAATAAAGTCCCTGGCTTTATGGAGCTTACAACCAAGTAGGGGGCAGATAGATAGAAAATAAGTCAACAATCCATAAAATAATCACAGACTGTGATAACACTAGGATGGAAACAATGTGAGGGGGCTGAGACTGGGCAGCTGGGGAACCTTGTATGACTGATGATAGCCAAGAATGAGGAGGAGGGAAGGGAAGTCTGGAGAGGAATGAGAAAAGGAGGCTGAGGATAAACAGGCTTTCTGTGCCTCCTCCACGATTTTGCCCCATGACTGCAGAAAGGACACTTTAGTTCAAATAAACAAATAAATCTAGAGAAATATGATCTGTTAGAGCAAACTCAACACATTTAGTCATGATTCCCTCAAGGATTGGAGCAATAGACTTGGGTGTCAGGAGCCCTCAGTTCTAATGCTAACGTAGCCCCCAACTCCCGGTGCGTCTTTGAGCGAGCCTCCTCCTCTCTCTAGATGTCGTTAAAGTTCCTAGATTTTTTTTTTTTTTTTTTTGATCCTGGAGTCTATAGTGAGTAGGATAGGTCCTGGAGTCTATAGTGAGTAGGATAGGTCCTGGAGTCTACAGTGTTTTCTGACCACCTATGGCTTGATGAAATGACCAGCACCTTCCATGGGAGTTATACCACAGTTCCAGAAGGCTTATGCCTCTGTCATTGCTGCCCATAGCTGTTAGAATTCCTCCTTCTCTGCCCAGCTGTGCAGTTCTCTGTCTCACTTCATTGGGTTCCAGCTCTAGGCCATCTTTTCTTTTAAGTGTTTAGTCAGAGTCCAGAGAGTTGGCAATTCACAGTGCCCCTGGTGCAATGATGATCTGGCCTGAATGCTGGTCCAGAAAGTCATTGAACTCTTAGTTTAATCGGAATGCTTAGGGAGTGCCATTTTCTGTGCATTTAAAACATTCTCCTCCAAGAATAAGAACAAGCAATCACAATAAACATCAAAACAAAAGCCACCATTTATTTAGTGCCTACTATGTGTCAATGAGCTAAGATCAGTGTATTTTATCCTTACATCAGTTGTAGGAAATTGCCACAATTTCATAGATTAGGAACGTAAGCTCAGAGACTTTAAGCCAGCCAGGTGTGGCAGCGTGATCCTGATCTATGAACATCTAACTGGAAGTCCAGTCTCTACCATCACGCTGTTTTGCAATTCTTTTCACCAGTTGGCATGGAAGAAGAGCAGGAGGACCAGGTAAAGGGGGGATTTGCCTCTCTCTGACTCTCCTTGTCTGAATCTTCCCTTTTTGCTGGGCTTCACCAGCAAAGGAGTGTTGCTATTTTGAGGTGACTTTATCAAGCTCGCCTAGCAAGACACTCCTGGGGAAGTATTGCTCAACCGTAGCTGTGGTCACAACCTTGAAGCTGACATCTTTCCACTTTCCTAAAGCCATCAAGTAAAGTAGAGGCCTGTTCTTCACATAACTGCCTAGAAGCTGGTGACAGAATTCACTTGGACTTCAAATACAGACCCAGCTGTGCTTAGATGGCACCATAGCCATGGGAGGCAGGAAACAGGAACCAACATTAAGGGTGTGATTGTGCCAGGTCCCTTTAGGAATAAACCTCCCAAGAGCAGGGACGTTCAGCCATCAGCCATCTCCGATGATACATAATTCAAGCAACACTATTGTATTCATCTCTACATCTAGACCTTCAATCAATCATATGTATATGTCATGGGGACAGGACTCTCCAAGATATAGCCCTTTCAGCTGATGTGAATTGGATGTTGGGATATTTCAGTGACACAGAACCACACTAGAGGAAGTTGAGGGGCAGGACAGGGCTTGGAATTGGCCCTTCTAACAGCAGAACAGTGTCTTCCAGCTTCAGACTCATTCCACTTCTCCATTCTCTTAGCCCAGTGTCAGCTGCATCCAAGGCTGGTTCTGTTCTTGGTCAAAGGACAGTAGCCAATGGCAGCAGGGGCTATACTCTTAGAAGAGAGACTTTTTTTTTTTCCCAAGATTTTATATTAAGAGACTTTCTTAGAAATCCCCCCAGGAAGCTTTTCCTTGGACTTAATTGACCAGAAAATTAGAATAGACTCTCCATCATGGTTTAGATCAAAGCCCACATACCTTCCCTGAGTCATGCATGAGTGGTATTGAGAGGTTAAGAACTGAACAAATTCAGGCTTTGGTAAGGATGGAGTAAGATGGCGGCCCAAGAGGCAGCCAACAGTGTCCACAGTTCAATTCCATGCTGGTCTAGTTACAGAAATTCCAAATTCCTGAACTTAGACAATTTGGACCTGCACGTGAACTTATGAATTAACCTGTGACTCTGTGGTGTGTAGTGGCTTATTCTGAAATTTGGGTGCAGGGTGTGAAGGTCATTTTACCATAGCCCAGGCAGATGGAGAGGAAGTGACGTGGTGAGCTGGCACTTGGGACAGTATCTGGGAGGGCAGGACAGGCACTTGGACACGTTTTTCTCAAAGCTTAGGCCTTAGTTCATCTGAATTAGAAATACATGATTGGGGTGGGGACAGTGAGATGGGGTGGGACAGACCTTATATTATAGATTCATAGACCTTGTGTTCAGACTTTTGGGGCAAGGGTCCAGGAAGTTGCATGTTTGACAAACTCACTAGGTGATTCTTAAGCACCCTGGACCAGAGCTTATACTGAGCTGTAGAGACTTGACTCTAGAAATATAACTAAGAGGGTAAGTCTAGGGCAGGAGTCTTCATCACAATTCATCAAGTAATTGGTATCTGGGGCCTAAGGTGAGGGAATTGGTCCCAGTATAGTGACAAAGAATCTAAGCCAGATTGAATTGTTTTGGGTCAGGCCAGGCAGTGGGTGATGATATTTATTCATTGCATTTTTCAACCAACATTTATTCAAGTTCCAGAAGATACAGATCAAAAAGTCCCAGTTTCAAACAGTCCCAGCATAGTGTATTGGGGAGATGCAAACATGTGGACAGGCATTCACAACATTACATGACAAGGGTCATGGTGACACACAGGAGCTCCGGGAGCACTCAGGAGAGGCCTAGTCCAGTCTAGTGGGGTGGATTAACTTCCTAGGGCTGCAAATCAACAAATTGTCACAAACCTGGTGGCATAAAATCACAGAAATTTATTCTCGTACACTTTGGGGTGAGGGTCCAGGTCTAACTATATTTAGGTCTAACTATATTCCACCTAGCACCACCACAGCATCCTCCCAAATGGTCCCCCTGGAATCCATTCTGCACAGCGCAGCCAGAATGCAGTTCAAATCGTGTGTATAGGCAGTTAGCCTCTCTGTCTGTTTGCTGGCCCAGCCAGCTGTCAGCTTGTTGGCAGCCTCTGTGATATCTGAGTGCCTGTTTGGGACCCAGGGAGGCCCCAGTAGCATTGGGAAGCCAGCTGCATTTGTTGTTGACTCTTAGAACACATTATACACCAACAGCATGGCAGAAGTAGAATCCAGGGATGTGGGATGGGAAAAAGAGAGCCATCTACACTTCTCAAATGTCTTGTGGCTGTTGACTCTGTGAAGTAAGCTTCTTCCCAGAGTCCTTTCCTGTTTCTGCTCTTCCTTATCCTCACAGGAATGTTGAGGAATTCAAGAGACTCAGATTGCTAAAGCTGGTACTTAGGTGAGCAATCTGAGATCCAGAGGGTAGAAGTTCTTTCTTTCAGAGGAGCTGATACTGATTATGTGACAGTCTTGAGTCCCCCCGTCAGAACCCACTGCTGCCTTCTTCAGGGTCTGGTCTCTGATACTGAGATGATGATCACAATTGTTATCAATAACGTACTGTCTTACAATCTTAGGAGGTTCTTTACACCTTCATATTTGCTCAGTCTCCAAGCCCATCTGTAAAGTATGAAAAATGCTGTTTGTAGCTGATGAATCAGGCTCAGGATCAGGGATTTGCCTAAGACCCAGGCCCAGAACGCAGATCCTCTTGACTTTAAATCCCGTGATCCTCCTTGTCCCTTGCAGCTTCATCACAGGGTTGCAGGGCTCTGGGTTACAAGGCCCAGTGCTGATGACACCTGGATGGCTTGCTGGAGACTCCAGGACCTTGCCACAGGCCACTGAGTACTGCTGGCCACTTGCCCGGTGGCTCTATCAGAAAAGGGGGGAAAGCCCCACAGAAAGGCAGGGAGGGGCCACAAACACAGGTGACTTCTTTTGTTTTTGACCAACTCTGGCCTATCTGACAGAGCAAAATGCTTTGCTGCAGCTGAGAACATGTTTCTTGACCTTAAGAAATAAGCTCTTAAGCTTTCAGCTTTTAAAAACGAAGAGCAAGTAATGCATTCAACAGACATCACCCCATCACTGAGGTCTTCCCTGTCATCCATCCTGAGTCTCAAACCATCTGTCTTTGAGCCTCCATGGGGAGGCTTGCCCAAATCCTGAGTCTCAGCCTGGCATATACATAAACATTTCCCTTACCCCTACCCAAAGATTAAGGCTCACTCATCTTGTACCTTGCCCATTCTTCACCACAGAGCTGGTCTGTCCCTACCAATTCTTGAGCCTCATCCCAGCCTTGACACTAACTGCATCCCTCACCCAAATACTAAACCTCAGTCCATACCAGACCCCATCTTATTCCTCACCCCATACCCAAATCTACCATAATCCCTGCCACCAACAATCCATCCCTTACCCAAACCCAAAGACCTAACTTTACCCCCATTACACCTTCATTTCATTCTTGAGCTTCAGGGTTAGGGGTGAAGGGGCTTACTGTACACATCACCAGGAAATTTCATAAATGCTCAAAGGTTAATCATTTCTTTTTGAGGCTCACAAAATAAGCGTGACTGTCACTTTGTCCAAGAGTCAAAGTGGCTGCATCAAAACAACACTGCCTGCAACTGAGGCCAAGGTGTGAGAAGATACTGTGCAATCTCCCTCTGCAGTCCTATTATTCTCTGATCAGAAGGAGAGAGCTGTTTTGCATTCAGTAAATTGAGCCACCACGTGAGTGCTACAAATGGACCCTGAGACAAGTGTTGCCATTACTTTATATAATGACATGGTGTTGGAGCCACCTCTGACAAGGAAAATGCAGGAACGAACCATTCATCTTTTCAAGCAAACAAGAAAGGTTCATCTTCAGATCTGCTACCTTTCTGTAGGAACTTGGTATTTTCTATCTTTCCAATTGTTCATTGGATTGTCCTCCCCATGCTTTTCTAAATGATTGACTTTCCAAAGCACTTTGGCTCCCTAAAAATGAAAGGGGTCTGGAAATATCAGGTGTGCTATAGTTGCCCCTAGCAGCACCATCGGCTAGGCCAGGCGACTCTCATCTCAATGTGTCTACATTAACTCTAGCCGTCTTTCTTTGGAAAATTGTCAGCTTGATTAGAGATGGGTCCCACACTGAATTGGAGGAAAAAAATCAGTCATTATATTTTTTAAATGAATTTTTCTTTTTTTGTATCAGCCCCAAGTTAGATTTTTAATTCGCAAAAACTCCCAAGAAATTTCAGCCAGTGTTGTAGCTAGACCAAAGCTTGATTTAGATTGGCACACTAAAACTCACTCCTGCTTTTTAAGTGCTGTACACTGTCCAAAATCATGATGCTATCCATCCCTCACAATATCCCTGTGTGGAAGGCACTCTTATCTGCTTTTCACAGATGAGGAAATGGAGGCTCAGCAACTTGTCCAAATAATGGAGGTTTTCTGGTGCCCCATCTCCTGAGCACAGACCTGCACTCTTGCGAGCATGGTGCTAACTGCCCTGGGGGGGGGGGCAGTTAAAGCCCAGGAAGGCCTGGTTGACATGTCAGATATGACTGCCCTGGAAGAAGCAATGTCGATATCAGCCAGGACATGATGACACATTTAGAAATTCAGTTCACTTTGCTCTTACTAAATAGCTAGAGGCTTCGTGTGATGGTAACTGAATATCCAGATTTTTGACCCACTCCTTTTTCATCTGGGTCATTGTTAATATGTGATCTTCTGTAACAAAAAGAGCCCCATGCTTGTTCTCCATTATCTTGTTTAATTCTTGCAATAACACTTTGAGAGATGGATGCTATTATCCTCATTTTACTAACAAGAAGTTAAATAACTTGCCTGAGATCGCACAACTTCAGGGCAGAGTCAAGATTTGAACAAAGATCTAGATTACACTTACTCACTATAGTAGACCTATTCGTCTGTAAGTCAGAAGAAAATGAAATTCTAGTCTGAGCCTTTTCTTTTTAGTTCTTTGTTCTCAGATGAATTAACAAATTCATTGAATGTTTAAAACTTTTTTTTTTTTTTTTTTAAAAAGGGTCGCACTCTGTCACCCAGGCTGGAGTCTAATGGTACCATCTTGGTTCACTGCAATCTCTGCCTCCTGGGTTCAAGCAATCTCATGTCTCAGTCTCACCAGGGCTGTGACTACAGGCGCATGCCACCGTGCCTGGCTAATTTTTGTATTTTTTGGTAGAGACAGGGTTTCACTATGTTGGCCAGGCTGGTCTTAAACTCCTGACTTCAAGTGATCAGTCCATCTCAGCCTCCCAAAGTGCTGGGCCAACAGGTGCAAGCCACCCTGTCTGGCCGAGTTTACATTTTTAGACAACGGATGAGCAAGCAACTCAGTTTTAACGCCTGACAAATAAGTAAATTCCTTCATCTCATGGATGAGAATCCATCCATAAACAAGTGAGTTGGGCAAGTTTTTCTCCAAGGTTCTTTCTAGAGCTCATATAGTGTGAGTCTGTGATGTTGACAGTTTAGTGTTGCAACAGAGTCGTGCCCAAATCTCTCAGATGTGCATCTAGGTTTTCACAATGTCAAAGGTGATCTCTCCCACACTTCAGAGAGGTTCTCTAAATTCACCACCTGGGAAAGTTATTTATCTCCTCTATGTACTACTTTTATACAGCTATCTGATTTAATCCCTAACACCAACAACTTGAGCTGTGTTATTACCATCTTAAAAATGAGATAGGCTGGGTGTGGTGGCTCACGTCTGTAATTCCAACACTTTGGAAGGCCAAGGTGGGTGGATCACCTGAGGTCTGGAGTTCAACACCAACCTGGCCAACATGCTGAAACCCTGTCTCTACTAAAATTACAAAAATTTAGCTGGGCATGGTGGTGCACGCCTGTAATTCCAGCTATTCTGGAGGCTGAGGCAGGAGAATCGCTTGAACTTGAGAGGCAGAGGTTACAGTAAGCCAAGATCACGCCACTGCATTCCAACCTGGGCGACAGTGAGACTCCATCTCAAAATAAATAAATACATAACATAACATAACATAATATACATAACATAACATAAAATTAAAAATAAAAAAAAAATGTGAAAATGGAGGCTCAGTGATTCTATAGCCACTTGCACAATGTCCTACAACAAATATAAGGCAAACCTGGGTCTTGATGTTAGAAGAATCAACACAATAGCTGCTGCAACCTAGCATGCACTGTGGCAGTAGCTCGCCCTGAGAGAAGCTGGCTTAGCCTGACAGTGCATCAAGATCATTCACCCAGGCTTCTGGAAACACAATTCAGAGACATTTGGTGGAGTCACAGGTCACCTGCCTCTTCACAGACTGTCTGAGATTTGTCACACTAGATTTTTTTTATTCTCCTTGCAACCTTGTCTGTGAGTCAGCCCTTGTCATATGGTAAGACAGACTAGCATGAAATGGAGCTGTCTGGGTGATCTTTTGGAACCTCTGAGATGCCTGTTGCATGACACAAGGATACTCAGTCTCCCTGAAGTCCACCTGTCTCAGGCCAAGAAATGAATGCAGCTTCAGGAAACAAATGTCCCCACTACTTGAATGATGTCACTTGCATTTCCTGTAGTGTGATAGCCTCTCACTCCTGACAGGTGGTGGTCATACCTCATCCTGGGCTACATCACTGTCCTTGTAAAGAAATGAGGGTGAAGCAAGTCTTCATTTCCACAGTGAAAGAGCTTTCAGATAATATCTTTGCCATGACTAAAACCATGCATGGGAACAAAATAAGAGTTGATTTATCAAACATTCAGTAATTGAAGAAACAGAGTTGGGGAATATCAAATGACTATGTGGTAACCAATTCTAGTTGGTGGTTTAGATTTAGGTGGCTTTGTTTTCTCTTTGTAGCTGGAGGACCAGAGGGAGGACCTCGAACTTGGGAAGTGAGGACTCTGGTAACATGGCATCACATAGAAAAGAATGCAAAGGCCAGGTATTATTCTTACAGCTAAACCCTTTCGTTCTTCCTTTTACCTTCCAACTTCTTTCTACCTGACCTCCCCCAGGAAAGTCTTTCCGTTTTCCTTCACTGTGGATCAAGAAGCAATTGTAATCATGGTTAGCGCATGCTTTAATCATCAGGGTACAGACGCTTATCAAGACAAGGGACGTGGCCATTTCAAAGTGAAATTAGGTAATTCCTCAAAGTTCCCAGCCTTTCTTTTTAGAAACATTGCAAAAAAAAAAAAAAAAAAAAATCTTCCTACTCATTCTCCTTTAATTACACACAACACAGTTCTTCATAGAGTGGCAATATTCATAAGTAGAAAACAAAGTCTTTTTCAACATCATTGTTTCCAATGGATTTAGCTTCCACTGTGGTAAGAGCATTACTTTGCAAACATGTTTGAACAAAATTCTATGGTATTTTGACGACCTTCTTCCTTCTAGCTTTTGTGGGCTAGCCTGGGCATCTAATGGACATCTAGGACATTACTTCCTGTGGACATCGGGTTCTGCGTTCAACCAGTCAATTTACAAATGATTCTTTGGAATACAGCTTATCTGCTGTTATATGTAGAAAAACAAAATGATCATCTCAGTTTCTCAGATGTGGAAATTAAGAAAGAAAATCTGGAGTGTTGTAGCTCTTGTGTCAATGCAGTGGCACCTATTCCTTTTCCCTTCTTTCTCTGGACACCAACAGGGAGAAGCCACCTGCCCATCTTTGCTGGTCTTCTTGGCCAGTTCTTGTGTCCTCACTGAGAAGGAGCTGTGACTAGAGGCAGAGGCCAGGCCCACTTACTGTTTTTAAATGAAAATATAACTTGCATACAGGAAAGCGTATACAACTGAAATGTACAGCTCAATGAAATTTTGCAAATTTATACAGGTGTGTAACACCATCTACCTCAAGATGTAGAATAACACAGCACAGCAGCAGGCTTCCTCTTTGGTCCCCTGCCAGTCAATACTCTCTGCCTCAATGATAGCCCACTATTCTGACTTCTTTTAACATAGATTAGTTTTTGGTCCACTTACTTAGAAAGCTCTCTTAGGTTGAGGTATAATTAAGAAACAATAAATTGTACAGATCTTAACTGTTAAGTTTAATGAGTTGTGACAGTATAACCTGTGTAACCACTGCCCAGAACAAAATGTAGAACATCTCCATCACCATAGAGAATTCCAAATGCCTCTTCCAATAAATTCTTTTTTTTTTTTTTTTTGACAAGGTCTCACTTTGTCACCCAGGCTGGAGTGCAGTGGTGCGATCTCGGCTCACTGCAACCTCCACTTCTGGGTTCAAGTGATTCTTGTGACTCAGCCTCCTGAGTAGCTGGGATTACAGGTGCACGCCACTACACCTGGCTCATTTTTTTTTTTTTTTTTTTGGTATTTTTTTGTTTTCTTAATAGAGGCAGGGTTTCACCATTTTGCCCAGGCTGGTCTCAAACTCTTGACCTCAAATGATCCACCCACCTCAGCCTCCCAAAGTGCTGGTATTACAGGCATAAGCTCTATCTTTTCTTAGCAACTACTTTCTGATTTCAAACACTGTACAACAGTTGGGCTTGTTCTCAGATTTCATATAAATAGAATCATCCGGTGTGTACTCTTTAGTGTCTGGCTTCATTCACTTGACATATAGACATATATGTATTTTTAGTTTCACCTACAGTGTTGCATGTAGCAGTAGTTAATTCTTTTGTTCCCACTAAAGAAAGTTTTATTGGCTCAATTTCTTTGATTCAGAAGCTAACACCACAATAACAAAAATTTCAAATTCATATAATTTGATCCCAATTGTTTAAACAAAGCTCATATATACACACATACCACAGAGACAGTAAAAGATAAATACTGTATACAAAAAGTGTTACTGGTAGACTCTAAACAGTGAGAGATTATGGATGATTACTTTTCTTCTTTTTGTTTTCTGAATATTTTAGTTTCTACATTAGCATTTTTTTCCATTTTTAATTGTGGTAGAATACACATTTCAAGAATGTAACATATAGTGCCTATTTCTGGACTTGCTAGTCTTTTCTATTGATTTATTCACCTATCCTTATAGCAACATCACCCTATCTTGATTATTGAAGTTTTATAATGAGTCTTAAAATCAGGTAGTCAAAAGGCTTCCAACTTTGTTTTTCATCTTCAAAATTGTTTTGGCTATTTTAGATGACTTGCATGTCCATATAAATTTTAGAACTAGTTTGTCTGTTTCTTCAAAAGAGGTTGTTTATATGTGATACAGATTATGTTAAATCTATACATTAATTTAGGGAGGATGGAAATCTTAATATTGAGTTTCCAATTTATGAACATAATATATCTCTTCACTTAGGAATATTTTAATTTTGCAAAGGAACATTTTATAATTTTGAGTTTATAGATCTCACATACCGTTCATTAGATTTATTCGTGGGCATTTTATTTAATTAGTGTTTTGATGCTATTGTCAATGGTATTTGTTTTTGGAATATCATTTCCCAATTCTTACTAGAATGTTGAAATGGAACGTGTTTTTGTACATTGATGTTATGTCCCAAAACTTTGCTAAATTCACTTATTCTAATAATTGTTTAATAGACTCTATATGGTTTCTAAATCAGCTTGAGACATAATTGACATACCATTTAATTCATCCACTTAAAGTGTAGTTTTATTATATTCCCAGAGCTGTGTGACTGTCTCCACAATCCAGTTTTAGAGCATTTTCATCACCCTCACCAAAAGAAACCCTGTGTGATGAGGAACGGTTACATCTTATCCTCCTCTCATCCCCCACCTCACAGCCCTGGACAATCACCAGTCTACTCTTTGTCTCTATGGATTTCTCTATTCTGAACATTTCATATAAGTGCAATGATACAACATGTAGTCCTTTGGGGCTAGCTTCATTTCACTAAGCATAATGTTTTCAAGGTTCCTGCATGTTGTAGCTTGTATCATTCATTTTTATGGCAGAATGACATTCTATTGTATAGATGGAACATATTTTACTTATGGATCAGTTGATGGGTATTTGGGTTGTTTCCACTTTTTGGGTATTATAAAGAATGTTGATGTCAACATATATGTACAAGTTTTTCTGTGGACATGTTTTTGCTTTCCTCATTTCATCTTTTGAGGAACTGTCAGACTATTTTCTAAAGCAGCCATACCATTATGACTTCTCATTAGCAGTGTATGAGACTCCAGATTTCTCCACATTCTTGTCAACACTTGTTATTATCTGTCTTGTTTTACTATAGTTCTGCTAGTGGGTGTGAAGAGGCATTTCTTTGTGCTTTGGAATTACATTTACTTGGTAGGTAATGACATTGAGCATCTTCTCATGTACTTTTTGGTCGTTTGGTTTTTTTTTTGTAGAAATGTCTACTCACATATTTTGTTCATTTTTAAACTGGGTTATTTGCCTATTTATTATTGAGTTGTAAAAATTTTATTTTTTAAGAAGTATTATGAACATTTCTTATCAGATATATGATTTGCAAATATAGTCCGTGGGTTGCCTTTTTACTTCCTTGATAGTGATCTTTGAAGCACAAAACTTTTAAATTTTGATGAAGTTCAATTTATCTGTTTTTGTTGTTTGTGCTTTTGGTGCCATGTCTCAGAACCAAAAGTTTCACACGTATATAATCTTTTTGTCTATCAATAAGGCAGTTTTACTTATTTTCCCAATACTTATACCTTTTATTTATTTTTCTTTCTCACTTGCACTGGCTAGAACCTCTACTAAATGTAGAACAAAATTGATGAGAGCATGTTCTTGCCTTATTATCAATCTTAGGGAAAAAGAATTCAATGTTTTATTACTAAATGTGATGTTAGCTGTACGACCGCTATCACATTGAGAAAGTTCCCTCCTAGTCTGGCTTGCTGAATTTTCTTTCCTTTTCTTTTTAAATACACTTTATTTTTTTAAAGATCAGTTTTAGGTTCACAGCAAAATTAAGAGAAATTTACATGATTTCCCATATGTTCTTGCCTTGACACATGCATAGTTGTCCCCATTGTCAACGTCCCCCACCAGAGTAGTGCATTTGCTACAACTGATGACTCTACATTGACATATCATGATCACATCCAAAGACTATAGTTGGCATTGGGATTCACTCTTGAAGTTGTATGTTTTATGGATTTGTATAAATGAATAATAACATGTGTCCACTATTCCAGTATCATTGAGAGTAGTTTCTCTGCCCTAAATCCTCTGTGATCCACCTGTTTATCCGTCCCTCCCTCTAACCCCTGGAAACTACTGATCTTTTTACTGTCTCCATAGTCTTGACTTTTCCAGAATGTCATATTCATATTATATGAAACGTAGATTTTTCAGATTGGCTTCTTTCATTTGGTAATATGTATCTAAGTTTCCTCTATTTTTTCATTTATTTTTAGTGCTAAATAATATTAATAGCATTTTACTATCTGGGTATATCACATTTTATTTACCCATTCACCTACTGAAGAACATCTTGGCTGCTTCCAAGTTTTTGCAATTATGAATAAGTTGCTATAAACACCCATGTGCAGGTTTTTGTGTGGACATCTTTTCAACTTCTTTAAGTAAGTATCATGGAGTGTGATTGCTGGATCGTATGGTTAGAGTATGTTTAATTTTGTAAGAAACTGCTGAACTGTCTTACAAAGTAGTTGTATCATTTTGCTTTCCCACCAGCAATGGATGACAGTTTCTGTTGCTCCACATCCTCACCAGCATTTGGTGTTTTCAGTGTTTTGGATTTTGGCCCTTCTAATAGGTATGTAATGATATGTCATTATTTTAATTTGCATTATTTTGATTTGCATTTAATTTGCATCGATGATATACGATGTCGAGCATCTTTTAAAATGCTTATTTGCCATCTGTATATCTTCTGTGGTAAGATGTCTGCTAAGGTCTTTGGCCCATTTTTTAATTGAGTTGTTTGTTTTCTTATTGTTCACTTTGGAAAGTTCTTTGTGTATTCTGGACAACAGTCCTTTATCAGTATGTCTTTTGCAAATGTTTTCTCTAGTCTGTGGATTTCCTTTTTAGTCTCTTGATAGTGTCTTTTGCAGAGCAGAAATATTAAATTTTAATAAAGTCTAGCTTATCAATTATTTCTTTCATGGTTATACTTTTGGTGTCATATCTAAAAAGTCATTGCCAAACCCAGGATCAACTAGATTATCTCCTATGTTATTTTCTGGGGTTTTATAGTTTTGCACTTACAGTTAGGTCTGTGATCTATTTTGAGTTAATTTTTGTGAAGGGTATAAAGTCTCTATTTAGATTCTTTGTTTCTTTCTTTCTTTTTTTTTTTTTTTGCTTGTGGATATCCAGTTGCTCCAGCATCATTTGTTGAACAGACTATCTTTTCTCCATTCTCTTGCCTTTTCTCTTTTGTCAGAGATAAGTTGGTTATATTTATGCATGTCTATTTCTGGGCATTCTATTCTGTTCCATTGATCTATTTGTCTGTTTTTTTTCATAATACCATGCTGTCTTGATTACTGTAGCTTTATAATAAGTATTGAAATTGGGTAATATCAGTCCTCTAAATGTGTTCTTTTGAGTTTTCTTTTTAAACCAGAATGGTGTTGAGTTGTGTCAAATATTATTTTACATCTATTAAGATGATATTGATATTTTGGGCTGGATAACTCTTTGATGTCAGGGGGCTGTTCTATGCTTGCATTATAGAATGCTTAGTTTCATGCTTCACCTCTATCACTAGACGCCAGTAGTAATCCAATTGTGACAACCAAAAATATTCTGACATTGCTAAATGCCCCTGAAGGGCAAACTCACGCCTGGTTGAGAATCATTGATTTAATATATCATTGTGCAGTTTAAAAAGCATCTTTACAAATTGTTTTATACTCCTCCTTCATTAGTTGAGCTTAATTGCTCTCTCTTGAGTGTGGACTGGGCTTAGCAACTACTTCTAGTTGGTAGAGTGTGGTGGAAGTAACTGTGTGATCTTCCAAGACTAAATTATAAAAGGCATTATAGTTTTCTCCTAGCTCTCACTCTGGGAGAAGCCAGGTGCCATCTTGTAAGTATACTCAAGTTGCCCTAAGGTGAGATCCACATGGTGAGGAATGAAGGTCTGCTGCAGTAACTAGCACTAACCTGCCAGGTGTGTGAGTGAGCCACCCTGGAAGCAGATCTTCCAAGCACAGTCAAGCATTAAGATAACTACAGCCTCTGACATTATCTTGATTGCAATCTCATGAGAGATGCTGAGCCAGAACCACCCAGTTAAGCTGCTCCTAAATCCTGACCCATAGAAACTGTGTGAGATAATAAATATTTATTGTTGTAAGCCATGAAAAATTTAGAGTAATGTGTTGTGCAGCAGTAGATAACTAATACACTTACACTGATTGTGAAATATTAAACCAACTTTGCATTACTGGGACAACTCCACTCAGTCATGGTGGGAATTTTAATCCTTTTATACAAAAAGGATTAAATACATGTGTATATACATGTATATTATTATATATGTGTTATATACAGTTGATTTTAAGTCTCCTATATTGGTATTTGTTTTCTTCTTACCTCATTTATTCTGTTTTCCTCTATTTATTCTCTTCCTTCGTTTGGGTGAATTGTATGTGTGTGTGTGTGTCTTGTCTTTTCTTTTATTTCCTATATTAACTTTTTAGCTGTACCTGTTTATGTTTTTTTAATGGCTGTTCTGTAGATTATAATGTTTATCTTTAAGTTAGCACAGGTTACTTGCAAACAGTAATGTAGAAAATTACAAACAGTATAATTTTATTTATACCTCTCCTGCTATTCATACTCATATTATGTTTTACTTTCATACATGGCTCAAATCCCATAGTATATTGTTAACCATTTTTGCTTTAAAAGTGATATCTTTTAAAGAAAAAAATATAAACAAGTCTTTTATACCTATCCAGATATTGACCCCTTCTGGTGTTCTTTTATTCCTGCCAATCTAGTTCAATCTTGTATCATATCCTTTCAGTGTAAAGACCTTCTTTTGGCATTTGTGGCTTTGAATATATCTGCTGGGGATGAAGTCTCTCAGCTTTTGACTGCTAAGAAGTCTTTATTTTCCCTTGCTATTTGATTTATATTTTCACTGGATATGAAATTCTAGGTCAATGGATTTTCAACCTGTTGTTCTTTTGTTTAAAGATCTCATTCTGTTGTCTTCTGACCCTCATTTCCTGCTAGGTCAGCAATTATTGGATTGTTGCTCCTCTGTATGTAATATGTTTTTCTGCTTTGCCAGTTTTAAAGATTTGCCTTTTATCTTTGGTTTTCAGCAATTTGATTATGATACACCTAGAGGTGGTTTTATTTGTATTTGTACTGCTTGGATTTTGCTAAGCTTTTCGGCTCTCTGGGATTGATGCCTTCATCAGTTTTGGAAAGTTTATGGCCATTATCTCCTCAAATATTTATTCTGCTTTGTTTTTTTTTTCTCTTCTCCTCCTGGACTCCAGTGATATGTATTTTAGACATTTGTTATTCTCCTTCAGATTTCATTTACTTTATTCTGTCTTTTTATTTCACTCTTTTTCTCTTTGTGTTTCAGCTTTTATATTTTTTGCTGATCCATCTACATGTTCACTGATAATTTCTTGTGCTGCATCCAATCCATTGTTAGGTTCATCTAATGTATTGCTTATTTCTAATCGTGTAGGTTTCATTTCTAGTACATGCATTTGATTCTTCTTTGTTCTTTTTCAAGAGTCTGCTTACATTTCCCATTTATTCACATACGCTACCCATCTTTTCCACTACATCTTTTAGCATCTTTTTCACAGTTATTTTAATGTTCCTATTTGATCATTTAATCATCTGGGTCATCTTTAGTTCTGCTTCTGTTGGCCATTTCCCCCTATTGACCATAAATCGCATTTCTTGCTTTTTCATATGTCTTGTTATTTTCAGTTGTATGAAAAGCATTTTGTATTAAAGAATGTAGAGATTAAAAAAAATTCTATTTCTGTCAGGCTGCTAATGTGGGGGCTGACTTAATTGGATTTGAAATTAAGCAGGGTTTGGGCTTTGTTATAGCCTTCTTTTGATTTAGTTCACTATTGGTTTCAAATTGTTTGAGGGCAAGATCATTAATTTCTTTTCAGCATAGGTTAAATTACTGGCCATGTACTTAAATTCAATCTTCAGCCCTCATCCTTCTCTAGAGGTCAGGCTGGCCCAAAGTTCTGACTTTCTAATCCCATGGTTGCTCTTTGTGGTGACCAGCCTCTAACCTGAAGCTATTTAGGAGCCTACTGGGAGTCAACTTATTAGCATTCCAAAGATAGTATCATTAAGAAATACCTAGGGTTTTTGCAACTCTGCCAAGAAGCCAGACCAAAGACCAGATATATTCTCCATTGCACTGCAGGTTTTCTCTCAGCTCTCCTGCCCATACCTGCCCTTCTGAGGAGAATTTGCACTTGGGGAGAGGTCCCAGTTCCATGTACCTTATTATGGACCTCTCTCTGCTCTCCTTCTCTGGCCCCATTCCCTGTGTTGGATGTGTTACCCCTGACACTTGTTGAAGAGTCACAGGGTAGGAGATAGTGAGTGAATATAAATTCACTCTGTAAGTAGTGCTTTTCAGTATTCTAATCAGTCTTGCCAGTCCAAACACTGGTGTTAAAAATTTGCTCAAAGTTCAGTTGATTTCTCCTTACTTATTTCTATGGAAGATTACTCTTTCCTTCCCAGTTCCACCAATTATGGAGGAACTCTGGTTTTTTTTCTCTCCTGTGAAGGGCTTATCACTTTCTGGAGTTTCATTCATTTACATTTCTTTGTGTTTATGCTCTCTGATGAGTTTTTTAAAACTAAGATATTTAGCCTTTTATATATATACATATATATACACACACATATGTTATATATATGTATATACGTGTGCTACACACACACACATACACACATGCTCAGGGAAGTTGTTAGTAATAGTCTTTTTATAACTTTCCACATCTGAACACAGCCTGTTCACTTTTACAAGGAATAAACTAGGAGCAGTAAAAATTTTTTACGTGGAAATTGCATTTATTTTAACTTTATTTTATTCAATATATGATAAACCCTCTTTTGAGTAGCTCTTAACCCTTTAGAGATCCCTTTAATGGCTCCCTTCTTTGGATCTCTGTACACACCATTCATTTTATCTCAGCAATAGCAAACATCAGGCATGCAATTTGCATTCTGGCACTGTAGATTACCTCTGTCCCCTGACAAACACACACACACACACACACACACACACACACACACACACACAGAGCGGCCAGGGCAGAAATTGCTAATCCATCTGTAAGCATTCTTTCTTGTTAAGACTAGATGAGTCCTCCCTATCCTCAACACAATGTACCAGGCAATCAATTTGATTTGGTACACAAGAATAAATGTATTTGCCACCTTGGTTTCAACTCAAAGATGCTTTTTTCCCCCAGTTAAGTACTTGGGTCTGCTCCAAGAAAAGGTTTGTAATGTGGGTCATCCATAGGTCATAGGTTACTTTACTTTCACAACTAGACTTTTCAAAGAAGGTCATATCATGTTTTGGATATGGAGTTCAAAACAAAATGAAAATGAATTTGAAGACACTGGGGTGAAATGATCTGAGAGGGGTTTGTGCTAGTATCATGAAATGCATGTTGAGAGCTACAGAATATGAGCCCAATCTTTACCTCTCTGGGTTATAGTATTCTCATCTGCACAGTTAGTGGGTGGGAATGGGAGCAGCAAGACCTCCTGTGCTACATATCTCAAGGGTCTTTCTGGCACTTGCATCAAATAGTGGAGAACACCATAATAAGATGACATTGTTAAACTTAATTTTATTCCACTCCGTTAACACCTATTCTCCCCATCACTATTCAAGCAGCAGCAAGGGTTTTGCTTATATACTTCTCTATGAGACAAAGAAAGTAAAGTCAAATTCTTATAAATCTTCACTTATTAGCGGAATGCTTCTGTAAAGAGAAATTTTCTCATCTGGTCAGAGCTAGAGCTCTTATGGAAAAAAACAGGATAAAAATGCTGAATTCTTTTCTTCTATTTAGAATGCTTGATTCTTTTCTTCTATTTGCCAGTGTTCAAAGTAACAAGTTGATTGCCTCTCTAGCATCTTCCCACAGTTCCTTTTTTTTTAAAGTTTCATTATGAACTTCTGAGTTTTACTGCATTCAATTTTTATATGTAGATATAAAAATATGGATGTACTTGATCTTTCTATGGGTTCTTAGATCTCAAATACTAAGTGTCAAATAAAAACTCTCAATGCAAATTGATTTTTCTCTACTATCTAATGCTAATAATAGCTACTGTTTACTGAATATTTTCTATGGGTCAAGAGCTGTATGAGGACTTTTTATGCATCATGTTATTTCATCTTTATAAAAATCCTATGAGCTTCTAATGTTACTACTACCACTTGTTTTAAAGAAGAAGAAATGAAGGTTAAAGAGGATAAATCACAAGCAAATCAGAGGTTGAATTGGAATTTTTCACTCTAAAACCAGGTGTTTCAATCATGATTTAAGTTTCGAAGTCACTTGGTTGATGGTGAATTAGGGAATAATGGAGTTGAGAGGAGAAATGTACCAGCTGCCATATTAAGCTGACCGTGGTAGGAAGGATACCTGGGAGCCAAGATGGAAAGGGGTGGGGGCTCAGCAGGATTAGGCAGAGATGAGGATGGGGAGGACAGGCCTGGTGCCAGTTACAGGAGGTGAAGAACGCTTGAGCCTGGGAGGTGAGCTCATGGCACTGAGAAGGCGAGCATAATGAGACCCAGCAATGAGACCTGGCAGTCCCAGGTCCAGTCCTCTCTGTCTGTCATGTACCTGCTGCATAGACTCTGGCAAATCTCCTGCCTCTTTGAGCTTGCATCTTTAAAAAATTTTTTCTATTTCCATAGGGTTTTGGGGAACAGGTGGTATTTGGTTACATGAGTAAGTTATTTAGCGATGATTTGTGAGATTTTGGTGCACCCATCACCCAGGCAGTATATACTGAACCCAATTTGTAGTCTTATAATCCCCCACCCCTTTCCCACCCTTTCCCTCTGACTCTCAAAGTAATGGTATCATTCTTATGCCTTTGCATCCTCATAGCTTAGCCCTCACTTATGAGTGAGAACATACGATGTTTGGTTTTCCATTCCTGAGTTACTTCATTTAGAATAATGGTCTCTAATCTCATCTGGGTTGCACAAATGCCACAACTCAATGATTTTACTTGTTAGAATTTATTATATGAAAATAAGAGAAGGGGAGAATCTATTTGCTGATCAATTTGGTTTCTCACCCACAGAGAGCTTTTTCATGTCACTTTATGTTTCCTACTCTCACCTCAAACCTCCCTGACACATCCCCCCTCCATGCTGGCTACTGGCCAGCAGATGACCTCACCTTGTTCTTCACTGAGAAAATAGAGCTGAACCAGACAGAAACCATCTCCTCCCCTGTCCAATCCACCTGCATCTGTACCTGTGCTCTGTGCCTGCCCACCTGGTCTTGCTCCTAGCAGAGGCCACCCCTTGCCTGAGTTCTGGGTCTGATCCCCTTCCTTCTCAAGGCATTCTCTCCTGCAGTCACCCCACTCTGCTGGAGCATCCTAAGAATATTCAAACATGCTGTAGAACCTTCTGTCTTGGGAAAGAGCCACAAAGGAGACTGGACTGACCACTCCTCTGTCCCCATGGAAAGCGTTCTCCTCCCATGCTCTCACACTGCCTCATTCTGCTGGTTTTCTTCCCACCTGGCTGCCTATATCTGTGCACTCTTCTCAGCTCCCCTCTCTGCTACCTGCCCTCTAAATGATGGGATGCCAGGGCCCTGGCCTGAACCTCCCTCTCTACCAACCTTCTCTCCATGGATATAAATGTCCTCTTTCTGCTGATAACATCTTGAGTCCACATATTCCTTGGAGTTTTAGACCATTCACCTAAATGACTGTATGAAATCTCTCCTCAGATGTTTAATAGGCCCCTGAAAATTCACGTCAAAAATATGACCTTCTGTTTTTCTGCATTCCTGCCTCGAGTCAAACCTGTGCTTCCTCATCTCAGTGAATGGCATTGGGCATCACCATCCATATGGTTGCTCAGGCCAGAGTCTTGGAAATAATCTCCGATTCCTCCCATGTACTCCTCCACCACATCCCATCGATTGGCAAGAAATCGTATTGGTTCAACTTCAAAGACATCTGCAGTCTGTCCATTCCCGCCCCACCCTGTCCACCCATTGCTGTCCAAGTCATCACCATCTCTCACCAGTACCCTGCTCCCAGCCTTGTCCTTTTTGCCACCCTTTTCCCCACCCAGTAGCCAGAGACATCTGTTAAAAATATAAGCCAGCTCCTAGAAGCTGACTGCTGTGGAAGGCAGTTTGGGTGAGAGCACTGAATGATGAGAGGCCACAAGCAGGGACACTGAAGTGCATCCTGCACTCCAAAAGCTGACACTGACACCCCAGACCTGTGAGTGAGTCCATTATGGATCCTGCACCCCCTGTCTACCCTCCCCAGCTGACAACTGGTAGAGCTGAGATATGAGCTGTCCCACTGGGACCTGCTTGGACCCCTGACCCATGGAGTCTTGAGCAACCAAATGGTTGCTGCTTCAGGCCACAAAGAAAAATGTACAACAGCTCCTGACCCTCTGCTAGTTATCCCTCATGAGTGACTTCCTGTTGCATTTGCGTTAAAATCCCAATTCCTTGCCATGGCTTGTAGGCCTTTGATAGTCCCTGCCTGCCCCTTTCCTCTTGTGCTCCATGCTGTGGTCATACAACTGCTTTCTCTTCTTCAGTCCTGCTGCATGCATACCTGCCTCAGGGCCTTTGCACCTCCTCTTCTCTCAGCCTTTCCCACATCTCTTGGCATGTCTGGATTCTTTTTATTCTTCAAGACCCTACTCAGAGGCCATCTCTTCAGAGAGGTTTTCTCTGATCATCCTCATCACTCAGAATCATCACCCTATTTCCTTCATAACGCTTCCTGCAGTCTGGAGCAATTTAATTCGTAAAACGCCTCTGTTATCTGTCTCTCCCCTGCTCTCTTTGAGAGCAGGATTTGGTCTGTCTTGCACCTGCATCTTTGGGGATCAACAGCTTGACATAACATAGACCTCTAACAAACTGTGATAAAAGTGTTCTTTGGAAACAACTTAATAGGCAAATGATTATGTGTTTTAGAGCAGTGCTTAAGCTTCAGTAAGAATGTAGATTACCTTCATAATAGGCAGTTCAGGTGAAAATATTAAAAAAAAGAAGAAGAAGAAAAATAATGTAGATTACCTAAGAACCTTGTTACAATACAGATTCTGGTTCTGTAATTCTGGGGAGCTCTGGGGTGCACCTGAGACTCTGCATTGCTCACAAGCACCCAAGTGATGCCAGTGCAGCTGGCTGGTGGAGTATGCTTTGAGCAGTAAGGCAAGGCTGTTTGACCTTTGTATACCCGCGGTGCTATTTAACAATTGCACAAATGTATTTGTTTCAACAGGAAGGGAAAATAACCACACAGAATCCTTATCCTCTGTTCAAGTGTCATTTCCAGGTATTTGCAATTGATATCTTTATCACGTCCAGGGCTTATCTGAGTTCAATCTCTGACTGCTTGCCGTGCCTTTAGGGATGGCTGCAGCTGCCCACTGAGTGGCTTGGGGCTTGCCGTGACGCAGGAAGGGGACTGTGCTTGCCTGAGCATCTGACTGATGTCCAGACTCGATGTCAGTCTGGCATGGGGGATCCCAGTCACTGATGGCCTGTAGTCACGTTCCCGATTAGCTAATGTCTCCAAGACTTTGAGTCACCACTCCTGGTGATTAAGAGTCCACTGTGTCCATTGGGTTTCCTCAAGCATCATTGCCATCTGGCCTCTGTCTGGGGATAATTTCTCTGTCCCTTGGTACCAGAATTAGCCTGTCTGTTTCATATAGGCAAGCAGAGTGATGCCCAGTGCATCCCAGGCATCGTGCCTTCCTTGGCCTCCTGGGTTGGGCACCGTGACTTTGGCTGTCTCTCTACCTCTAGCCTTAGAGTTCATGCATGCTCATTGGAACTGGAGGGGATGGCTGGCTTCCAAAATAAGGCCCAGAAACAGGAGCTCAGGGGCATAGAGATGGCTGTTTTAGTTAGGGGCATGTTCTAGGGCTTGTTATCCCCAAACGCTACTCTGATACTCTCTGTATCAACCAGGTCTTGAGCTGAAAAATTTCTCATCTGTTGTCTCCCCATGTCCTTCCAACAGTCATGGAAAGATGGCCTTCCTGACACAAGAAGATGTAGTCAAGAGAGGTGGGTGGCTTGCTGAGGGCCCTGCAGCCGATGAGTGGCTGAGCCAAGACTGCAGGGCATTGTCTGACCCACACTGCAGTCCAAACCTGCTGTGGCTGCTTTCTGTCAGATATCATCGCAGAGAGTCCATTAGGGAAGAAGGAACCAAGGCTCTTCTGCTGAGCCTGGACCTACTAAGGGGTTGGGGGAGATGGAGAAAGAAAGGCCAGCAGTATCAGGGAGGAGGCTTCTTTTTGAGGGAAGCACAGGATGCCTTCTGTTGTAAGAGTTGTTCCTGCCCAGGTCAGCATGGGTTTTCTTGGAGTGCTCTGTGGCCAGCCTCCCAAGACATTCTCCCACGGGATGGCCTTATATAGAGGTTGTGATGCCCACACTTGGAAATCCCACCTTTTGCCCAGTCTCTCTCCAAATCCACCTCAATGCTCCTTTCTGTAGGGTAAGCAATTCCTGCATCTGTAGGTCTTGCTCACTTGAAATTGTATGTAGATATTAAATTTATAGCATGTTTACATGAATGCCTTGATCAGACCATTTCTGAGGGAGGCTGTCTTGGTCACTGTGGAAGGTGAAAGGTGAAGAAGGAGGGATGTTGTTCCTGAGTTGTCATTCCCCCTGAGGACAAAGCTGGTGACGGCAGAAGAAAAGGGGCAATGTTCAGAGAGAATTAGGAGGTTGGCAGCTGGGCAAGGGCCCAACCCATGCCTCAAACAGAATGAGGAGCAAAGTAAAGTGAACATTTATAGACTTCTTACCACTTGTCCTGCACCATGCTGAGCACCTATAATTCATTGTTTCATCCATTTATCAAAATGGTACAGCACACAGAGGCTCAGAGAAACTGGGAAACGGCCTCACAGCCAGTAAGTCTCAGAGCTGGGGTTCCACCTACTCAGAGCCCCACTGCCTCCATGGGAAGGAAGCCAAGGGGCAGAGTGAGGGAGGCCCAGTGATGAGAATGGGGCCTCAGGAAACGATTCTGGAGCTTTGGGTATAGATCTCCGCCTGTTAGTGCCTGACCCTCATGCTTTGCTGAATGGATGACAGACTCTTTCTTTCTTCCTTCTTTCCTCCCTTCCATTCCTTCATTCATTCAACTGACATAATGCCTACATTTACCAGTCCAGACATTGCTGAAACATGTAAAGCAAAATGTTGTAGTTTCCTCACCTAATGCCAGTCTAGCTGTTGGAGGTAACTCACCACGGTTAACAATGTGAAATCTTCTCTATGATCATATAAGTAAATATTCAAAAACTTTTTTTGTTTTTTTAATTTTTATTTATTATTTATTTATTTTTTTGAGACAGTGTCTTGTTCTGTCACCCAGGCTGGAGTTCAGTGGCAGAATCTTGGCTCACTGCAACCTCTGCCTCCCAGGTTCAAGCAATTTTCCTGCCTCGGTCTCCTGAGAAGCCAGGACTATAGGTGCGTGCCACCATGCCTGGCTAATTTTGTATTTTTAGTAGAGATGGGGTTTTGCCTTGTTGGCCAGGTTGGTCTCAAACTCCTGACCTCAGACGATCCACCCACCTTGGCTTCCAGAATTTCTGGGATTGCAGGCATGAGCCACCATGCCCAGCCCATATTTTTGTTTTTGGAAAAAAAAAAAAAAAAGCCAGGCCATATTCTCTATGTCATTTTTCAGCATGCTTTTCCCCATTACTATGGAGCATTTTTTCATTCAGCCATAGGATCTCTAAGGGGTAAACTCCTAAGGGGCAAGGCACAGCTGGATTGTCTGAGAGTCCTGGGAAAATGTGGAGAAAATATCAAGGAAGCAAGGTTGGGGGGGGGCACCAGGACTAGTTTCTATCCACCGAGGAGAGTACTGGGACATCCTTGCATTTGGCTGTGTCCCTGCCTGGCAAGTGCTGGTGGAGTGTCACCCTGTGGTCTCACCTTGGGGGGGAGTTCTTCCCTGGTTGTCACACCCAATTCCCTTCCTCTTCACCATTAGTCCAAGACTTCATCCTTTCTCTAGCTGCACTGGCTCTTAGCTGGTTACTCTGCTTATATTCTTGACCTATGTGTAGATTGCAAATTGCAAATTGTCCTTTTTTTTTTTTTTTAACCATTGCCTGTCTTCTCACACTTTCCAATCATTTTGTAGTTCTCATTAAAAGGATGGAATATGTATCCCTCCCCTTCAACTTTGTGCTTGGTTATGTGACTTGTGCAATAATTTGTGACTCACTTTGACCAATATAACAAGGCATATCCTTAAAATATTTGTTTTCCTTAATGAAGCTTCTTCTGTCACCAGAAGAAGGACATGTCTACACACCAGCCTGCTGGTCTAAGGAAAATGATTCAGCCAGCTTAAAGCTCAGCTTAAAGCAGTCCACTCTCAGCTAAATCACAGAAGCGTAAGCTAAGTAAATGCTTATTATTGCAGTAGTTCTCTAAGGATGGACTACAGACTGCTTTCAAGGGGTCTGTGAGGTCAAAATTATTTTTAAACAATATAAATACATTATATGTTTTTTTCACAATGTTGACAAATACATTGATATTTAAAAAGCAATTGTGAACTGGATAAAAAAAACAAGATTCAACTATATGGTATTCTTAACAGACATGCTTTAGAATCAAAGGTTGAAGGGAAAATGATGTAAAAAGTATATCATGCAAACAGCAACCATGAAAAAGTGAAAGTGGCTATATTAATATAAGACAAATATATTTCTTTTCAGAGATAGGGTTTACCTTGGTCACCCAGGCTAGAGTACAGTGGCATGATCATAGTTTCCTGCAGCCTCTAACTCCTGGGCTCAAACATTCCTCCACTTCAGCTCTCATAGGTGGGGCTATAGGTATGTGACATCATGCCTGGCTAATTTTTTCATTTTTAAAGAGATGGGGTCTTATTATGTTGCCTTGGATGGTCTTGGATGCCTGGCCTCAAGAGATTCTCTTGCCTCAGCCTCCTGAGTTGCTAGGATTATAGGTGTGAGCCACTGCTCCTGGCTCATGCAAATAGGTTTTAAAGCAAAAAATTATTAGAGATAATGAGAGATATTTATAATGATGAAAGAGTAAAATCATCAGGAAAATATAGCAACTATAAACATATATGCATCTAATAACAAAGCCCCCAAATAAATGAAACAAATTGAAGAGAAAAATAGACAATTCAACAATTATAGTTGGTGACTCTACTATCCCAGTTTGAACAACTAGGAAGAATCAATAAAAAGACATAAGACTTGAACAACATTGAAAACAAACTAGACCTAATAGATAGCTATAGAATCCTCTACCCACCAGTGGAAAAATACACATTTTTCTCAAATGCACATGGTAGACCATATGCTAGGTCATAAAACTAGTCTCAATAACTTTAAAAGGATGGAAATGAAACAAAGTGTGTTCTATGAACATAAGTGAATGAAATTAGAAATCAATAAGAGAAGAAAATTTGGAAAATTCACAAATATGTGGAAATTTAAACATATACTCCTAAATAACCAATGAATCAAGTAAAGAAATACCAAAGGTGAATCAAAAATACTTTGAAATGAATGAAAATGAAGAAAAAAATATCAAAATTTATGGGATGCAGACAAAGCAATACTTAGAGGAAAATTTATTGTTGTAAATGTGTATATTATAAATGAAGAAAGACTTCAAATCAATAACATGGCCTTCCACTTTAAGATACTCAAAAAAGAAGAGTAAACCAAACCTAAGCAAGCTAAGTGAATGAAATAATAAATATTAGAGTAGAAATTTATGACATAGGGAATAAAATCCATAGAGAAACAGAACGAAAGTTAGTTACTTGAAAAGATCAACAAAACTGACAAAACCTTAATTAGATTGATGAAGTTAAAAAGAAAGAGAAGTCTTGAATTATTAGAATCAGAAATAAAAGACCTCACAGACCTCCTGATAGAAATTAAAAGGATTGTAAGAAAATATGAACAGCTGTATGATAATTAAACTTGAAAAGTTAGATGAAATGAACAAATTTCTAGAAGGACAAAAACTACCAAAACTGACTGAAGAAGAAATAGAACATCTGAATAGACCTATAACAAGTAAAGAGATTAAATGAGTAAGAAAAAAAATTTAATCAAAACTACTCACGAAGAGATCAGACCCCGAAGGCTTCACTGGTGAATTGTACGAAGCATTTAAGAATAATTAATATCAATTTTTTACAAACATTTCCAAAAATAGAAGAGGAAAGAATACATCCCAACAAATTCTATGAGGCCAACATTATTCTGATACCCAAACTAGACAAAGTTATTGTATGAGAAGAAAGCTATAGACCAATACCTCTCATAGGCAAAAATTCCTCCATAAAATACTAACAAACTGAATCCACAAACATATACAAAGCATTACATATCATGTCAAGTGGGATTTATTCCAGGAATGCAAGGTTGGTTTAACATCTGAAAATTAAACATTATATTATACCAACCCTATCAAGACATTTGACAGATTCAAAATCCTTTTATGATAAATATTCAACAAACTAGGAATATAGGAAACTTCCTTAACCTGATGAAGGGCATCTATAAAACATACACACACACTCACACACCACACAAACCTCATATTAATGGTGAATGATTGAATGTGATTTTTTTCCTAAGATTGGGAACAAGACAAGGATATCTGCTCTCACCATTTATATTCAATATTGTACTGGAAGTTCTAGTCAGGGCAATTAGGCAATAAAAAGAAATAAAGGGCATCAGATGGGAAAAAAAAATAAAACTATCTCTATTTGAATATGATATTATCTTGATATAGAAAATCCTAATAAATTAACAAAAAACTATTAAAGATATAAAAATATTAGTCAAGGTTACAGAATATAAGATCAATATGTTAAATCAATTATACTTCTATATACTTGGAATAAACTGAAAACAAAAATAAGAAAACAATTCCTTTTTCATTAGCATCAAAAGAATAAAATACATAGGATTAATTTTTCCAAAAGTGCAAAATTTATATTCTGAAATGTGTATAACATTGTTGAAAGAAATTAAAGACATAAATAAGGAAAATACATCCATTTTGACAGAAGACTGTTGCTACGATGGCAATACTTCCCAAATTGATACAGATTTAATGCAGTCTCTATCAAAATCCCAGCTGGCTTATTTTTCTGAAATTGACAAGCTGATTCTAAACTTCACATAAAAATATGGAGCACCCAGGATAACCAAAACAGTCTTAAACAAAGTTGGAGAGCTCACACTTTCCAACTTCAAAGCTAGCTACAAAGCTACAATACTCAAGACAATGTAATACTGGCATAAGAACAGACACATAGATAATGAAATAGAATTGGGAGTCCAGAAATAAGCCACCATAATTATGGTCAGTAGATTTTCTACAAGGGTTCCAAGACCATTCCATGGAAAAAGAAGAGTCAATAAGGTGAAAAGATAAACCACAAAATAGAAGAAAGGGTTGACAAGTCATATATCTGAAAGAAACTTTACTGAGAATATATAAAGAACTTTTACAATCCAGCAATTAAAAGACAGACAACCCAATTACAAAGTGGGCAAAGGATGAATAGACATTTCTCCAGAGAAGATATACAAATGACCAACAAACACATGAAAAGATGCTCCACATTATGATCCATCAAAAAAATAAAAATCAAAACCACAATGAGATATCAATTCACATCCACTAAGACGGCTATAATAAAAAAAAGACAAGCATCCACAAGGATGTTGAGAAACTGAAATCCTTATACACTGTTAGGGGAAATGTAAAATGGTGCAGCCACTCTGGAAAACAGTTTGCCAATTCCTCAAAAGATAAAACGTAGAATTATCATATGACCCAATAGTACCACTCTTAGGTATACACTCAATAAAAATAAAAGTGTTTGTCCATCTACATAATGTATAAAATATATGTCTATATACATATTTTATGAAAGCTTGTTCATGAATGTTCATAGCGGCAGTATTCATTATAACCAAAAAGTGGAAATAGCCCAAATATCCACCAACTGGTGAATGGATAAATGAAATATTATATATCCATGCAGTTGGATAGTGTTTGACAATAAAAAGAAATGGAATCCTGATACATGCTACAACATGGATGAACCATTAAGTGATAAAAAATATTCTAATGTTGATCAACACAATCAACATTGTGTTGATGGTTAGTATATTAGTTTCACAAACATGATTGCTTGAAATAACATAAATTTATTGTCTTATAGTTCTGAAATCAGAAATGGGTCTCACTGGAATAAAATCAAGGTTTTGACAGGGCTACGTCCTTTTGGAGGCTCTGGGGGGAAAAGTTGTTTCTTTCAGCTTCTAGGACCGTGCATTTCTTGGCTTGTGGCTTGGCTTCCTCCGTCTTCAAAGCCCTCAGTGTAGTACCTTCAGATCTCTCTGATTCTGACACTGACTCTACTTCCACCCCCCTTTCAATCATAAGGATCCTTGTGATTACATGGGGCCCACCCATATAATCCAGGAAAATCTCTACATCAGCTGATTAGCAACCTTCCATGGCCACCTCATCTCAAATAGCAGCCCATCTACCTCCATCTCTTTGCCTTGATATTTTTCTTCAGAATACTTAACACTTCCTGCTGCTATATTAATATCTTATTTGAATATTTGTTTATGCTATCTCTTCCATTAGATTGTAAGCTCCATGAGGACAGGAACTTTGTCTGCCTTACTCATGGCTGAGTCCAAGGGGTCTGAAACAGTGCCTGGCCAATAGCGGAAGCTGTGTTGTATTGTTAAAGCCTGTTGCAAAGATAGGAGTTCATATACCTGGTTTGGTGTGGGAGGGATCCCACTGGGCTATAAATTCCTCAATGCCAGAATTGTATCATATTAAACAGCTTCATGTGCCTATTATTTTATGGAATGGGAACTTATCAGAGTGGCAGCAACATTTTCCAGGAAAGATGAGTATGCAGATTATGTTTTGGGCCCTACTTTCCTGAGAATTGTGAGTTCACAGGCCTGAGGATTGATGTGGGGTCTGAGAGAGGAGCTTGGCAGCAGGTTCAGCCTAGTTGAAGAGTGGGACCTGGAAATGAAAGTATTCTTGCTACTGTGGACTTGGAGTAGACACCTCTAAGACGAATCATTTCTGGGAAATGTCTGGCATACTAGCCCATTGTACAACTTTTGCAGTCAAGCAAACCTGGTTCAAATCAAGGCTCTGGTATTTTCTTGCTGCATAAACTGAAGCAAATTATTTAACTTTCCCCAGCCTCTGACTTCTTATCTATAGAATAAGGATAATAATAAAATTTACTTCCCAGAATTTAATTCAGATAGTTCATGCAAAGCTCTCTGCACACAGTAAGCACTCAGTAATGATTGCCATGCTGCTACTATTGGTAATTATTCCCTGAGTCTCAGTTTCCTTTCCTCAAGAATGGGGATAATGATTCCTGCCTATGGATATCATGGGGTTGATTTTGAGGTTCTAACAAGCTAATAGATTGGAATGTGCTCTGAGGAGGAACAACAGCAGGACAAATGCAAGAAGTTGTTATGATTTGGCCTTCTTTTTAAAGGATATTTGGTTTCCTGCAGACTCTGAATTATGCAAGCTCACAGGAGCCTGGCACTGACTGTAAGTTCTCTGTTGCCTGGAGCCTCATTTGGATGTTAATTGTGGCCATCCCCCTCTCTAGATACACTTGGCAGCTGTTGGTGGGGACTACAGAATGCCCAGCTGCCTTTAGGCCAGAGAGGTCCCTGGCACTGCAAACCCAGCCTGAGAGGGCAAGTGAAAGGTAAGGCTGGACAGGAAGGTCAGCAGCAGTCCTTGTGCTTCTTTCTGTCCCTGTGGAAAGCCTGGCAGGGAGAGGCAGTGTTGCTTCTGTTTCAGTTGATCAGGCCACTTAACAATCTTTTAATTGAGTCTGAACTTCTAGAAGCTTTTCAGGATCAAGAGGGTTGGGCAATGTCTGTGGCAGCTCTGTGCATATGGGCAAGGTGGGTGTCCACCTGGCTTCTTTTGATGCTAACAGTTAATTTAGATTAAAATCAAGATTCAGGTTAAACTTAATTTAGGCTAAAATTAGTTCATTTATGTTAATCATTCTTCCTAAAAGGCAATCTGGTGTAGAAGAATGTGATCTGGGTTTGGAAGTAGCTGTGTGTGGATTTCAACCACCCTGTCTCCCATCTGCCTGGCCTAGGAGTATTTTGTAACCCAAGGTAGTCCCAGAGATCCCTTTATCATTTCCCTCAGGAAAGAGAAATGCATTAAATCTTTAATAAGACTTTATCTTTCTTACTCATGGCTGAGTCCCAGGGGCCTGAAATAGTGCCTGGCCAGTAGAAATAACTTATATTTCTAAGACAGTAGAAATAAATTAAGAATAATAAATAATAAATTAATTAAAAATTTCTTTCTAGAATCCCAGATTCCTGGGGAAGGGATGGAAAGAGAGAAGAGCTCCCTTAATTTCCTCCTACCACAGGCTTCCCAGTGTCCCTTCAAAAATATCTTATAGACATTTATTGAACATCTCTCTAGTGTCAAGTGTTTTTCATACACAATCTCAGTTAATCTTCACAACATCTGTTCAAGGAACGTAGTCTCATCATCTTGTTCAGTTGATGGAATGGCTGGACATGTTGTCAGTCCTGGGATTTTTGTGTATGTGGCAGTTTATTAGTTAACTCATTCACCATATGAATGGTGTACACACAATGTGCTAGGCATGGAGAATATGGTGAATACAGTTAGACGTAGCTTCTGCCCGTGGTGGCAGGCATTAATCAAAACTCCACACAAACATATGTAAAATCACACATTTGGAAGGTGCTAAGGAGAGATCTGTAGTATTACAAGAGACCCTGAAGGAGCTTGGAGAACGTGGTAGATTTGCTGGGATATGAGACATGATCAAACAGTAATTTGGCCAGGGCTGTGTGGGCAGTGGCTGAAGCTTGGAGAACTTGAAGAGTGTGCTGTAAATAAAGGCTGATCTGATCATCTGGGACTGGACCATGGGCCATTCTAAAGCATTTGGCCTTTACCCGAGGGGGCAGGGAGAAGATACTAAACTATTTCCAACAGAAGGTTATGTTATCACATGTGCCATTTTCAAAGGTAACTGGCTGCTGTGTGGAGAGAAGGAGGGAGGGAACCAGAAGAGTCGCAGCTGTCCAGGGAGTGTCTGTGGGTGGCAGCTTAGACTGCAGCAGTGACATGGAGATAGAGGGAGCAGATGGCTTCAAGCAACATTTAGGATGTGAAATGGATAGTTCTTGAGGTGGGATGGATGGTGAGAAGAAAGCTCCTGGGAAGGCTGGCTTCATGAGCAAGTAACCTGTGCATAGCATGGAGGCCACACTCAGAGGTCCCATGTTGGTTTAATGCTCTTCTTTCCCCCCTCTAGCTTTATTGAGATATAATTGACAAAAAATTGTATATATTTAAGGTGTACAATGTTATAATTTGATATATATATATAATGAAATGATTACCACAATCAAGTTAATAAGAAATCCATCATCTCACGTAGTTACTCTTTTTTGCATGTGTTAAGAATACTTAAGATCTATTCATAGCAAATATCAAGTTTGCAATACAGTATTATTAACTATAGTCACTGTGCTATACATTAGATCTCCAGAACTCATTTGTCTTACAACTGAAAAAGTTTGTACACTTTGACCAACATCTCTCTGTTGTCTCCCACTCTCACCCCCATTCCCTGGCAACCACCATTCTCTGCATCTATGAGTTTGACTTTTTACAATTTCACATATAAGAGAGTTCATACAGTATTTCTGTCTCTGTGCCTGGTTTATTTCACTTAGCATAATGTCTCCAGGTTCCTCCATATTGTTACAGGGGGCAGGATTTCCTTCATTTTTATGGCTGAATAATATTTCATTGTATATATACACACCACATTTTCTTTATCTATTGATGGACACTTAGATTGCTTCCATGTCTTGGTTATTGTGAATAATACAGTAATGAACATGGGAGTGCAGATACCAAGATACTGACTTGATTACCTTTGGATATATACCCAGAAATGGATTGTTGGATCATATAGCAGTTCTATATTTATTTAATTTTTTGGGAACTTCCATAATGTTTTTCTTTTTCTTTTTAATTTTTAATGACCAAAACAAAGCTTCTAAAACCGCAGCTTCTGTAAGAACCACTCATTCTTGCCTGTCTTGTATCTCTCCTCAGATTTGACCTTGGCCTCTCGTTGGGCCTTGCGTTTAAGAGCAGGCTCTCTGAAGACATCCTTATTGAAGACAGTTTTGTCTAAGAGAATATCTGCAGAGTACCTTGTGGGCCTTAGGTGATTGTAGTTATAAACTTTCCCAAAGACTTGATATTTGACCTCTTGGTGATCTTATTCTTGCCCATGGCAGCTGTCACTTTGCAGGAATAGCTGTCATTTCCAGCCACCAGAGCATGGCTATAGGGGCGATGTGAGGTGCCATCATCAATGTTCTTCATGATGACGGCTTTGCATCCGGACTAGCATCCAGCCAGGACAAGCACCACCTTCCCAGGTTTCATGAACTTGCCCATTTTGGCAGCAACCCCTCAGGCCTACGGCAAAAAGGAAAGAAGGACACCATGTTTTTCATAATAGTTGTACCAATTTACATTTCCACCAGCAATGTACAAGTGCTCTCTTTTCTCCACATCTTTGCCAATACTTGTTACTGCTTGTCTTTTTGATAATAGCCATCCAAACAGGTGTGAGGTGGTATCTCATTGTGGTTTTAATTTGCAGTTTCCAAATGATTACTGTTGAGAACCTTTTGATATACCTGTTGGTTATATGTATGTCTTTTTTGGAAAAATGTCTATTCATGTCCTTTCCCCATTTTTAAATTATATGTGTGTGTGTATGTTTGCTATTGAGTTTTAGGAGTTCTTTATATATTTGGGATATTAACCCCTTATCATATATATGGTTTGCAAATATTTTCTCCTATTATGTAGGTTGCCTTTGCCTTTTCATTTTGTTGATTTTCTTTGCTGTATGGAAGCTTTTTTTTTTTTTTAAGACAGAGTCTTGTTCTTTTGCCAGGCTGGAGTGCAGTGGCAATCTCTGCTCACTGCAACCTCTGCCTCCCAGGTTCAAGCGATTCTCCTTCCTCAGCTGGAACTAAGGTGCACACCACCATGCCCAGCTAATTTTTGAATTTTTAGTAGAGCCGGGGTTTCACCATATTGTCCATGATGGTCTCGATCTCCTGACCTCGTGATCCGCCTGCCTTGCCTCCCAAAGTGCTGGGATTACAGGCATGAGCCACCGAGCCTGGACGAAGTTTTTAATCTGATGTAGTCCCACTTGTTTAGTTTTGCTTTTGTTGCCTGTGCTTTTGATGTCATATCCAAAAAAAATCATTGTCCTGGTCAATATCAAGGAGCTTTTCTTTTATGATTTCTTCCAGGAATATATAGTTTCAAGTCTTTCGTTGAAATCTTTAATCTATTTTGAGTTAATTTTTGTGCACAGTATAAGGGTCAAATTTCATACTTTTGCCCGTGGATGTCCAGTTTTCCCAGCACCATGTATTAGAAAGATTATCTTTTCCACATTGTGTCTTCTTGGTATTCTTATCAAAGATTAATTGAATGTATATGTGTGAGTTCATTTCTGGGCTCCTATTCTGTTCCATTGGTCTATGTGTTTGTTTTTAGGCCAGTACCATGTTTTTAAGCCTATTTTATTTACTAAAGCTTTGTGACATAATTTGAATCCATAAAGTGCAAAGCCTCCAGCTTTGTCTTTACTCAAATTGTTTTGGCTATTTGGAGTCTTTTCTGACTCCATATGAATTTCAGAACTGTTTTTTCTGTTTCTGTTAAAATGCCTTTAGAATTTTGATAAGGATTGCTTTGAATCTGTAGATCATTATAGGTAATATAGGCATTTTAACAATATTAATTCAGATCTTTTATCTCATTAGTTAAATCTATTCCTAAGTATTTTATTCTTTTCAGTGCTGTTGTTAATGGCATTGCTTTCTTAATTTCTTTTTCTGGTGGTTTGTTGTTAGTATGTAGAAATGCAACTGATTTTTTTTGTATGTTGATTTTGTATCTGGCAACTTTACTAAATTCATTTATTTCTAAAGGTTTTTTGGTGGTGCATTTAGGGTTTACTATATATAAGATCATGTCATTATAAAGAAACCATTTCACCCCTTCCTTACTGATTTGGATGCCTTTTATTATTTTATCTTGCCTAGTTGCTCTGGCAAGATCTTTTTCTTCATGTAGGCATAATATATATATATACACACACACACACACACACACATGCGCACGCGCGCACGCGCGCACACACACACACTATATATATCATATATATTTGTGTATTTATATATATATATACACACAAACTATATATTCATTATATATGTATATCTCATACACATGTATCTCATGTATGTATACATATATAGTATACAAACTAGATGTATATATAGTTTGCATTTTCTTTGCTGTTAACTTCCCTGTGAGAACTGCTTTTCTTGCACTTCATAAGTTTTGGTATATTGTGTTTCTATTTTTATTCGTTCATTTGTCTCAAGGTTTTTAAGTATCTTTTTGATTTATTCTTCGACTCATTGATTGTTTAGAAGTATACTATTAGTTTTTATATATTTGTAAATTTTCCAATTTTCCTCCTGTTATTGATCTCTGCAGTTTTGTAGTATTATGATCACAAAAGATACCTGATATGATTTCAATCTTCTTACATTTGTTACGACTTGTTTTGTGGACTAGTATATGGAGAATGTTCTTTGTGTGCTTGAGAAGAATGTGTATTCTGCTGCTTTGGATGGAATGCTCTGATGGTCTCAATATATCTATTAGGTCCATTTGATCTATAGTTTTATTCGACTGTGCTATTTCTTATTAATTTTCTGTCTGCATGATATATCCATGAATAAAAGCAGGATATTGAAGTTCTCTCCTATTATTATATTGCTATTTTTCACTTCACAGTTCTGTTAATATTTTCTCTATATATTTAGGTGCTCCAAGGTTGAGTGCATATATATTTGCCATTGCTATATTCTCTTGATGAACTGATCCCTTTGTAATTATATAGTTACCTTTTTTGTCTCTTGTGATGGATTTTGACTGAAAAAATCTATTTTTTCTGATATAAGTATAGCCAGCCCTGCTCTCTTTTGGTTATCATTTTGGAATATCTTTTTCTGTCTCTTCACTTGTAACCTGTGTTTGTCCTTAAATCTAAGGTCAGCCTTTTGTAGTCAATATGTTGTCGGATCTTGTGTTTTTAAAATCCATTCAGCCACTCTATTTTTTGATTAAATAACTTAATACATTTGTATTTACATAATAATTACATTTAAAGTAAACACTATCGCCATTTAATTATTGTTTTCTGTCTTGTGGATTTTTTGTTTCTTTTCCTCTCTTGTTGTCTGCCTTTGTGATTTGTTGAGTTTTTATAGTAACATGCTTTGATTACTTTCTCTTTATCTCTTACGTATCTATTAGAGGCTTTTTTCGATGGTGACCATGAGGCTTATGTAAAACATTTTATTGCTAGTCACAACTTAACTTGAATTGCATACAGAAACTCTACACTTTTAGTCCCCCATGTTTCATGCTATTGGTCACATTTTACATATTTTCATATTCTATATCCATTAACAGATTATTGTAGCTATATTTTAATATTTTTGTCTTTTAAATTTTATACTAGAGTTAAAAATGATTAATATACAAATATTACAATATTAGACTACAGTCATATGCTTAATAATAGGGATATAGTCTGAGAAATGATTGTTAGGCAATTTTGTTGTGCAAATGTCAGAGACTGTACTTACACAAACTGAGATGGTATAGCTTACTATGCATCTAGGCTATATGGTATAACATATTGCTGCTAGGATACAAACCTGTACAGCATGTTATGTACTGAATATTATAGGCAACTGTAACACAATGGTAAATATTTGTGCATCTAGAGATATCTAAACATAAAAAAGACACAGTAAGAATATGGTATAAAAACTCCATTATAATCTTATGGGAGCACCATTATATATATGATTTGTTGTTAATCAAAACATTGTTATGTGGTACATGACTTCTGAATACAACTATCTACTTACTTGTACCAATGAGTTTTGTACGCTCATATGTTTTCATGTTGTTACTTAGCATTCTTTAATTTCAACTTGAAGAATTCCCTTTAACATTTTTTTTATGAGGTAATGATGAACTCTGAGCTTTTATTTGTCTAGGAATATCTTTATCTCTCCTTTACTTTTAAAAGATAACTTTACCTGGTTTAGTATTCTTCGTTGGCATTTTCCCCCCCAGTCTTTTGAATATATTATCCTACCCCCTTTTTACCTGCAAGGTTTCTGCTGAGAAATTCACTGATAGACAATTATTGAGGTTCCCTTGTAATAAGTTGCTTTTCTCTTGCTGCTTTCAAAATTCTCTTTGTGTTTCACTTTTGACATGAATGTGTCTCTGGGTAATCTTCTTTAGTTTGATTACGCCTGGGAAATTTTGAGCTTCATAAATCTGAATGAACATATCCCCCAAGTTTGGAAAAATTCCAGCTATTATTTCTTTAAATAAGCTTTCTGCCCCTTTCTCTCATCTCCTTCTGAGACTTCTATAATGCATAAATTCATTCATCTGATGGTGTCCCATGAGTCCTGTATGCTTTCTTCACTCTTTTTCAATTTTTTTTTTGTTGTTATTGTTGTCGTTCTAGCTGCCCAATTTTGAATGATCTATATTTGAGTTTGTTGATTCTTTCTTCTGCATGATTGAGTCTGCTGTTGAAGATACCTATTAATTTTTTTTAGTTTTGCCATTGTATTCATTAGCTCAGGATTTCTGTTTGGCTCTGTTTTATGTTTTTCTATTTCTGTAATAAACTTCTAATTTTTTTCATATATTGTCTTACTGATTTTGTTTGGTTGTCTAGCTGTTCTCTTGCATCTCACTAAGCTTTAAGATGGTTGTTTTGAATAATCTATCAGGTAAGTCAGAGATCTCCATTTCTCTGGAGTTGATTCCTGGAGCTTTATTAGTTTTCTTTGGTGGTGTGATGTTCGCCTGATTCTTAATGATCTGTGTAACCTTGTATTGGTGTCTGCACGTTTGAAGGAGCAAATATCTCTTCCAGTTTTTACTGTCTGGTTTCAGCCACCGGTGACCTTCCCTTGTCAGGTCCCTAGGCTGAAAGTACTGCTTCTGCAATCAAAGTTGATAGGGTTGGAGCCAGGTCACATGCCTGCTGCTGGATCTGCAGTGGGGTCTGTGGTTAGTGCGTCTGTTACCAGGGGCTTAGATGGGTGTTGATTTTGCTTGATCCATAGATGGGTGGGACTGCTTCTAGGACCTTGGTTGGTTTCAAGGACAAGATTCTGTTTTGGGGTCTGCAGTTGGGTTCACAGGTATGGGTCTTTTACCAGGTGCCCGGACAGGTGTGGCCCTTACTAGGTCACTGAGTAGGTCAATAGGCAGGCAGGACTGGCCTCGGACGTATCTAAGAGGGGCTGGAACTGAGTCATAGGGTTGCTTCAGTGTCTATAGCTATACCGAAGTCAGTGAGCCTGTTACCCACAGCACAGAGGGGTGTGGCTCCTCAAAGATTCCTTGGTGGATGGTGCTAGTGACAGGACCAAGATTAAATAGAGCTGTAGCTTAGTTCACAGGGGGAATGGGGCTGCTTCTAGATCTGTGGCTGGGATCATAGTTGGTGAGCCTGCTACCTGGGTGTGGACCTGCCTTTTCAAAATGGCTCTTCTTGGTCCTGGGCTCCACTGGGATTTCAAAAACTTCCTACTTAGATCCCAAAGCTCCCACAAAGGCACTTTTGTCCATGAATGGCTCCAAATTATTAATGTTGTTGCTGTCCAAGGATATGAGTGCATGAACTCTTGATCCTCCATCTTGCTTCAACAAAAATTTCAGTTTAATGTTGTTTTGTCATTGTCTTGAAATCTTCAATAATATTTGAATAAGGGGCTCTGTATTTTCATTTTGCACTGGGCCCTGCAAATTATGTAGCCAGCCCTGCCCTTGGGGCTAGAATTAGGGATCTTAGTCCTCACCGTAGTTCCAGGCTGTCTCTCAACCCAACGCCTCTGGACAGACAGCTGAGGCCTAGCAACCAGGGGCTCATTGTCCAGAGCCATCAAGCTGAGGACAGGGTGGGATTTCAGCCGTTGGTTCCAGGCCCTCCAAGGAACCAGGGGAAACCAGGGCCAGCTGAAATCCCTTTCTGGACCTCACTTTTATTCTCTGAGAAACAAAGGGATTATAATGTATGATTTCTGGAGTCCTTTTTGGCCAACATTTAACCTGCTGTTTTATTCCAGTTTTCAATAGCCCTCTCCTGCACTGCATTAGGCACTTAGGACTGCTGGGATGTGTAGATACCAGCTTGGAGTGGCTTGAGAAGATCCCTTCCTTGTCTTTCCCATCATGGTGCATGATTTTTCACTGTTAGAGAGAAATGCACCATGAAGTCCCTGGTCAAAATATAAATACATCTGGGAGAAGTGATATTTGTCAGTATTTTCAGCTAAAATTTTAGTAGCATCATCTTCCCTTGGAGAAGTGGGGGAAAGGCTTGTTAAGAGAAAACAGACCCTTCCAGTGATAGTCTGACCAAGGACTATGCAGCCCAGCCCCCCTGGGGTGGGCCAGAAGCACCACGTACTGCCAGGGACTGTTTTCGCTGAGATATAAGACATCTGACTCTCTCTTTCTGGAGGGTGCATTGTGTTTCCACTGGCCCTGAAGTTTGCAGAAGTTTCTGTTCTAATTTCTAGGCTGCTTGCTCAGTACTTTATGTCTTGCTTAGGACCAACACCCTTGGCTTCTAATGGGGACATTGGGCAATACTGTTGGGGTGTGATGGATGTGTAGGCTTGGGGGCACATGGGGAAAACTCTCACTACCATGGATTTCTAGTGATCTTGTCATTGGCCTTCTGTTTTACTCAAATTGGGGTGGCTATGAGTGGACCTTTTTTGCTTGGGTTATAGAGAACAAACTCCAGCTTGATCTGTTAGGCCTGGTCATTTGATCCTAACCTATGGCCCGCTTACTCTTAGGCATTCTTACAGGCAGCTACTACATAATAGCTACTATTTTTATAGGTACCTACTGTGTCCCAGGCACCATGCTTTGGATCAACTTGAACAACTCAGTGACATGGTATAATCATGTATTTTCCGAAAATGGCACAATACTTTTGGTCTCAGATGCCCCCAGTATCTTGCTTTCTTTCTTCAAGAGGTAGGGTTTAATTCTCCTCCTCTTGAAATGGTAGGTCTTTGTGACTGCTTTATTGAATATAATATGGCAGAAGTAATCCAATATGATTTCTGAGGCTGTTACAAAAGATGATATGGCTTTTTCTTGCCCCTTTCTCTCTATTGCTGTGCTTCTCTCTGTGTTTCCCTGTTTCTGATTTTCTCTATCTTTGATTCTCTTTCTCTCTCTGCCCCTCTCTCTCTCAATGCTTGCTTTTGAAAACCAGCCACTATTTCCTGAGGCAGCCTAGGAACTCATGGACAGGCATCTGACCCATAGCCCCAGCTAAGCTTCCAGTGACAGCCAGAATTGATATCTGACCCATTGCCCCAGCTAAGTTCCCAGCGACAGCCAGAGTTGACTGTGATCAATGTGGGATATCAGGCCTCATAATCTATAAGATGATTCGAGCCACAGCCTTTCCATTGTTCCAATGTCTACTGGAGCAGAGATGAGCTGTCCCTGCCAAGCTCTGCCCCAAATCATAGTTTCATTAGCAAAACAAAAGTTTGAAAACACTACACTTTGGGGCAATTTGCTATGTAGCCACAGTAACTGAAACACGTGGGTATTATTATCATTTCCATTTCCGAGTTGGGTTAACTGAGGCACAGTGAGACTGGCGCTGTCACTCCAGGTAGTACTGTTAGTATGTGGTGGCATCCAAATTTAGATCCAAGTCTGCATGACTCCTCCATACAATGTTGATTCTAGGACCTGTGCATTTATCTGAGGTGAGCCTGCATGAGCCAATGCATCAACTCTTCCTCTGCTATCCTTGAACTTTAAGGGGTTCCAAAAGGCAGGAATAAGGAGTCCCTAAGAGAAGCCAAAGTTTCAGGAATCAACCACTTTGAAGGAAGCACAGAGAATGTCCACTCTCTAGCACCCTATTCCAGAATTCCAGAAAGCACACTTCTCAGAAAAAAAGCAACAGGCTAGGAGGAAAGGCTAAAAAGGAGTCAGAGATCTGGCTGATCCCAGTTAGCCAGGCAATCCTAGCAAATCATGAACCTCAGTTTCTCCATCTGTAAAATGAGCAAGGTATGAAATTTGATAGGGGGATAAGCTGGGGTGGGGACATCATTCCCAGTAGGGGGAACAGGCTGAGTGTGGGTGTGGAGATGGTGTGCACAGGAGTGTTGGGGGGATCTGCTTGGGGAGCCAAGCCTGGTGTAGGAAGGAGAGTAGCATGGGTGGAAATGAGGCAGATAGGGTAGGCCAGGGGCACAGAAGTAACTGTGCAGTGGAATTGAGAAGAGTCTGCTAAGGACTGGGAGTATGGGTTTGTGCGGTACTGGAGAGGCAGCTTAGTCAGTGGGAGCTGAGTCAGCACCCTGAGGCTGCATTCACCCTGGAATTGTCAAGTGTGAGATGAATCTTGTGTCTGTGTTCTTCATGTCCTAGTGTTTTAGCATCCTAGGGTCCCTGTCCTTCATGTAGGGTGACAAGGTGTGCCTCGCTCCCTTGAGAATCTTGGGCCAGCTCTTGGATGTTGTGTACACAGGGAAGGTCTCCTCCACTTGTGACCATTCCAAGCACATCGGCTATGGAGCCCTTGGTCGTCTGTCCTTCTTTGTTGCATCTTCCTGCGAGGAAATGTTGCTGGAGCTGGGCACCTTTAAGAAACTTTATAAAATGTCATGAACACCTTAAATGTGGAGAGAAAGCACTGTGTGCGAGGCAGCCACAGGAAGAGCCGGGGGTATTAAAGCAGCAGTGTTCTTGGTGGCCTTCGGATGTGGCTGTCCTGATTACAACAGGACCCCAAAAAGCCACTCCATCCTTCACCGGTGGGAAGCCTCCTCCTGGCTGGCTGCCCATCTCGACTATCAAAGCCGCTATTTGTAAACACTCCAGCCAGCTGGCTGAAAACTGACAACACTTGAAGGGAATGCTCCTACTTCCCCAGCACCCCGGGGTGGAGGTGGGAGGCGCACGCTCCACAGCTAAAAAAGAGCAAGAGGTGGAGGCTGGAGATACCCAGACCAGTCTGTGGAGGCTTTCTGGAAACTGATTGTCACATTTCACATTGCGAAATAATGCACATTCACTATGAAACATCAGAAAGTACAGATAAGACAAATATTTAAATCACTCATAATCCTACTGTCTAGAGATGATTGCTGTTAATTTGTTTGTAACATTCTTTTGAGACCATTCTCTGACTGCATGGATTTATAAATGGCATCATTCTATATACCCTGTTTTGTAGCTACTTCCTCCTTCTCTCTCTCTCTCACACACACACACAGAGACACACACTTTCCTATGTCATCTAGCACAGATCCATCCTCTCATTTTTAATCTCTGCCCAGTTTTTCACAGGATGAACATAATAAACATGTCTGTTCTACTTGTTCTACAATGCTTAACAGCCATCTGTATACATACCTCTTTGCATTTTTGCCCAATAGTTTCCTCAAGTTACATCACTAGAAGGGTTAATTACTGTGTCAAAAGGCGTGCACATTTTAAAGGCATTTGATATATATATTGTTAAATTTCTTCCCTTGAAGAAGGCTACTCCGAAATGCATTCTTATCAGCAGTGTTTGAGAGCTCCACATTCCCCCAGGGTATTCTCTTTTCCATTTTCTCCAGTCTGTTAGGTGAAAAATGACATTTCAGTTGTTTAAAACTCACTCTTGGTGAGTGCTTCTGCCTTTCCTGCACAGGACATACTCATTCTTTCTCCTAGTATTTATTGAGGACCAACGACATGCTGTGCTGTGGTCAGCACTGGGAATGCTTCATCAGATGGTCCTTTCTGCTCTCACTGCTTTGCGGTACGTGTTTTGCTGTCCAGACTTAGAGCATTATAGAAAGTTAGAATTCTAAAGGATCTTAGAGATTGTCTAATAACCTCATTTTAAGGAGGGGAAACTGATGCCCAGGGAGATGTGGGGACTTGCCCCTGGTCACACAGGGCAGCATATCAACAGTGGAATTGTAACTCTGAAGGCAGGGATTTGGGGCTTTCTACTTGTTTTGATTTTTCTCACCCAGCATAGGAGCACTTGTTGGTCAAGTTCAACTCTGAGCTAATAGCACAGCCTCTCTGTGCTGCAATTCAGGGGACATCCCAATGGGAACATAGTAGGTGCTTTAGAACTTATTTATTGAAAGAATGTTGGTGCATAACAGAACAGAAGAAATAGTACATTCTGTCAAATTGTGCTCAATATTCCAGGAAGAAAGGCAGGCTTCTGTGGGGTTCCCTTCTGGGAAGAAATGCCTTTTTTTTTTTTTTTAAATGAAAAAGAAAAATGAGTGGGCTGTTGGAATTGGTGGAGGAGGAGAGATGGGCTGCCTGAGGCTTGAGACAATGTGTTTGGAGCCATTAGGCCACTGGAATTTCCCTTAGGTGCCTTTCTCCTACCAGAGATGGCCTGATAGAAACGGGGTAGGGGCTAAGGAGAGAAGAGAGCTTTGTTTTCTTTGAGAGTTCCTGTCTGAACCTGGACTGAACTCTTAAATAATTTCTGAGGACTGTCTCAAGCCATTGCTATTATTCTCTCTGCTCAGCTCGCTCCCTCTTTCCTTCTACTTCATCAAAAAGTCTTTCCAGTTTGTCTCTCGAGAACATTTTCAATGCTGCCCAGGCCTTTTATGCGTAGGAGGTGGCTGGGTCAATGGAAAGACCAGAGTTCGGGTCTGGCTTTACTTCTGATCACAGTGGGACCTTGGGCAAGTCTCCTGTCTTGGCTATGTCGACCCTGGCACCACCCTATTCACACTTGCACCCCTCCCCCTGGGTGCCCACAACAGCCTTTTAATCCAGCTCTCTGTAACTGCTTGCCTTCTACTAATCTGTGCTCCTGCTGGTGTGAATGCATTATCACTCCTTCACTTAAAACCCCTGAAGCCTCCCAGCCCTCTTAGAAGAGATAGCCTAAGTTCCTTACACTTCTACCAGGTCCGTGTGGCCTGTCCCTGTTCCTCTTGTACTTTGCTCCAGCCACACTGACCTCCTTTCCCAACTGTGTGGCCTTGGGCAAGTGGCTTCCCCCTCTCTAAACCTCAGTTTCCTCATCTGTAAAACAGACATTACAATAATCCCAATCACTCTGTTGGTTATGGAGCTAACAACCACTTTTACATGACTCTGAACTCTTCAGGAGCTACTTCTCCAAAAGAAGTTACATATTCCAAAGATCCTGCTTCTCAACAAACATTTTCTTCTGCAAAAGAACAGCCTGCTTTTATTCCAAGCTTTGTGATTCCTGAAGGAAGCTGTTTCTCTCTAGTTATGCCATGTTATGCCTTAACCTGGGCCAACAGTGTCCATACACAGAGAATGCAATGGTTTAGGCCAATTCATTAACAGGGACTGTATTGCCACATCCATCGTTAATTGACAACATGTCTGTGGAATTAGAAGCCTCGTGCTTTATCTCTGTCATCACTTTCTCTCAGGGAGAATGGCTCACAGGGATCAACAACCTCCTTTCTCACAAAGAGGCCTCCTTCAACTTGATTTTCATAAAAATACTATTCTAGGAAGCAGGGGTCTGACTCTGGTGACTCATTAGCTAAGGGATGCTCTTGGGTAATCCATCAGCCATTTTCTCAACATATTTTCATTTATAGGCATGTATGATAGGAAAATGATGGGCAGATCATTTTCTGTGATATGTGGGACTAATTCTAGGCACTTATAACTGGACTGGGGGAGACTAAGTACATTCAATGACTGTGATATGTGGGACTAATTCTAGGCACTTATAACTGGATTGGGGGACTAAGTACATTCATATTATAAGTATAGTTTTTGGTCATGCTAGAGAGGTTCAGAAAATAATGAATTCTCAGTGGGCCAAGGTGGTCATGAAAGGCCTCCCTGAAAGGTGAAGAGTTAGTCTTCCCACCTCACCAGTTAGGGGTTCAAAGGAGTTACTTTCCTTGCCTGGCACAGTGATGTTCTCCACACTGCCAAGATGCAGAGTTTGTCTGATTAAATTGAAAAGATTTATGAACTCCATCCAGAAAAACTAATAAGATGGTGGTTGATTAGATCAGACAATATTTTCATGGGATGGTCTTGGGGTCAGGATTGTCAGCATGGGAATAAAGATTTGGTTGTGTAGTTTTCAGCTGTTTGTAAAGCATTCTTCCTGTGCATTAAGTTTGGTTTATACACACAGCCCCATGTGGTCAGCACCTGGGAAAACTGAGTCTCCCAGAAGTTCAGTACCCTTAGCCACACCGACAGAATGTGGTAAAATCTGGATGCTAGCAAGCACTTACTGCTGCAAGTTGAGAGCTCTCTCCAAATGGGAAGCATATTTTTCTCTCTTTCTTCACCCTCCATGGAACACAGGAATGGAAACATAGGCTGAGAAGTCCAAAATCACGCAGGCTAGAAGGAATACATGCAAGTTGTACTTAGAAGCTGGTCTCCTGACCTCAGGAACTTCCCAGGTCAGCCCAGGTGTCCTGATGTTCCTGCATCTGCACAGTAACTATAAATGTAAGAAGGCCAAGTGTGCCAGCAGCAGGCTGATTGCTACAATGTGTTCTCAGCCTTTATGCCCAAGAGCATGTCACTGACCCCCCTCCTGCAGCTAGAAGCCCAAATAGAGGCTGAGAAGTTATATGGAGGCAGGTTGGGGAGGGGGGTGATGTTAGGGAGGTAGTAGGCTGGATGTGTTTACAACTCATTTCCACTCTTGACTATAGAGAAAAGGCCACCTGGGCTTGGATCCATGTTGAAATAAATGTGCCAGGACTTGGAAAATTCCCAAGATGCTAAAACTTAGACCCAGTTCCCAGAGGTAGAAGTGAGTACCAGACAGGTCATTCTCTGGGCAGGATACCTTCCTCAGATGGCCTGGTTCTGCTCTTAAGAGAGCAAAACTACGCATAGAGGTGTTTATTTCTGCCTTTCCCCCTTCCTTTTATCCTTCTGTATTTAACCAATACCTGAAAGTTGCCTATTCTACAGTGACCTAGGCCTTTTGAAGTACAGGTATAGACAATATTGACCCTACCTTTAAGATGCTTGGATACAAGAAAAAACAACCCCATTAAAAAATGGGCAAAGGACATGAACAGACACTTCTCCAAAGAAGACATTTATGTGGCCAACAAACATATGAAAGAAAGGTCAACATCACACTGATCATTAGAGAAATGCAAATCAAAGTGACAATAAGATACCATCTCATGCCAGTCCAAATGGTGATTATTGAGAAGTCAAGAAACAACAGATGCTGTAAAGGCTGTGGAGAAACAGGAACGTTTTTATACTATTGGTGGGAATGCAAATTAGCTCAACCATTGTGGAAGACAGAGTGGAATTCCTCAAAGACCTAGAACCAGAAATGTCTTTTGACCCAGCAATCTCATTACTGGGTATATACCCAAAGGAATATAAATCATTCTATTATAAAGATACCTGCACCTGTATGTTCACTGCAGCACTATACACGATAGCAAAGACCTGGAATCAACCCAAATGCCCATCAGTGATAGACTGGATAAAGAAAATGTGGTACATGTACACTATGGAATACTAGGCAGCCATAAAAAGGAACAAGATCATGTCCTTTGCAGAGACATGGATGGAGCTGGAAGCATTATCCTCAGCAAACTAACACAGGAACAGAAAGGAAATCAAACACCACATGTTCTCACTTTTAAGTGGGAGCTGAATGATGAGAACACAGACACAGGGAGGGGAACAACACAGTGGGGCCTGTCAGGGGAAAAGGGGAGGGAGAGCATCAGGAAAAATAGCTAATGCATGCTGGGATTAACACCTAGGTGCAGCAGACCACCATGGTACACGTTTACCTGTGTAAAAACCTGCACATCCTACACGTGTACTCTAGAACTTAAATTATAAGAAAAAAGAAAACAAAAGATGCCTGGATGCTCATACAGATGGGGACATTTATAAATCATGGATTTGATATCTCTGTCTGTGATGGTTCATTTTATGTGTCAATTGGCTGGGCCATGGTGCCCAGATATTCTGGATGATTCTGTGAGGGTGTTTTTGCATGAGATTAACGTCTTCAGTAAAGTAGATCACCTACCATAACATGAGTGGGCCTCATCCAAGCAGTTAAAGGTCTATATAGAACAAAAGACTGACCTCCCTCAGCAAGAAGGAATTCTGCAGCAGACCACCTTTGGACTTGAACTGAAAAATCAGCTCTTCTCTGGGTCTACAGCTTGCCAGCTCACCCTGAAGATTTTGGACTTGCCAACCTCCATAACACATGAACCAATTCCTTAAATGAATCTCTTTTTCTACATATACACATCTGAGTGATTCTGTTTCTTTGGAAGACCCTAAGACACTCTCCAATGTCACATCCTTGGTTCATGCCTACAGCATCTCTTGCCTGGATCTCCTTTCCCATCTTCCCTGTAGCTACCGGCATTCTCTCACCAAGCACAGATCTGAGTAGTTGTTTTGCTTGCAGTCCTTCCAGGTGCCCCATCTTCCCCCGACCAATGCCTTCTAACTTAGTCATCTTTGCACTGGCACCTTCTTGATTTTTGTTATATCAGACTTTCTCTTTGCTGACATCAAAAGGAGAGAAACCGAACTGAGAAAGAACTGAATTTCCTTTCTGTATTATTCAGTATCACTCAAGATTAAATTCACATTTAACATTATCAGAAAGTATTCCATCCCACATTTTAGGGAATATTGGGTTGCAGAATAAAACCCATTCTCCTTTACATGGCCTTGAAGGTCCTTTAGCATCGGTAAGTGCAGTTATCTCTTGGTATCCAGGGAACCTTGAAGATACTCAAATCCCTGATATAAAATGAAATAGTATTTGCATATAACCTGTACATATCCTCTCATACTTTAAGTCATCTTTAGATTACTTATAATACCTAATGCAATGTCTACTCATCACTGCATTTGTGTGCATTCAGTGCTGTCGTTGGCACATGGCAAATTCAAATTTTGCTTTATGGAACTTTGAAAATTTTTTTTCCTGAATATTTTCAATCCACAGTTGGTTGAATCCACTGAACTCACAGACACAGGGATACAGAGGGCCAGCTCTATGTATTAAGTGTTGGTAATGTTCCAGGCATCAAGGAATTCATCTTTAGTCCTTCCTCCAAAACCGAAAGGGATCCCCCCTGTACCATTCTCTGAGAAGTATGCCTTTTTGCTTTGTTCCTGGAGAACTCATGAAATCCAGCTACCTCTTTGTAAAACTGTCTCGCAAGTGTTCCCTCAACCTCCAGTAGATACTCTTTTCTGTAATAACATTTATTGTTGTCACACAGCAAATATTAGGTAGATGCAGAAGTAATTGCGGTTTTTGTCATTGTTTTTAATAGCAAAAACCGTACTTACTTTTCCATCAACCTGATATTTGTTTTTCTACCTGGCTAAAGCTCAAGGGAGAAGGAGCATATCTTATTCATTGTTAGGAATTTTCAAGGGGACCTCTCTATTTCCTGCCTGGTTTCTGCACACAATGAGAAATAAAACAAACGACAGGAGAGATGGGGATCACACTATTACATTTTTTTTTAAGATGAAGGCTGAATTAGAGAATTTAGCTTTAGCATGAGACTAAATAGCCCTGTTAAGTGAATCCAGAATTAGGCTCTCTCACAGGCTATGTGAGGACCACACAGGACTAGGCAGACTTCCCACAAAGGGTAGAGAGTCCATCCTTGGAGAAGTGACTCAGTAAACTTGCTCCCTGGAAAGCAGCTCTTTTCCAGGAGAAAGAAGGGCAGGCTTGGTTCCACAGCCCAGAGTTTTCCTTCCCACATTTACCAATTGGAGGCTCATAGAGAAAACTCTCCCTTCATCCAGCCATGGAGTGAGGCAGGGGTGTTTTACCTGTTGGATTAAACTCTCAGATTGCACAGATCACACAATTACAGAAAACCAGAGGGACAGGACCTCACACATTAGCTGTCTTGACCAGTCCTCTCGTTTTACATATGATGAGACTGAGGCCCAAAGAGAAGGGACTTGCCCAAGGTCACTTCATTCTCACCTGAGTGGTCTATAACTTTAATCTGTAATTTTCGAGGCAGATAGGCACCATTGATTAATATGGATTAATATTGCCTGCCACCCCTTGGCAATGCTGCCAGAATTCTCAGCCCCATTCTGGAGTGCTTACTCAGCTAGAAGCCTGGGATCCAGGTGCTGTAAGGTCGCCCCCTGGGATATCTTGGCACGGCGCTGTAATTGTGGATTAAGGAAACCTGGTCGTTGGCTAACTCAATTCTCTCTACATAATAAAAAGAGGGAGAAGTGAAATGTCAGGAGGAAATACACATTTAATGCATTTTAAAGAGCCCTGTTTATTTTTGAGTCCTGGCCTTTTTTTCTGACTTAATTCTTAGCCACTGTAAATTACTTCAAGAAATTATTTTAGAATAGGGAAAGGGCAGGGAGGCTTAGAAGCTGTCTTTAACATTTTATCTTCCTTTGGTATCATTTAGGATTTTAATTCTGAAGCACGACAAGGAGGCAGAAACGGCTCTTGGCCGCAGACAAGCAGAATCACTTTAAATGAAGATAGAGTGTTGTGCTTCAGAATTTCTCCTAAAGCTACCGAAGAAGAAAGACCTCTCTCAGCGCTGCTTAGAATAGAGGGCATTTCTAATTCCTCATTAACAGGAATAGGAACGAAAGTATTCCAAAGCAAGGATCTGCTCTTGTTCACTGCTAAAGCCACTACATCAAGCTGGAGGTGTGGGAGGAGAGAAAGGCTGAAATTAACATCATGTTTGGAAAATAATCAGTTAAAATGCTTTTGTAACTTCATCACTATCTACCCGGGGAAAAACGTCAGGAGCTTCTAAACCAAGAAAGGAAGAAACCGGGCGGGTTATTTACCAGTTCCGTCCCTCTCGCAGTTTTAAACCACTGCAAAATAAACCCATTTGTTAAGGCTCTGGACCAACGCTGGGCGAACCAGCCTCGCTCCGCAGGGGCCTGCGCGGCTGGCCTCGCTCGTCCCCTAGCGGACCCGTGCGATAGTGCATTCTCGGCCCCAGCGCACAGAGCAGCATCCAGAAGCTGTCCGCGCGCGCAGCCTCGGCGGCGCTACTCGCTGGCCGCCTGCACGCGTACAGCGACCAGCCAGGCTGTAGCCAGGGGATTCCAACCGAGGCTCCAGAGTCGGAGACTTCAGCCTAGCATCACATTAGGTGCAGCCGGCCGGCCATCCCAACCCTGGCCGGGAGCGCACGCGTCACTGGGGCCGTCAGTCGCGGTGCAACTTCCCCGGGGAGTCAACTAGGTTCACCTGAGAACTCGGTGCAGGTAGATGGGTGCTGAGTAGGGGTGGATGGGATGGCTAGGGCCGGTGGAGCCATCGGGACCCGAGTGGAGGTGGGGGTGGGTGCCTTGCGCTCCTGGTTCCTGGAGGAGTGTGGGGTGTTCCGAGAGATAGTAAAGTGACTGCTCAGGATTGAGACCCAGAGTCCTTGACTGTCTGGTTCCAAAGCGCACGTCAAGAGTTCCTGAACGTTCGAGGCTGCCTGGCTGGGTAGGAGCTCCGCAAGAGGTGCCTATGCCAGGGCCTGGGAACATCGCTTGGGCATCTGGGGCTTTGAGGCAGGGATTCTCCCAGGAGGGACTGCGGAACCGGGGTTCCACCGAAGCAGGTGCTGTGGAAGTTCAGGGAGTGACAGAAAAGGGGGTTAGACGGGGGTGGCCCTGTGCTGGGGTTTCCCAAGCAAGGGGCTGTTTGGAGATTTGCGGAGGAAGTACTTGAATTAACGTTTACTAGGAGAGGGGCTGGTTTGGGGGTCCCGCGGAGGTGGGTGTGCTGAGGGTCGGGGTGTGGGGCAGGCAGGGAGTTTGGAGATCCCTCGAGGAGATGGTTTGGTTTTAGATTTCCAGTCCCGGAGGAAAGTGGCTGATTTTGACCCTCCCTTCTCCCCCAGTGGAAGCTGCTGAACTTCCCAAGGAACGGGCGCCCTGGGGGCTCTGGGCTTGTGGCTGGTAGAGGATTCCCGCTCACTTGCAGTGGCTTAGAGGAGGTACCTCTCACCCGCGGCCGGCCGTTGTGCCCCGTGTTTCAGGTGACTTGGGTTCCTGGGAACGGGGCAAGCGCTCCCTACCCGCGTCTGAAGAGAAACGCGGCGGTCTCCTCACGGCCCTCCCTGTTTGTTTCAGGGTGGACCCAGCAGCTCTGTCCGTGGAGTCTCCAGGACTAGAATCCCAGGCGCCCCCACACCCTCTGACACGTGAGATCCTGCCCCGCCGCGCCACACCATAAAGGGCTCGAAGACCGGGGCGCACCGCGGCCGCCAGGGTCATGGAGGGCGCGTTCGCAGCCAACTGGAGCGCCGAGGCGGTCAACGCTAGCGCTGCGCCTCCGGGGGCCGAGGGCAACCGCACCGCCGGACCCCCGCAGCGCAACGAGGCTCTCGCGCGCGTGGAGGTGGCGGTGCTGTGTCTCATCCTGTTCCTGGCGCTGAGCGGGAATGCATGTGTGCTGCTGGCGCTGCGCACCACGCGCCACAAGCACTCGCGCCTCTTTTTCTTCATGAAGCACCTGAGCATCGCCGACCTGGTGGTGGCTGTGTTCCAGGTGCTGCCGCAGCTGCTGTGGGACATCACCTTCCGCTTCTACGGGCCCGACCTGCTGTGCCGCCTGGTCAAGTACTTGCAGGTGGTGGGCATGTTCGCCTCCACCTACCTGCTGCTGCTCATGTCGCTGGACCGCTGCCTGGCCATCTGCCAGCCGCTGCGCTCGCTGCGCCGCCGCACCGACCGCCTGGCGGTGCTCGCCACGTGGCTTGGCTGCCTGGTGGCCAGCGTGCCACAGATGCACATCTTCTCGCTGCGCGAGGTGGCTGAAGGTGTCTTCGACTGCTGGGCGGTCTTCATCGAGCCCTGGGGACCCAAGGCCTACATCACGTGGATCACACTAGCTGTCTACATCGTGCCGGTCATCGTGCTAGCCGCCTGCTACGGCCTTATCAGCTTCAAGATCTGGCAGAACTTGCGGCTCAAGACCGTTGCGGCGGCGGCGGCTGAGGCGCCAGAGGGCGAGGTGGTTGGCGCCGGGGGCGCATGGCCCTGGCGCGTGTCAGCAGCGTCAAGCTCATCTCCAAGGCCAAGATCCGCACGGTCAAGATGACTTTCATCATCGTGCTGGCCTTCATCGTGTGCTGGACGCCTTTCTTCTTCGTGCAGATGTGGAGCGTCTGGGATGCCAACGCGCCCAAGGAAGGTAGCCAGGGCTGGGAGACCCAGGAGGAAGGAGCCTGGTGGCTGGGGGAGGCCATGTACTGCTGCTTCGGAATGTCCAGGGGTCTGTGGACTTCCTGGGGGATAAGCAGGTTTGAAATCCCACAGAGTCACTGCTCCGTCACCCCTTGGCCAAGTGACTTAGGGCAATTAACCTACCCCAGCTTTCACTTTCTCTTGGGTAAGGTGGTAGTAAGGATCAAAGCATTAACTGTCACCAGGCAGTAGGGGAATGCCATCAGAAAATGCAGTTAAAGTCGCTAGCACAGCCCTTGGGCTGCATGTGGGCTGTATGGTTTATTGCCATGGTGGAGGAAACAGGTTCAACTCCATCTGCTTTCCCACATGCTTAGGAGGAGGTGGCAGAGGTAAGTTTTGAACCCCTGGCCAAGCTCAAGCTCCTTCAACTTTAAGTGCATGTTAAGCTGAACTTCCACTTTAAGTTCAAGAAGTCCACTTGAAGCCAAGAAGTCTGGTTTGGACAAGGACAGACTTGCAGGGGTGGGCAATTTGTCCAACCAAGCACCTAGTAGTTGAAGGGGGTGTTGTGGGAGAAGAGGATTCCAAGGGGAAGGTGAAGACAAATCCCTGAACCCTTCATCGAGTGGAGGTGTTGAGTGTCTAGGCAGAGTACTGCAAGGAGTGCTGGGTAGGCTTAGGGAGGAGAGCACCCAGGACTGAGACTTCAGTTCCACTTGGGGGAAAGAGAAGGGAGCTGGGAGGTGGACATTCAGGTTTGAGGGGGAGACTGGGTGATTTCTGTAGGTGTGGAATATGCCTTCCAGGATGGAGGACTGCTGAGGACAAGGCTGAGGGTGGAGCTGTTGTCCATTCTTGGCCTGTGCCAGAAGGCTAGGAGGAGGGCATAGAAGAAGGCAACCTAGGGAGAATGGTTGGAGGAACAAAGGCACCCTGGGGCTCCGGTGTTTATGGCTGGTGCTGGATGGCTGTCCCTAAGGCATAGAGCACCAGGCAGTTTCCTGTCACTCCCTGCCTGCCAACCCCATTCCAGTAGCTCATTTGGAAGGAGCAGGAGGGGGTGATTGCTGGTGGTGAATGACTTACACTTTTTTGTTTGAAGGTAATTGGATGCTGGGGACTTCAAATGTTTGTAAAGAAAGACCAAGGGATTTGCTTTCACCCTTTCTGCACTCCAGACACTACAAATGTCCCATTTCTGTGTGCAGTCACCACTGCTCCCAATAGTCTCAAACGCATGCATCCTGGGAAGCCGAAATCTCAGTGCCAGCTGCTTTTATTGAGTTTGGTAACTTTGCTTTGGTCCTTTCTGGAATTCACAGACAGGCTTTATGGAGCCCTCCTAGTTAGCTCAGTGTTTGCTTTAGTGGCCAACACACTGGTTAGTCAATATTTACTGAACGCTTGTGGCCCCTGGTCATACCTTACAGAGAGGGTTCTAGGGCCCAGAGAGGGGGAAGGCACTTGCACCAGGTCACGCAGCAAGTCAGAGGCAAAGCTGGCGTTTCCTGTGCCAGGGTTCTAATGAAGGGCACATGATGAGGGAGTTGGGTTGGGCAAAAGCCAGGGTTGGAAGTCTCTAAGTAAGGCCTTAGGGCCACACCTGTTTCCTGGGCAGATCCGAAGAAACCAGATCCAGTTCTTGAGGAGCTCAAACACTAACTATCGAGGAAGTGAAACCAGCACCCGTTGGAGTAGATACTGGGGAGATATGGGGTCTAGCCCTCCCCCAACCCCTTACTAGCTTTGGGACGTTGGGTGAAAGTTTCCTTTATTCCCCTTGAGCCTTAGTGACTTGCTTTTAGAATGAGGACATTTCAGCATTCAGTTCATTCATTCAACAGACATTTGGCTCCTCTCTCCTTGGGGTCCCCTCATCTCTCCCATTCATGTCTCGAGTCTCTGGTGATTTTTCTCCTTTCTGCTCCTCCCAGCCCCCCACCTCCTATGGCTCCCCGCTATTCAGCCCCCTCACCTGCCCTCCTCTTTCTTACTGTATGTCCTCCCAAAAGAACGAGAGTGTGTGGTCAGTGCACATGTCACATGAACCATGAAGTGAAGTTTAGATCTTTTCTACACTTTAAAAGCATATCAACATTTGATTTCTTTGTCTTAGAAACAAAAGAGAGAGAGAGAAACAGATGCACACAGATCCTGGCCAGAGTGGAGGCCACAGGCCTCTTTACTGTTTGTGGTCCTCCAAGGCTTTTCCTGGGGATGAGACCTTCAGTAGAGACAGGCCCAAGGGGCTCAAGCCCAAGGGGCAGGGAAAGAAGGGGGCTTTAAGAATTTCAGGTCCCACTTCCCTTTGCTTCTTTAGGAATTCACAGGGAAGGGTGGGTGTTCCATGAAAAACCTAGGGCTTCTCTTGGTCCTCCTCTGCATTTTGTCCCAGGTGCTGAGAAGAATCCAAACACAGCCCAGCAGGGATTCATGATGCTGCTACATCCGGGACCTCCCCCACTGTCTTAAGCACATAGCCAGGAGCAGCAGCCCAGTCCGGATGTGAGCGCCTCATCAAACACAGAGGTGATGACTTGGGCTCTGGCCACCACCAGCCTGGCCAAATCATGCCCAGGCCTCAGGGCTGCAGGGGTCAGAGTGGCTGCAAGCTCAGAACAACAGCCCTGTGCCCACTTGGCCTTAATTTGGGTAATTGCAATAGCAGGCAGAAATGGTGTCTTCATCACTTTGGAGATAACTCTCAATCCAAAGGCCACCAGCAAGTGTTAAGGAAGGAATAAAAGAGAACCATACTAGAGCTACCTAAAGAGGTTGTTATCAGAAAAGTGGAATTAATGCACAGCCCCACTTTCCTCTCCAAGAGGACTGAATTTAGATGCGGAAATATCTAGATCAGGGCCCCTTCACTCATCACCTGAGTAGCCAGTACTGGAGCCTGTGGCCAACAGTGTGACGCCATCCAGGGATGCTTGCAGAAGGAGCAGGCTCCCAGGGAGGCAGGAGAGGTGGGGCACACGTGGGTCTGTTCCTGCTTCATCAGGAAAACCCCAGCGAGATTGGGAAGCTTAGTCAACGACCACCCATCAAGGCTGCCAGAGTGGGTGGGATGTCACGTTTCTGGTGGCTACAGATGTGGTAGCCCAGGGACCCAAAGTTGCTCTCTCCTTCAGCGTTTGCTCTCTCTTTTCCATCTCTCCCCTTTAGCAACTTAATTCCCTCATTCACAAATACCAAGGGCTGCCTATATGGGTTTAGCGCTCACCTTGTTCCAGTAATGTGCAGTGGGGCACAAAAATTTAGGTAACTTAACAAGATAAAATAGATATGAGGAAACTGGGATAAAGCAGAGAGTGGGGGAGAAGAAAAGGAAAATAAAGATATAATAATAGTAATAATACTATTAATAATAATAAAGTCTCTGTGTGTATAGACAAGCTCTACACGTGGTTACTTTTTATAAGAACCACAGAGGAAAACTTTCAGCTTAAATATTTCTATTATTCAGAAGAGAGAGCCAATGGGAGCCTCTGAGTGATTTCATGAGATCTGTTCTTCAAAGCGGCCAGATGCTGTTAGGTGCTGACTTCATGGGGCTGGTGAGACTGATGCCCCATGCAGGATTTGATAAGCCCTTTGTATATCTTTCAGAATTAAATTCCAAAGCCAAAGGTTTGGCACCAGCCTTTTCCCTTGAACCCAGTGGCATTTGCTTTGCTGCTGGTTGCAGGGGTTCTGACCCTGGGGCAGTTCTGAGGGAGGAGGTGAGGATGAGGAGGGTGCTTGGTAGAGTGGGGGCATTTGCATTTCTAGGGTTGGTTGATGTTGGTTGGGTACGGTGGACAGGATTTAGGGTCTCTGTCTCTAGTCTTCTCTTTCCAGCATCTCCCTGGTAAAATGCCCAGTCCAGTGTCCTTAAGCTAGTTGTTTTACCCCCCCTCGGAGCCTCAGTCTCCTCCTCCTTGTAATAAGGATAGCATGGGCCACCTCGTGGGGTTCTTGTCAGGATTAAATAGTGTGACCCATAGCCTCTTCCTGATGGACAAGGTGGGGATTCTTCTCTTGAGCCTGGGTGGAGGGAATGGGTGTGGACAGCAGGCAGTGTGTCCAGGGAGGCTGGGGAGGTGGGGAGCTTCTGCTTGTTGTGGCCAGAGAGGTGGACTATGAGTCCTGTCACGGCAGGGATGCTGCCTGTCCTGTTCCCTTCTGTGTGCCCAGTGCCTGGCACAGGCTGCACAGTCATTGTCAAATACCAGTGCTTGTCAAATACGTGAAAAATGGGAGCAAGGAGATGAGTGAGATGGGGCAGGGATGGGTATGAAGAGCAGGACTCAGGAGGAATAGGGACTTCCTATGTAGCCCTCTGAAACAGTACTGGCAACCTGGGAAAGAAGGGAGCACCCCATCACTGGATGCAAGCAAACATCTGTCAGGAGCGTGGGACCGGGAGGAAGGCTGACAGGCAGAGGAAGTCTGGTTTGAACTGTTTCCCATCTGTAGAATGAGCTTCCCAGCCCCACCCTGTTTCTGTGGGATGGAGGACCCTCTGGCATGTCCCGTCTACCTTTCCTTCCCATGAGTGCTGTGACTGAGGTGTGGGGGACCAGGCCCCTTGGAGGGGCTTGTTCTTGAGGTGACCCAGTGAGGTGGAGAGCATGGGGGGCCGGACAGGAGGAGATTGGACAGGATATTCACTCTGGTCCATGAAGAGTGCACAAGCTCAGCCCTTCTGGGTATAAATCTCAATTAGGTGGACAGTTAACTTCAGACTCTTATATGGTTAAGTAATTGTGTGTTCTTTTATGTTCTTGGCTAATATTAATGTTTTCCCTTTGGGTTTCTGCCCTGAGGTGATTTCACTTCTTTTCCCCCCCAAAGGTTTGATAAATAACAGCTAAGAAGACAAAAAACTAAAACCAAAAACCTCAAAGAGAAACAAGTCCCAAACCCACCTCTTGGGTGAGGCACTGCTATGTCTTTTTTCCATTTGCAGGCTATCTGTGTGGGTTTGGGGAGGGGCGAGAAGGGGAGGAGGGGTTGTGGAGGGCCTTGGATCAGGAGGAGATTAGCAGGTGCCCTGACTGCATCACGCTCTCTGTGGAGGCTGGATTAGGTCTGTGGCCCCAGCTGGCATGTCTGAGTGTGACCTGAGACACTAGCCCACCTGCTGACCTTACCTGCTTGCCCTGGCAACTTTTGGAGGCAAAGACAACCCCACAGGGCTCCCTCCCAGGGGCTGGAGCCAGACCATGTACAGCAGACCCCACTTGCCAGAGCCCCGACCCCAGGAGACAGTACTGGGAAGTAGCCAGTGCCCTTCCGGGACCTGGTCTTGTTGCCATCTGTGTCATTTGGGGCAATGTCTCTTAATGGCCTCTGGACCTCTGTCATTCCTGTCTGAGAAATGGGGATAACAGCTTGTGATGGAACTTGACACCCTCTCTGGGCCCCAGCTTTGGTGAAGGAAGGAGTGAGATTAGTTGGTAACAGCAGCCACCATTGGCTGAGTGTCCACTGTGAGCCAGGCCTGTGCCTGGGCCATTTCTGCTCCTCATCCTCATGCAGCAAGGCAAGGGACCATCATGGCTGTTCTACAGATGAAGAAACTGAGACTCAGAGAGGTGTGACCTGCTCACGATCACTGCTGAGTAAGTAGTGGAGTTGGGATTGGAACCCAGCCATGTTACACTGGAGACTGACACACTGCATGACCCACCCCCCCCAACCCCCTGCCACCCCAGGCCAGCAGTTTTCCTGATGGTCTACACCCTCAGCTTGGGGATCTTCTGGGTGCTTGTTAGATCACTGGCCCCGCCCCAGATCCCTGGAAGCTGAGCCATCGCCTGCTATCTGGCTCCAAGATCCCAACATCCTGGGTTTTTCCTGCAACACCTACACAGACACACCCACCCAGCTACACATCTGCTGATGGCACTGCCCTCACTCTGGGTTCAGTGCCATGCCCCTCACATTGTCCCCGTGTCCACCAATTCCATCATCTAAGCTGAGCCACATGCCTCATGTTGACACTTTGCTTTCTCTTTCTATTATCACTTTCTTAGAGTATGATTTTTCACCTTTGGCACTGCTGACATTTTGGGCTGGATAATCTTTGGGGGTGTGTGTGTGTGTGTGTGTGTGTGCGCGCGCACGCGTGCACACCAGGGAGGGGGCTGTTCTATGCATAATAGGATATTTAGCAGCATTCTTGTCCTCTACTTGCTACGTGCCGCTAGCAACCTCCTTGCCAATGGCCTCAAAACTGTCTCCAGACATTTCCAAAGTTCACTAAGGGGCAAAGTCAACCCTGGTTAAGAACTACTGGCTTAGACCTACTGTGCATCTTTTTAAACTAATACCCAACAAATAAGTACTCTCTTGTTAGCGCTGCCCTGGTCTCTGGCCAGCCTGCCTCATGTACCCCCAGACCCAGACAGGCCCAACGGCTTGCTACTTTCTACAAGTTCCTGTGGCCTTACTGCCTTCACACCCAGGCTAAAACTGTTCCCACAATGGGAACATCCACGCAAGTCTCTTCCATGGATTCCCATCCTTTGAAGCCCAAGTCCAATGTGTGGGCTGCTTTGTGGCACAACTCCAGGGGATGCCTTTTACCTCACGGTCTATGAGCAGGGTGTTCCTAGGAGCTGTGCAGTGCACAACCTGAACACCTTAACATGGCAGCCTCATCCAGTGCCCCTTTCAGGAAGCCCTCCCTGATTTTCCAGTTTAGGGGGACTTTTCCTCTGAATGCTAACTCACGCATTCCAAAAAACAGTTACTGATGCCTCTGCAGGCTCCTGTCCACACAACCTCTGTTTTCATCCGTCAACCCTCCAGTGAAGAGAGTTGACAAGGGGCCCTCCCCAGGCCCTCGCCCTCCTGTGGCAAGCTTCTGGCACATGTAAATGTGGGACAGTCTGGTTAAGGTTGATCACAGAGTTCTGGGTACACCCAAAGACCTCTGGGAGGGGATACCCCTAGTTTCTGCTGGGTTAGTGTCAGGTAGAACAGCAGTGCTAACTCCGGATATGGGGCTGAGCCTGCCCACGGCTCTGGTTTCTGGGGTTCAGAATCTCAGGTTTCTGAAGTTCAGAATAGGGCTTAGGTTGTATAGAGGGTGGAACATCCTGCTGGTGCAAGTCAGCATAGCTGGTGGAGTGGGAGTCATTTTGGGCACAGGCATTTTAGCAAAGGGGCTGCAGTTTTAGTTGGCAGGTGGTGGCAAGTCCAAGGATCCTGGGAACAAGAGTATTAAGAGCAAAGAGAAACAACTGTCTCACCTGGAGGAGGTGGGAAGCCAGGTGGGAGGTACTAGCTCTTGGTTTGGAGGTGCCCTAGACTGGGTCTTGTCTAAGGCGTGCGTGGGAGGGAGGTATAAATCCTTATTCCTGGTGCATGCTCTGAGGGGGCAGCCTCTGCCAGCATCTTCTTTTGTGCTCAGTTGGATGCTTCGGGACTGTGGGCCTCTGCCCTCCTGGCTGATGTCTCCCACCCCAACAGCATGCTTGCTCATTCTGTTTCTCTCCCTCTCTCTCCACCTGACCATATCTGAGTGTGAACTAAATTTTCCCACAGGGAATTGCATTTGAGTCCATCACCTTATTGGGAGGTGGTTGAGCAGGGAAATTATTTTTAACCCTTCTAACTTGCTGGCAGCAGTGGCTGATTTATCAGGACCTCTTGCCTAGCAGTTTCCTGCTTCAGTTCAATTCAGTACCTATTGAACTCTTCCTATTTTCCAGTCTCTGTTAGTAGCCAAAAGACAGAGCCACCAATAAGACACAGTCCCCAGCCAAGGAGTATCAAAAAATGATGACAATATGATGAGATGATGCTGTTATAGAGGCATTGACTTACCAAGTCCTGCAAATCCCCCTGGGGAAGCATTAGTTGGTTTGTTTCCCTGGGAAGAAATCAGGAGAGTTTCAGAGGGGAAGTATCATTTGAAAAGGGTTTTTAAAGGATGAGTAGGAGCTTACTATGCAAAGAATCAGACACACATTCCGTGTTGAGATCAAGAACAGTGGTCAGTTATTTTATTCATTTCTTCTTTCCTATCTATATCATTTGGGCCACTTGGAAGGAAGCTCCTCAAACTTTAATGCGTATCTTGTTAAAGCGCAGATTCTGATTCAGTAGGTCTGGAGTGCAGCCCCAAGAGTTTGCAATTTTGACAAGCAAACAGGTGATGCCTATCAGATGCCCTGTAGCCAGCCATTGGCTTCACATTGAGCAGCAAAGCTTCAATATATTATCTCCTTTACCAACACTCCCTGTTTGCTTTTATACCTATGGCCCAGATTGGCTGCAGGGTCTTGTCATCCCTTAAAGGGTGGGGAAAGGCTGGTCATTTGCAGGAAGGCCCTGGCTTGTCTTCTTCCAGAATGTGGTTATTCTCAGGCCCAGCCCAGTGAGTCCAGCACACCCACCAGATTGGAGCAGTGCCTTCAGAGAAGCCCATTTTCAACTCTGTAGCCTGCTCGTTTGGCTTTTCACACAGATCTTGCTCTACACTGGGTGATCACACATCTGTGATTTTTTAGAAAAATCACAGTTGTAAAATGGTGATCTTTTCTAAGAAGGCACCCTATAGTATATATTGAGACTCAATCTTTCTATAAGCATACATTCATAAATTATTTTCTTAGGAAAGGGCCTTCCATAGGTTTGTTTGCAGATGCCCACATAGTCCTGTAGGAATAAGGGATGTTCGTCTAAATTCCTGGTACTCCGGGGAGGCCTCATGGCAAATGATTGGTGTCTCAAGTGTGGGTTTTTTGTAAAGTTGACAGGCTTGCTTTGACCCAGCCAATCTGGGCCATATGTCTTTGAGTCATGTGAAACGTGCCAGTAGCCTCAGGAACAGCACAGCCCAGAGGGGCCGTGGCCAGCTGCCTGTCAGCTGTTCTGGGCTAATTTGGGGTTTCAGTGCTGGGGTGGAGAGAGTGCCGGGAAATCCGAACAGGGGGAGTTCTTGGGGCTTGAGGAAAGCCAGGCTGGGAGGGATGGAACGTGGCCCTCTGCCTCCTACCTCTCCATGAATCATGGTGCCAAGTAGAAACGCAGAGTTGATTCTCCCAGGGGCAGAATCACCCAGCAGGGGACGTTGGTGTTTGGTGTGTGGCTGTTTCTGCTCAGGTCTCCTGCTTGCACTCCCTGCTTGCACACACTGCCCTTCAGTGTGTCTGTAGGCCAGGGGGCTCCCACTGTGAACACCTTCCTTTCCCCCAGGGACCCCGGAGAAGGTGCTCGCTGCGCAGCAGACCTTTCTGGGTCAGGCCCATAACGACTTGTAGGTCCTCCTCTCTGCGCCAACATCAATGTAGTTGTACTGTGTGGAAATAGGGAAGGAGGCCAGTCTTCCTGGGTGCTTGGGAGCAGCCATGGCCCTTCAGAGAAGCCCAGATGAAGGCATGGGGCCTGGCCTTTGCACATTTGCACTGAGCACTGGGTGTGGCAGCTCCTTTTGGCCAAAGGCAATGCCCAGAGAAGAGCTCAGCTGTGAGCTTTTGGCAGGCAGCTTTTGGGCTGCTAGGGGAATGGGCACCCCAGGAGGCACCACAGAACCCACTAAAAACATGCTAGACTCCACGTAAAGGCAGTCACCAGGTCTGATTTGCTTTTTCAATCAGTTCCCATGGGCACTACTGGTGGGTGGGCATGTTTTAAAAAAAGACAGTAGTATAACACAGGAGTGATTTCCGTGTGGAAGAACACCTGGCTGGTGGTGAGGCCCTAGAACTTCACACTGGAATGCAGGTGAGCAGAAAGGAGAGAGGACAATTTTATAGGTGTTGGGGAGACAACCCCTTCACCCGGCTGAGAATGTCCAGGCTAGCATGGGAGCTAAAACAGATCTTAGCATTTCACCACCCACCCTGTACCTGAAATCTGCAGGGTGAGAGCAGATACAGCCAGGACCCCAGGTATGGTAGAATGAAACAAAGGCATTCTTTTTTTTTTTTTTTGAGAGAGAGGTTCTTGCTCTGTTGCCCAGGATGGAGTGCAGTGGCATGATCTGGGCTTATAGCCTTGATCTCCCGGGCTCAAGTTATCCCCCCACCTCAGCCTCCCGAGTAGCTGGGAGTACAGGCGCACACCACCAGGCCTGGCTAGTTTTTAAATTTTTGTTGATCTCCCTTTGTTGCCCAGGCTGACTTGGGCATTCTTATCTAGTACCAGTTCATCGCTTCAGTCCACTGCTGACCTTGTGGAGCCCAGTCATTCCAGCTACCCTCTCCAAAGATGTCAGTCTGTTAAACCCATCAGAAATTACTGGCTGGCTGACAAGGGCAGATCCTACACTGAAGGCTACACTGGTGGTGGAGCCTTTTGAGCTGGTATGAGAATCTACAAATAAGCTGACCTTCTTGGCATGTAGTCTGGCCCAAGAGTCATTCTGGACAGACACTGCCCTATGGACTTGAAGCTTCCAGAGGCTCAGCCAGTGGGTCCTGGGCTTATCCCCACCCTGGGCTGCCTCAGATTCCAAGACATACACTAGCCCAAGAAGCGGCATCACCCCTTTGCTTCACACCTATGGGGCTCGCTCTGTTATTGATTAGAAAAACAACGTATTTACTGGGCACTTACACACCAATGTAGTAATAATGACAGTAGCTAAACTCTATTAGTTGTTTACTTTTATGGAGTGCCAGGAATCATGAACAGTACTTGGCATCCTCTCTAAGTGAGTAAACCCCTCAACAATTCTGTGGAAAGCTCTTTTATTATTCCCATTCCACAGATGGGGAAACTGAGGTTGAGAGAGGTTAAGTGACTTGCTCAGGAATACACAGCTGCAAAACAGCAGAGCCAAGCATTTGTGTCCAGGTTTGGGCAACTCAAAAGCAACAGTACCAACCGCATAATTCTGCTAATTTCTGTATGGGGCATGCTGATCTGAGCTTGCCCTGTGGGTCTGCCCCTTGCCTTCCCCAGCCCTTTCCCACCTGCTTTTAAACATCTGTGCCTGCTGCAGGCATCTAGATCAAGGATTGGCTGGATTTTTCTGTAAAGGACCCGACAGTAACTATTTTAGGCTTGTGGGGTATAAGATCTCTGTTACAGCTACTCAAACTCTGCCCTTGTAGTGCAAAAGCAACCACAGACAGTATGTGAATGAATGAGTGGGGCTGTCTTCCAATAAAACTTTATTTACAAAAACAGGCAGTAGGCAGGGTTTTATGAGCTGGAGTTTACTGACCCCTGGTCTAGACCAGGAGATACTTCTATTGGGAAGGATGGTGATCTGATAGGATGTGTCTTTCCCCCTCCCAGGTACACTTGGATTTCAAAAATGGAGAATGGGCAGTGTTTACTCTCAGTGATGGACCACATTTGTTTTGGGAACAGGGGAAGTTGCTCTCTGTCCCTCAAATCATACCATTAGGCAGATTGCCTAATCTTGGCTTTGGAATGGACAGGATTCACTAATTGGAACCAACCTGATCTGTGAGGATGCTAACCTGTTTTTAAAAGGAATCAGACTTCATTACTTTTATGTATGAACACAGGATGACTTGCACCAATTAATTGGCGCAGAAAGTAAATCACGTAGATTTACTAACAACCAACTGCTCTTCTCCCCTTGGTGCCTGAAGACTTTTCTGACAAACTCTTCTCCCCTTGGTGCCTGAAGACTTTTCTGACAAACATCTCTGTTTTCTTTATCAGCAGCCACATTTAGCTTGTGCACCTCTCTAGCATCCCCAGTGAAGAGTCCTTCCCTGGATTTAGCTCTTGAACTCCTATTTGTCAAAAAATTTTGCAGAACAGACAGAAAGAAGACTAGTGGATTTTCCCAGTCTTATTGTAGTTGCCTTCACACACAAGGAGGTGACTGAACAGAATTCTTAGTTGTTTTCCTTGTGGGTTTCTGGCAATGTTGCCTGGTCTTGTCTGCCAGCAGGAGATGTCTGGTTGTTCAGATTTAAGGCCATTGAAAGAAGCCAGATTTTTATCCCCATGCTTGGAAGTACCTAGAATTAGGATTTTTTTTCTTCCCCCTTGAAGTTTCAGTTTGTGACAGGCAATGTCTCAAAGCTGATTTCTAATCATTAATTTTGCCTGCAACTCCATGAGTCCTCAGTATAATAGCTTTTACAGAGTGCTTCAGATAATTTTTATGTCACTTTTTTTTTCCTGCATGAATCTTATGGTCATGCTGAAGCTGTGCTTTTAGGCAGAGCTTCATGGAGACTCTTTCACTTGATCAGCCGTGAAGATCTCATACCCTTTCTTGCCGCCACGCCTTTGCTGGTGCCATTCCTTCTTCCTGGAGCACCGTTCTTCCCTGCCCTGCCTGGAAAAACCATAGGCATCTTCAGGAATCAGCTTACATGCCCCATTTGTGGGGCCGGTCATTACTTTCTTAGAGTGGCACCCCCTTCCTGTGCCCACCTAACCCACAAGATGCCCACATCATGGTGTTTATCATTTTATTTGATTTGCCAGGCACATGGTCATGATAGCAGTCACCATTTATTGAGCTCCCACCGTGTACTAGGCACTCTTTAATCCTTGCAGCAATCCCCCAGAGGTTTGGACACTCTCCTTATGCCCATTTAAAGATTAGGAAACCAAAGCTTCTTGGGGACTTTAAGTAACTAAGCAGTGGTGAGGCTAGAATGCAAACTAGGTGTGGCAGCTTCTGGGTGCTGTGCTCATAGACACTCTAGGCTGTAGGCGCTCAATACTGGTTGGGTGAGTGATGCATGATACAGGTGGCTGTGATGGATACAACTTTTGCTGAGGGAGGTAGATGGCCGGAAAGCTTCTGGTGAGAGAAAGGCAGGGACAGTTCCAGGGCTGGGCTGAGCCTGGTGGGGAGGGTTTGGAGGACAGCCGAGGGCATGTCCAGGACAAGAGAGGAAGAAGGAAGACTGCTGAGATTCACTCGGGGTGGTTGGCAAAATATCACAGAAAATATTAAAGATATATTAGGAAAAGTTATAGATTAGTCCCAAACCTTTTGGAAGGCCAAAAGGTTTTATTGGGGCAGGCCAAAGGCGGCTGGCCAGTCCATTAAGTTAGGGAGAGATGGAGATGATAAAGGCCTTACCTCACACCCATTACAACTGTTTACTCATGTTAATATTATGCTGGGTGGCCTCTCCCGGAAGATCAAAGGGGGAGCATTTACTCTGTTAATAGCATTTACTCTGGGCCCCTGAAACCTAAAGCTTTTGTCAGTTGTAAAACCATTCTCTTAACCATGTTAATTATCCACAAGTGTGTTAACTTAGAATCTCTGTTATGAATAAAAGTGTGGATGGACAGAGGGGGCGGGTCGACTGGTTTCATTTTGCCCTCTGAAAGCAGCCAATGGCCGACGCTAACCCACTTGAAACACTGTAATAGTGTGAGAGTGCATTCATTCATCCATTGTTGAGTCAGGGTCTGCAGGTCAGACTTCCGCAGCGGTAGGACCCACGTCTCAGGTGGTGACCCCGACGTGATCGAGGGCACAGAAGACAAACCTTGCCTTGTTAGTACCTCATCCTGTGATTCAGGATGTGGTACTTGGACAAGGCTGTTGCTCAGGAAATGGTGTTTAAGTCAAATAGGTCTGAAGTGGCTCCAGTGTTAATTAATGCCCTTTCTCCTTTCTCCTGCTCCTGCCTGCTCAGCCTCAGCCTTCATCATTGTCATGCTCCTGGCCAGCCTCAACAGCTGCTGCAACCCCTGGATCTACATGCTGTTCACGGGCCACCTCTTCCACGAACTCGTGCAGCGCTTCCTGTGCTGCTCCTCCAGCTACCTGAAGGGCAACCGCCTGGGGAGAGACAAGTGCCAGCAAGAGAGCAACTCGTCCTCCTTTGTCCTGAGCCACCGCAGCTCCAGCCAGAGGAGCTGCTCCCAGCCATCCGTGGCGTGACTCACCAGCCAGGGCCAGGGCTGCCTCCTGAGGCTTGGGCTGTGCTGGCATGGGTGGTCTGCCTCTGGGTGGTGGCATATGGATGTGTGTAAGGTACTTATCAGTTTGTATCACTCCACTCCTTGGGGTGCCTACAGTGGGGTGGAGAGTGGCCTCCATGGTGAAAGATGATAGGGGACTCAGCCATCAGACGACCCCCTGGCCTCTTGCATGTACTTCTACCACCCTGACCCCATGCTACCCCTGGGGGAGTGGGTGGGTTGTTTTTTCCCCTGGACCTGTAATTTCACTCCAGTATCTTTTTACTTCTTTATTCTGGGCTATTGTGAAAAGTGGTAAATAGAAGATTGGTGACCAATTGGTTCAGGAAGTCCAGTGTTCTGGACCTGGGGTAAGGAGTGTGGATGGGAACTCAGATGAGGGTGGTGCTGAGATCCTCCTGACTTCAAAGTGCATTTGCCTTTGAGTGGACAGGTGCTGGGGTCCTTGGGGACTAGCTTGTCAGGGGATATTCTGAGGAGCAGGGGATTACCTTATAAGACCACCTGGCATAGCAGATCAATTAGAACTTGGGCTAAAAATGTTTAAAAAGCTAATGTTTAAGAAGCATTTGGGAAAGAAAAAGAAATAAATACATCCAGATTAGAAAAGAAGAAGTAAAACTATTTGCAGACGACACCGTTTTGTATATAGAAAATCCTAAGGAATTCACACACACACACACACACACACACACACACACAGCTATTAGAACTAATAAGCAAGTTCCACAAGGTTGCAAGATACAAGATCAATGTACAAAAATGAATTGCATATCCTTATACTAGCAACAAACAATATGAAAATGAAGTTAAATAATCCTATTTATATTAGAATCAGAAAGAATAAAATAGGAATCAATTTAACAAAACAAGTGCAAGACTGAAAACTACAAAATTTGAAAGAAATTAAAGAAGGCTTAAATAAATGGAAAGACATCCTGTGTTCATGGATCAGACTTAGTATTGTTAAGATGGCAATACCGTCCTAATTGATACACAGATTCATTGCAATTCTTATGAAAATCATAGCTAGCTTCTTTGCAGAAATGGATAAGCTAGTCCCAAAATTCATAAAGAAATGTAAGGGATCCAGAATAGCCAAATACACCTTGAAAAAGAACAAAGTTGGTGGATTCACACTTCCTGATTTCATAATTTACGATAAAGATACAGTAATCAGAGCAATGTGTTACTGGCTTAAGGATAGACATATGGAGTAGAATGAAGAGTACAGATATGAATACTTGTACTTATGGTCAATTGATTTTTGACAAGATTCCCAAGACAATCCAATAGAGAAAGAAGAGTCTTTTCAACAAATGGCACTGGGACAATGATATGCATGTGCAAAAGAATGAGGTTGGACCTTTACTCACACCGTGTGCAAAAATCAACTCAAAATGCATCCAAGACCTAAACATAAGAGCGGAAACTATGAAATCTAAGAAAGAAACATAGGCATAGATCTTTGTAATCTTGAATTAGCCAGTGGTTTCTTAGATACGACCCCAAAGACACAAGCAACCAATGAAAAAAATAGGCAAATTGGACTTAATTAAGATTTGAAGCTTTTGTAATTCAAAAGACCCTATGAAGAAAGTAAAAAGACAACCTGCAGAATGGGAGAAAATATTTGCAAGTCATATATATGATAAGGGACTTGTATCCGGAATATATAAATAACTCTTATAACACAATAATAAGGAGAAAAATAAGTCAATTTAAAAAATGGCCTAAAGATCTGAATAGATATTTCTCCAAAGAAGATATGCAAATGGCTAATAAGCACATGAAAAAATGCTCAACATTATTATTCATTGGGAAATGCAAGTCCAAACCACAATGAGATTCCACTTTACAATCACTAGGATGGCTACAATAAAAAGATGAACAATAACAAGTGCTGGTGAGGGTGTAGAGAAACTGGTAGAAATGTAAATTGTTGGTGGGAATGTAAATGATGCACCTGCTTTGAAAAACATTTTGGCAGTATCTCAAAAAGTTAAATGTGGAGTGACCATATGACCCAGGAATGCCACTCCTAGGTACTTACCCAAGAGAAATGAAAACGTACATACACACAAAAACTTGTACACCAATGTTCATAGCAACATTATTTGTAACAGCCGAAAAGTGGAAACAACCCAGATGTCTATCAGCTGGTGAATGGGAAATAAAATGTGGTGTATCCATACAATAAAACGTTATTTGATGCTAAAAAGCAATGAAGTGCTGACACATGCTACAACATGCATGAACCTTGAAAACATTACATGAAGTGAAAGAAGCCAGTTGCAAAAGCCCATATATTGTCGGATTCCATTGAAATGCAATATCTAAAATGGACAAATCTAGAGAGACAGAATATAGATTAGTGTTTGCCAGGGCCTGGAGGCTGTGGGAGATAAGGCGTGACTACAAAGGAGATGGGAGTCTCTTTTTTGGGTGATGAAAATGTTCTGAAATTAGTGGTGATGGTGCACAATTTTGAGAATATACTAAAAACCAATGAACTTTAAAAAAATAAAAACTGTTCAACAGATGAATTCAGAGAAGGCCAGCTTGATGGATTAATTCCTTGGAATCTCTTGCCTCTCAGAGCTTTTGTTTCTCTATGTGGCTCACTGCTTGAGAGGGATCTCATGGTTTTCTTACTTGGTTTTACTGCAAGAGATCATGTCTCTATTTGGCGAAAAGTAACAGCAGTGATAATATCCCTACCTTGCTTTAGTAAAGGCACAAATGATGCCCTGTAGCTGCAGGTGGTTATGTTTTATTTAAAATAACAATTTACTAGGGGTGTCAGAGATTTTTCTTACCTAGTGAACATGTTCTCAAATATCCTCTTAGCCTTGAGGTTGGAACATGACCACGTCTAAAAAATGCCTTTAGTCACTAAATACAGGACACTATTGATCAGAGGTTTACTGTCAGGGATTGACCAGTTCAGTGCACGGTGGGGCACCTTTTAAGTTTCCAAACACATTTTTGGACTTACTGGGATACAGCAGGAACATCTCAAAGGCCACAGATCCTGTCTCTGTCTTTGTAACACAGTTTCTTCTTCCTGCATGCTTCAGTAGCCACATAGCCCCCACACCCCCGACACACGAATGAGCTAGCATTGTCTAAATGTTCTGGAAGAAGAGAGGCATGCACTGAAATGTCAGTGTTCAAAGTCTAAGGATTTAGCACAAGGTCTTTAGTATTACTCGGAGATGGAAGATAGTATCATCTTTGGACTGCAAAGCTTTGCTCAGTGTTCCTGGGACATGCATGAAGACCATCAACACCAGCCAGTCTTTGCTCTTTGGGAAGCTAACGAGATGCTGGTCCGGGCCCCCGGTGCCCATGTACTGGACCACTGGTGTGCTCTGGGTGCAAATGCAGCAGTAGTGGGGTCTGTTAGCATCCATGCCTCGCTGCCCACCTGCCAGAGATGCCTCAGGTCTCTGCTGTTCCCAGAAAAGTTGCCATCCTAGGAGTCAGCAGAGGCCACTAGGGATCAAAGAGACAGCAACTCAGTAGATTTTCTGACCAGGGGCACAGCATTCCTGAGAACCATGGAATTGTGAGATTCTTGGGCATCTGAAACGAGTGGTCACTCTCTTCATGTGAAAGCTCTGGCTGGTACGTTGGGTCTCATTATGGCACAGGAGTCTGTTTTATGGCAAATAAGTGATGCTCAATTTCAACAGCCCCACTGGATATACACTTCCACCCCGCAGCCATCTCCTTCAGAATATTTTCACCATTTCTTAGTCTTTCCCCAACTAAAGCCTAGAAGAATGAGCATGGGGGTTCAGAATGCTACCTTGGGCTCAGTCGTTTCTGGCCTCCTCCCCCAGACCTCATGACTGAGGTTTGCCAACCACCTTTCCCTACAGTTTCAGACTTGCTTACAGCCATATGCATGGCCAGGGGTGCCAGGAAGTGGGAGCTGCAGATTGTCTTCTGGAATGTTTCATGGCTCTGATCATCAAAAGCGAACGTGGAGACTCTGAGCCTTATTTCTTTAGGCGCTGAAATAATGAATCTGGCACATACTTTGGTCTCCTTTTGGGTTTAGTCTATGTGTTGCCACTTCAGGAAATGTAAGGGGACAAGGCAGGCTGTCTTTTAAGACAATCCTGGTTTCAAAGTGTTTAACCCTTTTTGTATTCAATAGCAACGAAACGCCACTTAAGGCAAAATGTGAACGCCTTGATTTTGTTCTACCGTGGTGACCTGCTCTGGCACCCCTGTGTAACTGTGCCAGTTGGTGAATGGCATGGCTGATCATAAGGTGTCTGCCTCATTAGCTGCTTGATAGAGAGTGCACTTAATAAACATTTGGTTCCATACATTGCTTTGCCCCATTCTTCCTCCCAAGAATGGTGACTGGAACTGGTGACTTGTAGATTATAGATCCCTGCAGGGCTTCAGGGCTGTTGACCTGATTATGACACAGGTGCATGGGCTGGGCAGGGGGTGGAAGGGGGCCTTGGTCCCATTCTCTGGAATCACAGGTGCACTCATTTGTCAGAGTTCTGTGGGAAGATACTCTAAGATTCAGGAACAAACATCATGTATGATGTCCCTGAACCTTCTCTGAAACACAGTTGAACTCTGGGGATAATAGGATTCTAGACTGCTACCTTGAAGGGACCCTAACAGGTGTTTCTTGAAAGTGGTTTTGGGAGCCGTCTGCAGCATCACAGATGAATTTGTGTTAAAATGCACATTCCTGGGCCCCACTACTGAATCAATCTCTGGAGCTAGAGCCTTGGAACCTGCATTTCAAACAGGAGTCCCTGGTGGTTCCTATGTTTCTTATGAGAGGGAATGGGAACTCCAGCCTCCTGCCTCGTGCCCATTCTCATCACACCCCCAATGAGATTTTCTGCCTGCTACTTCTCAAGGGGGTTCCTGGAGGGAGAAGAGCTCCTCAGACACCCATGCATCTCAGATGTGTGTCCTGTCTCCAGTTCTGTGAACTTTGTGGGTCATTAAGCACATACCATAGTCTGCCCTTAGAGAAAGAGAGTGAGCTTGAAAAATTGGAGTCATTGTCAAATCTAGTTATAGCAAATACCAAGATGGCAAATTCTCTACGTAACCCAAGATTCCAAGTCTGAAATGGGTGGCCTTGTGATTTCAAGAGACGTTTGAAAGGGCAGGCCCTTTGAGGAGGACATAAGTAACATCAGCCTTAATTCTTTTCAGCGGGGGGAGCCTGGGCCTGCCGAGACCCCGGACAATGTGGAAGAGCCCCAAGGGAGAGCACAGGCGGCAGGCTGGAGCCACAGTGACAATGCTGGCTAGGTGGGTGCCTTTTGGCGAGGTTGCTGACTTCTCTGGACTGTAACTTTCTCATCTGCAGAAACAAGGGATGAATGATAAAGTGTTTGGGGTAAAATGTACTGATATCTGCAACGTATTTAAACATGCGTAAAGATGAGATTGGTGGGATGGATAGAGGGTGGATAGATGGGTAGGGATGTGAGAAAGCTGGGGTAGGAAAATGTTAATGGCATAGCCTGCATGGGTATGTAGCTGTTCAACTTTTCCCCTGTGTTTGGATTTTACATAAGATGTTAGGAGAAAACCAAAATCGGGTAAGATTTTGGAGCCAAAATGCACATTACAGATCATTTTGTGGATGATAAAATTGAAACAGAGAAGGCAACTAGGAGCAGAAGCAGGAATAGTACCCAGGCTGCCTGCATCTTAGTTCCCAAGCTGTGTGTGGTCCACTCCACCACACTGCCTCCCAAGACCACTGGGCTCGTGGCCGGGCATGAATAATGTCTCTGAAAACCTGACAAGTGCTGTGGAACCTTAGTCATATGAGACCTAAATGGGTGTTGCATGAAAAGAAAAAAAGAAAAACGGTCAGATAGCACTGGGGGTATACTGGTCTAGATAGGTTTCTCTACTGCAGGACTTGTCAGAGCCTTTAATGTGTCAATGTCTGTTGAAAATCTCTGAGAGAAATATATAACGTTTCCAAAAAAACTGGACCACAGATGCTAACCCATCTTTTTTAAGGGCTAAATTCTGGATAGCACACTTGGAAAAGACAGCCCTAAAGAAGAAAAAGGCACTGTGTGTGTGTGCGTGTGTGTGTGTGTGTGTGTATGTGTGTGTTTGAGGAGGGAGGAAGTGGTACGTACATGCTCTTTCTATTGCATTTTATTTCCATAGTGAGTTCACACACACACACAAATTAGACCTTGTGCCTTCGTCACGTCTCTTGGGGCCGAAGGTATTCTCATGTCAAGTGGCGGTGCTGGGCATTTCAGGGGCTTGGTTAGCCAAAGAGGAGGTTCAGGGAGGCTTGAACCCAGGTCCTGCCCTCAGCGGTACCCTGGGAGGGTCACTGCCCCTGCCAGCCCAGGGGCCATTTTCTTCCATTAGTGCCCATTATTGGGCTTGGGCAACAGAAGTCACTTGAACATGGTCTTTCAAGGAACATGTGCAATCCCAGCAAGCAATAGAATCTGAAGAAAAAGACTCTCTTCTGCTTCTTAGATTTGGCCAAGTGAAGAGACAACCAGCTTTCCCAGTGTCTGTTTTTCAGGGCAGTGAAGTACATTTTTTGGAGCTGGTCAGGACACAAACCAATCTTACAGACACAAACGAAATGCAGCATTCCCCAAATGCAGCCAAAACCCTTTATTGGAGCCACCCTCCTAATGCCAGTGGTCACTGGTCACTTTCCTGAGTGCGCGTGGACAGGTTGGCCCCGGGTGGGCACCGCGTGCTGGTTTGTGTTGTTACAGTAAAAGTGAATGCAAAGACTTGCAGTAGCTGCCTCTTAGCAAATGATCTTCCCTCACGCCTGGGCATGGGGGCATTGTGGTGGGGCTGGGGGAGAGCGAAGGGCCACTGTACTGTGGCTGGCTGGGCTGCCTTTTCTTTCTGGCTTCCCTACACTGTGTGCTCCAGCATGGGGGGTATGGAGCAGTCCCTAGAGAGAAAGAGCTCACCAGCAGCCCCTGTGAAGAAGTCCCCTGGGGACCAGCCTGGCCCAATGCCCCCTGCCCTGCCACCCCCATTACCCCACCTGGCTTTAGACCTCCTTCCGCAGCACCACCTTGATGCTGCTGCAGACCTGGCCCAGGGCTGCGAAGAGCGGGTTGCAGAAGGTGCGGATGCAGAGCGAGTAGATGTGGCTGATGCACTGGATCTCGATCAGGTAGCTCTTAATGCACGGCACCACCGCCCAGATGTGGCAGAAGGAGATGCAGGCGAACAGGAAGCCCCAGAGCAGGGCCAGCGGGACGCCCAGCAGAGTGGACAGCAGGCGGTAGCACCAGTACTTGGAGACGGTGAAGGTGGTGTAGCTCACCTTCCACACGCCGTCAAAGCTGTAGGTGCCCACAGGCTCTGCAATCACGTCTTCGAAATCCACCTGCAGGGGCAGCAAAGGGAAACCTCAGCTCACAGAAGCCACTCACTTCTCAAGCTTTTGGGTGTGTGTGTGCATGTGTCAGAATCCCCTAGAGGTCAGGTTAACCTTGGCAGCCGGATCCTACCTGTATTAGGCAGTTCTTGCATTGCTGTAAACACATACCTGAGGCTGGGTAATTGATAAAGAAAGGAGGTTTAATTGGCTCATGGGTCTGTGATCTGAGCGGGAAGCATGGTGCTGGCATCTGCTTGGTTTCTGGTGAGGCTTCAGGGAGCTTTCAGTCATGGCAGGAGAAGAGGGAGCAGCCTTCTCCCTTGGTGAGAATGGGAGCAAGAGAGAGAGCTGGGGGGCAGTGCCATTTTACAACAACCAGATCTTACGATAACTCACTCACTATTGCAAGGACAGCACTAAGCTGCGAGGGATCTGCCTCCGAGATCCAATCACCTCCCACCTGGCCCCACCTCCAACATTGGAGATTATGTTTCAACATGAGGTTTACGGGGGACACAGATCCAGATCATACCATCACCCCAGGGATTCCGACTCCCCAGGTCTGGAGTGGGGCCTCAGGCTCTGCATTTCTAACAAGCTCCTTGTTGAGCCCAAGCTGCTGTTGTTCCTACGCATCGCTGACCAACACAGCATACTCGTTCAGCTCCCTCAAGGCGAGAGACTTGTGTAAAGCCGACAGTGACTTAGTGGTAGTGCTACAGCCGCAGCTCTCAAATTCTGTTGTTTTATGATCTGAAGGGTGTTGGACGGTTGTATGCATCCTGCAGCAATTTACTGAGCACCTGTGGATTGGACTGTGAACAAGCAGAGATTCCTTATGTCACCTAACCTCTCTCAAGCCCTGCTACACATGAAGCACCTTTCTAGCTGCCTATACGTGGGTGATGTCACTTAGCATCACTAAGCCTGAGCTGTCTTGTCTGTAAGATGGAGTCAATGGTCATCTTCCAGTGATATCATGAGGATGAAAGGATGAGAGGCTGTAAAATCCAATGGTTGATTAAACAGCAGCGAACCAAATTAGTGGTTTAATAACTGGTCTCCCCATGGTTGTTACTAGTACAGCCTGCCAAGTGGGAGGTTGCAGAGCTGTTTGCTAATGCCTGAAACTGTTCTGAGACCTTTTGTTTCTAGCAGTGTTCTGGGCCATTCAAATAAAAAGGGGTTCAATGTAAGTACAGACTAATCAGACCAACAGGAGGGGCCTGTGTGGGGGCCTGCAGGGCTAAGACTTCAATTTCAATCTTCCCTGCCAGTCACTTTTCCACTTTGGTTATGGGGAGGGTATCCTCTCCTCTATTGCATCGCCGTTATTAAAATTACTTTCATTATTAAAAACATGGCCACATCATAGAGAATTAACAGAATAGAAAAAAAAAAAAAAGAGTCCTGTGTTTGTATTTCTCTAATACTAAAGATATGATTACTTTGGTGCATTTCTTTCCAGTACAGTGTTTTCTGGGGGAGGGGGAGTGACTAGAGCCGTGTTGCTCAGACAGTATTGGGTACCCTTTTCTCATGTGACTTAGCTTCTGAGATCATGTACCCTACCTCAGGTCCCTGATCCCCCTGTGCTCTGAGGCTGGGGATCCCTGAGGATGAGGCCCCACTTGGGGTGGTGAGTTAGCAGGCAGCACAGTTTACAGGGTGAGACTCTGGGCTGCAGGAGATATGGAAAAGCTGACCTGGGTCTGTAGGGCCTCCCAGGACCTGCCTTGCATAATCTCAGCCCCTAGCTTTCTCTGCTGCAGGTTTCAGCAGAGACAACTTCATCTCTTATGTGACCCCCATGGATGGGAGAAGAAGAAGAAAATGGAAAATGGGCCTCATTTTCTCAGGAAGGATGTCACTTCTTGGAGGGATTCTAGGAGGTGGTGGCTGGCTAGGAATTTGGGGGACTGCAGTATCAGAGCAGGGTTGGAAAAGTCATGTTCACTCCCCATGCTTATGGAGGTTCTAGTCTAACCCCCAGGGCCTGGATCCTGCTGATTGAGGTGTTAGGACTCTGCCACCTGCCTAATGCCCCAGCCTGTGGCTGCTGCCCTTTAGCCTGGCTTCTAGGGACACTTTGTGGCCCCAGGAACTTTGCCAGCACAGGGAGGTTTTGGGGTGAGGCCTGCCTCTCTGCCTTCATCTCAGCAGGTACCTTTTTCCCTTTCCTCCTCTGCTTGGCACCTGACAGCCCCTCTGTCTTTCTTGTGACCATTTCTTAGGACAATGCCTCCCTATTCACAGGTCACCCTATCCTGTCTGTCCATCTGTATGGTGAGAAGGCTCTCACAGGGCCCAGGTCAAATCTAGGTGTCCCGAGTTGAATTCAGTGCTCTTCTCACTACCCTAGTCAGTTCCAGACCCTGGGGGTAGATCCTGGCTGTGCCATGACTGTCCCCTCTGAGATCTGGCCTTTGTCAGCCAGAGAGAGACCTGCCCCAGGTCAGGGCCACGTCCCCTTCTCCCCCAACCACCCAGCCAGCTCCAAGATCCAGCAATTCCTCCAGCCCCTCGGCAGCCTCCCTGATTTGTCCATGTGACCCATTATATTCCTCCAGGTGACACACCTGTCATTTGTGCCTGGCCTCTCAGAGGTAGCAGAGTGGAGGAGAGCCCTGGCTCTGAAGTCACACTGCTGACGTTTGAGTCCAACATGGCTCTTTAATCATAGGATGACCTTGAGAAAGTTCCTTAGCTTTTTCTATGCCTCATCTTCCTAGCTTTATCTCCTAAAGGTTGTTGGAGGATCAATTAAATTAAGACGTTAGGCCGGGTGCGGTGGCTCATGCCTGTAATCGCACTTTGGGAGGCCGAGGTGGGCAGATCACCTGAGGTTGGGAATTCAAGATCAGCCTAACAAACATGGAGAAACCCCATGTCTACTAAAAATACAAAATTAGCCGGGCGTGGTGGCTTATGCCTGTGATCCCAGCTACTCGGGAGGCTAAGGCAGAATTGACTGAACCTGGGAGGCAGAGACTGCGTGAGCCAAGATCTTGCCATTGCACTCCAGCCTGGGCAACAAGAGTGAAACTCCATCTCAAAAAATAAAGAAAAACAACAACAGAAAAAGACATGTAAATACTACTTAGAACACTGCCTGGCACAGAGTGCCTGGCTAATAACTGAGCTGTTGGAGCTGATGGTGGTTGCTATGAAGTGCTTTCTTCAACAGGAAGCAGGGACTCCAAAGGTGGGCTCACATTCCTGTGGAGTTGCTGACCAGATGCGGGGTCACCTCCTTAAGCTTCATTTCTTCATCTCTAAAATGGGGTTGCTATTTCTTATAACCTTGTTGTGAGGAACAGAGATCATTTTTCCCCATGTATTCATCCATACATCCACGCCCCACTGAGATGGTTTGCTTGTTTGTTCCCTCCAAATCTCATGTTGAAATGTGATCCCCCGGTGTTGAAGGTGGGTCCTGGTAGGAGGTGTTTGGGTCATGGGGGTGGATCCTTCACCATGGCTTGGTGCCCTCCCTGTGGTCATGAGTGAGTTCTTGCTGTGTTGGTTCACATGAGAGCTGTTGTTCAAAAGAGCCCAGCATCTCTCTTACTCCCTCTCTTGCCATGGGATATGCCAGCTCCCCCTTTGCCTTCTGCTATGATTGGAAGCTTCCTTAGGCCTCATCAGACGCAGATGCCTGCACCATGCTTCTCATACAGCCTGCAGAAACCATGGACCAAAATATACCTTTCTTTATAAATTACCTAGTCTCAGGTATTCCTTTATAGCAATACAGAACGAACTAACACCCACCATCTATCCATCCACTTATTCATCTATCCATCTATCCACCTATCCGCCTGCTCATGTATCATCCATCCATCCATCCATCCACCCACCCACATCCATCCATTCATCCACCCACCCACACATCCAAATAAATACTGACTGATTACTCACTTTGCGTAGTCATACTACCTCTTGAGCAGTGCTTAGCACAATACCTGGCATGTGGTGCTATTTTGATGGTAATATTGCTCAATGATGGTAATTATTCATTCAGATGCTCTGAAGTTTCCTTCAAAAATACAACATCTATGTTGACATCATAGATAATTCTCTAGCCTACCTAGTTATAAAAGCGTGTGTTTCAGTCTGTGTTGATAAGATGGATGGAGTCCTCCTTTCCTTACAGTAATAATTATAGTACTTACGGTAATAATCTTACCCCCAATGGCCTCTGTATGTGTCTTTTAATTATCTTTCTTCTTCTTCTTTTTTTTTTTTTTTTTTTGCAGAAGCCATTGTGCTAACATTTGAATTGTTTCCAGGGATTGCCTTTGGGTGCTGTCATGGGGCAAGTGCTTTATTTTCTGTGAATCTCAGAAAACATGCTCTCAGAGGGCTGGGCTGGGCTGGGAGGAGACAGCTGTTCCCCCTAGCTCAGATTTGAGCATTGAGAGAGCTTTCGCCACAGCATGCTAGTTTGGGGAGATATTTATAAGGCCTGGCTCAGGCAGCTCTAGGCAGCCATGCCAGTGTGGCACAAGCACACGGTGACTTCATTTCTTAATTCCTTTCCAGAGGCAGAGAGGAGACGGGTTTTTCTTGGAGGGTGGTGGGCTGGGAGCCTGCATCTGCAGGCTGAGGCTAAGGACACTGTGTGCAGTTGGAGAGAGTGGAGGGCTGGAGGGGGAACGATGGTGCACATTCTGTTGGTGTCCCCCTTCTCAGGGATATTTATTTTTGGAACAGCAAGGGACCGAATAGATTAATTGGAACCAGTCAGCGAAACCCCCACAGTCTCTGAGAGGGTGGGGAAGGTGCAGGAGAGCAGGTCTGGGCATTGCTTGAGGATACGGGGGAGGCCAGCAGCCACCCCCCAGTCAGAAATACCTCCCCCAGAGTCCTGCATGACTCAGTCCCTAGGCATCCAGGGCCCTGGATAATTCAAATAGGATATCTGTGGGTGGGGGAAATAGCTCTTAGCAGGGGGATAGGTATATGGTCCCAAGCTCCACTGGCCACTGAGTTACTGTGTGATTTGGGGTATGGTACTTTCCTTCTGTGAGATGCTAGGGGTTTTTTGTTTGTTTTCTTTTTTTCAACTCTACACAGAGACGATTGGGCCAAGATCTCTGATGACATGGAGTTAGCTTCAGAGTCCGCAAACCCAAGTGAGTGGCTTAGCTTTTGCCGAGTCCCCGCTTCCTCCCCCTATTACCTTGCTGCTTAAACGGCAGTTCACAGTCAGTGCCCCCTGTCTCCAACAAGGTAATTATAGAAGTTGAGAGTGCTTAGAAATATTCATAGAAATTTGATGCAGTAATTTTGTGTCTATTGAATCTAACAATAAAAATTGGAGCTTGTAACTGCATGCCTATTTGCATTTCATTTTTCCAGTAATTAATTTTAATTGTATTTTACAAAAGTATGGCTGTACAATGGATTGGAATAATAATGTTAAAACTGGTCCTTCACTCAGTTTTAGAGGCACTAGCCTATAAAATAGGAAGGAAAATGAGGTGATAGCTGTCAAAACTGTAAAAATGACAAAGCTCTGCATCTTTTGTTATAATTGATAATAACAAAATAATAGAAGTCTGTACAATCTGGGATAACCATGGTAACACCCACAATGTATTTGGCCCTTATTCTTGTCAGTTTCGGGCCATGTATCTTACATGTGTTCTTTCACATGGCATGTAAGGGACTAGCAGAGTGATGCTCAGGTCAGCCTGACAGCAGAGTCATTGCAGGGGCCAGATACCCCAGCAGGTGCTGAGGCACAGAACACAGCACAGGCTGGCTCTGATGGGAGGAGGAGATAGCCAGGAATCATCTGGAGCTTGGAGTCAAGAGCATCTCTGATTCATCCTTCAAGAGGTTGCTCTTGAAGTTCATAGCATCCTAGGTAGAACCATATACCTACCCCCATCCTAGAGCCCTCCAGCCCCTCTCTTCAGCTACAGGTCTACCCTAAGGGACCTAGGCCACCTGGGCTGGGGCATAACAGGACTTGGATTTATGTAAAGGAGCTGGGAAGAGACTAAGATAACAGAGGGCTGCCAGGAGAGAGAGAGGGAGAGGGGGAACCTGCCACAAGACGCTCCTTGTCGATCCACTGAACCCTGATCTTTGCCTCACTGCTTGTCCCTTCCATCTATTCTCTTGCCCTCTTAGGCTCTGCCTTCAAGAAATTTGGTGCATATTGGAATGGGGAGCAACAGAAGTACCCTGGGTGGAGCCCTAGGCTTGACTGTGTACCAGCTTTCAGTGGGTGGTTTGCTGGTCTCCAAAGATGACCCTCAATTAGTCATGCTTCTCTGTGTTTGTCCTCAGGTAGTGTCATCCCATCTTGAGTCTCAGCTTGCCCTGTGACTCACTTTAACCACAAGAATGTGGCAGAAAGGATGCTGTGCCAGTTCCAGAACTAAGCCTTCAGAAAGCCCAGCAGCTTCTACTTTTAGGAGCATTGAGCTCCCATGTTAGAAGTCCACTTTTCTATTGTACTCTAGAGGCGGGTAGAATTAGAAATGCCCTGCTAGATGCTGCCTGAGAGACAGATGCGAAGCCATGTGAACGAGGAGGTCTGAAACTGAATGGAGATAGAGGCCCAGCCATCCCAGTGCCACAGCTGAGCTGTGCCTTCCAGCCATCTCTGCCAGGACCCCAGGCCTATGAGTGAACCATCTTGGACGTTCTAGCTTGGTAGGTGATTGCAGCCTTAGCCACCATCTGACTGTAGCTGCATGAGAGGCTCCCAGTGAGACCAGCGGGACTGCCCAGCTGAGTCCTGCCAACCCACAGAACTGTGAGAAATCAAAAAATGTTTGTTTCCTTAAGCCATTAAGTTTTGAAATGATTTGTTACTCAGCAATTTGATAACATACAGTCTGTCTTTAGGGAAAAGAAGGGATAACTCTGGGCTCCAGGTGTCTTCTATAAGATGGGGGGGGGGGGACTTGTCTGCTGACATGCTGACAAGTTTGAGCATGAAACTTTTTTTTTTTGCTTTTTTTTTTTTTTGAGAAGAAGTTTTGCTCTTGTTGTCCAGGCTGGAAAGCAGTGGCGCAATCTCAGCTCACTGCAACCTCTGCCTCCTGGGTTCAAGCGATTCTCCTGCCTCAGCTGCCTGAGTAGCTGGAATTACAGGCGACTACCACCACGCCCGGCTAAATTTTTGCAGTTTTAGTATAGATGGGGTTTCATCATGTTGGCCAGGCTGGTTTTGAACTCCTGACCTCAGGTGATCCACCTGCCTTGCTTGGCTTCCTAAAGTGCTGGGATTACGGGTGTGAACTACTGTGCCCAGCCTCAGTATGAGACTTTTATGCTCAAACATGAAAGTGCAAACATTCACCATCTCAGCTGAATAAGAATGTCTGGAGGAAAGGCCAAAGAATCTGCATTTTAATAAGTGCCTCCACCACTGGACCCCGAGAAAGTGGATTGCGTTTTGAGAAACTCTACATCCGTTGATACCCAGGAGTCCTCGTAACACTAAGTTCTAATATCTCAGTGTGAATTTGTCTGATGTAGCCCTTCTTAGAGGTCATTGACAGAGGGCAAGACATTTCCAAAAGGAAGGAATTGCCAGTATGGAATGACAGGTGGGTTGGATGACCCTCCATGATTTAGCTTCAACCTGCCCTTCCTGCCTTCTCTCCTACAAATTCCCTTTCAGATGCTCTGTCCTAATCCTCTTTAATAGTTCATTATTCTCCTGCTGACAGAGCAGTGGAGAAATGTAATCTGTTGTACTCAGTATGACTAGCTGATGGTGCATGGCTTCCTGGAGCAGTGCTGTGATCCATTAGTCATGTCTGCCATGAACACTGGAAGGGGCAGTGGTAATGACAGTCTCACATTTGCCAACTCTGCTCAACATTCTTCCCAGTGTTGGGAAAGCCTTTGCTTATTCTGTTTCTTCTTGGAAAGCTTTGTTCCTCCATTACACATTTTTAATTTTTCTCATTTTTATAATGCACCGTGGATACCACCTCTCCATAAAGTTGGCTTCTGATTTTTCCAGATGAAAGTAATTCTTCCTCCCTAACCTCCCATGACACTTAATCTGACACTCATTTATAGTGTTCAACACCTTCTCCTGTATGTTCTCATTGTTCTCATCTTATCTTCTCCCCCGGGACTGGATTCCTCTCTAGGAGAGGTACCAGGTCAGTTTCATCTTTGTGCAACAGGGTGTCCCTGATGAGCACAAACCTGGAACAGGAGTTCATAGCACTGGTGGGCATCTGGTTCCTCTGGGTGTCGGGTAGCCTGAGCCGAGGGGCAAATGAGTGTTCATTTTTCTGAAGAAGTCAGGCATTCTGTGGCAGATGTGGGTGGAGTGAGGGGTGGGGGAGTAGCATCATGGAGGGGCTGGGATCCTGTCTGTCTCCTTCCCCTGCTTGAAGGGCAGCTTGGGAGAAGCTTAAGAGGAAGGAGTTGACTGCTAAAGCTGGAGGACCTGCATGACTCTCAGGCTCAAGCATCATTGCTTTAGGGCCTGGGGGCCTATGTGTGAGTCAGGAAAGGGGGATAGAGAGAGGAGGGAGAGAGAGAGAGAGAAAAAGAGAGAGAGAGAAGAGAGATAGGAGAGAGAGAGCACTGTTAGTGAGGTGGCACTGACCCCTCTCAGAAATAACTTGGGGGCACTGTGGGGTGACTTTGGGGTCCTGAAGTATGCCTGTAGTGGGACTAGACCCTTTCCAACCTGGATCTGAAGGTTAAGGCATCCTCGGTATACCCACTGGTGAGCTGAGAGCCCTGGGAACCTTTGCCAGACATTCTCATCCCCGCAGTCTGGAGGGTTTGCATGCAGTGAGTCTGTCCTGCTCATCACCATGTCCTCTGGGACAGCACAGTGCCTGTGCTGAGTGGGCATTCAGTCACGATTTGTGGAATCAATGTTGGTGAGGAGGGCAAGTGGCAGTGGGAATGGGAGTGTGCCCCCTAATTCCCCAGCTCCAATCTCCATGACCTTCTACACTGCCCTGGGCCCAGCCTTAGGCCTTGGAGACCACAGTTGAAGTCTATTGGGGTATACAAGTCTTGTCCTCTGTCCTTGGCTACCTGGTTTTAAGGACAGGGTCAAAAGGGGGTGCCTTCTCTCTACTGGGGGTCAAATCCATGAATGCAGCATGTCTATCTCCTACTCTTCATCCTTGGCTTTTTTTTTTTTTTATGTGAAACATCAGCAGCTGGTGGCTCCAGGTACTTGGGCCCAGAGAGGGCAAAGATCTCTCCAGAGTCACACAGCAAGTTAGTGTCAGTCTGGGACCAGAACTTGAGTCTCTGTAGCCAGGTCCCATTCCAGCATTCTTTCCATGTCACTCATCCTAGCCCATGAGAAACCTGCTACCACCTGTGAGGCCACCATGACAGCTGCCACCTGGGGCACTTCCAGGGCCTTCTGTGCCCCCTTCTCAGCCTCTGTCCTGTTTCTCCATCTCTCTCTCTCTCCCCAATTCCCTCTTCCTTCCCATCTCTCTTTTCCTCCATCAGTGGCAAAACCCAGGCGATCGAGAGGCTGAACAGGCTGGCTCCATCCCTCCTAGTTGCAGTCCCCTCTCTCCTCTTCTTTTCTTCATTATTTAACAGACTGTAACATAGACTTGAAATCTACCTAAACCTATATGTGGTATATATCTGCGTCTGCTTTATGATCCTTGTTCTGCAGTAAACTTTTTTCATTTCTCACTCACTGAAAATGAAAGAAAGAAAGTCAAGTAACTCCCTAAATCAGAGAATGTCCAAAACATACCAAATAACCACCTCCTCTGGACAAAATTAGTTGTCGCACCCTCGTTTATCCTTTGCTATATTTTTTAGGGCTCAGGGCCTCCAGAAAGGACAGCGCTCGGCCCTAGGAAGCCTGCTTAAAGCTGCTACACCTGTGCTGCCGCCCCCGCTGCTCCCTCTGCGTCATAATCCAGGCCTGGGGCTTGGAGCTGGCTCCCTTCTGGCTCAGAGGCATCCGAGGGCTCTCTCTGTACTTACCACCCATTGTGGGTTTCCTTTAGAAACCATGTTCTCCCATGTGGTCCTCTTCCCCCATCCCCCTGCAGCCCACCAGGGTGCACCAGATGGTTACCTGGGCATGACGCAGGCTCCTGGCTTAGCGCTCTTGCCCTCTAGACTGCAAGCTCCCAGACCCTTCTTTATCATTGCCAGGTGCCAGGGACTGTGTTAGACACTTCCAAACCCTTCATCTCATTCAATCCTCACGTTATATTTGTATTGCACAGAATTGTGTTGAGATTTGTTTACCTGGTGGAGGTAAATGGTGTTATTCCCACTTTCTAGGGGGAAATTGAGGCTCAGAAAACCTAGTTTGCTTGTCCAGTGTTACCATTTTTTAGGTAAAATGGCCTGGATTTGAAATCAAGTCTATTAAAGTCAAGTCCAGGACTATTCCTGCTAGATCACACTGACAAAAACCATAACTAATAATATTTTACATGTACAGTTTTATTTATATGTATAGAGGGCTTTAAGGTTTGTGAAATTTGCTTCCTAATTTTCCCCATTGCAGCTTTCACACTGTGCTATAATATATACCCTATCTCCATCACTAATGATGTATAGAAATATAATGTCCAGCATAATATGAACTGTTGTGGAGGAATGTCTTGAGTGAAGCTGGGGGGACAGAAGTGGGAGTAACTAATTGCCTGGAGGAGTCAGGGAAGGCTTCCTGGAGGAGGTTGCTTTTGAGTTGGGCTTTGAAGGCTGAGAGAGGCATTCACCACCTGGAGGAGAGGAGACATGCACTCCTGGCAATGGGACAGGAGTGGACTCTGGTGGGTGGGCTGGCAGGTGGGAGCAAACCAGGCAGAAGCAGCAGGTTGGGGCCAGACTGTCTTGGGTTTGCACAGCCATGTGGAGAGGCCAGGCTTCTCCAGCATGGGAGGCACCACTGAAAGACCACAATACAGGCCTGTGCTTTAGACCAAGTCCTTAGCCGCACGGTCTGCTCCAGTGGCCGGGAGCTTTGAGCACTTGAAATGTGGCTAGTGAAACGGAAGAATTCTAGATTTTGCTTAACTTTAATTCAAATGTAAACCCTGATTTCATTATTGAAAAACTTTTACAGAATGTTTGAAACAACACAGGTATGTGAATTTATTTTCATCTGTAAATTTTATGAAATCTAAATGCAGAACAAGCATTTTGGATGAAAACGTGGAATCTGAACTGAGATATACAGTGGGTATAGGAAGCACACTGGATTTTAAACTTGAAGACTGCACAGTTGTTCAGTGATGATTGTTTTATATTGCTTATATGTTGAAATAATACTATTTTAGATACACAGGGTTAAGTGAAAAATATGATGAACATTAATTTCACCTGTTTGCTTTTGTGTTTTAGATGTGGCTGCTAGAAAATTTAAAATTCCTTGTGGTAACATTATCCATATTGGACAGCACCGGCCTGAGATTCCAACCCTTTCAGTAGGACCTGGGAGGCCCCAGACAGTCGCCCTCTTAACAGCACCTCCAGTGACGCTGATGCTGGTGGCTGGGGACCCTTCTCAGAGGAATTCTGCTTTAGAAAGATCCCTCTGGGCAAGGTACAGAGGCTCATGCCTATAATCCCAGCACTTTGGGAGGCAGGAGGATCACTTGAGCCCAGGAGTTTGAGACCAGCTTGGGCAACATAGTGAAACCCCATCTCTCTACTAAAAATACAAAAATTAGCTGGGCGTGGTGGCACTTGCCTGTAGTCCCAGCTACTCAAGAGGCTGAGGAGGGAGAATTGCTTGGGACTGGGAGGTTGAGGCTCAAGCCTGGGGGACAGAGAGAGACCATGTCTCAAAAAGAAAAAAGAAAGATCCCTCTGGATATGGGTGGAAGTTGGATTGAAGGTGTGGGCCTGGAGGCAGCAGGGCTGCTAGTGTCACCAGGACGTGAGGAAGGAGGCCCAACTTCAGACTTTGGGAGATTCCCTGAAGGCTGAACACCCCGGAGCATTCCCTTTGAGGGACCCGGGCACCCTCTGCCCTGTCCTGGCCACTAGACCTGGGGCGAAGGGGGAGCTGGGGGAGGGCTGGGCATAGCCCCCTGCCTTGGGGACAGACACTGGCCAGTGCTCTGGGGGGGGGGTCAGTGTACCTCGAGGGGCTGCCAGCCCTGCTGGAAGCTGCCCTCTGGGGATTAACCCTGCACCCACTGCAGAGACCGCAGAAATGCCCCCTGGCGCGGAAAGGAACCCAACTTGGCTGCCCGTTCCTATTCCTCCCAGGACGAGGGCCAGGAGCGAGTGGCAGGAGCGTCACAGTAGTAAGGAGGGATTTTTTTGTGTGACTTGCTTCTCCTGCCCTGATCATGGAGATGAGGCTAATTTTTTGCTCTTGATTTTGCTAAAGGTCCTTCGGTGATTTACAAGCCTTTTTGGGGACAGTGGGGGGTAATATGGAGATGACAGAGCAACAAGCCTCTTTTCAGGGAAGCCATGTCTGCAGCAGAAACCCTCCCCTGCCAAGCACCTATGTCTCGCAAACCTGACACCCTCGGGCCACCGAGGCAGGCCCGCACAGCCTACCTTGACTATGTCCTCATTAATGTTCTTGGGGTCTCGGTTCACCAGGTCAATCTCCTTGCAGTGGATATCCTTGACGATCTGGGCCTCGAGGTCTTCTGCCATCATTGTGGAGCTGGGGCACCCACAAGAGGAGATCCAGGCCGTGTGGCCGGCTGGGCTGAAAATACTTGGGGCAGAGAGACCAATTCAGTGTCCCCTGCCAGCTAAATAGGCTCCACCCAGCATGCCGGCTGACAGCTGTCCCACATAACTTTAGCCTGCCTCTCGCTAAAGCGTCCAGTGGCAGGGCTCCAAGCTAAAATTAAGACTAGAGCTCCTCTGGAAAGTTGAGCACTCCTTAAAGGGGGCTACCTTGGGGCGCTGGGCCTTAGGAGAGGGTGCAGAGGGCCTGGCATTTCCTACGTGTCGTGTGGCTGTGGCTGTCCCTCAGGGGTCCCTGGAATTGCCCCACTGCTGTCAGCATTTGGGCTCCTTTGGGGAGCACTGCCCATGGAGGGAAGTGGGGTTGGTCCCAGCTCTGCCTCTGGCTGGCTGTGTGACCTTTGGCACACTTCACCTCTTTGGGCCACTCTGTCCCCCCTATGTAAAATGGGGGACAAGATAATAACTGTCAGGGCTCTCCTACCCTGGGATGGCTTCAGGAGCTGGAAGTGTGATGTAGTGGGGCTTCTCGTTGGATTGTCAGTGCCTGGCCCTGCTGTTTGGTGACCTGGAGCAGGTCTGAGCTTTGTGGGTTTCTGAGGTTTTCACCAGGAGCGGGAGTTGATGGACTGTAGTGTGGAGCCAGGCTGGGGATGAAACAGGGAAAGGAAGCTGCTGGGCGGCTGCCCCTTGTCTGTCATCTTGAGCCTGCACTGGGATATGCCCAGTGGAGGGGAACATGAAGTCTATGTTCATGCTGCCCTTCACCCTGCCCTAGTGACAGCTCCCAGGATGTTCTTGGGCCCCAGATACTCCACATGCATCAGTGGGGTGCACCTCTCTTAGAGACCTGCTTGGTTTTTCTGTGCCCTCTTATAACTCAGCCATCCCTTGTGCCCCAGCAGCATGAAGGATGGCAACTCTGAATCTGCAGGGGTTAGGGTCTGTGTTTCCATTTACCTGTCTATTCACTCATTCATTCAGCAGGGGAGGGGGTAAATAGTGGTGGGGGGTAAACACTTCTGCCTTGAAGTGTTCCCAGTCAAGGGGGGAGACCAATTAAAACAATACATGATTATAATACTGTGTGGTCAGTGCCACAAATCAGAGATATTTTACCAAGAGCTTGCCTTAGAAGTCCATAGGAGTCAGTGACTTACTCTGAGGACATCAGGGAAGGCTTCCTGTAGGAGGTGACTTTGCAGATAGGTATGGAAAGACAAGTAGGAGCTCACCACCTGGAACACTTCAAGTTACAGGATTATGAGTATTGAGGAGTGGTGTAGACAGGAATGTTGAAAAGTGTGGAGTGGCTGGAACATAGGGTGTCTGGGGTTGAGGCAGGAGATACAGCTCAGCTCAGGCCTGGAGGCGTGCAGGATTCCAAATGTCATGCTAAAGAGTGTGGATTTTATCTAGGGGTGCTGGAAAGCCATTGAAGCCTTCAAAGGAGGAAGCTCCCTGGCGGCCAGGTGGAGGGTGGACTGCAGCTGGGTGAAGTTTGAGGTAGGAGAGGGAAAACCAGAGATGATTAAGGCTCTCTCAATAATTACACTTGGCTATTAATACAAAGGGTGCAAAAATAATAGTGGCTTGAATAAGATAGGAACTTTTTTCTCTCACTTAACACAAATAGTTCAGAAATACTATAGGGGGTCCAGATGTCTGGTTACATCATGGAGCCATCATGATGTCATCAGACATCTGGACCCCCATCCTCTGTTCAGCTAGTCTCAAGGCCAACTCATAGGCACATGCTCCTCCAGCCATCATCTCTGAGTCTGGACAAGAAGAAAGAGGAAGGGGCAGGGGCAAGAAATGACGTCTGCCAACTGAGTTGGCTTTGTTAGAAAGCTTTACTAGAAGTCCCACCCAGCTACTTCTGTTTATATCTCATTGGTCACTCCTCTCTTGGCAAACGATGATGGAATTGTGGATTTTTAGCTGAGCAGGTTTTCAGCCCCCCACAGTGTTAGCAGGGATAAATGGAAGGCAACTAGAAAACTCTATCCCCAGCTCTCTTCAGATTCGGAGGTAGCACTTTTTTGTTGTTTTTCCATTCCCTTGCCTGGGTCCCCAGGTCCCCTTGGTCCCAGGTATGTAAATATTTTACAAAGAGATCAGAACAAAGAAAGAACATTGCTGCTTGTATTCACGACGGATGTGGCAGAAATCTAAGCCTGAGCTTAAGCTTTGTCCACTGTAGAACCAGATATGTCTGCTGAAAGGTGGGCCAGCCAATGGCAGTCTTGTCGCAAGGGATGGAAGAGCCACCTGGCAAGAACTCATCATCCTAAAGCGGAAAAGATAATAATGGGATAATAATAAATGATTATGGAAGGCGATCTTTTCCAAGGATGATGAGATTGACACTCTTTCCACCAGGAGGGAGGGTCTGTGTTCCCTCCCTGGCTGGCTTTCTGGCTCTCTCCTCTCAGGATTCTTGCCCTCGGACTTCAGTCACCATGCTGGGAGGAAGCCTCACCAGCCCATGTGGGGAGACCACATGGAGAGGAGCTGAGGCCCCAGCTGTCAGCCAACATCAGCGTCAGGCATGAGGGTGAACGAAGCTTTGGATGTTCTTAGTGCCCAGTCTTCAAGTCATCCCTAACCTTCGTGTCTTCCAGCCAAAGCCCCAGACACCATGAAACAGAGACACTGTCTTCTCTGTGCCCTGTCTAAACATCTAAACCACAGAGTCCATGATCATAATAATTTTTTTATGTCACTGGACTTTGAGGGAGCTTGTTTCACAATCATAGTCACTGGAACAATGAGCGCTAATGGCAATAGCAACTACTATTAGTTGAGATTCATTATGTGCTTGGCTTCATTCTAAGGCACCCTTGGTGTGTGTAAGGAGGCTCATTTGTTATCTGAAAGGGTCACTGCCCCTAGCTGGTGATCAGTGGCTGAGGGCCAAGGGGGTGGAACAACTAATACACATTGTGGATTTCACAGGAAGGAAGTGAACTTCAGCTGGGCTAGAAGGATGAGTGGAATCAGAGAGGCAGAGAGGAAAGGACCAGATGCCAGAGGCAGAGAAAGAGTCATCTCTCACTTCCTCATGACAATCTTATTTCCAAAAACCATGCTGGTAAAAAGAGCGCTGAAGCTGGGAACCATTATTCCTTTCTTGACCCTATCTCGAAGCAGCTCTGAGCCCCCCTCTCTGAGCCTCGGGGTTCTTACTAGTCAAGTGTAGATGGTAAAACCTGCCTGTAGTCTCCGCGCGTGAGTCTGTGCCCCCTGCACAGTGAGAAAAGGTAACGGGGCACCAGAGGGCCTGTGTACTCACAGAAAAAACGTTATGAAGAGAACGTACAGACAGATGAAACTTTCAAGTCAACCTTGGGGTGATGCAGCTAAGAAGAGAAAGCAATTAAGGAGAGAGTGGCTTTCCTGAGCACATTTTGTGTCTGGGGTTTTATGGAGGACGCTGAGTTCTTATTTTAAAGGATTTTTTGTTATTGTTGTTGTTGTTATTTGGCTTGCCAGGGAAAAGAGAGAGAAAATAATTTTGAAAATGGGATGTGCAGAAAGACAGATTTTTGGAGTGTGTAAAGCAGAAGTAACTGGAAAGGGAACGATTACATGGGCTGACTCACTAAGAAGTGATGGTGCCATGGCTGGAAAACTCAGTGAGCTAACAAGTCTAGGGCTACTATTAGCAAGCAAGATTGATTGCTCATGCAGGTGTTTCCAAGGCTGGCAAGTCCAGAACCATCAACAGGAAAGGAAGCTTTTTTATTTTTCCTACAAGTTTTAGATCTGTGCTGAGAGCTTCTATTTTCTTCATGACTTGGCTTTTGGGGTCTGCATTTAGAGAACAAATCACAGCATGCTCGAGCTGGAAGAGACCAAGCTTTTCCATTTTACAGGTGAAGAAACTGAGGGCCCAAAAAGTCTCAAGTTGGTGGAGGGGAGAGCATGGGATTTGGAGACAGAAGAACTGCTGTATGTCTATGAGCAGGCTACTCCCTTCCAAACGCTGGTTTACTCACCTATATAATGAGCATAATAGACCATCTTTCCCTACCATCAGGGGTCTGGGAGATTTTTTGAATGGGTTCCAAAATAGACAGCGTGATCTCAGGATGCAGGATGCACCAATAGAGATAAGCACTCTAGAATAATGGAGGTGATTGTTCTACCCACCTGTGCTGTGGTCAGACTACACTTGGAGCTCTATTTGGGCTCCATGCTTGAAGAGGGATCTCTGAGATCATATCTACAGAGGAAGGAAACTCCTTTAAGCAAGAGCTTGAAACATGTCTTGTGAGAAACAGAACAATTTTGGGTTCTAAAGAGGACATGGCAGGAGGGACAGAAGAACTTTCTTCAAATCTCTGAAGGCATAAGGGATGAGATTTATTCTGGGTGGTCCCAAGAACTGGTGAGTAAGTGGCAGACTTTGGCTTGACTCAACCCAGGGTCTGGCTCACAGTTGGCCCTGTTGATAATGATAGCTGATATAGTTCTCGGTAAGGGTACCATGAAGGACTGCCTCGAAGCTTCCCAGAGATGTAATAGGCTGTTCCAGAAAGGGGCTGGCTTCCTGGGGCCAGAAACATTAAGGTGGAGAAGTGAAAGGGAACCACGGACTAAAAAAGTAGAGGAACAGGCAAACTGTAGGACCATATAGTGAATCTTTCAGGCAGGACTGGCTACATAAGTTGAGGGGTCCAGAGAAAAACAAACATTTAGCCCTTGTTAAAAAATGATTAAAAAGTTTAACAAGGTGAAACCATGCTGTGGCGTCTCCCAAGCACGGGGCCCTGTGGGTTGCACTACTTTGGTGTCAGGCTCCGTGGGCCATAGGATCTGTGTCGCGACTACTCACCTCTGCCCTTGGTGGGGCACTTCTGTCCCTATGGCACCTCAAAAGCTGCCATAGAACATGCTTAAACAAAGGGGCATGGTTGTGTTTCAGTAAAACTTTATTTATAAAAATAAGTGGCAGCCAGATCATAAAAACAAGATTTTGGCTCATGGGCTGTATGTAGTTTGCAGACCCTGTTTAGAGTCCTGGGTCATCAGAGCCATCTTGGTCTGGTGCTGCCCCAAGCCATGTCTGGACGGCTTCGGTTTCATGTGCAAGCCAGCAGATTCTTCTCTCCTTACCTTCTTCCCCCACCTGGAGGAAGATAGCTCTGACTTCAGTCCCACATCTAATTGAGATTCCTCCCACCCTCACCTTGATTTTCCATCAGAGAATGAGAATGAGTAAGTGAACCCCAAGTTGCCATACTCACCTCCAAGAGCAGATGCCAGGATAGAGGAGACTGGCCCTTGGCATACTCAGGTAGAACCTCCTTTGCTTCCCAGATGCAAGAAAAGAGATGGAAATGTTTCCAGGCTCCAGGACCAACAGTGAAAACCCCCCTGTTCAGAGACCATGCTGGAGCAGGCTCTGGGGAAGGGGCATGTATTCTTGTGGGTGGGAACAGTGTTTGCTGTTTTCCTTCAGCAAGGCCCAGGGTGAGCCTCAGTCTCTGAGAATATCAGGTGCTTTGACATTCAGAATGTCTTTATGAATTCACAGAGTCCTGATGCTTGGGTAGGGTTCTCTGGGCTGGGGTTTCTACATGTCTCTTTGAGCTCCGTGATGTATACCCCAGACCCAAAGGATGTTTCAGAGACTGGGTGCCCTGAAGATGAGCTCTTGCTTCTGTCTGAAACCTCATTCTGCAGAATTCATGAGGGATGAGGATGAGAGAGGAGTCATTGCTCCTCCTTGTCTCTGTCTACTTAGCCTCCCATAGGATCTTGGTCTCTGAGTGAAAAAGAGTTGGCTTCAATTTCATCTGGCCTGAGTCTCAGATGTGAGCCACACACACCGTCCTAGAGATTCAGAGCATGCCCACCTCATACACCACACTGCCTTCTTTGAAAACAGGTTGCACTCAACTCTTCTGCATTGAGGGAAGCTTTCCTGGGGCCATATTTTCATTCAACACATAGTGACTTCATTCTGGTGTTTTTTCTATGCTCGGTGGATAGGAAACGAAGATGAATAATGCATGATTTCAACACACGCTTACTGGGTGTGCAGCGTGTAGCAGATGCTGAGGATAAAACAGTGAAGAAGACTTGGACCCCGACCTGGCAGATTGCACAGTTCTGCTGCAGAGGCAGACAAGAAAAAACAATGATGAACAGAGGGCCTGGCACGCTGCCTGCTGGGGTAGGTAGGTGGCAAACACCTAGGAACATGGACAGACATGGATCCTGACTGGGAGGATTTCCCAGTCTTGTAGGGAATGAGGGAGGCCCTCGAGCACCCCCAGATCCCTGCAGCATGTGCTGAAGTTCCACTGAGTGGGCGGGTGAACACTGCCCCAGAGCACTGGGTGTTGGCCTCTGGTGCCTGTGGCATTGAGCTTGGAGAGCAGAGAGAGGAAGTTGGAGGGTCACTTTCTTGCAGGGAGATAATTATTGCCCTCTTCCCCTGCAATTTGTAGAGGAGGGCAACTTTTAGGAGTAATGGTGTGTCAGGGGTTAAACTGTATTCCCTCAAAAGACGTGAGAAGTCCTGACCTCCAGTACCTGTGAACAGGACCTTATTTGGAAATAGGATCTCTGCAGATGATCAGAGTTAAGATAAAGTCATTAAGGTGGGCTGGAATCCAATATGACTGGTAATATTAGATTCCAGCCAACATAATATTTCTATAAAATGGGGATATTTGTGTATATAGACACACACACACACACACACACACACACACACACGGAGGACACAATGTGAAGATTGGAGTTCTGCTACCACAAGCCAGGGAACTACCAGCAGCTCAGAGAGAGGCCTAGAACCGAGCCTACCCTGGTGCCTTCAGAGGCGGCATGACTACCCACCTTGATCTCGGACGTCCAGCCTCGAGAACTGTAAGACAATACATTTCTGCTATGTAAGCTCCCAGTCTGTAGTCACGGCAACCCTAGCAAACTAATATATGCTAGAAGGACCCAGACTTTTAACTGTATTGGTTTCCCATTGCTCCTGTAATAAAGGATATGTTTTAGGGTATGTTTAGGATAAACCATAAACATATCCTAAAATAACACAGATGTATTCGCTTACAGGTCTACAAGTCACGAGTCCTCAAATCAAGGCGTTGGCAGGGCTGCATTCCTTCTGGAGGTTCTAGGGGAGATCTGTGGCCTTGCCTTTTCCAGCTTTCAGAGGTCACCTGTGTTCCTTCTTCTATATCCAAAGGGCATCCTTTCAACCTCTGCTCCAAATCAGGAGCTGTGATCCAGATTCTTACCTCCTCTCTGTCTTTCATGTTACCCCTCAATCCCACACTTCTGGTCAATCAGGGATTCCTGTGCTTCTTGCTTGTTCCTAGATTCCTTTCCAGCCGGCAGCCACTGGCTTTGTGTAAATCCTGGGGCCGCATCTCTAGGGCAGTCCATCCAAACAGTAAAGACACTGCTGGCCCCCAGCTGAGCAGAACGTGGTGGTCAGCCAACATGCACCTGCCCCCTAAACTCTCTTTCCCTCCCTCTCTTTCTATATGAGTGTCATGTTTGCAGCTGAAAAGCAGATTGGGGGCTTCATTTAAGGAGGAATTTCCGACTGTCAGTGCTCTCCGGGAATAGTGTAGGGTAGGGTTCTAGGGTAGCTCACTTGAAGAAGGCAGAATTCTGTAGATCTTAAGAGCTTGGGCTTCTGAGTCAATTGACCTGAGAGAATCTGCTAGTCACAAGGTGTATGACCTTGAGCCTCAGTTTTCTTGCCTGTAAAATAGGAATGATAATAATAGTATGATGTGAGGACCATGTCAGGGTCACAAATGGAAACACCCTCAAGGTAAATGAATGAAATAGGTCAGGTGAAAGACACACATAGCCTCATTGGTCATCTCTGTTTTGATAGACATGGGGATGAGAAACACACCCCTTTCTTTTGAGCTGTAGGAAAACTGACAGAGCAACCATTACCATAAGAATCAGGGGCTGTATTCTTTGTTACATCCTTTGTTCAAATGCCCATTGATGATAGACTGGATAAGGAAAATGTGGCACATATACACCATGGAATACTATGCAGCCATGTCCTTTGTAGGGACATGGACGAATCTGGAAACCATCATTCTGAGCAAACTGACACAAGACAGAAAATCAAACACTGCATGTTCTCACTCATAGGCAGGTGTTGAACAATGAGAACACATGGACACAGGGAGGGGAACATCACACACTGGGGCTTGTTAGGGGAGACTAGGGGAGGGACAGCAGGGGGTGGGGGAGGTTGGGGAGGGGATAACATGGGGAGAAATGCCAGATATAGGTGATGGGGGGGATGGAGGCAGCAAACCACATTACCATGTATGTATCTATGCAACAATCCTGCATGATCTGCATATGTGCCCCAGAACCTAACGTACAATCAAAAAAAAAAAAAAAAAAAAAGAATCAGGGTCTGGGTGCTGTGGCTCACACCTGTAATCTCAGCACTTTGGGAGGCCGAGGCAGGCAGATCACCTGAGGTCAGAGCTCAAGGCCAGCTGGCCAACAAGGTGAAACCACATCCTTACTAAAAATACAAAAATTAGCTGGGCATGGTGGTGCCTGCCTATAGTCCCAGCTACTTGGGAGGCTGAGGCAGGAGAATCACTTGAACTGGGGAGGCGGAGGTTGCAGTGAGCTGAGATCACCCCACTGCACTCCAGCCTGAGTGACAGAGCAAGACCTTGTCTCAAAAAAAAAAAAAATTCAGGGATACCTAGCCTCAGTGTGGGGGAGACAACAAGGAGAGGTGGGGATTGGAAAATCAGAGATCACATGCCCAGCTGACTCCAAGAGGAGTAGGGGTTGTAAGCCCAGGGATGGGGCAGAATGGCCCAGCCTGAGAGGGGATCTGCAGTCTGGGGCTTGTGACCTCATCGGCTTTAAAGAATTTCAGTGCCCAGGCCACAGCCCAGACCACTGATTAGAGAATGTCTGGGTTAGAACCTGGGCACCGGTAATTTTTAAAGCTCCCCCTCCAGTGATTTCCTAGTTTTAGAACCAGTGTCTGGCAGTGGGGGAGGAGGCAGTCAGACCACGGGGCTCCCAGGTGGTCGGGCCAGAGAGAGACTGAGGGAGAGAAGCAGTTGGTGGTGGGATTTGGGGGTACAGCACCGTCTGTCTGCCCTGCAGTGCAACCCCTTGCCATCTTCATAAAGCTTCACAAGTTCAATGTGCCTGTTGTCATTAGATTCTGGAAAAGGGGCTGAGTTTAGCATCAAATGATGGGGGAGGGAGGCTGGAACAGCTACTGTGAATAAGAAGAGCGACTGATTGAGAGGGAGGAGAAGGCTGATATTCTCGTGGCATTGCCTAGTTGTGGTCCATCTTTCATGGGGGAAAAACACAACCCTTTCAACATCCAGGCAAGAAAAGTTCACACAATGTGCATCTACACAGTGTGGGGCTTGCAACCCCACACTGAATCCTGACGGATTGGAAATTAGAAAGACAGAGCCTGTGGGAGTTATAGAGTAAGTGACTGGAATTAGGAGCAGATGTGCAGGGTTAACTGCCCAGGACCTGAAATGAAATAAAATGTCTCAACCACCACTAGCTTGGTTGACTCTAGCTTAAAGTTCAACCCTGCCTCTAGGAGACAAAGATAACAGCACGTGTAGGAAATGACTGTCAGAAGTTTAATAGAATGTTTAAACAAACGGGATCTTGGTCACCTTAAGGAAAAGCAGCGAGACTTTCAATCGGATTATTATACAGAGGCAGTGAAGGGGAATGACTCATTAGGTTGCATTTATCTGATGAACTTGGCACCTCTGCCAGGTAAATAAAAATCACTCTTATAGAAACAAAACTTTTGTGGTTTGCTATTGGTCTTTATTTTGTTTTGCTCAGATATGTGAGGCTCTCCCTGTAAAGAGAAGTTTTAATTTTTGTCAGCAAGCATATTTACCTCTATTGTTTATTTGTGTGTGGTAATTAGGAGGCGTTAATTTTATTAGAGAATATGCAATGCCATTTTTTTTTAAGACAGAGTCTTGCTCTGTCATCCAGGCTAGAGTGCAGTGGTGCAATCATGGCTCATTGCAGCCTTGACCTCCTGGGCTTGAGTGAACCTCCCACCCCAGCCTCACAAGTAATTGGGACCAGGGACACATACTACCAAACTCAGCTGATTTTTAAAAATCTTTTTGTAGAGATGAAGTCTTGCCATGTTGCCCAGGTTGGTCTTGAACCCCTGGGCTCAAGTGATCTTCCTGCCTTGTCCTCCCAATATGCTGGGATTACAGATGGGAGCCACTGTGCCTGGCTGCAATGTCATTTAAATAGACCTTAATTTTATCTTTGTTTAGTGGACCAGGTAGAATGGTCCTGCTATATGGTTTCCTGGAGTCAAGGAGGCTGGGGAAGGAGGTGGTAGGGTTGGGGGAAAGGAAGCAGGAATTAAGCATCTGGCTCTGCAGAGGTGCAGAGGAGAAGTGGCTCTATGGTTGGTGCATGGAGATCAATGGAAGAAAGCTTGCAAACTGAGTGAGGAGGATAGAGCCAGAATAAAGAAAACAAGGTGGAGGGAGAAGCAGAGCCTCCTAACCCACCCCAGCCAGGCTTGCTGGAGTGTCAAGGATTTAGCTAACTGGTTGGGACAGGACGATCTTTTCTTTAATAGAGTTAGGTTAACTGGGAATAATTGAGCACATTTAATTTTCAAGGTTTCTGACTGTATATTCTGAGGATTTCACTGTACCAACCCCTTTAGAGACCAAAAGGAACTTCTGGAGGACACTGGCTCATAGGAAATGAATAAGAACTAGGAATAAGTTGTTGTGAATCTAGCTTTCAGAACAGTGCCTGGCCTGGCACCCAGTAGAGACTCTATAGATACTTGTTGAATGAATACATGAAGATAATTTCACACTGATTCATATATGGAGTGATAAATGAAGATAATTTCACACTGATTTATATCTGGAAAGAAAATTAGAGCAGAAGTGCTCAACCGAGAAATTCTGTGAATGAAGAGTGTTGGAAAAAATTGTGCCTTGTTGTATGTGTTCATGCGAGTTATTCAGGTTTGAATTCCCGCGATCTCTGCATTTGATTCCCATGGAGGGGGAGAAGGCAAGGATTGTGAATATGGGTCTGGCTCCAATCAAGTTGAATGTCTGCCCCACAAGCAGGGAGGTGGCCAACAGCCAATCAGCTTTGCATGTGCTGCTTCTTGGCTCTTCAAAGCTGCTAGGGGTGGCTATTTCTATGCATATGTAATGACCCATGTCACAGCTGAGTCAAGAAGTCCCAGCAGCTTTCAGCTGGATTCTGAGTACTTTTGAATTGATGTTTAAGGCCATCTGATTTATATTAAACACAGAAAATCTTGAGATTTGTGTTTTTGAAAAGACGAGGTAAAAATTGCAGCATATAAATTTGGATTCATCCTAGCTCTTACATACTCAGTATGACTTCAGGCAAGTTACTTACTCTCACCATGTCTCAGTTTCCTCTGCTGTAAAATGGCATCACAGGACTAAGGGAGTGACCGTGTGAGTTAATGTATGTAAAGTACTTATAACAGTGCCCAGCACATGGCGAGGACTCCATGTATTAGTTACTATTGGTATTAGTTGATTCTTACACTGCTATAAAGAAATACCTGAGACTGGGTAATTTATAAAGAAAAGAAGTTTAATTGGCTCATGGTTCCACAGGGTGTACAGGAAGCATAGCAGCATCAGCTTCTAGGGAGGCCTCAGAGAACTTACAATCACGATGGAAGGCAACAGGGGAGCAGATGTCTTACATGGCAAGAGTAGAAGGAAGAGAGAGAAGAGGGGGAGGTAGTGCACACTTTTAAACAAGCAGATATCATGAGAACTCACTATCTTGACACAGTACCAAGGGGAAAATCTGCCCCCGTGATCCAATCACCTCCTACCAGGCCCTATGTCCAACATTGGGGATTACATTTCCACGTGAGATTTGGGTGGGGACACAGATTCAAACCATATCAGTACTTTTTTTTTTTTTTTTTTTAGAGTCTCACTCTGTTGCCCAGGCTGGAATACAGTAGCGTAATATTGGCTCACTGCAGCCTCTACCTCCTGGACTGAAGCAATCCTTCCACTTCAGCCTCCTAAGTAGCTGAGACTACAGGTATGCACCAACACACCCATCTAATTAATTTTTTTTTTTTTTTTGTAGAAACAGGGTCTCACTATGTTGCCCAATGACACTGGTCTTGAACTCCTGGGTTCAAGTAGTCTTCTGACCTCAGCCTCCCAAAGTGCTGGGATCACAGGTGTGAACCACCACTCCTAGCTACTATTGTTCTTAATCAATGATAGCAATGTTTTTTTAAATGGAGAAAGAGGTAACATTTGTCAGTTATGTTTGTTGAATGCATGGGCTCTGAGGATTAGACACCATGCATTGTGCTAAACACATTATATCTATCCACTGTCATTGGATTTCCACCATGACTCTCAGAAGAAGAGGGTGCTACTGAGGTTCAGAGAGGTGCAGTAATGTGCCTGCTGGAAATTAGCAGCTAAGCAGTAATGCTGGAATTTGATTGCAGTGAGGCGGAGGCTTTTCCTCAGGCCTCAGAGTGGTTCTGAAAGGGATCAGGATGACCTGTAGTTTACAACTGAGATGACCTTTGGGTAGGGAGTGGGGATCAGCCTATGGGAGCAGGGATTCATGTGCTGGATTCCTCTTGGTTGGAGGGGCCTCACTTGGAGTGCGAGGTTGGGGGATCAAGGGTCTAACTGGGCAAGCGGTCTCTAGTCTGTCACTTTGGTAAGTCAGGTCCTCCTGGTGGAGCAGGGCAGCCCTTGGAGCTTCAGCCAGGAGGAAAGTTGCTTGGATGAGGAACAGGTGGGTAGAGCTGAAACCAGTGTGGTCAGGAGCCCAGGAGGTGGAGAATCAAAGAAACCTAAGGCATCAAAGCTCCCATGTGTGGGACTAGGGCCAGCTAGAGGGCACAGTGGTGGAGCAGCAATGGTGACCACCAGTGTCTGGGGTCAAATTTAAAACAATCATGAAAAACACCAACTCCTGAAGCCCTCAGGTGTGATTGATGATAAGATATTTTTGAACCCAGGTGAGATTCCCTCAGGGGAGTCCTGGAAATTGGGATGCAGGTCGGGGTGGAGGGAGGGCCGGCGTTCAGCAAAACCAGGCAATAGCAGAGAAACATGGTAGGTATCTTTTCCCATTTCACAGATCAAGAAATAAAGGCTCTGAGAATTAAAGCAACCTGCTCAAGGTTAATCTGGTAGAAAGTGGAAGAACTTGCTTATTATTAATTCAAGCCCCACATGTTTTCTATCTTTTGAATTGGCCATTAATCCATTCTGCAGGATTGTAGGCTCGGATCAGTATGTGGATCTGAGCAGGGTAGAGGGTAGGGACATGAATGCAGATGCAGGATTAAAATGCAACATGCTGCTATGATCTGAATTGCTTCTTCGGGAAGGCACCTTGGGGCTTCAACAGGGGCAGGGAACTGGAAGCTGCGGCCAGGAGGCTGTGGGTCTGCATCTTCCACCCTCCCTCTCCGAAGGTGGGAGAGGATAGGAGTGGACATGGCTCCCTCTCAAAGAGGCAAGCGTTCGTTGTTGAGCAGTGCTCCTCTGGGAAGACTGGTAAGTTCGGTAACTGCCTGGGACTGAGGGTGAGCTGAGGGAGGGGGAGCATCGTGGGGCGATAGAGCCTTTCACCCCTACATCTTGACTGCCTCCCTGTCCCCTTAGTCAAGTGGCCTTCCTTTGTGCTGCATTAGATGCTGAGTTTTTTTCTAAGAGTGTTTGTAAAAAGAGTTTTAACTTCAGTTTCCAGAACAAAGTAATAAAACACACTGTCACTGGGAGGCACAAGGACCCTAGTAGCCAAGTCTAATAGGCAGGGTGAATTGACATTTTTTTACAGTAGCAGGAACTGTGGGTGCCCTGTCCCTATTCCCTCACTCTTACTGTGTCCGGGTGACCCCACGGCCTGCTTCCCTGTGGCTGACACTCAATGTTTCCCTGCTGAGGGCTTTCCTTGGCCCTGGAGCCTGCTTTAGGGAATTATTGCCCTGTGGGAGAAGCCAGCAACCACTGACTGTTGGGAATTGGTGTATTGTAAATATATACACCTGAGCTCCCTCACCCTTGGAAGCCTGGGGGAGATGACTCTGAGGCATGTTCTTGACACTGCTTCCCAGAGCCCCCCAGCAGCATCACAGGGCAGTTGGCTCCATCAGACTTTGTCGACACCTTCCTTTTCCTGTATCAATCCCCTACCCCCTGCCACTCTTCCTTGCCCTTCCATATAAGCTATTTGTTCTGGAACCCTTGTCTGAGGGTCTCCTCCTGGGATACCCCAATTAAGAAACTTCCTATTATAGGACCTGGCCACCGATTCCCCTTTGAATGCTCCATTGGTACTTTTGTTCCCTTTTTGTGACAGTAGACCTGTTGGAACATACCCTCACTGTTGACTTGGGGACTTGGATTATTTCTTCCTAGGCCACCCTGCCACCAGGCCATCCCAGTTCCCTCTGGCAGCCCAACACACAGGGCATTGGCCATGGATTTAGAACGGTGGTTCTCAACCAGGAGCAATTTGGGGACATTTGGCAAAGGTTGGAGACACTTGATTGTCACAGGGGTGCTCCTGATAGCTGGTAAATTGAGGCTGGGATGCTGCTGGACATCCTATCCTGCACAAGACAGTCCCCCCCCACAACAAAGGACTATCAAGCCTCACAGTCGATGGTGCCGAAATGGAGAAACCCTGTTTTAGACAATGGAAGCCAGTAGCCCTGGCCTGATTCTTGGAAGTCCCATGCTCTAGGACAGACCATCGACAAGAGAAGCAGCCCTGGAGACTCATCCAATGGCACTCAGCAAAATAGCCGGGGACAGAGGAGACCCGTTTCTTGCTGAGAATGGCGCCAGCATCTTTGAGGTGTTAAGGAATCAGCTGGGAGGAATCTCAGAGAAGTAGCACCACAACCAGGTAAGTCTTAGCTGCCTGATTGTACAGGTGTGAGTGGCAAACTCAAGATACTTCAAGATATGCAAAGGAAATAGTGCATGCTCATCTGTAATGGAAAAACAGAAGCTGCTTGATGGAGCAGCTGTGGCTGTAGCAGCCACGACCAGCCCCAGGCTTGGCTGCTGTGGGAGGCTCCACCATTTGCATTTTTATGAATCTGGAATTAAAGTGGCTGTGAAAATCAACCTGGAAAACAGGCCAGAAGGGAAGGGGTAGAGTCAGAGACCGCACAGCTAGAGGGGAGGGAGAGTGGTTTCTGCAGGAGCTGAGCTCTGATTTTGGCTTATTTTCTCTCCTACCACTGTCTGCAAGCCCCTCTCCACCCTTTGTTGACCTTCTGGGCAGAGCCTCCAGCCTTCAGTTGTCTTTGGAGAATTGGAACAGACTCAATTTCAGGCTTGATTAAGAAAACCCATTGTAGGGCATCCACCATGAAGGGCCCCCAGGGGCTGGCTAGGGAGGTGGAGGTACGGTAAATATCTGGGTGCCAGCCGCTTGGGTGTGTCCGTATGTGAGCATTCCTGGAGCTGCGCATGTGTTATACCAGCACTTCTCAAATGTTTGTGGGCATGTGTCTCACCTGAGGTTCTTGTTAAAATGCAGACAGTAGGGCCTGAGACTGCATTTCTGACAAGCTCTCCGGCCATGCTTCATTTAGGATCATGCTTTAGAAAGCAAAGTGTCACACCATTACAACTTTAATATTATTTTCAGCGCCAAGTGTCTGTCCTCTCCTCAGGTGAGGTTACCCCTTTTGGGGGAGTGGAGCAGGGAGGGCTGTGGTCTTGTCATTTAGATTGCAGCTTTTTTTTTTTTTTTTTTAATCTGTCACTGCATCCTGGAGGAGGCTGAAAGGTCTTTTCACATAGCTAGGGCTGTCTGGGACTGTTCTTTCTGGGTGGACAAATGGCTGACACCCCAACCCAAGCTCCCCCTGGAGAACGCTCTACAGGGGCCTCTGTCCAGCGCTTCCCAGATACACTCTTGGTCTGAATGTTGGTCCTGGTCCAGGCTACACACCCCTGGGACTCCCAGAGCCTGGCGGGCTGCCCTCCACAGAGTGTTGGTGTCTGGGGACAGGCACGTATTGCTCGGGCTGTCATAACAAGACACCCTAGACTGTGTGGGCTTAAACAACAGAAATTTTATTTCTCACTGTTCTGGAGGCTGGAGGGCCAAGATCATCCAGGTATTGGCCAGGTGGTTTAAGGTGAGGGCTCCATTCCTGGCTTGCACACAGCCACCTTCTCACTGTATCCTCAGATGGCAGAGAGCTAAGTGAGCTCTTGGGTGCCTCCTCTTGTAAAGACACGAAGTCTACTGGATCAGATTCCTACTTTTGTGGCTTTAATTCAAACACAGTCACATTGAGAGTTAGGGCTTCAATATAAAAATTTTGGGGAGATTGAGTTTAGCCCCTAGCATTGGGTCTGCTGCATGAGCAGGCTGCTCTCCTGGCTCTGCCATTGTAGGCAGCTCCGGCCAGCCACCAGCCTTAGGCTTACCTCGCATGCGCCCCCAATTCCTGGACACTCATGTTAGGAACCACCAAGAACTCCATGAATTTCATTGACACTTAGGGTGGCCTTTGGGAATCTGCAGCTCAGCAGAAGTCCGGCAGGGGGAGAGGATGGCTATGTCCTCATCCAGCAAACCCTCCCCAGCCTACCCAAATAGTTCTCCTGGGCTTCCCCCTCACTTGGTTTGGGAGGTAAAGGAATCTCCCCCTCTTATCCCACCTGTAGGGAAATGCCATGGTACTTGCTACTGCAGCAAATTCCCTCCAGAACTCTCTAGCCTTCCCTTACAGAGGTAATGGCAGGTGATGGGTTTGACAGTTAAGTATCCATTTGACTATCTTTTAAATAAATAAGCACTTTTGTAGTACTTGCTAAATGCCAAAAATTGTTCTAGGTGTTTTACATCTGATCTTAATTAATCCTCGTAGTACTCCTGTTAGATAGCTATGATTATTGGCCTTATTTTACAGATGAGGAAACTGAGGCTCAGAGAGGTTAGGTAACTTGCTGAAAGTCACACAGCTTGCACATGTCAGAGTTAGGATCTCAATCCCAGCAGTTAGGTCTCCAATCACTGCTCTCTATAGGCTCTCAGAGGCTAGGATGGAAGTGTTAGCACCTCTCTCACAAGAGAGGAAAATGAAGCTTAAGAGGGGAAATAATTTTGCTGAGTTTACACAGCTCCTAGGTGGCAGTGGCCAAATTCTAACTTGGGCTTCTGACTCAAAATCCTCTGCTTTCTCCCCATGGTTATGTCTGGGCTTATATGTTAAACAGCTCTTCCTCACCTACTTCCCCCACCATCTGGACTTTTGAAAACTTTACAGCATTACTACTGACTATAGTGTGAGTAGTACTTCCAAACAGAACTACTTCCAAACAGACTATAGTGTGCTTTCCTTAGGATGGAGGTCTCTGGGAATCTGGAAGTGAATTCCTTGGATAGGTTTCCAGAGCAGCCTCCCCTTTAGAGTCCGAGAACAAGGATAAGCAGGAATTGGTCCTGGACACATTTCTCTGGATCTCTTGTCAGAGTGAGCATTTTCAGAAGCCTGGATCACTCAGGCCACCCGAGTTCCCATCTTTTCTGTGCCCCCTACTGCCTAGCCCCCTATTCTCACACCCTTGATACTCACACTCTCCATCCTCTTAGACTTGACTCGACAAAAGGACTCTGGTTTTCCAGAGTCTCAGAGCCCACCGAAACTCTGAACTATGTAGTCCTCTGTGACAAGCCCTCCCAACAGTAATAACAACACCAACTGCTGACAAATAGCATTAAAGTCCCAGTTCACCAGATCTGTAATTCAGCTCTCTGCATCTTTATTTTGTTGACCATTCTAAATTAAAATGAGACAGGCTGGTTGCCAATTTAAACCCTCTAAAGCATTAGCTCATGACCATCGAAAGGTGTGACATCACCTGGCCCCTGGTAAAGGCTCTGTAAATATTTGTGGAACTAATGAGTAAATGGACTTACAAAGGACATTTGAACAGAGGATCCTGAAAGATGCCAAAGCCTTCCCTAGAAGAATTCATCTCCGGTGGTGGCATGACAGCCACTGTAGTTCAGGCAGCTGGTGGATGTTCAGCAACCTCACCTCACCGCCCCAGGCCCCTCTCCCACCTTGCAGGGTGAGGTAGCTTTTGAATGATGTAATAAGTAAAAGTGCTTAGCTTTATGCTGGGCCATGACAGCTGCCACAGATGGCCACCTGCTTCCTCGGTTCATGGGCCTCCCTGCCCACAGGAGGTACATGACATGTCCTCAGTCCCCTGACACCACAGCCAACACATCCAAAGCCCTTCCGTTAATTTCTGGGTGGCTCAATCCAGATGGCCAGCCCGCCCATCTGGCCACTGGGAGCTGTGTGTTCCAGCCTATTCTCACGTGACATCCAATCTGTCACCTCCATACCACCAAGCCACTAGCACTGAGTACTTATCACTAATTACTGTCATGAAAGTTGTTGGTGGAGTCGCAGAATAGGTTATTTCTCCAAGCTCATGCCTTCTTCCCATCTGCTCAATCCTCTTTTCTCATTTTACTTCCCTTTCGGGAGCAGGAGGATGCATTTCCCCCTTGGTTTCCATGTGGAATCATTTCTCCCCTTCTGCCCCAAGTACATCTTTAACCTCAAGTGTTTATGAAGACTTTCCAACCAGGGCTTCTCAAAGTGTGGTTCCCAGACCAACAGTGTGAGCATCTCCTGGAAGCCAGTCAGACATGCAAGTTCTCAGGCTTCACCCCAGACCTTCTGGGATGGGGTGCGGCATCTATCTGCTTTAATGTCCTGCAGGGGATTCTGACTGATGCTCAAGTTTGAGAAGCTTTGGTCTAGACAGCCAGTATGCTTTCCCTTGGGATATTTCTGGTGAATCAAAATGTCTTCTCCTTGTTATGAAAGTTTCAAGGGGAGTTGGGCTTTTGGGGGAGGCAGCTCAGCTTCTTCCTATTCAGCAACAGAACGTGGGCTTTGGAGTCCTCCTGCCTGGGTTCTGGTCTTGCTCTCTGCCTCTTATGGCCTGTGCAACCCTGGGGGAGGGTGGTTAACCTTTCTGAGCCTCATTTTCTTTCTCAAATGAGTCTTCATTTTACCTTTTCCCTGGACTCTTGTGAGTCTCAGAGGAGACTGAAGACATGGAGGTCCTTTATAAACCATAAACCTGTGGGGTAGGGGTTACTGCATGACTTTCAGGCACCCCCCACCAAGGTAGTGGCTCCAGTGGTGTCTCTCTCTCTCTTCCTCTGCACAATCTCTGGGTGCTGAAAGCCTGGCTCTTGTGTTGAGCGAAAAAGTTGGGGTTGGGGTGCAGGGCCTGTTGGAAAACTGGATTTGAAGACAGAGGCATGCTAAGCATGAGCGGGGCTGACCAGAAGGCCCCCTCCACACCTGACCTCAGGCTCCTTGGGTAGGTGCCCTGATGCTGCAGGTTGCACCCTCTTGGAACCCTGAGCTGAAGGGACAAGCAAAGAAGAACATAACGTGGCACTGTGTAGCATTCTTCCCATATATTATCTCATTCATAACCCTGATTGCAGGGAGAGGAGAGAGGGGAGAAGGTGAGGGGGAGAGGGGGAGAGGGGAGGAAGGAGAGGGATAATGCACTGCTCCAGATTCCTTGATGCAGAAACTGAGGCTGAAAATTACCCGCTCTCCACTAGCCTACCAAGGTACAGCACCTTCCATTACCTGGTCTCCTTTTATCCTTGCACTCCTGCATATGTAAATAATCCCAACCTCCATAGGCTTTTCTTTTTTGCATTAAGCATATTAAAAACATTCTCTAAGATGCTACGTAATCTTCAAAATTACCATTTTAGATGGCTCCCAAATATTTCATTAGGTGGACATATAATTTGTTGAACTATTCCCATGCCGTGGACATTTAGATTGTTAACTTTTTTTGGTGCTATCAAATTATGTTGCAGTGCCAATGTCTTTGGACATTTAGCTTTCAAGTTATTTTAGAAGAAATACTTTGGAGTGTGATCATTGTCAGGTTATAGGGTATCAATCATTTTATGGCTCAAGAAATTTACTTTCCAAAATACCCTGCCGCTAGCATTATTTGAACTTACCAGCTTTCCTGCAACCTTGCCAGCATTGGGCTGGCAAGGTTATTCACTGTTTTTGCTCATTTAATAGCTATTATGTGTCACACCATGTGCATTTCTTTAGTAATTAGTGATGCCAAACATTTTTTTTCTGCTATTTTATTATTTTTATGCCCTCCTGGGGAAATTTTCACCTCTTGTCTTTTGTACATTGTCTTAACACAATTGTTTGGATAAGCTCTTTATATAGATATCAGCTCTTTGACGGGTTTGTTTGCTTATTTGTGGTAATATTCTTCCCTCAGCTCAACCTAGTTTTTAAACCAAGAGCTGTAATTACATTACTCTGTGTACCTCTAACTTATGATGCTTGATAAACTCCCGGCATTGCCAGAGGCTGAGCACTAGGAGTATTGGAAGTTTAATTTGCAATGAAATGAATTGGCAGCGTGGGCAGGGGTGGATTTCTGAGCGCCTGATGTCTTCAGTCCAGTGCCAACTATGCAGTCTGGCATTCTCCTCCTATGCCCCGGGTTTCCCTTTTCTTCTTCTTCTTTCTTCTAACTCTAGCTGAGGATGAATCCAAACAGACATCCCTCAAATAAATAACAAGCTCTGTTGCTGCCATCGGTCACTGCAGAAGAAATGACTGTTGGGATCTAACTTCCTTTACTATCTTTTGGGACACCCCCTATCCCCCTGGGTTTCTTTTGGGGCTCCCCTGGGACCCAGGTAAATCTGGCTCTGTCTACTTATGACTGCCTATTTGGTCAAGGAGCCCACTGAGTCAGACATTTACTCTTAGTGGGTGGCCTTCAAATAATCACTCACTGATTTTCCCTCTTGTCAGTTCACCAATTTCCTCTCCCAATAGAGCCAAAACACCAACCAGGCACCTTGTCCCTTCTCTGAGGTTGTGCTAGAGTAGAAAGAGCAGTGGGCTTCAAGCCCATGGACCTGGGGTGCAAGTTCCTCCATCCTTTCTGGCTGTGTTAGCCCAGAGGACCACTGACTTCTCTGGCCCTCGGCTGTCTTCCCTGAAGAGTTTGGGTTGTAACCTCCAAGTCACCAAATGTTCAAGCTGGAGGGACTTTCCATGCACCATCCCACTCAAGTCACACAACCACCCTGAAAATCGGATCCTGTTTATTATCCCCACTGTATATTGAAGTGACTCAGTTTCAGGGAGGCTAAGAAGACAATCTGAATGGGAGTGTTAGTGCAAGCTACCACCCCACATTTTACACGATGACTTTGATGTCATTATTCTCAGAGCAACTCACAGAGCACAACCATTGTAGTCATTGATTACTGGCAACTTTATAATCCTACGGCTTTGTTTACATCAGAAGCAAGGGGACTTTGTGAGCTCACATGCCCAGGAACGGATGGGGAATAGCTTGCAGGAACCAGAGCCCCAGAGACCAGAGCAGAGGTTTGGTGCCACCAGGATGCTGTCTGTCTCATTCCCCATCTCCTTAGTTCTCTGCTAATCTCCAAAGGGCTCCATTTCTTCCTGCTGCTAACAGGCTATTTCTGCAGCAGGAAAGATGGCTTCTCAGGTCTTAGCTTCCAGTTCTTCTGACACCAAGGCAAGGCTCCTGTCCCAGATCACCAAAAACACATCTCAGTTTGCACTCAGGGACTCCTCCCAGAAACTTCCAGCACCCCAGAGAGGACCCTCCTGGACATCACTGGGTGACTAAAACCCTGAACCGTAAGTTTAATCTATGCTAGAGTAATAAAGTTTTTTTCTCAAGGAAATTTTAAAAAGACAGGTTCCTCGTGAAGAGGATGAAATGTCCACCCCACTCTAGAGGGACAATGTCAGTTAAATACCCAAGTCTTCAGCCCTGGCCTCCCTGCTCTGAGCCTTCTTCCCTCAGAGCCACCATCACACCCACAAAGTCTTTGAAGTAAAGAAGGTTTGGTCTAAATCTAATCTTTGCCATTCAGTTGCCTTGGTTAGCCAATTCCATATCCCCTTTGTACCTCAGTTTTCTCATCCAAGCAGTCTTCAGATGATCCACTGAAACAAACAACGCCAGGCAACATTCATGAGTGACCTCTGTTAAGATCACAGCAAAACTCACCCCAACAGCCATGCTGGAAAATTGCTCAGACAGTGGCAGCGAGATGCTGACTGCCTGAGGAGGCCTCCGTTGGATGCAAAGGAGCTGCAGCATCCAGGGACAAGATGCCAACTGCCAAGCAGCTAGCTGACATTGGCTATAAGACCTTCTCTACCTCCATGATGCTCCTCACTGTGTATGGGGGGGTACCTTGGCAGTGTCCGAGTCTACCACTATTTCCAGTGGTGCAGAACCTGGTGCCTGGCCACAGAACAGAAGACCTGAGGAATCCTGCAGAACTGGGGGCCTTTTTCTCCTGAGCAGAGACGCCCAAGGCATGCTGTGGAGAGACCTCACCTGCCACCATTTCCAAGTCAAGAGGGATAGAGTCTTGATGGTTTGCAAACCCTGTTGGAAGAAGGTGCCCATCATTTCTCTGGTTCTGCCAGTCTGTGTCAGTTTGACAGTATGTGGAGGCTATTGAATCATAATAGGAATGTGAGTGTGAGGTACACCTACAGACATTAAATATTTTGCCATGTCAAAACAAACAAACAAGCAAACAAACCTCACCCCAATAGGTCACACTGGATTTAACATAAACCACTTGAAAATCACACCCAGTGTTTACAAGGACTACATCTCTGAAAAATCAAATCCAAAACTGTAAAACGAATATATCACATTGTAAAAATTACTTGGCAAAAAATATAACTGCAGACTCTCTATTGTGATAGAGTAACCTGCCAGTATCTGTTTTGTAGCAAATTTTCCTTTTGCTTTGTTTTAGAATGAAAGCTTCTCCAGCATTGATTTGTCACTGAGCAATCTTCCTGGATAGTCCTGCAGGCAGGCTGGATGATGAAGTGCAATATGGAGCATTGTCTTGTTTTTGTGAGCTGGTGAGTCTAGTCTTTTCTCCTCTCTTGTGCTCAACTGCCCACACAGCAATAGCAGTTTCTAAAGCTCCCTGACATTTAACAAATTTAATCATTGAGACTGTCCATGAGCCAGGTAGGACAGGGACTCTAATCCTTACTTGGTGGCTGAGGGGGCTGGGGTTTAGGGGGTTAAGCAGCTCAGGCAAATCAGGATGCAGGCAGAGCCCAAGACTGGCTGAAGAGCCAGAGTCCCTCACATTGCATGGTCACTCCTGTCTGAGCTCCAGGCCACAGGGGCATCTGATTGGTCAGCTTGAACTCTCATGCGCTCCTTTCTCTTATTGGTCAGCTTGAGCTCTCACATGCTCCTCCCTCTGATTGGTCAACTTGAGCTCCCACACGCTCCTCTAGGACTACCCCAGGCCATTGGCATCTCTGAACTCATGAAGCAGAGCAAGTGGGGGAAAGGATCAGTGGCTGGGGACTTAGATGTGTTCCTCATCCTGCCTCTATGCTACTCTGCTGCATGTCCTCAGGGGCAGGGCACCTCACCCCTCAGAGCCTTGGGCAGTTGAGATTTGGCTCAGTCCTGAGCTAGATGAAGTTGTGCAGAGGATCACTCATGACCCTCACCCCTTTTGTCATTTCTTTCTGCCTTGTCCCCTTGCAGATGATGCCTCTGTTAGAACTAGCCTCAGCTTGCTGTGGTTTAGAACCTTTTAGATGCTTTATATAGCATTTCCATTTCTTTTCTCATTGTCAACTGCCACTTCTTGTTACTATTATCTGCCCCCAAAATTTCTGCCCCCTCTTAATTCATTATATCTAATCTGCTGTGATTTGGAATATCAGATAACTAACTTTCTTAAAATTCTCAAATGTGAGTCATGGCTATGAATGAAGGCTTTGGTGATTGCACTTGGTGATGACAATAACTCTGACTTTTCAAAGCCTTTTTTGGCTTTTTTGTACATGTTGAGTAATGAAGGATGAAATTCCCACATCAGTTTTGACGTTTGACCATAATAGGGGAAGTGTGAAAGCGTGGCTGTGAGGGTGGACGCAATGGCAGATGAGATGGGTCATTGCAGGTTGCTCTGTGTTCAGGGGCAGTGTGATGGGCAGGAGATGCATGTCCCTTAAGGCTGATCCAGACTCTCTTTCATGCAGCACCAGGCCCAGGTGGTTTCTCCTTTCATGTTTGCAAACAGCTAAATACCTTGACTCCATAGAGTCTCACTTCAAGCCTTGGACTTAGACAGCTGGCACCTGGCCTTGAACTTTGACAGCTGATGCTAGTAACCCACCACCCAACTTGGTGGGTTACTAAGAAGTAATAGCCAAAGTCATAGATTATGAGTTGAATTGAAAGGGGACCAATGTGATGAATCCTAGGGCTAGGGACTTTAAAAGAGAGATCTTCCAGTCATCTGAGGCTCACATACACTAAAAAAAAAATCCAAATTTAAATAAATGAAAAAAGACCATCATAGTTATTTATAATGGTAGAAAATCAAAGATTAATTAAGTTGCATATATATCTGTACTGGAATGCTAAACAACAATCATACTATTTTAAAAGAATTTCTAATATTGTGGGAAATGGCTGATGATATAAAATCAAGTGAAAAATTGTTAATATAAGATGATGTCACATGTGAAAAATTATTTGAATAGACAAAGGACAGGAAAGATATATTCAGTCCTTATAACTTTGATGACTACAGGAGCCAGTGGTTAGTAACCTGGACCAGTTGTAATACAATAGGGAATGGTGGGGACTGAGGTAAATTGGAGAGAACATGCCCTCTGAAAAAAAGGCTCCTGGCCAACTTTTGCTGTGTATTGCTAGCTCTTCAAGTTTCTTAATGGAGGTTAGAAATCCTGATATTTATGTGAAATTCCCTAAATGCTGGTAACTAGTTTACACTTTTAAGAGCACTGGATCTGCCAGATAAAAATGATGTGGTTTGCCTTTGGCCTTTGGTCCACCAATCTACTACCTTTGAAATACACAACGATGTTGGCACTAGTTGCCTCTGGAAGTGTGCTTACTGGAAATCTAATTTTTCTTTATCATAGCTTTAACCATTTTCTAGTTTTGTAGGATTAATATATAGCATTTCTATAATTGAAGAACAAAATGAATGACCCTAACCTCAGGTGATTGAGATGTGCATGTGTGTGGTGTGTGGTGGGCATGTGAGTGCTGAGGGAAAGGTATCTAAGAATGCTTAGCACCTCCCAGAACTTTCTAGAGCCTCAGTTTACTCATTTGTAAAGTGCAGACAGCAATGTCTACTCTGCTTACCATATGAGATTGAGAAGCAAAGGAGATGGCTAACTTGGGAGGATTTTGCAAATAATTAGGTGCCACTGGGGATGAACATGAAGTAGGTGTCCAAAAAATATTTATCAGGTGAATGAGGGAACAGGGGAATGAAGAAAGTTGGTCTTGGAGTACTGGGAAGCATATGGCATTGGGGGCCAGATGTGTGTGTTGAAAACACCCTGGCTGTGCCCCTCGCTAGCTGTGACACCTTGGTGAGTAATCCTAAGTATAATTACAACATGTTGCACGGTCACTGTGTGCTAACACTTTGTTAAGCACTTTGTATGCATTATGCCTTTCTGAGTTGAATTCTGCGGAAAATCACAGTATGGGTATTTATTTCAAAGTGTCCTTCTGAGGATTCATTCAAACAGTCCAAATACTGTGCTTACAAGAGAACTCGATAAACAGCACTTTCCTTTCAATTCTGGGCCTGGTCTCATCACTGGTAGAAACTCTTAATTTCACCTGCTCCCACTAATTCCAGGAAAGTAAACAGCCAGTAGGTATAAGTGCAATAGATTACTTATTCAAAATGTGTGATTTCTGCCTTCCAATAATTATTCAAATTATGTAATTTTCCCCCCCCATTTTTGGTTTCTTAAAGAAGGGATGCTCATTCCACCCACTGAGATGGCTTTCAAATGGAAAGTAAAATCTAGCTCATATTCTGTCTTTGGAAAATTGCTCCAGGTGTATCCTCAGAACAATCCAGCCTCATCGTCACTTTCTGCAGCCACTTCTTGGTACCCGCAGAAGCTCTGAGAGGCTCCCTTATGCATGCAGCATCAACTTGTTTTTCTAGCTACCTTGGGTGAGTAAGCACTTTTATATAAATGACCTTGTCAGATAACCAGAACGTCTCTAAATTACATACACACACACACACGTGTGCTCACGTGCAATGTATTTCAAAATAAATGGTTTGTGTAATTTATTTCTGTATGGTGGAGGGTGTTTTAAATGCCAAGCTCTAGTTTAGGCACTTTGTATAGATTAGCTCTTTAACTCTCACAGCAACCATGTAAGATGGGGTCTGACTTGTGTGAAACTGAGTTTAACTTTTTTGTAGTTGCTATGACCAAGTATCAAAGCAATTATATTGAAGACATCTTTTTGACCTCTCCCATGAGTGCTCAACACTGCCTCCTAGAGGCCCCCAGCAGGATCACTCGCCAGTCACTCACAATGGCAGCTGGTTTGATCAGCCTTTATTAGCACCTTCCTTATAAGTTACTTGTTCTACAATCTTTGCCAAAAAGGAATCAGAATAAGGGCACACAGGTCTGCCTTTAGGTTCCATTGAGTGGTGGGAGACATCAGATCATAGGCTGACATTGTCTGTGCCTAGGGGGGATAAACAAGAGTTGTGATTGGTTGGTCCTAAGGATGACTGGATTCTAGAAACTACTGCCTCCAAGGCCATCGGTGACTCTGTTCATCACCCTGAGAGTGCAGCTTGACCTCTCCTCACTGCTGTGGCCTCCCTTCTTCTCTTGGGATGCTGTTTGCTGACTATGGCAGCAAATACCTACTTCCCTTAAATCTCCAAAGTTCAGATCAATTTTGGACCCATGTTTATTGCAAAGAATGGGATGTAATTTCTCTGGGATGGCTTATGTCTAAAAATGCTGAGCAATGCCACCACACAGCCCTCTTGACTTGAAAGAAACTTGAGTCAAATACAGTGTGGCAAGAACAAAGGTATTGGTATATTCCTAGCTTCCCTGCCACCTTGAAGGAGCCTTTGTTACTTTCTTCGGACTTTGGTGGTGAAGCTTCTGCTACAGTGTGGACTGGGGCATTTGCAGGAGCCAGAAGGCGAGGGAAGTAGTCACAGATGAATGGAATAAACAGAGTACTTAGAGGGCTGGAGGTGTGTTCTGATAAATAGACGGGGAAGGAAGTCCCTGCATGGTAAGGGATATCATAGAGATACAGAGGAGAGAGTCTTCAACAGGGACTGTGACAGCATCAGAAATCGGGGATGTGAAGAGGGTTCCAGCATGTTTCTGTGGGTATCCTCCAATCTTACTCTATAGTATCCTGGAATCCCATTTAATAGCTTTTTAAAGAGATTTCTCTAAAGGCTTAATCAGTAAATATTTACCTGTGCTTTTCACAATGACCCATTTTTAAAAACAATCAAGTAAACAAAAACCAAAGCGAAAAACCCAATCAATGTGTATATATAAAAATGTGTGCCAGGCCGGGTGTGGTGGCTCATGCCTGTAATCCCAGCACTTTGGGAGGGTGAGGTGGGTGGATCACCTGAGGTCAGGAGTTCAAGACCAGCCTGGCCTACATGGCAAAACCCCATCTCTACTAAAAACACAAAAATTAGCCGGGTGTCAGGGTGGGCACCTGTAATCCCAGTTACTCAGGAGGCTGAGGCAGGAAAATTGCTTGAACCTGGGAGGCGGAGGTTGCAGTGAGCCAAGATGGTGCCACTGCACTCCAGCCTGAGCAACAAGAGCAAAACTCTGTCTCAAAAAAACAAAAAACAAAGTGTGTCTATATTTTTACAAGGAAAAAGAATCCTAAGGTTAACAACAACTGGTCACTTCAAGGGGTGGGCCTGGGGTGAGGAAGAGAGAGTGAAGTTTTTTACACCTCCTGTAGGCTTTGACTTATTACAATAAGCCTATGTTACTTTTTAACTTTTGAAATAATTATAGACTTGTAAGCGAGTTGCACAGAGACTTCTCATAATTACAGTCAATTTCCCCTAATGTTAACATGATACACTTATCAAAACCAATAAATTAATGCCAGGACAACACTATTAAGTAAACTACAGGCTGTGTTCAGATCTTACCAGTTTTTCCACTCATGTCTTTAGTCTGTTCCCAAATCCCACATTATATTGAGTCCCGTGTTCCCCTGTTCTCCTCCAATCTGTGACAGTTCCTCAAGCTGTACTTGTTCTTCTATGACCCTGACAGTCTTGAAGAGTACAGGTCAGGCATTTTATAGCATGTCCCTCTGTTTGGATTTGTCTGATGTTTTGCCATGCTTCAATAGACTGAGGTTATGGATTCTGGGGAAGAATGCCATGGGGGTGATGTATCCTTCTTTGCACAAAATATTGGGAATATGTGCTACTGGTATATCTGTTACTTGATCATGTGATTAGGGTGGTGGCTGCTTTCCCCACTGTAAAGTTGTTATTTCCCCTTTTGTAAATAATACATATTTTGGGGAAAGTTCTTTCTTCTTATCCTTTTTCTTCTTAATATCCTATATCTTGTTTAATTTTCGTCCACTGATTTTAATATTCTTTGGTGAATCTTGCAGCAATTATTGCTGTACTATTCTGATAAAGTTTGTCTATTTTCCTTGTTCCGCCTCTATTTGTGAATTTGGAATTCCTCTGTTCTCCCTCACTTGTTATTTATTCAGTCACTTTTTATATTAGTATGTGCTTATGGTTATTTATTTTATTCTTTGGGTTATAATAAAATATTTTTGTTACTTATTTTATTGCTCAGTTTTGTTCCAGCTTTGGCCACTGGCAGCTCTTTCAGGGTTGGCTCCTCCGTCCTTTTGACATGATGTTTTACTTTGATAGATTAAAAAATACAACAAAGTACAAATAATTAAAATTGTTGTGTACCACTTTTTATTTTTTTGTTTATTTGAATGAGAAAGTATGCTGAGACTAGCCAAGGAGAAAGTGAGATTCATCTGGGGTACACAAACAAATCTTTAAAATACTTCCTTCCTTCCTTCTTCCCTTTCTTCTTTCTTCTCTCCCTTCTTCCTTCCCTTTCTGCCTTTCCTTCCCTTCCTCCCCTGTCTTTCCCTTTGTTTCTCTCTCTCTATGCACAATTCTCTTTGGCATATGAGACTGAATGTCACTAAAATGTAGTATCAGGAATCTACCTAGGTTGTGAAAATAACATGTTAAACTTGTTGTTTTTTTTTTTCAATCACAAATAATGACAAGAACTTCATATTATTAAAGAGACTCATGAAATCCCTGAACTTGAGTGCTGCCCAAACTTCAATTTGGGGAGAAAATTATAAATAAATTCTAGAATATTGATTTGTCTGATTTTACAATGAAAGCCTGAAAAGATGACTTAGCTGAAAAAAATCAAATTTCAAGGTTAATTCATCCCTAATAAAGGGAAATTGCACTCACCACTGGTTTATGCATGCTGTAGTAAAAAAGAAACTACTCCTAAACCCTGGAGAACATTCCTTAAGTTGATGATGTCTTTAAAGCATAGTTGAAATTCTTTGAAATAATGAGCTTAATGAGAAAAAAAAGAAGAAAGCATGGATGTCTGCTGATGCTATTTCATTAATGTTAGGTTCCCAGTAAACATTTAAGACAATAATCCAAGAATGGTGAATCATTTTATGATGTCATATTGCTGCCAAGCATTGCAGGGAAAAACTCTGTAAGAACATCTCAGCCTAGCTATCCAGATAGCCAGCCTGTGAAAAACAGTGTCTTAAAACACCAGCCTGTTTGCCTTTTTTGTGTGTAAAGATTTGAATGCTGATCTTAGAATACTCAAGTTCATTTATTGCTACCGGGAAATTAACCTAGCTGGAGTTAATGAAGGCTACAGTCGTTGTGTTTGTGGAATACCCAGGGAAAGAGCTCTACGCATTTTCAAGAATGTTAACTTTCCATAGAGCTGGTGGAAAGTTTTCCCCACCACCAAGCAGCGGATGCTAGCTGGATGTTCTCCAATTCAATTCCAACACTATTTACCTGGAGATAATATCAGATCCCACAGGTAGCAGACCCCTCTCAGTGCTTCACCTGGAGATCCTGGGTCTTTTAATTAGTTAATTTACTTAAAAAAAATTAAAATTAAGTTTTGTAAGGATATGGGGTCTTGTTGTGTTGCCCAGGCTGGAGTGAAGGCCTGGGTCTTTTTACTGGTTGGATGTGTTCATCCAGGTCCCTCCATGGTTGGGTGCAAAGGGATTCTCAGGTGTAATGCACTGAGATATTGTGAAATATTAACTTGGTCTTTATTCCGGTTTCCTGGCATACAGCTCCTAATGTCCTTGGGATCTCCAAAGTGCCGTTTTTTATGTGTCTTTTGTCTGATAGGTTCAGGGTGGGGTAGGTTACCAGAAAGGCCAAGGCATGATCAGAGGGTTGGGACTTTTAGCCCCAGGAGGGGAGAGAGGCTGAAGGTCAAGTTAATCCTCAATGGCCAATGGTTTAATCAATCATGCCTATGTAATGAAGGTTCCATAAATACCCAAGAGGACAAGATTCTAGAGCTTTTGGATCTCTGAACACGTGGTGGTTCCTGGAGGGTGGCCTGCCCAGGTATCAGAGGTTTTGGAACCAGAGTGACTCCATCAAATAGGTGAGACTGAAATTGGAGGGACTGGTTTTTCAAGATACAGGTCACAAAGACCCTGCAGATAAAACGAAGTGTGGTAAAGAAGCCAGCCAAACCCACTAAAACCAAGATGGTGACAAAAGTGACCTCTAGTTGTCCTCACTGTTCTTTGTATGCCAATTATAATGCATTATCATGCTAAAAAACACACCTACCAGCACCATGACAATTTACGAATGGCATGGTGATGTCCAGAAGTGATTCCATATGGTCTAAAAAGGAGAGAAACCCTCAATTCCAGGAATTGCCTGCCCCTTTCCTGGAAAACTCATGAATAAATCCACTCCTTGTTTGGCATATAACCAAGAAATAACCATAGGTCTATTCAGTCCAGGCCCCCCCCCACCGCCCCCCAACCCCATGCTACTGCTCTCCCGATGGAGTAGCCACACCTTTATCCCTTTACTTTCTTTAAAAACTTGCTTTCACTTTACTGTGTCTTCTCGCTTTTGAATTTCTGTGTGGAGAACCTGCATGGACTCCCAGGCTGATCTCCAATTTGGGGATTCACCCTGTGACACAGGGAGGGCATGGAAGCTCTGTACCCTACGTGTCTCTTCATCAGTATCTTTTGTAATATCCTTTGTAATAAATCAGTAAATTCGAGTGTTTCTTGAGTTCTGTGAGCTGCTCCAGCAAATTAGTTGAACCCAAAGAGGGGGTTGTGGGAACCACAACTTGAAGCTGGTTGGTCAGAAGTTCCAAAGGCCTGGACTTGCAACTGGTGTCTGGAGTGGGGTAGTCTTGGGGACAGAGTACTCAACTTGTGGGATCTGACATTATCTCCAGGTAGATAGTGTTGGGATTGAATTGGAGGACATCCAGCTAGCATCTGCTGTTTGGTGGTAGGGGAACCCCCCCTACATTTGGTCACAGATATCTTCTTCTGTGTTAATGATTCTTGCAGTAGTATGAGAGCAGAGAAAAAACACAATTTAGGAGAGTTTTTTCTGACACATGCACCTTCTAGAAATGGTCCCCTGGCTGGGCTGTTCCCCTTCCTTGTTCTTCTTCCCTCACACCTGACAGGTTTCCCCTTCAGAAACCCCTTGTGGCTGCGTCTTCCTCAAGGGTCTGCGTCTCAGGAGCCCAGCCTAAGATACTTGGCATACTTAGCAGATATATTTAAAATTTTGAATATATTGATTGTGAAACTTCAAGAAATAAATATCCATCTCGTTTCTCAATATTGCATATGTCAAGAAATTATTGCCCACATTTATCTATAAAGACATTATATTAATGTTAAATGTTTCTTTTTAGTGTTTAGATTTGATGGTCTTGCTCTCAAGGAGAAAAAAGCAGTTTCGTCTAATATGTCTGCAGAGTGAATTTAGGAAATCCATATTTTTCTGATATCTTGTCTGAAAAGCACATTTCAACTCCATAAGGAAACCCTTTCTCACATGTTCAGTCTTTGCCAGATCTCTCAGAGGTGTTTTGAGAGCTCAAGCTTGAGTCTAAGACAACTTAATGAAGTTGGCTTTCAAGATTTTTGGGAGTAAATGATCTCCTTAATCCTCTGAACACAAGTGAACATTTATTGAACATCATTTTCCGTTTTTATCAACATAAAAAAAAGCCAGCAACAACTTTGATGTTGAAAATGATCTCGGTTATGTCCTAATGACCACTTTTGACCAATAAAGAGGAACCAGGGCAGACAAGCAGATTGAGCTCTTGTGACTAAAATAAAGATTCTATTTTTCTTGCAGAGAAAATGAACTATTTTTATCTAAAATTGTCACAGCCTTGCTTTGTTTTGAGTAATGATATTTAATTGTTTAGACATTTGAAGTGGCATGAAAGGAAGCAGACATTTTTTGTATGTTTGGCTTTTGGGTTGATGGACAGAGAGGGACTGTGGGTTGCAAAGGTTTTGAGGACTCCCTTAGTGACCTCTGTGGTCTTTCCCTGCAATGACATTCTTTGATAACAAGATTTATTTATTTTTTCTTAACTAAGACTTGAGTCTGAGTCAGACTACCCTTTCTTCCAAATAAGGATGTGGTGGAAGTTGCATTAAATTTTGAGTTTCAGGGCCAAACACTGAGGGACAGAGACTGCAGAATGACCCCCTCCCTGTGTCAACAGACTATGCTAATTAACATGGTTGTCTTTGGCTGATCTGGGAAAGTTAAAAGTTGACCCAGGATCCTCTTTAGCTGGACATTTTTCCCTCTCTGCCTCCTTCCTTGTTTCTCCTTTCTTCTCCCTTCCCCTTCCACTCTCTTTCTTCTTTATCTTCCTTCTCTTTCAATTCAATTCTTTCATCTATTTTCCTTTATTTCTTCCTTTTCTCTTTTCTTCTTTCTTTCATGGCAACTGAAATACACCCATCCCAAAAATAATTGCAGTCAACGTCTCACCTTTTTGGTAATAAATATTCCACAGCATTGACGCAAAAGGACTCCTGTAGTTAAACATGAAGCATAAAATCTGGTGGAAAAGAAGTGGGTGTAGATGGCAGGGATTGTTCTTATGTTAGGATGATTCTTAAGGAAGACATTTGTAAGGGAGGGGTCTGCAGGTGCCAGATACCAGAGAGAATTAAAGTTCAGTGTCTCAGATGAGGATTCAAATCCAGAAATGACTTGTAGGAATTGGGACATGCCTTTCCTGAGAAATGTTTGAGTTGGGTTGGTATTGATCTTAATGATCTGTTTAGGTTGACTTCTGTATGTCTTAGTTTGCTTTTTGTTAAATAGGAGCAAGGATTGTGACTCCTTTCCATAGATGACAGATATTACAAGGGCCAAGGACGCATTGGAGGGCAGCATGGTGAGAAGGTTAGAGCACTGAGCCGGGAGCCAGATCTGGGCCTTAGACCCAGCTCTGCTGTCCTCCAGGTTTGTAATCTTCAGTGTGTGCATAGCTTCTGAACATCTTTTCCTCATCCGTGAAATGAGACAGTTGAGTGTCTCAAAATGAGATGCATTTTCCTGGTTCAAAACTGTTTTGAGCCCCCCCTACACTTTTGGATAAATGCTTTTTAAAGGCATAAATGTGGTCAAAAATAATTGCTCAGAAATTTTGTTGAAAGAGTGGGTGGATGAATGAATGCTCTAAATCTGGGCCTCCAAGCGTGACTGTGCGGGCTGTGGGGCTGTGCCATTTGCAACTCCAAGGGAAAGGGGGGACACGGTTCATGAAGATGGCAGTGGCAGTCCTGCCCATGGATCTGTGCCAGATGGCTGCCTGATCCCAATGGACAAGGATTCAATGACCTGAAGTTGCTGAGAAGAACATGAGGCTCTTGAAAGATGTAGCATCCCTTGTATCCTTGTATTAAGGGTTGTTTTCTTTTTTGTTTGGAGTCAGGGTCTCACTCTGTTGCCCAGGCTGGAGTGCAGTGGTGTGATCTAGGCTTACTGCAACCTCTACCTCCCCAGTTCAAGTGATTCTCCTATCTCTGCCTCCCGAGTAGCTGGGACTACAGGTGTGTGCCATCACAGCTAATTTTTGTATTTTTAGTAAAGATGGGTTTTGCCATATTGGCCAGGCTGGTCTGAACTCCTGACCTTGTGATTTGCCCACCTTGGCCTCCCTAAGTGCTGGGATTATAGGCACGAGCCACCATGCCCAGCCTATCAAGGGTCATTTTCTAGGAGCTTCAAAACAATCCACTGGGGGTCCCCATCATCCTGTCTCCCTACAGAAACACAGGCCTGTGAGTGCCTTCTGGGTCTGCAACAGCCGTGGGGGTCCAGGACCTGCTAAGAGGCCCTGGCAGGGCACCTGAGTCAGCAGAAGCCTTGTGTTGACACGGGCTGGGAGAGAAATAACCTGGGTCTCCCAGACCTTCTCTTAGAAGCCATATTGTGTAAGTTAACAAGCCAAAGAATCCCTTACTTTATAACCAAGGAAAATATTTTTATCTTACTCAGAAAGCAAATCCCTCCTTTGTCAAGTGCAGATAGAAAAAAGCAAAATTTTCTTAGGACATGCATCATTATTAAGATTTTTTTCTGTAAAATTATCTGTGTGCCTTCTACAGTACCTGTGTGTCCTCAGTGGCACCCATGGAATCCAGTTGTTGGGAAATCCTTGTTAAGGTAAGAGCGTCTGTGGACTAGGGCCTCTCAATGGCTTTGGATGGATGAGGCTGAGTTAATCAGTTGTTGACACATTCCTAGCACCCCCTGGTGGACATGGCTGCTCTAACTGACCATGGAATTCTTGGACTTGGCTGGGCTGAAGATAGCATACCCAGCCAGACACCACCCACCCCTGCCCTGCTGCTGTGGCTCCCACCTGACCCCAACTGCCAACCACGCCTTCTTGAAGTACTCTGTGTTTTTATCGCTCTGTTTGTTTCTCACAAAGCCCTGGTGAAACTATCAGGGAACAAAGGATGGGAGACAGAGGTCTGAATCCAAAGTAAAGAGTTTTAGTTCCAGGCACTTCCTCGGGTTCAGCATATGCATTGCTGTTCTCTGTATGTCAAACGTGAGAGGGTAGGAAATTTCCAAGGCTCCCTGTAGCAGAATAATGCAGTGTGGTAGAGCTTGGGCTCTGAGGGTCGGGCAGATCTGGGTTTACATTGAGCTTAGTACATGAGGAAAGTTACCTTAGTGCTACGAACTTTAGCTTCATGGGCTATAAAATGGGGATAATAATGATAATAGCTGTCCTTGGATTTATGGTGGGGATCAAACGGGAGCATGCATGCAAAGCCCAGCTCAGCCTGGCACATTAATTATCAGGCTCAGCTCATGGCAGTGGCTGTTTTTATTCCTGCCACTGTGATCTTCCAGTGATTTGATTCAGGAGATGCCTGCTGAAGAGAGCAAATCACTCTCTACACCATAGTAGGAATAGTAGCATCGATGTGGCCTTGGTACTTACTTTGCATTTGGAAAAATTCCAAAGTGATTCATTCATCTCAGGTTTTTAGTGAGTAATTTGTCCCAAGTCAGTACCACTGGAGCCTGGAGCCATCTTCAGCTGCCCGGGTGTCTTCACATTCCTGTCTGTGAGTGCAGATTTGAGATGAAGACCAGAGTCAATGGGGTGGGAAATTCCATCTGCCTAAGTGGCCCAGTCGGAGCCTGGGAAAGGCAGGGCTGTGTAGGTAATGATGTTCTCTGATGTTTCACAGCTATAGCTCTGCTCCCTGTTCCTGAATAGGGCCAGGCTTTTCTGGTCTAGGTGCTCAGTCTTCTACTTCTGTATATCTGTCCTTCTTTCTCTTCCTCTTTCATTCCTTCCTGGATTTTGTTAACACACATAGCACTCACTGTATACTCGCCTCAGTACTTCACAGGAAAAGCTCAGCTCATCTTGTCAACAACCCTGTGAGCTAGTTCCCGTTATTATGCCCCCTTCACAGATGGGGAGAGTAATGCCACTCTGAGTCTTGGCATTCACAGGGAGGGAGACCTCAGGAGGGACCGGGTCAGGGTTCTGACTGGATACTTAGTACTGACATTTGGTATCATGAAGGCAGAGTGAGACCAAAGGTGTGCATCTCACACTCAGCTGCCAGGTTCTGTTAGGGGACAATTTCCCACGGCCCTCTCTCATTTCTGCATGTCTTGCAAGCAGTGGCACCGCCTGCCTTTTGTTCTGTGTTATCTTTGCACAGCAGATATTCTTGGGAGACAGAGAGAGAGTCTCCCATTGGAACAAAGGTGGGCATGTGTAGTAGTGCACCTCCATGCTGCTGATAAAGACATATCTGAGACTGGTAATTTATAAAGAAAAAGAGCTTTAATGGACTCACAGTTCCATGTGGCTGGGGAGGCCTCACAATCATGGCAGAAGGCAAAAGTCACGTTTTACATGGAAGCAGACAGAGTGAGAGCCAAGCGAAAGCGGGAACATCAGATCTCTTGAGACTTACTCACTACCACGAGAACACTATGAGGGGAAACCACCCCCAGGATTCAGTTATCTCCCACTGGGTCCCTCCCACAACACATGGGACTTATGGGAGCTACAATTCAAGATGAGACTTGGGTGGGGCCACAGACAAAGCACATCAGCATGTTTACAATTGTAAAATATTCAGGTTCCCCAAGCTCAGTATTGCTGTTCTGTAGTGCAGTCCACCACATATACAGTATTATCTGGCCCTCTTCATGTGGTCCTGTGGAAACTGAGGCTGAGAGTACTGGTGCAAAAACCCTGATTTTCTGGCTACTGCTATTGCTGTGATAACAAAGTCCTTTGTCTCGGATCCAGGAGTCGCTCATGTCTCTATGAACATACATGAAACAGGCAGGCTGACTTGTTGGCTTGTAGGTAGAGTAAAATCTCATCCCCTTCACAGTTCTTGACAGCTTCCAGGTTCATGACTTAGAGGGGGGCAGAAGTTTAGGATTTTAACGATGAATCAGCTGTAGCACCACTCTTAAATTTCTCAAAGACTAGTGGGTGTAGAGGGAAAAGGATACATGAGAGAATGACAAGTTAAACAGTGAATACTTTCAGAGTAGTGAAGAAAAAAGCAGTTGTTGGGTGTGGCTTGAAGAAGGAATGGGATTTTGGTGGATTAGGAAGCTGGGCAAGGGAGGTCTAGGCTGAGGGAACAGAGTCAGAAAGCACCGAGGTGCAAAGGACAAGGGTGGATTCAGGGGACAGTGTGTGGTTACTTACAATTGTAAAATATTTTTTTTAGTAAGGTGTAAGGAGCAGTGGCTGTTAGAAACAGCATGGATTTCAGAGTCAGACAGTAAGTCCAAGAGCATGGGAGCCAGAAATGCATGGCCAGCTGGGCTGGACAGCTTCGTCCATCCTTCCAGTGTCACCCTTCACCCTCCCACATCCTGCTCACTGTCCTGGCAGCCTGGCCTTGTCACCCTGCTCTGGCTGGGTTGGCCATTGGGAGGTGCCTATGAGAGATGAGTGGACGAGAGGTGAGTGAGGTCAGGGTGTTGATCTTGGCTCCTGGCCTGCAAGGTTGCCTTGGGTTGCTCACGTCCTTTGATGGAAAGTCACTATAGGCTGCGCGTGTCCTTTGATGGAAAGTCACTGTGTCCTCAGGAGGGTCTCTTACCAGCTTTCTCTTTCTGGATTTCTAGAAATTCCTTCCCTTCACCTTTTCAGGTGGTAATGGCTACATTACAACTAGCCAGGTAACCACACTCTCCTGTGTGGTCCCCACCCCTGCCTGTTAGGGATTGCGTAGTCCCTATGAAGAGTAACATGCCTCCTGGGATCTGACTCCAGCAGGCTAGCTTCCCTGTTGGGACCCGACTGGTACAGTCGCTGATGGGGACGAGATGGGAAGGACGTTGGTCAAACCCTAGAGGGCATGTCTTAGAGCCTGTCTAAAGAATGGTCTCCTAGTTTCACCCAATTAACTCCATTCTCCCTTGAAAATCCAACTTAGATGTCTGCTTCCCCTGCAAAGATTCACGTGACCCTGTGCCTCTTTCTATAACATTCATTGACTGTGCTCTAATTGCCTCCTTCCCTATCTCTCTCTCCTGACTGTGGTATCTGATGAATCTCCATATCTCTTATACTGCACACAATAAATACCCATTGAATGAATGAATAAATATATGGATGGATGGATGGACGGATGATGCGTGGTAGATGGATGAATACTTGATCCCATGCCATCGAGGGTTTGCGACAGGGGCCTGATGTGAGCAGACACACGGAAGCACAGGCAGCCCCTGGCCTCCAGTAGATTCTTCCAGCCCAGTTGGAAAGACATGACATGGACATGGGAATTCTCTAACTCTGAAAGGCCCCCTCTGCCTAGGTGTCCCATGCTCACAGACAGTGTGCATGACCAGAGGTCAGACGGGAGGGAGCTCACTCTGCTTTGGGCAGGGGGAGATCAGGGAAGGCTGCCTGGAGGAGGTGGGGGATGGAGTGGGGCACTGAAGGATGGGAAAAGTTACATGGATGGAGAGACAGAGGGAACAAAGGCCCAGGGATCTGATGGGCCAAAGGGAGGACAGGAGACAAGTAAAACTGGGAGATTTTGTCAGAGAAAAGGAAGAGAGGAGGCAATCAAGCTGGGAAAAATTACACCAGAAAACCACTGAAAATGTCCCAGTGGGGTTTGTTACTTTAAAAAAAAACAATCACAAAGAAAAACAATGAAACAGCCACGCTTTCTTTAGTAAGGAGAAGTGGCTCCAAGAACAGCATGGAGTTCGGAGTCAGGCAGGCCTGGGCTTGAATTTCAGCCTTGCTGAGTTTTCACTTTGTGACTCTGGGCAGGTGACTTTACCTCTCTGAACCATAGTTTTCTTTTGTAGAAAATGGGCCTTGTAATATGTACCTCCTAGGGCTGCTGTGAATGAAGGGTGCCATGCAAGCAACATGCCTGTTATAGTGCTTTGTGTGTGGTAAGTACTGTGTTGATGTTATTAACACTGTGACTACTATAGCCTTTATGTGTTTTGTTTTGTTTTGTTTGGGGGAACGTGGCATTTTGAGAGTCCTGGGCAGCTGTGATTGTGGGTAACAGAGGGAGAAGTCATAAAGGCACAGGGCTTTTTTCCTTCTCTTTCTTTTGCGGCCTGAAAGAATGAGATAGCAGAATATTAATACTGCTATCTGGAGGGTTGGCGCTGGGGCCTGGCGGGGGCTTGTTTTTGCAGCCAGAAATAGTCTGATCTTTGCCTTTCCAGCGGGCAGGTTGCCAGGCCAATGAGTGTGTAAACCACCCAACCGAACAAAGCAGAACTATTTTTACCTTGGGGAGCCCAGGAATGCGTCACAGAGTCCTCGCACCTGCCCCACCCAGCCTGGCGGCCCAAGCCAGTCGCCAATGGAGGCTGGTCTCCAGCGAGCATCGTGGGGGAAGCAAACAGCCCTGCCCCTTGGGGGACCAGCTGCCCTGGCAAGGAGACCAGGTGTTCCAGAAAGGCCCAGAGTGCCCCCTCTTCTCCTCTAGCCAGAGACTAGGAGACCAGAAACTCACTGACAGAGTTTCTGAAGTGGTCAGGCAAGGGGCAATAAAAGTTTAATTTTACCTCCTAATTCAATATGAATAACAGCAAACCTACTCACAGCAATGCCTTCCACTTACTGAGATTCTGCTAGCCACAGGCACTGCTTACACACGTCATCGTCTCTTAACCTGTAATATCTCCATGAGGGACATCCCCCAGTTTTCTGATGTAGGAACTGAGGCTCAGAGAGGTTAAGTGACCTGCCCAGGGTTACCCAGCTTGGATGCAGTTTGATCCCAGGCCCATTCACTACAGAGTGGATGGTCTTCTCACTTCCCTCACTGTCTCCCTACACAGGGGAAGAATGGGGAGGAGGGTGACTATGTTCCTGCCCACACAGGGCCATGCAGGCGTGGAAGCCAGGACGAGATTGAGAGAGCCCCACTGCCTGCTGTTATCAGCAGATATGCACACATACTGGAGAGCAAGGTTAGCACCATGCCTGGTTCTCAGATGAGCAAGAGGGAGGCCAGGGTGTCAGAGCCTACAGAACTGAATCCTCCATGAGTTACTGTAGTGAAGGCTTTTCTTATTTCCTCCCTCCCTCCCTCCTTCCCTTCCTTCTGTACTCACCTCTTGGTAGGATGTAGCCAAAAGAACATAGTCTTGATAGTCAGCCTTCGTTTCCTCCTCTTCTCCATGCATCTGACTCTTTTCATCCTTCAGTGCCCAGTGTCAGCCTTGCCTCCTCCAGGCAGCCTTTCCTGATCTCCCCCTTCCCAGAACAGAGTGGGTTCATCTGAACTCCTGTCATACCCACTGTTTGTGAGCATGGGACACCTCATGGAGGGTGGCCTGTCAGTGCTAGAGACCTTCCATGTGTCCATGGTGTGCCTTCCCACCTGGGTTGAAAGCTGCTTGACTGTAGGGGCCGAGTCTTACGCTTCTTCCTGCCACTTTGTGTTACTCCCCTGCCTCCAAACCTCCCATGACTTGTACCACCATTTAGATTGATTATTCATCCACCCACCTATTCAACAAATATTCATTAAGTGCAGTGACAGTGATGTGGAGATGCCTGAGACACCATCCTCAAGTCTAGAGTCAGTCAGGGAAGAGAACTAAGAAAGGAGGCAATTATAAAACAGGGTGGTGGGCTGGGCATGGTGGCTCATGCCTGTAATCCCAGCACTTTGGGAGGCCAAGGCGAGCGGGTCACTTGAGGTGAGGAGTTCAAGACCAGGCTGACCAACATGGCAAAACCATCTCTCTACTAAAATATAAAAATCAGCTGGGTGTGATAGTGTGTGCCTATAGTCCCAGCTACTTGGGAATCTGAGGCTGGAGAATCGCTTGAACCTGGGAAGTGGAGGTTGCAGTGAGCAAAGATTGTTCTACTGCACTCCAGTCTGGGTGACAAAGTAAGTGAGACTCCGTCTCAAAAAACCCCAAAAACAAACAAACAAAAAAAGCAGTGTGGTAAATCCCATGGAAGAGGAGGCAGACACATGGTAGCCAGAGAAACCCACATTCAAATCCTGGCTCCACCACTTCCCAGCTGTAGGAACTTGGTCAGGTCACTGCCTCCTTGTGTCTCAGTTTCCTCATTTATAAACCGAGGCTACTAACAATTGTCCACTCACAGCATTGTGGTGAGGAATGAATGAGATCATGTGGTCTTTTCCTCCTTTCCATCATTTGGCTCCACATGGGCAGGGGTTGTGTCTTCCTCACCCCCTGTGGTGTCCCCAGCTGAGGGCACATGGTGGGGCATGAGGACTGTTTGTGGCATGGCTGTTGCTCCATCCCTTGGTCACAGTCAGTGATTGCCTGGTGCTGTCAGGAGGAACTGAGAGTCCAAGAACGGGAATGCTCAATCCATAAGCAGGTTTTGTGCCAGCTTGGGAACACAAAACAGGGCAGAGATGGCCAGGTGGCAGGCAGCAGCGAGGTTCCAGGAGGTCTCATTTCCTGTATTTTCAAGGAATAAATAGTAAAATGTGTCCTGGACCAAACCTTTGTCCCTTTTCCTGCCAGACTTGTCCATGGGAAAATTAGCTGCTTTTAGCAGAACATGAAAAGAGGGAGGGTATATATAGCCAGAAGTTTAACTTTCTCAGTTTTGAACCTAAACAGGAAGGCTTTTGAGCTATGTGTTCTGTTCGAGATTTGCACAAACCTGGTCTCTCTCTCTCTCTTTGTCTTTCTTTCTTTCTTAAAATCTGATTTCTTTGGTTATTGTTGAAGTGGGACGCAAATTATTAAAAAACAAAACAATCCACCCAACAACTAGAAACTTTGTTTTCATAGCAGCAGCACAGGCTTATATTTAGTTAGAATAATATTCTTTTGAAATCCAATTTCCCCCTGTTCCACAGTGCTATGCTAGGAGGGATAAAAAAAAAAAAAAAAAGTGGAGCTATCCAAACAATTACCCGGTGTTCTGAACTTAGGCTAGAAGAGAAGGGGTTTTGAAATCCTGGCCCTGCGCGTTTGCCTCCCAAGTCTTCTGCTCTACCTTCAGTCGTTCTTCCATCAAAAACAGAGGAGCAAGAGGCTGCGTTATCAGTTTTGGCTCTGAACAAAGGAATGGTGCTTTCTCTCCATGCTGTCAGCTCACAGATGTCAATCAGAAAATTGATTCCAGGCATGTTTGGGATTCCGACTAGTTTGTGTGCATAACGAATTTCAAGTCAGTATTTTCAAAGGGATGAAATAGAGGTTGTGGGGACAAATGGGAGCATGAATGACTCACTGAGACCTTGGGAGGCCACCCACTGTGATGTTGGGGAGGCCACATACTGAGATCTGGGGGGGGAGGAGGCCACATACTGAGACCTGGGGAGAGGCCACATACTGAGATCTGGGGGAGGAGGCCACATACTGAGATCTGAGGGAGGAGACCACATACTGAGATCTGGGGGAGGAGGCCACATACTGAGATCTGAGGGAGGAGGCTACAGGCTGAGATTTGAGGGAGGAGGCCACACACTGAGATCTGTGGGAGGAGGCCACACGCTGAGATCTGGGGGGAGGAGGCCACACGCCGAGATCTCGGGGGAGGCCACACGCTGAGATCTGGGGGAGAAGACCATACACTGTGACCTTGGGGAGGAGGCCACACACTGAGACCTTGGAGAGACACTCACTGAGACACTGAGATATTTATATTTTCCCTGGAGCTCCAGCATCTATCTGTAATGTGAGGTGCTACAGTCCTATTTCTACTGATTTACCCTATGGAAACACATACACTTGTGTTGGCATAAGAACAAGGCTATCTTTAAACCACAACAGGGTAATGCAGCAAAGTAGGAGACAACTTGGGTGTCTATTGCAAGGAGAATGGTTAAATACATCATGATACATTTCTACAATGGGAAACTATAAAGTGTTAGAAATGAAGGAGGCTAAGATGCTGTGGGTGATTCTACAAACATGATGTTGAGCAAAAGAAGGCAGATTCTTTTGTTAAAATTCATTTGTTGAAGCCTTAACCCCCAATGTGAGGGTATTTGGAGATGGAATCTTTAGGGCATAATTAGGTTTAGATGAGGTTGTGAGGGTGGGATCCCCCAGGATGGTATTAATGCCTTTATAAAAGACAGAAGAGAGCTTGCTCTGTCTTTTCTCTTCTCCACATGAGGACATAGCAAGAAGGCAGCCATCTGCAAGCTAGGATGTGGGCCCTCACCAGAACCCATACATGCTGGCACTCTGATCTTGGAATTCCAGCCATCCAAATGGTGAGAAAATACATTTCTGCCATTTAAGCCACCAGTCTGTGGTCATGGCAGCCTGAGCTGACTAATATAAGTGCCTGCTCTTTGAGTCCAAGTATATCAAGTTCAATAGGCAAAACTGAGCCATGATGTTACAGGTAGGGGAATGGTTCCTATTGGGTGGGGTGGGAGGGTCAGGAGGTGGAGAGTGAGTACCAAAAAGTGGCCTGAGGTGGCTGCAGAATCTGGTCATGTTCTGTTCCTGATCTGAGTTTTGGGCACACGGGTACGTTTACTTTGTCAAAATGCATCCAGTTGTTTGCTTAAGATTTGTGCTTTTTATTTCTTAAAAAAATTTATTTATTATACTTTAAGTTCTGGGGTATATGTACAGATTGTGCAGGTTTACTGCATAGGTATACGAGTGCTATGGTGGTGGTTTGCTGCATCCATTGCCCTGTCATCTACATTAGGTATTTCTCCTAATGCTATCCCTCCCCAATTCCCCCACCCTCTGCTATTCCTCCCCTAACACCCAGGCCCCGGTGTGTCTATGTTCCCCTCCCCTGTGTCCATGTGTTCTCATTGTTCAACACTCATTTATGAGTGAGAACATGTGGTGTTTGGTTTTCTGTTCTTGTGTCAGTTTGCTGAGAATGCTGGTTTCCAGTTTCATCCATGTCCCCCACAAAGGACAAGAACTCATCCTTTTTTATGACTGCATAGTATTCCATGGTGTATATGTGCCACATTTTCTTTATCCAGTCTATCATTGATGGGCATTTGGGTTGGTTCCAAGTCTTTGCTATTGTGAATAGTGCTGCAATAAACATATGTGTGCATATGTGCATAAAGGTGTCTTTATAATAGAATGATTTGTAATCCTTTGGGTATATACCCAGTAATGGGATTGCTGGGTCAAATGGTATTTCTATCTCTAAATCCTTGAGGAATTGCCACATTGTCTTCCACAATGATTGAATTAATTTACACTCCTACCAACAGTGTAAAAGCGTTCCTATTTCTCCATATCCTCTCCAGCATCTGTCTACTGACTTTTTAATGATCATCATTCTAACTGGTGTGAGATGGTATCTCAATGTGATTTTGATTTGCATTTCTCTTACCACCAGTGATGATGAGCTTTTTTTCATATGTTTGTTGGCTGCATAAATGTCTTCTTTTGAAAAGTGTCTGTTCACATCCTTTGCCCACTTTTTGATGAGGTTGTTTTTCTCTTGTAAATTTGTTTTAAGTTCTCTATAGATTCTGGATTGTAGCCCTTAGTCAGATGGGTTGATTGCAAAACTTTTTCCCATTCTGTTGGGTGCTGGTTCACTCTATTGATAGTTTCTTTTGCTGTGCAGAAGCTCTTAAGTTTAATTAGATCCCATTTGTCTATTTTGTCAAAATTGACAAATGGGGTTTGTTGCCATTGCTTTTGGTGTTTTAGTCATGAAATCCTTGCCCTCGCCTGTGTCCTGAATAAACTCTCTAGAAGATTTGTGCTTTTTAAATGATGTGTGTTATAATTCAATACAATTTACAAAAAGAAAAATAATCTCATTCAAAAATGATGAGTAAAAATAAGTCTTGTGAACAATATTTTAGTTATTTCTATATTATTAGTATCTAGCCCAGTGCCTGAATTTAAACCAGATTGTGTTCTAAATTTAAAATTTGCTACAGCAACAACAATAAAATGAACAAGATAAAACTGTGTATACTGTTGATATAGAAAGATATCTATATTGTATTTTGCTTTTTTTTTAAACAAAGAGGCCGAGCAATATTTATAGCATGATTTCATTCATGGTTTTTAAAAATTCTAAGTGTATGCACACTAAGCACTTTTACATGTAAATTGACAGATTTACATGTAAATTGACATATGGACATTGGAGATGGGGTGACCATTAATTTTTAGCTTTTAATCTTTTAAACCTTTGATTTTTTAAGGATTAGGATTTTTTTAATAAATATGAAAAGTGATGGTGAACGCAGATAAAATAGGACAATGAAAGAGGGTTTGGAGCACATGCTGTCTGAGGCCCCCGCCTCTTGCTCTGAGGTCTGTGATTAACACTGACCTCTTTTCATGTCCAGCCAGATGGATGGCCAGGTTTGAGTTGGACGACACTAAATCTTCATGTAATTCTTAATTTAGATCCAGAAAGGTGTTCATTCTTGTGGCTGTCATTTGGGTTTTTGCTTGTGGATTTTCTTTCTCCAAGTGAATGTGGGGCTGGCTCTGCAAGCCAGGTACAATGGCAGAGCCTCAGGCAATTTAGGTGGTGGATCCCCAGGACAAGGAGGAGCCCAGTCTCCTTCCCACTCCCAGGGAGATGGCCTGAGGGAAAGGGGGAGTCAATCACATGCTTATATTCATAACTAATAGCCTTGTGGAGAGTGACCTGAAGACACAGAGGAGAGAACAATTGTTTCTGGTCAGGAAAATCATGAAAGGTTTCCCAAAGGAGGGGGCATCTGAGATGGTCCTTGAAGCATGAGTAGAAGTTTGACAGGCAGAAAATGGTAGGAGGAGAATGTTCCAAATAGGGGAAACTGTGTGCGCAAAACTTGGCATAGGTATATCAGGGAGAATATGTGAGGGTTAAGGCTGGAAAGGCTGCTTGGAGGCAGATTGAAGATTTGGACTTTATCCTAGGGTAATAAAGAGCCATCAAAGATATGAAACAGGAGACTTAATCTGATCTAAGTAGGGCAGGAAAACGTCCACTCTTCTCCCTTCCTTTCCTCTCTCTTATCCTCCCTTCTTGGGAGGAGGACTCTGAACAGCAGGACAAAAAGACAGTTTGGGTAGACATGATGAGCTTTGAGGTTATACCATGGAAGGCAGCTGCTATTAGTGACACAAAGGTTTGCTTGCCTTATGCATGTCTTATTTGGAAAAATCTGGAGCTGGTAAAGCCATTTATGTTACTTGCCCATAAGGCTGCTCCTGGTCACAGAGCAGCTGAGACCCTGGGAGTGGGGGAGATTGTGGTACAGGTGCAGAGGGAGGAAGGAAGGTAGAGAAGGGACAAAGGAGGGCTCTGTGTGCTCATATCAGGGACTCAACGGGGAAAGGTGGGAGAGTTCTGTCGCACTCTGGACCCTTGTGTGTCATCCTGATCATCTGACCGTTTGATTTTCCTTCTGGTGATGGACAGTTGACCTCCACCCCTTCCTGGTCATCACTGTGCATGCGGCACGTGCTGTAGAACAGCTCCCACTGGCTGGCAGTGCTGAGCAGGTGCGGAGGGGGAGGCAGAGATCCCTGAATGGAGGGGGTGGGTGAAAGCCTGCCTGAGGCTGTTGCCACAGAGATGGAGGGGAGGAGAATTTGGCAGGAGGTCTGTGTATGTGGGGGAGAGAAGAGATAGCAGTTGAGGATAATTAGAGGTTTCTTGTATGTGTGGCTGGGTGTGATGTTGAAGAGACAGAGGAGGGAGGAGCTGGCATGGGGAAAAATGAGAATTAGGCTGGAGCCATGGGAATGCATCCACCCTTGCTGAGGGGCTGTCTCTCCAGTTAACATTAGATGGGAGGCCTAACGTCAGGGGATGGAGGAAAAAAATCATTTCTGCCACTTTTGGCTTCATGGGAGGCTCTGAAATGGGGCTGTGTCTAGTGTTACTTACCTCTCTGGTGCTCATCAAGGTCTCTGCAAGGAATCAAAGCTCAATAACATGTGAAAAAATACATGATTCCTCTCCTGCTCCCAATTTTCTGTGTGACTCCAGGAGTCACTTCACCTCTGGGAACCTCAGGGCAACATGCAAGGTGTATTTGTCATGCAAGAATTCCTGGGCTATAGTCTGCTACTAACTACCATGTGAACCTGGACAGGTCCCTTCCTTTCTCTTGGCCTCAGTTTCCCCATGGGCACAGTGAAGCAGTAGAACAAGAATTCTGACATTCCAACAAGTGTTCACCATCAGTAATGACGGCTTCCCTCACGGGCCTCCCCTCGTGCCAAGTTAGCAGAGAGATGCAGTGGACTGGATCTAGAAGCATTTATGGCAGAAGCACCCTCTGCAAACACAAGGACTGGAAGTTAGTGTTGTCCCGTGGCCTGGGAAGGCTGGTGGTGCCTTGCAAAGCAAATTGAATTTGTGTTTGAAAATTTCAGTAACCAAATATACTGCCCTTTTAAAATTCCAAATTGGTTTTGTAGATGAATGGATCAGATTAGTAGGAAGGAAGGGAGAAATGGAGGGACCATGGAATGTGCGTGCACTTGCTGGCAGGCAGCCTTCTGCCTTATGAGATTAGCACCTCTGCCTTTTGCTGGAAATGAGCCACTCTGCTTCTCCTTGCCTGCCAGGAGCCATGAATTAAAACCTCGCCCATTTTCTAGCTCAGTGAGGACAGCAGCTAGAACCACAGAAAACGGTTTTAGTTGGTTTTATCTGAAGCCCCCAGGCTGGGCATCTGCATTAACCCAGCTCCATGGGAAATGTCTTTCAGAGTCAAGGCCATGGATGGAGCAGGAGCTGTCACCAGTTAGTTTTCCAACCCCACAGGGATGGAGCTTCCTGTGGTCCCAGCTTCCAGGGAAGCATCATTCATTAAGCCTTTGAGCCACAGGGTCAAATTGAACTCCCACCTGCTGTTCCTGTATTGTGGCACTCTGAGACTGGGTCCCTGTTTTTGAAGAAGTAAATGTCTAGAAACAGGGTCAAACTGGTATTTAAAAATTACTAGTGACCTTTTTTCTGTCAGTTTCCCTACAGGTGGAACAAAGCTTATCTTTGGAGAAAACTGTTTAGAAATCCAGAACAATGAGAAGATAAAGTCCCTGCATAATAATATAAAATGTATTTTTGTTCATTCATTCATTCATTCATTCACTAATTCATCACATATTTATAGAGCATCTATTATTTTCCAGGCCCTGTTCATGGTGCTACGAATACAGCAGGCAACTAAACAGACAAAAATATGCTTTTTAGGGGTTTTATTTTGGTAGCCTACATCCAGATTATGACAGGTATTGAACAAAACACATAGTAAGATAGTTAATCTTTTGGGTAGACGTAAGTGCCGTGAAGAAAAACAAAAGCAGGAAAGAGGATTTGGGACTGGAGATTTGGTGGTGGCGGCAGGGTGTTCAATTTTAAATAGGGGCCAGGGACAGCCTCCCTGGGAGAGTGACATTTGAGCAAAGGCCTGAAGGCGGTGAGGGAACGGGTTGTGTGGAGATCTGGAGAGGAATTCCGGGTCGCCAGCACAGCCAGTGCAAAGGCCCTGAGGTGGGAATGTGCTTGGTGTGACCCAGGAACGATAAGGAGGATGGTGGGGCTGAAGAAAAGGGTGGAAGGGATACAGGCAGAGGCCATATTGGCAGGGAGGGTGCAGGGTATCCCTCACAGAGCACGGCAAGGCTTTCAGTCCAAGTGATTTTGCAGCCAGGGAGAGTGTTGAGCAGAGGAGGCCTGTCTCCTGACTTACAGGTGTAAAGGCATCAGTCCGAGTTCTGAGTTGAGCATGGGCTCTGTCAGGGCGAGGGCAGCAGCTAGGCGACCATGAGGAGGTAACTGCAGCAATCCAGGGGAGCGGGGCTGGGAGCTCAGGCATGAGTGGGAGCAAGAGGGGCAGACTGGGAGGGGACCCAGGCAGATACGACTTGCTGACATCGGATTGGGGTATGAGGAAAAGGGGCCGTGAAAGCGGGTGGATACCAGGGTTCAGTGCTGAACACACAGAGAGAGTTTGAGATGTCTGTTAGACAACCGAGGGGTGCTGTCCCGGCCAGAGAGAGGAGTCGGGAGTTCAGAGGAGAGGTCCAGGCAGAGGCAGAAATTGGGAATCGTCAGCGTGTGGATGGTCGTCACACCGAAGGAGGTCACTGAGTGAATGAGCATGGATGGACGGGCACGCAATGAGTCCAGACACCCTGATACTTAGAGATCGGGAGAGGAGCCACCATCCCACTTCGCTCCCCCGCCGCCGCCGGGAACTGCCCAACTGCAGGAGCCTTGGGGCCCTGGATGGCAGATGTGGTGAAAGTTCCTGTTGCAGGCAGCATTCTTGGGAAAAAGAAGACTCTGAGGAGGAGGAGCTGTCTGTGTGGGAAGTCAACTGGGGGGTGTTCTTGGGATCCAGTCCTGCGAGGAAGCAAAGGCAGCAGGATTTTGGAGAGGGAGGAGTTGAGTCCACTGCAGTCAGGACAAAGGCCTCGCCCTTTGTTGGAGGGCTGGGGCTTAGGAGCAGGGCAGCCCTTCAGAGATACCTTGAATGAAGCCCCAGGGCGAGTCAGGGAAGGGCTTGGCCAGGGCTGGAGATAAGGTTCTCGTCCTGAGGGGACCTGGGGAGGGCAGCCCCAGCACTGACTAAAACACCCAGGGGAAGGTGATCAGGCCTTCATTAGACGGTGGGGGCAGGCCAGAGGCTCTTAAGAAAGTCAATGAGTTGGGTTCCTGGACATCAGGATTGGTAGAATCCCAGAGCTGCGATGTATCCAGGGCCAAGGTTAAGTTTTGTGTTGTGTTTTGTTTCATCATCTCCCCAGCTGCGTTTTGGGAGGCTTCCAAGAGGGACCTCAGCTACGTCAAGGGGATGAGGGGAAGGGGCGCTGGGACCTGGAGGAGGTGACAGAGGGAATCCCAGGGCAGCAGACCAGAGTCACAGAAGGGAGTAGTGCTTTGGTGAGCACTCCTTGGAAGCTTCCGGAAAGACTTCAGGATGGGGGGCACTGCCTAAAGTGTGGCTCTGCTGTTGTGGCGGAGACAAAGGTTCAGGCTTGCCTATGAAAGGGAAAGGTGGAGAGTGACCTTCCTGAAGGCCAGCGGCTTGCAGGCATGACAGTTTCACAGCTTTCCTCCATTGCTTTCTGTTCAGCTGATGAGGTAGCCAGACTTACACAGGCCAAGCCACTAAGTAGCTAGTCAGAACCATGCCACACTCCTTCCCCCAGCTTCTTACAATGACACGTAACAATGCACAGAATTGTTTGTCGTCTACATCAGGACCTTGGTACCAACTTGCTCTCATTCTGGCTCTGCCACAACAGAGCTGTGTGACCTTGGGTAAGTCACTCAGCCTCTCTAAACCCTTGTTTTCTCATTTATAAGGAGAACAATGTCTATCTTATGGAGCTGTTGTGAAGATTTAGGTGAGAAAGCACCTGTGAAAGCATCTCCCTTCCTCTGTGGTATTTGGGGAGGCATCAGAAGATCTCAGTCCCTTTTTGCTGTCTGTGCAGTTAGAAATCCATGACTTGGACCTGGAGGGATGTGCCAGTATCCCTGGCTCCCAAAGAGAGAAGGGTGCTTGGGCACAGTGTTCTGAGAACCTCCTACTTGGACAAGTTTCTTATTTGTGTCAAGCCCATTCTCTTCCACTCCATCCTCAGTTCCTGCCATGGGCACCACTGGTCTCCGTCCACCCAGCCTGCAGATAAACCAACAACAATGTTATCGTGGCTGCCAGCCCCTTTGGGCAGAAATTCTTTGTTGGCAGTCTTGGCTCCTGTGGGGGTTCTGGGTGGCTCCGAGTTTGGTGGCACTGAGAGAACCTGGGGCAGAGCCTGCCTCCTGGTAGATGCGCAGAGAGCGTTCACTGGATGAATGAGAGTGAGGGCTCTGTAGATGGTGAGGTGAGACCTCCATCCAGCAGGAGCTGAGTAGTAGCCAGCTCCTCTGAGACAGAAAGGAATAACCAGACCAGCCACTGGTCAAGGTTCTGCCCCCTGGGAGTACCTCTCCTCACCACGGTCCTTTAGGGATGTTCTGGAAAGGGGCTGCAGTGCTGCCAGGTCCATTTTAGGGCTTTGAACCCAGTCTACCCTGACCCTGAAGCCATAGGCTGTGATATTCTACTACTGCCTTCCCCCTTTGTTTAATCACCAAGCTTCTACTTCAATATTCTTCTGAAGGGCTCAGTGCAAAGCTAAGAAACTGTTCTCTCTAGAAAGTTTCTTTGTTCAGATGAAAATGACTTCCTTTCCAGACCAGCTCTCTGCATGCCTGCTCATGGATAGGACAGGCATCCTGAGATTCTGTTCTTCCACTGGCTTCCCACATGGCCCTTTAAATACTCGAGGACAATTATTGAGCCCTGCTTCTGGGCTTTTCCCTCACCATCATGTTCAACCGCAGTACAGCCATGTGGTTCCTCAATTCCCTTCTAAAGCTCTGCCCTAGCCTCATCCTTCCTGCAGCAATGACATATCCCAAGACAGACACCAGCCTGTGAGATTACATAGACTTTATTTCCAAGAACAAACAAGGTTCTCAGACAGCAGTCAACGGATAGAGTCAGCTCTTGGACAGCCGTGCTAATTCCACAAATGTTTCATGAGCACTTAGCACATGCAGGACATGAGGCGTGCAATGATTCATATCCATGGACCCCTGAGGGTCAGTTCGGGAGGAGCTCCCAGAGCCCACTCTTTTCCATCAACAGCAGGGAGGCAGAATGACCATCAGATATCTGGCACAGAGTGGGTGCTCTCTCTTCCCTGACCCCGATCTCCTTTGATTCTATAATAGTAAGAGGCAGGGACCAGTATTAGCCTCACACTGTCATGGGTCCTAGAGCTAATGCTTCTCGTTCCTGCTGACACCATGGATGTTAGGTGTTGATGGATATATTATTTGTCCCGAGTCACTCAAGCACACTGTTGCAGATGGCACTTCCGTACTGATGCTGAAGCAAGATTAGAGAGGTCTAGCTGTTGGGTTGTTCATCTTCCATGCGTTTTAAGAGCTATTTATTAACGTACTACTATGTGGTCTCAGTAGTGTGCAGAAAAGGACTGTCATTCCTGCTGATCAGCACTCCCTGGTTACTAAGATACAGTTCATGGTTGTCTGCATTTTTGCAGCCTCAAGATTTTGGGTCCTTGTAATGCTCAATTCTCGTGACATTCAAAGAATTTTCTGTGGTTGTTCCTTTTAAATGCTGATGAGGGTTTTAGGCAAGCATATACTGCTGCTTAAAAAGTATTCAAGATGTAATGGTAGTATGTTGTTTTAGTTAAGTTGCAAGTATTCTATCATTTATCTATCTATCTATCTATCAATCATTTATCATGTTTTGGCTCAAATACACACACATACAAGCACACACATGAAAAGACACAGAAATGGATTCTCATACGCAGAATATACACACAGAGAGGCACACAAATACATGATAATCCTATTACCATGGGGACAATTCTGCAAGGGCTTAAAAATCATTGCTTCATGTATAAAGGTATCAAAAGACCACATTTCTTCCTCAGGATCATGGTCTTCCTCATGTACACACAGTAATGAAACTTATCTGACTCTCAAGTATAAGAAATCCAATGCTCCTACTAGCCATAAAAACCTGTTTGTGAGGACTGAGCCACCTAAGAAGCATTTGTGAAATTGTGAATGCTGTGGAAGATTGCACTTGCATGCTGTCGGTGATGGGCAGTCAGTGACGAGGGTGAAGGCAGTAGAGAGAATAAAGACACGCTCTTTATGGAGCAGCTGGGAGCCATCTCCCTGTGTAATGTGGCCATCCCAGACAGGCCAAATTTTAGGTCACTGACAAAGTAGTCCTGGTGCTTCCCCTGGTGAAGGCAATCCCAGGGTGTCGTTGAGGAATATCATGACACATCCCACGGGCATTAGTGGGATGGGAAGTCAAGGCATAGGACACTTTCATCGCCCTGGCCAGAGAACCCCAGGCCCAGCTGCAGAAGAGTGATTGCCAAGGATGCAGTGGAGGGGCTGGGACTGGTAGAGCCTCGAGGACCAGCTCACAAGCTCTGTGTTTAGACTCATGCAGAGGAGGATGATCTTCTAAGGACTGAGGTTGAAGGGCTGTCAGACGCCAATGGGAAAGGTTTAGGAAAAGCCTTTTTACAAATCCACAGATGTTTCACAGGGGGTGAGGCTGGTGTGGTGACAGTAGTGACCCATGCGGCCGGGTTGGGAGCCAGCTCTGCCCACGAGGTGCTGTGTGGCTTTGCAGTGTGCCCTCACAATCCCAGCCTTGTTTCTTCCCCAGGGAGATGAGGCTGGTGATGGTCAAGACCTCAGAGACCCTGTTCAGCCTGAGTATTTGTATATAATGTCCCCCTTGGGGAGGTCGCCTCCTTGTGGTTATGACCTTTCTCTGCATGCTTCCCACAATACTTAGGAATCTATCTCCTACAGCTGGGCAATGTAGCTCAGTGGTCAGTCACTGTGTCTGGAGAGTCAGACCGATGAGGGTTTGAATCTTTCATCCTGCTCAGGAAATCGGGCATGACACCAGTGCCCCTCTTAAAGGGGTGCTGTGAGGACATGAGTAACTAGAAGTATCCACAAGAGCTTGGCCAGTAGAAGGCTCTTGTGGAGGAGGAGCTCCCCAGAACCCGGTGGATTGGGTGTAGAGCAGCTGCTATGATGAATGGTATAGATGTTTCCCTTTGTTGTATTCAAACTGAGTAACAATGGGCCTGCTGTTCTGGGAGGGGCTCTATCGGAGCACATCGGTTCAAGCACACTAGAAGGGCAGACATCTCTTTGGCAGGACGTCTGGACCATGGACAGGGATCTGAGTGAAGATGACAGTAAGTAGAGCCTCGAAGATGGCACGGAAGAATGTGTGGAGATATTTCATCTGCATTTGAGGAGGCCTTAATCTGACCTCTCATATGTTGGAAGTTGTGTATCCATAGTCTTTTCTAATAAGCTCCATAGCTAGTACTGTGCGAACTCTTCCATCTGCCCTAGATGTGGTTCTGGGTCTGCGTCTGGGTTGCTGAGAGCATCCCTTCCTTCCTTCCTCTCGTGGGTAAAGCCTACCATAGCTTGCAATCTCTTCTGCTGTTATGTGCCTTTGGACAATGGAGAAGGAAGGTGAAAATCGAATTGAGAACTTTTCTCTCTGTCACAGTGACACGGTGCAATCCTTATATTCTTTTTCCTTTTTCTTCTGTTCTCTAGTTGGCAGTCTCTCCTGCCCCCAGCCAAATGTGAGTGAGATTTTCAGGATTCTTATTCCAATCACAATTGGATTCTGTTCTTAGATGAGATTAACTCTACAGAAAGGTTGGGAAAAGTCTTCACTCATGATCTTTCTCTAGGAAACAGCAGGCTCGTTCATTACTGCTCATGAAACATAGCCTTGGTGACCCCATCCTGTCACTCTTAGGACAGACATACAGTGGACTCTCAGGGCTGTTTAAAAACATGAAGAAGGAAATGGTATTTCAGGAAGAAATGTGCTATGTTTTAAAAAAGAAAATTTTTGATTCTGAATTTGAAACAGGCAGTGCAGTGGGGTGGAAAGAGCATGGGACTGAGAAGTGGGAGGCCAGGGTTCAAGTCCTGGCTCTGCTCTGAATTGGCTGTGTGATCTTGGGCAAATCACTTAACTTCTCAGAGCTGCAATCTTCTCATCTCTAAAGTGAGGTTGGTTTAGGAGTTCTTAATCTGAGGACCACAAGGGTGTGGACAAAATGTTCTTTGAGCATGCTTTTTGGGGAATGTGGAGAGAGGTCTATAGCTTTCATCTGAATCCAGAGAGGCCCATGACAGTAACACATCTTCATAGTCACCAGACTTGATGACACTGGAGCTTCTTTGCAGGCATAACACTCTTTCTTGTCTTTAATGTTGGTATCTGAAAGCTTTAAGTTTTAGACCTGAAGTAGAATATGAAATTAACCTATACTAAACTTAGAGAGCTCAATTTAAATTTTGTTGGAATCTTTTTTATATTGAAGTGAAAGACTGCCTGGAGATATTTTAGCACATATTTGAGGAGGACCTAATCTGACCTCTAATATATTGGAAATTGTGTATCCATAGTCTTATTCTAATAAGCTTCAAATAACATTCTAATGCAATCTTTTTTCTTCAAAACACTGTCTTTCCATTTATGATTGGAGTTTCTCATAGTAGCAATGAACTAGGTCAGATCTGGATTCAAACCTAAGCTCTGCCTCCTAGTTGCTGGGTGACTTTGCTCAAGTCACTTAACCTCTCTGAACTTCATTTTCCATAATTTTTTTAAAGGGATGGTGTCATCTTGCAGGATTGGTCAAAGACTCATTGGATGCAAAGTGCCTAATACATCACCAGCCCAGAGTAGACATGGAGTCAATATTGACTCTAGGAAATGATCAGGTCCACAGAGCTTTGAAAGTAAACTGCTATTAATGGGAAATGTGATCTCCTATGAAGTTCCTGTTTTGACCTCATGCCTTTTGGTGAGCAAGGCGAGAGAAAAGTGAAGGCTTTGGCCCCATTACAAGTCTGAGTATTTCATAGGGTTGCCCTGAGTGCTGGTCTCAGATGTGATGGAACTCAGGTGAGCACTTGGGGTATACTGCAAGGTAGGGGGACACCCAAGTAAACTCTTAGAAGAAGCTAAGTTAATGAAATCAGAAACTAGGGGAGGTTTTTTTCTCCCCTAAGTGTCAGAAAGGGAGCCTGCTACAGGCCTGACATAATTTAAATGTACCTGTTTAGGGGGAGAGGTGATTGCTCATTTCATCCAATCGAGTTACCTTTCTAGGCACTAACGTTGCCCCTTCACTTTTCAGGTCTATAATGTGAGTGACTTCAGAGGGGGGAGCCTCTCCTCCAATGACACATTTTGGGATAATAGTGCATAGATAGGAACATTCTGGGATGTGGCATCTACGTTCAAGTCTCCTCAAAGAGGCCTTTTATCATCACCCTCAGGTGCTGGCTGCCTGTGACAACATCTCTGACTAGGGCAGCCTCTCCCACCTTGGCTGGAACATTTCCAATGATGTGGTCCTATTTCTGTAGCCGAGACTGTCCAAAGTTCTTTCTTACATTGAATCGCTATCTCTCTCCCTGGAGCTTCTACTCTTTGGTCTTGATTCCAGGCCCCAAGTCTACTCAGAATGTCTGTTCCCCTGTTTAAAATAAGAGCCCTGTAAGTCTTTTCTAGCCTAACCAGATCCTATTTCTTCAACAATCCCAGAGGTAATCACTTTTTTTCCTTAGAATGCAGTGTCCTAGTACAGAGTAGAAGAGAATAAATCCCCTCCTTTATTCTGTATACTATATCTCTTGTGATAGAACGAACTTCTTTGATTGTAAACTGAAACCTCTCCCAGAAATAGTGAGCAAGAGTGTCTTAAAGTAAGATGGGCTGTAAATAACAGCCCCTGGTAATTTTAGGAAGCAGCTTTCCTGGTCTGGGACTATAAGACATGGGTTGGACTTCCTTAGTCCTGGCCATGGAGTGGAGAGGGGCAGGGTTGAGCTCATGAGTGAGATTCCTGATCTGAGGGCACATCGTCATCACACCCCTGACCCAGTGCTGAGGAGCTGGGACTCTCCCTTGGTAGCCAGGCCAGCTCTGCTCCCAGAAGGCTTGTTCATTAGAATGCCTCTGCCCTCCACGACTGGAGATGCAGAACCAAGACTAGATTTCAGGCTCTCAGTGTATCTCAGTGGGAAAGGGTGCTGTACTTCTTGGCAAGGGCCACATTGCCATGACCTATGGTGACTGACAGGGAACCTCAGTGTTTCTCCCACATCCCCTGGATGGAGGCACAGCCTCTGGAATGCATCCTTCCTGACTAGGTCAGCCCTGGCCTCTAGGGGCTCATCCAGTCTTTCCCACAGGCTGCAGATTTCTGGAAGGGGATAGTGGTTCTGGTAGCCCCTAATGGGAAGATACAGCATCTACTTTGGGGAGTGAGTAAGAACTAAAAAGCTTTAATGAACTTGTTACAACTTAGACAGGATCTCCAGGGCTCTCCTGAATCAGTTTCCGGAGTTCCCTCTTATCCATTGTCTCATTTGCTTCTCTCTGGTGACCCTACTCCCTGAACCCTGTTTTTAGGGAAAGAAAATCAAGGCCTTAAAAACCTGAGTGATTTTTTTACTCCCCAAAGACTGCATAGTGGGTTAGGTATTTTATGCTGTGCTCGTTGCTGGGAAAATGAGGATGACTAAAGCATTATCTACCTTTGGGGTACTCCAAGTCTGGTGGGGGACACAGACCCCAGATGGGCTTTTTACAAAGTATTCTTAAAAAGACATTTGGCAAAACAACAGTGGAGATGTGGAATGGAGTGCTCGGGGCACAGGGCAGGGAGCTGCACTCAGGCAGGCTTTGGAGCCGGTGAGGTCTAGGCTAAGTCAGGCTGGAGGGGGTGCCCAGGGTTGCCACAGACAGGACCAGCCCCAGCTAGTGCTGGGGAAATGGCATGGGGTGTGTGAGGATGAGTACAAATGTCTGTATCATATGAAGCCACAGGGCACCTCTGGAAAGCCCAGCCCCGGGGTGGCCCTGTCTTGTCATGACAACACTTTCTAAGCAGCATTAATTTCATATTCCAAATAATTGAAAAATAATGACAAATAATCCCAAGTAATTGAAAACAAAAATTACAATATTTGCTGCATTCTTGCTTGGACCCCAGAGTGGCCTACATAACTTAAAGCAAAACGTCTCCCAAGTCTTTACCCACTTCTCTTGATGTTTGTCTCACCATGTGGTGAACATTTGCTCCTCCAGATATTTTCTTAATGGCTCCAACCCAAGTACCCATGCCTCTCTCTCCAGCAGGCCTTGCCTCTCTCCTTCCTTCTTTCTTTCTGCTCTCCTTGTCTCCCTCCTTCCTTCTCTCTGTTCTTTTTCCTTACTGTTGCCTGCTTCCACAGTTAGCTGCCTTACCGTCTCTCATCCTGGTCTGCACACATAGGAGGCTTTTCCCTGGCATGTGGGCAGGGGATAATCCTTTTTTCCTCTCTTGTGGGTAAGGGCCATCTAATGTAGGGACCTTACCTGTCAAATTCAGGAGCTTGGATTTAGCTGTGTGTAATAATGAGTCACTGCAGGGGTTAGGTGAGGGGTGATGTGTTAAGGTTTTCTGGTCATTCTAGGAAATGCTTTAACTAGTGGAGTCGATTGTTTGTTTTTTACTTTGTGGCAAAACAGAACTTCTTTCTTTCTTTCTCGTATGGTCACCTCACTCTTTCACAAGTTATTTTTATTTGTGATAAAATATGACATAAGATTTACCATCTTAACCATTTCTAAGGGTACAGTTCCATAGTATTGTTCATTCACATTATTGTGCAGCCATTACTAGCATCCTTCTCTGGAACTGCTTTCACCTTGTAAATCTGAAATTCTGTTTCTATTAAATAATTCCGCATTCCCTTCTCAACCATCACTCTACTCTGTGTCTCTGAGTTTGACCACCTGAATCTTTCTGGCACCATCTCAAGTATGATTCAAATCACGAGGCACTTGTGCACATCGACAGTATGCCCATTGTGGTAGGGTTGTTGTTGCCCTAACACTTACGTGCGCCTGCTGTATCCCCACTCTCTGTTTGAGTGTTGAATGCCGTTCCTTTCTTATACAAAAGGGAGGGGTCCCTGTCCAAAAGGGGCCCTCACACCTGTCGAAGGAGACAACGTATGAAACAAACTCAAATAAGATGGTGATGGAAAGCCCTTTGAGCCCGCTTCAGTGCTTTTAAGATGATTAATATGGCATTAGGGACAAAGGACATGGATTCCCTTTCTCATCTGAAGCCAAGGGAATGACATTTTAAAGAAAGAAAGTTAAAGGGGTTACCCATTAATAATGCCTTTCTCCATAAGGAAAATTCCTCTCTGTACGAAGGAAAAATATCTTGTGGCTGGTGATGTGAAACACTACCTTGGTGACTTTCTTTGCAACGTCTTCTCAACATCCACTTGATGCTGTTTGCGTGGAGCCATAGGGTGTTCAGCTAAGTAAAAACGTCATTGGGCTTGGAGACGGGATCTGAGCTCTAAGTACTATTTCTGTCTCTGCCATGCGTGTGTCAGCAAGTTGCCCCAAATCACATCTTTGAGTCTCATTTCATTCTCCTCTGAAATAGGGGAAAACTGGTTATCATAAAGCACAAAGGAGATCATGCCTGCAGTGTCCCTATGGGAGCCACGGGACACAATGCATGTGTTAGGGCGGGGTGGCCCAGCTGGACGACTGCCTGAAAATCAGCTGCAATACCATTGGAACAGCGATGTGGCTGGTGGCCCCTTCTCAGTGTCCCATGCTGAGTGTCACACAATGCCCCGTGACGTCCACATTCTCTGCTGTGCCCGTCAAGATCTGTACAGGAAATGACACATCCTCCTTAGTTCAGCCTGGAATCCTTTATTTTTGTACATAACAGAATGGCGAGATTAATTTAGCTGATGAACTGCAGCTGCCCCAAGAGGTCAGGGTGGCTCCTGGTTGAGGGATGGAGTCTGAGTTTCCCACCTCTCATTCTTCCCCCTCTTCCTGCCCCTTTTGTTTGGTTTCCAGCAGGACATTGCAGCCGCATGGTATTTCCCTGTCTTCTCGTCAAGAGGAGTATTGATGCCCCAGCAGACCCAAGACTTCTGGGGTGGGCGGGGGCCATCTCAGGGGACAGGGCTGTGACAGTCTTTCTATGCTTGATATTTTCACTATTGTCTCCTGGTTTAAATGAGCACAAAGAAAAGGAAGACCCACCCTCTTCAGGTTGGAGGCAGTGACTGGATTTTGTTAAAGGCCAGGCACAGGACTAAGGATGATGCACACATTGTCTCGTTGCATGGCCATTAATATTAATTGCTCCATTCTGCCTAGGAGGGAGTTGAGTTCTACAGGGATGTGTGGCTGGCATGGTATCACATCATGCAGAGAGCCTGGGCCCAAGGTGACATGTCAGAACCCACTTTCTAACCACACTGCCTCTGGGATTCTGACTCTGGTCAAAGTATGGCAGGACCATTGGCTCACAAAGGTGTGTTTTCCTGCTTACAAAGGCATTCTACGTCTATGAAAATTTTTTTTAATTTACCTTCCTTGTAGGTTTTCTGCAAGGAGTAAAAAATCTTAGAGATGCAGATAATATTTCTTGTTGTCAGAGGACAAGGACATTCCCAATTTGGGAGGTGGTAGAGAGGGGGTGTTCATTTGTCCTAAATGCATCCCCCTCCTTCTACTGCTTGGGCCATGTGTTTCAGGGCTACAGTCCAGCCCTGACCTGGATCTTTAATTCTGATAATGGAGCTGACAGAAACTACAATGCACATGCATGGGCCTTTACCCCAGGAAGGCTCAGGTTTCAGCCTCTACCTTTTTGATATCCTCAAGCCCATTCCCAGGAGACTGTCTAAGTAAACACACAGGTGAGTGTCTAAGTCAGAGATAAGCAAAACATGACTCAGAGACCAAATCAGACCCACCACCTCTTTTCACCAATAACGTTTTACTGGAACAAAGCCACACTTATTCAATTGTGTATGGTCTGTGGCTGCTTCACACTACAACAGACAACTTGAGTAACTGAGACAGAGATTGTCTGTTCTGCAAAATCTAAAATATTTACCACCTGGCTCTTTACAGGAAGTTGCTGCTAACCCTTGGGTCCCTGGTGGCTAATATAGCTTCAAATACTACTAAACTAACTAGAAGCAAAGCTATACTGAGAACCAAGGTATTAAATAGTAATTCCAGATGAATGATCATGTTGGGGATTTCCATGCACATTGACAGGCATCAGTTTGAGCTTTGGGATGACGTCACTTTGCATATCAGCCACATCTGTCTCAGATCTCTCCCCCTGTTTCTTGGCAGAGCCATTTGCTCACAAAAGTGGATTTTCCTGCTTAGAAAGGTACTCTCTACATCACAAAGCCTTTTCTACCCACTTTCGTTTGTTGGTTTTCTGCAAGGAGAAAAAGCCTTAAAGATGCAGATCATACTTTTTATTCTCAGAGGACAGGAACATTTCCTAATTTGGGGAGGTGGCGTAGGGGAGCCATTCATTTGTCTTAATGACACCGCACTCCCTACACCGTTCTCAACCACGTGTTTCAAGATTTCCTCCTTCCTCACCTACTGACAGCTCCACTTCCAGATCAGCTTAGACTGGTCTCATTTAGAACAAAACCTGCTTATTGTCTGGCCTTTGCTTTTATTAAACTTGAAGGGACAGGACATATTATTTTTACTTTTGTGGAGGTAAAGAGCTTCAGGTTTTAAAAAGGTTCCTCCCACAAAAAAGCAGTCTCATGGAGATGGGGCAGCTCAGCTGGAAATCTGATCTGAGTTTGCTTCAGTGACTGAGACAGACAGGGTCCCTTTCCACTGACCACTTCACAGCCACCATCTGAAGTCAACTCCTGTGACTGACTTGGCCACTGGACAAACAAAGCCAAGGGATTCTTGTCCCCCCCAGTGTGAGGGGTTGTGGGAACAGTTTTAAGGGGTGGGGCAATGGGCTGGAATTAGACTTCTGATTCCAGAGGCTTCTGGGACCTCTGTCCTGCTCTAACTCCACAGCTGTGTGATCTAGGATTACTGGAGTAATCTCTCTGTCTGAGACTCATGTGCCTCATGTCAAATGGGGTCAGAAGTGCCGCCTTCCACACCCCCAGGTGGGAGTGTGGGATGAAGCACCAGGTGTGGAAGGTGCTTCCTGAGCCATCCAGTGCTTCAGGAGCAAGTTCTTATATTATGCCTTCCCTCCTCAGCATCTCAGGGCCACCTGTATCTATGTCACACCTGACAGGTTAGGATGAGGTTTGAAAACAGATATATAGTGAGTGATCTTTTCATAGTTTTGACTCATGAAAATACAGATACTACTCAACCTGCAGTGGGGTTATATCCCAATAAACCCATTATAAGTTGAAAATATCATAAGTCAAGAAGGCATTTAATACACCGGGCAGTGGTAGAGTGGGAGCTGTGGCTCACTGCTGCTGCCTGGCATCACGAGAGTGTATCATATTGTAACTTGCTAGCCTAGGAAAAGATCCAGATTCAAAGTTTGATGTTTGATTTCTAAGGAATGTGTATGGCTTTTGCACCATCATAAAGTATAAAAATCAATAAGTCCAAACATCCTAAGTTGGGAACTGTCTGTACTTGGAAAGAACATGAACTTTGGAGTCAGAGGAGTCTGGGTTTGAATCCAGCCCCACCCACCACCTGCTGGTTGTATGATCTTGGGCAAGTCATAACCTTTCTGAGCCTCAGTTTCTTCATTGGTAGAATGGGGGGAAGGCATTAGTATATCAGTTTGAGTCACCCATGAAATAGACACCAAGATGGCATTAGATGTGCAAGGGATTTCTTGAAGACACCTGTGAAAGGAAAAGAGGAGAGAATGTCTTCAGACTGCATTGCAGGTCTGACACCTGTGAAGGGAGAGAGGGAAAGAAGGAGACTAAGCAGGAAAAGTCTCAGACTCCATGTGGCTCCAAGAAGTCTTAGGCAGGTCTGCCGGGAATCCCAGAGCAAAGATTGTCCACTAGAGGAAGGTGCATAACAAATGACCCCACATCTCGGTGCCTTAAAACAAAAATAATAGCTCATGATTTTGTGGGTCAGCAGTTAGGGTAGGGCTCAGCCAGGAGATTCTTCTGCTCTATGTGGTGTTGATTAGGGTCATCCAGTGGCGTTCAGCAAGTGTTTGATATGGGTTGGAGGGTCCAGGACAGCTTTGCTGGTTTGGTGGGCATGGCTGGGAGGCTGGACTCAACTGGACCTCCTTTCATGTAGTCTTAGGGTCTCTCCTCATGGTCCTCTCTAGCACAGTAGCCTGACTTAAAACTCAGGATTCCAAGACAAATGGTCCACAAGGCAGAAGAAGGAGTAGTCTTTTAATGCTTCCACTGTATTCTCTTGGTTGAGGCAGTCACATATCTTCCCAGGTTCAAGAGGAGGGAAGCATCAAAGAATATGTGGCCATCTATAATTCACCACAGTATCTACCTCCTAGAATCATGATTGCAATAATGCAAATTCACAGAGTAGGTACCCAGCAAATAGGAGCTGTCATTCTTAATGTTTCTTTCATCACTATTATTACTGCTGCTACTACCACCTGCCCTGAAGATGTATTCTGTGTCCCAAGGATGCCAGAGTAAGGCTGGCTTAAACTGTGAGGCTTTTTATAATGCACCCACCCTCATTTTTCAGCTTCCTGTGACGTCTTCATCAGCCCTTTCCTCCCTGCCGAAGGCTCAGGACTGCCTGTCTTTCTGCAGGTGTGGTAGACCTCAGTTTTGAGGCTGAGAGTCCTCTGGCGCCTGCCACAGAGCTCCTGGAGAGACTGCCTAGCTATGATTGGCTTCTTCAAGGGGGCAGTAAGTCCAAGGGGTCTTGGTTCTTTGGGCTTCTTCCTAGGGCTCATGCTGGTTGCGGGATGTCTCTGGAAAAGGGTGGTACTGAAATAGCTCCCCCTTTTCCTGGGGGGGGACCCTGGGAAGCCCCTCATCATGGGTAGGTGGAAAGAGGAAGCAGTGGGGCATAGGCCCTCTGTCTATGAACAGTCCATGACTGCGACAGGTCTCTCTAAGACCTAGATGGTGCTGGTCTTGGAGTCCCCATTCTTTTTGCATTAGATGCATTAAATGCATAAATGCATCACTTTTTCTTCATCTGTTCTTCTTACATTCAATCAGTCTTTCTTTCTTCCACCACACAAGTCTTTGTTCCTTTGACCTGGGCTGTCCAGCCCCTGACTCTTTCTTTCTCCAGGAGGACAGATATTCTTCCCGCCTTCTGAGATACTGAGGAGGCCCCAGGAGCAAAGGTCCTGGTCCCCCATTACTGGAACACAGGTGAGTTTCAGGTTGTGCTCTGGTGACTGCCTGCATTTCCTATTATCTCTGGGAGTTTTTACTGCACAGCAGAGCTAGTAATTGGGACAGAGACTGTGTGGGCCACAAAACCTCAAATATCATGATGTGGCCCTTTGCAGAAGTTTGCTGACCCCAGTCTAGATCCCTGGAAAGGCCCATACCCTCCTTGTTTTGAGAGGACTCGGGGTTGAGCTCAGCATTTCCAGCCAGCTTTGTGCAGAAAGAAGGTGGAGCTGCCCCCCCCATTTGAATCCAGTCTCTCACCTGGATGGTCTGAGAGGAGTCTCCAGGGGTTTCTGGCCCTGCTGCTGCCAGAAACAACCCCCTTCTCCTCCTTTCATCTGTAAAATGGTACAATTCCTCTCTAAGGTTTTGTTTTTGTAGTTGCAGGATTCTATCAACTCTTCTCCTAAGCTCCACATTTCAGCTAAAGTGGTTTTGCTGTTCTCTAGGAAGACCTGCCCATTCTCACCCTGGGCACCTGTTCACATGGTCCCTTTTGTGGGAGATGCCCTCCCCAGGTGGACTCCTCAGGGCTTTACCACTACTGTGGCCTCAGTTTCTCACCTGCACATTGAGGAGGCTGGCTGGCCTGCATGAGCCCACAGGCCCTTCCCAGAAGCCCCTGCCTCTCTGTTCGGTCCCCTGCAGAGTCCCTGTGATGACGGAGGAGGTGGCCCGGGAAGCCCTCCTCAGCTTCGTGAACTCTAAATGCTGCTACAGCAGTACAGTGGCTGGAGACCTCATCATCCAGGAGCTGAAGCAGCAGACCCTCTGCAGGGTAAGGGGCCAGGGCCTGCGGGAGCCTTGGCCAAGGGTTTGGGGGACTGGGACTTTGGGACGGTTAGGGGCTGTTTGTGTGATGTAGCCAGGGGAAGGGAGTCCTGGGGGGCAATGTGTGTGTGTGTGAGCGGTGGTGATGTTGAATCCCATCTGTAACTTGCCTAGTCTGGTGGCTGTAAGAAGAACAAGTGTTAGGCTGGGTGCAGTGGCTTACATCCCCAGCACTATGGGAGGTCGAGGTGGGTGGATCACCTGCGGTCAGGAGTTTGAGACCAGCCTGACTAACATGGTGAAACACCATCTCTACTAAAAATACAAAAATTAGTTGGGTGTCACCGGTTCACAGACAAGGAATTGGAAATTTAAAGAGGCAAAGTGACTTGCCCAAGAACATGCAGTTAGAAGTGACAGAGGTGAGATTCAAACTCAGATTTGCTAGCCTCAAAGCCTATGTCCTCGCTCCATACTTCCAGAAGGGATGGGCTGAGAAAGGTTCATCTACCCGCCACTAGACTTCGGCTCCCTCTGCCTCCCCCAAATCATGTCTGTGCCAAGGAATTATTTATTCATTGCCGCAGGAAATCCTACCTCTGGCAAGCACTTCTGTCTCCTGCATTGACAGGGCAGAGGGGCAGCTTTTACATTCACATTTTCTAGTGTTGCTGATCCAGCCGTCTTCTGAGGAGCATATACTCGCACAGAAATCAGATGAACCTTGCAGGCAGTAGTTAGAACAGAAATCTGGAATAAGAGGCCACTGTGTGGCTATGTGACCTTGGGCAAGTCAGCTGACCTCTCTGAACTTCCATTTACTCACAAGTGAAAACAGAAGACAAGTGATGTCCAAGGCCTCTTGCCATTCTGTCACTCTGTGGATGAAGATCTAGAAGGAGGATCTTGATATCAGGCAGATAAATTCCCCCACAAGGGAAATCTCAAAGCCATAGATTCCAGGGGCCTCCATCTATCAAAGACAGCTACTGCTTTGAAGTTTGCCTCATAGAATCTTTGTATAAATTAATGGGGAACTGAATTACTCCACTTTCAGCCTGTCAGGGGAGATTTCCTGGGGCTGGCTGACTTCCCTGTAGACATCTGGGGGCACATGGAACAGAAATAGCTGTTGCCAGCCGGTTCCAGCAGCCCGAGGGTGTTGTGTGTGGACCTCTCAGTTTCCCCACTGCGCTCTGGCAGGGGAAGAGCTTCATCTTTTTGCATAATGCTCTTTCGTCATAAGAGACGTGAGTGTGAACATGCTGTTTTTTTTCCTTTTAGTATCGACTAGAGACCTTTAGTGAATCCAGGATAAGCGAGTGGACATTTCAACCCTTTACTAGTAAGTGAATTGTCTGAAGTTAGTTTAACTGGGGTGAATAAGCCGGGGGTGTTGAATAGGCAATATCTGGACTTGGCTCAGGCACTCATCTTGAGTAAGATGGTCTTCTGCTTGGGGCCTTGGCTTCCTTATCTCCTGCAAAATGAAAGGGTGGACTTTCATCTCAGAGACTTTCCAGTGTTAATCTTAATAAAAGCTTTCTGCCCAGGAAGCAGGAGGTCCTGCAAAAGCCAAGCATTTGCCTTTGCTACAGTCTGGTGCTGCCACATGGGGCCAGGTTGTAAAGCAGCATGTGTCTAAGCATTCACCCACCCCCCTCATGCCATCCCCCAATTCCCCCTAAGCCTCTAGGCCCTTGTGCTCCCCCATTCCCCTTGCCATCCCACCTTCTGCTGAGCCCCCCACTGGAGGCCTAAGTTTCTCTATTTGGGAAGCCCTAGGTCCTACCTGTTTTCTCTGCCAGACCACTTGGGTCCATGCTTCAAGACTCCACTCATGTGTCACTTATTTTAAGAAGCTTTTCAGGATTTTCCCTCCTGCTGCTCCCCCTCCCTCCCCAGCAGGATGGGCCAATCTTCTGAGTTTTCAGAGCCCTTTGTGCAACTCTTGTCCAAAGCAGGTATCATATCCTATCACATCTTATTCTCATGGTGTGCTGTCTGTCTCTTCGAACAGAGCAAGAGAAAGAAGAAGGTGGGATGGTGAAGGGGGTGGTGATGATAATGATGACAGTTCTTGTTTGTCAGCCCCTCAGTATGTGCCAGCCCTTGTGCTAAGCATTTTATATACATTCTTCCATTTAATTTTCACTACCATCTTGTAGGTGCAATGATTATTCCAATTTTAGAGAGGAGAGAATGGAAGCTCAGAGAGGGTAAGAAATTTCTCTAAAGTCAAACAGCTAGGACACAGAAGAGCCAGGAGCCAAACTCAGATCTCTCTCTCTCTAAATCTTGGTTGCTTAATCACTGGCTCCAAGGGGCCCCTTGTCTACCCATCCTTGTAGCCCCAGGATTTAGACTCATGCCTGGTACCAAGTGAAGACTCATGCCTGGTACCAAACAGCTCCGTGCTGTTTGCTGAATAAATGAAAGTTTATCCCTTCTGCCCTTTGTCATTCTTACAATGATCCCTTTCTGTGTCAGACCACTCTGTGGATGGGCCGCAAAGAGGCGCCTCCCCTAGGCTCTGGGACATCAAGGTTCAGCTTCCCCCGATGTTTCAGGAAGACACCAGGAAGTTCCAGGTCCCTCACTCATCACTGGTCAAGGTAACAAGATAACTGGAGTACTTGCTCTTCACCCTGAGTGGCTTTCCAGGCACTGCATGTTTCATCAAACTTGTCCTTTGAAGGGGAAACACAAAATTCAGGCTGGTGCTTCATTTCTTGGTTATAAATAAACATAATTTGATAAAACCCGCTATATGGAATGTGGTCCCAAATAAAATTCCAAGCAAATCCGGGAGTGTTCAGGTAGCAAACAGATCATCCGATTTACAAATCGTCACCAACTTTGGTGAGCAGTGGCATTCCTGGACCAGTTGAGTGTAGTTTTCATCTTTACTTTAGCTTAAACAGCTGGAGTACTGAAAGAAATTGATATAAAATAAAAACTTAAAAGCCTGCTGGGATTTTCCATGGGAGTCAGTAAGGAAATGGAATCTGACTTCCATCCTGTTTTATGGACATATAATCATGGCATGAAGGGAGGGGAGCCTAGTGGATTACAAAAACATGACTGAGATAACTCATACTGTGTTCTCATCTGGTTACTGCCTTCTTTCCACTTTCAGACTTGATTTAAGGGTGTAATTTTGCTCTATGTGTTTTTATAGCGTTCTAAGATAAAGAGGACTTTGAGAAGTCAACAAAGTGTTCTATTCCTTTCTCAAGGGTGGCACAGCTATTTTGAATTAGTGATTAAATACTAGCAGCTAGCTCATTGTCTTTCATAAAAATGCTGTCCATTTTTTAATGGTTCCCAAAGACCACATTAATGACCTTATGGGCAAATGCCATCAGCCTTCGTGGTTCAGCCTGGTAGGAAACTGTAGAGTGTGAGCTAGGACGTGGGGCTCCCCAGAACATGTCTCCCCTTCTTGGCATCCAGACTGGGCTAGGGCTCAGAGGAAAGGGGCAACACGATCTCCTAACGCAGTCAAGCCTTCTGGAATCTTAGTCAGATGGGAAGGGCCATTCCTTTCCTGCGCCATCTTCCTATCCTGGTCCTGAGCCGCTGCACCTCTGGTTTAGATGGTGATGTCATGGGTGTGGGGAGAAGTGGCTCTTGGAAAACCAGATCCCAAGAGAGCATTGCACTTTCAGGAATGCCACAAATGCCACGGGCGTGGGCGGTACAAGTGCAGCGGCTGCCATGGGGCGGGCACGGTGAGTCATCTGTGAACCATTGGTGAGTAAGTGAGGGTGTGGCAGGGGGAACCTGGGGACAGAGGGCTGGGCTGGTGGCCTGGGGCCCCCTGTAGTAACTGGGTCATCTCAGGCAAGTCATCCTCCCTTTCTGGGCCTCCGTTTTGCCATCCGTGAAATGGAAAAGTGGGGTTGGGTGGTCTCTAATGACCCTTTCACTTTGACAGTTTGATTTTAATTTTTCTCTTCTTTTCTCATCCATCTACAACATACATGGAATACCTGCTTGGCTTTAGCCTCTAGGTCCTGTAGGAGGACCAAGTCCTGGGGTTCTTCTTAGCAGGGACTCCCTGTCAGCTGGGGAAACCAATAAGTGACTCCATTTGTCCTACAGCTTGGTGGGTGCTGAGTAGGTGAAGGCTTGGAAGGCTTGGAGAGACAAAGCAGACAGGACACTTGAGTTAGTTTCCTTCAGCTGCTGTGAGCCATGACCACCAGCGGGTGGCTTCAAACAACAGGCATTTATTATCTCGAAGTTCTAGAGGCCAGAAGTCCAAATTCAAGGTGTGGGCTGGGTTGGTTCTTTGGAGGCGCTGAAGGGGGAGGCCATCCCGTGCCTCTCCCCCGGCTCCTGGCAGGCCGCCCTTGGTGTTCCTTGGCTTATGGCTGTGCCACTTCAGTCCGCACCTCCCTTGTCACTCAGCTTTCTCCCTACGTGTCTTTTTGTCTTCCCATGAGCTCTTAATAAGGACACGTCCTCGGATTTAGGCCCTACCTGGTCTTATGACTTCATCTGAACTAAATACTTTTGCAAAGACTATCTCCAAATGAGGTCCCATTCTGGGATTCTGGTAAACTTGAACTTGGAAGGGCCGCTATTCACCAGCAAAGGCCCCTCAGTGCCATTAGTCATCTTTTCAGAAGCCTTCAGGGCTATTAAACATCCCAGGGGGTAAAACCAAACTCCTTGTGTTCTTTGCTCTCCTGATTTGGGCCTCGCCCTTTGACCATGCTCTGAACTGGCTACCCTGAGCTGTCTTCTCCACCCTTCTCTCTTCACCGGCCCTTCCAACCCTTGCCTGTTGGGTTTGCATCTGCTGCTCACTCCCACACTGCCGTGGGTCCCAGCGGTGGCCTTCGCCTGACCTTTCTCTCTCCTCCCGAGTTCTCACTCCTGCCAGCTGCCTCCGGCGGCTTTCCCAGGCCCCCTCCCTGTTGTCTTCTCTGTCCCTTCCTCCCCTCCCACCTCCCTCAGGCTTTCCCTAGAATGTCTCTGGAGCCCACCATGAGCCAGCCATGGGAGCACAGCCTAGACCTTTTCTGGGGCCATTTCCCAAAAGGAGCCCCCCATCTCCAGTGCCAGGCCCCTGACCAGTGCCTCTGCCCCAGCTTCCTCTCAACGCTTGGTCGGGGGCAGGTCTCGGAGGTTGTGGGGGATGCGAGAAGAGGCAGGAGCGGCTGATGCTTCAGAAGAAACAGGGGATGTTAGGGAGTGGAGTCTTTGAAAGCTACAACTGGAAGGATCCAAAGATACCCCCTGTCCACCCCACACCGTTTTACAGATGAAAGGGCTGAGGCCCATGGGGAGGAATCACCAGGCTGGGATTTGAACCATGTCTGGGGATGCCCCTGGCCCTGCTTCCTTGGAAGGCTGGCGGGGGCTGAGGCAGTGGTGTGTCCGCAGGTGCGGTGCCCATCCTGCTGCGGAGCCAAGCGCAAAGCCAAGCAGTCCCGGAGGTGTCAGCTGTGCGCGGGGTCGGGCAGGCGGAGGTAGGTGCGACTCCCAGCACTGCGGTGAAGTGCTCTCGCTTTCCAGCTTTCTGGCTTTTCATTACCTGCCCATCTGGAAGGCAAGCAGGCACCTGTCTGTCTCATCACTGCTGTGTCCCCCAGAGCTCTGCACATAGGAGGTGCTCTGTGGCTATTTGAAGAGTAGTTGAGCATTTCTCATGGCCTGGCATTTCTGGACAAGGCTGGAACTCGTCACAGTATGTACACAGTGTGTACAGAGAGGAGACCTCTCCTGTCCATGTGTGGGGAAGTGAATATCAAAAACCACCTAAAGGCCAGATTTTTAACTCCCTGTGAAACAGGTCCTGGGCAAGCCCCTATTTGTAATTCATTTTGGGGTCTGAATGGAGGAGAAGTCAAGGAAAGTTAGTTGATTGACTAAATAATCAACTAAGTTTCTCACAGCTTTGCAAACACTGGGCCACTGCATTTTGTAAATCCTATCCTTTTATGTATTTATGATTTTTTAAGGGAAACAAAACCATGATGAGTAAAAATCCTCAAGGTTGGGTTGGTTAATGATATTTTTGCCTCATCAAAGCCCAGGCCATCCTTCTGATGAGCCAGTTGGAGAAGCTTTGGTGCACCTTCCACCGTGGTTGGTAGAGAGGGTCTTTGGGAAAAAGACACTTATTTTTCTTTCATTCGCAAGTGAAAGGAATCCAATTTAAACTGGCTTTAGCAAAAAAGTAAATTTACAGGTCTAGGTAAGAATAAAATCCAGGGGTATATTTCAGGGATGGCTTCAGGCCCAGCTGGATCTGGGTGCCTAAACAACACTGCCAGGAATCTGTCTCCCCCTCTCACTGTGCTTTCCTTTGTGTGGGCTTTGTTCTCAGGCAGAGGGTTCCTTACAGTTGCAGAGAGACGCCACTAGTAGCTTCAAGCTTAGTAATCCCAGGAAAAAAAGACATCCCTTCCCCGATAGTCCTGACAAACATCCTGGGGCAGATCTCATTGCATTCCACCTGGGTCATGTGCTCATTTTTATATCAGCCACTGAGGCCAGGACATGGAATAAGATGACTGGCCCATTCCAGGTCCCAAGCTGGTCACAGAAGGGGTGGGGCAGGCCCTAGAGCTGTGTGGGCTGGGTAGGGAAGGGGTGGTCCACATAGGGATACTGGGGCACTGCCAGCAGAAGGAGGACTAGGTGGTGCGCAGGAAAAACAATTGCAGGCCCACCACAGTCTATCTCCAGGAGGAAGGGGGTGCAGGTGGGAGCCTCTGTAAGCCACCAGGACCTGCAGCTGATCCGGAGGTACTGACTCTGTGCCCTTCTCAGATGCAGCACCTGCTCAGGGAGAGGGGAACAAGACATGCGCCACCTGCAAGGGAGAGAAGAAGCTGTTGCACTTCATCCAGGTGGTCATCATGTGGTATGTGGCAGTGTCTCAGTGCTGCGGCCTGTGGGGGTGGCTGAGGGACTTAGCCCTGGACTGGTTGGTTGGGGCTTTCATAGTGCAAGAACCTGCCAGGACTTAGAAGGGGGAGAATTCCCTGGGAAGAGGCAGTGTGGGTTGTGGGATGCTGACTGGCTTTAGAATAGACAGACCTGAGTTCAAATTCCACCATCACTACTTTCTAGTGCAGCAGCTGCTCAACAACTGAGCCCTTCCCATAGGAATAGAACAGTAGCCTCCTGCTGTGCTCTTAAGTCAGCCAGGGCTTCCATGCATTAAGGATTTCTCCTATGTCAGGCGCCTGGCTAAGTGATTTGCAGGCAAAGATGAAATTAGGTAATGGAGCTGAACTGCCGCTATCCTTACTAGCTTCATTTTACAGACGAGGAGACTGAGGCTCAGAGAGGTTACAGAACTGTCGCGAGGTCCCTCCAGTAGCAGTTCAAGCCCTCAACTCCAGCTCTGTCTAGTGGCAAAGGCTGTGCTCTTAACCTGCCGCACTGTGTGCTTTCATCCCTCATCCTCCTTCCCTCCAGGAAGAACAGCCTGTTTGAGTTTGTGTCTGAGCACCGGCTCAACTGTCCCAGGGAGCTCCTTGCTAAAGCCAAAGGAGAAAACCTCTTTAAGGATGAAAACTCGGTGGTAAGAGGGCATTGTGGATGGGGAACAAAGGAAGCTGGGTTCCTTCTCCTCTGCTGGCTGTGTTGCGGGCTGCATTCCTTGGAAGGACAGGTTGGGTAGAAGCAGAGCTCCCCAGATATGGATGAGGCTGTGGGGAGCCTGGGGGCTGTCAGTTTCCTTTTGACTTTTACATACTCAGCCCTCTGTCCTTCCCCTGCCATCTGCCATTCTTCTTCCTTCTACCCTTTTTCCCTTCCTCCCTCCCTCCCTCCCCCCACCTCTTTTCCTTCTCTCTCATCCCCTCCTTCCTTCCACAAACCTTGAGACCCTCCTACTATATCAGGCACTATTCTAGGCCATGGGAAGTCCACGGCAAATAAAACAAAGCCCCTGCCCTCACAGAGCTTACAGTCTGGCGAGGGGACTATGACGGACACTTTTATAGCAATGTCAGATGGTGAAGGGGCACTGAGAAACACTCAAGCAGGGTAAGGGGCAGGGAGGGGTGGCGGTGTTGTTCCAGCTGGGGCAGGTAAGGCCTCTCTGTGGAAGTGATCTTGGGCACAGACCTGGATGCAAGGCAGTTGGGGAGTGGACCCTGTGGCATGGGAGTGAGGGGACAGTGGGGGCAGAGGCCTTGAGGCCTGGCAGAGGGTAGTGAGCAGGGCAGAGCTAGGAGCTCAGCCATGAGAGGTGCCTTCAGCCAGAGGAGAGGATCCGGTGGGCCAGGGGTTGGCACACCCGGCCCACTGCCTGCTTTTGTCAATAAAGCTTTATTGGAATACAGCCCCACCCATTTGTTGACAGGTTGTCTATGGCTGCTTTCCTGATGCTGGGGCAGAGCTGGATGACAGACTACATGGCCTGCAAAGCCTGAAATATTTACTATTTGGTTTTTAGCAGAAAAGGTTTTCTCATTCTTGCTGTTGGCCTTGGCAGAGATATTGGCTTCAATGGGACTTCTGCATGGGGTCCTCAGACTGTAGGGAGGGGTGTCAGCCTCCTTTCTTTGCTTCAGTAATTTGGCTTTTTAAAGGCCCCCCCCCACCAGAAGCCCCATACCCCACTCTTCCATCTGAGTTAGGGCCTCCCCCTGTGCTCAGCTCAGCCTGGGGCCCATCCCTAGGCGTCACTGGATGCAGAGGTTCTGTGAGCTGACCCTGCTGGGTGCTGAGCTCTGACTGCTGTCCCACCCTCAGTGTCCACAGCAGCACTGGGCCCAGGAGACACTTAGGAGGAGGTTGGAGCGAGGGGGGCCACAGTTCCACAATGAGGGGGCAGAACAGGGAGCCCCAGGGGAGGGCCATGCTTGCCCCTAATATATGGAAGACTTTCAAGCCTGGCAGAAGGGGGATCTGGGGGCTTTGGGGACCTAGTAGATGCCCCCATGCTGACTTTCTGTAGGCTGAGTGCAAGCACCTGGGCATATTTGTGGTTCATTTTGTATCCACAGCTCACACAAAGTGTCTGGCCCTTAGTGGGCAGTTTGAATGTCTAAATGAGAAATGAATCTGAGTTCCTTTTCTGCTACACATGTACAGACCCAACAAGTCCAGAGATGGGGACCACACATGGCGTGGTCACTGCCTTGTCCCTCACCCAGCACGATGCCTGGCACACAGGAGGCACGCAGCTGGGGGGACAAGTGGGCTGCAGGTGATAGGGCTCTCTTGCTGACTGCAGGCCCCCTGTTTTCCTGTGTTTGAAATTCTTGAGACCTCAACATGGGTCCTTCTCTCGGGCCCCTTCTCTGGGTCTGGCTCTGGCTCTAGTCAGCCCCAGTGACTCCCGAGGCTCCAGGTGGGGCAGCTAGTGGTCTGCGTCTCTCTCTCCCCCAGGTGTACCCCATTGTGGACTTCCCCTGCGGGACATCTCTCTGGCCTCCCAGAGGGGCATTGCAGAGCACAGCGCTGCCTTGGCTTCCCGTGCCCGCATCCTGCAGCAGGTGAGCCAGGGCTGAGGGGCCATCTGGCTCTGACATCTCTTCCTGGGCTGCTGAGCCCTCTTTCCTGAGAAGGTCAGAGCAGAAGGATGAGGATGTGGAGGTATAAGGGAGGTCCCAAGGGGAGGAGTGTGGGAAGAGCTAGGGCCTGACCTCCCAGGGGCATAGAGCAGGGCACGTGAGATGCAGAGGAAGGACCATGTGCCACAGAAGAACTTTGCATTTTTTTTTTGAGACACAATCTCACTCTGTCACCCAGGCTGGAGTGCAGTGGCGTGATCTTGGCTCCCTGCAACCTCCGGCTCCCGGGTTCAAGCAGTCTCCTGTCTCGGCCTCCTGAGTAGCTGGGATTACAGGTGCGTGCCACCACACCCAGCTAATTTTTGTATTTTTAGTAAAGACGGGGTTTCACCTTGTTGGCCAGGATGGTCTCGATTTCTTGACTGTGTGATCCGCCCACCTGGGCCTCCCAAAGTGCTGGAATTACAGGTGTGAGCCACCGTGCCTGGCCAAGTTTGCATTTTTATTCCCAGAAGAAATTGCAGGGTTTCAAGCACAAATGTGATGTCATGTGATTTTGATTCTGACTCCCCTGGTGTTTAGATAGAGGAAGAAAAAACTTGAGATTCAAGGTCACAGGCCTGGCTGGAGCCCAGTGTCCTGCCCCTGAGGCCCTGGCATTTCTCAAACCCCAGCCCTGTCTTCTCCCAGCCTCTGGGGTTTTGGCCGCTGTATCCTGATGGCCACAAGGTGGCGGTGGTGGCTGCTACATCCCCGGAGCAGCCCTGAGTGGCTCCTTGTGCTGCGCAGCCGGCCAGGGGGGCCCTAAGGTGGGAGTTTAGTAATCTGCTTTGCTGGAGCCACATGATGTGGGACTCAGCAGCCAAGAAAGGAGCCTTGCAGGGCTGAGATCCTGCGTTTCCTGCATCCCAACATGATCCTGGGCCAGCGACTTCTCACCTTCTTCAAAGCTAGTCTCTCACCTGTGCAAAAAGAGCCACTAAAGCACCTCCAAGGGTTTTGCAGCAAAACCCTCTTGCTTAATGTGTGGCACCTCGTGCTCAAAATGTCCCTTTCAGTCCTTTGCAATGAGCATTTCCTCTTCTCTCTCTCTCTCTGCACAGCTCCCTGATTTGTGCATTTTTTCTAAGTGAATACGGACCATCTGGGAGCTGGAAGGGACTTAGAAATCACACAGTTCAGACACTGCAAACCTATATGCCTACCAGGGCCAGGCAGTAAGGAGGGTGGCAGAGCCTTTTATTCAAAGGGACTGGTCACCACTCAGCTTTCTGTAGGCACAAGGCCCAGCGTTTCCAGACTGTCTGAAGTCCAGATTTTTAGATGAAACCTAGTTTTTCAATAATTTGGCAGCTGGGGAAACCAAGGCCCAAGGAGGGGGAAGTTACACGAATATGTTGGTGGCGGTTCCAGGACTACAACTCAGGTCTCCCGAGGCCCTGTCTCTGGCAGTACAAGCCATTCCTAAACAAATCCTGGAGCCAGGAAGGGTAAACCAGGGGGCATATAGACATTTTTCTTTAAAAAGGAATATAATGGGATTGGAGGTCACTTCTTTGAATCTTTTTTTCCCCCTAATTTTGCCTTTGGTCCTGGAGCTATAGACAAAGATTCATGCCAATATTTTACTCAGGATGGAGAAGTTAGAACCTGGAATCCAAGCATGAGGACATAGCTGGCTAAATTACCTCTCCCGGCCACGGCCGTGACTCTGAGACCTGGAATCTGCTTATTGCTGGGGCTGACAGATAAACAGGCAATTACATCATGACCACTTGATGACAATTGATGTCTTGGGCAATTTGTGGCCTCAAACTTGGAGACTTTTTGAGCCAGAAGCAGATGGAGGCAGGTGGGGGTGGGGGCAGTGGTGCTGCCATGCTCTTGCTGGATCCCCGTCCTGACTTCAGCGTCCAGGCCTTCTGAGCATTCACACGGACTCCCGTCTCCTTGTGCCTTTTAGTCCCTATTTGAGGTCCTTTGCACTGAAATTTCAAGAGGCATCTTCCAGCTTTCATTTCCAAAACTCATTTGGATTCCAGTTTCTGGCATATGAAGAAACTCAGTCGCCTGTTCTTATTTGGTTGTCTCAACAACTCTGTGAAATAAGAGTTTTTATTCCATCTCACAGATTAGGAAACTGAGGCCCAGAGAACTGGAGCACAAGCTCACACAGAAAGCTATGTGGATATTTGTGCCCTGACTCTGATTCCCCCTCTTCCGTCTACAATGTTATGCTGCCCCCTGGCTTCTCCTCTGACAGAACAGGGCCTGCCTCTCAAAATCCCTCCCACCACCCAAATCTCTAGGGATGGTCGGGGCAGTTTTTTAGCAATGGAGAGAGAAGTCAAAGCAACCAGATGGCTTCAGCCTGAGCTCCCCCACCCAGCCTGGTTTACCTCTTCCCTCGGGTCTTCAAGCCATCAACTACAGCAAGAGGGCTTGGGGCTGTTTTCCCAACAGGAAAAATTTCCTACAAGTAAAGAGGGCCTGACCCTGGGCCATTCATGCCACCTCTCCCTGGGTTTGGGTCCCCAAATCTGAGTCTGGGACAGGGGGGAGCAGCTTGTGCAGAAGAACTTAGGAGTTTTTGCACAGAGCCTGGCCCACCGTAAGTCCATGAGAAAGCCTGGCTTAAATGATTAGGAGTAACCTTCCTCCATCAACTATGTAGTGTAGTTGCCAAAAACAAAACAGCACCAAAAGCCAATGGAGGTGGGAGCCTAATCTTTGCTCCCAAGATGGGGCTGCTATTTTCCATTCAGGGCCTCATCATTGCAGAAAGTTATTGAGTAACTGCTCAGAGAAGGGGGCTGTGGGAGGGGATGAGGTCCCCATCCTGAAAAGAGCCTGGCACAGTCCACCAAACTTTCAAATATCTCCAGGGTCAATGTTTTATCTTAAAATTTGATTCAAATGTTATAAACCGCTTCCTAATATCTCTATGGTTGTTTAATATACAAATGTTTAAACTGACTTTATCCTTCACTGTCCCCCCAGTGCTCCATCTAAAAATTAATGCTTCTGGAAGTTGTCCTACTTGGCTGGTGACTTTCCATACACCGTGGAACTCCCATGGGGGATGCCTGTGCCCGCTTGGTGAAACCTAGAATCAAATGGTAGCTAAAGATGAGAAATCAGTTTTGGTCAGAGCTTAGGGCACATGAAGGAGCACAGTAGGAGATACATCTAGAAAGGCAGATTGAAGCCAGATTGTAGCAGGGTTTATAATGCTGTATTAGTCTGTCTCAAAGACATATCTGAGACTGGGTAATTTATACAGCAAAGAGGTTAGTGGACTCACAGTTCCACATGGCTGGGGAAGCCTCACAATCATAGTGGAAGGCGGAAGAAGGGGCAAAGGCACATCTTACATGGCAGCAGTCAAGAGAGCATGTGCAGGAGAACTGCCCCTTTATAAAACCATCAGATCTCATGAGATTTATTCACTATCATGAGGACGGTATGGGAAAAAACCTGCCCCCATGATTCAATTCCCTTCCACTGGTTCCCTCCCATGACACATGGGCATTATTATCATTCAAGGTGAGATTTGGGTGGGGACACTGAGCCAAACCATATGAAATGCCAAATCCAGGGCAGGACTTTCATACCACAGGCAGTAGGGAGCTACTGAAAGTTCTTGAGCAGGTGAATGACTTGAACAGAATGCTGAAATTTTCCTTGGCTATTTATTTCTTTAGCGCCAGACCATCGAGCTGATCCCCCCTCACAGAAGTTCACTACTGGTACCAAGGAAAGAATTACATCTACTACATCTATGGCACCGACCACCAGGTGCATGCAGTGGACTATCCTGAGCGGTATTGCTGTGGCTGTACCATTGTGTGACATAGCAGAGCTGTCCCCAGTGCTTGCCATTCATGTTTGCCAAGGAGGACAACCGATGCTCTCCTAGTGTGCTCACCGCTGGCTGCATTGGACAATCATATACAAACCTTGGTATGTCCTTCCAGAAAAACCAGCTTATCATTTATCAAGCTCCAATTCCTTATACAGCCCCTCTGGTGGAATCTGTCACTCACATGTTTAACGTACAAGAATTCAGCCACACATATTCCTGTAGAACAAATGAGAGAAATAATTGAAATGGCAGGGGCTTTGCCTCTGGTCTCCAAGTTAATGCCCCGATGAAGCGTGTGTTTTGATTTTGCTTTTCCCTTTGTCAGTCTCGGTTCTGGTGTGCTTCTTCTAGTGGGAGCCTCTTGACAATCTGAGTGTTACTAAAATGTTTAAGGATACACACAAATTATCTGGCCCTAATGCACAATAAATAGTGCACTTAGGCATAAAGTGCAATATGTTACTGCTCATTCCGTGGGTCAGGAATTCACATACAGCCACAGTGAGGATGATTTATTCTGCTCCCTCATGTCTGGGGCCTCACCTGGAAGATTTGATGCCTGGGGCTGCTTCATAGTGGGGCCTGAAATCATCTGAAAGCTGATTCACTCACATATTTGGTGGTTGATTGTGACTGGTGGTTGGGACCCAGATAGGGAGCTGTCAGGTGGAGTACATATACGTGGCCTCTCTATACAGCAAGGGCTTCCTCAAAAGATGGCAGCTCTGCGAGTGCATACCCTTCCTGCACATCCCAATTGAAGAAATAGAGATCTGTTTCACAGCTGGAGAACAAATTAGCTGTGTTGGATGGACTGAGAGTCTGCATGCCAGGCTCTAGCGTGGTGTATATGTAAGAAACTTAGACAGTTTTTTCGAATAGATACAGTTTTTTACATCACAGGCTAACCTTAGAACCTGTCCACTGAGTAAGATGTGAACTTGATGCTCTGTGCACCCATCACAGGCAGGAGTTCCTACTTGGTGATGTAAGGCTGGGTTGGGTGGTGGTGGCAGAGGGGGATGCCCTGCAGACCTAATGCTGAGTCAGCTTTGGAGAGGTGGTGCTGGGCTATGCAGGTCGCTGTGCATCTGGTTGTGGGTAACCAGAGACCCTCCATTATCTCATGATGCCTGCTTCATACCCAGAAGGGGGATTGCTACAGCAGGGAGTGGCCTGCCTCAGGAGGCAGCCCCTCAGAGGGCCAGTTGGTGCCCTCTCTTGATCCCCAAATCCCTTCACTAGGGTGTGGACTTAACCGGCCTAGTTGAGGGAGGCTGGGGAGAGAGAGGCCATCCCCCAGGGCAACACTGATGAATGATATGTAAGTGAGCACTCTCATCCTCACCTGCTACTGCTGAACCCTAAATTTTCCACATCCTGTTGTAGCTGTTTCCTGAGTTTGTCTGAATCACGTGAACCACACACTGGCGGGTCCTAGCTAATGGCATGGTGGCTGGCCTTACTGTAGGTGGCTGGCCTACAGTAGGAACAGTAGGGTTGGGGGGGGTTCTAGCTCCCTTAGGACCACACAGAAGCCCAAGGGACACTGGACAGAGAAGTAAAGGGAGATGAACCTAGAGGCATGGAGAAACCTGGGCCCAGCAAAGCTTCCAGGCTCAGCTTTCAGCTCCTGCTCACTCCATAGCTCAGTATGTTGGGGGAGGCCAGGGCAGGACGAGGTGTCCCCTTGGGTCAGGGCACACTGGGGCATGGGTAGCAGCTGGTCCCCGGAACAGAACCTGGTGGTGGCAGGGGTAAGAGGGAGCATCGCCCAAGGAACGTCCCACTTCATCTTCCTCCATTGAACTCAAGTCTGGGAGGGCCCTGCTCTGGTTTAACAAGGGAGGCCATCCCCTCCCACCCCCATGGCCTACCTGTGTGGTCCTCAAAGGGGGAGGCTTCTGCCTGTCAGGTGCATGATATGAATGGTGGGGACAGCTTTTGATTGTTTCAATGACTGGAAGTGACACGACTGTCACTTAGTGGACAGAGTCTAGGAAGAACAGGCATCCAGCAATGCTGTTCTGCATCTCACATGACTTGCACATATCCCACTGACCTTCATGTAGAGTGTCAGTTATGAACAAAAGTTCTATCAGCTAGTACTTAATGTAATGCTTGTTTTTACTTAGTGCTCACCTATGTTTTGGTTTTTCCTATATGTCTTGTTTGAAATGACTTCTGATCATCTTACTTTTCTTAAGTCCAAATGTGTGTTCTAAGTGGGTATAATTGATTACTGCATTGTGGTTCCCCCACATGGTTGTGCCTGAGCATTTACAAATTGAAACACATGTATGTAAAAATTACCTTCTTCTAATTGCTCCTGTATATATTTATAGTTTGGGCATTAAATCACTTTAAAAAAAAAAAAACCCTGTTATGTAAGTGGGCTATATATAATTTTTTTTTTTTTTTTTTTTTGAGACAGGGTCTGCCTCTGTCGTCCCAGGCTGGAGTGCAGTGGCTCCATCACAGCTCACTGCAGCCTCCACCTCTTGGGGTCAAATGGTCCTCCTACTTCAGCCTCCCAAGTAGCTGGGATTACAGGCGCATGCCACCATGCCTGGCTAACTTTTGTACTTTTCTTTTTGGCAGAGATGGTGTTTCACCATGTTGCCTAGCTGATCATGAACCCCTGGGCACAAGCAATCCTCCTGATTCAGCCTCCCAAAGTGCTAGGATTACAGATGTGAGCCACATGCCCAGCCTATGAATTTTATTTTAGGATAAAAAGGAAGCATTGCGTATATTAAGGCTGAGACTCAATAGCCCAGATGCGCTGCTGGCTTGTGAATGCAAAAAGAAAATCCTAGCTGCAATAGCATAGACCCAAAGGACCGCTGTTCCTATTATACAGCAAGTGAAAGAAAGCAGCAGTGAGCCACAGCTATGGCATCCCTAGTAGTGATGGAGAGCGGGTCTCTGGCCTTTTGATGACTGTTGCATGTTTTCCCTTGCAGTGTCATCGGTTTTTATTGACATTCACTGCAACCAGGATGTGACTTAATTTGCTATTTCTGCAGCTCTTTGCTATCCTAGGGCTGATTTGGCTGTTAGTGTATAGCCCTAGAGTCAGTTGAAGTCATTGGGGGTAGAGAATAGAACATAAGGACACCTCTAATCCTAAAACTGGCCACCATAGACTGTGGCTCTGAGCCTGATTCAGTTTTGTTTTAGAATAACTTTAGACCCATGTGGTTGTCCTTTTCTTTATTGCTCTGTCAAAGGGCAATGTGAGCTCTAATCTTCACCAGACAGCAAGAGTCACAGGGTCTCTGCTAGGTGGCCAGAGCCCTGCTGGGCTTAAGGAGGGTTTTGCAAAGATCTGAGGTCTCTTTTCTAAGTCTACAGGATAATAGGAGATCATACATGTAAACAGAAGAAAATGAAAGACTCAATATAAGAGTCAGGTAGCTGTACCGGCTGAAAAGGCCTAAGACTGTGGTGGTTACAAATGACAAACTCAAATGGACTTAAACAGGAAAAAGGTCATTGATGAGCTCTTTCACCCGAATCAAGTTTACCAGCTTCAGGTATAGCTGGACCCAGGGATTTGAATAATTTTATTCCAACAGGATCCTCCCTGCCCTCCTGTCTTCTCCTGTCCTATAAGCATTTCCCTCTTTTGCTTTTGATCTCAGGCAGGCTTTCCTTGCCTTGGTAGCAAGACAGCTACTAGCAGCTCTAGAATTTCATCCTATGAACTCAGTGAACCCAGGAAAAAGAATGCTACGAGCTTGTTTGCTAATTAACTTCCATAAAAAGGTCCCAGGGAAGGCTCTCTGGGTCACATGTGGCTTGGTCTGGGTTACATGCCCAACCTTGAGCCAATCACTGGCCAGGGAATGCAGTGATTGCATTGGCCAACCTAGGTGTCACATGATTATACCCTCACCCCCAAGCTAAGATCAGTCAACACGGACCAAATCTGAAAGAGGACTGGAAGCTCTGCAGGCAGAAACATCACCTGTCCACTGGAGGGACAGACGAAAAGGCCGGGTTCATTCAGGATGGCATTCTGGAGTTTTCTGTGTGCTTTTTCCCAAATGACATCTTATACCAAAGAGGAGTGATTGGGGCTGGGTCCTTTCCCTGCTGAGCCCTGCATCTCCCTTCCCTGTAGGTGTTGGGGTTTCAGTGCTGCTATGCCTCTGTGCTCTGGTTATTACAAATACAAATTTGGACTGACCTTGGGCTTCCTTCTTGCAGGGCTCAGGGGAGGCATGTGGTCCTGGAATGTGTGTATGGTGGTGTATGCGTGAGTGTAAATGTGTGAGTTTGTGTGGGGTGTGTGTGTGTGTTTTCCAGTTGGGAGAGTCACTACTTTGAAAGCAGGAAGAACTTCTCTCCCCCATCTGGGTTTCCTCCCCTTCCTTCCAGGCCCCTGTCATGCTCGTGGTTCCCAATACCCTGGCCCTCAGCATGTGATCACCTTGTTGTAGCATGGCGGACTTCAATTTCTAGTTCACAGGCAGACCTTTGAATGGGAAATGATGAAAGAACTGTTTTTTCAGTCAGGGCAAACAGCCCAAGTGGGGTTACGTTTCTCATTAGGAAGGCACCTGCTAGATATAGCAGCTTGGATTCTGTCAGTTTACATTCTTATTTCCACTTTCTCTGCTTTTTGTTTGCATTGAAAGGTCTAGGGTAGTGGAAAGAGTATGGGTTTGGGAATCAGACACACTCAGGTTCAAATTCTGACCCTGATCATTTTCAGTTCTGAGATGTTGAGCAATTCATGTCATCTGGCTAACCCTCAGTTTCCTCATTTGTGAGATGGGGGATCATAGCACTTGCTTTGCAGGATGGCTTGAAGAGATAAAAACAGATCAGGCATGCAGAGCTCAGCATGAGGAGGTGCTGAGCACTTGGAAGGGTCCTGTTCTCCCTGAATCGAGCTCTTTGGTGGGTCAGCACTTGGCTGCTGGTCCCAGGCCTCTCCTGGGGGCTAGTGAGCTGGGCCTCCTGCACCGCAGTGGCTGCTTATAGGAGAGATGTGACTTCCCTGCCGGTGCCCCTCTTCATCCCTCAGCTCCTCTCAGCTCTCAGATCCTTTACCGGGGGAGGTTTCCCTTGCCCTTTATTCAGGTGAGATCCCAAGGCCTTCCTTCAGGGCTCGCATCTTAGCAGCAACAGTACGTGTGTTTGCCATATTGCACATGCATTTTTGTGTTTGTTGCAGATTTGACTTGTATCTGCCTCTCCCACTGGTGCCTGTCAATAAACACTAGCAAGCACAATTGAATGCCTGAATAAAAGTGCAGGATATTGATTTAATACAATGGATTTTAATTCCAGCCTGGCCTCTACCAGCTGTGCAATCTTGAGCAAGTCCTTTCACCTCTTAGGTCTCTTTCTTGCACTGTGAAGAATGGGGTTAGATCTTTTATTTCCTTTCCTTTCCTGTGGCACCGTTTACTTCTCACTGATATATCAAAAGAATCAAGTGGGACTGCTGTAGGTGTGGATGGGGACCCAGAACCCTTCCCTGCCTGAGCACCTGGACCTTGCTCACCTCGAGGTGAACCCAGCCGAACATGGCCGGAGCAGAGCCACTCAGAGCTACCCTGCCACCACATCTGTGAGTCTGGGGGGATAAGCTGCATCTCTAATAGATCACAGAACACTCCTAAAAGTTTTATTTTCTTTCTTTGTTTTTTAAAAAAGAATTAAAACCTTGGCAGAACCTCATTTTCTGCTTATTTCTCAGAATGACAAATGTAATGAGGAGAAAAGCCCTGTAAAGCCCTGTTGAGGCGTACTCTGGGGCAGCGGACAGTTTTTTCCTTCTTTATCTAGAGCAGATGGGCCCTGGGACATCGGATTCGGAGGCCCCTCCCTCTATCCTGATCGCCAAGCTGCAGAAACATGTTGCTCCTTATTTTTGCATCTTTGAACCTGGGGCATTTCTTTGCTTTTTTCTCATCAGCTGATGGAATTGAAACTTCCAGCTAAAAGAAAGATGTGGAATGTTGGGAATGGGGGTTGAGGGGGACATGAATGTTTTAGGTCAAGTTAGTTAGGGTCATTTCAGTGATAGTTTCTGTGCCATAAGGCAGGACTTTCAGGGGGCTGGGACACAGGATGGGAACATTTTTTAGCGGAGACAGCACAGTGGGACATCAAGTTACTCAGTGTGGCTTCCATGGTCACAGCCTGGGGTTCACATCTTGGCTCCACTGCATGTCACTCAGTGGACTCTCGGGCACCTCTGCTTGCCTGGGACTGGTGATGGGTTTGCAGTGAAGACTCAGTGCAATCGTGCACACAGTATGCATGGCATGCGCAGTCTGAAGCCATGTTAGTTGTTATGTGAGGGGACACAGGGGGGAGAGAGGCACCTGCTGGGAGGGAGGAGGTCAAACCCTCAGGCACAGGGCTGGAGGGAGAGGGGTGTCTGCACACAGACTCTGAGGCCATGTGATGAAGGCGGTGCTTTGCAAATGCCGGTCCGTGTATTGGGAACTGACTGCACTGACCTCACCTCGAAAGCTCATCAGAATGCAGATTCTCAGTCACGCTTAGGTATTTGGAGTGATGGTGCTTGAGATTCTGTAGTTTTACCCAGTGTCCTCGGAGAATTCTTATGCATGGTCAGAAGAGGGAACTGGCATTTAGAGTCCAAACAGTTGAGCTTTGGGATCAGAACTCTGAGGCTTGTGTCATTTTTTTAGCTCACCATGGGAGCTAAAAGCCTCATTTTTTTTATGTGTGAAATGGAGATAATCTTTAGCTACCTTACAGGGTTGTTTTAAGGCTCACACGAGCCACTGAATGTGAAAGCGCTTTGCAATCGGAAGCACTGCCTCAGTATTTTTTCTTATTACAAGTGGAAAAGACAACCTTGATGGTTTCCAAGGCTTCCCGCCGCTTTTCACTCTGTCCACGAGGGGGCAGCAGGCACTCACACATGAAACCTCGGAGCTGGAGCCGTGTCTCCCGCAGGAGCGAGTGCCAATGACTGCAATACCCTCATCCAATTTCCCCTCAGCAGCCCCTGGGCCATGGAGCCCCCTTACAGGACCAGACCCTCAGGAAACTCGAGGTGGCTTCAGGAAGTTTCTACAGAAACGGATTTAGTATATCTTCTATTATTTGTAGGCTGCAGTTAAAGTGTTTTATCTTCCCTAAGGAAGGATGCTGCAGAAAACTACAGTGACTTTGAGAAAGCCAGGCACTGGAAGTTCATGGTGTAGGTTAACAGGTTAGCTTCTGAATCCAATTCATTCATTCGTTCGTTCATTCATTCGTTCATCAGACTTGAACTGAGCCTATTCTCTGCCGGGCACTAACTAGACCAGGCATGGGGAAGATGAGGGTGAATTCCTGCACTGATCTTGCCTTGAGGATTCTTGGTCCTTAAGGGAGTGGCAGATGTTTCTAGAATACCACCCATGTGTCAGGTGCTGTTCTCAGCTCTTTACAGGTGTCAAGATGTGAGTCCTGTGAATGAGGTATTATTATTCCCTCCACTTGACAGAGGGGAAACTGAGGGCCCAGAGAAATTAAGTCAAGGTCTCAGGTCTAGGGGAAAAAGAGGGCTTTGGACATGGGCAGCCGGGCTGCAGAGCCTTCACACTCCTTGGTTGATGGGGGAAGCAGACATGAGACTGACTCAGGGGTGAGAGCCACACAGCCCTGTGTCTTCACTGCTCGTTCCTGGGAGTGCTCTGATGGGGCTGTGCTGCCAGACCCTGAGCCCGTCTGAAGGCATCCTCTTGCCAACTGTGCCTGGCAGTGGGAAGTGCTGGAGAAGGTGCCCCTAGGAGCAGCCCTCAGCCAAGGACCGGAGAGTGGGAGATTGATTCACTCCAGGTGGAGCAGTGAGGGAGGGCTGCTCTAGAGTGCCTCCTAGTGTTCCCCAGAGGGACTGAGCTCCAGGTGCCCTCAGCAGTAACTGTGGTTGTCCCATCAGTGTGTCTGTGGGATCCCCGTCCAAATAAACCACCCCCCACTGAAAACCGTGGCTCACGCTCTGTTCTGGGAAATAGCCCTGCCTAAGGCCACTGTACCTCCCAGGATTTGTATCCTTTAAGGAACAAAGGGTTAAGTTCTAGTCATAACTGTGGATCCAGCCCAGAACATGCCAGGGATGAATGGAATTAGGGGTTGTGAAGGTTTGATGGGCATTACTTTGCCTTTGTAGGTGGTAGTGAAGGCCTCTCAGAAGAGATGACATTTGGATCCAGATCACCCCTCTTAACTCTTTGTTAAAGGGCCCTCTCCCTCCTGATGTCTTCCTTGCCTTTCAAACTCATGTGCCTGCCTGTCTGAGGTCTCAGAAAGCCGTGAGCCAGCCCCTGGAATCCCAGTGCCTTCTGTACCCTGCTCTTTCATCTCAAAGCATCTTCTTCCTATGTATTGATCAGATATGGTAAACAATCAGTTGCTTCTGCTTGACTTTTCTGGAGCCATCTGAGGCCACCTGTAACCTCCCAGGGCCTCAGTTTCCACATCTGTGAAATGGGGAAGGTGACACTTTGAGTCTCGAATGTGACAGGCTTTGAGAGCGGGTGTGCTTGGCTGCTGGGCTTCCTGGGAGCTGGGTGGCAGGCTTGGCCATGCTCTCCCTGGTGGCCCAGTGCTCTGCCTTGCTCATGAAGGTGGCCCAGCTGCTGCCTGCTTATCTTCTGCCCTGCTACCCACTCCAGGGATCAGGCATCCTTCTCTGATCCTTGTCGGCCCTGATGGCATCCTGGGCTCCTAGAGAAGATGCTGCACTTCTTCCTCGTTTCTCTCAAATGCCCTCAGACACCCAAAAGAAACTGAAGCTGTTTTAAGGGTTCAAACAGCCCTCCCTGACCCCCTCCAGGACACCCCAGTACATTTAGACTTTGTTCTACTGACAGAGCCCTTGTCTCTTCCCCCCTTTGTCATACTGCAAAGCCCTGAGTGACTCCTCTCACCTACCTTTAGGGGACGCCATGACCCCCTCCCAGTTCCTTGCTTTTTAAAGGGATCCCTTCAGGTTCTAATAATGGCAAACATTTATTAAGCTTTTCCCAAGTGCCAGGCACTATTCTAACCATTTTTCAAGTGTCAGACCCAGACTGTAAGTCTTCACAACAATCTTACAAAGGAGGGACTGTTTTTAATTTCCATTTTACAGATGAAGAGACGGAAGTCCAGAATTTCAATCACTTGCCCAAAGTCATAGAGCCTGGAAGTGAAAAGCCAGGCCGTTGCCTGGTTTTAAATTCTGGGTGGAAATGCAATATGCCAGTCTAGATGGTGTGCTTGTGCGTGTGTTATCCTCAGTGGCGCCCGGGGGACAAATGTGCAGACCAGCTGACACTGACAGCAGGCTCCCCCTCTTCTCCACCAGCAACTGTCAGAGGAGGCTAGGTAAGGAGAGCAGCTTGGCCACCTGGGACTGCAGTTGGGAGGCCCAGCCCTGCAGCTGCTGGGTGGAAGCGGGTTGTTCTTCTTCAGCAGGAGTTTTGGCCCCAGGTTGCTTTGCTGCCAAGGCCAGCTTAGTCTCTTTGCAAGTAATTGGTAATTGTGCCATTGCACTTCAGCCTGGACAACAGAGTGAAACCCTATCTCAAAAAAAAAAAAAAGAAGAAAAAGGATTAATAGTAATAATAATGATTGAGTACTTCGTATGTGATATGGTTTGGCTGTGTCCCCACCCAAATGTCACCTTGAATAGTAATAATCTCCACGTGTCGAGGGTGGGGCCAGGTGGAGATAATTGAATCATGGGGGTGTTTCCTCATACTGGGCCCAGGTAACCTCTTTAGCCACACCTGAGAGTAGAAATGTCTTCATTTTGGAAGGCGAGCAAGGGTCCTATCCATGGCTTCCTATATGTGATCACTGCCCAGGGCAAGGTGACCAATAGAACCCTGGGTGAGCCTCCCCCTCTGCCAGTCACTGTGGGACTAGAATTACTTATAATGCTATTATGCAAGATATGATGTATGTAGTACACACACACACAACATGTATATCGTCAATCGTAAAACAATTTTGCCTTTGAATAAATCTGAATTAAGTCCCATCCTCATCCCAAGACCATCTCATCCATCTCTGTGAACTTAGTCTGCTCACCTGCAAAATGATGGCATTAAGAGAACCTACTCCTCCCAGACCTGTTGTGAGGACTAGTGATGTGTAATTAATGGAAGGCCCTTAGAACACAGCCCAGCACATGCTGTATTAGTCTGTTCTCATACAGCTAATAAAGTCATAACTGAGACTGGGTAATTTATAAAGGAAAGAGGTTTAATTGACTCACAGTTCCACATGGTTGGGGAGGCCTCACAATCATGGCAGAAGGCAAAGGGGAAGCAAGACATGTCTTCCATGGCGGCAGGCAAGAGGGGGTGTGCTGGGGGAACTCCCATTTATAAAACCGACAGATATCGTGAGACTTGTTCACTACCATGAGAAGAGTATGGGGAAACTGCCCCCCATGAATCAATTATCTCCCACCTGGCCCTGCCATTGACATGTAGGGATTATTACTATTCAAGGTGAGATTTGGTTGGGGACACAGCTAAACCATATTACATAATAAATACTCAAGAATTATTATTACTATTAATTCATTTCTTTTTTTTTAGATAGAGTTTCATTCTTGTCCAGGCTGAAGTGCAATGGCACAATCAGGCCTCACTACAGCCTCAAACTCCTGGGCTCAAGCAATCCTCCTGCTTCAGTCTCCTGGGTAGCTGGGACTACAGGTGTGTGCCACCAGTATGAAATTAAAGCAAGAGTCCTTTTAAAGCCAGAGATGTGTGCCAAGAAGCACCCAATGCCTCCACAGAACAGACTTCTTCCTTCTCTGTCCTCACCTCCCTGGCCACCCTGGCAGCCCCATCTGTGCATGAGGGCTAGCCTCTCACTGTGGCCTCCATCCCCTCTTGTAAATCGGTGCATCCTGGTGAATTTGCCATGACTTAGAACCCAGTGCTGCCTCCCTTTCACTGCACAGACCTGGTGCAAACCTTCCGAGTGGGTCTCCCAGCACTGGACCCTGCAGCCTCTGAGTCCCACACTTTCATCTCAGACATGCCAGCAGGTAGTCACCTGTCCATGGTGTGGCTGAGCCTGAGCTCTCACCTCCCCACACCCAGCTGGCTCAAGACTGGCAGACATTCAGAGGCAGACAGAGGGGAGGTATGCAGGGGTGCAGAGGACAGATGTCTCTGACCCCACCAACAAATAGTGAAACAGCAGAAAGAAAACATAGATGTACACATGGGCATTAGGACACTTGGTTGCAAGTAACGAAAAACCAACCCACCCTGGGCGAAGCAGTTTACTGGCATACAGAACTGAGAAGTCTGATGTAGTTGTTGTTCTGGGCTGGGGTATTCCCAGAGGTTCAGACAATGCTGTTGAACATGTTTCTCTCTACCTCTCACGTAGGGTTCCCTATCCTGCTAAAGACAAGAGGTACACCCTTAGTTCCAGGCTGACTGTGACTCTCTCAGCATTCCTGCAGCCAAGAGCTCATTACTTTCCTGGTTGCTCTAGAAAAGGTCCCAGGACTGAGACTCCTTGGGCCAAACACCCTGGCTTGAGCCAGCTTAAAACCACTCTCTGTGACCCTGTGCTGAGAGAAGCTGATTATCCGGGCCTGGATCGAGGGGGATGGGACCTGCCCCATCAAAACATCCTGGATGAGGAGAGGGCAAACCCCACTTCCCGCAGGAAAATTCAGGTGCCATTTCCAGAAGCGGAGGGGAGATCCTGGCAGCAAAACAACCGACACCCAGGGCAGTGTTTATGCAGACACTGGACACTGGGTGTCCCCAGCCAACTGCTTTCCTCATAAGACTGCAAGCTTGGACCTGTTCAATATCACACATGAACTTGATAAGAAACCAGGGTGGAGGGTTTCCTCTGAGGATGCAAGGGCTCAGATGGAGATTCTCTGTCTACACTGGCCTGAGTTCTTTCTGAAGCTGGGCAGGACAATCAAGCTCTCAACTTTTCTTCCTTCCCTGTGCCCCCAGCAGCCACCAATGATTGCCCTGCCTCGCAGTCGGGGGAGGCTGTTGAGGAAGACAAGATGCCGATCATTTCTAAGGGACTTTCTCTCTCCAGGTGGTACAGAATGCAGACTCTCCCCTGAGAAAGAGAGAGCAGATGAAGACAGGCCAAGCTGCAGAAGTCAGTGTGGTCTGCCTTTGGGCAGCAGTGGACAGATGGCTTTGGCTCTGTGGTCATTGGTGGGCACAGGGAGTCCAAATTCTTGCGGGGGGAACAGATTCAATCTGATTATACAAACATGAACATCCTCCTGGCTCGAAGCATCTGGTTATTATTCTCATTTCTCCAGCTTGGCTCAGATAAAGTTTTCTCAAAGAAGGATCTGCTCAGTGGCCGCCCCTTACAGCTACAGAAAATCCTCCTCAGTTTTGCCCTGAAGCAGATAGCTGCAGATGCAGTGAACCATCTGCGAAGAGATGGGATTTATATTGACAGACACTTGTTTATCAAGATCAATTAGGGAAAATTACTTTTTGCAATACTCCTCAAACAAAGTTTTGCAGCTAATAATGAGTTTGAGTTGTGCAGTGCGAATGCGGAAAATGTGAGATGAGATGAGAAAGGTGTTTGGTAGATTGCCTCTCAGAAGAGCACTGCATGGCTGGGAAGAGTCATCGTGGTGATCCTCTGGAGTAGAGGGCAGGATGCTCTCTAAATTACTCTGCATAATTAAGGACAGATAAATTTGACATTGGGGGAGGGAGTGATTGGATTGGGCAAACTGACCGCTGTGTGGAGGAGTGGCAGGAGAGAGGGAGAAAACCAGCACTGCAGAGAAGGACCTGGGAATACTCATGTGCCGGGTGGAGAACTTGCAAGGGAGATCTTGGGTGCAGGGCGACATGGATCCTTGGGTGCAGTGTGCCCCATGGCATTGTCCGGGAAAACTGTTAAGAAATCCTCAAATGCTTGGTGGATGAATCTCTTCTTTTTGCTTCTCTGGATCCTCTCTGGACCCTTCTCCATTCTAGACTGGGCCCTAGGAGGCTGTCCTGCATGGACCTCTTTGCCCTCTGGCTTTTTTGAGGGTTTGGCCAATGAGGAGTGCAATGCACTGAATGTGTCCCCCCCAGAATTCATAGGTTGAAATCCTAGCCCTCAATATGAAGGCACTTTGGGGGAGTAATCAGGTCATGAGGGTGGATCCTTCATGAAGGGGGATTAGCACCCTTACAAGAAGAGACACAAGGGGTTGTACTTGCTCTCTGCTCTCCACCACATGGGGATACAACAAGAAGATGGCTGTCTGCAAACCAGGAAGCAGGCCCTTACCAGACACCGGCTCTGCCAGCACCTTGATCTTGGGCTTCCAGCCTCCAGACTGGGAGAAACAAATTTCTGTTATTTATAAGCCACCTAGTCTATGGTATTCTTCTGTAGCAGCCCGAACTACTGAAGATAAGGGCTTTACTTGGCTTTGGCCAACAAGGAGCTTTCACTGAAACCTGGGGAGGGAGAAGAGTGACGCTGGGGGAGAAGAGTGAGGCTGGGGATACTGGTTCCTCTACTCCCCAACTGCTGTATTGCCTTGGGCTGGTTGGGTCTCTCAACAGAAGACCTCAGCCATGATGGAGCGGCCTTTCTTCACAGCCTTCTCTCTCTCCTGGTTCCTGAAGCTGCTCCTTCCTTGGTCCCCACTGGCACTAGCTCCAGGGAGCCACACAATCCCTTGGGGTTTCTATAAGCCTTGCCCACACCTTGACAATATTTCCCTCCATTGAACACTCCCCAGATAATCCTGGTTTGAGTGTGCTGGCTGTTTCCTGCCAGGACTCTGACAGACCTACTTGGTGTGAGTGCCTTACTCATGGAAGCTGGTCTCGGGCGTGGGGTTCTGGGTCCTGGATGAGGGGCTGAGCAGCAAGTTCACACCAGGGAAGAGCTGTCCTGTAGGTTAAAGCAAACAGATTCGGGGGCTCTCCAGGAATATCCCAGCAGCCTGGCTGCCTCTTGAAGCCATTGCCATTTGCAACTCCAAACTTTGAGCCTCAAAATATCAGAGCAGCCCCAGGAGCTCACTCAGGCTGGGACTCCTTGGGCCATTGTGGAGAGGTCCTTCATTGGCTGAGACCAGGAACAACTAGGATCTCAAGACACAGAAGGTAGGGGAATGAGAACCGCTGATGTGACCATTTCACTGATGTGGAAACTGAGGTTATAAGAGGTTCAAGGACACATGTCAAGTGGACAGCAGCATTGAGAGAGCCATAGAAACATGAAAACAGGCCTTAATCTAAGATCTGATGCTGAGCGGGTGTTTACAGACCATGTCCAGGCAAGCCAGCCAGGAGGGTTCTGGGGTGCTGAGATTGAAAAAACGTCTCTCTGTTTTTCTGATTATAAAAGTAATTCAGATTTATTACAAAATATTTTAAAAATATGGCATAAAGTAAAAATCACTCAGGATCTTACCACTTAGACATAACTCAGAGTTACCATATTTCCTTCCATGTTTTTTTCTTTAATATAGCTGGAATCATTCCCTTCTTTTAGCTTTGTTTTATACTTCTTTTTCTTAGCATTATTAGTAAATATTTTTTGTAAACCTGATTTTTAGAACTTCTTATTTTTTTAATCACATAGATTGCCATAATTGGTTTATATACCCAACTCATAATCATTCCCATAAGAATGGCATTTACTTTTTTCTTTTTGTCTCTGATTTTTAACTTTTTGCTATAATAGTTAACAATACCTATTTATATATGCATATAACGAATGTATACAAACCCTATACTTACATGTTTGTGTTCATGTACGATTATCTCCTTCATTTAGAGTCCTGAAAGTGGAATTATAGCATGAGAGAAAAGATGAGCATTTTTCACAGTCCTAATAAATATTGATAACTTACTTTCTAGGACATTTGTACAGCAAGCCCTCAAATATGGTTATTTTGTTCAACATTGTTTTGTTGTAATGCTGATGAAAAAAAATCCATTCCCGGTTGGGGCTGCTGTGTGTGTATGGAGTTTGCACGTTCCCTGGTGTCTGCGCAGGTTTTCTTTGGGTATCCCAGTCTCATCCCACATCCCAAGGATATGCTGTAGGTGAATGGGCGTCCTCAGGTGTCCCAGTGTGAGTCTCTGTGGGTGTGTGAGTGAATGTGCCCTGAGGTAGGATGGTGTCCTGGCCAGGGTGGGTTCCCGCCTTATGCTCTGAGCTGCGGGGAACAGGCTCTGGCCACCCACGACCCTGACCTGGAATAGGCAAGTTAAAAAAATGAATAAATGAATGAACACAAATTATTGTAAAGTAATAATTCATAAAGTTCACAATAATCATACACACAACAATTAACTATTTGGTACAAAAACATTCAGTAAACCACTGTATTTGTGATTCTTGGTGTTTGAACTGAGTGGTGATGGGAGGTGCTTCTGACAATGTTTGGTTTGCATATATTTATTCCTTGATTTAACTCATGGATACACCAAAAGTTGAGTAAATAATTTATTTGTTTCTATTAATATCTCTTCGATGTATGTGTATCTTACATTTATTTCAGTGTTTACTATTAGAATGTTTGGGGTTTTTTTATTTATTTATTTATTTATTTATTTTTATTTTATTTTTTTAATCTAGGGTCTTTCTTTAGAAGCTGGTAATGTCTTTGTGACCAGAATTATGCCATAGGAACTTAACTCTTGTTTGTATCAATTAGTTCATGGTCAAATTGGTTTTGTTACATGTTGTTTTGCTGAAAGTCTCAGTTTCAGATATCCAATCGATGACGTTAAGTGAGCACTTACTGTGTTAACACCATTTCTCCTGCCAGTCCCCTAGGACAGTGTGTGGAGTTTGGTAGGGCCTTGCTTCCAGGCACTGATGCACTCATGATCCCAGCCCCTTCCCCAGGCCTCATCTTGCCTCCAGGTTTCACTTCCATTGGTCTTAAAGGTGAGCCCCATGCCGGTTAGTGAGCTCACGTTGTGTGTGAGGGTTCCAAGAGTAATGTGTGCCTATTTTCTACTTTCCAGGTGTTTCTCCCTTCTGGAGCCAATTCCACCACTCCCTGGAAAGTGATGTGATGACCTTGGGCTTGTGTCCAAAGAGCACAGGAGAGTTTTGGCAGCTTGACGGTGTGTTGGTGCCAACCCACTTAAAGCGAAAACACTGTAAGTTGAGTTCATGTGGATGAACACAGATCTGTCTCACATAAATTCAGAGGGCACCACAGCTTCCTCCCAGAGACTTCCTGGGCAGCCACATCCCTTTGAAGGGGGAAATGAGCAGGATGTGATCTAGAAAGGATTATGTATGGGATGTTGATGGAAGCTGTATTAGTCTGTTTCACACTGCTGATAAAGACATACCCAAGACTGGGAAGAAAAAGAGGTTCTGTTGGACTTACAGTTCCACATGGCTGGGGAGGCCTCAGAGTCATGGTGGGAGGTGAAGGGCATTTCTTACATGGTGGTGGCAAGAGAAAATGAGGAAAATGCAAAAACGGAAACCCCTGATAAAACCGTCAGCTCTCATGAAACTTATTCACTACCACGAGAACTGTATGAGGGGAAACCACCCTCATGATTCAAATTATCTCCCACCAGTTGCCTCCCACAACATTTGGGAATTATGGGAGTGCAATTCAAGATAAGATTTGGGTGGGGACATACAGCCAAACCATATCAGAAGGGTAAGCACTTTCTAGGTATAGAGACCTGGAGACACTGACCTGTAGAGACCATTAGTACAAAGTCAATAGTAGTAAAGTAAGCGAAAACTTAGCCTCTCTGAGTCTTACCTTCCTCCTCTGTGTGGGTTAATGTTGGAAAAGTTTTCTCGGGCATTTTCCGTTGAGCACACATTTACGCATGTACACAGTGTGCACACACATATGCACACATACACAAATCTATCCAAAATTTATGTTCTATTGCATTATGCACTTACTGGATGGTGTATAAATCCCAATTCCTACCCATTTTAATTTCATGTTCCTGCTACTTATCCTGATGCTGGAAATGCATTTAGTGGATTATTAGTAGTAGCTATGGAAACTCTGAACAAGGCCCTCTCCCGGTCACTACCCTGGAGACTCATCACTTCCTGTGACTGGGTATAGCTCATTTAAATACTAACTAAAAATGCAATTAATAAAGTGGATCTTCAGGGCTTGTGTTTGGGCTTATCCAGTGTTTATGCAGTCACCTTGCATTGCTCTTCTCCCTGAGTGTGGGCAATTTAGAGTTGCTGGATGTGACCATCTTATAGATGTGGAAACTGAGGCTGAGAGAGGGGCCATGTCTAGCCCCAAAGCATCCACTTGGTGAGTGATAAAACCAGGACAACAATGCATATCTTCAGATTCCCGGCTGGTGCTTTACTTATTTTACTCATGATTTTAAAGAGGTAAACTCCCTTAGAAAATGTGTCTTAATTGAATCTTCTTCTTCTTCTTTTTTGTTTTTTTGAGATGGGAGTCCCACTCTGTCACTCCCAGGTTGAAGTGCAGTGGTGCCATTTCAGCTCACTGCAACCACCGCCTCCCAGGCTCAAGTGATCCTCCCACCTCAGCCTCTTGTGTAGCTGGGACCACAGGTGTGTGCCACCACACTGAGATAATTTTTTGTATTTTTGGTAGAGATGGGGTTTCATCATGTTGCCCATGCTGATCACAAACTCCTGAGCTCAGGTGATCCATCCATTTCAGTCTCTGAAAGTGCTGGGATTACGGGCCTGAGCCACTGTGCCTGGCTATGCAAATCTTCTCAATTAATAAACAGATGGAAGTAGTCAGAGGGTGTAGGTGTGGCCCAGATTCTCATCCACTACAAATTTCTGAAGCAATTTTGTGGACTTTTATAGTTCTGCTTAGAAACCACTGGGGTCCACCAAGCCTGCCCCCTTCCTTCACTTATTTTTTCATTCATTTATTCACTCAACAAACTTATGATAAGTACTCATTACATCTTAGGTTTCAGGCTCAGCTTAAGTGAGCTACCTGGGGATCCTTCCAATTAATTCCCTGTCCTTTCCTTTTTTCCTTTCTTAAATTACTCAGTTTTCCCTGTTGATTTCCATCAAGAAATCCTAATAGGTACAAAGAGTTTATAATATCTAGTGGGTGAAGCTCCTTTGAAAGATTTTAGGTGGGGAAAGATTTGAGTGTTATATAGACTATGCTGGTGTCTTAGAAAGAACAACTGAGTTTCCATATGAGAAGGAGGAGATAGGAGTACAGCAGGTTGGTTAGGTAGTATTGAAGTAAAGGAAAGAAATACTAAAAGTCTAAGCTAGGTCAGTGATTAAACCAAAGGCAGGAAGGTGTAGTGATTAATAGCTTGGACTCTAACCACAGTTCAGGGTTCAAATCCCATCCCTGCTGCTTACCTGGTGTGTAAATATGGGCAGTTTATTTAACCTCTCCAACTGTTTCATCCTCTGTAAGATAGACCGGATAATAGCATCTCTGCTCGTGAGGGATTCATTGAAATAACTAAAATGGAGGTGAGGCACAATGCCTCATTCATAAGAAGCGTTCAGTAAATACTACTGGCTATTGATGGTGATAATAGTGATGATGATGATGGTGACAGTGATGATGGTTATGATAATGATGGTGGTGGTGACAGTGATGATATTTATGATGGTGATGATGATAATGGTGGTGATGAAGACAGTGTGACATTGATGATGGGGGAGATGATGATGATGATACTGGATGATGATGGTGATGATGATAATGATTATAACGATAGTGATGATGATGATGGTGGTGATGACCGTTATGACACTGATGATGGTGATGATGACGACAGTGAAAGTAAGCATGGTGATTGTGATGGTAATGATAAGGATGGTTATAGCTATGAAGGATGGAGGTGATAAATGAGATTTGAGGAGAAAGACAAGGACGACTCCTGAAGCTCTCAGTTAGGTTAGGGAGGGAGCCCTTTTTAGAAAAAAAAACATACAAAATGTGTTCATATGGTCCTATGCTTTTTAGAATTTGAAAAGTTAATCCCAATCAGTTAAGGTTGCCTTCTCTTTTCACTCTGGCTTTTTTTTTTTTTTTTTCCTGTAGACTATCTCTTGTATTGATCAGTGCTGGGACAGCTTCAGGAAGGACCCACACAAACTTCATTAGCTTTGTGTTTAATCTATTTCTTCACAATTTTCAGAATATCTGAATTATATTTACTTTATGTTTTATTATATTGTCTTACAGTTATACATGGGAACCAACATCATTTGGTTGGTATCATGTCTTATGCTTATACATGATACCAGCATTACTTTTATAAACAGAAAGTAAGCTACAGAATTAAATACGATGAAATCAAACCAAATTATTCTATTTAGTTAGATACCTGCCACCACTTTCAGTTTTTGCTAAAAAGGGAGCTTAAGATATTAGAAAGGTGATAAAGACATAGTGGCAACAAAGAGACTTTTTTTTTCTTGAGACAGGGTCTTGCCCTGTCACCCATGCTGGAGTGCAGTGGCACAGTCTCAGCTCCCTGTAGCCTCAACTTCCCAGGCTCAAGTGATCCTCCCACCTCAGTCTCCTGAGTAGCTGGCACCACAGGTGCATGCTACCATGCCCAGCTAATTTTTGGATTTTTCATAGAGATGTGGTCTCACTATCTTGCCCAGGCTGGTCTCGAACTTCTGGGCTCAAGCGATCCACCCACCTTTGCTGGGATAACAGGCGTGAGCCAACATTTCTAGCTCAAAGTGAGACTTTCTCCTTGGAGAAGTAACCTGCTAGATTTGGAGAGAAGTGATAACAGAATATGGGAAAATTTTCACTGTGTGAGACAATGTTACTTAATGCTAGATTTGTGGAACACTTAAACCCACGTCCTGGATGGCCAGTAATACTCACCCTACACCATGGACAGTCCTGCTTCAAAGACAGGCTGTCATATCACACACCACATGACTACAAGACCTGTGGAAATAGACATCAACAGGTGGACACAGGTAAAAATTAGCTCATAACTAATCAGCTTGGCCTCTCAGCCTGGCTTCTGTAGGCAGGCAGAGGAGTAGGCATCATTAAACAAGGCTTCTATTTAGAGAAGGCATCTGAGCAGCTGAGTTTGGGATGGGCCAGGCACTGCAGAAGGATTGCTTAAATCTCCAAAGCCGACTTGTGGGTGACATCACTGGAGCCAGGGGGCCAATAGCCCAGCTCAGAGATTACCCTGAAGAAATTAAAGGGACAAGAAATGTTCCCCACCTCTAGCTGCTTCCACAGAGGACCCTCCTCCCCATGAAGGAGGCGAAGCCGGTAAATTTGTCCCCTTGAAAAGAAGTGAAAATGAGAAACATTTTTGGCATTATTTTGAGGAGTTGTTATTTTTTTGCCATTATTTCAATGAGTGTACTTTTCCCCAGTCCCTGACCCATTCAATAGCAGTTTGGCCAAATGACTTCCAGGAAGGCTAATAAGCACTAGCATTATTATGGATACCAAAATTAATCTTTGCAAAATATTTGCATCCTTTTACAATTCTCTTTCTAGGCTGTGACATTAGCAGTGATGCTTAAAATATTGGCAAGATATTTTTTTCAAGCTTTAATTTTAGAACATTTCAAATGTATTCAAGAGTAGAGAGAAGAATAAATATAACAAGGCCCCTTGGTACTCAGACCCCAGTTCAACGATGATTAACTGAGGTTGTTTTATCTGTCAGCACCTCCCTCTTCTGGCATCCCCATTAGGTTATTTTGAAGGAAATCCTATAATTATGTCATTTCATCCACAAATACTTCAGAATGTATTAGGTTGGACCTTATGTTGTTTCTGGTAGATAAATATATTTATTTAAAGTTGGTTTATTTGGGCGAGGATTCAAATGTGGTCCACCCATTTTGGCAGCATCTTCGTCTTGCTTTCTCCTCCTTTCACATGTCTCCATCTTTCTTCGCGTGTCCCTTATGTTTAAAGTTATCCCAAAAGGGGGCATTTGAGAAGGAAGCACAATAACCACTGCCTTATCTGCAGGGACTATGTTCCAAGATGCCCCGTGGACACCTGAAGCCACAGATAGTACCAAATCCTATGTATACTATGTTTTTGTTTTTCTCCTATGCAATCACTTTTTTTTTTTTTTTTTTTAGGCAGAGTCTCCCTCTGTCACCCAGGCTGGAGTTCAGGTGTGATCTTGGCTCACTGCAACCTCCACCTCCCGAGTTCAAGCAGTTGTCCAGCCTCAGCCTCCTGAGTAGCTGGGATTACAGGCTTGTGCCACCACACACGACTAATTTTTGTATTTTTAGTAAAGACGGGGTTTCACTATGTTGGCCAGGCTGCTTTCGAACTCCTGGCCTCAAGTGATCCACCTGCCTCAGCCTCCCAAAGTGCTGGGATTACAGGCATAAGCCACTGTGCCCGGCTCCTGTGCAATCACATTGTATAATAGGGTAGGTGGCACAGGCAGTGTGCATGCACTGGACAAAGGGAAGATTCAAGTCCCAGGTGGGATGGAGGGGACGGTGTGCTTTTTCATTATGCTACTCACAACAGTGGTGTGCAGTTTAAAATTCATGAATTGTTTATTTCTGGAATTTTCCACTTGAACTTTTCAAACTGTGGTTGACCTAGGGTAACTGAAACTATGGAAAGTAAAACCGCAGATAAGGGGGATTACTGCAAATGTCTTTAGAGTCCCCAGGCTCTTCTGGGTCGTCTGCTCTGTGAGGTTCCAATTTCCCTCCTATAGGCACTCATAGACTGTGTATTGGCTACCTCCTTAGGAGTTTTCATTCTCAACAAACTGATTCCCTGAAAAAAGAGGTTCCAGAGATGAGAGGTGGTAGATTGGAAGATGCAAGGGCTCCTTTGTGTTTCTGGGCCCAATGGAGCTGACATTTCTAACAACACTTTGGCTGAAGGCGGGAGAAGATGTAGGTCTGACCCTCAGCCTTGCCATTGCTCTGTGACCCTGGCCAAGTCACTCAACCTCTCTGGGCTCCAGTGTATTCAAATGCCACAAGACAGAATGTTTGTTCGTTTGTTATTCCCTTTCTTACCCACCATTGAATCAAGTCTGCCTTATAACAAAATGCCTAGCAAACTGGCTCATATTTGCTGAGCAAGGGGATCGGGTATTCTCAGGAACCCCTTGTGCTCCAAAGCCCTGCTGTTCTCCCATGCCCAGACTCATGCCCAGTTCCGCCCATGTGAACACGTCTCACCTCCATCTCATGGTTGGGGGTCATTTCTCATTCCTGACTTAGTTTGGCTGATTGAGAAGAGAACGACTGCAGACTCCAGTTGAAGGAGAAGAGGCAGGGATGCAGGATGTCGCTTCCCCCATGTCCTTGACTAAATGTCCCCTTTCTGGGTGATAGCCTGGGTCCCAGGGCTCAGCTCTATTTTGGTTGCCATTTGGCAGGTGTCACCTTGCTGAAACCTGGGCCCTCAGGGACAAGAGGCCAAAATGTGCTACAAGAATGGTAATTTGAGGAAACTTGGCCCCCTGCCCCTGGGGCTTCAGTGTTCTTTAGGACAAGTTGAGTGATGATATCATGGACTTAATTACTTTCTGGACTAGTAGGGGCCTTGTCTCTGAGCTCTAGCCCCTGTGTGAGGCCCCAGGGAGCCTAATTTAGGAGAAGCAGTCGGTGGGGATGGCAGCTGTTGAGAGGGCTTGGCTAGAGAATTTAAGAAAAAGGTGCTTTGCTACACCTTGCTCTAGAGGCAGCTTTTCCTTCCTGAGGTCTCCCAGGAAAAAGGTTCAGTTCCTGGAGATAAAAGGGCCCACGGGGAACGTCTTGGCCAGTGACTACCCTTCTCAGTACCCCTCCAAGGTGGTCATCCTGCTGTGCTTGATTACTTCCAGTGACGGGGAGCTCAGTCTCTCTGGAGGCAACCCATTTTATCATCAGACAGCCCTAACTGCTGGTCAGTACTGAGTTGACTTTTACATATCCCAAATCTGCCTTGATGTCACTGGCATTGCACTGGCTTCACCCTGTGGAGCCACACAGAACAAGTTTGAATTCTTCTTCCTTGTGTCAGCCCTTCAGATATTTGAAAGCAGCTCTCATGTCCTCCTGAGCTTCTTCTCTATGCTAAACATAACTCAGCCATTGCTAAAAGGGCCTGGCTTCAGTCTACATCACTGTTCTCATCAGATGGTACCCGTTTTTCACTGTCCTTCAAGTGTGGAGCTCTGGAGGCTCAGAATCGGAGCAAGGGAAAGGAGGGCACTCACTTTATCCTGACCCCCACACACCTGTGATCACAGCTCTGCTTGGCAGACACCCCTCACTCTCTACATGCAACAGAACTCCCCCACGTCTTCCTCACACATGCTGCTAGTACTCTGTGCTACTCGCTCTGGGATTAGGGCAGCTGCATTTCAGGGCCCAAGCACAGAGCTTTCCGCCATCTGTTCCCATTAAAGTTTTGCCTTGTTAGATCCATGCTATATTGTTCCAGGATGCCTGGATATTTTTGGGTCCTAGTTCTCTCATTCAACATTTGGCAGCCCTTCTCATCACAGTGCCTCCCACACCATAATGAGCATACTTCACCCCCAAGCCATTGATAAACACGCCATACTGGCTGGCACATGCATCCCTCTCAGGCTTGTGTGAAGCTGTTATTCAGCACCATTTTGGGGGTGATCATTCAGCACATTACAGGTTGTACAGCCATATAGATCCCATTTCTTCAGCCACTCATAAGAGTGTTTGGGGAAGCCTGGTTGTGGTCCAGATTTTCTGTGTCTACACACAACTCCTGACTGAGGTGTCCTGTCTTAGGCAATGAGGCAATGAGCTGAGCCACCTATGCCCTGTACACAGCTAGCCCATGCTACTTCCTGGTGATCTCTGCTGTTTGGAAGGTTAACAATCTCCAGGCTGCCCTGGAAGCCAGAAGGGAGGCAAACTATGAGGCAGTGGCATTCAGTGGGGCAGCTGCTTGTGTGGGGTCCTTGGGGCTGATTAGCAGGTGCTGGAGACTCTGGGCTCCTGGCTGAGGTCACAAGAAAGGGCTGAATTCTGGGTGACAGGTGCAAGAAAAGGGGAGCCTCCAGCCTCATGCAGGTCAGCTACCCTGTGGAACCTTTTCCAGAGGCTGGACTCAGTGGGTTCATAACTAGAGGGACAATAGGTCTCACATTTCTCTGTTTTATTTTCCTTCCTTCTTTCCTCCTTTCTCTGCCTTCCTTCCTTTCCCCTTCTTCCTCTGAAAAGTTTTTTCTTCTCCGGAGTATTGTCTCTGTATTCAACATTGCCCTGTGTATTAGTCCGTTCTCACGCTGCTGATAAAGACATACTCAAGACTGGGTAATTTATAAAGAATAAGAGGTTTAATGGACTCACACAGTTCCACCTGGCTGAGAAGGCCTCACAATCATGGTGGAAGGCAAAAGTATCTTACATGGTGGCAGGTAAGAGAGATTGAGAGCCAAGCGAAAGGGGAAACCCTTTATAAAACCATCGGATCTCATGAGACTCATTCACTATTACAAGAACAGTGTGGGGGAAATTGCCCCCATGATTCGAATATCTTCCACTTAGTCCCTCCCACTACATGTGGGAATTATGGGAGCTATAATTCGAGATGGGATTTGGATGGGAACACAGCTAAACTGTATTACTCTGGGTGGTGGGTGCAGAGATGACTGAGACACTGACTGTCCTCCAGGTCACAGACCAGCGAGTGAGACACATGGCAATCATCAGCCTCCATGCCTGTGGTAAGAAGCGGGCTAGAAGGGCACACAGGGCATTATGGGAGCAGGGAGTTGCTGGGTTGTCCCAAGACCTGCTGCTCTTCCCTATGGCCTTCAAAAATCATTGAGCTGTCCCTGGAATGACCACACTCTGGTATCCAAATGACAGCTTCCCAGACTGATCTTTATACCTGAAGGAGAGTAACACTCCTCTGTCGGGCCCTGGGCTTGCTCTTTGGTTTAGAAAATGTGTTCCCTTTAAGAGATGACTTTAAAGTCAGCCAAGGTCATTTTGGAATTCAAGATGCTGTTGAATTTGGAAATGATGCTTGACAGGCACCAAGTGACCATAGCTCAGTGTAATATGTAGATTTCACCAGGGCCATCTGAGAGCTGGGAGCTCTCAGTACCTTCTGGAGAGGCTCTAGACTCTAACATCAGATAGTCTGGGGTTTGTACAGTGGTCCTTCCTGTCACTGGCTGTGTGGCCTTGAACTTCTTAGCCTCTCGGGGCCTTAGTTTTTCACATCTGTGAAATATGAGTAGTATTTTGCAGCATCATGGTGAGGATTAATGGAATGAATGCAGTACCTGGTACACAGTAGACTATTGAATTGTTACTTCACTGCTCTGCCGCTAATAGTACTATGAGCTCTTTTGAAAAAGCTGTGACTCTTTTAAAAAGGAAAAAAATGCTGGAGAATGTGAATAACTTAGGTTCCATATGGTGCTTGAATTATGCTTTCAAAATGATTCCTAATTTGTGTTTCTCAATCAGGTGACATTTTGTAAGTTTGCTTTTCTTTGCTGTTAGGTTCTGTTAGGAAGTCTTTATAAAAAACTATAGCTGCATTTCAAAAGCAAAAGCCTCCAGATCTTGCCTTTGTTTGGGACAGCTAGGGCCCACAGACCAGGGGTCCAGCAGTGTGTCCTGACGAACAGCAACAGGTGGACGAAGGCCTGTCTTGCTCTGTGCAGTGAGGTGTGGTGTGAAGCAGAGAGCTCCCAGGGTGCCGAACTGAAAGCGCTTGTGAGTAGCTAGCGCCAGAGAAGGGAACAGTGCCGTGCAGCGACATGCAGGATGCACACATTGCTTTGCCACTCACTTCTGGGCTGTTGGCTGGGGTTCAGGCTTGAGGAGGCTCAGGGTGAGGAAGTTTCCTCCTGCACCTTTGACCTTCACCTCCCATTCCCCATTTTCAAGGCCAAGACCTGAGTTCCATGTTCTGCATCCTAGCCACTGTCCCCACCTCTCCTCTGGTAGGACTCAAGCCAGCCTTTGATGCCAGCTCATCATAGGTCAACCTGATCCTTGTCTGATGATCATTTCTCTCCTGGATTGGTCTTCTTTACTCCCCTTCGTGAATCCCAACATTGTGCCATTTCATTAGGATTTCCCAACTCTGAATTCCTGTGATATGGCCAGCTCATGCCATTCCACACCAAGTTAAGTCAGCAGATTTTATACTATTTATAGAATGACATGGAAAGTCAGACCTGGCACCATGTGTACTGGCCTGGCGGCCACAGTAAACTCTCTTTTCTCTTTCTTCTTTATTCCCTAAAATCTTAAAGATAACTATTTTCACAAGCAATATGTTCAAATGTATTCTCGCTGGAAAGGATTTTAAAAATAGAGAAATATGACTGGGTGCGGTGGCTCATGCCTGTAATACTAGCACTTTGGGAAGCTGGTATAGGAGGAGCGCTTGAGCCCAGGAGTTTGAGACCAGCCTGGGCAACATCGGGAGACCCCATCTCAACAAAAAATACAAAAATTATCTGGGTGTGGTGGGGTGCACCTGTGGAACCAGCTATTTGGGAGGCTGAGGTGGGGGGAATTGCTTGGGACCAGGAAGTCAAGACTGCAGTGAGCTGTGATTACACCACTGCACTCCAGCCTGGGTGACAGAGTGAGTCCCTGTCTTTAAATAAATAAATAGAGAATTACAGGAACAATACATAAAGTAAAATATGTAGGTTCCATTTCAATCAATTCTGAGTATTAACAGTTTTATTTAAGTCTTTTTTCTATGTATTTATATATACTTTGTATTATTTGTGTAAATACAAGTGCAACTATATGTGTGTGTGTACACTAAAGAGTTTAACCTTGCCTACAAGAAGGTCTGGCTTTGCCCTTGACTCCTGGGAGGTGATCTTTGTTTGCCTAGGGCCCCAAGCTTGCCAGATAATAACATGTGATTTTAGGTGGGGCTGACCACACCAGAAAGATGAACAGTGCAATTGAGGGTGGGGGCTTTGGATCATGCAGTATCAGTTGACCTGGAGACTAGATCAGTCATGTGGGCAATCAATCCACCAATCAATCAATTACACCTATGTAATGAAACCTCAATAAATACTCTGAACACAAGGCTCTGGCGATCTTCCCTGTTAGGCAATGCTCTGTGTATATTGTCACATATGGGTGCCAGGAGAGTAACATGTCCATGACTCCCTGGGAAGAGGACAATGACAGCCCAGTCTCTGGCACTTCTCCTACACTCTGTCCTATCAGCTTATTCTCTAGGTTGATTTTAATCTGTATCCTTTTGCTGTACTATAAACTGCACTGTGAGTATAATCACTTTTAGTGAATTTTTTAAAAAAATAAAATTATTGAAGCTGAGGGTTTTGGGACTCCGTCTGAATATACAATTGGCATGAGAAATTAAGGTGGTCCAGGGGACAGTGCCCTCTAGCTTTATAGTTGGCCTAAACTCATTGTAGTGTGTACTTGTGCATATTTAAATTACATAATAGTGCATTCATTCATGGTCCTGGGATTTGAATTTCATCTTGCATATGGTTAGACACCTTCTTTATGTCTGTTGTGCCTCAAGTTTTCTCACATGCAAAAAGGGTTTAGTAACAGCAGCTTCAACTATAGGATTGTTATAAGGAGTAAAGGAACAAATGCTTGTAAAGCTCTTAGGGTGGTGCCTGTTATGCACTTAGGGTTACAAAACAGATGATAATGATTTTCATAGCTGACCATGGAGATCTACATTATTGCTTTTAATAACTGAATGGATATCATTTCTATTAGTTACCTCTGGGTTTCCCACAAAGAAAGCAGTAATTAGGGAACTAAAATGTGTTGTTGGAAAACGACTCTTGTTGCACCATGAGGTTGAGTAAATTAGTCAGCTCGTCTAGAACAAGTGTTTATCTAGCACCAATTATTTATCTAGAAAACAATAAGTTGGCCCACACTGTGTGCAGAGGCCCAGTGCTGATAACTGTGGGCCTATAAAAACAGGTATCTTGGGAGAAGCAGAAAGGGAAAGTAATAACATCCTCTGGACATCTAATAAGTGGCCATTGCTGTTCATTTGTTATTTTATTTAATCCTCACACCAACACTGGAGAAACATAGTATGAGCTCATTTTCCAGAAGATGAAAACAGAATCTCAGGTTAAGAAACTTGCTTAAGTTGACAAGGCCAGGATATGCTGAAGGTAGAATTTAAGCCTAGATATGTCTCATTTCAAAGCCTGTTCATTTTGAACAGCATTTCACTCCTGGGGAAGACACAGAACTTGCCCTAAAATAACCCATTTTCCCTTCATAGGAGGGGTGGTAGAGGTGGAAAGATGCAGTTAAAGAAAGCTCAGACTCTGACAAGCACTTCTCCATTTGCAAAGTTTGTCACTCAATGAGCCATTGGAATTTTCAGAACGACTCTTACATAAGCAGATATTATAGTTTGCAGGTGAGAAAACTGAGGCTCAAAGAAGCTAAGCATCTAGCCCAGGGTAAATATCTAATAAGGGGCAGAGCTGGTAGTTGAGTCTGCATTGCTGCATGAGTGGGTGTAATAACATTGTGAGTGACTTTCTCTATGAAGAGGAGAGTCCCAGGAAAGGAGAGAACTGGAGCTCTTGCCTCACTCCTGACACCTCCCCTACCAAACCCTGGAAGGTTGTTTGCAGATTCTTTGACTTTCAGCTCTTTCTCTTGTGACCTAGCTGCTGAAATCATTGAGACACTGCAAACATATTCCTTTGGTCTTTTGATAATGGCTCATTCCAAAATTGAACATAATTAAAAACAAAGCCTTAATTAGTTTCCTTTGCATCATTATCTGCAACCAAATAAATGGCTGTCTCTGGAGGATTTCTTTATTTCTTTTCCAGGCATGAATCATCCTCGGATCTATGCCTCCTCCAAGATACAGTAGAAAATGAATGGGAATTTAATGTCAGCCAAGCATAGTAGGAAAAATCCAAGTTGAATGTGGGGACGGCCACAGGGCAGTCAACAATGACTTCGAATGCTTTGCTTCATTCCCTAAGTGTGGGCTTCAAAACAGTAGCTGTGCTCTAAGCCAGCAGAATAGGGTCGTGAGTGAAACTGGCACTTACTCTTTCCTATAAACTTCCATTTATGAGACATCTGATGGATTTACCTTCCCAGTGGTGAGAGCCTCTCGGGCAGGCTGGGGCACAATTACTGCAAGATAACAACCCTTCCTAATCTGGAACAGCTGCTGCTGGCATAAAGGTTTCCTAATCCCTTCTGGAATCTGGGCTCTGGTTTTACTCTTTGGAACCGCAGTTAAACCTGGGCAAATATTGCAACCACCCTCTCAGGTTCTTGTTTTGAAGACCACAGGACTGCTGGGATTTTGGAGCTTATTAAGGAAACATCTGCTCTGAGAAGCCTCCACTTAGTGGGAAGCAATAGCAATGAATTTGCCCAATTCATCTAAGCTACCTGTAATTGGGCACCTATTATGTCCCAGTCCAAGTACTAGGAACTGGGGAAACAGTCATGGACAACACAGACATGAACCCTCACACCCTTAAGAGAGCTTGATTACAGGGCCTCGGTGGATTGACAATTTAATTATAAGGTTTTTTGGTAGCTGTAGTCTCAGTTTACAGATGGCAAGCATGTGGAGGAGGCATGGATTGGTTATTCCCATCTTCCAGATGAGGGAAACTGAGTCTGGGGGAAGGCAAAAGAGGGAAGGTTTGTGATTTAACAATCACACACCAGTACTGGAACCAGGTCTTCAAGGTCACAACTTTATTTTAAATGCTTGAACTTCAAAACCAGTAAACTGGTTACTAGGGAAACTTTAGGGAAGTTACCTAATGTTTCAGAGCCCAAGATTCCCCTCCTATAAGGTGAGGATAAGGTAATCTACTTCACAGAGTTGTTCAGATGGTTGACTTAGATGACGTAGATGGGTATTAGTAGATAGATGGCTACCTGTAGATACAGATAGATACAATAGATAGTAATATGCTTAAGCACTGGACATACTGCCAAGAACATAAGAATACTCACCACTACAATAACATTGGCAGATATTTATTGAGTGCTTACCCTGTTCCAGATAATTTCTATTATCATCCCTGTTTTATAGTTTAGAAATTCTAAGCATAGGGAAGTGAGATGACTTGTCTGAAGTTACACACTTCATTGAAAAGGTCATAAAGCAAGTATTCAAAACTTATAATTCAGGTATGTATTATCTATAACTCCATCATATATATCCCTCTTTTATTTCACCAGTGGAAAGAAAAGGCAATTAATTTTGAAGCACCAGAGGAAAGGATAAAACCTGTCCTCAGGTAATTTATAATATTGCATAGCCTTTCCAGATATTGAGCTCTATTTAGCCTCCTGAAGGATGATGGGGGCCTTGGTTTTTTCACCTAATTCATGGTCATTGGGATAAGCCTTTCAGAGTTGTTGTGAATGGCCAAGAAGAGTATTAGAAACCTGGAAGTGCTGTCCACAACCAGAATTGCTTGTTCTCATGTGTTGAACTCTGAGGGCCATGGCATTTTGAGCTTGAAGTTTGTAAGGATGCCATTTGACACAGAGAAAGAGAAATCAGTCTGCTGAATCTGCAGCCCCAAAGATGATATTTTACTGGGGGAAAAGAACACTGCTGACTATCCCAGATATTTGGTGTAAACTATTTAAATTAAATGTCTGGTTTATTGATACTCACTGTTGAAGCTGAAGCGCTGACTTTAATCTCATTTTTTAAAGACCTGTTCGGAGCCGTTTTCTGTTTCTCATTTTGCCTTTAATAACCTGTCTTTTGTCTTAAAATAATGGTCAGTGTCACTGCATTGAGATATAAAATTCATAGCGGGGAAAAGCAACAGAAAATGGAAATTTCTTGTTTTTCAAGAAACAAACAAAAAGATAGAAGTACCCTTCACAATCACAGCAATTGTGAAAGAGAAAATACTGCAGGTAATAATTTCTTGATTTTTAAAAAGTGTTTTTATTGTAGTAAAATATATACAACTTACAATCTCAGCCATTTTTAAGTGTATAGCTCAATGGCATTAAGTACATTCACATGGTTGTGCAACTGTCACCACAGTCCATCTCCAGAACTTTTTAATCATCCCAAACAGGCATTTCGTACCCCTTCTGCAGTGCAGTAACTCCCCACCCCCTCACTCCCTCCCCCGAGCCACGGTAATCTCTATTCCACTTTCTGTCTGTGTCAATTTGACTACTACTTTAGGTACCTCATATATGTGGAATCACATAATATTTTCCCTTTTGTGTCTGGCTTATTCACTTAGTTTAATGTTTTCTGAGTTCATCCATGTTATAGTCTGTTATATGCTAAATGGTACCTAACATGTATGTATAACATGTTATATGTTGAAGTCCTAACCCCAGTATCTCAGAATGTAATATTTCTTTTGGATATGGAACATTTACAATGATAATTAAGTGAAAATGAAGTCATTAGGGTGGGTCTTAATCCAATATGACTGATATCTTTATGAGAAGATATTGGATTAAGGCCAGTCATATTGGATTAAGGCCAAGGAGAGACGCCTAAAGCGGATCCTGCCCTCATGGCCCTGAGCAGGAACCAACCCTGCCGACCCCTTGCTTTCGGACTTCTAGCCTCCAGATCTATGAGAGAATCAGTTTCTGTTGACGAAGTCACTCAGTCTGTGGTGCTTTGTTACAACAGCCCTAGGAAACAGCACACATCAGAATTTTATTCCTTTTTTTTAAAAAAGACCAACTAATATTTCATCGTATATGTATACCACATTTTGTTTATCCATTCATGTGGCTGTTTCCATCTATTGGCTGTTATTAATAATGCTGCTATGAAAACTGGTGTACAAGTATCTGCTGGAGTTTCTGCTTTCAGTTCTCTTGGGTATTTACCCAGAAGTAAATCCATATGCTGGATCGTATGGTAAATCTATGTTTAACTTTTTGAAGAATCACCAAACTGTTTTCTATACTGGCTGCATCATTTCACATTCTCACCAGCAAAGCACAAGGGTCTCAGTTTCTCCACATCTTCACCAACACTTGATATTTTCCTTAATTTTTTTTTTTGAAAAATGTGTATCAAGGAGTTCTGCTTCTCAGATGGCAAAGTATCCTCTTTGATGGTTAATACTGAGTGTCAAACTGATTGAACTGAAGGATGCAAAGTATTGATCCTGGCTGTGTCTGTGAGGGTGTTGCCAAAGGAGATTAACATTTGAATCACTGGGCTGGAAAAGGCAGACCCACTCTTAATCTGGGTGGGCACAATCTAATTAGCTGCCAAGTAGGCAGAAGAACATGAAAAGGAAAGACTGGCTTAGCCTCCTAGCCTACCTCTTTCTTCTAAACTGGATGCTTCCTGCCCTTGAACATCAGACTCCAAGTTCTTCAGCTTTGGGACTCAGACTGGCTTCCTTGCTCCTCAGCTTGCAGATGGCCTGTTGTGGTACCTTGTGATCATGTGAGTTAATACTCCTTAATAAACTCCCCTACATGTACATCTATCCTATTAGTTCTGTTCCTTTAGAGAAACCTGACTAAAATACACTCAGAGAATAATGATAAACTCTGGATAAAATACAAAGATTAGCACCTGAGGTTCTAAAAAGTGCATCAAAGTAGGCAGATTTTGGAGAGGGTCAGACCTTGAAAGAAAGGATGGGCATCCACGAAATTTCTGGGGTTTATGGCTTTTGCTTGAAGGCAGGATGCAGTCATAGTGAAATGAACAGTCGCCAACATACCAACAGAAATTCTGCCATATTCCTGGCCTGGGAACCAGAGCTCAGTTCCATAGGACTTGTAACCACTGGGGAGTGAGGGTGGACACCAGGATGAGAGATAGCTGGAAAACAGGAACCCCGAAATTCCTCGTATTCTCCCAAATGCCTCTGGCTGAACAGAGCAGATGAAAGCATCTTTCAGGGAAAGTCAAACAAAATCAACTGCATTTGTATATATATTGGCAGCAAACAACTGAAAAATAAAATTTCAAAAAATTACAGTGCCATCAACAATTTAAGAATAAATTCAACCAAAGATGTTGAATCTCTACAATGGAACTCTCCAATGAGACATATTCATAATAAGAAAAATGAAAGAAGACTTGAATAAATGGAGCTATATACCATATTCATGGATTGGAAGACTGAATATTGTTGAGATGTCAGTTCTTCCCAAATTGATCTGTTGATTCTATACAATCCCAGTCAACAATCCCAGTAGGCTCATTTGTACAAATTGAGCTAATTCTAAAGTTGATGTAAAAAATGCAGGTGACATAGAATAAACAAAAGCAATTTTGAAAGAAAACAAAGTTAGAAGACTCATACTATCTAATCTCAATATTTACGATAAAACCCTAGCAATCAAGACAATGTGGTGTATTGGTAAATATTAATAATAGGCATACAAGTTAGTGGAACAGAACAGAAAGTTTAAAATAAGCCTGCATGCATATGGCCAACCAATTTTCAACAAATGTGCCAAGGCAATTGAAGGGGGGAAGAAGAGCCTTTGATTCAGTTGGTCACAGCAGTTCACAAGGCTAGTTTAGATTCAAGGAACTGGAAAACAGACTCGAACTCTTGATCGAAGGACAGCAAAAATCATAATGCATGGGTAATGGAGACAGAAAGACAGGAAGGATTGGATCCATTTTGGCATCTACCACTGCAGGCAACCTGGATGCACCTTTGTGACCACTCATCAGACAATCCTGCAAATCTGTCCAGGTCTCAGATCAAATGGCTACTTCCTCTGAGAAGCCTTCCCAGATTGCTGTACCTCAAGGTGGCCCACAATAACCATTTATTATCCTGCTCTGTTCAGCTCCTTTATAGCTCTTCTACAATCTTGTTCATTGGTTTCTTTACTTGTTCATTATCTGTCTTTCCCATTAGAATATAATTGTAGTTCAAGACAGCTTTGCAGCAAGTGAAAAGAGGCTGAAAAAATAGCTAGAGACCAGACCATGAAGGGCAGGAATGTTTCTGTATATCAGGCCTAAAGTAAGGAGTTTAGGCCTGATATACAGAAACAAAGACTCAGAAGTTTAGAACAGGGTGTGACCTGATGAAATTGGTAATAGAACCATATACTATATTCGTGGATTGGAAGTATTGTTGAGATGTCAGTTCTTCCCAAATTGATCTGTGGATTCTATACAATCTCAATCATAATGGTATATGGTACATGGTAATAGAATCCTTGTTCTATTAGGTTGGTGCAGTAGTAATTGCAGTTGTGCCGTTACTTTTAAATTATTTTAAAATCCCTGCTGCAAGGGCACTGGAGTAGATTTCCTTGGGCCCCCTGTAGTGGCAGGTGGTGTAAAGGGGCAATTGAAGAACAGAGACAGAGGAGAAGTTTGTCTGGAAGCTGCTGTAATAGTCTGAGGGAGAATGGATGGCCTAGCTGCAGTGGACAGGAGAAATGGGGAGGCAAAGTCCCTGAAGGCTGGTGTGGTCAGACCTTCTGACTTTTAAACAAAGTATGGACATTAAGTTGTTCTTTGTAGACTCTTACAATTTTTCATTGCAGAAAACTAATAAAAATGTTTAAGCTGTGTTGTGGGGGGAGCTGTGGCTTAAGTCCCACTAGACAGCTATGTAAGGCTGGCTGCCTCTCTGATAGGCATAATATAATCATGATTTCACAGGTGTTAACTGTAACTTAACTTGAATGCCTGGAATCCAGGTTCTTGTTCTGAATGGCTTATGTGCATCCCAAGATACAATGCCAGGAGACAAGATACAGTACCAGGAGACAAGGTATGGGGGCAAAGAGCAATGGGGAAGGTGAGCCCCATGGAGTGATAAAAGCCAGCTGCCTGTCTGTACTTGGAGAAACCCTGGATTCTAATATGTTATGAATGGTCTAGATGCAGCTCTACCACTTGCTAGCTTGGCGAACTTGAGCAAGCGATGCCTTCACTTCTTAGAATGCTAGTTTCCTCCTCTGCAAATTGGGAATAATAATCCCCTGCTCCTCAAAGTCGGATGATGACAAAAATGTAATTACTTATGTGATGACAGCTGTGTACCACATGCAGCTCTGTACTGTTTGCCTCAACCAATTCATGTAAGAGTCCCAGCAACTCTGTGAGGTTATTATAGTGTTTTCTTTTTTCATATGGGAAAACCAAAGTTCAGAGAAGTTAAACAATTTTTCAAGTCTATGTAGCCGAAAGTAGCAGATCCAGAATTTAAACCCAGGCTTTAAAATCTGTGGTCTACCCAATATTCTATGCCTCCAGATGGGAAAGTACCTGACACTTAGTAGGCCCTCAGTGAAGTCATTCATCCATTCAACTGATGTATACTATGCACCTACTGTGTGCCAGGCAGTGTGCTAGGCTCTGGGGGTGGAGTGGCACAGTAGATAGGTGTGGCTCCTACCCTCATTTGATATTTGTTGAGAGCTGAGTGCTGATGTGTTTTGGGGCAGGAGACTGTATTAAAAGCTAGGTTTTGCTATTAGATTGGTGAGACCAACAGATTAGGAGATGATGGCCGTTGAAAAGTAGTTTGTTACTCACAGTTCTGGAGAGGGGGTGTGCCATGCCATGCAGGGCCACATGGGAAGCCCCAGAACTGGTCCAGGGGCAGAGTGAGTGAGGGGGAAAACATGGGCAGGAGCCCTCATTGTGGTTTTCTTGGAAAGAAATGAGCAAGGCGGAGTGAGCAGGCTGAGCAGCCTGGGAATTGGAGAGTTTGAATAATATGGAGGGCTCTGGGCCATAGGGGTTAGGGCTAATCCCTAGTTGCCTGGTACCTGCCCTTGGGGTGATTTAGGGCAGGGAGATAATGTCTTGGGCTGCAGGAGCCTGATAAAGGAGGCAGATAGGGAGTGGACTGAAGATTCATTGCACATCAAAGGCAAGCTTATTTACTATCTCTAGGAATTGGCTGGCCCTGGGAGGGGGCAGTCCTGCCTCTGTCAGCAAGGCCCCAAATGCCAGAGTGTCAAGAATTCAGAAAACAATAAAATATGGTTAATTCAGAGACATAGTCTCTGGCATGAAATAGACATGTTTCTGCCCTACAGAAACTTATAGGCCAGCTTGAGAAGGACAGTCCTGTTGGTAGCAAACAACAGCAAACTTAGATACAGGAATTCTTCTCCTCATTCCTTTGTCAAATATTTATTTGTTCATTCAGGATGGTATTTATTGATTACCTACTATGTGCCTGCCAGGCACTGATCAAGGTGCTGGGGAATAAGGTACCAACAAGTCCCCTGCTCCATGGAGTTTACATCCTAGTAGGGGAGATCATTAATAAGTAAACAAGTAAATAAACAAGATGTACCTCCTATCTGTGCTACACAGAAAACAAAGCAGAGGATGTCATGTAGAATGACTGGAGGGTGATGCCTTTCGAATAAGGTGGTCAGGGTCGGCCTCTCTGAAGAGGTGACATCTGAGTTGATCCTGGATGGCAAGATGGAGCCTTGTGATGATCTGGGGAAGCAAGGAGCATCCCAGGCACAGGGGACAGCAAGTGCAAAGGTCCTGAGGTTGCATCAGGGTTTGCCTGTTATGTCTCAGGCACGGTGAAAAGGCCCATGAGGCTGGAGCACAGTGAGCAAGGGAGGGGGTGGTAGGAGATGAAGCTGGAGTGGTTTGCAGGTGCCCGATCTTCCAGGCCACGATAAAGAAGTTGGATTTTATACTATGGGGAGACATCACAAAGTTAGAAGTGAGGAAGGACTTGAGCTGATGCATGTTAAACATTGGCTTGTGGGGGAATAGGTTATGGTGGGCAAGAGTGAAGACCAGGTGAGAGCCAGTTGAAGTCAGCCAGGTGAGCAATAAGCGTCTCCTGAGTGCCTGGAGCCATGCGAGGGGGTGAAGGCACCACTGGTCCTCAGGGGCTCACGGTGTATAGAGCAGAACACCAGGGAATAGACCCTTACAGAACTGGGGCACCCATGGGCAGCTTGTCCTCCACTGAGCTGGCTTGTGAGCCTGGTGTCTCAAACTAGACCACTGTGTTCTCAAAGTGCCCAACTTTCTCTCCAAAATAACTCTCCTGCCAGGAGAAGCCAGCAAAGCCTATTTGTAAAGTGGCCTCTGAAGAGCCTTCTGAAGGAAAGCTTACCACTCCGAGCTCTGCCTTCAGATGCCAGGGTCACCTCTCCCCAGAAGAGCAGTTGGCAGAAGGTTCTGAGTCCTGAGTTTTCCTCTCCACTGTGGTCTGGGTGAAGTATAAACAAGACTCCAGGGCCCTCGGAGTGTGCCTTGGGTCTGGGCAGCTCTGCTGGGGTCCTGAGCCACTTTTTTCTGGGCATTGGAGATTTTTTTTTTTTTTTAAAACAAGTACCCACTGGGATACATTGGTCTGAAGTATTTCCCCCAGTCCAGTCATTACCTTAGTGTGGATTATGTGAGAATGGAGGTCATATTTGTCTCTTGTGGGTCAGCAAGCCATAATCAAACTCTGGCTAGCACAAGGATTGCATCAGCTGGCAGAGACCAGGCTCAGTATGAATTAAACTTATTTGGGTGGGCTTTTTGTTGGTTTCTCAACTGAGAATGAAGGACCAAATTGCATTGCAAGCAGAGTCTCAAGTGAAGAATTAAAATAAAGAAACAAGAAAAAGAGTGTTTAGAATCAGTTCGTCCTTTGCTTACTTACTTTAATTGAATTCTCTGAACTTTGGTCCAAAAATGAGAAGGAAAACAACAAAAATACTGACAACAACACGATTAATAATTGCTACTTGTTTCACTGGTTCTACCACCGCTCTTAATGAGGAGTAAAATAGAAAGATCTTAGAGCAGGAACCAGGGCGACTGGGATCCAGCCCCAGCAGTGCTCCTCTTAGCTGTGTGGTCTTGAGAAAATCACATTTCCCTCCTGACCTGTTTCCCCATGTATAAAATTCCTGCAACACGTTTTATCATCTATGAAATGTAGTAACACCTATTCTGTTCTGCCAGCTTCCCACCTTGTGACCTTGGGCTTTTTGAGCTAGTTTCCTCATTTGCAAAAAGGGGATTAATCACACCCCAACTTGACCATAGGCAAAACACTGGGCCATGACAGGAGCCCCTGGATATACTGTTTCTAGGCTGTATTACTGACCGTAACTAATGCTGACTTGCCTCAACTGCCCTGACATTTTCCCTGTATTATTATTATTATTTTTTAAAGAAGTGTATCTTGCCTATGTTGCCCAGGCTGGTCTCAAATTCTTAGACTCAAGAGATCCTCCTGCCTCAGCCTCCTGAGTAGCTGGAACTATAGGTGTGTACCACCATGCCCAGCTATATTTTCCCTGTTATAATTTTCCTCTGCTCCATGCTGAATATCTGGCGATCTATGATGACGCAGGCCAAGGAAATAAACATAGTTGTTTTTAAACTTTGTTTTCCAGTGCCATGGGGACTGTCAGTTTGGGAAGAGAACAGGACGGAGCAAGTCCTCCCCAGTTATCTGAGGCCAGAAGCTAGCATAGATCATTTTTTATGTGTATGATCTGTCTTTTCCCAGAGTTTGATTAGACAGAAGGAACCACCCGGGAGTCAGCACCAGGTGCTTTTCAAAGCTGGTTCCCCCATCAGACATCAGCCTTTTGGGTGGGACAGAAGCCTCATGTCCTCTATGTGCAAGACCCTGAAATCTGGTCTGGAAACTGGCAGGAAAAAATGCTGCTCCATGTGGTTGAATGGTTAAGAAAAACAAACTTGAGGAAATTTCTCATACTTCTTCTCCTATTCAACACTATGGGGGTGGTTTGGACAGAGTGTGGGTGGTGGTTTTCTTTTGCATGACGTGTACAGAAAGGCTGGGCCAGGCAAGACTTGCAGGGGATAATGAAACCTGGCCTTGACAACCTTTGCCCAAATTTCCCGCCTCATCTGTAGGCACTAGTTATTTTGCAGACAGCCCCTTTGCTGCCTCTTTGATTTGAACCATGCTATCAAGTTGCCTTCTCTCCCCCTCTCAAAGTTCTTCCTTAAGGAACTACCAGAAGGAGATGGGCCTGGCAGACTGGAAGGGGCAGGACGCTTCTACTGCTCTCTGTTAATGTGGCCACTAGCCAAGTACGAGTCTTTTGTCATGGTCTGGTCTAGAGCTTTTTGCACCTGGTTCCTGAGAGCCCTAGGGATCTGTGCAGCGGCCTTGGATGCTGTCAAGAGAGGCTGATGGATGGGATGGTGTCGGGGGAGAGTCACTAGCTCCCTTTCCCCTGCTGATTCTTGCAGCCCTACTTTCATTTATTTTATATGTATGGAGACTGTAAAATTTCATTGACATTAATAGCTCAAAAAATGTTTGAATGTGTCTGAATTAGCCTATTTAATGGTGCCGAAAGAATGCTCATCTCAAATCAGCTTAGGAGGAAGCCAATAAGCAGGCCATACATGAATAGGGCTCTTGACAATGTATATAGCTCTTGCCTATCCCGTTTCATGTACCTGAGTGGCCAGCAGGACAGATAGTTCCATCGTGCAGGTGAACATTGAGGTTTAGAGCCACTATGTGGTGAAGCCCAGATCTGAATTCAGGATTTCTGCCTTCTTGGCTGGGGCTTCTTTTTATATCTAGAGCTCCCAATAACTGGGTAGCCCTGGGTGTCTGAAAGAGGACTCTGACTAGAAAAAGCCTAAGCTACTCTGCTGGCAGGGCCTGATACCAGGATAGCTATGAGACGAGTGTGGTGAGAGCATCAGAATGGTGTTCTAGTCTTCAGAGACCTCGGAAAGTCCCTCTCTGTAAGTAACACCTGGGACTGACTTCTCTGATGAGTTATTGGTGCTGGGTTGTAGTGTCTGCCATTGTTCCTCTTCCTAGACCTTTTCCTGAAACACAACCATTGAAATGCTTGCAGAGGGAGAAGAGCCCAGATGTCTGGCCTCAAATTAGGGGTGTGTGTTTAACCCCCTTAGGTGCTACATGAGTCTCTAACATAGCAGTCACTAGCTGAAGTCCATTCTTTTCAGACAGCTGCTCAGTTGCCTGCAGATGACTTAGTTTTTTGGTAAACGCCATCACAGAAGAAAATAGCTCTAATTCTACATTATAAATGGAACAGACAGCACCCAGATTAGGCCTGTTTATCATTACAGTTATTTTTTCCTTTTGGAAAGTTTTTAGCATGGAGGATGCCACATTGTATCATGAAACCTTTGCCTGGAACTGAGTTTGCCTTTAAACTTCTGAAGTGGAAAAAAAGTTTTCTAGAGTGAACAGTACCCTGACCCCCAAAGTGAAGTCAGTTTCCAAAGTCACTCCCCATAGACAATGAGTGGTCCATATTTGGGGCCATGTACACATTCTCGTGCAAGGGGATTCTTCCTCAAGGCAACAGAATGCAATCACAATTTAAGCAAAATTCAGATGATCTCATTCTAATTTATAGATTGACAGCTCCATCAAAATGGAACCAAAAAACATGTACCCAATCAGAAGGCACTTGTGTGACTCTGAATATGGAAGAAGAAATGAAAGTTAAAAGAAAAGCAGGCATCTATCCTGAGGACCATGGTGGACTGCCAGGCATTTTCAGACTTGAATGATTCAGCTTTTCACTGTTAATAGCGAGAGTCTCTGGGGCTGTTTAAATTGTCATTTAGTCATTCCAAAATTAGGTGTTTCAGATTTGGACTGTGGGTGTTTCATCTATAATTTTTGGCATTTTCTTCTAGGCCCCTATCTTTAACAATCCTTTCTTTAAAAAATACTTTCCTTAAAAAGGGAATACTGGTGCATCCTGGCTCATTCTCTCAGACCCACATACTAATTTAGAATTTGTGATAATCTAGCCACTACTGAATTGACTTTCTTAAGTGAAGTGACACTGATCATATATTGTATTTTACTTCGGAAAAGAAACGGCAATTTTCTACTGCTGGTTAGAAATGAATTAAATCTGTTCACCAAGACAAAACATGAAGTTTCTCCTAGATGGAAACGTGTTGACTTCCTTAACTTAGAAATTCAGCTTGTCATATCCTGTCACCTTGTTAGCTGAGGAGCCAAACATCATATCTCATACCAGCTCCCTCTCTGAAGCTGGTTTTTTAAAAATTTTCTCCTTCCTTCCTTCTTTCCCTCCTTCCCTCCTTCCCCTCCTTCCTTCCTTCCTTCCTTCATTCCTTCCTTTCTTTCCTCCCTTTCTCCCTTTCTCTCTTTCTTTCTTCTTTCTTTTTTGACAAGATCTTGCTCTGTTACCCAGGCTGAAACAATCACAGCTCACCGCAGCCTCCATCTCCCAGGCTCAAATGATCCTCCCAGCTCAGCCTCCCAAGTAGCTGGGACTACAGCCATATGTCACCATGCCAGGCTCATTTTTAATTTTTTCTGGAGGCGAGGTCTCATAATGTTACCCAGGCCATTTTTGGACTCCTGGGCTCAAGCAATCCTTCTGCCTCAGCCTCCCAAAGTGCTGAGATTACAGGTGTGTGCCACTATGCCTAGCCTATTTTTTTTTTTTTTTTTAAGAGACAGGGTCTTGCTCTGTCACGCAGGCTGGAGTACAGTGGCATGACCCCAGCTTACTGCTGCAGACTTGAACTTCTCTATACAAGTTGTTTCAAATTGATCTGATGTCACTTCATATATGGCTTTTCACCTCACTGTGGATACCACTCACTTGTAGAGGGCTGGAGGGAGAAACTCTACCATGTCAAATGTACACTGCAACTCTAAGATGAATCCCTGTTTTAGGAATGCAATGTTTTCATTTAATGCGTACTTTGGAACTGAAGAAACAAGACTATTAACTTCTGCCCTTCATTTAGCTCACAGAAGACAACACTTTATTGACCTTGAAAGACACAAGTTACATTTTTAAAATACTGTTCTATAATATCAGTCACACTTTGTATAAATAGAGACAATTTTCTCCCCAGTTTGTCTAATCTGCTAAGACAGGGGTTAGCAAACTTTGGACCACCTCCTGATTTTGTAAATAAAGTTTTATTGGAGTAAAGCCACATGCAGTTGTCTACAGATTGTCACTGTCTGCTTCCACATTACGACAGGAGAGCTGAGTAGTTGCAGTAGAGCTCATGCGGCTTGCAAAGTCTAAAATATTTACTATCTGGCTTTAAATAGAAAAAATTTGCTGACCACTGGTCTAAGGTTATAGGGAATGCAAACTGGCTGCCCAAAGGTCAATTATCCTCTACTGCCATGTTTTGCTGGTGTTTTAAAAAGTGAGCCAAAGCAGCTGAGCCCCTGCTGTTTGGCAGCTGGCCTGCATCAGGCATTTACCAAACTGCCTCACTCTTGCAGGCACTGGGATTTGATCCCTGGTTTAGTGGACTCAGAATGGGTGTTTGCTTGGGAGTGAAAGACCCAGGTTGTGTTCTTAGCTCTGCTTTGAGCTTGCCGTGTGATATTGACATAGCTACTTCTACTCTCTAGCTCTGTTTCCCCACTTCTTAGGTGAGGAGTCAGATAACCAGACTTCTAATCAGCCCTTTCAACTCTAACGTTCTCTGGCCTTGCTCCTCCAAGTGTGGTCCTGAGACCAGCATTGGCATCACCCAGGCCTGCTGAACCAAAGTCCAAATTTTAACCAGTTCCCCAGGTGATTCTTACAAGCACTCAGGTTTGAGAAGCAGTTTTCTAGAAGATCACCTTCCTGGAGTGATGTTGTGGTACATGCTGGTCTCCACTTTCTAAATTGAAGGCCTTTGGAAATTTCAATTTCTCAGTTTGAATTCTAGGGTGAGTTAGGTGAGACATAAAAGCACAGCCCTGTTAGTATAACATTTCTCTAGCTTCTTCCAGGTAGTCTCTTAACAGTTTGTGGGACCTGGTATGAGTCTGAGGGTCGGTACAGCCACTTACCATTCTTGGAACATGCATGGCACAAATACAGGTCAGGCAATGCTTGGCTTTGAAATGGCAGGTAGACTCCAGAAGAGCATCTACATTCACACTTCTCTCTCTCTCTCTCTCTCTCTCTCTCTCTCTCTCTCTCTCTCTTTCTTCTCTCTCTCTGTGTGTGTGTATGTGTGTGAGAATCAGGATGTTGAAACGTCTTGCTTGGTAGGGAGGTAATATTTGGACATTTGCTGGAAGGTCTCAAACTAGAAAGAAGAAAATCAGTGAGCAATTGTGCTGGTGGATTTTAAGAAACATACATAATATATATTTTTTAAAATTGCTGTTTCCGCTGGGGGTGGTGGTTCATGCCTGTAATCCCAGCACTTTAGGATGCCAAGGTGGGTGGATTGCCTGAGGTCAGGAGTTTGAGACTAGCCTGACTAACATAGTGAAACTAAAAATACAAAAAATTAGCCAGGTGTGGTGGCGGGTGCCTGTAATCCCAGCTACTTGGGAAGCTGAGGCAGGAGAATCACTTGAACCTGGGAGGTGGAGGTTGTGGTCAGCTGAGACTGCGTCATTGCATTTCCAGCCTGGGCAACAAGAGCTAGACTCTGTCTCAAAAAAAAAAAAAAAAAAAATTGCTGTTTCCAAGAGTAGAAGAGATTGCAAGTGAGTCATCTTCCAGGATTCCCTGCTGGGCAATACAAACAACAGCAACAACCAGGGCAATGGCTGCTACTTGCTGAATACTCCCCTATGTGCCAGGAGCTGTTCTAAATCTTTTAAACATGCGTAAGCCTATTAAATCCTTAGAACAACCTCATAAAGTAAAACCACGACTATCTCCATTTTATAATGGAGAAACTTGGGGGGAGAAAGTGAAATGACTGATCTAAAGTGCCACAGTAGAGCCGGGATTAGAATCTGAGGCAGTGTAGCTCCTAAGTCCATGCTGTTAATGACAGTGCTACACTGCCAGGCCTGTTGGATCTACTTGGTCAGTGAATAGCAAAGACCACTCCTGCAATTTCTATTTGTGGGAGGCTGAGGAATACCTTGGAAAGGAACATAAGCTGGGATTCTGCTGGAATTCAGGCCTGAGTAGATAATTGTCTATTTGTTGCTCTCCTCTGATAGACCATCACTCCTTTAGAACAAGAGCCATGTCTGCTGTGTCCACTATTGGATTTCCAAGGCCTAGCACAATGCTTGGGGCATAGCAGGTGCTGAGTAAATGCCCAGTGACTGAATAAATACAAGAACCTACTAATGAGTGAATGTGCTTCCCATTGTTTAGAAGACAAAACACAGGGTCTGACATAAATACAGTGCGATCAAGGGCCATATCAATCACATAGTCAGCTGAGACTCTGAGAACCTAAAAGAATATCTGGGGGAATCAGTGGGGCTTCCTGAAGTGGGGAGAACTTGTGGTAAAGTTGGAAGGCAGAAGCCCTTTCGGGTAGGAATAAGCTGAAAGCTCAGTGTTTGCATGCTCTGGCCCAAGATGTCACAGACACTTCCCCTGTAGACAGGGACCACAGGGTAAATGTACTGAACAGACAAACACTTTCTACTTGGCCTGGGGCTTTGGTTGGAGCTTTTTCTTCCTTCCAGCTTTGGCACTGGATGGTCCCCTTGTGCGGGCCAAGGATGCCTGCCCGTCTGCTCCTTCTCCCTGTCTCCTTATCAGCAGAAGATGAACTCCACAGAGCTCTCCTGTCAACTGAAGCACAAACCATTCCCTTGTAGGGCAAAGGCTTGTGATTCCTTGTAACAATATTTAACAATATTATAACAATATTTCATAATTTATGTATTTGATTAAAAACTGAAACCTGTGCCAACAGCCTGTATACTCTAACATATTGGGATCATTAGCTGCTTGTGTCACTCTTCTATTTTAAAACTTTCCATATTTGAACTCATGGAAGTACATCCTTTGCATTTATTAAATTTTTCCCATAAAAACAGTTTAGTAAGTCTCCATCATCTTTCATAGAATTAAAAAAAAAAGACCACAATAAAACCCTCTAGACATTTCCTTCAGGGAATATCATTTTATTTAGGCCTTTAAAAACATTTGCCTTATCTTGCCAGTAATTAAAAAAAATCAAGACAAATGAGAATTTTAGTGGGATTATAATTACTTCAAGATGAGCTGTGGCACTTGGCTTCCCTCCTGGCTCTGCTGCAGCTCCGCCCAGGCCTCCTGTGAGCTTCTGTTCCCCAACCCTGCACGGTCTTAGTCTCTTGGATTCTTTGGGTCGGTTCTCTTCTAGCTTCTCCAAGATTGCTCCTTCTCTGTGCTTTCCTCCTGTTGCTCTCACAGGGACTTTTTTAAATAAAAGAGACTGCTTCATTCGATCCGGGTGTCACTCTTTTCTAATCCCTCCCCCTTCCCCACAGTAGTCAACCCATGATGAAGGCATTGCCAATCAGAGTACCCCACCCTCTGGGCACAGAGATTGGACAAGGGATAAGCACATGACTAACCCTTGTTGGCCAAAGTCACCCCTGGAAAGCTCCAGAAAGAGATGCTCCTTTTTCACTTGGCTCACTGGCTCCAAGGACAAACGTGAGCCCAGCTGCCACTGGTGGCTGTGTTTGTGACTGTCTGAGCCTGCCTAAGAATAAGCCTAATGTGAAGGAAAACAGAAGAGAGGTGGCGAAAAGAAGCAGAGACTTAACTTGTAATTTGAACTACTGCATCCAATTGTTCCTGCTGGCCCTTCCCTTGTACTTTCTGACTAGAAAACAGATTCTACAATGCAAATCCCTTCTCGCCTTTTTAAAGGTTTAAACCAGTTTGAATTGGACTTCCCTCACTTGCAACAAGGGAGACTTGAATAATATTGCTTCTGTCTGCACGTCCAAATACTTTCATCTTTCAAGAAGCAGTGTTGTACTGAGGTTAGAACAAAGGAACACTTTATGCTGATCGTTGCAGTTTCCATTATTAGAGAACCGAGGAAATCAGACTAGGAGATCGTTTTGCTTTAAAGTAGTAGAATCTGACCTAAGGCAAATAACAGCTGAGAAAAAGGAGAAAACACATTTCTTCCTTCAACAGCGTTATCTCCATTCTTGGCAGAGAGAGATGTGAATGACCAACAGCCATGCCATTGCATAGTTTCTTCTTTCATGTAACTTTCTCATATTTGAAGCCAAACATTTGGAGCCCAAGCCTGATAACCCAGGGAGTCAAGCACTCATGTCACTATTGCTTGTGTCTCCATGGTACAGGCTTGATTGAAAATTGCTAAGACATTATTTTTTAAATGTTCTCACCACAAAAGATGGTATCTCTGTGAGGTAATGGATATGTTGGCTTGATTTTACCATTCCATAATATATACATGTATCACAACACCATGTTCTAGACCATAAACATATATAATTTTTGTCAATTTAAACAAATCCAAATAAACTAGGAAGTGTAATGGCTTCAGAAATGTGTAATTCACCCAAGCTACAAGCTCTTTGTTCTCTTCTTGTAACTTTTGTTGTAAGTTTGAAATTCTATCAAAAGAAAAGAAAACAAAAACAGGGCTGTTTACTGCAGTTGTCTCCTTTCATTAAGGAAGAACACTTTTCTAAGACCCTCCCAAAGCAGAAGCCCCAGTGGCTGGTAATGGAGGCACATGGACTTTCTCCAGCTGCAGAGGAAGCTGGCAAAGCAATTTACATAAAGGAGAGTGGGCTCTTCCTTGTATAGTATGTACAGTAGGTGTAATTTTGCATTGACTTGTGAGAGTATTTGCTTGAGGCCCATCTCCCCCACAGATTGTAACATCTATGGGTGTAGGAGTCACTGTTGTTTTTGTGCATGCTGTATCTCCTATATTCACCATGGGAAATGGAACTCTGTTGTGCTCACTGAATATCTGTGGAATGATGAATGAATGATTAATGGGTGAATATTTCACTGGTGCTCCAGGAAAGCTCCAGAGAAGCAGGTTATGCTTGAGAAACACCTTAGAGGATGAACAGAATTTCAACAGCCAGAGTTGGCCTTCAGGTAGCCAGGCCACAACTAGCAAAAGCACAGGGAAGGGCTTGAGCAGAGGGAGCTTCTGCATGTTTAGGACGAATAGGGGAATAGAAATCTAGGGAAATAAAGCGGTCTAGGGCCAGAAAGACAACAAGGCCAACTTTTGGAAGGATTCAAACATCCAAGTGAGGACTTGGTTGTTAACTTGGCAGACAATGAAGAGCCATGGAGACGGAGTGAAGGAAATGACACACTTGAAACTTCTCTTTGAGAAGATGAACATGACTAGGAAACAGGGTGAGTAGAGAAAGGAGCTGGGAACAAAAAAACCACTGCCTTGGGAGGATAAAGCAATGGCTTTGGTCAAACTTATAAAGCACATGAATAGGGGTTTTGTAGGTAAGAGATGCTCAGAGCAAAGTTTGAATGGTGAGGTTAAAGAAACCCGGCAGCTGTTGAGGAAGTTCAAGAAAGAAAGCTATTGATGACCAGACTGTAAGCTCCTAGGACTTGTGTCTTTTTCATCCTTATACTCTCAGTAGAAAAGATATGTTTTTCTTAGAAATTGTGGGAAAGAAATTAATGTAAGGGCTGAAAATGTTCAGAGAGACCATAAAGGGAGATAAAATTTGGCCTAAAGACTTATTCTACTTGGCTCATTCAGTGTTTAGTTGGCAACATGAAAAATTGAGATTTCTCATAAAAGCGCCATTATTTAATTTTTTAGATTAATTTTTATTGGAAACATTTTAATTCGATTGTTTCAGCATTTGAAAAAGTGCCATATTTTTAAAGACCTGCCCACATTAGTCACTATGTCCCATGTGGCACCTGTTGGTGGAGGTTAGGTGGCCCCTGTTTGGCAGCTCCCCCAGTACTGGTCTTATTCCCAGAGGGGTTCATTCACTATCTTCCTGGGCTCTGAGGGCAGCAGAGTCAGGTCCCTGGCTAAAGAGAAACTCATCAGTTCCCAGCAGGCCACTTTTTTGTGCACCATAAAACATGACACCTTTGTTACATTAGTGATCTGGAACAGGCAGATGGGGTGTGGGGTTCTGTCCCAAAGCCTACAGTCCCAGTGGAAGCATGATGACATACATTGATAGAGAGGCTCATTAGCATTTCACCGTATTTTCTGCCATCACTGGCATTCAGGGTCGTGGGGTTAAATAGATGTTGCAAAATCATTGCCAAGGTGTAAATAATTAGATAAGGGTGTATGTAGAATTCACAAAACTTTTATTGATATGTTTATCATGCCAAAAAGTTGTTTATTTAAAATTCAATTCCACTTGAAAAGAGGCAACAAGCGATAGTTGGGATCCCAGCCTGCTCCTGGTGGAGCTCCCGTGTCCACAAAAAAGCACAAACATTCTATAGCTATGCGATTTGATCACTCGGAAATGCATTCTGGAAAACTACTCCCAGAACCCCCTTGCAGAATGCCATTTGTGTCTTTAGTTGGTTGTAGCTGGGAAACAACAACAGAAAGAAAAAGAACTCCATCCTAAGATTTCTTAGAATATTTCTGGTTTTGAAACTACTGACCCACAAGGATCTACCACCACCCAACCTAGAATATATATATATATATATTCTCACTGAAAAGCAAATCACTGTTTATGTCACTTGCTCACTGTCACGTCAGACCCTTACGATGGTCTCAGTACACCTGGTTCTCCTTCTCGGTGGGGATCCTGTGGATTCTGGCTGTGGGTGGGCAGCCCTTCAGGAGCGTTTGGACTTGCTGCAAGTTGGGCACAGAAGCTGACCCTTGGTGACGATGTATGCCCGGCCGCTCAGCAGCTGCTCACAGCCCTCACAGACAAAGTGCTTTCGGTGCCAGGCCAGGTCTTCCACGCGCTGGTAGTCCTCGGAGAATATTATCTGGGGAGGGAGGAGGAGAAATGCATGACTCAGTTTCTGTCCCTACGTAGAGATGGTGTCTCTAAGACAAGTTATAGCGTGGTGGTTCATCCTATCCTATTCTTGTTTTGACTTTTGAAATCCTTAGCGGAGAAATCTGGCATAAATTTGAGGCAGTAAAGATAGTATTTGGTGAAGGTTGTGATTGCATCTTAGCTTCTCAGAAGGAATAAAAAAATCCTTCCCCGTAGACAGGTTTTACTTACCTAGCATCTGTGATACTCTTTGGGCCAAATCTAAAGTTAAGTTCCGAGATGGGATTACACACCCTGGTTAAGAAAGCTTAAGGATAGATAAGCTGCCAATGACCAATCGTCAAGAGCAAGAATACAGAGGGTCACTTGGGCTTGGAATGAAGGGACACTTGGAATAGATATACGGCAAAGATCCCCTGAGGCTCAGGAAGTGCAGAGGAGCATAATGGTTAATGGGCCTCCTAATACTGGAGTCAAACAGGAACTGGGTATGAGTTTTCACTTAAGACATCTACCAGCTTTGTGACCTTGGGAAAATTACTTAATTCCCCTGTACCTCAGCTTCCACATCTGTAAAATGGGGATACAAATACTTCCCATCCCATAAGGTTCTATGATTGCCAAATGACCAACTACATATGAAAGGCTTAGAATGTTGACTGACATAAAGTCAGGGCTATCTGATTAGCATTGACCTTTCAGAGCTGCACCTTTCTTAAATGTGAAATAAGGAAAAAATCATGCTTATCTGTCCCTGAAGGATTGTTGTATATAGCAAGTTACTGACCCACTGTAAGCCCTTAATAAATGATGGAGAATTGTTATTGTGCATATACTGTTGTCACCTCAGAAATGAGGCTCCAGGGAAGGCCTGCGACAGTCCTTTTCCTTCTTAATTTCACTTAATAACAGAGTTATTAGGTAAGAGGACTATATAGGGTCTTAATTTCATATGGTGACCAATACGTAGAAGGTGGTAGAAAATAGATGTTGGTTCAATATAAAGAAGGCATTTCTAACCTTCGTATGTGCCAAAGATGAAGTTAGTATATTGCCTGCAACCAAAGGCATGCAAACAGTACTTACTATGATCATAATTAGTTTCCATTATTAATACACCTTAGAGTTCCTTTCGTCAAACCAGTATCAGAGACTTGAACCCCCTTTCATAGCATCTCTATCATATCGTATTGTATTGTGTCACATTAATGTTAACTCTCATATTATGTTATAGTATATTATCATAAGACAAACAGCAGCTGCCATTTATAAGTTCCCTCCACAGAGGGATGGGTGCTGATCTCATCCTGTTTTATAAGCAGTAAAACTGAGGCTCAGCTGAGGCTCTGGAGTTAGGTAACCACCTGATTATAATAATAATAGATGCAGATACAGGTTTGAACATGGGCAATGCTTCCTGGTGCACCCTGCTATGTTCTGAGTACTTACTAAGTGCTAGGCATTGTGCCAAGGACAGGATTTACTGGCATTATGTCTGACTCGTCTCAACAATCCCATGGTTGTCTGCCTCATTTTGCAGATGAGAAATGAAGGCTGAGAGCATGCAGTGAGGCCTCATCTCAGTTTCCCAATCTGTAGAATACATCATCCACAAAGCTATACTCCCCTTGGCCTCTGGGCTCTTACCCTCAGCAGTGTTCCTCAAGCTCCCCAACCCATCTGGCCACTATCTCCCACCTCATCGCACCCGGAGCACCGGGGCCGCAGACTCTCGCAGTAATGTCGGCCGCACCAGGGTGCACCATCCTTCCAGAAGTAGATGAGGTCCACTAGTGGCTCGGAGCATTTGACACACACAAAGCAGGTGGGGTGCCACTGCTTGCTGTAGCCTGCCCTGTCCAAGTAGACCACGGGGCTGTCAGGAAGGGCCACTCCCTTGCAGAGCTCGCAGACCTGGAAGGATAGGGAAGGACCACAGGAGACAAGAAGTCAGGAGAGCACAGTGACATGGGTTCAAATCCCAGCTCCAGCCTCTCTAATTCCGGGGTGACCTTGGGCAAGTCACTATACCTCTCCATGCCTCAGTTTTGCCATCTGCAAAGTGGCACAATAATATTGCTTACCTAACAGGCTATTAATGAGGACTAAATCAGGTTATTTATTTAGCACAGTGATTCCCAAATTGTTTAGTCTCAGTACTCTTTATGTTCTTAAAAATTATCAAGACCCCACAGAGTTGTTTTTTTTTTTAATGTGGGTAACAGCTATTGATATTTGCCGTAAGAGAAATTAAAACTGAGAACAATTTAAATATTTATTTATTCATTTAAAAATGACAATGCTAAATCTGTAATACATTAACATACATATCTTTTTACTAAGATAAAGATATCTTTCAAAACAAAAAAAATTTGTGAGAAGAAAAATTTAAGACATTGTTTTACATTTTTGCGAATCTCTTCAATGACTTGCGGAGGACTGCTGGATTCCTATAACGTCTTCTGCAGTCCATTATTTGCATGATGTTATTTTGGTTGAAATATATGAAGAAAATCTGAATTCACACTGACATAAAGTTGGAAAAAGAGGGAGGTGCATTTTAAAAGCACTTCCAGATAACTGTGGATATTCTTCTTTGATACTATATTAAAATTTGACAGAGGATAGTTTCTCAAGTTAGTTGCAGTGTGAAATCTGAAAACATATCAGTGAACCTTTCATACTTGGTTAAATTAAAACCTGTTTGTCCACCTTGCATTTGAATGGATCTTTTACCCATGCATGAATATTTTTATTTATTTATATTTTTCTCCTTTATTTTAAAATTTCAATGGTTTTTGCATGAATATTTTAAAATATTTAATAATATTTTTGTCTAGAAGTGGTGGCTCATGCTTTTAATCCTAGCACTTTGGGAACCTGAGGTAGGAGTATCATTTGAGGCCAGGAGTTTGAGACTAGCCTGGGCAACACAGCAAGACCCCATGTCTACAAAAAAAATTAAAAATTAGCCAGTTGTGGTGGTACTCATCTGTAGTCCCAGCTACTCAGAAGGCTAAGGCGGGAGGACTGCTGGAGCCCAGGAGTTTGAGGCTGCAGTGAGCTATGATCATGCTACTGCTTTCAGCCTAGGTGACAGAGCAAGAGCTTGTCTCAAATAATATAATAATAATATTTAAGTAGTTCTAGAGTTACAGAAAAATTGCAAAAATAGTATAGAGAATTTCTACATACTCCACACTCAGTTTCTTGAGTTCTTTACATCTTATATTAATAAGGTATATTTTTCATAATTAATTAACCAATATTGATATGCTGTTATTAACTAAAGTCCAAACTTTATTCAGGTGTTCATAGACTTTACCTAATGTCCTTTTTCTGTTCCAGGATCCCACATTACATTTAGTTGTCATGTCCCCTGAGGCTCCTCCTGGCTGGGACAGTTTCTCAGACTTTTTTTTGGCCACCATTGCAGTTTTGAGGAGTACTGATCAGGTGTTTTGTAGAATGTTCCTCAGTTGGGATTTGCCTGATGTTACTATCATGATTACATTGGGAGGAAGATCACAGGGTCAAATTGCTCCTCTCATCACATCCTACCAAGGGTACATACTGTCGCCCTCACTTGTTACTGTTGGGGTTGATCTTGACCTTCTGGTGGAGGCAGTGTTTGTCAGATTCTCCACTGTAAAGTGACTCTTCTCCCTCTTTCCATATTATCCTCTTTGGAAGCAAGACACTAAGCCCTCCGTGTCTAAAGAGTGCTCCGTCTCCTCCAGGGCCAAGTATCTACCTAAGTTATTTGGAATCCATGCATGATTTTGGCAGATCCCCCAGAAGGACTCCATGCATCTTAGCTAACATTATTTTTTAAACACCTATGCAATTAGCTAATTTATATCTGTCTTCTCCACTAAGTGGTTAGCTGCAAAGGGCAGGGAGAGGCTGCTCGGTTGCTGCTCTGACCCAGGACCCTCTACTGGGCCCTGCACACATAACTTCCCCATCGATAGTTGCTGAGTGAAGGAATGCTCTACCCTGCCATGAGGCCTTTGCCCTTGTTGTTCAGGATGTCTGGTACATTGTTCCCATTCCAGCTTGCTTAACTCCCTTTCATTCTTCAGATCTCAGACTTAAAAAATCTTCTGTTTGGGAAATCTCTGACTTCCTTCCAGGGGCAATTGAGTCCATACTAAAGCTTCTCTGCTTACCTTTCTCTGTATGGTTGTTTGATACATGTTCCTTCCACACTAGATGGAAGTACCTTCGGAGCAGGAGCCACATCCAACTATGCTTGCTTTCACATCTCCCCAGTGCCTGGCACATAGTAGATGAACAACAAATATCTGGAAATCTCTGCCCTGTAACCTCATACTTCCTACTTAGGGGACAATAGATGAATATGGAAGATACTAGCAGATGATGCATCTGTCTGCATCTCAGAGATAGGTTTAGATTAAGTGTAGCAGAGTTGGGCTCCAGAGACAGTTGTGGAAAGTCCTTGGGAGCTTTCAGGGCACTCTTGCCTTTCAGGGGCTCATCCTTGTTTACTGAGCATCTACTATGTAGCAGGCCCTGGACTAGATGCTGGGGATACAGCAGTGACCCAGGCAGATAATGCCAGAGCCCTCAGGGAAACAGGGGCTGTGTGTGTATGAAGACAGAAAATAAATATGTAAACCAATAGATGAGATAATCATGGAGTGTGATAAATACCAGGAAAACAATCACAGGGTAAGGGAATGGAGAGTGAGAGACTTTTTGGGTGGATGGCAGGGGCCACCTTAGCAGGAGAAGCCTCTCTGAGGGATGAGGGGCTAGGGGTCAACTACATTTCTATTTACAACACAGCAATCCTATGGGTAGGAGATGCAGGTACATAGCAAATGTACCCATTTTATAGCTAAGACCAGTGAGGCCCAGGGAGACAAAATAGCTTGTTAAGGGACACAGCCAAAAAGCAGAGCTGGGATTCAAACTTCAGCCCGTGACTCTGTGGGGCTTTCTATGGAAACTGAGCTGGGTTGGGTGAGAAGACTGAAGTCAGGGAATTGTCTGTAGGGCTAGGAGGGCTCCCAGGAGAATGCATTCTGGCATGGCAAAGGATCAGCATGCCCAACAGCTAGAGGTGAGAAGCAGCTTCCCTACAGGGTACAGGGTCTCTCAGCAGTTATTGCAGCCTGTCATCCTGTTTCCATCTGGGACTCCTTTATCTGTCTTTTACTGCCAATAACATTTTCACTGGCCTGCTCAGAAACCATGACAAGGTGGACCTCAACTCATGTTGTTCCTCAGCTTCAGTTAGGATTAGGGCTTCATGGGGAGGGTGAGTGTGCCTGGGAGAAGTTCTTGGCGAGAGCTCTAGATTTCTGTCTTATGCCAGTTCCCAGGAGCAGAGAAAGTTGCCAAATGTTCATTCATTCACTGATTCATTCAGGTATTCATCCATCACACATTTATAACTTGCCTGGAACTTGACATTCTCAATCCACGCAATCTTTTGGGCCATTTTAGAGTTATCCCCTGCCCCTCTAAGCCCCAATGATGATGATGGAGATGACAATGACTGCCATGTCCCTACGGCATGTCTGCATCCAGCACTGTGCTCAGGACTTTGCTCTCATTACTATTGCCCCTTACATAAACCTGAGAGAGTTATTTCTCCTAGAGTTATTTTTTCTATTAGAAAAATCATTATTTTTTTATCCTAGAAATGGCAAAACTGAAGTTCAGGGAGATTCATTGATTTGTTCAATAATGTGCAGCTGATGGGAGGCAAAGCTAGGATTTGAACAGAGGCCAAACCTGACTCCAAAGCCGAAGTTGTTTCTACTCCATCATGTGGCCTTGAGATCCGGAGTCAGCAAGCTACGGCCTGTAGCCAAATCCGGCCACTGTCTGTTCTTGCAAGCCCCATGAGAATGAAGACTGGATTTTACATTTGCCCTCCAATTCAGTGAAATGTTTTCTCCCAAGAAAGAATTCTACTTTCCTCATTAGTAGACCTATATTGGAAAAAAAAATCCCTGTACTAAATTATTATTACACTTTGAATTCACCAAAAAAAAAAAAAAAAAACATGGAAAGTTGTTTCCTTTCTTGTTACATAAAGTCCCCACATGATATCACAATTTTGGCTCTTGGCTCACGTCTCCTAAAATATTTACCACCTGGCCCTCCACAGAAAGTGTTTGCTAACCCTGGCTTTAGATGCTAATTTAAACTTACTAAGCATTAACTATGTTTCAGCCAAAATAGAAGTATTTATTAATTCGCCACATGAAGATGGGGAAGCATATAAGAGTCTGCATACTTATATTCTTAACTTATATACTTTGATTACATACTTAATACACTGTTTTATATTGAAGAGGAAATAAAAATTAAAATGGTGAAAGTTAGGAAAAGAACACTGAATAACAAAGAATGTCCAAGTACTGATAGCAGTTTCTGAGCATAGGCGCTCTTGAATGACTGCCTATATAAGGAATGTGTTTGGTTAACTGGATATATCTTGAATTGGCTCCTGACTGTGCCTAATAATGTTCCTTAGAACATGCTAGATTTGTGGTTTCAGTTATGCCCCCAAGAATGAATGGTGTGAGTCGTTCGCCCAAAGGAAAACCCTGTTCCTCTTCACATGACCAAGACCCAGCTGGCCTGGAGCCCATCAGGGGGTCTAGACAAAAACCAGCGACCAGTCATCATCTACTTATTTTCACCGTTCCTCCTGCATAGCTGGGAATTGTAAACTCTTTGGCCAGGGTGGTCTGAGTTCAAAGTGAGTTTTCTGTCTGGCTTCTCAGTTCTACAGAATGAAATTTCCAGTCCTTTTCCTCCCACAAAAAAGGGACTTCATGGCAGTTCACCAAACTACTCCCCATTGGGTAACACCATGATATAACAGTGGGGTTCTCCACTCCACATTTTTAAATATGAATTGACATGAAAGTAGGGGAAGGGAGAGGGATAGAAATGTACCTGGATTGATCTGGGGAGTACTGGCAGGCATGCTGATGATATACTGCAGGAAGGACGGGGAAGTTTAGAGTGATCATGGGTGGCTTTGAACCCAAGTTATGGATTAAGACTTCACTCTGGAGGCAATGGAGAGCCACAACTGGTTCTTTTTAACATTTAAAAAATACTTAATTTTTTTGTAGAGACGGGTCCTACTGTGTTACCCAGACTGGTCTTGAACTCCTGAGCTCAAGGGATCCTCCCTCCTTGGCCTCCTAAAGTGCTGGGATTATAGGCGTGAGCCACTGTGCCCAACCTGTTAACTGGTTCTTGAGATGAGGAGCCCAAGGTTCTAATTTGCACTGTAGGGAGATATTCTGGCAGCAGCTTGAAGGAAGGGGAGGAAGATTCTTGTTCACAGAGCTTGTTTGCAACCTTCTCTTCTATTGGAAAGCGCTTTGTCAAGCCCCCCTTGGAGGAGCGTTTCTTCCCTCACTGTTCTCCCTAGCATCCCTGGTTCTTGGCCTAGTTTCTACCAGTAGCCAGCCTTTTAAGCAAACAGTGTTACTATCACTCTATGAAAATAAGATGTCTGGGTAAGGAGCCCTGTCAACATGTGTCAGGATGTAATGTGCTCTTCTTGCCTCTGAGCTATTTTCTGTGTTCTTTGCCCAGTCATCTCAAAGGATGAGAGATCTGAGGTTGTCTTGGATCTATCGTCCGGTGGTGCCTCAGCCACCAGAGACAAGCTAGCAGCCAAGAGTCAGAATGCCCAGCCTGCTTGGTTCCCATCATCCTGGCCCTGTCTTTTTCTGCACAAACGTAGTCTCTGCCACAGTCTTTTGTAGAGAGGTTTGCAATTTCTAAATTGCAACAGATGGCTGAGAGGGGGAGATACTAAGTCAGGCTGGCTGTGTTTGTAGCTCTGTGACCTTGGGCAAATGAACTAACTCATCTGTGCCTTTGTTTTTTCACCTGTTGCATGGAGATAGTAATGATAGCAACATCATAGGATTATGGTGTGGGTTCAATGACATAATGGAATTTTTGGACTTTACAAGGGCTCAATAATGATTTGCTAAAATCTCCTGTTTTCCTTACCTGTGCACACCTTGCAGGCTAGAAATGTAAAGCCCAGAGGGATTAAATCACTTTCCTAAAATGACAAAGATAGGTTGAAGGCAGGTTTGGAGGCCCGAATTTCCTTCCATGATACCAAAGTCATGTAGACTAGCAGGAGGCCATTCCTGCCACTGATGAGCTTTGTTTTTTCCCCTGTCAGTTCTCGCCATCTGTGCAAGACCAGAGAATTGAGTCCTGCGAGTTTTTTATCGTTTGCCACTACCCCAGACCCAGCTCCACTCATCCGTTGCATGGAGGGCTGGCTCTTCCCCATCTCTGATCCCACCCCTGAAGACAGTTGTTCTCAGGCTTGACCCTGCCTCAGTATCCCCTGGAGGGCTGGTTAAAACATATATCTGCTCCCCCCCCCCCACCTCCCCATAGTGTCTGATACACTAGATCTGGGGGTGGGTCACAAGAATTTGCAAGTTCCTAGGGGATGCTGGTGTGGTTGGGGGCCACACTTTGAGAATCACCATCATAGAGTGTTTAAAAATAACCTTATACATAAGCTCAGCAAAACTAATATCACTAATTCAGTCTAGTTACAATAACGGCCAATTTGAATTCCTGCGATGTTTAAATTCTTCACTATTTTTAAGAAAGCCCAATGAGGTGACTCTCAGGCTACTTCCCCTATTGAGGTAGTATGGTCAAGTGGAAGCTCTTTGGGACTATGGTAAACGGTGCGGAGAAGAATACTTTATTTCCTGCTTTTTTTTTTTTTTTGCTCTCCATTTGGTTGGCAAATCTTCCTCCATCCCTTTGTTTTGAGTCTCTGTATATCCTTGCATGTGAGATGGGTCTGGATGCAGCTTACCGATGGGTTTTTTGGAATGGCTGATACTGGTTGTTCCTTTCTGTATATAGTGCCTCTTTCAGAGGCTCTTGTAAAGCAGGCCTGGTGGTAATGAAATCTCTGAGTACTTGCTTGTTCGTAAAAAATTTTATTTTTCCTTCACTTATGAAACTTAGTTTGGCTGGATATGAAATTCTGGGTTGAAAGTTCTTTTCTTTAAGAATGTTGAATATTGGCCCCCACTCTCTTCTGGATTGTAGGGTTTCTGCTGAGAGATCTGCTGTGAGTCTGATAGGCTTCCCCTTGTGGGTAACCTGACCTTTCTCTCTGGCTGCCCTTAGTATTTTCTCCTTTGTTTCAACCCTGATGAATCTAATGATTATGTGCCTTGGGGTTGCTCTTTTTGAGGAATATCTTTGTGGTGTTCTCTGTATTACCTGGAGTTGTGTATTGTCTTGCCTTGCTAGGTTAGGAAAGTTTTCCTGGATAATATCCTGAAAAATATTTTCCAACTTGGATTCATTCTCTTCGTCACATTCAGGCACACCTATCAAACGTAGATTAGGTCTTTTCACATAGTCCCATATTTCTTGGAGACTTTGCTCATTCCTTTTTACCCTTTTTTCTCTAATCTTGTCTTCTTGTTTTATTTTGTTAAGTTGGTCTTCGACCTCTGAAATCCTTTCTTCTGCTTGATCAATTCGACTGTTAAAACTTGTGCATACTTCGCGAAGTTCTCGTATTGTGTTTTTCAGCTCCATTAGTTCACTTATATTCCTTTCTAAATTGTCCATTCTCATTAACATTTCGTCAAACCTTTTTTCAAGGTTCTTAGTTTCCTTGCATTGGGCTAGAACATGTTCTTTTAACTCACAGAAGTTTCTCATTTTCCACCTTCTGAAGCCTGATTCTATTGATTCCTCACATTCATTCTCAATCAGGCCTTTTTCAATTGGTGATGAGGCACTGCAATCCTCTGTAGGAGGAAAGGCATTCTGATTTCGGGTGTTTTCAGCCTTTTTGTGCTGGTTTCTTCCCATCTTTGTGGATTTATCCACCTGTCGTCTGTGTAATTGCTGGCTTTCAGATTAGGTCTCTGAGTGGACGTCCAGCTTGTTGGTGGTAAAGTTTTTTCTGTTTCTTAGTTTTCCTTCGGTGGACGCCCCTCCCCCACAGAGCTGGACCTTCCCGGGTTCAGCTGTACTTGCTGTGAAACTCTCAATCCTCAGCAGTGCCAACTGCTGTTTTTTTTGTGTGTAGGGGGGGGACCAGCCTTCCCCTGCGGCGACCCACTACGCCGGCTGAAAGAGCGGCGTTAAGATTCGTGGCGCTTTTCTGCCCGGGAATTTCCGGGTCTGCTTCCCCACTTCTGTCCGTTTTTCAATCAGCTGAATGGGAGAGTGTCTTCCCGGAGCTCCAACGCCAACCAAAAGGGCACTCAGTCCCGTATACGCCGGACTGAGAACCACCGCGCTGGGGGCGCCTGCAAAACAGCCGCACCGGCCAAAAGAGTCACGCTGGCGACCCGTGGGGCTCCTCCACCAAGAATCTCTTGGTCCGTAGGCAATGAAAATTCGTCTGAAAGTGTGGTGTCCACTCACTCTCTGCGCTTTCAGTGGGAGCTACAATGCTGAGCTGCTGCTAATCGGCCATCTTGGATCTCTCTCCGAATACTTTATAATTAATTAGCATATCAGTTGGTTCTTGTTCATGTTCCCAAATATCTAAGATCGGAGCTTGCTCATGAGAATGCTTCTAACATTTGTCACGTGACCTTGTTTGCAGACAATTTCCTACCTGGGTAGAGGATATGTGAAACAAACCTTTCAGAAGTAGAACAAATGGAAAGTTTCTCCCTGTGCCAGTAAAGTTTTGCCTTGTTCCTCGATCAAATGGCATGAGATGCTTAATTAAAAGGGTTGAAATGAAGGATTTTGAATGTACCATACTTGGGGCCTTTGCAATTTTCAAGAAAGCTGAGGAATATTTTAGATTCAGCTACTCAAAAGCTAAGACCCTGCAGGGTTGTGGGGTTCCCTCAGCCATGGTGTGTTTAAGTCATGTTGGCAAATTTCTTGGATACCCTTCCAACCAACATGGGATTTAATTCCTTTTCCATGAATATGGTCCCACCTTAGTGACTTGATTCTATAGAACAGAACATGGATGAAGTGATGCTATGCATCTCCCAGGGTAGTCATAGAGGCAGTGTTTCCCTCTGGGCTCTCTCTCTTAGTACACACACTTTGGGAGCCCTCAGCTGACAGGAAAGAAGTGTTGGTATCCTGAAGCCTCCATCTGAGGGCAACCTTGTGGAGAGACCTTGCAGAGGTTGAGAGAGAGTCCCAGCTGTCCGTGTCTTCCCAGCCTCTAGGCCAAACATGAGTGAATGAGCTTCAGGTGATTCCAACCTCCAGCCTACAAGCTCCTCCAAATGACACCAAATTGACAGAGACAAGCTGTCCCCACTGAGCTCCACCAAAATGGTGATTTGTGAGCAAAATAGATGTTGGTTTCAGCCATATGCCTTGGGATACTTTGATATGCAGCCCTAGGTGATGGAAACATCAAATGTGTACACACAGAATTATCAAGCCTTCTGAAATGGGAGTAACCAAGACACAAAGTGTTTTAGGCAATAGCAGATTCAGGACAGTGGCCAAGGGTTACTCAGCTGAACTGTCTCTAAGGACTGAGCTGTGTTGGCTTTCACAGAGGGATCAGCAGATATGGAGAAGGTTCTAAATCAGCAATAATCTCTGCCTAGGGTCTGCCAGAAAGTCTGTCCCAATTGTGTTGTTTTCCTCTGAAAGGCTCTTATCCAAAGGCCTACCCAGTCTAAACCCAGAGTGCCTTGTGGAAATCTCACTACTACAATAGAGTAAATATTAACACAAGGGCCTTGAATTCAGGCACTGGGTTCTTTCCAACACAAATACTCAATAATTTATTTATAAATAGCATCTCCCCATTTCCTCTTATGGTGACTATTTACCATCTTTGCTTTGCAGCCTCATGTATCCCAGAGGTTTTTTTTTTTGTATTTTTTTCTCTTCTGGTCTAACATCATTTCTGGGATCCTTAGCTCTCTTAAGTTCTGTTTCCCCCACTATATAGTCTTCCCAAGGCTCCCTGTGGTGCAGAATGTGCAGGGTGGGTGTGCAATGGTTTGGGTCACTTGCTTTGGAACACGGTTCATGCCATGGCTTCATCACTGGTGAAGCTCTTGGACAAATCATCCAACTCTCTGAACCTCAGTTTTCTCATCTGTAGCATATGGTGGCAGGCCCTGGCTCATGGGAAATGCCTTACTCTGGTGTTGGTGGTCACTACTGTTAATTGACTCCTTCACTTTATGTTTCTTCTTGGGGCAGACAATCCGTTGTGGGGCTCTCTGCCAAGCAAGGCAAAATGCTAAACATTTCTAATTGAATTTCCCTCCCTTGTTATGTGATGAAGTGGGGGAGATGGAAAGGCTTCATAAATGCTACATGTGTAAGAGAATATCAGTGCGGGTTGTTCTAAAATCCAGCTCTGACAAGCACAGGGTCAAGGACTGGCTCCTTGCAAAGGGAGCCACTTGATCCACAGCTCAGCAGGGACAGAGTCTCAGATGTGTTCATTCCCACTGGAATGGCCTTGCCTGGGTTTTAGAACTGTGTGGGTGCTCCAGAGATGGGAGCACCTGTCAATTAGAGTCTGTGTTCGGTTTGGAGTGAGGCAGGTCTGGGTCCTAGTTCTGGATTAACTACTCACCAGCTAAGTGACCAATTTCCTCAGCTTTCTGTTTTTTGAAATTTTTGTTTTTGTCTGTGATCCACAGCAGGAAATACATTTCATGTCCTGATCTAACATACACACACACACACACACACACATCACACACACACACACACACACACACACACACACACACATTCTCTTTCTCTCTCTTCCCCCACCCACCGCCCTAAAAAAAAAAGAGCTTCCAAGAAAAATATTTACTACTCCTAAAACACTCTTCCTTTATCAGTTAAAAAAATTCTGGTTGTAATCCACTAAACCTACTGATGGATTGTGACCTGAAGTTTGAAAATACTGTTTAACTTTGCTAAGAGTGTCTCTTAATTCCCTTGTCTGTAAAAAGGAGGATGATATACTTTGTAGGATAATTCTTAGGATTAAGTAAAATGACATGCAAAATTTCTGGCACAATGCCTGGCACAACCTAGGTAGCCAATGAATGGCAGATGACAGCATCATCATCGTCATCGCTTAACTCATATTAGCAAAACAAAATTGAGTAAAACCGAAGAGATTAATAAAAAGCTAAAACTATTCTTTATTATTCTCGCATCCATCTCTGGGCCAAATCCAGCCCACCACCTGTTTTTGTAAATACAGTTTGATGGGAACACAGCCATGGTCATCTGTTTAGATATTGCCTATGGCAGCTTTACTGCTTCAAGAGCTGTGTTAGTAAGTGGTGACAAAGACCATGTGGCCTGAAAAGCCTTAAATATTCACTATATGCTCTGCACAGAAAAAGTTTGCCAACCCCTGTTTTAGTCAATGGAATAATATGCAGCCCACTCAAAAGGAGAAAAAAAAAAAGCTTGTGAAGGCCATGTGGCAACATAGGAAAGTATTTATAGTATAAAAAGTGGGAGAAAGGGAAGTTTCCTTGAGGAAAAAAAAAAAGATCTCCTTGAAAGGCACTAAAATATCTCCACTGCAAAGCAAGGGGCTGGCAGATGCCGAGAAGCTAGTAACCACAGTGATTTTGTGGCTGCCCCCAGGCCCCTGCCCGTGGTGCCTGAGCCAGGGGTGGGGAGAGTGTGGGGGAGCAGGGATTCCTCTGGGTGAATGACCCCAGCTTTGTCTCTGGGCCTCTTACCCTCCTGTCCTCCAGCTCAGATGGGGCTCACTAGGTGGGGGAGGAGGGGCAGTTTCAAATTCCCAAGTGGGGCTGGCAGGAAAGCCAGCCAGCCAGCCTGCTGAGCCCACAAGCCAAACATCTGCTCAGACAAAGACTTGGAAGTCCCTTGCCCACAAATATGTCCCTCTGTTGGGGCTGGAGTCAGGCTGAGCCGCCAGCTGCTGTAAGTTTCCATCTGAGAGGCAGTCCTTTGGTAGGGAGGGAGGGGATGAAGGCCTTCCGTTCCCCTCTCAGTATTCTTGTGGGGAAATGGGGCAGAGGGGTCAGACTGTGCTCCTGGCATCCAGGAGGATGATTTGGGACCATATTCACATGTTTTTATGACTGTGAGGAACATCTTCACTTCTCTCAATGGACTCTCCTCCTCCTAAGTTTGTTCTTTTGGCACAGTCACGTGGCCTGAGGGAGGAGTGGTTGGGGAAGGAGCAAGACTGGAAGGCGCCCGGCAGGAATGGTAAATGCTAAAGAGTAGAGATCACATTGAAGGTTATGTTCTGGCGTTCTTTCCCCTTTCTTCAGTTACAAGTTTGGGGTGTGGAGAAGGCGGAAATTCCTGGGCAAAATAGCCATGCCCAGGAAATCTGTGTATTTAATTTCTGAGAAAATATCCAGCAAGCTCTCTAAATGCAGGGCAATGGCTTGGTAGAGCTGTTAACAGAGCATTAAGATCATTGCCCACACAGCACAGGGGCCCATCAATTCCATCCAGGTGGGGAGCGCAGGGCTTGGAGAGTACATGAGGGGCTCCCACCAACCTGGTGTGAATGGGTCCAGGTTGCTGGAGTCAGCAGCTCCCTGGCCATGGAGATCTTTGATACTCCAAAGGTCCATAGGCATCCACAGTGGGTAGAACTGAAGGTGGACAGGGGAGTCCTTTCATTGTTCTCAGCATGCCGATAAGAGGCTCCCATGTGCTCAGTGGGCTGAGCTGCAAGTTACCCCAAACACTGCTGTCCACCCTGGCGAACCTACACACTCATGTACATACCCCCTGGCATGGTTGGACCCACCCTGACGATGACCCACCCCATGATGGCTCAGGCTCTACTCTGCCAGTAAAGCAGAAGGACTGGGGATTGAACCGAAGCTCCACTCTCATCAGCAAGTGGGGTAACCTCACTGTGCCGCAGGTTCCTCATCTGTGAAATGGGTATAAGAACCCCAACCTGTCTCACTGGTTGTTACAAAGAGTTAAAGAGTTTTATTACTTGGGAGGTTGAGGCAGGAGGATGGTTTGAACCCAGGAGTTTGAGGCTGCAGTGAACTATGATCCTGCCACTGCACTCCAGCCTGGGTGACAGAGAGCCCTGTATCTAAAAAAATAAAGAGATTGAGACCTTGCACAGTGCCTGCTGCACCCTAACAGTCTCCTACTTCTTCCCTCTATTCTCATCTTGTCTTCTGCCCTCCCCCTCCACCCCCGCAAAATAGGACAAGTGAAGAAAAGAGAGGGAGACTAAGTATTTTTGAATTGTATCAGTCTCACTGATTGAAAAAGGCTCACTTCTTCAGGAATGACAGCGGATGAGGTAGCATCGGGGACCAGGATTTTCAGGCTTAGTATTGGCCCATGAAGACGGATTACTCTGACAACTTGGTGGCCGGAGGAACTTCCCATGATATCCTGCCTCTCCTAACCTCAGTGTAAAAATAACACTTTCAGAGGACTGCCCTGAGGTAGGGGTGGACAGCCACAGCTCTTGGTTCATTTCTGAAGTGGACAGAGGTGCCAAGGCTAATTTTAGGTGGCCCTGTTCTGTCAGCGGGGCCTGTCTGCTGGCCTGTGTTTGGGAAGCTGAGGGTGGGGTCGGAATCTGCTTACTGTGTTCAGATCTGTGTAACTGACAGCACCAGCCATGTAGGTGGGCTGGGATCAGACGGCAGTGCGTCCCTGCAACCTGGCCACCACTGTTATCTGGGCTTGCTCAGAACATGGCCCCTTGGTAGAAATTCCACACAGGCATTTTGGCAGTAACAGTCCTCTGGTGCGGACATTATTTTCCACTGGCTGGGGCTGGGTGGGAGGACTCGGCAGGCTGATCCTGCCATCAGTCTGATAGGGTCCTCTCCCAAGGACTCAGAGGGAAGGATGTCCCCCAGCAGGTGGATAAGGTGGGGAGGGAGCCAAGGGAGCTCATGGCTGGTGGCGGTGGGGGGTGTAGGGGAAAGTGGGGCCCTGGCCTGAGATTGCAGAGACTTAGTATCATCAGGGACGGAGGTGGTCAAGGTAGGGTACAGAGTATAGTGTGGTAGATTCTGCACCTGTGCTTCCAGAACTATCCAGGAACAGGGAGGGCTGTGCAGATTCTCAAAGGTTGGCTTCCTTGGGGTAATTCACCCCCACCTCTGCATAAATAAGTAATACATAGAGCCAAGAGGCCAAATACATCTGGAAAATGCGCATGTTACTATCTAGACTCTCACTGGAGGCCAAATTGGTGATACCATTTCTGCTCAGCTCACATCTAAGGCACTTTTTAACACTGTTAGCAGTGGTCCTCCAAGTGTAGCCCCAGACCAGCATCAGCATCACCTGAGGTCTTATTAGCAATGCACACGTGAAGACTCCATCCTGCACCTACTAATAAGAAGCTCTGGCAGTGGGACCCAGCCTTCTGGGGTTTAACAAGGCTTCCAGGTGATTTTAGTTTAAGAACTGCAGCACTGGCCTACTAAAGGCTCTGAGAAGCTCTACTGTAAAGAAACCCATGTAGTTTCATGTTCACTCTAATGCCTCCTGAGGCAGCTACATGATCCTTTAATAGTAAAATATCTGGTAGCTCTTCTAGGAATCAGCTTTGGGAAATGGGAAAGAACATAGACTTGATTTTAGGCAGATGTTCGTTTGAATCCCAGTTCTGAGGCCCAGCAGCCTGGGAAGGCACAGCCACTTCACATCTTGGGGCAGTTGTAAGCTTTAAATCAGATACTTGCTTAGTCCTGTCCTTGGTTCAGGCAATGCCCACGGACTTGCCAATACTAACAACAACCGCAAAGAACACAATTAAGATGATAAACAGGCAGGTGTTACTGATACAGTTCTTGTATGTTCATATGTCTCTCCTTTTGCCCATCATTTTTCTCCCATAAATCCATTAGGTTTTTGGTGTCAGGCTGAGTCCTACAATTTCTTCCCCACACCTTTATTTTCAAGTTGAATGCCTGGACCACTTCCTGCAAAAATCTTTGCCCTTCACCAGGGGGAGCAGAAGTCAGGCTTCTTGCCTGATGCTTGGCTCTGGTAATTGTTCTATGCTGCCCTTTTATGAGAAAGGAGAGGGTGCAAGCACACAGGGCGGCCAGCACACACGTCCACTTGATGTGAATGCTGGTGAGGCAAGGCAGACGGGTCAGGGAGTGCAGCGCACACCCACCCTAATGGCAGGATTGATGGGAACACACTGTCTGTATCCTGTCGGCCTATCTAGCTACCCTTATCAGGATTTACTCCCCCACTTCAAGGAGATAAAAAGGGAGTTCAGTAAGGGCACACAGTCTTCTTCCTGCCTGGAACAAGTAATAAGCAGGGTTTTACAACTTAGCATCCTATCACAGAATGGGTATTGGATCCAGGCTCTGCCCCATAGAAACCATGGGATCTTGGAAAAGTTACCTATTATCCTTGAATCTCAACTGTAAAATGGGTTTGGTAAAATTCACCTTACCAGACAACTGTGAGAATTAAAGAAAGATCCTGACAGTGTGCTCATGGTGTTTGGCATAGAGCTGGGGCTTAATAAATGTGGAATTGGAATCACGCCGTCCTCCTGGGAAAACTGGCCATCCAAATAGATCCTATTTTTTAAGGCTTAAATTCAAACTTCCATTCATGGATCACATATTTATTGAGCAAACTGCTATGTATATCAATGATGGCCACTGCAAATAAAGAGATGAACAAGACCTCGACATCTACAGAGGGTGACAGACATTAATTCACTAATTACAGAATTACTAAATTAAAATCGTGGTTGGGGCAGAGATGTAGAAGTCTGTCTTCCACAGCCAGCCCAGCCCAGCCCAGCCCAGCCCAATCAATAAAGACTTCCTTTGGAATCCCTACTTATTTTCTAACTTTGGCGTTTGCCATGTGCTATCTAGTATCGCTATTTAAATGCTTCCCAGTGTCACAATTATTTCCTAAAGCTGACTGTAGGCAAGGGCCCAGGTGCTCAGGCTGCCTTTGCCCTTGTTCCATGCTGAACAAATATGTGAGGCTCAGTCAAGAATAAAATACGATGTCAGATCCACATCTCTCTTGGGAATGGCAATTTGGAAATGCTACAAAGACCTAGAGGTCTCCTTCCAACTTGGAATGATCTAGTATTTAGAGTTGATGAACAAACAGCTATTTGAAGGTGGATAGAAGGCAGGATCAGGGTGGGGTGGGGAAGACCAGTTTATAGGCCATGTAACCAGATCAAATTAAAAAAAATATATATCCCTAGGACATATATTCTTCCTGAGAAATGGGACTTTTAGGCACCATTGCCAAATCTGTAGCAGAAAAAATAAATCTTGTTCTTTGGTCTCAGAGTTCTCAGATAAAACAGTTCCTTGGATGGTAATCCCAGATGGTGCTAGCAAGATAGGGCTTGGAGATGGAAGATGCAAGTTTTGGATGATTAGCTTGAGTGACTCCAAGGGAGAAAGAGTCCGGCCCTCTCTGGATGTGGCAGCAGTTTCATCTGGGCTGGCATTTCCCTGGGTTGCCTGCCAGCCTGTTCAGCAAGGTAGATAATGTGCTTGGGGATCTCGTGTGCCAGGACTTCTGTCTCCAAAAGTTAATTACCATAGAAACAGATGAGGACACTTGGTTGATGGGGCAGGGGGAGCAAAAGGTAAAACTGGGCCTGGGGACCAGAAATACAGTGCACACCAGACCCACATGGTCTAGTCTCAAGCATTTCTTTCACCTTCTGTGGGGCAGTTTAAGACAAACCAAGCCATGAGGCTTTCATCTCCCCAGCGCTGGCTTCTCCTTTCTGTTTTCTCAAAATGGCCTCTGGCAGCTCACTCCTCACTGCCACTTCCTATGGGTTGAACATTCCCTTCGGAAACTCAGGTTGAAACATAATCCTCTGCGTGGCAGTGTTGAGAGGTGGGGCATTTAAGAGGTGATTGGGTGGTGAGGGCTCGGGCCCTCAGGAATAATTAATCCACTCATGGCTTAATGGATTAATGGGTTATTATGACAGGCTTCTAAGAAGAGGAAGAGAGACCTGAGTTAGGACACTCAGCCCCCTTGCCATGTGATGCCCTGAGCCACCTTGGGACTCTGCAGAGAGTGCCCACCAGGAAGAAGGCCCTCACCAGATGCAGCCCCTCGACCTTGGACTTCTCAGCCTCCACAGATGTATGAAATACATTCCTTTTCTTTATAAATTACCCAGTTTCAGGTGTTCTACTATAAGCAACAGAAAATGGACTAAGACACTGCTAGAGGAAACTTTTGCAAGCACAGCATGGACCATGTGATACCTCTGACGGAAAGCCTGTCTGTGTCCTTTGGAATAAAGTCTTAAGTTCATGGCATTCTGCAGTCTGGGGACAATGTCTTCTGCTTGTTTGATTTCCTGGGGCATAGCAGCTAATATAAGCTAATCAGTATTTGATTGATGAATGGATGGATGGACTGCACTCTCCAGGAGTCCAGCCTCTGTCGCCCTCCCCCAGCCTCGTGTCCCCAGCTCCCCAAGTATGCCACACTTTCAATCACATGGGACTTTTAATCCTCTAAATGCACTGTGCTTTTTTGAACTCTTGGCTTTTTGCACATGCTCACCTTTTAAAGGGGGTACACATCCTCCCCTCAAAGCCTGAAGGCTTGGATGGCCCCTAAACATTCTTCAGAGGCCAGTTTGTACCTCACCAACTTCTTGAAGCTTACCCTCATCACCAAGCAGGCTTAGATTTCCTGTCCCTAAACCATGTCAGTTTTGCCTGTGACTTCCACTGGACTATGAACCTTTCAAGGGCAGTGGTATTGTATTATTTTCCATGGGACAGTGCCTGGCACAGAGCAAATGAGCAACCAATATCTGCTGAATGCACCAATTCATGAATAAATGCACGAACGAGGGACCAAAGCCCCATGATGGGGCCCTGACTGTCCAGCCCTGGGCCTGCATGGTTTCAGCCTGGCTGGAGACATGGGAGAAACTTACGTATTCCACTTCTTTGGACGGCTCACTGAGGCTGCCATTGGTGGTAGGGGCAGTGGTCTCTGCCCCCTCTGGCTTTTCCTGTTGCTTCCCCCTCCTCCTTGGGCAAGCCACCTTGCCCTGGGGAGGGCCACTTCTCCCACGCCGAGGGCCTCGCTCTTATATTGCTTGACAAATTCTTCCATCAGTTTCAACTCGTTCTCCAAAAGTCCACGGCAGCGTGAGGGATCCTGGTCATAGATGGGGAGTTGATGCATGAGCTGACGGCGGCGGTAATAGGCGCCCTCGGTGCCTGTCACTGGCTGCTTCTCCTTGGGGATGAGCTCCATGTACTGAAGGCCCTGGGGGGGGGGAGGAGGAGGAGGAAGAGGAAGAGACAATGTGAGGTTGGTGGGGCTTCGTCACTCAAAGAAACTATGACAGAATCTACCTAAAACTAAAAATGCATTCTCTTCCAGCATTCTCAGCAACTAAAAGACCCACAGTCTTTATATTTTTTTAACCTAACACAGTTAAATTACTTTTGTAATTTTAAAAAATCACAAAAGCAATACTGTCCCATTGTGATGAATAAAACACAGATGAGTGAAAAAAACTTTAGTAAAGGAAAAACCTGCATCCCTTGGGTACCATGTGTATGTAGGAAGTGTTCTATGTCTCAATCTTGGTGATAGAGCCATGGAAGTGTATCTGTGTTAAAGCTCGTCAAGCTGTACACATTAGATGCATGCAGTTTGCCATATGCATACTGTATGATCACGTGCTACATGATGGCATTTCAGCCAATCATGGGCCACATATACCGCAGTGGTCCCATAAGATTATAATGCTCTATTTTGACTGTACCTTTTCTAGGTTTAGATATGTTTATATACACAAATACTGACTGACCATTGTGTTACAATTGCCTATAGTATTCAGTACAGTCACATGCTGTACAATTTGTGTCCTAGGAGCAATAGGCTATACTGTGTAGCCTAGATGTGTAGTAGGCTACACCATCTAGGTTTGTGTAAGTGCATTCTTTGATGTTCACACAAAGACAACATCACCAAAGGACACATTTCTCAGAGCAAAACCCCAGCATTAACTGGAGTATACTGTCCTTTGTTTTAAAAAGCATTTACAAAACTTACACCTTATTGGCTCATGGTAACAGTTTGCCAACAACTTTGTATTTATCCTTCCAGACTATTTTCTACGTATATTTATTAAATAAGGGCACCCAGTCTTCTTTCTGCCTAGAACAAATAATAAGCAGGGTTGTACTTGATCTACTTAACTGCTATTTTCTGTGTGTATGTACCATTTAAAATGAGTCCTTGGTCAGGGGGTTCTGTTTCTCCTGTGACCGCACCAGCCCATGTCATGGCGTGGAACAGAGAACAATCTTGTGTGTGAGAAAGAGACACTTGTTTGCATCTGCTAATGTGTGCTCTATCTATTAAGTAACTCTCTACTTGCTAATAATAATGGTTATTATTTTAACACTTATTCTCCAAGAAATACTGTAGTTACCAATTTTGGGTGGCAATGAAAGAGAAAGGAGTCTACATTTACTCATGGGCTAGTTTTTCTATCAGAATTTGAACAAAGCTCATTTTGTTTTGTTCACTGACTTGCAATTAATGGTAATAGTTACAACTACTAGTTTGCCTCTATCCCCAAAGAAAATCTGTTGCTTTTAAAACCTCTTCTCTACTATCATTTACTAGATGGTAGCCAATTGATAAAACTCTTACAGTATAATGACAGAAGTAATGCCAGCTGGCTGCCCTCATGAAAGCTGTGTTCCACTCGGCGCTCTCTTCTCACTGGCCCCACAATTGATGGGATTGATTTCTACCTTCACTCATGGAATTACTCCCCCTCAGAAGGAAAAGCCCTCTCTCGTCTTTCCTGTTCTTACAAGCAGCATTGTATGCTTTGGTCTCTCCCTAGTCCTTAACCATCCCTAGTATATCTGAGCTGACCCTCTAGCAGGACTGTCCACTCCCTGAGGGCAGGCCATATTCCTTCTACTGTAGTAGCTAGAGCAAAGGCTCTGGAATCAGCTTGTCCTGAACCGAAATCCTGGTTGTAGGCATGCCGGTGGTATGACTGCAGCCACGTCATGCCTTCTCTCTGCACAGGTTCTTCAGCTATAAAAATGAGGATGGTAACCCTAGAGCGGCTGTAGTATTACTTAACAGAACCACAGCACGTACCAAGCTGGTCCAACCATGGCTCATGGGCCACATGTGGCCCAGGATAGCTTTGAATATGGCCCAACAGAAATTCGTAACCTTTCTTAAAACATTATGAATTTTTCTGTTATTTTTTTTTTAAAGCTCATCAGCTGTGGTTAGTGATAGTGTATTTTATGTGGGCCCAAAACAATTCTTCTTCTTCCAGAGGAGCCAAAAGATTGGACACCCCCGATCTACACGCTTCTGACTTTCTCTTCTCTTTGCTTTTCTATCTGTGGCTTCTCTCTTTTCAAATCTCTGACTACAGTTAGACTCACCAGCTACATGTGTCAAAGTAGTGTCTCTCAATGAACACAGTGTACAATAACCATGTGAAAAATTACTAACATGCAGATTCCCAGGCACTAAGCCCCAGTCAAGATCTCCATCTGGTAGGTAACATGTGGGCTACAGGAATCTGCTTTTTTAGCAAGAATCCTGGTAACTCTGATGCAAGAAGTTGGCTCCTGGATCTTACTTGAACTACTGTTTCAATAAAATACTGGCAAACAAACAAATGAGTGAAATAAACAACTGGGATTCTCAGGCACTCAACAGAGATCTGAGGAAAGGCTGGTGGACGATTCTTAGCTGCTTTAGGCTTTTGCAAGACTTAAGGATTCTCGAGGAAGAAAAGTGAATTTTGCTAACACCTGAGAAAGGCCTAAATGAGCTCTTACTCTGCTCCAAGTTATAGTCAGAGATTCACATTTTTGATCAGAATGGCGTAATTTAAGTACGTGTTCATTTTAGATTTACTGGCTTTGCAACATGAATTTTGTTTCCCTCAAAACTGAATCTTTTTACTTCATTTCCCTCCTGGGCAACATTCCTAATTTTTAAAAAACGTCAACCTTGTTTAAAGTTGCTTTTTCTTAGAAAAGTATAATTAAATAATGATGAACATAAGGTATTTCATGGTTTATTAATTAAAAAATATGCAAAGGCAACTTTTAATAGAATCAACAAGGTCTCAGGTTGATAACATTTCCGCATCAATATGACTGGTAACTGTCTGAATATTAATGTGTTCACAGGTAACTGTCCAATTTGGCTTCATTTATATATTTGTTTTTATTGAACTAAAATCTTACACTTGGGTGAGTCTCAGGGATGAGGAGATTAGAGGAAGACAAAGGTCAGGGACACAGCCTGAGAAACTGTGAGAGGCAAACTGTTTATCCTGGACAACTGTTTTCCATTTCTGTGCCTGACCCTGACTCAGAACCTTAGCACCAGGTCTCCTGATTCCCATCAGCCAGGTGGTCGCTGCTAGGTTCATCCTCTTAGAACCCATCTACCCCATAGCTTATCACTTGGGGCTGGGCTCTTTTGGGAATTGTGGGAGTGAACATGGAAATTCATACTGAAATTCATATTGTACAGTCCCACTGTCTGATTTTAGGAAGCAGGGGTGAAGAAGCTGGGATTGTTGTGGGGTGGGGGAGTACAAGTCCAGAGCTTGGTACCTACTGGGGTTCATAGTAAATAAATTCTGGGAAACAGCATAGAAAAGGCAGAGGCAGGTGACCTGAGCTCCTGTGAGACTCAAATTGAGGGGGTGGCTGCAAATGCCCCATTGGTGGCTCTGCCCTCGATCCCAGAGGACACCTGTCTGAGACACCTTTTGGCACTGTAGGCTTAAGCATACCCAGCTAATTCCAGGTATGTCTGCACACTCTTGGATGCTTTTCAAGGTGCTTCCTCAGACACAAGAGACGCCCTGGTTGGTGGAGTGTCAGGAAATCTGGGTTTTAGGTCCAGTCCTCCTGCAGCTTCAAAGGATTGCTTGAGGCCAGTCTGGGAAGCAGAGAGACCTCATCTCTACAAAAATTAAAAAATCAGCCTGGTGTGGTGACACATGCCTGTAGACCTGGCTACTTTAGTGGCTGAGGTGGGAGGATCGTTTGAGCCCAGGAGCTCAAGGTTAGAGTGAGCTATGATCACACCACTGCAGTCTGGCCTGGGCAACATAGTGAGACCCTGTCTCAAAATCAATCAATCAATTAGAAGTTTTACAGTTTCTCCTGAGTGGCTCTAACACAGGACATCCCAGGATTGGAGCTTCTCTGGGGGCAGTGAGTGGGGGAAAGGGGATGTGGCCATCAGAGACAGTGGGAAGTGGCAGCCCGACAGCCAACAGGCTGGGCAGGCAAAGGGTCCTGTGGAGATGCGTTAGGGTGTAGCCTTGGGTGGCAAATTTGTTCACACTATCCCCTTCCTATGTTTTGCCCAGGGCTTCCAGAATCTAAAGAAGGATTTTGGAGAAGTGGAAACGAGCGTGGCTCTGCTAGAGTGGGTATGAGGCCTGGCCAGCATCTTATTAACACCAAGTACTGAAGCAGCCCCATCCAGGCTGATTCAGCTCATGGGAGAGTAATTGCCCCTCCAGGGAAGACTGCTGACTTTCCCTGGTTCAGCAGTTGAAGGGATGATAGGAATGGCCAACAATTAGGGAGAGCTTTCTATGCTCCAGGCACTCCTCCAAGTGCTACACACTTCAACCCATTAATTCTCACAACAACCCTACGAGGAAGGTACTAATGTTACCTCTTGGAAAACAGAGGCACAGAGAAGTTAAGTAACCTCCCCAAGGTCACACAGCTAGTGTGTGATAGAGACAGCTTTGAACCCAGCAACATGAGTCTCAAGACCTTCTCTGCTGCCTCTCTAGAAGATGGGTATTTTCAAAGAGGAAAAATGTTCCCCAGTCACTGGAGGCATTTCCTTTTTATCATCATTTTAGGGTTAGTGGCATATGTAAGCATCAAGTGGTACCAGGATCCCCCATTCCCTGGATGTGTCTGTTTCTCTGGCTTTCCAGGGCCTGTACCCCTTCCTTCTGAGCTTTACAGTAAATGCTGTGCTAGGGATCCTGGGGCAGCTGCCTCAATAGCCAGCTACTTGCTGACCCCTGTGTTCACGGTGTCCTTTCATGGCTTTGCACTGGCTTTGGGTGTCTGTGGATATAGGGCTAATGGGCTTCCTGGCTGGAGCCTTGGAGAAGGGGAGCTTCCCTTCCCAGAGACCCAGTGTTCCTTTTGCAGCTCAAAGCTCCAGCTGGGGCTGGGCGCGGTGACTCACACCTGCAATCCAAGCACTTTGGGAGGCCAAGGCAGGCGGATTGCTTGTGGTCAGGAGTTTGAGACTAGCCTGGCCAACATGGTAAAACACTGTCTCTACTAAAAATACACATACACACACACACACACACACACTAGCTGAGCATGGTGGTATGTGTCTGTAGTCCCAGCTACCTGGGAAGCTGAGGCATGAGAATCGCTTGAACCCAGGAGGTGAAGGTTGCAGTGAGTCCAGATCCTGCCACACTGCACTCCAGCCTGGGTGACAGAGTGAGACTCTGTCTCAAGAAAAAAGGAAAAAAAAAAAAGCTTGAACTGGGTGCTGGTGCTCTGCCTTTGCATTGTCAAGGCCACTGCACCCAGCTGCCACTGCTGTGTACTTTATGATGCCTGGCTGATCTGAGACTCCCACCACTGCTCCCTATTCACAAACGTTGCAAATCAAGCCCTCACAATCCCCCTTAACACAGCCCTCCAGGCAACCACTATTGACTGGCATGGACTTGGGAAGGGGATGACAGGGACAGAGGCTTGGGCCGGAGTCAACCACCTGGCACTGTTCTGACTCTGAAAGAGAATCTCCCAGGTATCTCTCTGATACCTGACTACGTTATGTTACCTGCGTCTGATACCTGACTACATCATGGGAGTTAAGTCATGAAAATGCCTCTTGCTAAAGGTTACTTTAGCAAGAGGCATTTTCTCAGACCAGTTGGAAAGGTTGGTTTAGGTTTTATGTTTTTCCTGAGGACCTTTCTGAGTAATTTGGTGCCCTGTAACCTCGTTGGAACATCTTGGGTGGAGCGGTTCCAATAATATTTCTGTATCAGGAAAGAAACTAAAAAAATGCAAATCGAAGTGGAAGGGAAGGTGCTCCTACACCCTGGGGGGAAAGACACTGAAACACAAATGGGCTCTGGAATCCAGAGATCCTGTTCTGATTTTTCTGCTGTCAGCCAAGAACAGTAAATGGGCTTAATCTGACAAGACAACCCCAGTCCACAGTGGTGACCTAGAGTGCTGTGTTCAGAAGGATCCTGAGGGCCAATGAGGACTCAATGAGAAACAATACTCTGACTGATCAGCAATGCCTGCCATGGGTGTGGAAGCAGAGGGCGAGGTGTGAGTAAGTGCCACCCCTGCCTTGGCTCCTCACCGGCCTCTGTCTGCTCCTCTGTAAAATGGGCCTGTAACATACTCAGCATATAGGGAGTGGTGAGATCTTCATGAGATACATACACAAATGCTTAAATGATGCTGGCTTCCTTTGTCTTCTCCCTCTTCCTTCCCCCAAATCCTGGCTAGCTTTCAAAGACACACTCAAGCTGCTTCTGTTCATGATAGCCTTCCCTGAAAATGCTAACCCAGGGTGCTTGCTCCTTCCTGCCTCCCCCTCCCACCTGCCAGTTTTCCTGGCCTGGCCTGGATTGGTAGGAGAGCCCAAACTTTGTAGTCAGGGTGATCTGAGTTCAAGACATGGCTCTGGCTCTGTCACTTAAATCAGCTGTGGGACATTTAGCTAGTTGCATCACTGCATCATCTCTCTGAGCCTCAGTTTTCTTCTTTGTAGATGAGGGTTATAATAGTATATTTCTAACAATGCTGGAAAATTAGATGAGATTGTGCATGGAAAGCTCCTTGCACAGTGGCTGATACAGAGTAAATACTTAACAAATGTCCACAATTAGGCTTATTGTTATCAGCATTTAAAGGCTCAGGCTTTCATTCTAGTTGCAAAGGATGAGAGATAGCAAAATTCAGTCCCATTCCCAAAATATAATAATCCTCAATCATTTGGTGATTTAAAAAAACCTGGGAAGGTGAGTGGGAAGGGAAAGTTGTCCAATCTCAGTGACTTGCTCTGGACGCCCAGGTGCAGAGCAGACAGAGGGGTTCTTTATAGCCGTGTGGTTTTATGAGCCAGCATTAATCACTGCCTGCTGATTCCTTACCCTGATTAGTCTGGGGTCGATGTGTTTGGGGTTTTCACCAGCCGGTCCCTGAAGACCGCAGCCAGCTCTTTCATGAGCTGCTTGCTTTAGTTCCCACTGACATCTGGAGACCTGCTTGATAGCTTACCCAGACCTGGAGGTGGAGGGAGATCTGAGTTCTGAACTACTGGGCATGTCGCTCTGCTGTTGCTCTGTGGCCACGCTCTGTGGCCACGCTCTGTGGCCCAGGACCAGCCCCTGTCTAGCACTACAAACTTTTGAAGGCCAATTAACTATTCTGTGTTTCCTTACATGTAAAACAATTCCTGCCTTACAGGGTGATTGAGTTCATGGATGCTGAAGTGTTCTTTTAAAATGTGGTTTTGCTTTTCAAAAAGTACAGATTAAGAAAAAAATCTTAGTCTCTCTTCACTTTATCTGGAAGGGATGTTCCCTGCTTAAGGCGACAGCTTAGGACTGTGCCTCTCAAACTCTCTATGGTGAAGGATCAGGTTTTGTTTGTTTTTCCACTCATTGCAGAGTGATTTGTGGTCTCTCTCATGTGATTAGAATGTAGTACATGCCCCACGAGATTTCAGTGTGAGTCTGACCACAGTGGAATTCTGTTCAATGAGATGAGTTCTCATCTCATCACACAGTTGGATGTCAAATTGCTGTAGCATTTTCCCAACGTATATTCTCAATGTCTGTACTTGTCTCATTGTGTCCAGGTTGCAAAAACTGTGTGGAACAGCTCCAGTCCACAGCCCACACTTGTAGAATCTCTGGCTTAAAAGGCTGTGACATTGCACTAACACTTGTCACACCTGTCCTACACCCTGCACTGTGCTGGGTGCTGGGATGTTATGGTTGACAGGACAGGCAGGGTGTCTGCCCTCATATCTAGGCACAGATCTAAGAGAGTCCGCTTGCAATAAAAGTTTTTAAAGAAACCAAAAGAAAGAAATAATGTGATAGGATAGCAAGTGGCATCTATTGTAAATTGAATATCTGGGGAAGGACTATTTGGGAAGAGCCCAACCTTGTGAAGAGCAAGAAAAGAACCTTTCAAAAAAGAGGAGCAGCAAGTGCTAAGTCCTCACAGAGGGCAAGAGCTTGGTGTGTTCTAGCACTGGAAGGAGGAAGTCAGAGTGTCATGAGATGTTGAGATGTTGGGAGTGAGAGCACAGTGATGGCAGTCACGGAGGAGCCTGAAGGATAGGGCTATGAAGGGCTCCAAAGACACTCCTTTTCTTCCAGCAAATATTCAATTAAATGCCATGCTTCATTTTTAAAATTGTTGAAACTTCTACAAATCTCATTAACTTATAGCAATCATCCAGCCTCTTGTTACTCCACATGTGGGGTTCTGGGGACCAGTAGCATCAGCATCACCTGGGACTGTGTGAGGCATGCAGAATCTCAGGATGGCCCTAAACCTGCTGGATGCATTTTGATGAGCTCCCCAGATGATTTCTACGCATGTTGAGATTATAGGAGCCCCAGTCTGGTGCATTGGATCTTGAAGGTGGCTGCAGAGGGAGTCATATAAAATGCTCACATCTGATGAGTTGGATTCTGTAGTCTGGAGCTTCTGACTCAATGGTGTGGGATGAGACCTAGGCAGGGAGACCTTCTGCAGATCCCAGGGATTCCAGTGAGCAGCGAGGGTGTAACCTTGTGTGAGTCACTTGCTCTCTCTGGACCTGTGTCCTTTCTGCCCTCCTTAGGGTCTCTCTGATCATTTACTTAAGATTTATCTGGTTGCTTTTGTTCGAGGTTGTGTAAAACCAGTTTAGTTCTCCCTTCTAAGACCAAGAGGCTTCAGCATTTAGGCAGAAGAGAGAACTGTTTCTCTGCTCTCCTACAGGTTTGCAAAGGGCATGTACCAGGCTACTTTGAGGGAAAATGAATATCTTCCAGATGGAGACAAGCACTCAGAATTTTGGGTGATAAACTATCTCTTGTTCAGAAGTGAGGAGCCCAAAGGGAACAATGAATGCCTCTGTACTAGAGCTGCAAGGCCTCTTAGGGTCCATATAAACACCTCTATCCATTTCATGGATAAGGAAAACGGAGGCCCAGATAGTCTTCATTTCAACATCACGTGATATAAGGGGCAGGGCTAAAACCACAGCCACTCCTGCCATTTTTGTGACCTTGATCTCTTGCCACCCCATGTTTAAAGTTCAGAAACGCTTGACATGGCTAGCATTTATAAGGATAGGAAAACAACTGCTTGGTTAGAGGAAGCTATCTTACCAGTTTTTGGGTGACTCCAGGGGGGAGCCCACTCGTAGGTGATGGTGTCAAAAGTGGGATCTTTTCCAGTGGCAATAGGGTTGGTCATGATCATCCGATTCCTCTTGTAAATCCGGATGCCATCCCCCGCCTTTCACCCGGGCAGTGAGGGTGGAATACTTGGAGTCCATCAGCAAGCGGCCAATTTTCCGATCATCTTCTAGGTCAGAGGTTAGGCAGTGATCCTCTTGGCTGCATTTGCAAGACTTGCATATTTTCCTGGGGGTGGGTGGATGGGGACAAGTGAGATTAACATTCAGGAAAGAGAGGCAGATTCTCCTGCTAGCAGCTTCTACCCTTTTGAAAGCAAGCTAAAAATTTTAAGTTAGAAAGGTTAGCAGCAGACAAGTGGTAACCTGAGACATAAAGGGCTTTGGAATTGGGAACTGCATTTGGGAAATGACAGTCTTTGTATTAATCTATCAGTGAGGAACAGGATATAACTTTTGCTGGTAAAAAGAGTGGCATGTTTTCCCTCCTGGTGGTTGCCATGGCAAAAGCTGATTCATTCATCAGAGATGCTCTAAAGCTGGGCTGGAGTCTGTGTGGCCCATAGCGTAAACCTGGCCCACAATCTGCTCTTGTAAATAAAGTTTTATTGGTACACAGCTATGCCCATTCATAAAGCTGGGCTGGAGTCTACATGGCCCATAGCTTAAACCTGGCCCACAATCTGCTCTTATAAATAAAGCTTTATTGGAACACAGCCTTGCCCATTCATTTACATATTGTCTGTGGTTGATTTAAGGCAACAACAGCAGAGTTAGTAGTTACAGCAAAGAGCATCTGGCTCACAAAGCTTAAAATATATACTTACTTTCTCCCTTTACAAAAAAAAATTGCTAACTCCTGCTCTAAGGAATTATTAAAATTGTTTCCCAAGATCACAGCCCCGGAGCTTCAGCAACTTTTAAACACTTTAGCATGCATATTGACATTAGAATACAGTGAAGATTTTCTTCAAGAAATTTGTGAACAGAACCCAGTGGGGGAGGGAGTGAGCTGAGAAAACCCCTCTGGGTGGGGGAGATATAAGTTTTTTGGGAAGGCTTTGTCAGGAGAAGGAAACACATCCTGAGGATGGTTCAAATGTACTAAAAAGCCTTATGCTTCCCTTTGACAGTTAAAAAAATGTGTGGCTACTTGGTAGCATGCTGTTAAGGTTTAGAAATCCAGAGAGTTCTATGGCATGAGAAGAGAATCACTCCCCCTCTCTTGCTGGCCTGTCTCCATAGCCAGGCGGTGCTGGGTCTCAGATACTCCTCTGCATGCAACTTGAGAGCTTGCTAAGTAAAGTGAGCAATGTCAAGGCCAACTGCAAGGATAAGGGAGGCCCAGCAAGGGAGGTCACTGCAGCTGAATGATAGGCAAGGCTGAGGGAACCCTCCTTTTCTCTCCTACACTCAGGAGGTAAATACGTCTGATCGAATATCACAAATGTTGACTATGGGGCTAGTGGGGGCATACATTGATGGTCTGCATTAGTGGCTCTCAGCTAAGGACAGAATTAGCAGTGTCCCTGGGGGACAGAATTAGCAATGTCTGGAGACATTTTCAATTGTACCAGTGGGGTAGGGGAGCGGTATTGGTGTCTGGTGGGTAGAGGCTAGGGATGCTGCTAAACATTCTACATTCCACAGAACAGCTCCAACAACAAAGAATTACGAGGCCCAAAATGTAACTGTGCTAAGAGGTTGGGAACCCCTCATTGAATATGAAGAGAAGGCCTTATTGTGACCTTTAAGGAGCTGACAGTTGGGGGTGGGGGAGGAAGAGAAAATCAGATGGAAACTTATAAAGTAGAATATGTTTGAGGCAGAAAAGTTGCCTAAAATCTGGGGTAGTTCTGCTGGCCTGGAGCAGTTCTCCAGGAGGTTAGTATGTGGCACATAAAAAAGGCTCTGTGCTTAGTGGTCGTGAGTTTGGAAAACAGGGGGCTAAGGGAGGTTAAACACCCCCTCCTTAGTGCAAAGCTGCTCCTTGACTTTGATACACTGATGTGGAGCATGACATTTGGAATGCTACTGAAAAAGCTAGCAGTACAAGTTCACATTCAGTGGGCTGCAATTTGAGAAATGGTAAAATCGACAATCTCAAGGATGTGTTCTAGTAGCAAAAAAGAGAAAATGACCCTAAGGGTGCTGCAAAGCATAAATGAGAAGGTTTTCCTTCTAAAAAAAATGGGTTGCTTTGTTTTGCATTTTATTCACAATCAATAATATTCTCTTGCTTATCTCTTTTAAGCGCCAGGCATGAGGAATCTGGTTCTTTGAGAAGACAGACAATAGGCAGTATCAGTGGTTGACAGGTGGGGGAGTGAGAACAGCAGGACTGGAAGTGGAAGGAGGAGGAAGAGGCAGAAAGCGAAGTAAATCCTGGCATGCAGGGACACATTTCAGGATGCTAATTAGAGAACCTGATAATGTAAAACATTACAAAACAAAACAAAAAGAGAGGCTAACAGATCTGAGATGTTCCTTGAAATGGTGTCAACACAATTTCCCCCTTTTATTCACACTCTTCACATGGCCAGGCATGTTGCTGGGACTTTATACATGAGGAATACACCTCTCTCACCCCACCCCACTCTTTCTAGGTGCTCAGATTGCAGAGGACACAGACCTCCCCCAAAATATCCTCAGCGGTATGAAAATGGCCATTTCTGCAATCTGTCATTGGTAACCTGGGACTGAATTCTGTTCTTGATGATTAGTTGAGGGGCTTTCCTCTTAAACCACGTTGGTTGGCACTTTGGTCATTTAAATGTCTTTCAAACAATTGAGAGTTTAAAACCTGGAGCATAAAAACGTATAACGGGATTTCCCTCCTAAGCTTCTTTGATGTTACTGCTTCAATTTGAGTCTAATTTAAGTCCCTATTTGGATTCTTCCAACCAAGGATGACAGCTGATATGCAGGAGCTACAAGCTTCAATCTGTATTTCTCAAACACAAATTCACTTGATGTTCAAATCATTTGTACGATGACAGGAAATGGAGTGATTAAAACATTATTAAGAGACATCTGCTTGCAGCCATGAGAAACAGGGTCCAGAATTGTCCTCTCTTCCTAAACAACTGGAAAACCAGAAAAAATACACTAATTGACCATTTTCAGATGTTGGACAGCAGGGAGCACAGGACTGTGATCCTTGAGAGAAGGGGAAACTGATTAAATTGACTTGGTGGGTGCATTTACATAACATTTTCCCCTGGCTCAAGAAGTCTAAAAGGAGACATCCTAGCTGTCTTCAAAGAGCTGAAGAGGAATCAACGCTGTCCTGAGATTCTAAGGGAAGATTCAGGACGAGTGGGGTTGAAATAACAAGGAAGTCGACTTTCTTTCAAGGCCAGAAGGAGCTCAAATGGCCAAAATAGAAGTGTGGAGAACTCCTCCTAGGAGTGTTTAAATTACAGAAGGAATGTTTGCAGGGGATAGAAGCCTGAATTGGGTGACCTTGAAGGTCCCTTGCAACCAGAAGACCATGTGAGCTCCTCTGAGGTTGGGAACTGTCAGGGAATGGAGTCAGGGAATGGTTTTCTGCCCTGAAAGCTCATAGTCCAGTGTACTGCAGCATGATTAGAAGCATGGGACTGGGATTCATGTATATCTGAATTCAAATCCTGCCATTTGGTAGTCATTTCCCCATTGCCTGCCTTCAATGTTCTGATCAACACAATGGAGATGGTAATGCCTACTGCTTAGGGTCATTTCAACATTTAAATAAAAAAGATTTCACTCAGTTCATGAGTAAGTAGTTATTTTTATAATTTCCATCTCACAAAGGAAGTCAGTATTGCTGCAAAGACACCTTCCAAACTTTGTTCCCCACTGAGTGCCCAAGGCAACACTACAGCAGTGATGATAAAAACTCTCTCTTTATTACATCCACCACAGAGCTTAACCTTCCTCTCTCAGGGCTACAGGGACAGTCTCACAGTCTATTCTCTGCACAGCTCCAGAGGTGCTGCCCACATAGATGCTAACATGAATGCTGCCCGGGGACTGTGCAGTGTGGCGGCCTCACTCTTGTCCTCAGAATCCTCAGTGGAAAAGAGAAAGAAAACCTCTGGAAATCCAAGTCCAGCTGGATCTTATGGTCCTCTCATGCAGATATGAATACTAGATCCTGGCTTTTAAATACTGTGGACAGAATGATCTCTCTTTCTGTCCCAGGGGCCACTCTAGACCAAAACCCATCAACAGCAATGATGGTGCAGTGGGGGAGAAATCAACCTCATCCACCAAACCCCAAGGCATACCCCAAATGCACCAGGGACAAGCACCTAGGTCTTCCCAGAGCAATTCTTGCTGAGTGGGGCTTGGTGGACCCTACCTTGAAATGGTTTAGGAAGTGCTAACCTCCTTCTTCAGATCTTTTCTTTCCCCGCCACCCTGCCCCAAGGACTTTTTTCATGTTTCTAAATTGGACCAAGCAGGAGTGCCTTCGCTCTGCAGCCATCCTTCCCTGACAATGCATACAACCAAAGCAGTCCCAGCGGAGAAAGCAACCAGGGTTCCCCGAGAGGACAGCCAAGTAACAAAGGCAGACAGGGACCCTCCTGACAAAATCTTATTACCTCCATGAATGTGGCTCGAAGCCTGAACACGTCCCCTTGCATCCCAAACATGCCACACCTCTTGCTGACTGCAGCTGGCCCAGGGACATCTGGAAAAGGAACAGAAAGAGGGTGTTTTCCTTCCAAACATCTTGGACCAGAGATGTTTGACCTCTAAAAGACTTGGCATGCTGGCAAAGGGATTGTGTGAGGTTCAAAGGGCTTGAGATCAATAAGCCATCACAAACTGTTTACCAGGAAGTGAGAAGACCAAATGGGAACATGGAATGGGGCCAGCGGGTAGGCAAGTGTGAATGGGTGGGGCTCTTCCCAGCAAGAATGCAATGAGCATCCTTTCCCAGCCTGCAGTGCTGTCCCTAAACATCAAGACTGGTTGGAAACGCCCTGCTGTGAGTGACCATCTATCTGCTCCATCCCCCACCCTCACCCACTCTCCTGATCCACATGTCACTCGAATGGAATCTCCAGTGAGTGTCTCTTTCTCTCATTTATTTGTGATTTATTGATAGAGTGTGATTAAACCAAAGCTATAGGCACAAACAAATGTACGTGCTGCCAAATGTTTATAGCTGGAAGCATAACTTAAATATTTTCCTAAAACATTGAAAAATCACATGAGCACTTAAAATCTCCTTTGGAAGGAGAACAATGCATGAGACAGGTTTTATTACTTGTTACCAGTCAAAGGTACCAAAAGTGCCTTGGCTGCCGCCACCGATGTCTTTAGACCCAAATGGCATTTTCAAACCAGAAGCATCACCCAGGGGCTTGCCAGAAATACAGACCCTCAGGCACTATTCCAGCCTGTTTGAATCAGAATCTGCACTTTAACAAAATTCACGGGAGATCTGCATTACATTAACATTGGAGAAGAAGTGAGTTGATAATATGAATCTGCTGGCTGAGAAACTTACCCAACTCTCCACTGGGGTTGGGGTGGGGACAACTTGGTACGGGGATGTACTTCATTATGATTTCATCATAAGCAGCGCTCAATCAACTAGTAGTGTAAAGGGATAAGCGTCTTATCCAACAAACATACCATTTATTTAGCATCTATTATGTACCAGGCACAGGAATACAATGTAAGACTCAGGTGTGCCCTAGTCGAACTCACAGTTAGCTAGGGGAATATGGAGAGGAAAACACATTCATCTCCTGCTCCTGTAAGGGTTAAGTCTGAGGTAAGGGAAGCTGCCTGCTGTGTAGTAAAAAAAGGCCTGGACTTTGGAGTCTGAGAGACTTGGGTTCCAAATTGAGCTTTTCAACTTATTGGCTGTATGGCCTTGGACATACTGAGCCTCAGTTTCCTTACCTGCCAAGTGAGTACAGAGATAATATATGTAACATGCAGGACCACCTTAGGCACTAGAAATGGTAACTGCTCTTATTTTGCCACAGATTTTAGAAGCACAGAGGAAGGTGTTAATAAACTCATATGGGAAATATGAGTTTATCAAAGCAGGTGACTTCTTCCTACAGGAGGTGACTTTGGATTTGGGCTGTACAAGATGGACAGGCAGAAAAGGGGGAAGGAGATGCCTAGCAGAAGGAAGAAAATGTGTGAGGTGAAAAGGTGTGGAAGGCATGATGAGTAGGGTGTGCAATCTGAGCATGTCCTTTGGATGCTACTAGTCTACTCTCATTGCATTTAAGAGGGAAAAAACAAGCAGTGAAACTTGTGAAGCCATCCTCATTGCCAGTGGTAGAATTCACAAATATGGAAAGAGACAGCTGTCCTTCACAATACCTCTCTTGTGCACCAAATCTTCCCACAATAATGTTTCACTCCGTGCCTCTTATTTGGTGACTGCTGTTTACACCATGTCCCCACACACTCTGTCAACTTGTTCAATACATATTTACAGCTCCAGGGGAGTGAGCGCAACGTTGCACGTATGTGGAGTGTAGAGGGAAGCAAGTTTATATTTAGGCCTATTCAATGAATTTTGAAATTTTCAATGAAAAGTGAAAATTAAAACACACCTACTGCTAACTCATTCTCCTAAGCTGAAGAGCTTTCATTCACAAACAGGACTTTGGTCCCTAAAGCCACTGGCATATAACCTTGCTCAATTCCACCTCCCTTCTTGACACCTTCAGTTCTCCTAATTGAAACACAGTGATCTTTACACACTTAATATTGGAGTCATTCAAAGTTTATTTTGGGAGGTATACAATTTGTGAATAAGGCTTCATTGTTGGACCATTTCAGATATATCCGGAGGCCTGGAAACTGGAGAAATAGGTAAAAGCATTTCTAAGTGGCAAAGCACCCTGCACGCTTCAGCGTTATTGTTCTTCTGAGAGGTTGAATTAACCCTCGTTCTACAAGGGGATTAGTTCTGATGCTTGGGCTTGGAGAATGGAGTAGAGCCGCAGTCTGTCTGCAGACTCGGGGTTTGGTTTAGAAATAGTGACGTAGGTAGCCAGCAGAGCAGAGTACTGGCCTGCGATGCGGGGGTCTGGCCTTTGGGTGCCAACTCTGGCATTTATTAGCTGTCTAACTGGAGATGAGTCATTTCCTTGCCCAGCCTAAAGCATCTCCTTTGAAAAAAAAAAGGAACTGGACTGCACTGGGGTTGCCCACATTCTATTCTGCAGGATCCTCATTTTGTGAGATGTTACAAAGCGGTTCCTGGTTGGGAGTGGGAGAGAGAATTACCTGATCAAATACAAATGGCAGGCACTGGATGTGTAGAGGCTCCCAAGCCTTTAACAGGCCAGCCTACGCTAGAAGCAAGAAGAGAAGGGGAGAGCAAGCAGCCCTTTTGGGTTTGGAAAATCCCGAGTTTTAGTCCCAATTTTTCTCCTTTCCTCCACTGTACTTGGGCAAGTAGGCTTACTGAGTTCCAGGCTCCTGACCTGCGTCACAGGGATAATGGGAATGCAAGCTGCCTCACAGGGTTACCAGGACATTAAGTGGGATACTGCCTGAAAAGGGCTTTTTATGCTCAACACATTTATTATGCATTGAGCATTTGTTGTTGTTGTCATTAATTACATCTTACAAAAAAAGGTTTGAGAGACACCAAATTAGATGTTCTCAATACATTTTTTTTTCTAGCTTCAAAATACTAGGAAACTTCAGAGGAACGATTTTTCTAACGGCACACCCCTATACTTTCTTATTCTCTACTCTTTTTGACTTATAAAAAGAGTTGCCTCTCTGACTAGGTTTTTCTACAAAACGTAAAAACAAAATATGCTCACTCGTGTCCCACGCTTAATGATTAACTCGTTAAGCGAGGCCATTCCTAGCCCTTTGCCCTCAAGGTGCTCTGCTACCCATCACCTAAAGAGAACCCAAGTCAAAAATCTCAACAAGTACAAAGAAAGCCCCATGCAGTCAGGCAAGTGAAGACTCAGGCGATCTGGCCTGGTTGGGCCAGGACACTAAACTAAACGGAGGTTCAGGAAGCAGAGAGTTGGCCCTGGTCTCCATTTGCTAGTGGGACGGTTTCCATGGCAACAAAAATATGTGGGAGAGAAAAATAAATGGCCTTGCAAGGAAAAAATTGATTCAGGTCATCAGGCCACACTTGCAGCTAGTTTCCTGGCTGACTATTTAATGCAATAAATAGTCATTTGTGCACTGCATGCCATTCATCCAGGAGCCAGACAGAACCCCCTATCTTCAACACAGAACAATCTCATTTACTGAGGAGGGGGAAAACATCAGTCAGCCACAGTTCCAAGTGAGATACTCTAGTTTATAAACAGTAGGTTTTTCTGATGTGGGCTCTGTGTCTCACAGTAGCTGAGAATAGAAGAGTTTAAAAGAAACCATCACTTAAAAAAAGGTTTCTTGGAATGCAGCATCTAATCTGTCCTTTCTCCTGCGAAGAGGAAGAAATGTTTTGATGATTTTCTTTGGCTCGGTTTAGTAGGATGTGGTTCATCTGATGTTATCGAGAAACTGAATGGTGGCAGGGACTTAAAAGGACTTAGACTGGGAGATCCATGGGGATGCAAGGAGCAGGGGCAATGCTGGGACTCCTCTTTAAGCATTTGCCTTCAGGTGAACCCCAAGGGAAGTCGTAGAGGGGAAAAAATGTCACCAAGAACAATGTAGGATTGAGAAGAAGAAAAATGTAAAACAGAAAATACAATAGAGAATTTAGGGATGAACATGGGATTTGGAATTAGAAAATGGGGGGTTCTCCTTCTAGCTCAGCTTCTTCCTCATGGAGTAACTCAGTTTCCTCCTCAGAAAAATGAATTATCCCTGCCCTTTCTTTTTTGTTTTGTCTCAATAGGGCTGTTGTAAGCATCATGTAACATTAAAAGGTAGTAAATTGAAATATGTGTTTACTATTGTTAAAAAATTATTAGATGTGGTGGCTCATTCCTGTAATCCCAGCATTCTGGGAGGCTGAGGCAGGGGGGGTTGCTTGAGGCCAGGAGCTGGAGACCAGCCTGTGCAACATAGTGAGACCCCCATCTCTACAAGAAAACAAGCAAAAAAAAAAAAAAAAAAAAAAACTAGGTGTGGCAGTATGTGGCTGTAGTTCCAGCTTACTTGAGAGGCTGAGGCTGGAGGATCGCTTGAGCTCAGCAAAAGGCTGCAGTGAGCTATGACAAGACACTGCACTCCATCCTGTTCCCCTATCCCTCCAAAAAAGTATTTAAAACTCAGACATAAGGCAGAAAGGTGAGTGGCACATTCTTTCAATGTCATAAGGGGCAATATGACACTGACTCTCCTCATCCCCCACAGGATTATCTAGAGAAATTTACTTTGTTCAGTTCCGAGACTTGGTGAAGTAACATGTTAACTTGCAGATCTTGGTCTAATAGAGACACAAACAATTTCTGTCCTTTCAAAAAAGATAACCCCAAATGTTAGGGTTTACTGTACTGGAAGACATTAACTAGTTTTGTAAGTAACCCATCAATCTTATCTTAACATTAAATTATCTATAAATATCTAACTCCTCAAGCGCTTTTTAAATTGGCCTAAACACCATGCTGGTTCCCACATTGATGAGTAGAACACAATCTTTGTTAAGTTTCACTTCATATTTGCATAATAGTTGCAATTCTACCTTTTTGAAAGTTGTATCTTAGTATTATCACATGCTCTAATAATTACCCATAGGTTTCATTCAAGAGGTTAAGCCTCTTCAAGATTCAACAGCTCATAAACGGTGGAGCTAGAATGTGAAACCAGGCAGGCCTTACATCAGAGTTGTGCTCTTATCCAGTCTGCTATAGCACTTTCCACCAAGGGCACAGCACTTTACAGTTTACAAAGTATATTCACATCCCTTATCTCAGCTGGTTTTCACAGTGATCTTAGGAAGCAGATATTTTACATTTTGTTCATGCGCAAAGCTCCTAGAACTGACAGGATTTGCCACTAAGAATGTAATTCACACACATGTTGTTGCCACCCAGAACTCGTGACTTCCTACCATCCCAGGAGTCTCCAGACCCCAAGCAGTACTCCTGGGAGTCTAGCTCTGACTCTGGGCATTAGGCCAGTTGGGTCCAAAAAGAAGAGACGGTGTGTCTTCAGGGGTGAGGGGTGCTGGAAAAGTTTGGGCTGGGGGCAGCAGGACAAGATCTAGAAACATTCACCTTGGCCCCAGGCTTTCTACCACTTGCTCCTGTTCTGTTCAATAAACTAAAATGTAGATGTTCAAGGCAACAAATAGACTTCAAGCATAGTTGGGGGGGGGCACTGGCCAGAGGAGAAAGTGAATCAGAACCATAGGCTAAGTTTGTGGGAGAAAAGTGACAGGATATTGATTTCACTTAGTTTGTCTGCTGCCTCCCTGAAAGCCTGAAAGGCCAGAGGCTGCGTATGCTGAGGACCAGATCTGGGAGCTGGAGCTCACATGGGGACCCAAGTTGTGGGAGATGCCTGGATGAACAGTGGCTTGGGGGCTACTTGTTGAGAACTGCTACCTAGAAACTGTTCTCCCTTAAGAAATAAAAGCAAAATCCTTGATAATCAAGAAGCAAGTCGTTTCTGGATTTATTCCCAACTCTTCATAGATTTTCTGTATTAAGGATACTAGTGCCTGTCTCATTTTGAAGTTATGCTGAATCACTTTTAAAGGAATAAAGGTTGCTGGATGTTAGATGTCATGGGGCTCCCGCAATGTGGCCCACCTCACCTGTCCAAATTTGTCTCTATTTTCATATTATTTACTGTTTCCACCCAGATTCTCTTTCCAACCACCTGAGCCTCTTGCAGAACTAAATCCACACATACTCTGGGATTTTGCTCATGCTCGTCTAAACCTCGGAGAGCTTCAGACCCACCCACTCTTTAGGGACTAGCTTTAGGCCCATCTTTTCCATAATCAAAAGGAATAATAGTAGCTGTAACAAGTTCTAGAATTTGTGGTTTTCCAGGCACTGTGCTAAGCCTGACCTTGTGCAAATCTTACAACAACTCTATAAGGGAGGTGTGTTGCAGTGGTTCTCAGAGTGTGGTCCCCAAGCAGCAGCACGACAGCAGCTAAGTTGTGAGCACAGCGAATTCTCAAGCCTCATCCCAGACCTATGAAATGAGACATTCTGCAGGTGGGGACCCACACATCGCTGTTCAAGATCTCCTGGTGATTTTGATAAACAAAGTGTGAGACCACTGATATATTGTTAGTCCCTCTAGGTTACATATGAGTTAACTGAAGGGTGACTGTCTTGGTTTGCACCAGACTGTTTAGTGCCTAGGATGTAGAAGTTTTTAGTACAAAAACCAGAAAAGCCTGGGAAAATCCAGTCTCTTTAATTAAGTGGGGTTCAAAGGGATCAAATTAAAGTGCTAGAGCTTAGATTTGGACACAGGTATCTGAATTCCAGATCCACATTTTAATTTAACCAGTGCACTACAGTTCCATGCCAAGAAGCCTCTTCCAGATATTTTGCAGCCCTCACATGTTTTTCTCAACTCACACAAATGTAAAATTACAAATGCAATCAGTGCTAGGAAGGAGAAACTGCCATGAGATTGTCCTTTAACAGGGGGATTTTGCCTGGTCTGGGTGTGTGAGGAGGGTAGTGCTCCTCGAAGAAAGCAAGCTGTGATTAGCATAAAACCACCTGGGATCTAGCTCAAATGCACACTCTGGTTCAGCAAGTCTGGGGCAAGCCTGACATGTAGTTCTACCCACCTCCCAGGAGAAGCCAATGCTGCTGTCCCAGGGACCACACTTTGAGTATCAAGGGGCTACAACAGTTGTTCCCTAACTTGTCTGCAACATTAAACTCTGGGGATCTTTTAATGCTTCCAAAACTCGGGCTGCACCTCAGGCCAATTTTGCCACAATCCCTGGGAGCTGATTACAGGCATCAGTATTTCTGGAAGTTCCCAGGGGATGCCAATGTGCAGACAAGTTTTGGAATTATTTGATCTCATCATTGTAACTTCAACTGTTCTAACTTGGATTTTTAGGCTCTCAGCTCATTGGCTTAATAATCTCCCTTCCTGAAATTTTGTGCACTGTTGGGAGAAATGTAAATTTCAGCCATTATGGAAAACAGTATGAGCTTCCTCAAAAAATTGAAAGTAGAACTTCCATACAATCCAAAAATTCCACATCTGGATATATATCCAAAGGAAATGAAATCAGTATCTGGAAGCGATATCTGCATTCCCAAGTTCAGTGCAGCGCTATTCACAATAGCCAAGATATGGAAACAACCTAAGTGTCTGTCCACAAATAAATGGAAAAAGAAAATGTGGCACACACACCCACATACACACACACACACACAAACACACACACAATGGAATAATACTCAGCCTCAAAAAAGAACAAGAATAATGCCATTTGTGACAACATGGATGAACTTGAGAACATTATGCTACGTGAAATAAGTCAGGCACAGAAAGACAAATAAATGACTCATTTGTATGTGAAATCTAAACTAGTCAAATTCATAGAAACACAGAAGAGAATTGTGGTTGCCAGGGGCTGAGGCTTCAGAGAAACAGGGAGATGTTGGTCAAAGGTACAAAGTTTCAGTTAGGCAGGGTGAGTAAGTTCTGGAGATCTAATGTAAAGCATCATGACTACAGTTAACGATACTGTATTCTGTACTTGGAATTTGCTAACAGGGTAGATCTTACGTATTCTCACTACGTAAAAAAATTAGTTTTTGATTAATTCACACTGTATATGAATATCAAAACATCAATTTGGTCTAGGCTCAGTGGTTTACAGCTGTAATCTCAGCACTTTGGCAGTCCAAGGCAGGAGGATTGCTTGAGCTCAGGAGTTTGAGACCAGTCTGGGCTACATAGTGACACCTCATCTCTATAGAAAATTAAAAAACTAGCTGGGTGTGGTGGTTCACTTCTGTGGTCCCAGCTACTCAGGAGGCTGAGGTGGGAGGATTGCTTAAGCCCAGGAGGTTGAGGTTGTAGTGAGCTGTGATTGTGCCACTGCCTTCAACCTGGGTGACAGAGTGAGGCTTTGTCTCAGCAACAATAACAACAACACAAATCCATCAAGTTGTAGCTCTTAAAGACATACAATTTTTATTTGTCAATTATACCTCAATTAAGCTGAAAAAAATTCCCCTTTCATACTCAGCTTGTAGACCACCATTCCCTACAAGGAGAGTTTTTTACAGCAAGTCTGGCTTTTGTTGTTGTCATTTCAACATCAGCCCTGGCACAAGCCTGCACCATAGGTTTTGGTGCCAAATCCAGTAATTCTCTTAACTAGACCAAAGGGAAACCACAGCCCTTCCTCTTCCTCTAAATTTCTCTGGCTGGTTGACTCCTCTCTGGGGCGCTCTGCCCTGCCTGAGGCCAGCAGTGGTCCCCAAACTCTCCCCACCTTGGACTGAGGAATCCCACCAGATGAAGGGGCCCAACCGGGAATGTGCAACACCCAAATGGTTACAAGCCACATGGGAAGTCATTTTTTTTCCTTAAGAAGTATAATTTTTCTAGGAAGTGGCCTGACCTAGCCAGGAAGGCTTTTTTCACTTTCCCATTTAAGAATCCTGGGGTCTATACCTACTATGTACCCACAAAAATTAAAAGTTAAAAAAAGGAATACTGGGATCTTGACAAGGGTCTGGACTTCTTCCACTGTTTGAAGCTCCCAAGAATCGAAACAAGGAATTGCCAAAACATGGTTACACAATCTTAACAGAGTAATGGAATCAACATACTCGCCAATAGGATAACTGCCTGTCCATAACTTAAAGTCTACATTGTTGCCCTTCCTGAAAGTAAATCCTCTGTCTGGCCTTTCCTTCTGAGACAGGTCCTGTGTGTCACCAGAGGAGGAGGCCAGGGGATTGGAAACCCAGGGATGCTGAGGGAAAGTCAAATGATGCCCCTTTCCAGTCTGTTTGCTCTTAAACATCAGGGTGACTTCTTGCATCCTATTCCATAATCTGTATTTTTTCTGTTGTAATGTAAAACAAATGTTCCCCATCTTGCTCCCTCCAATCTTAAAGCAGAACCGCTGCTCCACGTTTGTCCTTTGGCTTCTTGCTCACTCACCTTCCCAAGCTTTGGGAAGCCCCACACTAGGGCTTTAGGCTGTGGCCAAGAGAATCCTGTCTTCCCAAGTATGATATGGAAGAGTGAGGCTTGCAGCCCACTTTTGTGGCGGAAGTCAATCACAAAAATGACTTGGATAAAGTGCATCCTAAAACCACAGAGAGTCTCACACAGACAACAACAAAGACTTCATCTGCATTAGGGGTCATATGACAAATGCTCTTCAGGGAGCTCTGTGTGTGTGTGTGTTGTGTGTGTGTGTGTGTGTGTTCAAATCTTTCTATTCCCGGGTGGCTCCTTGGGCATTCCTATTCCTCTGTCTGGACAAGCACAAATGTGAAGAAATCCCTTCAATTTAGAGACTGTTCCTGAATTGTGTAATGAGGATAAAAATGCACAGACTAAACAAATTGAGATGAGCCCTACTGATCTAGTACTTAGAATTCTATGGATGGAAAACTTTCGTTTTGTTTTTAAAGATCAATCCTATTTAAAGCAACAGAATGAGAACACAATTGGTGGATGATGAGCTGATGGCAGAAGTGCCTCAATCGGCGGCACTTCAGGGTGAAGATTCCATGATTTTTTATATGACGTGGTTTGTGTGTGCTAAGTTTATCCCATGAACTGGCTGTAGTTGGAAGAGTCAGATGGATTTATCTCATGATGTCAGGAGTTTCTGGTGTTCCATATAAATTTTAAACAAATGCCAAATGAAAGAATACTTTTTACAAGAAATGTCATACTCTCTTTAATTTTTAATTTTTTAAAAATTAATCAATTAGTTCAATGATTTCTTTTTTTGTTTTTTTCTCTCTCTCAAGATTAGTTTTTTCCAGGTTCAATTCTAGGGAAAATTTGGGTTTGGGGCAAAATATACCATATTCTCCTTAATGTCCCCCTCTCTCAACATGTCATGTCTAATGGTTAAGATTAAGTTAAAATCAGGGTGGTCACAAAGGAGGAAAAAATTCACAGAAGCCCAACATGCCCAGCCGGAGCACATGAGAGGCTGGAGTAATACATGGTAGCCCCAGAGCCTTTGGAGAACTGGTGAAAGGGAACTGTTGTTCCTGTGACTTCCAGGGCAGCTGTCCCTGAAGTCTCTGTTCCAATCACCGCATTCAGGCTCCTTGACAAACATGCCCCTGGGGCAGTTCTGGAAAAGGCTGGTCAATTCCTCCTATCACCTTCTCTGCAGGGCGTACTCTGACTTTCCTAGACTAGATACCCACTCTCTTCCCCCGCTGAAGTCTCCAAGCCACTATGGATGCCCTTTCATGGAACACTGCTGTGCTTGTAATAACTTGTGTAGCTCTGCCTTCCCTTCCAGGAGAGGGGATAATTGGAGACCACCAAGGCTCACATCATCTGTGAACAAAGGGGGTTAATCTGGCTATGAAAACAGAGTAGAAAAGCAAATCCATATGTGGAAAGGGAAATAGGAAATGAAAGCTTTCTCTGTTTAAGACCTTGCCTTTGCCTTCCCCTGCCCCACCTCTGCTGGCCAAGCTTCACTGATTTGAGACTGGTTCCAGGAAAGCTGAAATACCCAGACCCTGGGCCATGAAAGAAGTAAGCGTATGGAAGTCTGCCTTTAAGGGTTTGGGTGATGGCGTTGGTTCTTAAACTGTACTCCACCTGAGAAGCTGACTCCACCATCTGCATCCTGAGAAAAAGCTCTCCTCCTGATAAAGAAACCATTATTGCAATCACAGTTCCCTTGGCCATCTGGTCTACCAACCGAATCTACCAGCAATGTCTACCTCTTATCACCGTATCATTTGGCATAAGGGAGCAGACACTGTGAGTGCTCTGCTAGCCAAGATAGGAGACTATCGGTCCCTTTTTCTTCTGTCTGCCTTTTGGATAATTTTACTCTTTTGTATTTTTAGCACTTTCATCAAAAAATAGACAAAAAGGTGATAAGACTCAACTCAGTACATTCTTCAAGGGTTTGCAACTCTTGGAACAGCCCGATGTGAGGGACTTTTGCACAGAGTTGCTGTAGCAATTCTATAAAATCATTCGCAGGCTGGGCTTCTTCTCCCAGTTGGCATGGGCAACAGCCTTTGAGAAGGGGAAGCATGGAAACAGTCACAGGATCTCTCTTTTTATCTTTCAAATGGGATGGAGTTGGGGTCACTTTGAAAAAGAGGAGTATGGAACGAGGCAAAAAGTTCCAAATCCTAAATTCAACGATTCATTGCTGGGTGACTGGATCTGCGTGACGATGCATGGAACATCTAGGAATCTGGCAGTCCCGGCCCAGGACATAGACTCCTTGTTGAACATTTTGTTGGCAGGGCGAACATGATGATGACATAAAGGGAAAGGAAACCAGCCTTTGTGGCTGCCAGCTTCTTGCTGATAGCTTATATTTACATGGTGTTGTATCCAAAGCAGGCCCACAAATCTTATGTATAAAGGACCCCACTGGACTGAAGTGATAGGATTTTTAAGGCTGAACTAATATTTTCCTTTGACACCAGCTCCCTTTGAACTAACTGCAGACACTGCCCAGGCTAACATGAATAGTGAATTGTACAGAGGCAGACGGAGAAAACCAGCCAAGGGGCAAAACCATTCTCTGCTGTTTATTTGAGAATTGTTCACATTTCTAGAAAAGTCAGCCCATTATTTGAGCGGCTACCTGATTAATTCAGTCAGTGAGAGGATGGTCCTCTGATCTCCTTCCACTTCTGGACTTTTCATGGATCTTTTGAGCTCACTCAGAGTCCCAAAGGGTGGGTATTGACCGTTTTAATTGCCTATGAAAGGGATTCCTGCAGGGCAAAAGTTGACCTGGCATTTTTGCCAAACTAAATGCTTCCAGAGGCTCCAACACAATCATTTTTTCTCTTGGAGTTGTCTTTTTCTTTCCCTAGGTATGCTCCGGCAGCTTTTAGGAAAATGTAGTAAAGCCACCAGCCTCACTTTGAGCCAGAAGTTATCCAAATCCCCTGGGAATCTTATTCAGTGATTTACCAAGTAGCTTGAGGGAAATCAAGATAGAAGAAAATAAAGCCCCTGTGGGGACCCATAACTCCCCCTCCCACCCCGCCTTTCCTAAATGAGAACAAGCTGTTGGTGTCCCCAGGCCTAGTGTCTTCAGGTTACACTTGGAAATTAAAATCTAACTGGTTTTGTGTTTCTTAGATTTCCATGGTTCTTAACAGACTCCTTCTCAAGGATACATCTGTAAGCTTGAGGTCAGCAATACCTACTTATTATACCTCCCCAGTTTTATGAGATGCTCCTGATTTCAGCAGCCTGATGTCTTAAGAATGTCATCCTGTAAGAATGCCATTTGGTGTGTATGTATGTGTTTGTGCATGCATGTGTCTGAATTCTAAATTTGCAGCCCTACTGATCTTTCCAAGGATAACACGCTTTTATTGGAGTTAATTTTGGAAATAGGGGGAGACATAACACACCAAGTTGGTGGATTTTTAATCTTGCCTATCTGAATCTTAGTATCCTAAAAGGAAATGTGCTATATAAATGTACAGCAGTGTTATTAAAAGTCTTAAGGCTTTGCTTATGCAAATGCTTCCTGCTGGGAATCTCACACCCAAATTCCTGGGTTAACTTTTATATGACAGTGGAAGCAGTGATACACACACACACACACACACACACACACACACACACACACGTGCACGCACATGGAAAAGAATTCCCTTCAACCAACATTGGTGCCTTGATGGTAAAATACCACTTGTGTTTTAGTGTAGTGCCTTTAGCAAGACGTTTTCCTGATTTTAAACAAGCATGCTTCTTATAAAAGAGTCCTTTCTTTTTCTTTTTTTTTTGGTATCCTGTGTTTTTAAAACCAACACTAAATATACTTTTTAGTTCAGATGTTTTATCCTTTCCTTGATTTTTCCCCCCCTGCATAATGACCTAATTGTACACACTATATATAGTTGGATTCTGTGTTTAAGAAAGTCATAGATCTTTAGGACTAAATGGAACTTAAAGAGTAGTTAGGCCACATTTTTCTAAGCTCAGTTTTATGAAATAGAAATTAGTGAATGGTGCTTCACGTTGCAAATAATTCATTTTCAAGGTCTTGTTTTTAAAACTCATTTGCCACAATTCAAATGTAAAACAGAACTACAGAAGCCAAGTTACCTTCCAGAAAATTGTCTCTTGAGTAAATTTAGAATTATTCATTTAACCATATGTCCCAGGAAAGATGCCAAATTCCTGCATACTTCTGAGCCTGCCCACATACAGTTCTTTCTGTTTAGACCATTTCTTTCTCCATTCACCTAACAAACTCCTATTTGTCCCCTCAGATACTCCAACCGTACGGTCTGAGAAAACCCGGCACCTTGTATTTTGTAGTATCCACCATGATAGTAATTATTTAATTATGTATGTAACTCTTCAATATTATTGTTTCCTGCTAGACTGTAAGCTCTATGAGGGCAAGGTCCTCTATGTCTAGTTCATTGCTTTATTACTGTCTAGAATAACACCTTGCACATAGTAGCTCCTCAATAAACATTTATATAAAACACCTACATCTATGCCTCATCCATGCCTTCATCTATGTTTCATCTATGCTGTCATCTATGTTTCTTGGCACATCAAAGGTTAATATATGTTAGATATCCTGCATCTGAGGCTGATGCCCGAATGGAGAGTTGGAAGGAAAGAGAGCGACCCTGGTTTCCTCTGGTTTCCATGATCCTAGCCTCCTCTGGTTATGCCAGCCCCTCTGACTACCCCCTTCTCTGCCTTCCTCAATGACTTTCTTCTCTCCCCAAGGTTCTCCCACTGGCTCTTCTCCTCTTTTCTTATAGTCTACTCATAGTTTCAACTATTCGCTCCAGTTTTCATCTTTATCTCCAGAAGTGTTTTCAGCTCCTGGAATCTCTTTGTGGTAGACCAGTGAAACGACCAACTCACTCTTTCCCTGCTTCTCCCATGTTTATGGTATCCTTGCCTGTCCAGCCACCCAGACCTACATCTGAATCCCAGTCAGCTGCTCAAGGTAAGGAGACTTAGAAAGAAATGCTGTCTTCTTGCTGCAGAACCCAGCTTTTCCTCATCAAGTGGTCCATTTCTAGTTTGTGTCATCCCTTGTGAGGTGTACCCAGAAGGTAAGAGATGACCCTCTGATGGGAGAGCCAGTTTCTTCACCTTCTTGAAGGTGACTAGAGAGAGAAAATCAGACTTCTCTAGAAAAACTCTGCTGCAGGCTTCTCTGTGAAAATAGAATACAGACAAGCGCTGGGAAATTGTAAAACTCAGGCTGATCCGTGAATCAGTAAGCCTTGCAGCCTTTCCACGGCATTTCTGGTTTGGGCTCATTGCTTTGGAATATCCCTTGATCCACGCCTGCCCTTGGATGATTTGCTGACAGAGTGTTGGAGGAGCTTCTGTGCATGTTGGGGCTTAGTGAAGAACCTGAGCCCTGGCCACACTTTTACTACCTGTGTGGACCCTGGCAAGTAGTTTCTGCTCTCTGAACCTTGGTTTTTTTTCATCTTTAAAATGGATCATAATCCCTATGAACTTCATGAGGTGGCTGTAGAAATCAAATATTTTAATGCATGTAAGATGCTTTGAAAACCAGGGATAATCAAGCATTATATGTTTATAAAATCTCATGTTCCCCCTTCATGTATTTTGTTCTCTATATACCATCTGTGTGATTATTGACTTTTCCTTAAACATGCATTTAAAAACTTATTTCTTGAAAAAAATTATCTTTAAAGTGTATTAAAATTAGGTAGTAACCATAACAAATGCAATAAATATGAATAATTAAATTCTAGCTAGGTATGATTGCCTTTTAAAAGTTCTGAGCCTGGGGAACTACTTGCCACTTGTTTAAAGTGAAGTTCAGCAAGTGTTTGGGATGTTAAAGACATTTTAGCATCAGATGGAGATGTCCTCCTCGATATAATCAGAATAATGAAAGAACTGAAATGAGAGAAAGATGCTAACATGGCTCAGTGTTGTCAATGCGTGTCTGCGTATCAACTAAATTCATCGTTAGACCAACAAGTCCACGACCCATACTCTGGAACACCGAAACTATGTTAGATGTAGAATAGAAACAGTACAGGTTGAGCATCCCTTATCCAAAATGCTTAGGACCAGAAGTATTTAAGATTTTGGATATTTTTCAGATTTTGGAATATTTGCATATATATATATATATATATATATATATATATATATATGTAACAAGATATCTTGGGGACAAGATCCAAGCCTTAACATGAAATTGTTATGTTTCGTATACACCTTATACACACAGCCTGGGGGTAATTTTATACGATATTTTAAATAATTCTGGTGCATAAAACAAAGTGTGTGTACATGAGGTCAGGTGTGAAATTTTCCACTCATGGCTTCATGTCAGCACTCCGGAAGTTTCAGATTCTAGAGCATTTCAGATTTTCATATGAGGGATCCTCCAGCTGCACAAAAGGAACAGGTAGCACTATGGATTGAATTGCCCACATTTCATTCATGTTCACCATGACTAAGTATGTAACCATGGAACGTAATCCCTCTGGATCTTAGTTTACTCATCTGTAAAATGGGGTGATTGTAAAATTTGGAAAAAATTATGTAGCACAATGCCTGGAGCCTGGCTTGTGCTTGGTAAGAGCAATTAGTATGTCTCTTGCTAGAGTAGGGCCTCTATTTTATCTTCACACATCAAAGGTATGACACGGTTGAAATTTCTGGTGTTTTGGTTCTGAGGAGCAGAGGATGACTAGTAACACTAAGGAGAAAACTTGGGGCCATTTTTCTTACTAGCAAACTAAAGAGGGGGAATTAAAGTGATTAATTGGATCATTTGGATTTTAAACATATCTACCAACAAAGCAATTTCTCCCTGTAAAACTTCGAATAGACCTGTCCACTCCTTCAGAAGAGTGGTTGTGGTCAACATGGTGTCAAGCAAAGGCTTGGCTAAAATTATAAAGCACTGAGAGGTGTTGATATTAAGCATTTTTTTTTTAAAGGAGTGCCAACTCTAAGTCTTCAGGATAAGAAGAAATATGATGAATTCAGGGCCTTCTCAGAATTTCTTGCACTTCAAAGAGCATGTACTTGGCATTGATTCCTCCACTTTCCTGAGTTTGGTCAACGTGGCTGAGGAAAGGCAAAACTCTTAAAATCCACGCAGATGGAACTTTTCCACTGGCCCTATTTTGGTATAAATATTCATCAAGGACTAGAAACTTAAAGTCGGTAGCTGTCTGAGCTATGAGAGGTTTGCACTAAATTTCAGCTAGTTTTGGTCGTCTCTCCTGCTCTTGTCTCTCAGGAGGGCCAACCCTCCTGAGATGCGGCTGCTGTTGTTCCGAGATCCAGGCCAACCGCCTCCCCAGACCACAGAAATTACTGGAGTTTGTTCTCCAGAGACATCCAGCCAGAAAGAAAGGGCCTTGAAGTTCAGATGAAGGTTCAAGTTAGTTGTTTGAAAAAGGGAAATGTATCAAGTCCTGGCTCGTCCACCATCCTAAAGCCCGTCTTTTTGTAGACAAGCTTGAAGAAAGAGAATACAACTTGGAAGCATAAAAAAATTCAGGGTCTGGTTTGGTGCACTGTCTTCCCCAATTCCTCTCACTTTCATTTCCTTTTCATTTTAAGATTCCTCCTCAACACTACCAGGAGTTCTCCTCCCCACTTCCTCCAGCCCACTCCTTCTTTGCCAGTTCTGATCTTGGTGCAGAATGGAAAGGCAGCATGTGTGGGGCCACACTGAGGGGGTGCTTAAAGAGGTTAATGGTCTCCCCCTCCTCTCCTCTATTCCACAGCTGTTTTGTTTTTGTATCTTCTGCTCATAGGGTCTTTTTCCTTCTTTCTATCCCCCTCAGAATTCCTTGTCCCTGTCAGAAAGGAGAACAAAGCTGCTCTTACCTCTTTTGATGCCTTTCCTTCTTTCTCCTATTTCCCGATTTCATTCCACTCCCTTTTCTATCCATTAGTATCAATGGGCCCTTAACGTATGCCAGGGTTCCAGGGCACAGGCAAAGGGCACGAGGGAATGGTCTCTGTTCTCAAGAAGCATAACATGGAGAATTTCAGCATAAACAGGATATGATGGTATAGGAGTTAAGCTGGCAAGACAGCCACTGCAGATGCTTCAGGGCTATTCAGAAAACTAAAGCATTCAGTGGGAGAGTGAGTCCACACTAGGAGTTCACAGGACAGAGAACTTAGTCTGAACTGATGGTTTTTTCAAGGAGGGCACTGAGGAAGGGGTGGGATTTGGGAAAGAAACATGCCCAAAGGAAGAAATGTATGTTCAGGGAATGAGTGATAGGTCAGCCTGGGGCCACAGAATGTTGTAGTGGAAGACGTGATTGAAAAGGGGCCCATCACATAGAAACTTGGATGCCGGGCTAAATTCGATGGCAAGGTTTGAAAGAATCCTGGTGGGAGCTCCTAGGGACAAAGTTCTCCCTTAACATGACACCTCCAAGGGGCTACAGCAGAAACTCACCCTCCATGCTTTGCCCTCAAACTGGTCTGCTGCCTGGATACATACCACTTCCCAACTGTTTATCAAATACTGTCTCTGTTATTTTCTAACAGTACTTCAAAGGAAAACTTATATGCAGTAAAAATGTACCAATCTCCAGTATTATCTTGATTCCTTTATATGTATATCCCATGTGACCACCATCTAAATAAACATGTGAAACATTTTCAGTGCCCCAGAAAGTTCCCTCAGGCCCCTTTCTACTCAATAAACACCTCTTCTTATAAAGGAGGTCGCTATTCTGATTTTTATCACTGTTGATTAGTTTTGCCTGTTTTTGAACATCATAAAAATGAAATTACATAATATTTATTCTTTTGTGTGTTTTTTTTTCTGTCTAACATGTTTAAAATTACCCACGTTGTTACATATATTCAATTTTTGTTACTACTAAGTAATATTCTGTTGTATAAATATAAAATGATTGGTTTATCCATTCTCCTGTGGATGGAGATTTGAATTATTTCCAGTTTGGGGCTATAATGAATTACATGGCTCCAAATATTCTTGCCCAGGATTGTTTTGTGAACATCTGTGATCTTTTCTCTTGGACATATACCTAGAAGTGTAATTGTTGGAATACAAAGTGGATATATATTTAACTTTTTAGATAGTACCAGACAGCTTTCCATGGTGGCTGTATCATTTTATATTCTCCCTGGCAACTTCTGTGAGTTCCAGTTTCTCCACATCCTCTCCAGCATTCTGTCCTGTCGGTACTTAATTTTACCATTCTGCTGGGTGTGTGACACTGTCTGATTGTGCGTTGTTTTTCTGTAATGAATAATGATGTTAAGCACCTTATCCTATACTTTCAGTTATTTAGACATCTTCTTTTGTGGCATGCTTTTTCAAGTCTTCACCTGTTTTTTTAAAATTGGATTTTTAATTGATTTGTAGGAGTTCTTTATATATTCTGAATATAACCCAGATCTATCTAGCTAGTTAGCTAGCTAGCTATCATCTATCTATATACTATATATGTGTATATTCAAAATGAAGGTCAGAGCATCTATTTCTTGGGTTTCTTCCCAGCTTCAGGGAGACCTGGTGTCAGCTCTTAGCTGAGTGAGATGGCCAGCAGACATCCCCCAGGTTTGTCTGGGGGATCAGTGTATACAAATACTGTGAATATTTTCTATCTATGAATTGCCTTTCACTTTCTTAGTGGTATCTTTTCATGGAAGCAAGTTCATTTTGATGGCCAGCTTTCATGGTTATTTACTGAGCACTCCCTCCAGAGGAAAAGACACAAGGATGCAAACTTTGATTACCCTCTTACTGTTCTAGTGTTCCATAGAGTAATAAGCAATGATAACTTTACAAATAATTTTTTAAAGTTTTGGATATTACTGCTATTAAGCATTTCTTCTTTGCCTCCTTAGCCTTCTTTGATTTTGTATACATCCCTCTCTGCCTTTTTTCTCTGAAAGTCAGGTGCTGTGCATGTATGCATGTAGAACAGTGCTGGTTCTTCTTGAGTGTTTATGACGTGGGTTTGGAGTTCTTCTCTTGGTACTTTACAGCTGCCTATCACCTCTTTCTTGCCATGATTTCCTACGTTAAAAATCCACTTTCAAGAAATAGGATAGCTGGTAGTACAGAAGGGCCTCCCCACCTGAGTGAAGACAGGAGAGGAAACCATCCTAGCCAGGTGGAGGAGCTGGCACAAGTAACAAAACAGATCTCCAGACAAACCCTGGGGGATGTCTGCTGGCCATCTCACTCAGCTAAGAGCTGACAGCAGGTCTCCTTCAAGATAGGAAAAACCCAAAATATAGATGCTCTGACCTTCATCCTGACCAATATGTAGGACTTAGTAGGTTAATTGGGACTGGGACTTTAGAAAAAAAATGGCCATTACCTCCTTGAATCTGCCAAGGAAAGAAAGAGAACCAATAAAGAAAAAGTTACACAGAGAGAGATTTTAGCTTAAAATAACAAAGAGCTTTCCAATATTTAGAGGAGTTAAAAAATTAGACATCTTCAGGAGGTATGAGTGTTCCTCAGTGGTATTCTGACAGCAACTGGCTGCCCAGCTCATCTCATGTTTATGGGGAAGTGGTTCTACAAAATATAGTTTTTAAAAGGCTTTCTGAACTTGAAATGCTATAGTACCTTGAATTCTAATCCTAGCTCTCCCCACTAACTAGCTCTGTGACCTCAAGCAAGTCATCTGGCTTTGCTGGGTCTGTTTCCTCATCTGTTAAAGAAGGCAGTTGACCTAGAGAATCTCTAAGCCTCTTTCTACCTCTTCAAAGTTAATTCTAATTGCTGAAATATACAGTACAAACATTATTCAAATAAATATAGGATGATTTCCCCTGTGACCGTCCCATCTCTGGGCTGGGCTCATGGAAATGTGCAGAGGTGGGTGATGACAGCCATTTTAATTCACTGGGATTTTTATTACAGGGTTGTATCTTCCCCATGGGCTACTGAGGTCTGTTGGCTGTGTAGGAGGACAGATTAGAGAAAACAAAGCTTTTCCATCAAATCTTGCCCTTTCTTAATGTCCTTGCAAACACAGGGATGATTGCCATAATGTTATTTTTCAGATAATTGCAAGAAAATCATCTGGATTTTATTTTTCTCTGTTTAATGTACCATGTACAACTGACAAAAATCAAGGACAATCATCCAAGTGTCACTGTGATATCAAAACCATGTGTGTTTCATTTTAATGCATTGCCTGCTCTAAAATATGGCAAGAAGGAACTCACATTTTCAGACCAAGTCAGAAATTTGAAGTAAGAACTGTATGAGAGAAATTGTTCTGATGCAAAATTCCAGATCTTGTTAACCAAGTTGCCATATTTCAGAACACTGTTTTGATTCCTTACAGTTCATCAAAAACTCCTACTTGAGATTTCTTTTCCTTTTCTTATTTAATGGCTTCAGAGTGAAGCTCAGGGCACACACACATGCTGTGGTGCTGTGAACAGTGTTTCCATGTTCTGCTCACATGTGCCATGTGCTAAATCTCACAGAGGATGTTTATGTGTGTGCATACACATGTGTGTGTTCCTTTCTTTCCATACATATTGCTTATCTTTAGTTACATTTTTTTCCCTGTTGTCAAAGCACAAACCTGTCCTTTCCTGCAAAAATTCAAACTCAACTATGGGGAGTTTTCTGGAACTCCACTGCAGGGCTTGGGAGAGCCTCAAGTTACCACCATAAAAAGTTTTCTACATGCAGCTTGACAGACCTTGCTATCCTGCCACCCCAGTGGGTTTTGTTTGAGAGGAAGAGGAACAGGTTGAGAAGACTGAAGATGTACATTTGTGGCTGTATGAATACATTGGAACATATTTCTCCACAGTTCAAGATGGGTGATATTCCCCCCAGCTGGAAATCAAATAGGTTGGAGGATATGGGTGTCAGATTTGGAAGGCATAAAACTGGACTGTGGCCCGATCCTAACAGCTCATTCATCCTCGTCTTTCAACACTCAGCTCAAATGTCCCCTCTTTGGGAAGCCTTTCCTGACCTCTCTAGGTAAGATTAAGCATTTCCTCTTCTGATCTCTCTCAGTCCCACACATGTACCCCAGTCAAGGTCTTTAGGCACTGCTATGATTCTCTGATGATTTGATTAGGCTGTTCCTTTTCTGAGACCATCAGATTTTAAAATTCCTTTCCTTTTATTTCTCCATTTCCAAGCTGGCATATAATATTGTTTAATACATGTTTGGACAAAATAAATTCTTAGAGCTGGCCAAATCAAAGATGAGTTTAAAAAGTTTCATCAAGGTAATGTTTTTATTCTCTTTACCATTCCACCCTCATTAGCTCTTTTAATAGTGATGATGCCTTATGTTCAACACACATTCCTCATATGTCAAGTACTGCGCCAAGAACTTAGATGATTGCTATGAGTACAATAACTTTTAGGCCTCTTTTTATTGATGAAGAAATTGAGGCTCAGAATAATATGACTTGTTTGAGGTAATAGGAAATGACTGGCAGAGTTGGAATTTGAATCCAGTTTGTATACCCCAGGAGCCTCAGACTTCAATCTACTATAGCTGTATGTGCATGCTTATATGTTTACTTATGCATGTATGTGTATATTTATGTGTGTGTGTGTGTGTGTGTGTGTGTGTGTGTGTGTGGTGTGTAATGCTGCTAATGCCTTAGCTTGATGGGGAAAAGTCTTTATATTTTTAGGTTCTTTGTCTATCTGACATGAGAACATCTCTTCTTAGAACAGTGTTTTAAATGCATAAGATAAAAATACAAAGAAAACCAATATTACTGAGTTAGTATCAATACATAAAAACAAATTTGTGACTTAGTAACAGATGTGTCTTTACTAAGTTAATTAATATGATCTAGCAGTGGGTGTAATTATGGTCATTTCAGAGCAGAGATGAGTATAAATGGTAGGATGAGGATCTATCTCAGCTGTAACGTGATATAAAAATACCTGCTTTCCATTGGTATCAAAGGCATAGGGGCGGCTAAACTTCCAGGATGTTTGTCTTTGTTCATAGTAGAAAGAAATGCTAAATTTCAGTTATAGGTTAGGGATAAAAAATGCAATACTTTTTCTAATTTAAGTTCCCTGACACCCTCAATTCTCTCCACAGATCCTTGGTTAAAAGCCTCTCCTCTATCCACTAACAAGATTTCAAAACATTCCCCCTCTTATACTTCCTCTAAAATAAAAAGCCCCCCAGATGCTGACTTCTCCCCCACATTAGAGTCAGATCCTCTTAACAAGGAGACTTCACTGAGCCAGGGTTGGGGTGGGGGAGCACCCGTGTGCTTTGGTAGGCGGGGTGGCTCTCCTCCAGGATGAGGGCAGAGCTGGGATCTACTTTCCCTCCATCTCTTTCAGCCAGCAGATTACCCGGGGTCAGTCACCTTGATGGTCAGCCTCATGAATCAGTACCTAGAAATGCCACTGACTCATATAGCCCAAATAGATGCTCTCTTCTAAGGGCAGGTTTCTTATGAAGTCAGTCAGCCAAGAGCCCTTCCCCTGTGCTCCTGCCCTTTGGTGTCCCTGACATCAATACTATGAAAAATACAACCTAAGTGTTCAGCTGCCTCTGAAAACAAATGCTGAGCAAAGACAACTGGTCTACCACCACATCTCTGTAGGAAGGCTGAGGAACCACTGGCTGCTGGTGGGACCTGAGAGCTGCCAATAGTTCCCCTTGCCTCAGACTCCTTTTCATTCAGTACCTCTGGTGGTTTCTTCCCAAAGGCCCTGTTTAAAATGTGACAACTGGGAGAACTACCATACTCATTCCACTGTTACACTGTAGGGATGACTAGGGAGGGGATGTGGCTCTGAAGGTGTGTGTCCTGGAAAATATGCGGGTGGGTGGGAAAGGAAGGAGAGATATGTATGTGTGTTGGGGAGGGGAGAAGTCAGGGAACACACATACTCCCAGAACACTGACATTATTTAGCCTGTCTCTTGCCTTATGAAAAATGAATTCTACCAGACTCAAGTTTACTTGGCAGGGATCAAAGCTTTCCTATTCATTGTCATGTATTCAGCACTTAGCACAGTGGCAGGCACATAACAGATGCTAAATATTTGCTATATAAAGAAATGAGTGACTATTGCCCTATCTTATAAGCAAGACATTGGAGGGGAAAGACTGGTAATAGGGCAGGGGGAGGGCGGCTATGGAAAGGGTAGTGACCAAACACCCCAAGATGAATTGTTGCTGTTCTCATGATTTTGCAATATGATGTGGCTCGAATATATTTATGGCTAGGTCCAAGTTTAACTACAAAGAGAAGGTCCTGCAGTCTGAGAGCTTAGAAGCACTATGAACTGTAGGTAAACTAAACTTGGTCTTCCACATCCCAATACTTAATACCTATGGGATTTTGTGACATGCTGACGAGAGGGGATACCCATAACAGCAGAAAGAAATATTTATCAAGGGCTTATTATGTATCCAGGCACTTTAGGTGCTTTGCCACATTAAACTATTGTTTAAATGTACAACTACGGTTAGCTTTCTTTCTCAGATGAGGAACCAGAGGTCCAGAGAGTAACTTCGTGAAGCTTGCAGACCTGGCAAATTGAAGAACTGCAGGTCACATCTAGATCTTTATGTTTGCAAATGTTGTGTGTTTAACTGCTCCTCGAAGAGGCGTCTGAACTTTGTGGCCAAAGCTAACTTCATAGCCAAAACATTCACCTGAACTTCTGAATTTCAGGGTATGAGGCTGACACAAAATTTGGACACTCTGGGAATGGAAGTGTTAGAAAACAGCAGACACTCTTTTCTCCTTTATTCATAAACGACGCTGTGAGTCAATGTCTCTTGGTTGTGGTACCACTCATGTAAATGTAAGTTTGTTAATTTCAGATATACCATTTCTCATGTAAATTTCAGATATGTCATTTTTTTCTTTGTAAATTTCAGATAGGCCATTTCTCCCTGTGTTCCATTTGTGACATGAAGGGGTTGAATGAGCAGATAACAAGATTCTGCTCAGCTCTTTCAGACAATGACTCATTAGCATTTGTCTCCAAAGATAAATTTTACAAAGGATTCAATATTTTTAAAACAGGAGGAGGAGAAAAACCAATCTATAAACAAAGCATGTGGATTTGAAACAGCCGCCTTGAGTTAGACACTGGCACTCCTTTGTCCTTCAATAGTTACTTGCCAAATGGAGCCTTTGTTTCTTCTCCCTTAGCAATTATACTCCCTTTTAAAGCATGTCCTGGTGGGGGCCCAGGTCATATTTGGCTTGGTCCTAATTTACATATTATTGGGTAGGCCATGAGTCAGGCTGACCAGACATGTAGAAATGCACATGTGAAGCCCAACCTTATCCCCCAGGCAGGAGTTTTCTGAAAGCTCTGGGACAAGGTCTCTGGGATTATTTTTAGAGTATTAGGATAACACGCATTATTCTTTAAAAGGTCTCTCTACTAGTCTTTTGCCTACAGAGGTCCATTAGCCTTCTAGAAAACAAGGAGAAATCAAGGAAGTTTTTATTCTATACCTGAGAAATGGCTGTGACTTGGTGTGGGTGACAGTATACTCCTGGTGGTGACCAAGAGATACTGAAGAGATGTAGATGCCTGGTAACATTTTGCAAATGCTGGGAAGCTTCTGAACCAGACTATCAATGAGTTCAGTGGGCTGGAAGAAATTAATCTGTGTATGAAATCACAGTAATAATCATAGTCCCTCCCCCACCAGATTTTTGCTTTCGATGAATGCCTTCTGTTTCTTGTAGAGTGAAAAGGACTAAAATTTTGGAGTCAAGGAGGCCTGAGTTTGAGTTCTTAACCTGTCATCACCTGACCTTAGGCAAGTTATTTTAAACTCTTAGTCTTAACTTACTCATGTAAAAAACGACACTAATATTTTTTGCATCATAGTCTTTAAAGCTAAATGGGCTAACACACACACAAAAATGTCAATCATCTCTGCACCCTCAGAGATCTCTTTCCTTCCTCTCTTTTCCTAGCCCCAGACTTGCCTGTCCTAATAGACAACAAGTCTGTTTGGAGGTAAGAGTCCAAATAGGTAATTAAAGTAAAAACAGACTCCTTTCTCTTTTCTGAGAAAAAAATGTAAAAGAGTTTGCTTTTCATACAAAAAAGCAGATATCAGACAAGGAGTTGATTTGGGGTGTTTCACAAAGCACTGTAATGAATTATCACTTCCATTTTTGTGAAAACACAATTTCCACATCAAATATGTAAGAATAGATACTAAATTTATGTTTCAGCCACTAAAAGAGCCTTGGTGGACATATGAGACCCAATTTCATGTTTAATTCTTTCTGTAAAAGTTTTATAGAGAGAATTTTTTAGAGATTTTGCAGATCTATGCTATTGGTATGTGTGAACCTTCAAGAATGGTTCAGGACACACCAATTGTTCCATGTGACGTTAAGGAAATGTTGTGATCTTGAGGGAGTCCTGCAAAAGTGGCTGGTGGCCCTGCACCTGGTGAGATAGCAGCAGCTGCTGGCCAAATCCTCTTCCTGTTATTAAATGGTAGGGGATGTGGGGATATTTCTAAACGAAGGCTCTTCAAGAGCAACAGCTGTCTCTTCGTTTTAGATGTCCTGAAAAGCTGCTCCACAATTCTGCTTTCAGTGGAATGAAGTTTTAAGCCTATTTTGCCATAATCCTTGTTATTTGGGAGATGGTCTGGTATAAAGAAAGGTCAGTGGGCTGGAGGCAGAAGGAAGCCTGGTTCTTATCTAAATTCTGCCACTTCCTAGGCAAGTTGACCTGTCCAAAGTCACCCTGTGAGTAAATGCCTGCAGTTATTAAAATGATTCACCCCCCTGCCAGAAATCTGTTCTTAAAATAAAGATTTAAATGGTGTTGGATGAATGGTTGGGAGATAAGAGCTCTCAAGGTCTATTACTTATCATGGCAAATCTCCACTTTATGAGACATAAACTATTTTGAATGTGCAAGTTGAAAAGAAAGGACGATTTGCCTTTCTTAAGTCAAATTGAATACTTCTCCTGGAGCCCTCTCAGCTCCAGTGGGTTGCAAGAGCAACTATTCCCTTACTTCTCTACTGTTTACCTTTTCCTTTCAGGAAATGGCCTGTGTAAGGGCAGAAAGAAAGATATAAAAAAGCCTGTGCACAGCCCCTCCTTCCTGGTCCCCAGCCTTTGCTGAATTTAGCCTATTCTTTTTTCATCCTTGTCACTTTTGGTCAGTGAGCATGAAGAGAAGATCAAACCAAGCATCCTCAGAGGGGGAATGCCAAAGTCATTTTTCCACTTTCCTACTTGTAGGAGTGTTGGTAAGCTCTGAGCTAATTCCTAGTCTTGGAGCTGAGATGGCTTAGATTAAAGCCTGGAGATAGTCGAATGAAGCTCTTCCCTGCCTCCCACTACCACAGTGGCAGATACATTGGTGAAAGTCAACTGCCAGCTCTCAACTCCAAATAGACAGACACACCCACAGGTTAGGACCAAAATCTCTAACTTACAAAGTAATGGTTTCAGTATCTGGTTTTAGCCTCTAAAAGGGACTTGGATAATTTATTTCTGTTTTTAAAAAATAAGGTTGTGTTTTGGGACAAGTTGCTTATACACCTATGGGCATGTCTCCAATGTCTTAGCTATTAAGGTCTTTAAGTGACAGTTTAATATGTTTTTAAGATTGAGGGAGCCAACGACAATTCTCAAGGAGCCATGTTTACATTGGATCGGCTCACTGGGGTGACTTGCCAGCAGTTTTGCACACTGCAGGAAGTGGAGGTGAAAGCAGGAAGGGCTGAGTACAGAGGGAAGGCCTAGCCTGAAGGACAGGAAAGCCAAGAGGGATGTGATGTAGAGAAGTGTGGAGGGAGACACCCAGTTGGACCTGGCAAAGCACTTAGAAGTAACATCATTTGCGGGCCGGGCGTGGTATAAGGACACATGCACACGAATGTTCATTGCAGCACAGTTTACAATAGCAAAGACCTGGAACCAACCCAAATGCCCATCGATGATAGACTGGACAGGGAAAATGTGGCACATATACACCATGGAATATTATGCAGCCATCAAAAACGATGAGTTCGTGTCCTTTGTAGGGACATGGATGAACCTGGAAACTATCATTCTCAGCAAACTGACACAAGAACAGAAAATCAAACACCGCATGTTCTCACTCATAGGCGGGTGTTGAACAATGGGAACACATGGACACAGGGAGGGGAGTATCACACACTGGGGTCTGTCGGGGGGAAAAAGGGGAGGGATAGTGGGGGGGTGGGGAGTTGGGGAGGGGATAGCATGGGGAGAAATGCCAGATATAGGTGATGGGGAGGAAGGCAGCAAATCACACTGCCATGTGTGTACCTATGCAACAATCTTCCATGTTCTTCACGTGTACCCCCAAACCTAAAATGCAATAAAAAAATTAAAAAAATAAAAAAAAATAAAAAAATAAAAAGAAACATGAAAAAAAAAAAAAAAGAAGTAACATCATTTAATGCCCCATGGGCATCGTGTTGAGGGGTGAGAATTTCTAATCGGCTCCAACGGAGCCAGCCTACTGGTGACTGCTCAGTCAACCATGAACAGGCTCTTAGCTCTCTTTCTTCTAATCTCTTCTAAATTCCTACAGATGGCTCCTTGACAGTCAAGGCATCTGTATTCTTGCAGAACCTAATAGGCTTCAGTACATTTTCTCTGCAACCTCATAAGGAGCTTGATCCCTCTGGGCTTCAGTTTCCTTATCTAAAAAGTACGGAGCTTCAAGTCCCCTTCCAGGCCCAAAGTTATATAAATCCAAAGTGAAATGCTCAATAACTGGCAATCCATGTTCAGAAGGAAAGACTCCCACTACCACAGTGGCAGATACATTGGTGAAAGTCAACTGTCTGCCCCCAACTCCAAACAGACAGACAAACCCACAGGTTAGGACAAAAATCTCCAACTTAACGAAGTAATGGTTTCAGCATCTGGTTTTAGAGAGCCTCTAAAGGGACTTGAATAATTTATTTCTGTTTTTGAAAAATAAGGCTGTGTTTTGGGACAAGTTGCTTATACACCTATGGGCATGTCTCCAATGTCTTAGCTATTAGGGTCTTTAAGTGACAGTTTAATATGTTTTTAAGATTGAGGGAGCCAACGACAATTGAGGGAGCCAAAACAAACCCTTTGCAGGCCAAGGAAGTTGGCACTAGGGGGTGACAAGAAGGAGAACATGTTCTACCTCTAATCAGTTGCTTACGTTCTACATAAGCAGATTTTGCATCTGTTGGGTGAGAATGAAGGCAACAGCATTTGGTCATTGTCTTAGCTTCTCAAAGCTGAGCAATGACTGAGGTTCAGCTGAATGAAAGTTGGGTGCTCTTCAGATGGGACAGTTATAAATAAAAGTGTCCTTCATTCACCAAAAGACTCCTTTCAGCATCCATGCACTTACTGAAATGTACCACCACCACCCAGGACTGCAGTGGCTAACTTTAAGTGTTCATATGCCTCAGCCTTTTACGTCCACCATCTCACTTAATTATCACAGCTGCCTTGGGAAGCAGATGCTGTTACTGTTTCTTCAACTTTCAAATGAGGTGAGGACACAGATTCAAAGTTAATTAGCTTGCCCAAGAGCATGCAGCTAGTAAGTGGTGGAGCTGGGACTTAAACCACATCTGAAGCCAAAGCCTGCACTAATAACTTGCATTCTTAATAAACAAGAAGAACAAATCCGTAGTTGAGATTGGTTTCACCAAGAAAAATCGCATTTGGCCTTCAAGGCCCTTTGTTACCAAGAAATGTTGGCAATTTCACCATTCTCAGGGAACTGTCTGTGCTAGGAAACCTTCTCTTTCCCAGTAGAAAAAAAAAGATAGTTCAAGAGCAGCCAGTGGCAGTATTTTACTTAGCAAGGAAGAGAGAAGTTGGGGAACTTCTATGCTCTGCCGTGACGTATGTATGTGGTCTCTAGTGAGTCTTTCCCCAGCCTGTCTGGGGTTGGTTAGATGACCTTTAAGTCTACTCCGGTTTTTAGATTTTATGCTCTCTGCTGAAGATCTTTTTATGACTTTCCAGTTGGTGGGGATTCCTGCCCCAACCCCCTTGGGGGTAGGGCAATGGAGACAGCCTGTATGCCATTTTAAACCATTTCTCACTTTGTAAATAGGTCCCTTGTAGCTCTAAGAGTCTATGAAATTGTTTCAAAATGTCTAAGTGCGATTATGCATCCTGAAGCCAAATGTTATAAGCCCCCCCTCCACTGTTGCAGATTTAAAAAGTAAATATGCAATAAAAGCTTTTCAGCATGCTGCTGATATCCCATAGTACTTAAACACCTCTGTGACATTCAGTACAGCAAGGTGAGTTTCTCCACTCTCTTTTCTCCACTCTACTTTTTGAGTTGAAGGCATTGGTTAATCTACATAATGGTGATCTTCCTCCTGATTGTGGCAGTCTCAAGAGGTAAAAAAAAAATCTACCCTTTCATCTCTACCCACCACATTCTTTCTCTAAGCCTGTAATCGGATCTAAATGGAAAACAAACTCTTTGCAAGCCAAGGAAGTTGGCACTAGGGGGTGACAAGAAGGAGAACATGTTCTACCTCTAATCAGGATAATCACACTCCCCTATGCAAAGGAAAATAAAAACAAGGCTTCCTCTAAGTGGCAACCCAGGCCTGCGGTGAGGAGGGGGAGTTTTCATATACCTCATCTCACTTTATGCAGCAATCATCAACCAGCTTATATTTAAAATACTCAGAATTATTTCACTTTCCGGAGGACAATGAAACTCTGCCACCTTTAGCCCTGAACTATTTTATATCTGAATCTGGGGAGGCAGTTCAGACACACAAATATCAGCACTACAAGTTAAAAAGTAATAATGCATAAAATGAAGCCTATGCAAACAGTGTGGTCTTAGCTGGATAGATATTCTCGTGGCTCACTCATAGGTTTTTGAGTACTACGTGTGTGGCATGGTATGCTATGTTGGGACAGAGATGGGCAAGACAGGTTTGCCCTCAAGGAGTCCAGAAAAATGTATAGAGAAATAAAAGCATTGCATGCATAACTCACTACTAGGTAGAAATTAATAGGTATCTTCTAAGAGTCTGAAGTGCTACAATAATTTCTGTAGAAGGGTAAATGACTTGATTCTGCAAATAGCCTGGCAAATGCAATAAGGCATGATACATTCCAGAGAAATGCCCAGATTCAGTGTGACTTGATACACATTTAAAAGGATCCGCTGGACTCTGACAGGGTCTGGGCAGATTGTCTATAGAAGAGTACAGCTACAAATTAGATGGGGAATGCTATGCCTCCAAGTGGCGGTTTGTGTCTTTAGTTTGATTCTCACAGTCTTTTTCCCCCACTCTCATTCTACACTGCAGGTTAATGGCAGATGTGTAAGGAAGACTTTTCCCCTGCAAGACTAAATCCTGTGAAATCTGAGTTTAACAATTACTGCTTTGGGAAACTAAGTCAGTGTCAATATCCCTGCTACCACTGCTGTGAGGGGGGTTAGGCCTGTCATCCCCACATCAGAGACAAGGAAACTGAGGCTCAAAAAAGTGACTTAACGAGTACTGTGCAGTTAAAAAGTGGCAGGGACTGAGTCTGGATGCCTAGGGTTTTCCTTAAGGTCAGCTGCTTGCTGGGACCAACTCTCTGTGACCCCGGCCTCAGTTTCCCCATCTGTAAAGCCTAGGTTGTCTCTCTCTTCCCTTCCCGTTCACATGTTCTCTAAGTCTCCAGCCTGTGCCCTCTCCCAGCTGCATTAGGTAAGCAACAAACGGTATTGGAGCTATAGGCACAGCTGCAGGCTCCTGTGCAGGAGTTTACCAGTGACCTTCTGGGCTCTGGGCCAGCCTTCTTGAAAGGGAAATGTGCAGACCCTGGGGACAGAAATCAGTTCCCTTATGCTGGAACTGCTGCCTCTGCCAACATCACCAACTAAAGAAACTGTGTGTGTGTGTGTGTGTGTGTGTGTGTGTGTGTGTGTGTGTGTGTGTGTGGGGGAAACACACAAAACACAGGGATAATAGCGAAAGGGAGACTATGGGTAAATATTACATGCCCCAACCCTTACTTCAGCCACCTGAGGACAGGGAGTGAGGAAGCTAGGGATTTTTCTTTTGCAGACCGTAAGATTACCAATTAATTTTAACTAGCATCACCAAAGACATACGATCCTTTGAAAATTATTTTAAACAACAATGGGTTTGGGGTGTGTGTGCCTGTTAGCTCAAACATATATTCCCAACGACTTGTTTTCCATGCAGTTTTGGAATTTAAAGAGTTTCCTTCCCATTACCTTTTGGGAAGTTTCCGCCAACAGATGAGAAGGGGAAACAAGGAAAAGAAAGAATCTGGGTAAATAGGACAACTTTCCGCTCACCTTTTTAACTGCTGGGTTGAGGTCCTTAGCCACCTTTGCCATCCTCTTCTGGGGTGGAGGAACAGCGCCTGGCGTCTCAGGCAGAGGCGCGAGGGCGCGCAGCAGGGACAGAGGCGGCTGAATGGCCAAGTTCGCGGGCCCGGGGGGAGCTCTGTGTGCAGCCGGGCGCAGCAGGGCCGCTTTAATTGGAGAGCGGGACTCCCTCTAAAACCTCGCCAGCCAATCCGTGCTGGCGCTCGCGCGAGGCCAGCCAATCCCAACGCGAGGCTGTCCCCCTCCCTCCAGGCGGTCTCTGCACGGAGGCCGCAAGCAGAGCCGAGCGCTTGCAGCCCTGACGTCAGCAAGGCCGCGGCCCTTGCCTGCCCCGTGTCCCTCGAGCGGCAGGAATCCGTCCCCGCCCTTTTCCTTTAAAGGGCAACGGGCCGAGGGTGGGGCGGGCGGCGCGGCTCCCGCGATCCATTCAGGTCAAAAGGGAGAGTGATCCAACAGGAGGGCCGAGGTATTTTTAGTGAGCTGGATCCAGAAATAAATGCTGAGCTGTGCTCCCCTTCCCACCCTTTCTGCCTGGTTGTAGGGGTCCCGGGGAGGGATGGGGGAGGAGGTGTTTTGCAGGAGCTGGCTAACTTTTCCCAAACCTGGGCGAGCTCTCCGATCACCAGAGAGAAGAAGAGATTCCAGCGAGTTATGATTTTTTTTAAAACTTAACATTTGTCAAGTATTAAACTGCGTTCTCATAACTTGCTTTAACATAAATCCTCCCTATTCCATGAGCAAGAACACACTGTCCTGATCTTAGAGATGCTCCTATGGACACATTGTCTCGTTGTATGCTCATAATTATCTCAGGTATTATTATTATGACTCTAAGGCGATAGATGAGGAAATAACCAGAGAGAATAACTGGTCCACAGCTGAACTCTTGAGCAAAGCTTTAACCTGAGAGACTGAGTAATAGAGAGCGCGCTCAGGGCGGGGGTTCGGGGTGGGGGCGCAGGATTATAAATTACAAACTAGGAAGTTAGTAATTTTTAGATAAAATGGGGTCATGCAGGCCCGGACAAACAAGATTCCATCTGAGCTCACAAATCCTTGGCATGTGGAGACCTTGCAACACAGAACATAACTACTCTTATAAGACAAAATTGGCCAGGTTCCTCTCTCTATGCCGTGTTGTTTGCTTATAAAGCCACATCTCTCTGCTGAGTGGGTTCCACAGACTTGGATTCCCAGAGGCATTTCCCCGCTGCCCCTACAGAGGATTAAACACAAGCCCTTTTTATCCTAGAGAGACTACTACTGTCTCTGTTGTGAGGTGTTCGGCCTGTAACCTGTCTTTGCAGTGCCCCCTGCCAGAAACCAGGGTTCCTGTGTGCTAAATAAAACTCAGTTGTACAGAGACTGAAGAGTGGTCCCAAAGTGCACTATTCGGGAGGGCTTTGGGGAGAGGCGGAGGCTGCAGTTCTCATTCTGGGGCTAACCCTTTTTTCCTCTGAAAGCCTTCTCCAATTTAGTTCTTGTCATCTCCAGTCTTCCCATGACTGTTTTTTTTTTTTTTTTTTTTTTTTTTACGCATACCTGGAAAGGGCTTTCCATTTGTGGATTATCTTTTCCAAGATGAGGGATGACCTATTCTTTCTTCACAGATTTCGGCTATTATTGATTTTTGCCTTGTTTGCTCCCAGCTATGTCCTCAAACACCTAGCATGTGTTACAGGCTCAGTATGGCAAATGAATAGAGGTTGGGTTCTGACATATATATATATATATATATATATATATATATATATATATGTATGTAATTATTGTGCATGTGATAATTTTGATACATGCTTACAATGTGCAATGATCAAATCAGGGTATTTAGGATTTCCATCACTTTGAACATTTATCATGTCTTTGTCTTGGGAACATGTCACATCTCTTTTAGCTTTTTTTTTTTTTTGGAGATAGAGTCTCGCTCTGTCACCCAGGCTGGAGTGCAGTGATGCAATCTTGGCTCACTGAAATCTCCCAGGTTCAAGCGATTCTCCCATCTCAGCCTCCTGAGAAGCTGCAACTACAGGCATGAGCCACCATACCTGGCTCATTTTTGTATTTTTTAGTAGAGACAGTTTTCACCATATTGTCCAGGCTGGTCTTGAACTCCTGACCTCAAGTGATCCTCCTACATTGGCCTCCCAAAGTGCTAGAATTATAGGAGTGAGCCACTGTGCACAGCCTTTTTAAGCTATTTTGAAATATGCAATGCATTGTTGTTAACTGTAGTCACCCTACTGTGCTATTGAATACTAGACTTTTCCTACTATCAAACTGTGTTTGTTCCCATTAACCAACCTCTCTTCATCCCCAACGCTCCAGCCCACCACTTCCCAACCTCTGGTAACCTTCTTCTACTCTCTACTTCCATGCAGTAAGCAGGCAAGATAAGAATAGGGAGAGATGGCGCAATGGCACACCTGGCCTGGTTTGTCCAAACTTCCAAGGTGGCCTGCGTGTTAAACCAGTATGTAAATAAACAGTGGCCAACAGAAGCCTGACCTGGGAAAGAAAGTTTCCACGTGAATAGTCCTTTCAGTAGCAAATCCTAGGAACAATAGTGCTAAATCAGGATGTCAGCCAGAAGCCTTTATATTTCAGCACTATGGGAATAGAAGCCAGGAATATAACAAAGGCAAGCTTTATCCCTTTCAAACCAGGCAAAAGCCTGCCCAGTGAAATCATTTCCCACTCCCTTCCCAGCCACCCTCCTTGCCCCATCTTGAAAAATCATCGTTCCGTGGAATAATGCTAATTTTATTAACTTGAACACTATTTATTAATAGCTCCAACCACCAGCCTTTCTCCTCCTCCTTATTTTTACCCTTGGCTCCAGGTACAATTAAGGAGGCAGATGTTGCAGCTGTTTCTCAGAATTTCTTAGAATAGCAGTGTCAGGAGCTGCTGCTTGGGGTGGCCCATCTCCTCCTTTCTGGAAAAAGACTTTCTGTAGGCAGAGAGGGGGTCTCTGCTCTCTGCTAGAAGTTGCTGTCTCCCCCAGCTGAGGATTCTGACTTTGACACTTTAAACCCTACACTTGACCCACTTGTTCCAGGGGACCTATATTCAGAGACTTAGCCGGACACCTGGACAGATTACTACAACTTGGGACTTTTCAGGAGAATAGGAGAAATACAGTTATTGTACCTGAGCCTCACTCTAGCTCTGAGGTCCTCTTCACTCCTCTTTGGAAGAAAATTGGATATATTTCCAAGATGAAACCCCAGAAATCTGATTTCTCCAAAGGTCATTGATTTTTGACACTGGGGCTTATTAGAAGCATTCATTAATCTGTCAAGCAGTTTTGGGGTATTTTCCATAAGCCAAGCCCTCTGATATGTGCTGGGGACTTCATGGTAAATAAAAGAATCCTTCTCCTTGGAGAACATCTTGGTCTAATAACTACTTCTGGGGCTCTCTGGTTGACAGAGCCCTAATCGTACTTGAACTCCAAGACAACCAGTCTCAGAGAAAACAGAAATCCCAAACAGTCCCAGGGCTGTAGGGTCATACAACTAGCAGGTGGCAGAGCTGAAATTTAAATTCAGTTTTTAACTTCAGATTGTGCCCTTTCACCTATACTGCACTGCTTCCATAATGATTGCAGATGGTTGATTATAAGCAAAACAGGAAGCACTTGGATTAAGATGCTGCTGCTGTTGTCATCGTTATCACTGGGCTTGTCCTAACGGGGATTCTTAACTCTGAGTCTTGTATTCTTTTTACCATTCATGAATGAATTAATTAAACAAAAAAATATTGAATTGTGAAATACTATGGGTTAGGCCCTGAGCTGAGGATGCAACAGTGAGTAAGACAGGAAATGTCCCTGGCCTCATATAACTTCTATTCTAATGTGTGTAGGGGGAGACAGTCATTAAACAAATAGACAGATATTTAGATAAGGTAATTAAGGATGGCAATGAGTGCCTAGGAGGAGACAAGTGGAGAAATTCATTGGATGCAGTCCTTTTAAGATCAGGGGTCTAGGAAGGCCTGGCTGAGCAGCTGGTGTATGAGCTGAGCCCCAAAGAAGGAAAATGAGTCAGCTGTGAGTAGAGTCCCCATGGGGAGAACATTCCAGGAGGATGGGGTCATGAGAGCAGAGACCTCGAGGTGGGTGCGAGCTTGGTGTGTCTGAGGGATTATGAAGTCAGTGTGGTGGGACAAGGAGAATGGTATGAGGTTCCTCAGGTGAGGGAGGCAGGAGCTGGCTCATGTGGGCCCTATAAACCATGTTACATTCTCTCCTGGAAATGGCAGGAGGTTAGACATCAGTGCTTTCCCACTGGAACATAATGCAAGTCACGTACGTAATCTGACAATTTCTAATAGCCATATTAAAAAAATAAAAAAGAAACAGGTGAAATCGTTATTATATATTTTATTAAACCCAATATAACCAAAATGTGGTCATTCTCACCTGTGATTGATATAAAAATAATTGAGATTGTTTACACTCTTTTTTTGTGCTTTGTCTTTGAAATCTGGTGTGTGTTTTACACTTAACAGCACATCTCTCTTCAGATTATCCACATCACAAATACTCAATAACCACATCTGGCTGGTGGCCACCATCTAGCTACCATCAACCGCATCTGGCTAGTGGCTACTATATTGAGCAGAACAGTTATAGAGAGTCTTAAGCTGAGGAATGACTGTGTCTGATTTACTGTGTTACTCATTGCAAGGACACCAAAAGGTACTAATGGAAAGCCAGCCAGTAACTCACATTGTCTCAGTCTCAGGTGGAGAAGCCGAGCAATTGGAAATTGGTCATCGATTGGTGCAATGTGGTCTACCATGCATTCCAAACACTGCACTGGGAGGCAAAAGTGATTTTCTCAGAGTCACAAAGCTAGAAAGGGGCAGGACTAGAAAGATCTTCAACCCAGATCTTTTGGTTTCATGCCCACACCTTCATAAATCCCCAATAATCATGGTTCACAATAATGTTTTTATTGTTACAATGTAGCAAGCAGAGACCAAGTCATTTCAATGTGAAAACATGAATAATAGCTTCTATTTTGTTGTATAGATTTTTAAATATTGTATTCATTAAAAACAACTGACACTTAAGGGTCAGTAGCTAGAAATGGTCCACAGACACAGTGTATCTGAATTAGCTAATATAAATATACATGAACCTTCTACATTAATTTGTATCAACTTGAATCATCATTTGTAGCACATATATATGAATTGTTCACAACTTAAGTTTTTTTGGTTTCTTTCCTGTCATTTTCATGATAACCTTCACTTTATAATAACTCTTTTTCCCCCAGATTTTTGGATGTCTTCTTAGAACCAGAAAGGTTTTGCCTATAAGGCTAAAACATCTGGATAAAAACAGAACATGATTGTTGGACCCAAGCAGTGTCCTGCCTTACAGTCTTTGACAAGGGCAGTGGAAAACACAAGGAATATGTGCCTCTTACGAAATAACAATGGATCAGGACTCTGGAGCCCTACATTTTGAGCCTGGTTCTGCTGAAAATGTGGTTGGCCATCATGTTGCAATTCAAATTTGTTATAATTAACTGGGGGCAAGTGATAAACTTGCCCCGCACATCAGATAGCGGTGGTCCCTGCTTTTTGCTGTTGTTGGCACCAGGTGGGAGCCCTTGAATCATGCTTTCTCCTTTATAAATAACCCCTTCATTAAACTTCCTTTAGATACCTCTTTGAGTGTTTCCAGCCAGAACACTGACCCACGAAGACACAACAGTGAGTTTGAGAGATGATCCTAGGTTAGCGTTAGCTGGTTTTCTCAGATATAGACTGCCCTGTATGTTTCTTTTACATTATATTTGTCTGTTAGTATGTAGATTAATTAAAAGAATTGGAGGCTTGGGAATGAATTAGAATAGGAAAAGCAGTTAGAGGTGCTGGGAAGACAAGACAAAAATTTAATGGCCTTATAGACTGGTCTATTGGCTGCTTTTGGGTCATGAGGAGCCTGACTACTGAGTTCTTCCTCAGCCACTGACAGTGACTTTAGGCACTGAGTCCCTTGTGCCAAGGTCTCCTCATCTTTAAAAATGGGACCTATTCAAGTATGAGAACTGCCTTATTCAAGAAACACAAAGAATACAAGAGATGCCAACAGTCACCACCATCAGTATTTTCATGGGGGTCATGGAAAATAGCACCAGGGCCTCTCCCTGGGCCATAAGGCAACAGGTGGGCAAACACTTCTCATGAGTGGTTTCCTTCACCTTCTGTTTTGTACTTTTCCCTCAGCTAATCTAATCTTGGGCCATCGGACTTCTTAACACTCCAAATGCCTACACATAAAAGTGACTTGTAAGTTGGAGATGCAAGAAAAAAATTGTCATTAAAATACTTATCAATAAAAATTGCCCCCCAAAATTGGGCTTCCTGTGAGGAGTGGATGTGGGGCTGTCTACAAAAGCATGGTTTGAGCCCTGATGGCCCTTCCATGGTGAAAGGATTCCTGGCCAGGGGAACTAGTTGCTTTAATCTTCTCTTGATTCTTTGGGGATTAGGCATGAGTGTGAGATAGTAGGGAACCTGGAGCAATTTGCTGAGCCAGACCCTCTTACTGAGCTGAATCTCTATAATTTGTTGACCTTCATAGAGTTTGCAGCAGGATATAGCAAAGCCGTTGTCATTATCTATGTGCCCCTGAGGGAATGTGGTGTCACTATGACTCACTGAGAAAGTGTGTTGAACAGGTTTAAGGAGCAATACTGCAGTTCGAAGTTCTTAGTCTAAGAATCACTTTGATTCCTGGAGGAAAGAGAGTAGTGGCAGGGGTGAACTAGCTTGGAAGGGGCTGGGTTGTGGATTTACAGTGACCTGTCAAAGAGGGAACTGTCCAGCTTCAAGGGACATGCTCAGGATAATTGGTACCAGGTGCTGTTTCTGAGCTACCACCAACATGACATTGCCAGGCTTTATCCACATAAAATTTCACTGAATCCTCCCGACACTCTCCTGAGGCAGGCGGTCTTATCTCCATTTGACAGAAGAGAAAACTAAGCCCTGGGGATGTTAAGTAATTCTCCCAAGGTCACGTAGCTGGTTGCAGAGCCTGAAATTGAACCCACATATGTCAGACTTCAAAGTTAACACGGAGAAAAAGTTCAAAGCCACAGCTAAAATACCAGTGACCAATTCTTGGGTGTCCACCGTGTGCCAAGCCGTGCTATGCTATAGGACCTGGGATAGAAATAAAAACCACTTCCTCTCCTCCCTACGCATCAGTTAACACCTGTGGGCTAATTGTAGGTGACCTCAATAACCTAATTATGTGGCCTATTTAGAATAACATTCTGTTGTAGAATAACCTTCTACCCACCAGTAAATGGGGGAGAATCAGGGATGTTTAACACATTAGAGAATCTCTAATTAGTCAGAAGGGGAGGGAAGTCTTGTAGCACCTGTGTTCTCCAGGAGAACGTAAGAGACAGAGAGGAGATAAAAATCAGTACAGTTAAAACCTTAGCATTTTCCCCATGATCACATTTTCCATTCTGTTTGCCATCTTGGCATTTTAATTTTCCAAAGCCTTCTAGAAAAAATGGTGCTACCTGGTTACCTTGCCTTATGGGATGTTGAAATCATGTCATTTTCTAGAAAAAAAATGATGAAGATGCTTCTGAATGTTACCTTTGTATGAGCTTCTGTCTGTGAACCTGCATCCTTTGTGATTGGAAATAACTTTTGTAGCTTGGGTTCAAGGCCAAAATTAGACTCAATTGTGAAGGAGGGGATGATTCATTTCCTCCCAGTTTCTAGCCCTTCCTCAATGATGAAATCACCTGCCAGAACGTCCCCCCTCTGACCTAGTGTCCTAGTCCTTTGTGTCCCACTCGGTGCTGAAGCCTCATGATTCCTTTGCTGCCCATCAGAGTTTACCTGTCCTGCCTACTGCCCTCTCAGTACCCTGTCTCACCTTCCCCACACTGGGTTGGGCAGCATGCCTTTGAGGAAAGAGTGATTTCCAAGTTAGGCATATCTGAGTTCGAACTCTGGCTCCATCACCTGTTAGCTATATGGCCACAGGCAAATTGACTTCTCTCCCAGGTTGTTCTGGCTGTAAAATGGAAATGATGAGCCTGACATCAAGAGGGGAGGCGCTCAGCTGAAGTGAGATGATGTGCGTAGAGCACCCACCCATAGCCTGGCACAGAGTCACACCCATAGTTTCCTGCCTCTCCCAAAATCCCCTTTCCTTTTAATGTCCACCCAGTTCGTCCTTGTTTTTCATGAATAGGATTCATAATAACAATTCTCCATATTGCTTTCTTCATCACCAGGAAGATGAAACTGTCATGTCAGACTGATTCTGCAAAGATTCTTTTACACACATGTCTGCAACAGGGAGTAGCTGTGTGCAGGCTAGGGGGATTAGTAAGCATCTTCCCAAAGCAAACAGAGGGGCTGGGAGCTGGACAGAATCTCACAGATATCCCACCTCCAACTTTGTAGCATCCCAACAGGATGTGCTTCCCTCTGCTTGGATGCTTTACATGGCAAGGAGCTCATTTTTTTTTTTTTTCTTTTTCTTTTTTTTCTTTTTCTTTTTTTTTTTTTTTACCAGCCAGTTCCAAGTACTTTTGGACAGCTCTCATTGTTAGAAGGTTCTTCTTTACCTTGGGCTGACGTCTGCTTTCCTGGGGCTGTCACCCTTCTATGCTTTTCCAGCCTCTGAAATCTATTTGAAAGTTTCTTCCTTTCCCATATGATGAAAACTAGGATCATGTGCACGAGAGGTCTTCTCCTCCTCTCCCCTCCATGTTTTAGGCACTACTGTACTCTGCTTTAGTTTTATTCCACCATTATATTCCACTTTGTGGGCAGTGACCCTCCTCTATTATCTCAGTGGACTGGTATGACCTGCAACGGGGTAGAAGCTCCTGCTTTGGAGTCAGACAAATTTGGTTCAAATTCCTGGTTGGCTATTTATTGTGATCCTCAATCCACCTATTATAAAATGAAGGCAACACTACCAACCTCATAGTCCTGCCACACAGATTAAATGACCAGCTTGCAGTCTTGTGCCTGGCATGGAGAAGGCGTTTGGTACTTGGTAGCTGTATAATTATTTGCTAATTTTCAGGTAGGTAGCTATCATGTTTGGTTCTCTTAGAAAATCTTCCCAGTGACATTTAAGAGTTTGCTCAGGCTACATTTGGGGGATCCATTCTTACCTTGTGACAAAAAATGACATTAAATAAGTGTTCCACTTATTTCATCACAATCACGGATTTGTAGGAGGAAAATAGGACAATGAGCATATTGTTCAATGGTCATTTTAGTTTGTTCACACAAGGCAGGTAATAATTTAAAAACATAATTTGAATTTTCTATGGCTAACCATGCACATCCCAAGAGGCCCCCTGGAAATGCAGCAGAATGTCCAGGCAGCCATGGGCAGAATTCTAAAGCTTCTGAAAGACGAGTGTGTTCGTGGCTGATGAACAAGGTATGAAGACACCAAATCCCCCTGACTTAATCCATCAATGCCTTGCTGCTGATCAGTCTTTCTGGAAAGAATGAGTGATCTCACCCGAAGAAAAGAGTGGGTGGGAGATTTCAGGAAAGATTCTTACTTATCAGAAATTAGGCTTTAAAAGTTCTGGGCCTTCCTGTTGATTCTCCCAGCTTTTCTTACAACTTGAGACACATGGTTTTGCAATGACATCATCTCACATGGATAGACACACTGAGGCCAGAAGCTGTCAAACAGATCCTGGATTATGACTGAGGGTGGGAGGGATGAGCAATCTGAGGGCCATGTGAGTGTGGAGTGAGTAATGCTTTGCAGTAGGGTATTATCCCCTATCCCATTATTGATGGGTAGCAAAACCAGAATTGAACTCTTCGATATATTCCAAAATAGTTATTACGTGTTCCTCTAAAGACCTTACTATTTCCTAGATAAAATCTACTATACTGTAGTCCTACCTCTTGTCATGCTAGCAAAGCACTTTCATATACTTCGGTTGAATATAAGTGACCAATTTCAATCATTTAGTTTGTTCTTTTTTTTTTATTGAATCACTCGGTCATTCAATCTGTGGTTCAGTTTTTCAGGTGTTTAACAAATAGCGATTGCACATCTCTTTCTGTATCAAGAGCTCTGCTGGGCATGCAGCAGTGAAAAAGACACACACAAGGATTCACTCTCTTGGGGAAGACAGATGTTAAACAAACAATTACAACAAAAGGTAATGAATGGGAGCATTATGACAGGAAAAGAATGGGCCTTGAGGCAAAAAAACGTTAAGTTTGGCTGGTGCTTACAGTTCTCTATTACCAAAAGTATCAGATCCCAATGGCTTAACTTCTAGGACATCTAAATAAATAACTCCAAACACTTCTCCATTAGAAAGAATAAGAGCTAACATTTGTGGAGCTCTTGCCATGTGGGTAGACACTGAGCCAAGCCCTTTACAAACATAGTCACACTTAATCCTCCCAATAATCCTAGAGTTAGGTTCCCTGAGTACTCCCATTTCACAGATGAGGAAGCTGAAGCTCAAAGTGATTAAGCAGTTTGTCTGTAGTCAGGTAGAGCCAAGTGGCAGAGCCAAGAGCTGAACTCTTGTCTCTCTGAGCTCCTGGTAATAACCATGAATGCTTGTCCCCCATCACATGCCCAGGAACTGGAAATGCTGTGACAAAAGGCTTCAATAACTGAGGAACTTCCTAGTTTACTTCCAAAGAATCAATAACCCTGCAGTAAGGCTTGCAGCCCTTGGGAGCAAGAGCAATAACTTAGGGTGACCAGGTTAGAGGGCATCTTAGGGTGAACTATGCTCCTGAATCCCAGAAAGCATGAGAAAGGTTTTTGGGAAGTTACTTATAACAGTAGAAAGACCTTAGGCAATCCAAGCCAGAAATGAATCAATCTTAGATTCACGTGTACATTTTGATTGTAGCTGGAATAATATAAACCAAATTAGAAAGCTTAATGTCCACATGACATCTTTATTTGGTTGTAAAGCAATCCATTACACACACTCTCTTTCCTTTTCAATGATCCAAAAAATAAAGTGAGTCAGTCATTTTTTGCAAAAATAGGTCCTGCCTTTCAAAAGAAAATAAATTGTTTTTTCAAAGAACATAGTCTTCTATTTTTTCTCACTCCTTATGTTCCTGTCCTCCAATATATATCTTCTGTCTAGATGTTAGATCATTTTGAACTAATTTGGAAATCTTCATGCTTAATTTAGAAGTGATTCATCTACAGATCGCGTAGTACCTAAGTTTGGCCAGGGATGGGGACAGATGCTAATGGTGATGTTGATTCAGGCTTGCCAGTAAGTGACCCATCTTCTGTCATCTAAGATGTCACTGACTTGCTGCAATGACTCAGGTGGAATCTTTATAACTGTGAGTATCCTGCGGAGCTTCCTCAGAAGCTTCTCTTGGTGTCCCCCCATATGGTTTGGAATGGCTCTATGCTCAAGGCATTGCTGACACAGTGGCACATACTCTAATGGAGACATGAATGATTCATATTTTCCTGCCAGTTCTATTTGGCCATTCTACAGTTTCTGCAGGCTTCATCCATACATTATCTCCTTCCCCTAAAAGAGTTCTTTTACCCATTATCTCAGTTATCACTAAAGTTGTCTCCTTCTCATCCAGACTCAAGAACAATGAGGCTCAGAATCCAACTGTATCAGTCCATTCTCACACTGCTAATAAAGACATACCTGAGACTAGAAAATTTATAAAGGAAAGAAGTTTAATGGATTCACAGTTCCATATGGCTGGGGAGGTCTCACAATCATGGTAGAAGGCAAAGGAGGAGCAAAGTTATGTCTTACATGGCAGCAGGCAAGAGAGCATGTGCAGGGGAACTCCCCTTTATAAAACCATCAGGGCTCATGAGACTTATTCACTATCAAGAGAACAGCATAAGGAAAGACCCAACTCCATGATTCAATTACTTCCCACCAGGTCCCTCCCACGACATGTGGGAATTACAGGAGCTATAATTAAGATGAGATTTGGGTGAGGACACAGCCAACCCGTACACCAACTAATCTGCTTACATCTGATATTACTACAATTATTGCCTGTTCCTGAAAACAATGAGTACTACTCTACTCATTGAGTAGTACTACCGCCACCACCACTTCTATTACCACAGGTAAGCAATATTTTGGAACACTTACCAGGTTATAGGCACTGGGTTGAGTTCTTTATATACTGTATCTTAATCAATCTTCATACCAATTTTATGTGGTAGGTACTGTTTGGATCCCTATTTTGTTTAGAAAAAAACCAAGGCTCACATAAGCAAAGTAACTCACCTAAGGCCCCACTAGTAGTAAATTGCAGAGGCATTATCTAAACCCAACTTATCTGGCACTATGACATCATCACTTTCTGCTTTCATGATCTTTTTTTTACCACCTCTTATCATCTGTACTGTTATTTACTTAACATAGAGTTCCTGGCATGCATCACGCTTGTATGATTAGGTTGCAAGAGCAGACAAGTCATTTTGAGCATGCGGTCCTTTGAACCTACTGATACTTCCACTGCCCTCTGCATCATCCATCATAGTAAATCCCATGAAGGAAAACAGAAATCCTAGCATTAGCATGAACTCGGAAGGATGAGTTTGTTAAGCTCCTGGTCTCCTCTGTGGCAGATACTTTTCTTACAAATCTCCAGGCATAAGAGTCATTTTCTTAGTAGTTTTTCTTCTTTGCTACATGATGATTTTTCCCCCACTGTACTATAATTGTTTCTTCTAGCAAGGACCTTAGTTCTTTCTAGGAATCATTTGAGGGCATCTGTAAGATTTTGTGCAATGTTATTTCTCTAGATTGAACAACTCTAACCTCTGCCTAGAAAGACCTGGTGGTTTATCTGGAAATTGGAAATTATTTCATGGTTTCCAATTACAAGGAACCTCCAGTGAGTGGTGACTACCAGCATCACCTTAATGCCCAGGCAAGAGTGGGTCAAGTCCTGAGGACCACACTCTGGCCCTCTTTCTAGGCCAGGCTTTAAGTTCCTTAATCCCCACTAAGGGTCTTTGAAGGGTCTTAATCCCACTTCCAGAGCAGTGTGGGCCTCTTTCCTGGGTTTATTTGCTTCCAAGGTGAACCTCATAACAATTTACCCCTAGGCCCAAGCAGTAACCAAGAGCTGGCTGTATATGGCTTATAGATGGAGTTGGGGACTCTCCATATATGTGAGCAAGACCCCTGGAGGTATGGAACAGAGCTAGGAGTGGGAAGAGTAGGTGGAGACAGATCAGGATTTAGAGAGGAGTTCAAGAACTTGGAATTCAAGCATTAACTTCCAAATTGTTTTGAAAAAATTTGTTGTGGTAGGAGAAGAGAACATATTTTTATTCATCAGTGTGTCAGCTTGATTTACAATTCATATATTTAGACCTATGCTATGTGGGCCTCCACTTATACCCTTTGCCTTGGGTTCACCAAGTGGTAGGGCCGGGTAGCTATTACTAGGACAATGAGCTGTCCTGGTTATCTGGGACTAGGGGGTTTCTCCAGGATGCAGGATTTACAATGCTAACAGAGAAAGTCCCAGACAAACCAGAATGAGTTTAATTGGTCACTCTAGATAACCCACTATCTATGATATAGTGACTGATACTGATTTGTATAACTGTACAGAAGTTAGCATTTTTCTTTATGGGGCAAAAAACCTCCTTATGTCTGTGTTTTCATCATAATAGCCTATTAGAAATTACATTTAATGATAGCTTAGCCCTGAGAGTCAGGAAGTAAGTAAAGGCCATTTAGCCATGGTCAGGCCTTCTGTCTCCAGGGCAGCATGAAGTGGTGGCTTTTGTAAAATTGCCCAAAGTCAACAATGAGCATTCATCAAGCACTAGAAGAAGCAACCTTATCAAAATTATTGCTGGAAGTCAAAATAGATTGGAATGCCAAGCTATTGGATTTTCTCGGACTGCCTTGTTTTTCCAAGAATAAGGAACCTGGAGATGGTCCCATGTGACGTGATTCCCGTCACTACCCAGTTCAGATGGCTATAGTTGTCTAAAGTGACTCCTTTCTAGAGATCCTACAGATAACTAAGGGCTGTGGATATTTTGGGGTATTTGGTAATTGAAAAAAGAGGGAGTAAAAACATATTTAACCAGAAAGTCTCTAGGTCAAATTGAAAAGTAGGCAAAGTTATTCTCCAGCCATGCTGCTCCTTCTAGTTTTGCCATCATCTTTTCTGAGCTTGTGGGAATAAGCTATTCATTCACTCAGCACATTAGGCCAAGAGCAGTAACATTCCAAGCAAAAGGAACTGCAAAAACAGGCTGTGGAGTAGAAACATACTTGAAGACCTGAAAGCAGACCAGTGGGGGTGGGCTGGGAGAGGAGGAAAGTGCAACAAGATGGGGCCTGAGCCGTGGACCAGGGCCGGATTAGTAGGACATTATGGGCCACAGTAAAGACTTTATATATTATTAAGTGTAATGAAAAGGCAGTGTGACAGCCTAAATAATGGTCTCCAAAGGTATCCAGATCCTAATCCCTGAAACATGTAAATGTCATCTGATGTTGCAAAACCAGACTTCGCAGATGCGATTATGTTAAGGATCTTGAGATGGGGAGATTATTTAGGTGGGCTCCAAATGTAATCACACGTATTCCTATAAAAGGGAGGTGAGAGTGAGTCAATACAGACAGAAAAGGACAAGGCAACGTGAACCTGGAACAGAGATTGGAGTGACACAGCCGCAAGCCAAGGAATACTGGCAACTTTTAGAAGCTGGAAGTAGCAAAGAATGGATTCTGTCCTAGAGCCAGGAGCACAGCCCTGCTGACATGTTGATTTTTAGCCCAGTAATACGGATTTTGGACTTCTGGCCTTCAGAAAACGGGAGACACGATGTTTCTGTTGTTTCAAGCCATCGTATTTATGGTAATTATTTGTTACAGCAGCTGAAGGACACTGATACAGGCAGATCTTAGCCTCAGGCTGGGGTATGACATGGTCTGATTCATGTCTTCTCCAATGGGCACTTGGAATGCTTTGTGGAGTAGAGACCAGAGAAGGCAGCAGTAGAAGCGGAGAGATCAGCTGGCAGGTTCTTACAGGCATGCAGATGAGATAAGATGTGGCAGTGGATGCATAGAGAGGTAGAACATCCAAGATTTTCTTTAGAGGCAGATTGAAAATACTTGCTAATAGATTGCCACTAGGAAAAGTGGGCCCTGAAAAGTCACTAACAACTTATTCTGAGTGTAAGTGTGCTTGTGCTTTTTTTTGTGTCCAAGAAAAAAAAAATACCTTGTAATTGTTAAAGAGAAGTACAGGTTAAGTCAGTGGTGGAGTTTTAGGCTCTGAACTCCTCCAGATACGGAGAGATAAGCTCAGTGGATGGGGGGGGGGGGGGGTTGTGGAGTTTCATTAGAACACATTCTGTTATGTTCCTTAGCTGATCATCTGCTCTGTGTATAAGCTGTCACAGTTCCTTTTTTAGAAGTTGATAGATTGCAGGTCAAGTCATGATATTGTCCATCCCTGCTCACAGGGAATTTTTGTGACACTCCTGAGTATGGGAGGCATATGAAGGACGTAGTTTAGATGCTGCAATATTGACATTCTTAGGACATTTCAAAGATTTCCTGCCCTGGTGACCAAACTTTAGTATGTGTCTGATTTATCTGGTGAACTTAGAAATTATGCAGATTTGAGAAATGTAGCTCCAGAGATTCCAATTCATTACGTCAGGACAATGATTCTCAATTGTAAAATAATTACCTGGGGAACTTGTTAAAATGCAGGTTCTAATTCAGTAGGTCTGGGTGGAGACTTAGATTCTGCATTTCTGATGGGTTCCCAGGTGATGCTCATACTGTTCGTCTCTGGACCACACTGGAGGAGCAAGATTCCTAGGGATTGTTTTCAGAGCTCTAAGCCCCTGTGTGCCAGGATTGAGGCTGCCTCCAGTGTGGATGTGATACATATGTCTGAAAACAAAGGCAGCCCTGGACACATGACCAAGCCCTTTTGTAGGATGGCCCAGCTTTGGTCTTGGTTCAGCAGATCATTTTCCTCTGTAAGCCAGTGACACTCGGCATTCCTTCCTGCTGAGCTCATACATGTCTCCTTGCCAAACCCAACAGAGGCCAGCTTCCCAGACTGGGTTATGAGGCAGAGGTTTGCCAGGCTCCATCCTTCCACGAGTGCCTCTCATGGGCTAGACGACTTCCTCAGCTCAGCGGCGTCTGTTTTGTTTAGGACCCCATGCAGCCTGCACACCACAGTCAGCATGCTGTTTCTAACACACAGTCTTGGCCATGCTCCTCCCCCACCTTCAACCCTTCCTTGGCCCTCATTGCCCTCCAGAGAAGGTCCAAGCTCATTGGCCTACCCACCAACCTCCACTTTCATCTCCAGCCTTTGCCATCTGCTACCACCATTCGTTACTTGTTTTATATATGCATTATCTCTTCTCTCTAGGCCAGAGGACTCACAACTGAATTCAGAAATCATCCTCATACTGTGGAGAAAACTACATATGGTGAGGAGAGAGAGGAACAAGATTTGAGAGGCAGTGCAACCTAGTGGTTAAGAGCACACGCTTTCACATCAAGTCCCAGCATGGTCATACTTCAACAGTGTGACCTTGAACTGTCTCTGGGCCTTAGTTTTCTTATCTGCAAAATGGGGGAAAGAAAACATTTCTTTCAGGGCTGTCAAAAGGATTTAATGAGGTCATACATTTGAAAAACTTAACTTTGCACCAGACATGTAATAAGCACTCATGTCAGCAATTGATGTCCAGCCCTCCCTTCCTCTCTCGTTTCCCTTCTACTTCCCCTCTTTCTTGCTCTACCCTCAGGATCTTGAGGGCTTCCTAGAGGTACAATTCTTGGCATTTTCTGTAAGTGAAATTCCAGAATTTCACTTGAATATTGATCATATTCCAGAAACTATTTTTGATAATTGGCCAATAGAAACTGTTTTGAACTGTCCACTTAGTTACATTAGCAGGAGCACTTTAAAAGGAAATGAATGAAAATGCTCATTATTTTGGCCATTAGTCCATACTTGGAGCAAACAGGAATCTCTAGGTCCAAACATTTCCCCTGTAAAGCTTTGTTTACCTTAGAGACCAACATCAACACAATTCGTTTTCAATATCAACAACATAGGAAGGTTGAAGTCAGGAACAGCGGATGCCTTTTATAAATCCAGTGTCCACGGCCACAGTTAACATCTTCCTTTCTAGAGTGGGAAAGGTTGTTTTGCTGTAGGGGATAGGGTGACATTTCAGAGTTGCTCCATTAGATGAAATAAGCACTGACATTCAATTGCAGATGTGGTTATCAGTAGCATTACGTGGGACATGCCTTGACTTGGTGCAGATAAAGTCCAAAGATAAATGTTTGCTAAGGTTCAGCCACCTCCATTGCCAGTCAGAAGAGGCATAATTTATCTGTGGGTCACACTAAGCAAAACAAAAGCAGGCTTCAGCTAGGATCACTTCATCGACTTGACAACAAATGTTTTCCAAGTACCTAGTATGTGTTCTAGAGGCTGGTGATGGAGCAATGAAGGGAACATAAAAATCCTTGTCTTTATGGAGCCTACTTTCTAGTTGGGTACACATCTAAATTAAGCCTATACAATTTCTACTTGACTCAGCCTCAATTCAAAGACATAAAGGATTCCAGGTCTTGGGGTTTGGTGGAAGAAGCAACTTTAAAAATAATTTATACTGTTGATTCATTATCTTTCTTAGGAACACACACTTCTTTGAACACACATACCACAGAAGATGTGAATCCTCACTCAGTCTATCCAAACTTTAACCTTCAGTTTCAGAGAAGTCATCCCCTCCCCCACCATCTCCCCAACTTCTAGCCCTAGGTTAAAACCTTTGATCTGATTCTACCATCTTGAGCCTGTTCCTCAGTATCCTGGTAAGTAAAGACTTACTGCCAGAGAACAGATTTTTTTTTTTAATGAGGAATTTGCTCCCTCTCCAGACAGCTCATTTTATCCTAGAGCTCCGACTATAGACTATACCAATTCTTTGTTGACACTGTTCCTTGTCTCTAAGCGTTGAGGCTGAGATGTGGTGCAAATGTGTCTGGCACCTTATATTCACTGGTGTTCCCATTTTTCTTGAAGGTGCAGAGAGAAGTACCTCTCTCTATCACTCATGTGGTTTGACTGTGTCCTCACCCAAGTCTCATTTTGAATTATAGTTCCCATAATCTCCACCTGTTATGGGAGGGGAACTGGTGGGAGGTGATTGAATCATGCTGGGTGGTTACTCGCATGCTGTTCTCGTGATAGTGGTGAGTTCTCACGAGATCTCATGATTTTATAAGGGGCCTCCCCTTTGCTTGGCTCTTATTGTCTCTCCTGCTGCCCTGCGAAGATGTGCCTTTTGCCTGATTGTAAGTTTCCCGAGGCCTCCCCAGCCATGCATAACTGTGAGACAATTAAACCTCTTTTCTTTATAAATTACACAGTCTTGGGTATTCGTAGCAGCATGAGAATGAACTAATACAATCACCCTCCCAGGTTTTGAGGCTAATTATGAGCTTGGCTACTATTCTTTTCCCTGAAAAGGAAATACTTCAGTAACATTTTTTTCTCCTGGTCTCTCTATAAAGATACTAGCCTAAGATAGTCCTCCATAATCTCCTCCATCGTCTGTTTACCTTCTTATCTGAAAATATTACTGGATTTGCAAATTAGCCAAGGGAAACAGAGACATGTTTTTAAAGCTGGCGACTTGCTTTTTGAGCCTTCAAGAATTCATACGGCTTAAATGACTTCTCTGTTCCTTGTGTTGCATGGAAGGAAATTTAAAAAAACACCTCTCACTTACAGTCAGGTAGCAGAACTGTGTCAACAAGGTATCCTCACCCTCTGTGGAAAGTCAGTTTTTCTTTTAACTCGAAGTCCAAGTGAAATGGTTCAAAAGGACAGGGCAAAAGATCAAACTATGAGAGCTTCTTATGAAGCAAAGGGTAGTGTGACACATCCCAGTACCTTAAAGAGCTCGCTGTTCAAAATAAATCTGCTAAGGTTTGGAAGTGAGTAGGTCTTCTTATCTATCAGACAAGAGCTAGGCGATTTTTAAAAGCACGGGCCCCTAAAGAATGGAAAGATTGTATTTATTCATAAAATCAGTAAAGCCACAAGGCAGAGGGGGGTTGGAGTAAAAGGATTTCATTTTCTTTAGCCCACTTCGAGCTGTTTTCAAGTCACATATACATGTAACAACCACTGCCCTATTACTGTGGGCCTGCTGTGTGCTGGGGAGTTGTCTAAGAGCTGGGCTGCTTATCCTGCATCCACACAGCATCCTGGCCAAGAAGGAATATTGTTGTCACTGGTCCTCAGCTTCGGAGAATTGAGTTAAGAATTCTTGGTTTATACACATACTAAAAATTTCATATTTGAATCATCTACTAAATACTCATGACCTCAAATTTAAAACAAAATCTCAGACTTTGACAATAACTTACCTCTAAGTGTATGGCTCCTCCCTCATCTCATCCCTGCCAGCCCCTCATCATACCATTGTCCTGAGTCCCATGTCTGTCACCCCCGCCTTTCCTTCTTATCTAACTTTATTTTACCTATACGTATTCATAAGTATGTGTGTCTATTTCATTCTAGTTGTTTTAAAATTTATGTAAAAGGTGATCACACCTTAGGTAATTTTAGGGACTTGTTTTTTTTTTTACTTAATACATTTCTGAGACCCATCTATGTTGTTGCATTTCTCTAGAGTTTATCCATTTAGACTCTTACTGTATTCTAAGCATTTGCCATATGCTATTAAATATTCTATTGTGGGAATATCCCACAGTTTATTCATTCTTTCTCCTTTGAATGAGCTTTTGGGTTATCACCAGATTGTTGCTCTTGTTAACAGCGTGGCCCTGAACATTCTTGTGCATCTTGGTTTTCCAAAGTGGTTGCATCAATTTACATGCTTACTGGAAATATACAGATTATATTCAGTCCAATGTTTGGAATTATCAGTTTTAAAATTTTTTCCAAGCTAATGAACATAAAAAGAAATTGCAGTCTTGATTTGCATTTCTTTGATCATTAAAGATTTTGAACAACTCGTTTATATATTTGGCCCTGTGTTTCCTCTTCCATGATTTATCTGTTCCTTTCTTTTGCCCACATTTTTTTATTACATTAATTGTGCTTTAGTTAGTGATATGGGTTGGCTGTGTCCCCACCCAAATCTCATCTTGAATTGTAGCTTCTATAATCCCCATGTATCGTGGGAGGGGCCTGGTGGGAGGTAATTGAATCATGAGGGCAGGTTTTTCCGTGCTGTTCTCATGATAGTGAATAATTCTCATGAGATCTGATGGTTTTATAAAAGAAAGTACCCCTGCACATGCTCTCTTGCCTGCCACCACGTAAGACATACCTTTGCCCTTCCTTTGCCTTCTGCCACGATTGTGGGGCTTCCCCGGCCATCTGGAACTGTGAGTCCATTAAATCTCTTCCCTTTATAAATTACCCAGTCTCAAGTATGTCTTTATTAGCAGTATGAGAACAGACTAATACACATAGTGACTTTTTTTTTTATAGGAGTTCTTCATATGGTCTTGTTACTAATCTGAAAAGAGAATTAATAGCTGTATTTTCTCAATGGGGAAATTGAATGTCCTAGAGTTAAATGACTTGGTCATGATCATGTAGCCACACATGGAGAGCCAGCATTTCTCCCAGACCTGTCTGATTTGGTGTATAACCAAAATACCTGGTTCACGCTGTCTTCCTATTGAGAAGTCTATGGGCCTACAATGTGAGGTCTGATGCTTGTCCCTGCCATACCACCAGTGGGCCCAGAGAGTATTGAATTGGTCCCTATATCGTTGGGCTTCAGTTTCTTCATCTGTACATCTGTGCTGTATTTTCTTCTAGTAAATCTCAGAGAACCTGACCCCAATTTTTTAACTCTTCTTGTTATTAGGTTTCAAAGTGACTGGTGTGCTAGGGGAGAGGATGGTCCTCCCCAACCCCCATTCCATCTGGCCAGTCCACAGCATGATGTCCATGGTCTTGGATAATCAGGGCTTGACTGGCAGCTCCAAGTATCTTCCTTGCTTTGGGATTTGGGAGGCCTGGGGTGAACAAATACAGTCCTATTAGGTTGGTGCAAAAGTAACTGTGGTTTAGTAAGGGCAAAACCTCAATTACTTTTACACCAATCTAATAGCTTCTTTTAAATTCTTCCTTGATTATAAATTGCCATGATACTTGGTTATCATTTCCTGAGTGCAGTGGTTTCCAGGGAGCCATTGATTAAGCATGGCAGAAGGGAAAACTAAGAATAATCACCATGATGGCTGTCATTATTTTGTTCATTCAACAAACATTTTATTGAGCACCTACAATGCTCCCGGCACACTGGGCAGGTAGTGCTCATAGATATCAGATATACTTGAATTTAATGCCTTTTACTGGCTGTGGGGGGCCTTGACCAAGTTCCTTAACCTCTATGAGCTTCAGTTTTCCCATTATTAAAATGGGGGCTAATATCCAGGTAGTAGTTTTAAAATATGTCTGCAAATTCTTTCCTTCTATTAAGAAGTGGCATCAATGTCTCCTCCCCTTGAGCCTGGTGAACCTTTGTGGCTGCTTCAAAGAACATAATGGGATGAAGAGATGCTGTGTGACACCCAAGGCCAGTTAGAAAAGGCCATGCACTTTTGCACTCTGGGGCCTTTATCCGTGGTGTAAGAAACCCAGGGACTCTGAGGCACTCAGTGAATACCAGCTTTGCAGTTCAGGGCCCTAGAATATAGAGGATGGCTGTCTAGGCCTCTCTTCTGAATTCTATTCATCAGTTTTATTTTAGCTAGGATTTTTTAGTCGCCATTGACAGACAGCCAAATTCTGCATTTCTCAGGGTACAACCCTGGCCATGCAGGGAAAGCTGAGGTTACTCCTGGCCATCTGGAGAAGGGTCTCATATAGGGGTCAGTGTCTCTTCAGCTCTCTCTCAGCTTCCTCCCAGGTAGAGCCCTTCTCATTGGCTCCCCTCTCCCGAACCCCTCCCCCTCCTCCAGGCTCAGAAAGGAGAGGAGAGCTGCTCTTCCTGGGAGCTCCCTCACAAGTCTCAGACCCCCTCTGAGTGGACCACACTGAGCTGCCAGCCTGTACTTGAACCGATCGCTGTGGCCAAGACAATGACGTGTGCTGACTGCAGAGACCTGTCTTGCCCAGGGTTCCCTTGGGACTGGGAGTAGAGCTCACTGCTCCCAAACCCCATGGACCCAAGTGGGAGAGAGTCACTCCCCCTCCAGGAAAATCAGGGGGGATACTCCAAGAAGGAGAGAGGACAGATGCTGGGCAGACACAGCTAAAACAAACAAAACTGAAAAAGCAGGTTTTAGAAATTAAAATATATATATTTATTATGACATAAGCTCAAATTGGGAGCCCTGATATGTCCACATGAAAACTCCTTGATGTCTGTCTGAACTTTTGAAGCGTTGGGATTAACTAACGGAAAATACCATAGAACATGGCTCTTTGTTTTGTTTTATTTTTTTTTTTCCCTATTTTTCTCTCTTATCTCCATTTTTGGATATTTTCAAGGCTGGGGAAATGTGACCCTTGGAATATATTTTTAATATTGTTTCCCATCCAAGTAGCAACTTACTTTTATAGATTGCTCATTCAAATCCATTGTTGTCATTGTTTTCATTCTTGGTGTTTCCTAAGGTGAGCTCCAAAGGCTGGGTCAGCACAGTTGCATGAGGGGAGTAGAGTTTGTTCTCAAAGTGTTTTTAACGCTTCAGGGTTGCTGTGGATGCAGGTCACGTGTCTCTAAGAGGTCTTGGGTGTCTTATAGCAGCTCTAAGAAAGCTATGTTTTTTACAGCATTCCTTTTTTTGACTTGTAACCACTTTTCAACTGGTGTGATGGGGCCATAAGTATCCACAATAAAAGGAATGGAAACACGATTAGGGATTCAGGCTTGTGTTCAAATCCCGGCTCCACCACTTTTTAGCTGTGTGATGTTAGGCAAGTTACTTAATCTCTCTGAGCTTTAGTTTTTTTAATCTATAAAATGAGAATGATACTAGTATTCAGAAGACTAGATGAAAGAATGCATGTAAACTTAGCGTAGACAAAAAGCCGATCCACTGCCTGCCCCCAAGGAACTAATAGTAAAATTTCTAATGATGAAATGGACAAGCCCCTGTAGTGTATTATGGTAAGGATGCAGTCATTAGTTTCTCAGAAAGTCTAGATTCCAACCCTGGCTCTCAGCTTAACAACTATGTGTGCTTAGAGCAAGTTGCTTTACTTTTGTTTTACTATTCTTATCTGTAAAATGGGCATTAGGGCACGACCTCACAGAGTTAGAGGGAGAATTAAGACAACTTATGTAAACCACTTGGCACAATGCCTAGCACATAGCAAGTGCTCAACCAGCAGTACTATCCTTCCCTCAATTTCTGAGAATCTGGGGCCAGCCTGGATCCCTGAGCTGGGCAGAGAATGGATGACACTGATATGGCACAGACCAGCTGAATTAACTGGGGTTGAAAAGAGAGGCTATTTTTACAAGATATCTCAGGCACTGTTGCTTCAGTGCTGAAAATGCCTAAATCTCTACCTCTGGGTACCCAGCAAGTGCTTACTAAATTATTTCCCCTTTTGTTCTTGACTTATAGGACAAATACTCTGCTATAACTTGTCTATAACAAGCATTTTTCAACACATAGGGAAGCCAAGTGGCCATGGTCAGGAGTGGCCTGTCTTCCCTGCGTGGCCCAAGTTGTGCCGTGGATGGATAGCATGTAACCCACACTGCTTCTCTCACTGGCTGAGTTCCCAGGCAGCTGAGCAGAAGCATGTGTGGCATTTCACTGCCGTGACCCCATCTAAGAAAGCACTTAAGGAACAATTAATTGCAATGTACAAATCTGGGTGGGAGTACTTGCCTTTAATAATTCACTCCATCCAAATAGTACCCAGCCACCTCCCACTGAGAAAATACCGCTCCTCATTCTGGCACTGCTGCAACTCTTACCAGCTTGCTAAACAAAAGGCGAATCATATGGAAGCCATGATCAGAAGCAAGAGTAAATGAAGACATCTGGCTGGAGCTGAGACATTTAAAAATTCCCTTTGGACCCATCAGCAGCAGTGAGTAAGAGTGAGATATGACATGATGCTTGCTGCTTTTCACTTCCTTCTTACCCTAACTTGTTGCCTTTTTTTTGCTCATTCATTCTTGTCTTTCCTTCCCAGCCTGTTTCCCATTCCATCCTCATTGTCTTTCTTATTGTCTGACTCAAGAGTGACTCTCAGGGCAATGCTGATTACAGTGGGCTTTAGAGAAGTGAGAACTCCCCATTCCCCCTAACTGATCCTCATTAAGAGATATTCCTCACTGTCTCCAAGCAAAGGGCCTGAAAGTCTTCCTCTGCCATAAGTCACTAGGATTTTAGGAATCCCATCTTGTAGGGGAAGCAGATCACTGGCAAGGCTAGCACTGAAACTGATGGATGCTCAGTGTGCTGTGGTCAGCTATTGCTAGGTAACAAAAACCCCAGAATCTTATGTATACAACAATGAGTATGTTTTGCCTATAGATTTGTGCACTGTCTTAGCTGGCTGTGTTGGCTGTATTCCACATGCATTTATTTTGGGATCAGGCCATGGGGGCAACCTATCCCTGGAGGAGCCCATCTCATGGGGATGACCAAGTAGAGGAGGGCAAGCTCCAGTGTGCTGCACATTTCAAGTCCTTGAATCACATCTGCTAACATCCTGTTGGCCAAAGCAAGTCACATGACCAAGCCCAAAGAGAAGGGCTTGGGCCATATAGTCTGCCTTTTGTGGAGGAACTGCATGGCTTCATAGCAAACAGTGACAGATACAAGGAAGGGTAAAGAACTGGGACTGGATAATTCAATTTATGCCAACTGTGAACAGCTAAGCATGAATTAGGTGGCTTAGTCCAGGGAAAATAGAGATGGAAGGGCCTGGCAGAGAGAATCACAGGATTCCAGAAAGGGACATGAGAAGAATTTAGGTAAAGCCCAGGTATCTCTAGATAGGGCAGTGATTTGGACACTTGGAGACAATGTGAGGGTACTAGATACCTAAGAGCAATGGCTCTCAAACTTTAGCATGTATCAGAATCATGTGGAGGGCTTGTTAACACAGATGGCTGGGCCCGACCCTCAGAATTTCTAATGCAGTAGATCTGAGGTATGGCCTAAGAATTTGTACGTTTAACAAATTTCTTAGTAATTCTCATGCTGTTTATATAGAAACTACACTTTCAGAACTACTTCTCAAGGGAAATGGTTGCTACTGAAGACAAGCCTACATTAGTAATGGTTTTGCCTAAGCTTTGTCTAACTCTCTCCCCTTTAATTTCATGCCAATCCTAGTCCAACCCTTTTGCCTCTCTAGGTCACTTATCTCTCTTTTACTCTGATCCCCTCACTTACTACCCCCAGAGAGCTCCTCCTTCTCTTGTTCTTGAGCACCTTGACCTGTGTTCCACTTCTTGCTCCTGGAGGGTGCCAGAAATACAAAGTGTGGCTTGGGTATGCCCAGTGGACACATTGGTTATCACCCAGGGAGCTGAGTCATAACCCCAGGAGGAAAACACTCCATGTTTAGAACAAAGATGGCCAGTAAACATGAAAACAATATCCTTAGAAGTATATGGGTCCCCCTGGCTCTATTCTCTGATGAGTATTTTTTTTCTTTTTGCATCTGTATTACATCTTTGCCCCACTGCCCAGTCCTTCTGCCTCTGACCACAATCTGTAAGAGCAGTGGTACAGCCAATGTCATGACCAGTGGCCTAGAAACACAAAGGCCCTGTCGAGGGCCTCTGGGGCTGTTTATATGAAACTGCCCAGACTATGCCCCTGGGATGCCCAAAGCCCTAGCTAGTTGCTGAGAGAAAATATCAGGCAGTGCTCCATTTCTGGTCACCATCTGTACACATTCCAAAAGACAACAGTCCATTTTAGTTCATGACCAAGTTAACTTTGCAGTGACCCAGCCCTGCTTGTCAGTACCGATGTTCACATTATTTGCTTTAGGTCCAAGGCCTGTATTCAGAGCAATCCTGAATAAAACTTCTTTTCTGCATGGACAGAGGGCCTAAGTGGACGAGATGATATGTAAACGTACCTTTGTAAACACTGACAAAAATCTGACTACTGAAGTACCTTGCATTTTTTGATCCAACAAAGTGAATGGAAGGGTTGTCTTTCATTCCCACTTAAGGGAGAGAGCAAGCCAGTTTATTTTTCAAGCTTTACAAGGAGCCCTAGAATCTCAAAATGGAAAGAGTCTTCATTCACTTATTTACTCATTCTTTCATTCATCAAATCCTATTTGAGCATCTGCCATGTTTCAGAAATGGTTGGGTGTTCAGGTAAAAAGATGAATTTGACATGATTCACATTACCACAAAATTTATGGTCTAGGAGGTAGCTTAATAAAACAATTCTATAATTGCATCCAAATGGCAATTGTGAAATATATGATGAAAGAGAAGTACATGGTCCTATAAAAGCACTTAATAAGAAAGTCTGACCCAGACTATAGGGGTTATGATCAAAGGAAGGCTTCCTTAGGAAGTAACGTTTGAGTAGCAAGATAGAGAATGAAGTGGGAGAAGATAGGAGCCCAGGAAGAACAGCATGTACAGGCCTGAAGGTCAAAAATACTGTGGCTTAAGAGTGGGATGAAGATCAGAGTAGCTGGGTTATTGAGTTCAAGTGAGGTGATGGGATAAAAACAGATTGGAGGCCAGGCATGGTGGCTCACGCCTGTAATCCCAACACTTTGGGAATCTGAGATGGGTAGATCATGAGGTCAGGAGTTCAAGACCAGCCTGGCCAAGATGGTGAAACCCTGTCTCTACTAAAAATACAAAAAAGTTAGCCAGGTGTGGTGGTGGGCACATGTAATTCAAGCTACTCGGGAGGCTGAAGCTGAGAATTGCTTGAACTCTTTAGGCGGAGTTTGCAGTGAGCCGAGATTGTGCCACTTCACTCCAGCCTGGGCGACAGAGTGAGATTCCATCTCAAAAAAAAAAAAAAAAAAAAAAAGAGAGAGAGAGAAATTGGAGAGGTAGGCTTGGTTCTGGAGGGTCTTGTCAGCACATGAGAACAATGGGAAGGCACTGAATGTTTCTACACACCATAATAACATGATTAATGCTGTTGTTGTAATAGAGCCTCTGTCGAGGATGGTATGGGCAGCAAAAAAAAGTAGGTGAAGTATGGTGCTAGAGAGTTCAGATATATCATTTCAACAGCCAAAGGGAGAGATGATGGTGACTTGGCCTAAGATGGTGGTATTGAAGAGAGAAGTGGAGATATTCCATTCCAGGGAGATTTTGGAGGTTGCATTGACAGGGCTTGGATATATAATTTTTTCCTTTAGAGAAGGGAAAGGAGGCACCACAAATAAATTCCAGATTCATCACTTGTGTGAATAGATGGGTGTTAATCTCATTCAATTACATTGGGAACATTGAAAAAAGGACAGATTCGTGGAGTTCATAAGTCAGCTTTGGCTAAATTATGCTGAGATAGCAAATGATACCCGGAGTTCAGTGGCTTACGAAAGCAAAGGTTTATTTCTTGCTTGTTCTCTGTGGCTACATGGATTAGTGGTACCTCTTTCCCATATCATTTTTACTTGGGCATCTATGATGATGGAGTAGAGGCGTCTAAGAGGGTAGAGGAGAAAGAAGTAGGGCAACCACATGCTGGTTCTTAAATCTTTGGGGGATGACACACATCACTTTTTAGTTTTCCTAGGACAAAGCTAGTCATGCAGCCATGCCTGGGTATATAAGCCTCCTACAGGGAGAGACACCCCAGGATGGGTGAAAAGCAGTCTGAACTACAGTAAAATTTACCAAAGGGAAATCCAACCTTATCCTCTGTAAAATGAGGATGATGATAATAGCATTTACTTCATAGGGTTTTTGTGATGATTAAATGAATTAATACATATATAGTGCTTAGGGCATTCATACAGTATAACCCGTGTCTCAGAGAGGAAAAAGAATTTGCCTATCAATGCCTGCTAAAAAATAACACCTGCTTCACCTAATTCCTGGATGTGTGGCAAGAATATAATTCCATCTGATGAACATTTACTGATTATACACTATGTATATATTCAGTACTGAGCTGGGTTCTGAAAATTCAGATGAGAAGACTTTCCTTTTAAGCTAAGAGAAGTGGGGCAAAGACATGGTCAATAAGTAAAAAACCCAGGGGTCGTGAACAGTGCTACATCAGAGTGGCCAGCTCTGGATTTTTATGTTTTTCTTTGGATGAGGATACGTGTCTGAAATCCCTAAGATTTCTCAGAAGTATTGATTCTTGAGCTGGATCTTAAAACCTTAAAGGTTTTATCGGATAAGCAATGAGGGAAGGGCATTCTAGGAAGCAGGAACAGCATGTGCACCCATGAAGCCAGAGGTGCCTAGTACACTTGTAAATTTCACATGATGGGATGAAGTGGACATTATGCCCATCTCTCCCCAGCCTGGGACTCATTCAAGCCATCGCTGATTGGTTGGTAACCTAATGAACTTTGCTGAATGATTAGGCCAACCTAATGATCTGATTTCACTGAAACCTCTCAGCTAGTGACCTGGATCTCATTTTGTTCAGTGGGATGTTTGAACTGGGAGGAGAGGTGGGGAGAAAGAGTTAACTTCAACTGGAGAGCAGGTTTGAGATAAAGGAGCTGGGGGTAGAGATACATTTAACAATTATTAAAGGGAAAGGAACTTTAAAGAAATGTTATAAAAGACATTTTAAAGGCATATTTTTCTAAGAATGTGTAGTACAATTCCCATCCTCAGTCTTCTCCATAGAATTTCAGCAAAATTTTACTTTATTGTCTAAATGCTATAGGAAATAGATTTATGTGTCTATGTATTTGTGTGTATGTGTGTATTAACGTGTGTGTTTGGAATAAGGTGATATGTTAAATTTGGCTGTAATGCAGTGAGAGGCTGGCCAACAAGGTCTAGGTATCTTTGGATCACAGGTTAAACAGCTCAGTATTTTTATAATGTAGGCAGTGTTAGGATACGAAAATATGAAAGCAGTCAAGGCTATTGTGAATGGCTTTAAACATCAAACTGAGAACTTCAACTTGAGCACCCAAAGTTAAAAACTTGGCAGGTATACAGGACTAATGCTGTATGGTAGACTAAAGAAGGAGAACTACAGTCCTTTGGTAAAGGTGACTAAGTGTCCTCACATGCCCTCAAGAGAACCTGCCAACACGGGTGTGATTGTGGAATGAGAGAAAAATGAGAGAAATTGGTGCAGTTTCAAGATAAATAGTATGCTAAAAAAACCCCACAGAAAAACCACAACACAACCCTGCCATGATATCTCCATGTGGTGTTGCCATGGAAAGAGCTATTTTCACTGGATGTGAGAATAGGAAGCCATATAAAACAGAGAGAAATGGCCAGAATGCAAGCTTGAAATATCCGTGGGCTGCCCTAACTTAGCAGCATTTTCTAAACAGGGCAGTTTCTTTGTGTTTAGATGATAGGAATGAGAAAAATGAAAGGTCCCAATGACCTATTCCTTCCATTTTCCCATTGAAAGAGAAAATATGCCTAAAATCCATGGAATGGGGGGAGATATTCCAAGTAAATGACAATTTGCTGAATGAAGAATGGTTCCCAACGGCGAGTCTGTGACCTCATGCTCATCACTGACTTCCCTTTCTAACTCCACCACCGTCTTTGAACGGTGTAGATATATCATTGCTCTCTTGTTAAATGTATGTATTAAAAGTATTTAAACAGTTGTGGTTGACTTTTTAATGGATATTTTAAGGGGCATATTAAGAGACTCCGGTAAGATCTGAAAGTTTAATAAGGACATACAGATCTTTCCAACAAAAACATGTTTTTTTAAAAGTAGCACATTTAAAATGTTGGGAAAAAAATAAAGCATAGTCAGAACTTGGAATAAGATGCTGGAGCCACCTTAGGTGTCTGATAAAATGATTAGTGCCCTAGTGACTGGTGAAGTTTTGGGTTGGAACAGGAATTTGTAGAGTCTTGGGACTCTGGGAGCTGAAGGCTCCTGTTGATTGCACCAGAAACCAAGGAAGCAAACAATATATTTTTTTTATCATGTCTGGCTCCTCTGTGGCCCTGTGGTCATGACCTTAAAGTTGACATAGTCCCTGGGGTTGAAGAAGGGAAGGCTTGGCAGTTTTAGGCAGCAAAAAGCTAGGCATTAAGTCTTGTGTTTTTCTGAACGACATGTGGGAAAAACAAACCTCAGCATGAGAAGAGAACGTGAAGACGCACCCATTCCAGAGAGAGACTCAGATACCAACCAAAATGTTAGTTTCCTGCCAGTTTTGAGCGATTGCCCCTAGTAACCTCTTGATTGCTCATATTAATAAACATTGGTTAGAAGGTCAGAGTGCACAGACTAGAACTTGACTGAAAACAATTCGATTTGGTGTGGGAACATGGGGTATGATTATTTTCTCATGGATGACATTTCTCTTAAATTTTTGCTTGTGACATGAACAACATGGCTTTGCTTTTTCTGGATAGCTGCAAGTCAAGGAAAAGGAGTAGAGAAGCCACTTGAATTCCTAGGAAATGTTGGAATGACATCGAATTTAATTCAACACATATTTATTGAGTACCTACTATGCTCCACAAAAAATGCAAGACATGATAACATAAAGAGAAGCAGCAAATAGTCCCTTCCTGAGGAACTCACAGCCTCCTGTTGGTACAGATACATCCACAAATGACTATGATTAATTCTAGAATCCTAAAACAATAATGTGAGGTGCTAGGACTGGGAATTTCGTATACATTTGATCTCATTTAGTCCTCAAGGAAATTCTATGTTAGTACTGTTGTAATTCTCATTTTTCAGATGAGAAAACTGAGGCTACGAGAGCCAAACATGTTTCTGAGCATCCATAGCTAGTAAGTGTTGGAGGCAAAATTGAACATAGGTCTGTCTGACTTCAAGGCCTGGGTTATTTCTATTATACTCTATCTTGGGCTGAGCTGGGGATCCAGGCAAGCTACAGAAAGAAGGTAACATTGGCCCTGAAGAATGAATGGAATTCATCATGTAGTCCTTTGGTGTGAAGGTGAGTGAAGACATGGATTTCTGGTAGATGGAAGAGCCAGTGCAAGAGTTTGGAGCCTATGCAAGGAATCTGCTATGGCAGATGTTAGCAAGAAGGGGCCAGAGATCATTAAGTTTTTCAACAAATATTCGAGTGCCGGTCACTGGCGAGGCACTGGCCATCTACTGGTGACCAAGATAGGACCAGCATCTGCCCTTAAGGGGCCATCCTGAGCCATAAAGCAAATGAGTCTATGAACATGCAAATAAGCCAGTACATAACAGCCAGGGATATGCTGAGAAATTAAGTAGTGTCCTGTGAAGCAGATCATGGGGTCAGGCCTCTGATAGGATGACATTTGAACTGAGATGTGAAGACACAGGATGAGTCAGCCCTGCAAAGATCACAGAGAAGGGCATTCCAAGTGGGGGAGACCAGCCAGGGCAAGGCCTTATGGTGGGGACACTGGGCCACAGAATACATCCTGATGCTACATGGCATGCTTTCTCGTATTTGTCATGTGATAATTCCAGGGGGATGTGATGTTTGATGCCTTCTATAGGCCCACTCAAGAGGAACCCATTTTGGAAATTCTGAAATGAGTGCAGTAGTTGTGGGTTCTGAATTACCTGAAAACCACTCACGTGTTCCGTTCAGCTCCCTTTCCAAACAGACAGGCTTCCTAGCACATGACTTTGGCTGTGCGTTGTTACAACGTGCCTACCTTTTTGTTCTGCTCTGGCCAGATCCCCACCTCTTCCCACCAAACAAAACTGCCAGTGAACAAATTGCCACATTTTAACCAAATGACACCAATTATGTTTCCCCTTTACTTTCACTGAGACTATGAAGAATAAAACTTCTTAATCATCTCCTAAGTGGCCCCTTCCTAAACCTAGTTTAAAGGAAGTTTTTACCACCACCATTGTTTCATGACCGTCAGCTCCCATTAATTAGATGCGAATATCTTTCTCCATCCACCCACCCAGCTCTTGGTTTGGAATGATTCTCGCAAGGCATTTTTGCTGTTTAGCAGAGAGATGTGACTAGGAAATGTGTGGATTGCTTGGTTGTGTCCTAACCACCAAAGCAAAAACAGGCAGGAGCTATGAGGAAACGATGGAAAATGACTAAGAGCCAAGTCACATCTCTCTTCAGTTAGCCTTTCCTCCCTCCCTCACCCTGTGCCTGCCCTGCCTCCAGTTCACCTGCTCCTAAGCTCCTAGAAACTCTCTTCCTGCTTCCCCTGTCCATGCATGACCCCATGGCTGACCAATCAGCCCCCTCACAGCCCCAGTCTGTGCAGCTAAATCAGGCCATTGAGCCACAGATCAGGAACTTGGGCTGGAAGGCTCGGAAAAAATGTACCCTTAGGGTTGTTGACCTAGGAGGCTGCTGTTGACAGCATTGATTCCTGAAAATAGTATGTGGATTACTGCATCCTGCTAAGCCTGACGCTGGTACAATCCTAGACTTCTCAATTATAGGATTCAATAGGTATCATTTATTCTTCTCTGAAGCAAGTTTGAACTGAGTTTCTAGTTTTTTCAACTCAGAGCATTGTGTTGAATACATGTCCATAGCTGTTATGCTACCTTGCCTCTCGTAACCATCTCAACTTGCTTATTCCTTTCCTCATTCAGAAAAACATTTATTGAGCTCTTACTGAAAGCCAGACAAATGACCCATATCCATTTTTTAAACCCTACTTTTCCTGGCTGGCAGAGCCCCTAATCACTCAATTTTGCCTCCTCCATAGAGCTGTGGATCAGGCATTGTGAAACTCTATATTCCCCACAGTGGGTCCAGTTGAAGCAATCCTTTTCTTTCCTTAACCAAATTTTGGCATGTGATCAATTTCTGGCCAATGAGGTATGGGGGAAAATCTAATGGGGTGAGGGCACTTTTGGGAATAAGATCAGGGGCAGGCAAAGTCACTTTTCTTCTAATGATTATTGTCTTTGCGTGAGACACCAGGAACCACAGAAAGATGAAGGAAGAGAGAAAATGTAGGAAAAAATCTGGTATTTGATGACATCATTGAGTTATGGAATTAACCTACTCTGGGTCCTCTGGCCATAAAATAATAAATCCCCTTATTACTTAAGACTTTAAATTGTTTTTTTCTTGGTCACTATTGAAAGAATTTTAACAGATACAGATGCTCAGTAAACACTGATGCATGAACTGGCCATGTCATGCACCCCCCAGGTAAATGATCTATCTCAGCCAAAAGGTCCATGCAGAGTGAGGGTGCCATACCCTATGTCTGTGTTTGTGCTGTGTGGACTTGGACACTCAGGTGACCAGGTTCCAGGAAACTCAGTGGTAAAAACCCAATTCACTTGAGAGGGGCAAGAAATAATTGAAAAATCCATCTGCTAATTTGCATTTGAAATCTAGCTCCTGTCTAGACCTTCTGTCCCTGTAGATAAACCATCACTGGAAGCCAATGATAACTAGGGGGTGACTGGGTAAACTTGGAGCTGGAGCCAGGACGAGGGGACTTAGGTCTCTTAGAGTGGCTCACATCACCCAGCCACAAAGGACTGAGGCCTCCATGTCCAGCATCAGAATGTACATACTAAGGTCCTGCAGTTCTCCAGTCTTTCCTTGCCCTCTCTCTTCCTCCAAGCCACTGTGCATGCCATTCTCTCTGCCCAGGACTCCTTCCACAGCCAGCTTCATTTACCCAGCTGACTTCTGTTTGTTTTTCAAATAGCAGTTTGTGGCATCTCCTCCAACAAGCCTTTCTTGACTGTATCCTCTCTCCCCTTGGGCTGTATCCTATTCCCCCTCTCAGTTCCTTCAAAGTGAAACTTAAGTGTTTCATTTCTCCCATTCAACTGTGATTGCTTGTTGACTGTCTGTTCTCTTCTCAATTGTGAGCTCTTAGAAGGCAGCAACGGTGTTTGACTTGGTTCCAATTGTGTTCCTGGTTCCTAGGGCTTTGTCTGTCATGATAGATGAGCAGCACACGTTTGCTGAATACACAGTGAATGGATGACCATGAAGATATTCACAGAGCCCTCACCTCCAACTCCAAGCTCTTACTTAGGCGGTTATTTCCAGTGACCTCTCATGACTGTGTTTTTGTGGGTCAGTTGCTGAACAGTCATCCATCTAAAGTTTTCATTCCTTCTGGAGTTGAGTTTCTTAAATTCCCTTAGTTGGTAACTTCTAGCTACTCCCAGTTAGTCTAGGAGCTCTCGCTTCGATTCAGACAGATCTGTGTTTAGGAGCCCATGTTGGTCACTTGGTGAACTTGGGTGATTTTCTTAAAGCCCACAAGCTTTGGTTTCACCATCTGGTAAAATGGGGCTGATGCTGACAACTCTATCTCATAAGGTTATGATGAGAATTCAATGAAAAGATGCACATAAAATGCTTTACATAGCAACCCCCTCCAAATATTTATTACATTTTCAGTTGTGATTATGATGACACTTTGTGCCAGTCTTTAGAAATGGGGCTGGAGAGGGGAATATTTCTCTTAGAATGGTAGAAAGCTGACATTTTATGCCCTTTATCACAGAGGAAGAAAGAACTCAGGGATTCCACCTTGCATTTCCAATAATTATGGTTTTCCATAAATAGTTTCTTTTTTAAAAACAAAATGTAGGAATGTTTGAGTCCAGCCCAAGAATGTATGTTATGTTCTTTAAAAAGGAAGTGTCAACAGAGTGTTGGGTGACAACCAGTCTCATGCCTATTTTTCAAATAAAGCAAAGATGGAAAATATTTACAAAGGATCTTATCCGAGGGAAGTTAATGCTAAGTTTCCTACTAATTCTGAGGACAAGAGGGTCAAATCATTTTATGTAGCAGGACTCTTGGAATGAGCAGTGTAAAAATTGAAAGAACACAGCTACTCCCTCTGGCGCACGGTGTGGGTGGCCTTGGAGAGGCAGCCAGCGCAGTGGAAGGCCAAGGCCTGGACTCTACCACCTCTTTGCATAGGTTGACATCTCTGAGTCTTGGTTCACCCATCTGTGAAAGGGGCATTATGGTAGGTAGTTGGCTAACAAGACAGATGTGAGGATTGAGTATACAAAACACATTCGCCACAGTGTCTGGCACATAGGAGGTCTTCATAAATGTTGATGTTTTTCTCCTTCCTCTTCTCTAACTCTACCTCCTCTTCCTCCACCTCTTTCTCCTCCCCTTCTTCTTCTTTGAAAACCACTTCCTTACTACTGTTACTACTCCTTCTATCACTATTACTACTACCTATAGTATTACAATTTCATCTATTAACCACTGTAGTTTCTTTTACTACTAATTCTGTTGCCACTGCTGCTACTACAACTACTTCTATTATGGTGACTACTACAATTATTACTGTGATTTCTTCTATAAGTTCTATAAGTTCTACCTCTTCTACCACTACTGCCAGTACTATATCATTTTCTTCTTTCTCTTTTCCTCATCTTCTTTCTTTTCTTCTCTTTCTCTTCTTCTACTACTACAGTAACTTCTACTGCTATTTATATTAATGTTGCTAATCTTCCTCCTACTACTACTTCTATTACTACTGCTACTCTACAGCCATGACTTCTGTTATTACTTCTTTTCTGTTACTATTGTTTCTTCTATTACAGCTACTACTTCTATTATTACTACTACTGGTACTTTCACAACTTCTGCTACCACTACTAACTGAGTTAATCCAATCAGCTCATTTTACAAGAGTTAGAAATGGGACCAGAAATCAGGTCCCCTAACTCATAGCCTAGTGTTCTTTTCATTCCTCCATAAACTAGCACTGCTGGACTGTATATTACAAGAGTAATTTGTGGTCATGGAAACTGAAAACAATTGAGTAATCAAAGATGAGGCTCAGGGGTACCCTCTCTGGCTGTATGATGGTAGGCAAAGATTGAACCACTCCATACCTCACTTTTCTCACCTGCAAAATGGAGATTATAAATTGCTTATTTCATTGCGTTGTTGTGAGGACTAAATGAATCAATACAGCCCAAGGGCTTACACTAGATACTGGCATGCTTCTAACTTCATTGGGAAATTCACTTGTCCTTTTCCCTTCCCCCAGCCCTCTGCAACCATTTCTCTCTTTGATTCTCTTCCTCCCTGCAAAAGGAAGGAGTATCTCAGCCATTGTCTAGGAAAGTGTCAGACTGGATGACTAGATGATGTAGTTCCCTTACTTGTAGGCACCACTGACTAGCAACTCCAGCCATCTCTCTGTCTGTCTTTCCCTCCCTGTATTCTTCCTTTCCCTCTCTCTGTCTCCCTCCCTTTTTCCTTCCTTCTCTCTTCTCCAACACCGCCTTAGTCTCCTGCCCTGGTGGTGGTGTGGCTGGGGCTGGAGCTGGGGCTGCTGGCCAGGGATGGCTGCATCTTCATAGGTGCTGGTGGGATCCTTGATACCTTGGAGTCAGCAGAGACCAAGAGCAGATGCTGGAGTCTGCTCAGGTGCAAATCTTGCTCTGACAGTATCGTCTTCATGGCCTTGGGAAAGTGGCTTAACCTCTCTGAGCCTTAGTTTCCACAACTCTTGTGAGGATTAAATAAGTTAATCCTTCTCAAATCTCTTAGTACAAGGCCTGGCACATTTTAAGTGCTAAGTCAGAGAAAGTCCCCCTTCACATCCTCTCTGTGTGTGTATTATGGATGTGTGTGTGTGAATGGAGAGAGAGAGACAGAGAGAGACAGAGAGACAGTGAGAAAGCTGATGCACCAGGCATTCTCTGTTTATGCTTTGTGATGATGGGAAAGAGGAACAAAAGCCTAAGTGGAGGTCTGGCTAGAGCCTGCGGGAGCAATTTCTTCCTGCCCTGAGAGTGTGGAACGTGATTAGAGCCCTTCGTCCAGGTCTGCCTCCACCTCCCCTTCTGTAAAGCCAGACCAGAGTGGAGCAAAGAGCCTCAGGGTGTGGGGGACAGCAGTGACTTTTGAGTTCCAGGCCTGACTGTGACCAGCTCTGGGTTGCCATGGACACATCGAGAAGGAGAGGGAGCACCATGCAGTGAATTTGGAAGGGCTTGAGAGGTTACTGGCTTCAGACTTCTCACATCACAAAGGAAAAAGTGAAGCCAGGGGAGTTAATGACTTAAGGCCAGTGAGATAATGACTCAAATTGGTGGGTGAGAGTGCAGACTCCAGAGCCAGCTGCCAGGGTTTAGGTCTGGCTGTGTTGTATCTTAGCTGTGGGACTATCGGCCTCTATGTACCTTGGTTTCCTGTTTATAATGACAGCACTTAATTTGTTGGGTTGGGTGAGCATTAGAGTTAACATGTGTAAAGTACATGGAAAAGTGCCCGGACATTGTTAGTGTCATATAATTGCTATTACAGTTGCTATTAATTGTTGTTATATCATCAAATCTCCACAGAATCCTTTTATTTTATTTGCCCAGCCTGGCCAAGCCACCTCTAATGGCCCACACTGACAGAGATTGGGTTTTCTGGAAGCAGACCCTGAGGCATTTATTAGTACACACAGTGTTTGTTAACGATCAACACCAATGAAACGGTGGGGGAGGCAGAAGGGCTGGGCAGAGGAGAAGCTGAACTGTTATGCATGCCCTCACAAAGACCTTCAACCCAGTGGAGGGCTTAGGAGCCAGTACTGCCTGTCAGAGCTTTCTCCTGTAGTACAGAATGGCCAGGCCTTTACACCTCACCTTGCTCTGTCACTGAATATAGGCTGCTCCCAGGAGGCCATGACCTTGTGTGGAATGGCTCTCTGCATCTGAGGCAGAGCACAAAAAGCCTAGAGCTAGTGGTAGCAAATCCTTTTTTGAAGGAGGATATGGGAAGTACACTTCTTTGTCTACTGGGAGATATGGATTTTGAATTTTGTAGGTATACAACCTTTATTGATCATTTTAAGATGATTCCTTCTGAGCTGTTTTCCCAGACAGGCCACAGAATGAAAAACACCAGAGCTGGAAGAGATCTTGCAGACCTACTGTTGACCCCTTCTTCGCCAGCTGAGACTTTGAGGTCCACAGAGGGATGAGACCTGCCTAAATAAGGTGCTGAGCTGGGAATAGAACCCAATGCACTTGAACAATTGAATTATGGATTTTGTTTTATTTCAAATAATTTGAACTTAGACATCTCACTGGGGCCAGTGACTACTGTATTAGACAGTTCCATAGCCTTAGAAGAGTGCACTCTCAATCTTACTTAAAGCCCCTAATTGCATTACCAGGCAGGCAACAGAGTTGAGGTCAGTTTTCTGCCCCTATTTTAGGTGCTTTTAATATCCTTTGTTTGATTTCAATCCACTCGAAGGATTGCAAAGATTGCTTACTTCCTTTGCTCTTCTGTGCCAATTGCAAATGCCTAATTTTCTTATCTGCAGACTAGTAATCTCTTATATTTCATTCATAAGGCATTCATCTAAACCTTGCATTTCAGCTGCTTGAATTTTCACAAGGAACTAGCAATTCAACTCCCCAGGGGTCGACACTTTGGGTTCTCTTTTGCCTTTCCCCATCTCATTTTTGTGACTAAGCATCATAATTTTTCCTCTATGAATAATCTTCTCTTCCTGTCTGAATGAGGTGGCTGCCTCTCCAGCCATCTACAGAGATGAAGTCTGATGCTCGGTGTTGGTGATTTTGCTGTTTGTGTCATCAGTGATTAGAAAGGGTCAACCTGTTATTAATAATCAGAAAGCATCAACTTGTTTGCTTCTGTCTTGGAGCCTTATGCCTCTGGTTCTGTTTGTGGAGGTCTAATCCTGGATACAAGATGGTTGGGGCATTTCCTGGTCACTGCATCTAAATAAGAATGTGATTTCTATCTTTCACCTTTTTATATGGTGAGGGGAGAGCAGGAAACCCAGGCAGGAGAGTTTATATGATTATGCTGGTTTGCTATCAGCAATCCTCCCACTTTTTTTTTTTTTTTTTTTTTTTTTTTTTGGCAATAGCACCTTATCTTAGGTCAGGTTCCCTGAAAGCACATCCTAAGTGAAGCTATAGGTACAAATGAGTTATTAAGAGAGTTTTCCTGGAAGAAACCAGTCAGGCAGTGGGGAAGCAGGACTGAGGCGAAGGAGATGCTGAGCAAGGGTGCCATTTAAGCACAGTTCCAGCCTCAGCCCCATCCTATGGGGGAGCGCTGGAGTGTGAATGGCACCTGACTTGAGGCAAGAGAGCTGGGTTTTCCTGTTGCCCCACTATGGGTCTCCCGTGTGGGGTAAACAACCAGGCACTTCAAGCTCTCTAAGCTTGCCAATGGCTCCAGCAGCCCAGGACTATTCTTTGAAGAATATTGGAGTTGGTTGCTGGTAGAGACAAAGCTGGGGGAGGGGAAGAGATAAATGGTCAAGGGATTCCAGGGAATCCGGGTAGAGTGGGTAAAAGATGTGACCACTACACACCTCAGTTTTCCATTAAGGAAAGGCCTCTTCTGTGCTCCTTTTGGACTCATCAGTCAGGATCAGGGTTCCCAGCCTTGACGCTACTGACATTTGGGGTAGATTCTTTGTTGCAGGGGTATGTCCCATAAGCTATAGAATATTTAGCAGCATCCTTGGTTGTAAAATCCACTGATGACCTCTGGTTGTGATAACCAACAATGTACCCAGACATTGCCAGATGTCTCCTAGGGGGGCAAAATGGCCCCTGATTCATAACCACTGGTTAAGATGAAATGCCAGAGAATGGACGTGTGACCCACGCTGGAATAATCAGGTTCTCCCTCCTTGGAATTTAACTCTTGAGCTGAGGGATATCCTAAAGTGACTGGGCAGGAGTTCTTGCTACTTAGATGCTCACAGATGTCCTGGTTTCTGGATTCTTGAGGCTTTTCTTTCTCTTTTAGTTTTCCTTTGATTCTATTATATGTCACTCCAATACCTTTCAACAAATTCTTTCTATGCTTAACTTGAATCAATTTCTGGTTGCCTACTAAAAAAGATTCTTAATGAACACAGTGATTAATCTGTTACATTTTATGACTTGATAACTCTAATCTCAGAACACATAGGTATCTATAGACACAGAATGGAATGGAGAAATCAGCTTGACCACAATCACTACTCCTTGTTTCTTATCTTACACTTTCTCTCTATTTCTCACCTTCACATGCATTTGCTTGATATTTTCCCTGACACTCCAGAGTATGCTGGATTTGCTAACTAAGACAGTCAGATACCTCCTCTTGAAGAAAGCCTCTTTCTTTGCTACTTCATCAAGGCTTGGTGATATGGTTTGTCTGTGTCCCCACCCAAATCTCATCTTGAATTTTAGCTCCTGTAATTTCCACATGTCATGGGAGGGACTCAGTGGGAGGTCATTTAATCATGGGGGCAGGTCTTTCCCATGCTATTGTCATGATAGTGAATAAGTCTCATGTGATCTGATGGTTTTATAAAGGGAAGTTCCCCTACACAAGCTCCCTTGTCTGCTGCCATGTAAGATGTGACTTTACTCCTCATTTGCCTTCCACCATGATTGTGAGGCCTCCCCAGCCATGTGGAACTGTGAGTCAATTAAACCTATTTCCTTCATAAATTATCCAGTCAGAGGTATGTCTTTATTAGCAGCGTGAGAAAAGACTAATACACTTGGTGACAGAACAGTCTATTGCTTCAGTATGCATCATCTTACTAGGCGACGTATAACTGGATTTTTTTCCCAGGGATTTATCTTTTCCATATCTCAGATACAGTTCTTCCTCGCCAAAAAAGGAGTTGTTAATTTTTTTTGGACTTGGACTGTGTCCATTTTCTTTCCCTGGAAAGCTATCTAACACTGGAGTTATTCCACTCCCGGAGATGTATAGTCTGGAGTATTTTTGATGTTCGTGATGGCCCTATCAGGGATGTGTGCAGCTGAATGTGTGAGCCCTCCAAGTCCTTCTCATCAGACTCTTAATATGTCATTTTCTCTTGGTTATAGCATGTAGCTTTCTGAGTTTGCATGAGGCTTTCCTACTGCAAAACATTAGGGAAAAGCATTAATGGTAGGCTGGCAGTTTTCAGAAAAACTTATCAAATCCTTATGTTTAAATCATTAGGAGTTATTTTAGCCAAACATTTGAGAATGTTCTTTGGGAACTTGCCACTTTTAAAATATTTTCTTTCTTAAGGATTTCAGAATCATAGTCCTAATACTAACAATTACATAGTATCTCCCTTTATCTCCCTGGCTGCTAGGAAGCTCACAGTCAAATTTGATGCTACTCATAGATTCTAAGTCATCTCTACTATTATGCTTCATATTTCCTTTCTCACTTTTTTTCTTTTCCTGACTATACCTGTATTTATTCTGTTAATGTTATTATACACTTTATTGTAGAATCCCCCCAAAAGCTCTCTTGAGAAAGAAATAGGGTATACATGAAGAAAACATTTTTAGTTAATTGTTGCTCCTGTGAGGCCGAAGCTGTTCTGCCAGGCATCACAGCAATTGCCATTCCTGATTCTACTGTTTCACCACTTCTACCTCTTTGAGTTGAGCAGTTGGACCAGGCCCAGGCACATAACAGACACTTACTCTGTGCTTGATTATGTTTATTTTGTTTTGTTCATCTTTGCTTCTTTGGATTGGAAAGGATCATGAACTGAGATACTCAGTTAAATTTAAAATGAAGGAAGGGGCACTTTACACAAGAATCATAAACTGTCAGGTTGGATGAGGGCTTTCACAGCCCATGGGAGTGTTTCATTTGCCATTTTGTTTAGTCTGTTCAGTGTTTTAAGCAGCGACACAACAAAGCAGAATTTACACTTGATTGTAAAACAAGCACTGCAGGCCTATCACCTTTCACTCTTTCGGGTTTGACATTCTGTGTTACTTCCTTGCCCTTGCTGTTATTTACATTTGAGACACTTGCTTTGTGCTTAGTAACCCGTTTCACTAGTAGGAAATAAATTCCGAATTAAAGGAAGTGTCTAATATTGAAGTAATTCTAGATCCACCCTGAGTACCTATTTTGCTTTCTCTTTGTAATCTCTGACTTTAGAATTTTAATGGAAAATTATCTAGTGCTGAAAGTCTAACTTTGAATGCATTAACTTCTATAGATGTATTACAGCCTGACTTCTAAAAGAGGCAACTTTCTAAGGGTGTATTTCAAGTGTCCTTAATATCCGAGGCATAAAATGGCATCGTGTGTGTGTGTGTGTGTGTGTGTTTGCATGTGGTTATTGTGTGTTGTGGGAGTGGACTGAATGTTCCCTAAGGCCCTTCCAGTGCTAAGGAGTTCCAGGAGTCCCATGAGAGCTTGGAACAGCCTCTGTAGCTCTCTGGGCGTCAGTTTTTTTTTTTTTTTTTTTTTTTTTTTGTTGTTGTTGTTGTTGTTCTGAGAGTCTTAGACAGCACAGATTCCAAGTCTTTGCCAGTTATGTCCTTTGTAGAACTGTCATTGCCTTGGAATTTAATTAATCTTCAAAAAGGTATGGTCTATCAGGTTAGTGAAAAGGCAAACCACAGAATGGGATTTATTTATAAATCATTTGTATAAATTTATGATAAGGAGTTAGTATCAGGAATATATAACTAACTTACTACTCAATAACAAAAAAGACAAATTATCCAATTAAAAAATGGTCAGATTCTTGAATAGGTATTTCTCCATAGGCGATTCACAAATGGCCAGTAAGGGTGTGAACACATGCCCAATGTTATTAGTCACTGAGGAAATAAAAATCAAAACTGTAATGAGATGCTACTTCACACTCACTGGAATGGTCATAATCAAAAAGGAAAATCACAAGTGATGGTAAGTATGTGGAGAAACTGGAACCCTAATACATGGCTGACTAAAATGTAAAGTGGCATAGCCTGCTGTGGAAAACAATTTGGCAATTCCTCAATAAGTTAAACACAAACTTATTATGTGACCTAGCAATTTCACTCCTAGGCATATACCCCCAAAGAATTGATAACAGATGTTCAAACAAAAACTTGCACACTAGTGTTTATAGGGGCACTATTAACAGCAGTCAAAAGGTAGAAATTACCTACATGTCTATCAGCTGATGAATGGATAAACAAAAGGTGATCTAGCCATACAATAGAGTGTTGTTGAGCCATGAAAAATAATAAATTCTGATTCATTCCACAACACGGATGAACCTTGAAAACATCTTGCTAAGTGAAAGAAGCCATATACAAAAGATCATATATTGTATAATTTCATGTATGTGGAATATCCAGAATAGACAAATTAATAGAGAGAAAAACCAGATTAGTGGTTGCCAGAAACTGAGGGGGAAGCTAGAATGGGGAGTGGCTACTAAGTGAGTATGGAGTCTCCTTCTGGGGTGATAAACAATTCTGGGACTGGACAGTAATGATGGTGGCACCACATTGTGTATGTATCAAATGCCCACTGAATTGTCTACTTTAAAATGGCTAAAATGGTAAATTTTATGTTATGTGTATTTTACCACATTCATACACAAACCTTTCCCAGGTTACAAGAAGGCATTGCCATTTTTGTTTCAATAGGATTTGTATAGATTCCTTAGATATGGGTGTATTTTAAAAAATATATAGAATAATGTGAGTTTAACATCACGACTGCTCATAGTGTGATCTGCAGATCAGCAGCATTTCCATCACCTGGGGGCTTGTTAGAAATACAAGTTCTTGGATCCCTCCCCTAATGAGTTAGATTTTCTGGAGATGGGCTCAGTGATCTCTGCTTTAACAAGCTCTCCAGGCACTTCCTATGCACACCTATGCCAAGTTTGGGAAGCATTTCTGTACAATTCACTAGGCCACTGGTTCTCAGCTTTTAGTGTGAGTGACAATCAACTGGAGAATTTGTTACACCGGCAGGTTCTCGAGTCCAGAGACTATGATTCCTTACATGTGGATGATGCTCGGAAACCTGCATTTCAACAGGCATCAAATGCATGTGGTCCAAGGATCAATTCTTTAAATGCAGAAATAATGAAGAGAATTGATTTTTCAAACTTTACTTGGCCTGAGTGTAACCTGGAAAGTTTGCTGAAATTGCAGGTTTCTGGGACCTGCCTCAAGATGTTCTGATTCAGTAGGTCTAAGATGAAGCCTGAAAACTTGCCTTTTAAACAACCACCTCAGTTAATTCTGAGGTCAAGAGACCACATTTTAAAAACCACTGCTCCAGACATCAAGCTCTCTGAGGACAGAGGACAGCTTTCAAGTGATCTTGCTAGACTACAGCTATGGCCTGAATCTAATAAAATGGGATTCACTGGAATGGTTTGCATGTTCAGGACTTGAACCCAGATCATCAATTACATCAGTAAAAATCCAGGAGATGTGACTTACCTGCAGTTCACATAAAAGATACAAAGCAAAAAGAATCCCTTTGTGGTTGTAGTCACTGTTACATGCTAAGAAAGCTGACACAGACTTAGGCTTGCTTAATAGAAATATTGTGTCTAAATATTTGGCATTCAAACTGTACACAGGAATATCTGTAATTCCAGATGTCACACACCGGAATGGGAAGTGAAACTAACATTTATTGAGGTGACTACATATTTATCTTATTTATTAAACTATTTTACTCCATTGAATGCTCACAATGATCCTGTGACATAATCTTGAAAAGATTATACCCATTTTAAAGGTAAGCAAAATTGAGGCTGCCATGCAGGAGAAGCAACTTGCCCACTGATTTCCTACTTTTCTCCAGAGTACCTTGACATCTCTTTTGCCACCAGCACTGATAGGCCCTGTGCTGGGAGATGCTCAGTACAGTCACTCCTTGATATCCTTGGGGATTGGTTCCAGGGCCATTACTGCTACCAAAAACTGAGGCTGCTCAAGTCCTTTACATAAAATAGTATATTTGCCTGTAACCTGGGTACATTCTCCTATGTACTTTAGATTACTTATAATACTTAATACAATGTAAATGCTACATAGTTTATGTTTTATTTATTTAATGTATTTTACAATTTGTATTATTTGTACATTTTTTGGAGAATATTTTTTATTTGGTTGAATCTGCAGATGTGAAACTCACACATATAGGGAGCTATAATCCCACTATAGCAAAATGTCCCGGTGCCCCACTGTATGCCCTGTCATATTGGGAGGTCATCCTTTGTAACACGGGAACCAAACTGCACAGCTTCTGAGTTCAACGTTTCCTTGTGGAACGATTCCAGCCCAGCACGGGGATGACATACTGTTTGCTTTGTGTCTCTGGTATGTGCCTGGTGTAATATTTACCAACTGGTCGGCTCTGTCCACAGATCAGCCGGGAGACTGTCTGTGTTTGCTCCACTCGCTTCCTGGCTGGGCCCGTTTCCTTGGCAACGGCCTTTCCAGTCAGCAGCCTTGAAGGAAGGCATAAAAGAGCACACTGTTAGGGTTTGCCGTCTGGGGCCCAGTGGGGTAGGTTTTCCTCTTGGTTCCTTAATAAGAAAAGAGGAGTAAGTTCTTCACTTAAGCATTGCCGCTGCTTTTCCTGTGCCCTGAAAACTATCTTTTCAGCTTTGTGTGTTACATCAGCCAGGAAGCTTACACTATGTAATCTGATGGGAGCTGGGGAGGTGGGGGGGTTGGAGGAGTAGGCATTTCTCCCCAAAGAACTGTAATTGATTGCTGTGATGTTTTTGTAGTGCAATAATCTGATTTTGATTTGTCAGTTGTTTTCTCTTGTCTTAAATAGCTCTCCCACATTTTCCTTTTTTGATGCGTTCAGACTTAAGCATTCCTGACTTAGGAAGCTTCATGTCCCCTAGAGTGCCCTCCCTGACCATGGATTTACCCCTCCAGCCTGCACCTGCTGAAGCTGAAAGTGTTCCTAAACCTGCAATGGACTGAATTGCTCCTTTGCTCTGGAACTTCTGGTGACTCCCTGTTGCTACCAGATGAGCCCCAAGCCCCTTACGATGGAATTGGATGCCCTCATGCTTGAGTGAGCCCAGCACTGCCCAGTGGAGATGAATGTGAGCTGTATATGTCATCTTAAATTTTCTAGCAGCCACACTAACTAAATCAAAACAATTGAGTGAAATTAATTTTAATAATACATTTTATTTAGCTCAGCATAACCCAAATATTATCATTTCATCAGCCAAACAATGTAAAAATATTAAGGAGATATTTTACTTTATTTGTTCCCACTGGGTCTTCAAAATCTGGTGTGTATTTTACACCCACAGCGCATCTCAGTTCGGAACAGCACATCGCAAGTGCTCTGGGGCCTGTGGCTCTGAACGTAGCCCCTGCCTATCTTTCCTGCCTCTACCTGCTCCACCTTCCCAAACCCTGCAAGTTTCCCAGTCCATCACATGCATGAAAACTTTTGCCATCCCATGGCCCTCTCCTGCCCTTTTGCTCTGCGCTGTGCCCTTGCACTTCTCATTCCTGTTGCCTGGCATGCCCTTCTGTACTTGAACTTTTATTTATCTTTTAAATGCATGTTTAATGTCTTTTTTCCCCCTACCTGTTTTATCCATCCAGTAAGTAGCACCTTGTGTGTATCTCAGATATAACATTAAGTTTGTTGTATTCTGATTATTCACTTAGAAGTCTCCTCTACCACAGGGAGCAGTTGTAAAGGCAAGGGCATGTTTTGGCCACATTTGTGGCTCCTGGTAAATATCTGAATACATGAACGAGGGAATGAGCACATGGAAAACTGCTTTGGTGCTGATGTTGGGATGTTCCAGTTTCTCTTCTGCTGTGTGAGGGACATGCTTCATTCCAAACTACCATCGTCCTTCTACTTTTGGTGTTTGAGTGGCAGAGTTTGAACTTAGCTGGGCTTTCTGTCTCTTCATGTGCTGTTTTTCTTTTTACTACTTACATTCTCACCCACTGTCTGTATCAGACAACATATACACTCTGATCTTTATCCAATGCCAAATGACATTGAGATGCTAAATAGGTTGATTTAAAAATCACACACAACACTCTCCTTCCCAATCCCCAAATAAAGAACAACCTGTGCAATGTCAAAAGTGAAAAAACAAACCCAAACTAAAACCTTCTGCTGTTTGTGTCAATCCAGGTTACTGTTCTCCATGACTGGCTATTATAATTTGCTGTTGTAAAATTAAGGAGTAATTATGTTAGAATAATGGAGTTTAATAAGCTAAAGAAATGACCTGGTCTGCCTTTGAGCCTGCTGCTGTGGTGTTTCTGTAATGGTGGTAGCGGGTCATGTCCTTGGAATGGATGTCATGGTATAGACAAACAGCCCAGAGGAAAAGTCAGAGTCCTGGCTTCAATCCTAGTTCAGCCCCTTCCTAGCTGCATGGACTTGAGTAGGTAACAACCTCTTGGGCCTCAGTGCTCCCACCTGTGAAATGGGGTTAGTAGTGGTCCTACCCCTCGGGCATGTTCTGAGGATTAACTAAAATGCTTTGTGTTTGAGATACAGGCACCAGGACACCAGAGATGTGGCGTCTCCTTTGGTGACCGTTATAAAAGTCAGTCTTGCTTTACCTAGAGTGATCTGCATGCCACATTCCTTAGCTTTAAGACTTTTCCAGGGCTGAGTCCAGGAATTCTTTGGGGATCAAGATACCGTGGCTTCATCTCCCTGTTTCTAATGGGTTCTATGTTTGGTGACATCTAGTGGTTGAATGAGGTTGTTGTAGAAGCTAAATGCAAAGACTCAGGTTTTCCCTCCCTTCTTCACCTGCCCCCAACGCCGGCCACATTCCTGAAAAGCTGCCTCCTTTGTCTGTCTTCCTTCTGTTTGCCTCCATGTGTCTGTGGCTCCATCTGTCTCTGGAGTCAGGCAGCATCCCAGCTCCAACACTCCTCAGCAGTGCAACCTGACTGGTCTCATGCCCCATTTCCTCCCCCTTGGACGAGCACCGCTAGGTGACTAGGTAAGAAAGTGAGGGTGATGGCTCCTACTGTATCTCCTGTCTTATCAAACTGTTCCTTTGCTTATGTTGGCTAAAGAAAAAAGATTGAGCCTTAAAAATTTTTTTTTTCTTGAGATGGAGTCTCGCTCTGTTGCCCAAGCTGGAGTGCAGTGGTGCCATCTTGGCTCACCACAGCCTCCGCCTCCCAGGTTCAAGTGATTCTCCTACACAGCCTCCTGAGTAGCTGGGTCTACAGTCATGCACCACCACACCCAGCTAATTTTTTTTCTTTTGTTTATGGGAGAGATGAGGTTCGCCATAATGGCCAGACTGGTCTCAAAACTCCTAACCTCAAGTGATCTGCCTGCCTCGGCCTCCCAAAGTGCTGGGATTACAGGTGTGAGACACCTCACCTGGCCACCTTTTAAAGAATTAAAGTTAGTTTTATTCAGAAATTTTGCTGAGCACTATAGAGACAGAGGTCTATGGGCTGAGAGCAGTGCTGTCAGAATTACTGCTGCAATGCAGTATTCCCGTTTACAGTTCATACACAGGTGGTGAAGATTCAGGTGTTCAAAATCACATCAAAGTTTGGGTCCAAGAGTACATCTGATTATAGATTGCAGAGGCGTAATCACGACCCCCCCCTCAGACATTGTCCTACATATAGGGAAAGGCAAAGATTAGCATCATTCATCTTTTAAGGAATAAAATGACTCAGGGAAGAGATGTAGGAGGCTTCGTGCTGTATCCTGTTTAGTCTTGAAAGCATCTTTCTGGGGAGCTGTATGTCATCATAGAGTCAGGGGAAATTCTGCTCACAAACAGAAGGGAGCAAACCCGACACTCCTGGAACCTCCTGAGCATCTTCCCCTCTGCCTGGCAAAGTCATTCCTGGAACCTCACCACCCACAAGCCAGCGACTCTGTGAGTCCACCCTGCCCTGCTCAGACCCAGTCAGACACATGTTCCTCTCGTGCCTCCAGACACTTCTTATTTCCCTTTAACTCCTTTTTCATCCTCTCATTTAATCAACACTACATGCCAAAATCCACTACATATCAGGCACTTATTACATTGGATTTTAGAGTCATATATTCACATGCCTGTGTTTCCTGGTGAATAGTGAAATCTTCAACTCTCCCTTCTTCCCCCATGTCCTCACTTTCTCTTTTATATTCCAGGTGCCAGTGCACAATTGACACACAGCAGGTTCTAAGTAATTATTTTTAATACCCCTTTTCCAGTATGAAACTCAAAAGAGACATAAATGTGGAAAATGGGAGCTCCCCTTGACACTTGAGTGGATGAATGTTTGGCCAGTTAGAACTGGACTAGTACCCTTCAAATTATACCCCAGGTAGCCATGCATTTGATCAAAATTCATAAGGGACACAAATCTGTGGCTAGTTCAACTTAACATGAAATAGCAAAACAGTAACCAGATAATTTTAGGAAATGTGCAATGAGTATTTGGGGGGGGGGGTTTAAAACTCAGGAGAATAGAAAGTTATATTATCGACTTTAATCATTTCATCTCCCTGCTTTAAGAAACATTAAGCTTTCATTTGCAAAATATAGTGATTTTTAATTTTTTGACTGGACCTCAGTTGTAAAACAAAAACCCCAAAAGAACAACAATCAAGAATTTCCAGGCTATGTGTCATTTACAGTCTGCGTGTCCTAAATCAGTAATATGTTATTTCATTGTAAAGCACACATGAGTAGAAATTTAAGAATAATGAGAAAAAGTAAACATAAATAAGAGCTGAATGTTTTCCTTCCATACCCCAGGGGATCATCCCAGTCCTCCTCTTGGGCTATGTCGTCTCACTTTGAGAAGCACTTATTCTAAAAAGCCTGACTTTCAGTCCTGGTCGAGAGGATAAATTCACAATATTGAGGGTCTGTCTCCTCTTCGAAGTTGTGCATTTCACTAGGAGACTATTTAAGTCCCAAGAAATGAATTTATAATGATAAAATTTCAGACATAGCAAGGGGGCTGGAAAACCTCAGGCAGAGGAAGTTTCCTTTTTCATTAAACCTGCAAGGATTATTGAGTGCTTCCTATTTACTAGGCTCTGGGCCAGGCACCAACAAACATCCAAGCCTGCTTTCCTGTTGATAGACTGGCAAATACCAGTTTCTGATCAGCCTTGTTTGCAGGAGCCACGGCACTTGATCATGAACTCTCCAACGCAAACCCTGGAACCACTTGTTTTTACATTTTCTCCATTCCTCACTCAGCGAAATATCTCTCGGGGGTGTCACAAACGCACTTTTCTCGAGATGCTTCTCAGAACTAAAAGAACATTGGAGACATGATGAAAGGGTGAATGGCTCACTCAGAATTTAACAGGGCTGCCAGACCATGACAAAGATGCCCCCTAAGCCTTCTGGGAGACTTCAAAAACATTCTGGGTTAGTCTTCTGGGGACTGTTTATTGTGCCGAAGAAGCAAGTGTGGCCTCTGTCAGTGTTTCTGCTGGGTCCTGAGGAGCTCTCTGTGCTGATCTGATGTGTTATGGTTAGGACTGCACCAAGCGGCAGGCTGAGAAATCTCCATGACTCAATGCAGAGTTTGAGCCACCCGGCAAAAATCTGGCCAAAGTGCCACAGTTGGAATTGTTTTTGGTAACAGAAGTTAGAAGAACAATAGAGAGTGCAGAATTCCTTTGCGCATAGATGGTCATTACTCTTTGGAAATGAAACTTTGTCAGTTACTCTAAATGGCCTAAAAATTAAAGAGCTCTGTGTGTGGTGTGTGTGGTGTGTGTGGTGTGTGTGTGCATGTGTGTGTGTGTGTGTGTTTGCTTGCTTGTATCTGCAGGTCTGCAAGTGTGTGTGGTTATGGGAACATCTGGGAGGCAGTGCAGGACAATTTTTAAGAACCCAGAATTGCATTCAGTCCTGGCTCCACCAATGCATAATATGATGATTACGTAAGGCACTTGGTGCCCCAATTTCTCCATCTGTAAAATGAGGCCAGCTTTGTCAGGCTTTGTAGGTTTGCGGATTTGTTGTAAAGATCAAACTATCTTATCTCGTGATTGCACAACTGATGTTTTAAGATCTCATAATTCAAATGCATCTTCCAAGAAAAGGTGTCACACTAGTTTGCTAGGGCTGCTGTACAAAGTACAGAAACCGAGTGGCTTCAACAACAGAAATTTATTGTCCCCAGGTCTGGAGGCTGGAAGTCTGAGATCAAGGTGCATGCAGAGCCACACTCCCTCCAAAGGTGCTCGAGAAGGATCTGTTCCAGGCTTCTCTCTGAGCTTACGGTAGTTCCTCAGTCTGTAGCAGCATAACTCCAATCTTCACATCACATTCTTCGTGTGTGTGTGTGTGTGTTCACTTGAAGTTCTTTTTATATGAACACAAGTCATATTGGAGTAGGGGTCCACTCTACTCCAGTGTGACCTCATTTTAACCAATTGCATCCAGTGATTTTACTTCCAAATAAGGTCAGATTCTGAGATACTGGGTGTTAGGACTTCAATATAGGAATTTTGAGGGGACACGATTTAACCCATAACAAGTATCTTACTATGACAATTCATAACAATTTTTTCTTTTGAAGTAATGATATGTCTTATAAGTTATGGCACCTCAAAGTCAGTGAAAGACATTGGATTAATCCTCATGAAGCTCTTAGCACACCTGCCATATAGTAAACACTCAATGAATGATAATAATTGTCGTCACTAACAAGATAGTGAGCATGTTCTCTGTACCTCAGTTTTGTTGTCTGTAAAGTGGGAACAAGAATACCTTCTTGGTAGAATTCTTGCTGCACTTGAAGGAGGCATTACGTTTGCTTGTGGCCAGCACTTGCTTTCATATTTAGGCGCTGGGCAATCCCTTTCCTTTCCTCTTTCACAGTGCCTAGCCCAGGACGCGGTCTAAGTCCACAGTGCTTGGTATATTTTTAGCACTCAATAACTCTCTGTTGGGTGAACAAATGGTGGTGAGTGAGGTGATTGTAATAGTTTAGTTTCTTTGGTTGAAAATAACAGAAAAACAAATTAAAATTGCTCAAAGAGGGGCCTTCACTGGCTCATGAAACCAAACTACAGCAAGGATGGGGATGGGACTAGCTTTGTGACCGTCGGGACCAGGCACTGGGAGGTTGTCAAGGTTTCCTGGTTCATCTCTCTCTCTGTCTGCACGATGGCTTGATTTTCTCTTTCCAGGTACGATTCCTTCCACATGGTATAGCTATGGCTGCCTGCAGACCTCTGCCCTCATCCTATGAGCTTACCAGACAGAGTGGAGGCCTTCTAGATTCCTCTAGAAAAATGTCAAGGAAGAACTCTGATTGGTCTAGGGGGACTGAATAAAAGCCCCTCATCTCCTCTACCCAAATCCATGTAGACTGAGACATTCCAATTAATTCTTCCAAAACATAGTCCAGTTATGGCCACTGGGGAAATATGGTGTGGACAGCCACCTTAGCTAGTGCCACCTACAGTAGTGAGGATTGAAAAATTGAAGCTAGGAGATATCACAAGGCAATACTGGTTGCTAATAGCCATTACATGCTTATTTGCTTATTCAGCAACTTTGATAAGGGCCTGCCCCTTCTGAGGCTTTCATCCAGGGCCATTATTTAATCAAGCCTTACAATCTTGTCAGGTGGGTAGAGTAATAGCAGACCAGCAAGGTAACACAGGTGTAGGGAGTTTACGTACCTTGTCCCAGGTGACCCTGATAGCAAATGGCAGAGCTAGGCTCTAATCCAGCTAAGTCTTTGGAAGATTTGGATTATGGCTTCACCACCCATAAGCTCTGTGACCTTGGTGCCTCAGTTTTCTTACTTTTCTCATTAGTAAAATGAAGATTGTCAGAAGACCTATATGATAGGTTGCAAAAATTGACTGAGATAATATGTGTACAGGACTTGTCATAGTGTAGCCTACACTATGAGCCAGATTTATATATCACCTATTGTTGTTGTATTTTGGTTGTTTTTGTTAGTATTTCACTATTATATTTTCTCCAAATCCCTGTGCTTCTGTCTGTGCCTAAAAGTGTTACACGTAAGTAGCAGAGAAGGCAAGTGGTGTTAAGACTTGCAGAGGAAAATATTATTCAGAAGGAGGTGGTCAGGGAAGACTTCCAGGGTGTCATGGTCTGAGTGTTCATGTCCCCTGCAAATTCATATATTGAAACTTCCAAGGTGATTATATTAGGAGGTGATGTCTTAGATGGGTGATTAGGTCATGAGGGCCGAGCCTATAATAAATGGTGTTAGTGCCCTTGTAAAAGAGGCCTGAGAGAGAGACCCCTCACTCATTCTATCTTGTGAGGACACAGTGGGAAGGTGCCGTCTATGAACCAGAAATCCCTCACCAGACATTGAATCTGCCAACGCCTTGACCTTGGACTTACCAGCCTCCAGAACTGTGAGAAATATATTTCTGTCGTGTACAGGCCACCCAGTGCATGGCATTTTGTTATAGCAGCCTGAATAGACTAAGGCACTGAGGGAGGAGAGAGTCCAGCTACTCTGTTCTGAAAAACCAAGAGGTGGCTAAAATGTCCAATCAGACAAGAAAGACCAACAGAGAAAATTGGGAGACAGACAGGACCAAATGAGATTCCAGACACGAGGCACTGTTAGGATGCTGGGCTCACCAGATTCTCATACTGAGTTGACTGGAGATGGAGGTCTGTATCATTGTATTTCTGGCTGACCCCATACCCTGAATAGTACTCATCTAATCAGTGAGAAACTATTTCCAACATCTCCTCTGCTAATTAGTGGTCCTCTAAAGCATATTTAAATAGAGATGTTTGAAATGCTTGAGGTAGCAGCTTCTGGAGATTGAACTCCTGATTAGAGTTCATCAGATGCTAAACAAACCTCCCTGGGGTGTGGATTCTTGATTAGGGAACTTCAAATGTTAATAAACTGTCCCAAGGTGTAGATTAAAGGTAAGTTGAATACTTAACATATCTGTATCTATAGCTAGTACTCTCTCTGTCTGTCTCAATGTATTTATAATGAGTTAAAATATCTACCTGTGCTTATAACGAGTACTTTAAAGTAAGTTAAAATATCTACTTTATCCTCATCCTCATTGTTCAAGTGGTAGAACTTTGTAACTACAAACTCATGTCTATAAGAAATATCACATTTCTGTTTTCTTTGGTTTTCATTACTAACTTTACTCAGAGGTCACCAGTTTCTAGGCTCATGCTTTTGTTTTGTTCTAGGATCCAATTTAGGCAACCTCAATGCATTTAGCTAGTGTATCTCCCTAACCTCCTCTGGTCAGTCTTTGTTTGCCATGACTTTGGTGATTTTGAAGAGCACTGATCAGGTATTTTGCAGAATGCCCCTAAATTTGGTTTTGTTTGATATTTTCTCATGATTAGACTCCATCTCAAAAAAGAAAACAAAAATAAAAAGGAAGCCTTTTTCCTTTTAATCATCATTTCTTATATGTCCACTCGGCCCTTGGAGGAACCCAGGTCATGGAATTTAGGCACTTTTGCCTTCACTGGTCCCTTCCTCTACGAAATAAGTAAATAAATGCCTGTATAAAAATGTGGGCAGACAAACTCCCAGGGTCTCTTGTGGGAAAAGATGCCCCATCTCCACGTAGCTAAGCCTTTGACAGAGTTAAGTAGCCTTTATGGAGTGATTGTCAGGCTAGATGCTGAGGAATTACAAACCTTCAAAGACCTTGTTTTCAGGCTGGGGTACCACTTCTCCTGAAGGCATCTTTGAAATGCAAACTTGTTCTCTCAGCAGGCTCCACACATCTCAGCCTTTAAGATAAATGCTTCAAACGGGCAGCAAACCCACTTGAGCTTGGTGCCTGGCTTTCTGACAGATTAATTATATCGATTGCTGGCTGTTTGTTTGCCTTCGTGGCCATCTCTCCCATGCTGGATCACATTTGCTTTCTCCAACCATCACAGCAATTGGGGCTCTGCCTTGAGATAAACACCGACTCAACACACTGGTGTGTCAGAGGTGATTGGAACCTGTCTGCTTTTATAGGAGCGGTCCTTATGGGGCAAGGCTGGAATTCTAACCCCTTTTTCTTTCTGATGGGTTTTGGGGTTCCTTTGGGACCAGAAGTCCCTATGTATCCTTGAAATGAGCGGTTATACAAGCTAGCAGGGCAGAGAAAGGGATGTGGAAAAACGAATGCACACCTGCTATAGTTGAATTTGCTTAGGGAAGCTGAGATGTGTGTTCCTGAATCTCCAGTCACGCCTCTTATACACCAGCAGTGTGACTTTGCTTTGAGGGGGTTCTTTGCTTCTTTCCATCTCTATGTTCTCATCTGCAAAACAATCATGATAACAGTGACTGATATTTATCAAACTCTTAAGATGAGCCAGGCCCTGCTCTAAACCCTTTGCAAGTGTTATCTCTTTGAATCCTCATAGCAGCCAAGGCTGAGGGTTAGGCAGGTGAGTTGACTCAGCCAAGATCAAGAACTGAGAACTGGTCTGGGCTCGCCAAGGTTCAGGGCTGACTGACTCGGAGGTGGTGCTATCTCAGAGTGGCCATCAGGGGTTGCTCTAGCTCGATGTTTTGTGCTTGTGGATTCCACTCTAGTCCTGGTGGCGATCATGTTTTCCCATGTGTGATGGAAAGTTCTAGTCAGGATGTTTGCAGCATGGTGTAGTGACTGTGCACACAGACACTGGAGCTGGCCAGCCTGCACCAAATCCTGTTCTACCACTGACTGACTGTGTGACTTTGGACAAGTAACTCTATTTTTCTGTGCTTTACTTGCTTCATCTGCAAAATATGGCTGATACCGCTCTCTAGAGCTACTGCAAACATTCCAAGAATTAGTGCTTGTAAAGCATTCAGAGCAATGACTTGCACAGGGAAAGCACAATGTGTTTGTTAAAATACTTAATTATCCTTTGTAAATAGCCGTGCAATTCCAGGAGACACTGATGTCTTTTGTTAGCTTATGCTGGTGAGTGTGGTCTCATCAACTTCAGCATAAAAGCTATCAATTCAATATCAATGGAATAATTAGGTGTTGTTAGACTTGGAAGGTGCAGGGGATTTCACCCCCTACGACCCATTGCACCTCATTTTATCTTTTAGTTAACAAGAACAAATTCACAATTAAGTGAAAAATTAAAACATAGAGAGTACTTTTTGTTAATATTAATGTTCTAATTTTGAAAAAAAAAAAGCAGCACCTTTATTTAGTTCTTGTGAAAAGCTGCTCTTTGCTGGGCGGAGGGCCCTTGATGTGTTTATAAGGATAGGTCCTTCAGGATGAGCCTTCCTCTTGGTGGTTTTTAGCCCCAGCTACTTAGGGGAGGGGCTCAAGGAGCTGATTGGGGCAGGCCTGCAAGGAAGAATCATCTCATACTCAAGGTTGGAAAATATAAATTAGAGCTACAATAAATGAAAATCTGCACTGGCAATTTTGAGAAAATTGGCAGATGTCCTATTAGGAGCAGTGAGCAAAAGAATGCTTAGACATGCCTACAAGGCTTTGAAAACTGCCACAGGCTAGCAAGATGCTTCTGGCAAAATTAGTAAGTCAAATCAGCCTCAGACTTTTCCAGAGAATGAATATTTCCAGGTCAGTGCATCTATTTTCTTATCTTGTTGTACCCCTTTCCAGGTGGCTCCTAGCCTGGCCCACGATGCCTCCCAGTGACTCCTGGAGCTGGTCCCTGGCTGCCTATCCTTGAGACCTGGCCCCATGGGCCTCAGCACTTCCCTTTTACTCCACTCTTGCCCAAGGCTGGGCTGGATACTACCAGACTTGCAATAGATTGGGTCTGATGCTCGGTTTCTATTTGGTGACCAAACATGGCTGGTTTTTCATAATGAAAGGGAAAAAGAAAGTGGAACAGAGAGCTACAGAGACATTGTTGAGAGAGGAGAGCTTGCCTGTGAGTGAAAAATGGAAATATGTAACATGTTACCTAGAATTAGTTGAAATTATTAAAAGGGTTCATAAAGATGCTGACAGTGACTGTTTTAAGTGCTGTACTGAGCATGCTATGTATTTTATGATTAATCCTTCCAACAATTTACTACATATATTCATTTTGCAGATAAGAAAACTGAAGCTCAAGAAACTAGGTACAGATCAATCTTACTGGCTAGCTTTCCAGATGATAATAGACACATGGCCCAGCTTCTTCCATCATGCTAGTTAAAATCACCAGCCAACCCCCAGAAACAGAGCTTCCTAGCTAAATCAGTCACTGACAGCTGATGCATGAGTCATGTGAGACCAGAAGAATCTTCCAGCTGAGCCCAGTCCATGTTGCCAATTCTTAGAACCATGCACTAAGTAAACGGCTACTGTTTTCAGCCATTAAGTTCAAGGGTAGTTTGTTATGCAACAAAACCTATCTAATACATGTCCATTCATCCCAAAATTGGGTGGTGAGTCTAGAGGTAGAAGTTAGGACAGGTTAATTAGAGACACAGTTTTCCTTCTTCATGGTCCCCAGATAGTGCATTTTCACAGCTTTGTGTAACAGATGCACAATGCTGTGATTCTGTTTGTGAACACCTCAACAAGAGCTGGAGTCTCTCCACCAATAGTGAGAGCTGGAGTTCAGTCACAGCCCTGACACCAACTTGCCAAGTGATATTCAAAGATTCCCTTAGCCAATTGGGTCTGTAGTTCTTTTTATGTTTAAGATTTCTCCTGTCCCTAATATTTTGTGACTCTGTGATGCATCACTAGAATGGTAGTCATACTGTCCACATTTGATTTGGACAATTTATTCTAGACCACTGGAGTGGCACAAAATGATGTGATGATTTTTTGTGTGTGTGTGGCTTATCTGCATAAAGGAAACAGACCATAAACTGGCTAGTGCTGCAATACAAAATGTTTTTTACTGACAATATAGCCAAAAAAGGTCTTAACTATAAAACTACAGGTTTAGGAAGGGAATATTCACGTATTCTGACAAATAAGATTTGCATTATAAAACAAAGGATTTTTTTATGAGCTTTTTGTTGAAATTTATAAAACCACACTGCTTTTGGGTTTTCTGTTAAAAGCAGAAAAAAGGTTTGGTTGGGCTGGCTTCATGGGCTCTATAAAATTTACTAATTTGTTCATTCGTTTATTTGGTGAGTGTTTACTGAGCCAGACATTGTTCTCATTCTGGGAGTCAGAAATTGAACATGAGAGACAAATCCCAACCTTCGAAAAGCTGACATTTTAGTGGGAGAAGCAAATCCATGGTTAAGCATTAGCATCATCTGGTGATTAGTGCTATGGAGAAAAAACACTTAATTGTTAAGAGATTAACACTGGGTACATTTTTCATGAAAAGGATAAACATATGCTACTTTGATGTCTTCCCACCCTTCTCTGCAATGACTTATTCATTCTCAATGCAGTCATTGGCACTGAAATAATGTCAATATTCACTGTTGCTCAGCTCATAGATATCACTAATCAGAAATGACTCAAGAATGTGAAAATAGGTAAGAAAATCACTCTTGACAGCCCACATTGGAGGATAGGGTGTATGTGAAGCTGGAGTCCAATGACACCAAGCTGTGGCCTCTTATAGAGGGTGATGTTCTGTAGAGGAACAGATATGCACAGGGATTGGAGAGCCCTGTCTTCTGGTTCCAATTTGGGACTGGCTAGATGTGTGACTTTGGACATGTCTCAGACTCTCTGTTTCTCCATTTGTATAATAGGGATAATAATTATACTTCCTACTTCTCCACATAGTTGGAAAACCAGATGAAGTGATAGAAGCAAAAACATTTAAATTTATTTTCCACCTGGACCGTGCATTCCCTGAGGGCAAGGGGCCATGTTTTATTCATCTTACATGAATGGATCTTGCATATATCAAGTCTTCAATAAATGATGGTTGAGTAAATGAATTTGTGAATGAAATGAGGCAGAGAGCAAATTATAAAAAGAAAGCGTCAATTTCCTCATTTTGCAAAGCAGGGCTCCCATGTATATTTGTGCAGACTGCACACTGCACAAGGAAACTTGGCTGAGGCGGATAGGAAAAAACTAAAACCCAGATTCTCCACCTGCCATGTCATGTTTCTGGCCCAGAGGGAGGAGTGCTTTTTCTAATTTTCACAAAGGCACCTCATGGGCTAGCAGTGACCCTGGATAAATGACAGAAATGAACTCTATTGCCTCTATAAATAATAATATTTAACCTTCTGGGCTAGGGTCCCAGAAGCTGTATATTTTTTAAAAACCTCCAGATGACATAGATTTTCCTCCTGGGTTGGGTACAATTGGGCTGGCAGTCTCTCAAGGCCCTCTTCATTCTAATAGGAGGTGATTTTGAATTACTTTCATATTTCTTGAATTTATTTTCTAGTATTTCATGTTTATATTCTCTCTGTTAGTGAGCACATAAGCTGCAATCTCGTGGTGTCCTTACCCACCCTTCCTACCATCTGTTTTCAGCTGAAAATAGATGTTGGAGCACGTGAAAAATGTGTTCCCCATTCATTAATAGGAAAATCCATGCCAAGCTAAGGAAAACAAAAACCGTAAAACAAAAACCTCCTGGTTTTCTTCTCTCAGCCTCCAGCACTCATGTTTTTTCTGACTCAGTCAGCAACATCAGGTCAAATCGTTTAGACAAGGCAGAGTGGCTAAGACAAAAGCCTCCTGATAAAACTTACCAGGGAATAATTTATCTGCCTTCATTTCCTTCTCACTCTCTGCATCAGTCAGGGCCAATCAGGGAAAGAAACCACACAGCAAGTTAAACTCTTTACCATAGAGTTCCTTAACCTCAGCACCATTACCGTGTGGGCTGAAGGATTCTGTATTGTGGCCACTATTCTGTGCATTTTTGAATGTTCAACGGCATCTCTACCCACTAGATGCCAACCCACCTCCTATCCCTACTCCAGTGGTGATGACCAACAGTGTCTCCAGTCATTACCAGTGTCCTCTGGTCTGCGAAATGCACCCCAGTTGAGAAACACTGCTAAATCTCTGATTATTAGCTAAATCAGAGATTATCTATAAAGGTTTAAAGAGATCACTGCAGAGTATTCTAGGACTGAGGAAGAATCTTAAATGAGGGATCCACTTGGAAAGAGTCCCTCCCACAATGCTGGGTTTCAGACCTTGCTGAAGGTATGGCTACAGTCCACTGTGTGAGGAGGTTCTCTGGGTTACCCTGACTGGAGCTGGTCTGCAGTTACAAGCAGGAATTGACCCTCTGAGTATGGGTGAGCAGAAAATGGTGGGAGAGACCAGCAAGCAGGAGACACCCCTCATGGGTGCAGGTGGACTGAGGCTGGGAGCAGACTGCTAGGGGGCCTATGAGATTCACTGGAAACCCATCCCTGGGGGATGTCACTGGAACTCCATGGGGGTGAGTGCCAGTGTTCTCTCCCAACATGCTGCTGGCAACAGCTCTGGTAGGAGCCAGAAGCCAACAGAAGGGCACCAGAACAGAGACTCCCCTTCTTCCTGCAATGTCTCTCCAGTGCTCTCTACTGACAAAGTATAGCATCATGTCATCTTCAAAGAACTTTTCACAGAGCTGGCGACGAAACATGGATCTATAGCTAGCTGGAAGGCAATAAATTGGTAATTGGCACAGGTTTGTACTATACACTCCTCTGAATCATTTCTGTGGCATTCCACTTAGCACGGATCTGGCACTTAGTAAATGCAAAAATTAATGTTAACTGAATGATTGAATGAATTCATGATTGCATGCATACATGAATGAATGACAAGGTTTGCTTTTTTTTTTTTCTGGCAGCTCTTTTGGAGAATGCAATTTTCTCTAGTTTAAATTTTATCTACACAAAATAGCAAATGATAGTTTGTACTCACCCCAATCCTGCCCTCCCATGAAATTTAAAATTAATTGTATTATCCTGTTCTGTCTTCCTAACCCTTATATAACTGATCAGTTTGATAAAAAATTCTTAGAGTAGAGCAATTCTGTAGAAAAAATTAATTAAACTAGTTTGAATTGATCAGCTGTTAAGTCCCCCAGTTGAATGTTGATATAATAGCCAAGAAAATACGAGACAGTTATCTGTTTTTAAGATCAAAGTGTTAACCAAAGTAGTTCCTGCTGATAAAATTATACAACAAAATTGTTGCACAGAAGGCTAAGAGCATGAATAATATGAACATTAAAATTATTTTTAACTTAGGTACCAAATGATTATTTGCCAATTGCAGTGTGGTAAGTTAGCAGTAACCAGTGATTAAATTACACTGTGAAGAAGACTGGTGGACAGATAATTAGATTGAGGTTGAATGAAGGTTTGCTTGGGCCACATACTAACACACTAATGTGGACAAGTCACCCAGTCTTTCTGGTGTGCCTCTCCCTGGAATGTAAGAATAACTGTATACCTCACCTAGCCCACGTGGCTTCTGGGAGAGAGTCAAAATAAGATGAATGGAAAAATGCTTTGGAAAGTAAAAGTACCACCCATATTTGAGGCTCTTCTTAATATATTGTTTATGATCACAAAATGAGCGTTTAGGAGTTGTTCCAATTTTTTAGGTTCCTAGAAGATTCTGAGCACATTGGAGCAGCAGCTGAAGTGCTGAGGATGTGTTTCCATGTTCTAATGTAAGGCAGAAGCCCTGGGGAAAGGATTTTAGTTTTAGGATCATACTCATATCATCTCCTGCAAACGTCTCAGGGCCTTTGCACCTCAGATCCCTCTGCCTGGGATTTTTTTTTCCTTCCACCTTTTCCTTCAGAACTCTTACTTAACCTTTGGCCGGTCATCACTTCCTCAGGAGAGTGTGTGCTGACCTCCTGAACTGGTCAGTTCTCCCAGTCACATGCTTTTGTGTGGCACATAAGAGAATTTACTTAGGAGAGTTGTATTGTGTTGACCACTGTGGGAATTTTGCATGTTATTGTGATAATTTGATTAATGTCTTTCTCCTTGACCAGGGTATAAGTTTCATGATGCCAGGAACACTTCTGCTTTTGCCCACAGTAACCTTTTTTCCAGGTTTTTAATGACTATTGAATGAATGAATGAGTGAATGAATGAACACATCATCCAGAATTTACTAGAGCCTACTGGGTTTTGATGTGTGGCCAAACTTTGAAAGAAATGGGTGATACTTGGTTTTCTGAGGCTACAGAAAGAACATGAAGAACGTAAAGATAGACATGGTTTGCTGGCATATCCTTGGTATCCAGCACAATTTCTGCATGTAGTAGGAGCTTATATCAGTCCATTCCTGCATTGTTATAAAGAAACACTGGAGACTGGGTAATTTATAAAGAAAAGAGGTTTAATTGGCTCATGGTTCTGTAGGCTGTACAGGAAGTATGATGCTGGCATCTGCTTGGCTTCTGGGGAGGCCTCAGGAAACTTACAATCATAGTGGAAGGCAAAGGGGGAGCAGGCACATCACATGGCCAGAGAAGGAGCAAAAGAGTGGGGAGGTGCCACTCACTTTTAATTAAACAGATCTTGGGAGGATTCACTAACATGAGGACAGTTCCAAGGGGGTGGTGCTAAACCATTCATGTGAAATTCACCATAACTACCCGGTTACCTCCCACCAGGCCCTGCCTTCAACATTAAGGATTAGTTTGACATGAGATTTGGTGGGAACATAGATCCAAACCATATCGGAGCTCAATAAGTGTTTGTTGAATGAATGAACATTAAAGCCAGAACTCTAGGTTTTGAGTTTCATCTCTCAGATTGACAGGTTTGTCAAACTTGGTGAAGTTTAACTTTGTTCAAGAGGCAGTGCTATGCCATACGCTGAAAACAGCTCCAGAGGTCAGCATTCCTGGGACCAGTCTTCATGTACGAGATGTATGACAAGACACTTAACATCATTATGCACAAATGTGCTTATGTACAAAAAGGTTGTTAGTATCAAAATCCCAGCATAATTTCAAGTATTAAGGAATATAAGCTATTCAAAAGGCCCTGCATAATACAGCACACATCAGGTATCAATAAGTATTTGTCACAGTCCTTTTCTCTCTCCTAGTCTCCATAACATAGCGATAACATTACCTACCTTAGAATCATAGCATCTCAAATAAGATCATATATACCAAACACTTTCTAAAACCTGGAGTGCAAGATACATTTTTCTTCATTCTCAATTGGTGTTAAAAGAAAAATATGTGGCTGGTGCAGTGGCTCATGCCTATAATAGAAGCATGTTGGGAGGCAGAGGCAGGAGGATTGCTTGAGGCCAAGAGTTTGAGACCTTGATCTATGAAAAAGGAAAACAAGAACAGAAAATTATCCAGGTGTGGCGTATCGTCCCAGCTACTCAGGAGGCTGAGATGAGAGGATTGCTTGAACTCAGACTTTAAGGATATGATGAGCTATTGTTGAGCCACTGTACTCCAGCCTGGATGACAGAGAGAGACTCTGTCTCTAAATAATTAATTAATTAATTAATTAATTAAAACGTAAAAAGTGCAGAATCAGCATTAGCCACAAGATGGCACTATGGTAATAGCTTTGATTTCGGAGTTTTAGCGTAACAAATTAGCACCTTAGTATACCTTTTAAATTTGAGTCTTGAGGTGAGAAAAATGGGTTGCATTTAAGTGAGAAGCATTGCTGTATAATGGAATAATGTCTGCTGTAAATTATATTTTAATGTCTGGGGTCTTTACTCTGGAGAATCAAGAAGGAAAAATCTAAAGCATTCCTTTGGATTCTTAATTTGGAAATTTAAGAACTCAAGAACCAGGTAAATGAGGGATAAAAGCTTTTATTTGCTTTATTACAACATAATCTTATCACAATTTATAACTTTTTTCTCTTGGAGATTGCTACAGTTTGAATGTTTTACCTCTCAACCCTCATGATGAAATACTATTCCCAACTTTGGAGGTGCGGCTTGGTGGGAGGTGTTTGGTTGTGGGGGCGGATCCCTCATGGATGGCTAGGAGCTGTCCTCATGGTAATGAGTTCTTGTTCTAAGGGTTCCCTGCAAAGCAGGTTGTTAAAAAGACCCTAGCGCCTCCCTTCTCTTTTGCTCTCCCTCTGGCCACATGTGAAGGCAGTCTGAGGCCCTCACCAGATGCAGACACCTCACACCAGCTCCCCTTCCCCATCTGCCACGTGTGGAGGCAGTCTGAGGCCCTCACCAGATGCAGACACCCAATCTTGAACTTTCCAGCCATCAGAATCATGAGCCAAATATTTTTTTTCTCGGCATTACCCAGAATCATGCCTTTATAGCAAGACAAACAGACTAAGGGATCTATTTTATTTCCTTAAATATTCTGGCAACTTATGCTTATATTTCCTTTTTTTCCTTGTGTTTGATAAATATATTATTTATCTATGAATCTGGCCAACAAATATTTCCTCAATATCTCATGTGTGCCATGTAGTGTTCTGGGTGATTGAAATAAGGCCACACACAGAGAAGGCAAAGCTGCATTTCTTTTCATTATCAACTAGTAAACACAAGAACAAATAAGGAAATTGCCAAAGGGTGGCTTAAGTGCATGCACTGGGGGCAACTTTACATAGGGTGGTCAGAGAAGGCCTTTCCAAGCTAGAGGGGTTTGATCCACAACCTGAATGGTTAGAAGGATCTACTCAGGCAAACACCTAGGAGAAGAGCATCCCAGGGAAAAACACATGCAAAGACCCTGATGTGGGATCAAACTTGTCATGTGCAAGAAAAGAACCTCTTGTAGGTCAATCCTATTCCAATCATCTAAAGCTTCATAACAGATGATTCCCAAACTCAACAGTTGTATTTATTTTTATTTTTTCAAAAATTTATTTATTATACTTTAAGTTCTGGGGTACATGTGCAGATTGTGCAGGTTTGTTACATAGGTATACACGTGCCATGGTAGTGGTTTGCTGCATTCATCGTTCCATCATCTACATTAGGTATTTCTCCTAATGCTATTTCTCCCCCAATTCCTCCACCCCTGCTAACCCTCCCCTAGCTCCCTACCTCCAGGTCCCAGTGTGTGATGTCCCCCTCCCTGTGTCCGTGTGTTCTCATTGTTCAACACCCACTTATGAGTGAGAACATGCGGTGTTTGGTTTTCTGTTCTTGTGTCAGTTTGCTGCAAATTCCACAGTTTTAAATGACCTATCTATATTGCTGACAATTTTGTTGGCATCAGGAATTTGGAAAGGGCTCAGCTGAATGGTTTGTTTTGGTTCACTTGGCATTCATGAGGGCAGCTGAGGCTGAAGGATCTGCTTTCAAGATGAGTCTTCCTTTACATGTCGGACACCCTGATGCTCTTTTGTCTCTTTCTTTTCTACATGGTGTCACATCCCCAGAGTTTCCTCACATGGCTTGGGCTTTTTGCAGCAGGATAGTCTTGGAGATTTTGCAGTTCTCACTTGGGTGCTGGCTTCCAAGAGACCAAGACAGAAGCTGCCGGTCTTCTTAAAGCCCAGGCCCAGGGCTGGCATACCATTACTTTTGCCCTATTTACTGGTGAAAAAGGCCAGTCCTCTTTCTTCAAGGGTTGAATAAATAAACCTCCTCTCTTGAGGGAAGAAGTGTTAAAATAAATTTATGGCCATCATCAATTTGCAAACGATCCTTAAAACATTAATAAAAATTCCCCATAAGAGACTGGGGCTTGACTTTCACAACTCAGTATCTTGGATCTGGTCTCATTGCTGCGTGAATATCAGCCAACTGCCCCAAATAAAATCCTCTCTATCCATTGCTTGCCATGAGCATTAGCATGGACACTAAAGTAAGTGTACAGGAGATTGCGTAAGTCCTCATTGTGAATCTGTGACTTGGGACTGGTATGGAAAACACAAAGCAGATGTCAGCTTCTGTGTGTCAATTTCCTGATGCAGAGTAGTGCTAGGATAATTTTAGAAAAACAGTAGTGAAAAGGCAACAGATGATTACAGTTCAGACACTGAGAGTGTTTAAGCTAGAAATAGTTCAAGAAACAATGATAATTTTACATTGGTCAACACATGACCTAGCTCAAAGGGTGCTTGATTTATTAAATGTATCCCTTAAGGAAAGATCATTGAACCAATTGGAATCGGAGTCCTCTTCTGACTGAGTCTTAAGGGAAAAGAAGAAAAGGGAGGCAAGCTCCCCCATTTCTTTTTTTCTTTTCTTTTCTTTTTCTTTTTCTTTTTTTTTTTTTTTTTTTTTTTGAGACAATCTCACACTGTGGCCAAGGCTGGAGTGTAGTGGCATGATCTCAGCTCACTGCAACCTCTGCCTCCCACGTTCAAGCAATTCTCCTGCCTCAGCCTCCTGAGTAGCTGGGATTGCAGGTGCCCGCCACCATGCCTGACTAATTTTTGTATTTTTAGTGGAGATGGGGTTTCACTATGTTGGCCAGGCTGGTCTTGAACTCTGGACCTTGTAATCCGCCCGACTAAGCCTCCCAAAGTGCTGGGATCACAGGTATGAGCCACTGTGTCTGGCTAAGCTCCCCCATTTCTGCCATAGTGCATATTGAAGAGAAGGAGAGAAAACAGTGGGAATGGAAAATTTTCTCTGATCTACAGGAGCTTTGGAGTTGAGTGGGGAAAAGGGTGAGTTGAAGATAAAACAAGCTGACTCTGATATACTCAAGCTGGCCCAGAATTTGTTCTATATCAGTGTGGCAATCAATAGAGCAAATCATTTTTGTATTGACACATGTCCCAAATCTAATGTTTGCCTAATGATCATAGCTGGCTTCACTCAAGAGGCAATTTAACTTAAAAATATTTGCTTAATGATGGTGGCTGCTAAGGCAAGATAAAATTGAACCTGAAAAAAACAGACGTTACATCTACAGTGCTCACGTATTTCCCTAGGTGACTTATTTATTTTCTTCTGATGCCCTTTTGATGTTGAGACTCCTAAATAATTCTATTAAATAAGCAGCTCGTTATGTCCCTAATTGATATGTCACCACAGGCAGAATTTTCAGTCTGCTGTTCACTATTGGATGTCAGGAGAGACACAAATGAACCTCTCATTGTTTCATTGCTTCGTCTAGAGCAGCATTTTCATTATTCATTAGTAGGGGTTACAATCTTAAAATGGATAGATTTGCCTGAATGAGGACTTTCATAGGGACACTAACAATTGACTAAAGAAGTCAACTTGTGATCATAATGTAATTAAAATAGTACTTGGCCTTTCAGATCTCATGCTCAGAGGCTATCTCTACATATAAACCAATCACCTGGTTGTAATAAGTGTGTTTCTGGAAAGCCTGAGTTTGCAGAAAAACACCAATGGAATTAATTATCTTTCTCTGGGCTCTTAAATGTTATATAAGTAAGGAGAGAGTGCATCAAAAGTTGCTCTTTTGAAATCAAATCTGGGGTTGGATTTTATCTTAGCCATCAGCTGGTGGGTTCCAATGGAATCCTAAGTGTCATTCCTGCTGGTGCTGGTCTCTTCTTGCTCACACTGCCCCTGTTCCTTAAAAATCACCCCCACACATTTTGCAGTCTTGCCAGGGAATTTTCATGAGCTCATGAACATATCTATCACTTGAGTGACCAGGTGTGTCATGAAATTTTCTCTTTTTTTTATCTTCTGCTATGGTTACTGATATGTCCATAAGAGACAGAGTCCTCTGCCAGGCCCAGCTGCCATTTCTGCCACCACCTCTCTCTCTTCCTCTGCAGCCAGGCTGGAGTACTTCCTCAGTTCCCAAACTGAATGCCAGCCGTGCTTTCGTGAAGTGAGGAGAAAGCTGCAAACACAAGATACGGCGCACAATCTTTTTACGCTGAACTTGGCACCTAAGTGGGGTTCACTCTCCTAATGTTTGTGGTTCAAAGAGTGAACCAGATATTTTAGTTTTCTCCCTTTGCAGGGTGCTAAACTGTGAGTCCATTGGGCTAAACTCGGGACACGTCAGAGTGAGAGACAGCCTGATTCAGTTGGGCACTCCCTGCCACTCTGACTGCTGGACTCTGAGGCTGGGTCAAACCATATGTCTGATTCCTGTTTCAATGTCCTCTTCCAGGAGGTTTCCCAGGCTGTCATTCCCTTGGACTTCTGGCTGTCCCACCTCAACATCTGGCGGCACTTGGCCAGACATATCAGAGGTGGACAAAGTTTGGATTCAAGCTGGGATATCCCTTTTCTCTCTCCCAGATACATGGTTGGTAATAATATTTCCTTGATAAGATCTCTTCCTTACTCCTCCTTCTGCTTCCTTCTTCCATTTTCTTCCCTCCTTTCTTCCTTTTTTTCCAACAAATGTTTATTAAGTGCCTCCACGAGACAGACACTGATCTGGTCACAAAGGACCAGACTCAAACAATTCTTATTTCTTTGAACTTTACATTAAACAAAAAACAAATAAGAATATATGCTAAGGGGAAGTAAGCCTAATGAGCAGAATAAGTCACAGAAGGGAAGCTAGGGAGTGCTGGGATTGAGGGGGTGGAAAGGGCGGGAAGTGTTGTTATTTTAAAAGGGGAGTCAGAGAACTAAAGGAGGTGGGGGAGGAAGCCACAGGAATATCTGGGGAAGAGTATTCCAAGCAGAGGAATGGAGGATGCAGAAGTCTCAAGGCAAGTGTGGCCTGGTGTGTTTTAGGAAGCTCAGGGAGGGCAGTGTTGTGTAGAGGGGTGAGCAGGGGTGTGGGATGAGATGAGATGGGCAGAGGGGAATCATGAGGCCATTGGCTTTCACTCCAAGTGAGATAGGGGCCAGTGGAAGGGGGAGATCTGCCTCATGCTTTCACTAGATTGCTATGGCTGCTGCTGTGCTGTGAAAATAATGATGGAGACAACAGGTAGATGGAGGGACACCAGTTAGGAAGCTGTTGCAAAGATTCAGTTGGGAGACAGTGAGGAATGGACCACCCTGGTAGTGGTAGGGAGCAGGGAGTAATTGCCTCTCTATATCTTCTATATCTTCAGTATTGTGTTTTTTTTTTTTTTGTTTGTTTGTTTGTTTAAGACAGGGTCTCACTCTGTCACCCAGGCTGGAGAGTAGTGGCATGATCATAGCTCACTGCAGCCTCTATCTCCTGGGCTCAAGAGATCCTCCCACTTCAACTTCCCAAACAGCTGGGACCACAGGCACGCACCACCATGCCAGGCTAATTTCTTTTCTTTTCTTTTTCTTTTCTTTTTTTTGTTTTTAGTAGAGAAGAGGTTTTGCTGTGTTGTCCAGGATGGTCTGAAATTCCTGAACTCAAGCCATCTTCCTGCCTTGGCCTCTCAAAATGTTGGGATTACAGGCATGAGCCACCATGCCTGGCCAATAGCTCTCTATATCTAAAAGGTAGAGCTGTTGGGTTCACTGATGAATTGGTAATGTGAAAGAAAAGAGATAAAGAAAGACTTAATGATTTCTGGGCTGCACCAAGTAGGAGAATGTAGCCCTTCATTTAGATGGGGAAGACTGTGTACCAAGCAGGTTTTTGAAGTGGAGAGGCTTTTGAGATTTGAGGGTGCTTCCAAGTTGGTGAACACATTCATGTGCTGGGAGGGTAGCTCATCCCAACTCCATGGGAACAAAAGCTCATGCATCTGAAACACTTCCAGACCTCACTATCTGGCTGTTCACTGGAATCCTTTACAATACACTGTAATAGTAAACATGCCACCGTCCTGAGTTCTGTGAGTTGTTCTAGCAAGTTATCAAACCTAAAGAGTGAATACCATTTGAAGGACCTACCTAAGGCAGCTTTACAGTTGACCTGCTTTTTTTTTTTTTTTTTTTTTTAAATAAGCAGAAGGATTATACTCTAAGATAACCATAAAAAGTAAGGGCAGTAGGTTTGTTTACAGGAGTATCATCGCAAACATGTGAGTAATGTGTTTCACTACAATGTCCCAGAGGCTACTGTGTCACTAGGTGATAGGAAGTTTTTAGCTTCCTTAAAATCTTATGGGATCACCATTGCACATTGCATGTGAACTCCATCGTTCATCGAAATGTCATTATGTGGTACATGACTGTCTTAGTAAAAGCCACCTTTTCTCTCTCCAAAGTGCACTGGATTGGACAATACATAATATGGTTACCTGATATGCTATCTTTATTTTGTGGTGGAGGAAATCAGAAATATAGATAAGGGAATTATTTGCCCAAGGTCACCTAGCAGGGGAGTGATGGACCCTTCCTGCCAGAGTTTCTGCTTCTGTACAGGGCACTGAGCACATCTCCCCCACGGTTAGTCCCTCAGGGAACTAGAAACTCACTGGACTGATGGGCTATTGTTTGGAACACTCTTAATTATTGTTATTTTTAAGAACAATTTTGATATTAGCAAGTGTTGTTTCTTTGAGAATAGATTTCATTTTTGGAAAAGACCCTAAAGTCTTTGAGAGCCAAGTCTTGTGAACAAGGTGGGAAATAATGCTGGGAGATACCAGTTTGGGGCCAAATCAAAGGCTGAGTTTGAATTGCTAGTGAATTATTTGTTTGTTTGGCTGATGAAATTGGCTTTAAAAAAGAATTCTAAAAGAAGCATTTTGCAAATGTTTTGAGCAGTGATGGTGTCATTTAAATGGGTTTAATTTCTCAAAGTAACTTATCTTTCTTTAAGTCTCATTTTATCATGCCTGGCAGCTGTGACATATTGCATCTAATCTTTTGTAGCTAAGCACATTTAGCTTGGAATGAGCGGATGGTCTTGCCTAGATGGTTGAAATTCTTGGCTTTGAATGAAGAAAATCAATTAGTCCTTTCTATAAAACTCAGGTTTCTATTAGCTAAATTCTCAAGCTCCATGTTTTACCAAGTGAATTCGGTGGTTTGATTGTTCTATATTTTTAAAATAAAAAGTCCAGGTAACCTATACTTGCAGTACTTAATAATTGAGTGATAATGTTTTGGATGGTTTATTGATTAAAAATAACCATTATACATTTTATTTGAGCTTTTATATTTATAAAACAATGTTAATTCTATTTTTTTCTATTTAAATTCAAAACAACCAAGGGAATAAATTGAGTTAGGTATTATCATCCCATTTTACAGGTAAGAGAAGGAGGCTCTGAGATTGTGTCTTTCCAAGGTGACTTAATTATCATAATTATAAGTGGCAATATCTGGACTTGAGGATGCCTGGGACATTTAATTCCTGATTTAACTTCCTTTCCACTGTAGTATATGCCTTTCTTTTTCATTGTTTTGTTCCCACAGAGATTATTGACCCTTTTAGTTCTTTATTGGTTTTCTATGGCAACGGTAACAAATTGCAACAAACTTAGAGGCTCAAAAAAAATGTATTCTCTCACAAGTAATAGTTTTGGCCTCCTTTCTTATGGAGGCCATGGATTCAAACTAACTCTTATGATGCCCAATCAAGGCATTGGCGGGGCTGTACTCCCTCTGACGCCGCTAGAGAAGAATCCATCCTTTCCTTTTATAGTTCCTAGAGCTGCATTCATTGCATTCCTTGGTTCATGACTTCCTTCTCCATTTTCAAGAGCAGCAGTGTAGCATCTTCAGATCTCTCTTTCTCTGTTTCATCTTCACATTGTTTTCTCTGTGGTAAATCTCTCGCTAACTCTTTTTTAAACTAATACTTGTGATTGAATTTAGAGCCCATTTGGAAAATTCAGGATAATTTCAAAAAGCGCAAAAGAGCACATACTATAAGATCTTGTTTATATAAAGTTCCAAGCCAGGTAAAACTAACCTATGGTGACAGCAGTTAGGATGTTGATGATCTTGGGGAAGTGACTGGGGAGGATAGAGACTGAAGGGCCTGAGGGGGCTGCTGGGTCCTGGACAGTACTCAAATTCTCGATCTGGCTACTGACACATGAGAATATTCACTTTGGGAAGTTTCATCAAGCTGTACTCCATCAATTACACTCTTTTATATGTATATTAAAGTTCATGTAAAGACAAAAAAAAAGTTCATGTAATAAACTTTTATTACTCTTTAAAGTTTATTAAATAAAACACATATTCCTACAAGAGCAACTCAGCCCAGGAGAAATGCCCATATGGGACAGGAGCCTGCTGTGCTGGGAAAATTAGGGAATTATCCATGAATTTATGAAAATACATTTAAAAAATAACAGCCAGTTGAATATGGTTATTTCTCGGTTCTTGCCTCTTTACTTCAATTTAAGGATTTTATGAATTTGTCATTTCTGTGTACATTCTAATTTAAACGGCCTCAAAGTTTTTTTTTTTTGGACATAATTAATAGTGACTTCAAAACAATTTGAAACATTGTAATGGCTGCAAGGTCTTTCTTCTGTTTCCTAGATAGCCTGCTCAGGATTTTAGGTGCAGTTCTGTTCAAGGCAACAGAACTGGAACACAGGATGAGTAAATACTCTCTAGAAAAAAAAAACAAACACATTACTGGGTTACTGAGTTTCACTGTGAGAAGAGGTGGGGCCAGAGTTCTATTTTGCCCTTCGTGTTGTGGAAAGAATCTCAGTCCTTGAAATGATATAATGCATCAGTGAGCTTGGTTTCTTCCAAAAGTGTTTAAGAAGAGGAGACATTCATCTTGGCTTTGACCTTTTACCTTGTTAGTATTAGGAATCTTCATCGTGCAAGGCTTGGAAGGAGAGCAGAAGGAACAAGTTTCCTTCTTCTGATCCTCACATCACCACACTACAAAAGCTCCTCAATTGCAGACATTTGCCTTGCTATCTTGTTCCCAATTGACGGAAAGCAAAAGGAGATGCTTGCAAGTTCAGCCACTTACATTGAATTTCAATGGATACAATTGCAGAATACCTTTAAACAACCAAAGTTGACTGGTAATTAGGCTATCATACACCATAGATCTGTGACTGCAGTCAACAACCTACAAGACAGGCTCTTCTCATGAAACAGCCAAGAGGGGGTATCTTGGGGCAGGGGGGGCCAAGGGAGCACTGATGGGCATTGCCAGGGATCCTTCAGAACACAGAGCAGAACTCGGATGCTATCAGCTATATTTGAGTTCCTCCTCTTCCTGCATAGATTGATGATTATACTGAGGGCAAGTGCAGCTTTTTAATAGGATGAGGGATTACGTAAAATGGTATAATTGTCCATTTAAATGCTGTGATTATCATTGGCCTTACAATAGATATAGTATCTTGTAATATATAAACTATGTATGAATACTGTAATTATATACAGTAAAAACATGTAATACATAATTATGATACTATAATACTTGAAGTAATTTGTGGAATAAAGAGACTCAGATTCACACCCCAATAAAGACTTGGTTTTATTAGATTGGTGCAAAAGTAATCATGGTTTTTGCCACGAAAAGTAACTTTTGCACCAACCTAATAACAATCTGTGTAAATTTGGACCACTTTCTTGCTTCCTCTTCGCCCTCATTGCTATCTCTGCTACATGAAGTTACTTTGCACTGAAAGTATTGTTAGGGCCAGCACATAGTAGGTGCTTACTGGATACAAGGGATTTTTCCTCTTCTTGCCTTGTGAAGTTATCTTTTGAACAAATCATAAAAGAATTACTCTCTGTCCAAATTCCTGTATTTGGGACAGCTGAAATAGGGATTTATACCTCTGTGCTTCCAACTCTAGCAAAGAGAGACACTGGAGTCATCTCTTAAAATTGCACATTCGATCTCATCACTCCCAGGCTTACAACCCTTCCTTTGTCTAGCAATGGGATAAAATCCGTAATTTTGTTGTGATCTGCACAGCCCTTCCTGGTCTGGCTCCTGCCTGCTTCTCTAATGCCATCTACAGATGTTTTGATTTGTTTCTTATGTTCATAATGCATCAGCTGCCTCTCTGGTCCTTAAAGATGCCAATATGTTCATGCCTTAGTGATGTGAATTTGACGTTCCTCCGTCTGTATTGCTTCATTTGCCTCTTGGCATGGCTGGCTCCTGCTCAGCCTCCAAGTGTCCACTTGTCTTGCATTTCCCAGAGAAAGGATCCTGAGGCAGAGTTTCACATTGTAGAGGGCTGTTGGACTTAACCTCTGTGGAAGGAAGGGGAATGTAGCAGGAGTGGGCAGAGAGAGAAGTGGAACAATGCAGCCTATCGCAGTATTGGCCCTACAGGGAGCCCTGGAGCTGGAATGGTCTTCCCAGTTGCTGCCAACTGGCTGCTATGTCCAGGCCCTCATATTCTTTTATTGATCAGTCTTAAATGGGATACCATGGGGAGAAATGCCAGATAAAGGTGATGGGGGAGGAAGGCAGCAAATCACACTGCCATGTGTGTACCTATGCAACAATCTTGCATGTTCTTCACATGTCCCCCAAAACCTAAAATGCAGTTAAAAAAAATGCGACCCCCTCCTGCCAAGAAGGATGTGACCTTGGGGAGGTGACTCTCCTCAAGGCAATCCATAGAAGGACCGACAAATGAAGGCCAAGTGTTGACAGTACTCCCAGGGTCTAGGGCACAAATACTTGTTGAAGAGGATCTGGGCAGCATGGCAGCATCTACCACACAGCCTTCTCTGACCATCTGGTGTCTGTCGCAGAGTTTTCTATCTGAAAATCGTTATTATTTCTTTATTTTCCCCACTGGGCTGTGAGCTCCACAAGGATAAAGATTATGTTTATCTTCTTCCCTGTTGTACCACCAGTTCATTGCATAGGGCTTAGTATGGTAGGCACTTAATATATGTTTCCTGAATGAATGAATAATAAATTTTTAATGATAACCAACCTTGCAGGTTGCTGACTGCAGATGCAAACCCATGGCCTGCAGGAGTTCAATTCCAGCCACCTTTGGCTGTTTAACATATTTTGCAATTTTACCCATTGGCTGAACTTTCTAGATAGTTGTCAAGACACACACATTTGTCTGTGTCTTAAAGTAATGCTGAACTTGCAAAAGTAGGGTCATGTTTGCCCAGTCTCACTACCATTTATTCTTAGATAAGATTATGATCAAAATGACACCAGAACTCTGTGTTCTTTCTTTTTAACCTTTAAGTTCAGGGGTACATGTGCAGGTTTGTTACATAGGTAAACATGTGTCATGGGGGTTCTTAGATATTTATGAATGAGAGAAGAATGGCTGGTGAAATGGCCATAGAGTGATAACTCTGTAGACAACCTGCTCCTTGCCTCCAGGAGGCAGCAAGATGTAACAGAGACAGCCCTGACCAGGTTAGAGGACTCAAGGACACTTGCAGTTCCAAAGGCAGAGCATCTTCAGTGAGCTCATGACAATTAAGCCTCATTCCCAGATATTGTTTTGTCTTCCCTGCTGCTTCATTCAATTTGAACACTTAGAATCCAAATATGGCCACATGTCTCTTAACGACATGGATATGTTCTGAGGCGATTTAGTTGTGTAAACATCATAGAGCACACTCACATGAATTTAGGTGGTATAGCCTACTACACACCTAGGCTGCATGGTGTAGCCTATTGCTCCCAGCCTACAAACCTGTACAGCATGTTACTGTCCTGAATACTGTAGGCAACTGGAACATAATGCTGAGTACTTATTTGTGTGTCTAAACATAGAAAAGGCGCAGTAAAAATACAATATAAAAGATTAAAAATATTGCACCTGGATAGGGCAGTTACCAATGGAGTTTACAGGACTGGAAGTTGCTCTGGGTGAGTTGTGAGTGGTGAGTCAATGGAAGGGCCTAGGATATTAGTGTGTGCAACTGTAGACTTTATAAATACTGCACACTTAGGCGACACTACATTTATTTGACACGTCTTTCTTTCTTCAATAATAAATTAGCCTTCACTTGCTATAACTTTTTAACTTCATAAGCTTTTAAATTTTTAAACTCTTTGACTCTTTGTAATAACGCATAGCTTAAAACACAAACACGTTGTACAGTCATACAAAATATTTCCTTTCTTTATATTCTTATTCTATAAGCTTTTTCTATTTTCATTTAAAAAACATATATTTATAAATTTTAAAATTTAAAAGTATTCAGAAATTAAAGTTTAACAGCTACATGTTTTATTACAGGAATGAACAAATTTATTTCCACATTTCTTTATTGACATATTTAGTTTGTAACGCCAATGCATTTGTTATACAGAAAACCTTTGCTGCAGTTTAGGTTATTACCTTACAGTTGTTACAAGTTGAATAATGGGAAAAAGAAATGAACTTAGTAATTTATGTATTTCTTTTTACTTATTTCTTCTTACTTAATATGCTAAATTACTTTATAAAATCAGGCTTCCAATTTTCTGATTCACAGTTGGGCATGCAAATGCCTGTCTTACTGCACTATTTTAAATATTCTTATTTCTGAAAGTGAGTTTACTAAATAAAAATGTTAACACTTTATTAAGTTCCATTTATTCTATTACTACTGATCTTGCCAATTGTTTTTCATGTTTTGTGAGTTTTCTGTTCATCTCCTTTGCCTATTTATTTTTGAGATGTTGATTTAAACTTTTTTTTCTTTCTATGTAGTCTTTCTTAAAAACTTTTTTGTTTCAATAGCTTTAGGGATCCAAGAGGTTTTTGGTTACATGGATGAATTGTGTAGTGGTGAAGTCTAGAACTGTAGTGCACCCATCACCCAAGTACTGTGCATTGTACCCTATAGGTAGTTTTCCATCCCTCACCCCCCTTCACTCTCCACATTTCTGAGTCTCCAGTGTTACTATGCCACTCTGTATGCCTTTGCTGTATACCCATAGCTTAGCTCCACTTATAAGTGAGAACAAATGATATTTGATTTTTGATTCCTGAGTTACTTCATTTAGAATAATGGTCTTCAGTTCCATCCAACTTGTTGCAAAAGACATTTCATTACTTTTTATGGCTGAGTAGTATTCTATGGTATATATACCATATTTTCTTTATCCACTCATTGGCTGATGGGCACAGAAACACACACATTACCCTAGGTCTACACAGAGTCAAGATCATCAAAATGCCACTAGGTGTTAGGAGTATTTCAGCTCCATTAAAATCCCGTGGAGCCACGGTAACATATGTGATCATCGTTGACTGAAATGTCTTATGTGGTGACTGACCATAGTTAAAAACCCATCAGGAAAAGGTAAAGGAAAGTACCATAAGGAGTGAATAGTGTTCATGAGACTGAGTTGTAAACAGTAGTTCTGCTGCTCCTGTGGCAAAATAGAGGGTACCTCTGGGCAACGCTGCGTTGTGTTGCATCTTTCTGGTTTATTATGGGCCAGAAAGCAGCTTTGCAGAGGGCCTCATACACTTTCCCGGCCAGGAAACATTTACTCTGCATAGATTTATTAATCCAGACTTCTAAAAAATTTCAATAGCTTTTGGAATACAGGTGGGTTTTTGTTACATGGATTAATTATGTAGCAGTGAATTCTAAGCTCTTAGTACACTCATCACCCGAATAGTGTACATGGTACCTAATGCATAGTTTTTTTTATCCCAGTCTTCGCTTTCTGAGTCTTTAAAGTGCACTATATCGTTCTTATGCATTTATGTCCTCATAGCTTAGTTCCCACTTATAAGTGAGAACACAGAGTTTTTTGTTTTCCACTCCTAGTTACCTCACTTAGAATTATGGCATCCAGCTCCATCCAAGTTGCTGCAAAAGACATTATTTGTCCTTTTTAATGGCTGAGTAGTGTTCCCTGGTGTATATGTACCACATTTTCTTTATTTTCGTATTAGTCAATGGGCACTTAGATTGTTTCCATGTTTTTGCAATTGTGAATTGTGCTACTATAAACACACACATGCAAGTGTCTTTTTTGTATGATGACCTCTTTTCTTTTGGGTAGATACCCAGTAGTGGGATTGCTGGATTGAATAGTAGATCTACTTTGGGCTCTTTCAGGAATCTTCATACGAATTAGAACCTCAGAGGTTGTAGTAATTTACATTCTCACCAGCCGTGTATAAGCATTCCCTTTCCCCAGTCCACGCCAACAGCTATTGTTTTTTTGACTCTTTAATAATGGCTGTTCTTCCAGGTGTAAGGTATTATCTCATTGTGGTTTTAAGTTGCATTTCCCAGACAGTTAGTGATGAACATTTTTTCATATGTTTTTTTGGCCATACATATATCTTCTTTTGAGAAATGTCTACTCATCTTCTGTCCACTTTTAAGTGAGATTATTTGTTTTTTTTTTCTTACTGATTTGTTTGAGTTTGTGGATTCTGTATACTAGTCTTTTGTGGGATGTGTAGTTTGCAAATATTTTCTCCCATTCTGTGGGTTGGCTTTTTACTCTGCTGGCTATTTCTTTTGCTGTGCAGAAGCTTTTCAGTTTAATTAGGTTCCATTTATTTATTTTTGTTTTTGCTTAGACTTTTACATTTATTCATTTACTCATTCATTGGAAAGAAAGAGTTACCCTGATGATGCTTGGGGCAGGGAGGGCTGGTCAATAGTTTTGTTGAAGCTAGATGTGGTGTATTGTGCCTTTAGTTCCAGCTAATTGGGAAGCTGAGGTGGAAGGATCCCTTGAGCCCAGGAATTCAAGGATACAGTGAGCTACTGCACTGCACTGCAGACTAGGTGACAGAGTATGACTCTGTCTATTAAAAAAAAAAGAAAGAAAGAAAGAAAAAGAAAAGTTTGATGGGTTGGTAGCATTTATTTTTTAAATTCTAGTTTGTATTCTAACAACAAAGGAGAGAAGAGGACACAGGTAAAGTTCGCTTGTAGGGTTAAGGAGTATTTTGTTTTTCATTCATACAATTAACTAAAGAATATGAAGACTTGGTCAAGGGTGACTGTATCTTGGGAGAAAAATGGGAGGGTCTGGACAAAAATGTTGAGTGGCCACCTTGAGGGCACAGGCTGGGTAGGGTGAATATTAAATTTATGAATAATTTTTATTTTCTTTTGTTTTCCTATTTTGTCAAGTTTTCTGCCTTGTGTTTATATTACAGTTGTGATCACCAACAAAGCTATTACTAAAATAGATGCAGTTTTGTTGAACTACCTTGAAGACAGAAGTCAAAGAAAGAATTTTTTGTTGATTCCAACTTGTTTTATTTAAAAAGAGAAAGAAATTCTCCCAGTAAGCATTTACTTAGTGCCTGCTTTGTGCAACTGCAAGAAGCAGTCTTTTTTTTTTTCTTGAAATCATCATTATTTAATACTTTTCCTTGTGGATTACAAGATACAGAACCAAAAAACACACCCAGTTTAAGGTTCATACTTGTATAGCCCTCTAGGAGTATGTTAGTCCTTTTGCATCGCTGTAAAGGAATACCTGAAACTGGGTAATCTGTGAAGAAAAGGGGTTTATTTGGCTCATGGTTTCTGCAGGCTGTACAGGAATAATGGTGCCAGCATCTGATTCTGGTCAGGGCTTTATAAAACTTCCACTCATGGTAAAAGGCAAAGGGCAGGGAAGTAGGGGCGATCTCAGACTCCTTCAAACAATCAGAACTCACTGTAACTCATGACCACAGTGAGGGCACCAAGCCATTCATGAGGGATCCACCCCCCGTGACCCAAACATCTCCCTCTGAGCCCCACCTCCAACATTGGGGATCACATTTCACCATGAGATTTGGAGGCAACAAGCATCCAAGCCACATCAGGGAAGGAGGCTGTGTTTGGCTGAAGCACACTCAGCCACCCCAGGAGAAGCTGGTAGAAGGGAAATGCCTTAGGATACTTGGGTTCAAGTCATCATCTACTGTGTCCCCTTCCATAAGAAGCTTGACCACTCCGAGCCTCACTTTCCTCATCTACAAAATTAGTGCCATGACATTGGCCCTCCAGGTTGCTGTGGAGCTCAGTAATGACCTACGACAGGCCAGCAGTCATGCCAGGGACTTGCATAGCTCTTTCCATTTAAATGTGGGAATGAATGTGGGATAATCTATAGGAAATGATATATGTGAAAGAGTTTGGTAAACTGTAAAGGGTTATTAGAAGATTCCTTTTATGACCTGAGTCTCAAGAGTGTTCACTCATGGAAACTGTTGTTGCAGTCTTTGAGACCACCTGACAGTAAATGGTATCACTAAATGCGAATGAGGAGGCATGCATTTAAAAAGAGACATTCAATTTGGGATTTATTGTTTAAAGTAAAGCTTGACTTTAAATCACCACATTAAGAAATAATAGATCCTTGACTTGTATTTTTTATTAGTTTTTAGAATCTCATGTTTCCCATCCAGAGAAGAGGGCTGTGGTAGCATCTTCTATTCCCTTCTCTGTTAGGGATTCTCTGATATGACTTAAGGGCCTTAGAAAATGGCACACAATTTTCATCTGTAACTTAAAACCTTGATTTCCCTGTTGATTTGAGGCATACTAATGCCTGATGTTTATTTTCCTTTCCTCCCTTCCCTGTTCCCTCAGTTAACAGATTTAGGAATCACCTGCAGTCCTACTATCCAGAAGTAGTCGCTGCTAATATTTTGGTGAACTTCATTGCTGATTTAATTCAGATGTATTCCCAGGTACACATGCACAATCTGCTGGCATTGGGTTTCACAGTATATAGTTGAGAGCTGCAAGTTTTGCCACACACATTTTATACCTTGAACATCTTGTTATATCCTTCTTCTTCAACAATATGATTTTTCATGATTGTGGGGTTTTCTATCCCTATGAACATACCATAATTTTTAAAACTAAAGTCCTATTGTTAGTCATTTAATGTTCTAATTTTTCACTATCATAAATAATACTATAATGAATATTCTAGTATAGAAATATCTGTAGATTCATCAGTGGAAATACTGAGTCAAAGACAAGGATATTTGAACACTTCTTTCCAAATGGCCTTCTAGAAACAATGAACATCTTTGTCTCAATCAGCTGCAGTGAGTATGTTAGTTTCATCAAATTCACCTTTAAAACTACTTCTTCCCAATTTATTATCAAAAATACTACCTTAAAAATCCCCTTTCCCTCAATTCCACAATCCCAGTGAGGCTACACATTTTTTCATGTGTTTTATAGCTCCATTGTATCACATGCCTCTCATCTTTTCTCTTCTCCTGGACCTGGTGGGTGACCTATGAGAAGTATATCAAGGGGCTCCCATGCCTGTGGCTTCTGGCTGGGTTCACCCAGTGGGGAGCCCCAGCAGAAGCTGGGGTTAGGGAAGGGAGGAGAGAGAAGTCGTTCCTTTGGTTCCTTCCTTCCCTGTGTGGCCACCTGTGACAAGAGTCCCGGTCCTCCCAAGGTAGCTCTCTATACAACTCTCTCCTCTGTGTTCTGGGACCTACTCTCTCCTTTGTCCGTTTGTGCCTAGGTATCCAGACAGCTCCACTATTGTTAGCCCAGTTTCCTGCAATATCCCTTGAAGTTTGGAATGAATCTCTTTGTCAAAAAACCCTCGTTGAATTGATTTTGGGTGTCGCATCTGTTTCCTGTTGAAACCCTGACTGATAAATGATCTTAATAGTACTTGCAGCAGACTGCTCATATTTATGGGTCATCGTCCCTAGCTCACAAATCATGAAGTTTATGCCTGGGGAGATGAGGGTCTAACCTCTACCGATTTCTCTGGGATGTCCTGACAGAACGATAAAGGTCAGAGAGGTTTTATTGCCAGATTATTTTCAGGAAAAGTAATTTCTAGCAATGAAATATAATCCAGTGCCCAAGCAGCATCATTAATGCTTTGCTTGGTCATTGATAATAGTCTTCTAGATGCTTCCTCTTTTTTGTGTAGCTGGAGCACATAGGAGAACGTGGACTTGGTTATCAGGCAGTCAAGTTATCGTATCTGCCAAAACAGAAGGATTAAAGATGTATTTTCTCAGTTGCTATGCGAGATTCCATAGCCATAAGTTTTAATATTGATTCTGCTCCCAGAGGACGACAGAATTGCATCTGAGTCATGTGGCTTCTGATGTTTCTTCATTCTTGAACTGTATAAAGATTCATGAATCTCTCCTTGGGGTTTCCTGCACATGTTCAAGAATCACTTATAGTTCGGGGTTTGGGGAGTCTCTATAGTATCCCTGACAACTCATTGTATAATTTCTGACTGGAAAAGTCATGCAACACAAGACTTATTCCTGTGGAATATCTGATTCCATGTTTGCATAGTTCTCAAACTGCCTTATGCATTTGGTTAAGCGGGTAGATCTTTGCCTTCTCAGCTTCAGCTCTACTGCCATTTTGAGCTGGATCATTCTTTATTGCAAGGACTGCCCTGTGCATTGTAGGATGCTTAGGAGCATCCTTGACTTCTACCCACTAGGTGATGGTAGGGGCACACTCCCAGTTGTGACCACCAAAATGTCTCCAGATATTGATAAATGTCTTCTATGGGCAAAACCATTCTCAATTGAGAACCACGTTCTCATTAAATATCTGCAAATTTTCCCACTGTTCCCCATGAAGCATAGTTTTGACCAACTTCACCAATCTGATCTCTCTCACTTGGATGTGTTTTTATTTGTCAGTGGTTTGCTAATGGTGCACAAAGACCACTATAACCAACTGCAGTTGGGCACATTCCAGGCATGATCTGAGAAGCAGGGTGAAACAAGACATCTCCTTCTATTGCAGCCCATGATCACACTGGGATTTTATTTTAGGTATTTATTTATTTTTGATCATCTCAACACATCTCCCACAGACCATTAAGACTGGTAGAGACCAAACCAAATTCATCTTTCTGATAAAGCAACTGAGACCTGCAGTGATAACTACCAACTTAGTTTCACTTGAGAATGGAATCAGCCCCAGAATCCAGTTTCCTGACTCCACTTACCTCTCTCCCTTTCAACTCTTCCCAACCCTTCTTCCCCTGTAGAGACCTTTGAAAGTCAAAGCTTCTGTTCCCTTTGCCCTCAAGGTTGAGGTAGCGTCGGGAACTGCTCGATTCTTCTCTTTCATTTCAGCATCACATTCTCCTTCCTACTTAGTTCATTTCCAGGAGCCTTCCCGCCCAACTCACAGTAATGTCGTTTATTGGGCTGTGTGATAGATTTTTAGTGAAATGGCACCTTATTCTTTCTATAGAAACAAGTCGATAGCAGTGAGAATGTTTTTCTTTTCCCCTTGGAAAAAAATAGGCATCAAATAAAAACAGTTTTTTTCTCTATAACTAAATCAGACAGTTTATTCCCCAGGCTATTGACACAGGAGAATCTCTAGGAGAAAAAAAAATAGCAAATATTTTCAGCCAGGGTAATTCACAGTGAATAGGACAGCAACATATTCCAATTGATAACAGAAATTAATTCAATATTTCATGTAAGGGCAGAAGAGTTCATACCAAATGTGGTCCTCAGATCCTGCATTGAAACTATTACAATTTCCTCCTTCCCTACTAGGGGAAACACTTCACAGTGATGTTATTGCCATTATCCTTTCATTTATTTTTTCATAAAGAAAGACTTGGCAATTTGTGTGTTGTTGCTTTCCTAAAATCCTCAGGTCAAAATTTTAAGGACGTTCAAGCCACTAGAAGTTTTACCGGTTTAAAAAAATTCAAAATGTTTAATGTTTTGCTGCTTGAAGCAGATGACTCCAAGTGGCATTCAGGAATTATGCTTGCTGCTGCAGCTGCTGAAAAGAAATTCTTTCAGTAGTCAGTTCTCGCCAGGGACAGGCACAGTCACGGCGTGGAGCACTGGGAAGGGAGTAAGACTCTGGGACTACAGGTGGCAGTGTTTGACCTAGGAGCAGTGTTGGAAAGGCCACGAGGAGAGTGACCACACCTCCCGATTCTGTAGGTGCTTCTACATTGTCTCAGTTTATTCCTGTGGTCCTGCTCTAGCTTGCATGGCATACACACCTTTGCTTGGTTCCTGGAATATGCCTACTGATTTTCTTACTTGAGACCTTTGCATTTTCTGATCCTTCAGCTTGTAGTTCTTTAACCCCAAATGCATACATGGTTAGCTCTTTCATAGCCTTCAGGTCTTAGGCCAAATTGTCAACTCCTCACAGGTGTTTCTCAATTATTCTCCATCACAGCAGTGTTTGTTTTTCCTTCATATCATTATTCAGTTTGAATTACCTTGTGTATTTTTTATTTGTTTATTTCCTGTCACTCCACTCCCCATGCCTTGGTGTCCCTTGTGCCTAGAACTATATGTGTCAAATAAATAAAACAAATGAATGCATGAATGAGCTGGAAGGTGCTAAATGAGTAGTTAATAGAACAAATGTTCTAGCAGTGACAATAGATAAACTTTCCAATCTCAGTGGCTTCATAAAATAAAAGCTTATTTATTTTATGAATGTCAGTCCAATCATTGATGGCAGGGTGGCCATACAGGGTATGAAGGCTTACTCTGTGCTCCATAGAGCCATTCAGGGACCCAGGCTGACAAGAGGTCTTGCCAACTTCATTATATGGCTCCCACAGACATTGACCTCCAGTCAACAGAGGTGGGAAGAGAGAGAAGATAGAGAATTGCACAGAAAGTGTTATGGTCCTTATGGACTACTTCTGCCTCTTCCTCCCCCTTTTTGTTGGGGGCTTGGGGGGATGGTGAGTTATGACCTTACTTAGTTGCAAAGGAGGCTAGAAATGTAGTGGGCAACTGCTTTCCAGTAACTACTCTATGAATGGGAGCACTAATTTGTAGCTGATAGCTAGGCCCCTCTGCCTCTCCTGCTGCAGCATTCAGTGCCCAGTGCCACTGACATTACATCAGAAGCTCTGTGAGGCAGAGACTATCTCTTTCATTAACTGAGCTGAGGGTCTAGCACAATGAATATTTGAATGAATAACCCACCATCTCTTGATCACCAACTATATTTATGGCACTGGGTCAGACACAAAACTTAACATGGTGTGAGAACATAGTAGGAGCCCCATAAAGACTTAGAACTAACAAAGGAATCCTTTGTCCTTTGAAGAAAAGACCAACCCCTGACTGTGTTACAGTTTCCACTAAAAGCAGAAGACAGCCAGGCAAGTTCTGAAGTGACCTTCCCCGCCCAGAAAGAGCAGAATACAAGAACACATTCCAAGAATAAAATGCATCAGCTCAAATGCTGTGCAAGGAAATGGCCTCTAACCCTACTTTTTGAGTCTTTCATTGTATTTTGCTCTTTAGAGAGCAGTAAAAATCACTTCAGAACATGATCTGCTATCTTCCCATCTATTTCCAGAGAAAAGAATGCTTTCCATTTTACATTTTTCTTGACCCCATGTTCTGTTCCATTGTGTGTGATGCAGTGGGGAAAAAAAATCAGACCAAGTCATCCAGCACATTTTAAACTCCTATAGGTTAGAAAAGCAGGAAGTCTTTGAATTGAGACCATTGACTGAAGTCACAACCACTCTTTGGTGGTGGGGGTGGATTTTTCTGAGTGTCCTATTGCAGAGGTTCAGCTCACAAAGTAGAACATCACATGGGCCATCATACTATGCTGATAGGCTTTCACTGTTTTTCTCCTGCATATGATGTGGAATAGTTTTGCTGAGTTCTTATCTGAAGGAACAAAGTTGGGAGAAATTTTTTTCCTATAAGATTGCATAGTTTTTGCCAGGTCTGAGATCTTGAAAGTTTCAGTGGCTAGCTTGAAAGGCTACATCAGATACTGTTCTGGTTAATTGACACGATTTTGTGTATTGATGCCAATGATACAGAGAAGGAAAACTCCATTTCCATGTCATGCCCCATCCTTCTTTTATTTCCTTTATTCCTCCATTTTGGGTCATTACCATAGCAGATTGACACTCCCTGCTTTTTATTATCTCCCTATATGTCAATAATAATGCAGTCTGTCATTGTGCCTTACAATTTACTGAGCACTTTTCCCCCAGGTGTGTTGTGGAAACCCTTTGAAACCAACAAAATGCTGTGCAAATGGGTGTGAGAATTTCAAATTCCTAAAATTAGTCAATTGGCCAAGAAGCAACATGTCTGATGGCATCATTATTACTTTTAGTGTCCATTATTCCCTCATTTCTATTCTTATAAAAATCCTCAAATGTAGCCCCAAGTGGATATTATCCCATGATATGTCCATGCAATAGTTGTCTTAGGCAATAGTTCATAGATGAGAAGATGGGGCTGGGCAGATAGCTTGGGTCATAGAGCTATTACGTGACAGAGTCTGCCTTAAACCCTCTTAGTCTTATGAACATTCTGGTAGTCCAGCTCTGTTCTACATCTAGTGTAACATTAAGGAAACTCTCTTACTGTTGTTACACACATTTCTGAGATATTTTGTTGTGATGATGAACCCCTCCCTGAAAGAAAGGCAGTGTGGCCTACATACTAGTCAGCTCAGACTGCTATAGCAAGCTACCAGTTTTGCTGAGGACACAAACATTCAGTTCATAGCATTCTTCTCCTGGACCTTCCAAATACATTCCCCAAATACATTAATCCTGCCCCAACAGCCCCAGATTTGCTTAACTCATTCCAGCATAACTCTAAAATCTAAAGTCCAGAGTTTATCTAAGTATCAACTCTGTCAGTTATGGGTGAGACTTGAGGTGTGAGTCTCCTTAGGCAAAATTGTGCTCAATCTGTGAACCTGTAAAATCAAATTCTTCCAGCCTCTATCCATCACCCAGTTTAAAAGACACTTCCACATTTTCAGGTATTTGTTATAGCAGCATCTCACTTCTTAGTACCATTTTCTTGCCTTAGTCAGCTTGGACTTCTATAACAAATAAATATAGTCAGGGTGGCTTAAACAACAAACATTTATTTCTCACAGTTCTGGAGGCTGGAAGTCCAAGACCAAGGTACCAGCAGAATCAGTGTCTTGGAGAGGGCTCTCATCTTGATTTGCAGGTGGGTGCCTTCTTTCTTTGTCCTTACGTGGTGAAGAGAGAGATCATCTTTCTTCCATGTCTCTTCATATAAGGGCACTAATCCCATCACAAGGGCTCTACCTCTATGACCTAATTACCTCCCAAAGTTCTTACCTCCTAATACCACCATATTGAAAGTTAGGGTTTCAACATATGAATTTAGGAAGAACTCAAACATTCAGTCTATAACATACAGGCAGTGCACAGGCTTTCAGGACAGACGTATTCGGGTTTAAATCCAGGCTCCACTGTACAACACAAGGCAATTCACCTAATTGCTCCAAGCTTTACCTATGCCCTCCAGAAAAGGCGAATAAAATGCCTATCTTCATGAAGTCCTTACAGCAACTAGAAGTAATGGAGTTATGGTGGCTGTTCCAATTGCTATTGTTATGAAATAGACACCTGTAACTTGATGCCCCCACACAATAGCCATTTCATTGTGCTGGTGATTTCTGTGGGTTGGGAACTTCCATGGGCATGGGTTGGGGGTAGGAGGGTAGCCTGTCTTTGCTTCAGGATGTCTGGGCAGCATCTGGGAAGACTTCAATGGCTGGGGGTGGAGATCTGTTGCAGGTTTGTTCACTCACATGGCTGGTTCCTGGTTGGGATTATGACACGTTTCGTGTCTAAACTGGACATGCTCTAAACTGGAAGACCTGTTGGCCTTGGTATGACTAGAGCCTCTCAGAGCATGGCGGCTGTGTTCCAACAGGCAGCATCCTGAGGAAGAGCATGCCAAGGGAGCCATATAGAAGCTGGGAGGCCTTTTATGACCTAGCCTTGAAAGTCATGTTATGCCACTTTATGGTAACTAATCTGACATATCCTTTATAATGCAGTGGCATCAATGAAAAAAAAAGGAGCTCTTGTAACACTGGTATTTTTATTTAATCTCATTTCACAGTGGCAGGTCCCTAAAAAGGCTTCAGGTAACATAAAGCCTTTTTAAAAAAATTATAAAATATCGCCAAATACAAAAAAGTGCATGCATGTAAATATACAGCTGAATAAATTTTAATTGAGCAAATCTCTATGTAGTCACAGATCAAGAAACAAACGACCAGAACTGCAGAGCCGAAGCATGCCTGCCTGAGTCGTAATCTCTCTCCACTCCCTCTAACTGACCGTGGGGTCAACTTCTCTAATAACCATTATCTATATTTTATCTGTTTTCGAACTTTATGTACATTGAATAATAATGCCTGTGTTCACTTGTGTCTGGGATTTAAATTTTTTTCCTGTAAATATTAAGTTTGTGAACTCTATGCACATTGTGAGTGCAGCTGTGGTTTGCTTGTCATTACTGGAGAAAGTTCCTTTGTATGAATATTCATTCATTCCACTGCTGATGAACGTGGGTTGCTTCCAATTGTTTCCAGAAAATAATGCTGTATACACATTTAAAAATATGTATCTGTTGCACCTGTACATGCATTTTTCTTACGTATCACCTAGGAGAGTATGTTCAGCATGAATAGAAAGTGATCAACTGTTTTCCAAAAGGGTGGCACCCATTCACTTTCCTAGAGGAGCACAACAGGGTTCTGTGAGTTGACATTTTCACTAATACCGGGTATTATTAGTCTTTAACTTTTGTCATTCTGTTGGGTATGCAGTGGTACATCGTTGTGATTTTTATTTGTATTTTTCTGATTGCTAATGAAGTTGGTCATATTTTCACATTTATCAGTCATTTGGACATACCTTTTGGGTGATATGTTTATTCTCGTCATTTTCTAGTTTTCTTTTGGGCTTTGTCTTTTCCTTATTGATATATAGTATAGAGTTTTAAAAATATGTATTATGGATAGACGGCCTTTGCTTTTTATATAAGTGACAATTCCTTTTCCATCCTATGGCTTGTCTTTTTATTTTCCTAATGTGTGTACATTTTGTGTGTGTGTGTGTGTGTGTCTGTGTACATTTGTGTGCTGCCTCTTTTGTTCACCCTTATGCTATAACCACATTAAGCTTATTCACATTGTATCGGTAGCTACCGTTTATTCATTTCATGGCCACACAGTATACTAGTGTTCTTAATTCTAATATAGTCCACTTACAAATTATTTTCCTGAACGGCAACTGCTTTTTGTATCTTATTTAAAACACTCCTTCTTTATGCCAAGATTATACATAAACTTTATTGTCTTCTTAAAGTCTTTGCATTTTTTAAAAGTTTATATCCGAAAACCATGGCTGGCGAGAAATCTAGCCAATGACTTGATTTCGTAAAGTTCTATTGGAACGCAGTCAGTCACTCACTTACCTATTATCTATGGAAGATTTCATGCTTGTATTAGGGTTTCTAGAGGGACAGAACTAATGGAATATATATATTCCATTATATATATATTCCATTATATATATAATATATATATTCCATTATATATAATATAATATATATTATATATTATATTATATATATATTTCATTTTATATATATTCCATTATATATATATATATATAATATATATATATATATATACACATACTATGTGTTTACTAAGTATTAACTCACACAATCACAAGGTCCTGCAATAGGCCATCTGCAGGCTGAGGAGCAAGGAGAGCCAGTCTGAGTTCCAAAACTGAAGAACGTGGATTCCAATGATGGAGGGCAGGAAGCATCCAGCATGGGAGAAAGATGTAGGCTGGGAGGCGAGGCCAGTCTCGTTTTTCACATTTTTCTGCCTGCTTATCTTCTGCTGAACTGGCAGCTAATTAGATGGTGCCCACCCAGATTAAGGGTGGGTCAGCCTTCCCCAGCCCCCTGACTCAAACGTTAATCTCCTTTGGCAACACCATCACAGACACACACAGAGGATCAATACTTTGTATCCTTCAATCCAATCAAGTTGACACTCAGTATTAACTGTCACAATACTACAACTACAAAAGTGAGCAATTCCAACAGACATCATATAGCCCATGAGCTTAAAATACTTTCTAGCTGGCCCTTGACAGAAAAAGCTTGTCGAGTCCTGATTTAGATCTGCAACGTATTTGGTTGAAGTTGGATTTTTATATTGTCAAATGGACTTTTTACTTCCTAGTGGAAATCTTTTCTTCTTTCCACAAACATTCATTTAGCAAATACTATGTGCTAGGCATTGGCGATACACAGAACAGAAATATGGCTTGCGTCCTTCAGGATTTCGCAGTTTGGTAGCATTGCCCTCAACTTGCATGGGCTTCCTCATACCAGCAGAGCCATGTGTAAGCTAACTCAACAAATACTTCCCAAATAGAACCTACAATGAGCCAGATGTTATATTAGGGATGAGAGAATTATCAATAAACAAGACTTTGTCTCAGCTCTCAAGGGATTCCTAGTCTGGAAGAGTGGCCATACAGAGAGGTGAGTCACTGACACCATGACCAGCCAGCACCATGATACACAAGTGAATACTCACAGATATGGCTGGATGACAGAAGGGCTTTGAGAACCCAGAGGGGTCAAAAAAATAGCATTTTTTTTGGATCGTGAAATATGACTAACATAGAAGTAGCAAAAAAATTCTGATCTTCATGTTATCTGTAAGAAGGCTGTGAAAACACCCCTTTCTCTTTCTCGGCAAGCCTCGCCACGTACCCAGCTATGAGGAATGTGAACACTGGTCATGGTGCTCATTAAATTAGTCATCTTGATAATTATAGGATCTCAGAAATAACTACTAATCAGCCTGAATAGAGAGCTGCTTCTAGGATTCACTGAAAATGTATCTAAGATAGGGTTGTTAATTCTGCATATACGTTTAAAGGTAGTTATATATGTTCTTCAAAAGTTATATATTTCCTTAAGGCCTCTTACTAACCTAATATCACATCAGAATGGCAGTTCAGTATTACTCCCCTACTGTTTTAAAGCTCTGTGTTTTGGGAGCAGATGGTAAGGTATTTGAAGTCTCTGTCCATAGAGGAATTTTCTCTCTCTCTCAGCAGACTCCGTTGTAAAACAGCAGGTATGAGAGGGCACTTGTCAGGTGACTATAGTTACAAAATGAAAGTACTAACAAAGTCAGCTTATTTTAAAAAAGATGGCGAGGCATGAAATTATTTATGATAATCCAGTAATTAACCAGTGGCCAAAGCCTGTGCTTTTCACATTTGAGTGATGAATAAGAATCTTCCACATGCAGTAGTAAATCCCAAGTTGAAATATAAATATTACTTGCTTTATTAAGAAGTTTGATCTCCCAGGCTGTTGATATTACTAGTATTTAATTTTGGTTTTATATTGTGGTGTTTTCACAGATTTGATTTCAAATAACCAAACTACTTATTTTATTTGCTTTTAATTGACTAAATAACCCCAATTACACTGGTTTTCTCTTTGTAGACTCTCCCATTTCTTTTCTTTTCTTTTCTTTTTTTTTTTTTTTTTTTTTTGAGACAGAGTCTCGCTCCATTGCCAGGTGCCAGACTGGAGTGCAGTGGCGCGATCTCAGCTCACTGCAACCTCCGCCTCCCAGGTTCAAGCAATTCTCCTGCCTCAGCCTCCCCAGTAGCTGGGACTACAGGCACGCGCCACCACTCCCAGCTAATCTGTGTATTTTTAGTAGAGACGGGGTTTGACCATGTTGGCCAGGATGGTTTCAATCTCTTGACCTCGTGATCCACCCGCCTCGGCCTCCCAAAGTGCTGGGATTACAGGCATGAGCCACCATGCCCAGCCAAGTCTCCCATTTCTTCTTCTTCTTTTTTCTTTTTTAAATCTAGAAATCTAGAATTAACTAAGAGTTTAAAAGAAAGGTTCTACATTTTGCCTGACTGGAATAACTGAGGCAGTGAGTAGTTTGGAACATGAGTTATTTGATATTTTTACTTGGAGTTTCTTTTTCTGAAGGTCTCTAGGTTTGGACCATGCTCAATTTGATTGGAGGGAAGTGATACCATAATTTTGTGTATCAGTTGCATGATAGGAATAATGACTGACTTACATTATTTAAAATTTAATTTACATGATCTATTCTGTTTGTCCATGTAATGTTTTTAGATTGGCTTCCTACTGGGTAAGTGTTCCAAACAGTTACTTGGCGTCATGCTCTTTTTAAAGCATAGAATGGGGTGATGGTAAAGTTGCAAGCACCGGTGAAATGCCAACAATGTGCCAAGTACTGAGCTAAAAGTATTTAGTGCAGCAGTTGGCAAATTTTTCTATGAAAGAAGAGAAAGCAGATATTTTAGGCCATGTTACAATTACCAATTCTGTAGTACGGTATGAAAAGTGCCATACACAATACTTAAACAAATGATGTGGGTCTTGCTGTGTTCTGATAAAACCAAAACCAGGCAGTGAGCTGGATTTGGCTCATGGGCTGTGTCTTGCAGATCCCTGATTTAGAGTGTTGGGCTGAAAGGGTGTTGGGAAGTCATCTACTCATCTCCTGTATCCCAGGCTATTGCACACCATGGCCCTTAGATCCCAGGGTTTTCCCATGATGGCCTGGCCTCTGCCCCGCCTCCTCCCTTCAACCAGAGTATCCCAGTCTAATATCCATTTATATTATGGGACTTTGCATAAGATTCGCTTGAGTAAAGCATTTCTCAACTAGTTTTAAAAGATTTGAAGACCCTCAATTCTCATCCAATTACAGTTGAAGGATTGAGGCCAACAGAAGCTGATTTTCCCTTAAATAATGCATTTAGTTATTGTCATAGCTAGGACTTCTACTCAGCACTAGAGACTCCCAGACTTTCAGTTCTAACTATACTGTGTGGGCTCCATACCATCAAAATTCCCACCAGAGGAAGGACTTGTGTCTGGTTTTTTTTTTGTTTGTTTGTTTTAAATAAAGCCATTTATCAGCATGACCAATTTGTGAACAGAAATCACAATATCAAGAGACTGCTTGACATTTATCTGGAATTGAGAGCCTCAACAATTCTATGTACAGTGTCTTAATGCAGATTTTGAATGCATGCTCTATGACCTTGTCCTTGAGGAGGTTCATACGATCACATCCATACCTCAGATAGTGATTTAAAAAAAAAAAAGGTCTGTAACGTAATTTTCTGGAAGCTGATGATAGTCAGTGTTTATTTTACATCATTCTCTTGCTTCATATAAATCCATCCAGCCTTTATGTTTCCCTAAAGTCTCTGCCTCAAATACAAAATTGAATTTTAAATTAAATTAAAAAATCTATGATGCTTTTTGGCCTTGATGGAAGAAGTGGTACTGGATTCTTCCTGTAGCACAGCAGGGAAAATCTAAGAGTCAGAGAACAGAGATTTGTCTGGTTCTGCATGCCCAGATCTGCTACTCAGGTCTGGGGTCCCAGGTTTGGGGTCCCAGACGATCAGATGTCAGGTAACACAATTACCCAGCCTGTGTGCTGACTCTCACGGGACTTCAGCCCAGCCACCACCCTGGAGACCATTATGGAAATTTTGTGAAACTTTCTGAAGAAGGCAAAAGCCTAAACCAAGTTTCAATTTGTATCTCTTCCCCTGAATATAGCACACTGAAACCTCAAACAAAGGTCATTTCAGAAAGGAAACAAATGTCTTACACAGTTAAAGCAAACATTCTTCCTAAACTTTGGCTTATTCCTATACATGCTGTTTATTTTGAAGAGAAGAGGGGAGTTAAATAACACAATAGAAAATTCTATTTCAGATAACCAATTATAAATATCCCCTCTCCTGTAAAAATCACATTGTTTTTTATGGGTAAATATAGAATATTTTCTACTGCTTTATTCTCTGGCACAAAATATGATGTTTTACATTACCTAATTAATGCATTTGTTGTTTTTGGTGTGAAGTATCACTTTGCATTATGCACCGAGAAGACTACATATTGAAGCTCTCTTGATGGAATTGTGTACATGTGTATGTTTGCAGTGTGTATGCAGTGTGTGTATGCATGTATGTAGTGTGTGTATAGTATTTGTGCATGTATTTTCTCAAGAAAGTAGCATTCAGTGAAACAGGGTTTTATTTTGCTGCATTATTTTTATAATTTACTTGTTTTAAGAAAACAGCATCACTTATGTGAGAATTAATAACAGGGCTTGTGGAATAAACTGTAAATGTTTTCCTGATGGCTTTTTTATATGCTTATTGTTATTTTCAAATTGTCTTTTAGTTATAGAAGAATCATGGCAGCTTTATAGAAAGTACTGAAAGCAGGGGCGAAAATATCACCTAGATGTGTAGATGACTAATAGAAAGGTTTGGGTAATTTCAGTTTTCACTTGGATTTAAATCTTGTAGCCAGACTTCTCTGTTTCAGAATTCCAGAGAACTTGATGAACTAGGAACATCCCTAGCCCCCAACCTGCCTAGATGAACAAAGCACCTCAAGCCTCTCTGGGTGGATAAATGAGAATTTAGAGAGCGGAGAAGAGCAGAAGGCAATCTAATTGGGGGGGGGGGAAAAGAAAGCAAATGGATCAGTCTGGAGATAGGACACAGCACATCACGTTTGGCAAACTGACAAAGGCATCTTGAAATATAGGGTCCCTGGAGTGGAGTAGAGTGGGGGAAGGAGTTGAGGTGAAAGGGAGTTTTGAATCAGATTGTAAAGAGACTTAAATTTCATATTCTGGAGTTGAGGCTTTACTTGTTGGGCAAGGAGTGGAGTGAAGCCCCATCAGAAGCATCTGCCAGCATCCCAGCTCAAATTCCTCCAGCCCAGAGACAAGAAATAGATGAGTGGTTGCAGTCAGCCAAGGAGAAGGCTCAGCCCAGCCGTGGGGGTGGGAGTGGGGTCACAAAAGGAGATATCCACTTTTCACTCCTTCTTCTTCACCTCACCTCCTTTCACCAAGAAACTGCAGGTGCTGCCCACCTCTCTGTCTCCAGGGTCTGGGGTCGTTATTTTAGCCTGTATTCAGGAGGATAGGAAAAGAAGCCAGCCTGAAATTTAATATAAAATAGATGCTTTGACAGCAACATGAATGAGCCTGAAGGACCAACCTGAGATAGTTTTAATAGCCGAAAGTGACCAGCAAGTTACACAATCAGACTGAGTTGCCATTAAGAACACGTCTACCCAGGGAGCCACAGGAATTCTACAAGGGACAATTGGTGACAATACTTAAAAAAGATAAAAACAGTTCTCATTGAGCCTCCAACAAATTAAGACCTACTCCTAAATAAGTTATAGCGCACAGTGATAGAAAATTCAATAATGCACACGGAGAAAGGATTTATAGAAATGGGTAAGTGTTGGGATTTCTGTATTATCAAGAGATTACTCTTTCTAGGGACTGATAAAGATTTTTTTTTTTAAATCAAGCTAAGATAGTTCTTGATTATTATGCAGAAGATCCTTCTGTATTTTGCTCAATTTTATGGCGTAATAATATAATTTTGTTGTCTTAAGAACTTAATAATTTAAAAAAACCTCTTTCCCCATTGAATTGAAATGAACGTTTTTAGTCTTATTAGTTTTTCCTATTATAACTGTTAAGGACTCTCCCACAGGGCCCCCTCTCCCCTCAACCTGATGAACATTTCAAGTACATTTCTCCGTGGAAAAACTCCTTTAATGGTTGCAATCTATCAAGATGTTCTTTTGAGATTATTACAAAGAAGCATTGTTGGTTAACCAAAAAAGGAAGGAAAATAAGAGAGAACAAAGAAGACACTGTAAAGGAAGCCTGTGCTTGCTGGGCTCTGGATGAAATAGTTAGATTTAAACCCATACTCAGAGAGAAGCTACATTGAGGACAAACCCCACACTCATTTCACTCAGCATTCCTGGAGGGCAGGAGGGCAATTCCTAAGGGCTTCTCTGTGGGTAGTCTGCATATTGTTAACTTTTATTTTAAGGGAGGGAATTGATTGGAGAGGTAGAAGAGATAGGAGAAAGATGACTCAATAAATGGTTTTGATTTTTGGCAGAAGAGGAAATGGATAGAGGATTATTTATTCAACACACACAGACACACCTGGAGAGAACTCATTTTTTTTCACTTTCACATAAAAAAGAAATTTTTATCATGACCCCTAATGAAAAAATAGTATCAGTCATCATAAATAGAAGATTAACATTAATGCATATTAAAATGTATGTAGTTATTAGAATTAAAACAGTTCAGGCTCTGCCTGAGATAATCTCTAGTACCACCAATGTGGTGCTGTCGTGGTGAGAGAACTTTTACTAGCTGCCATAATGCAGCTTTTTTAAAAAAGGTATTAACCTCGATTCTATTGTCATCTAATTTTGAACGAAGACATTAAGTCCAAAGTTAGATTCATCAATCATAACACAGGAAATGTTACTGACATCCATTAAGAACTCCACAGTTGATTAGCTCGCTTGATTAAATAGTGGTGCAGCTGATGGGAAAACAGGAGAGGAACCTGCCACTCTAGCAAAGAGAATTCCCGGCTCTGTGTCTCCAGGGAGTTAAGATAAATGAAAAATAGAAGACAAAAGCTGGCTGCTTCAACAGTAACTCAGTGCTCTCCATAACAGCAATCCCATGCGTGGTCTCCAGAGGTACATCCCAGTTCCCTTTTCAAAGACCAAAGGTAGGGATTTGGTGATTTTTTTTTTTTTTTTGGGGGGTGGAGTTGGGTAGGTGGGGGGGATAACCTTAGCTGTCACTAGAAAAGTAATATCCCAAATTAAAAAAAAAAAGAAAAATCACAGTGTCTGATGTGAATGATACCTGAATGCTGACATTCACCAAATGTCACCTTTTTGAGTAGCTGCATAGAAATAATGTTGAAATGTTCTGCTATTTTTTTTAAACAGCAAATTTCCTGAGAGACTGGAAAATCGGAGGAGACAAGCTGATGACATTTTGATTGCAGGCCTCACTGGGAAAGGCACTGTGAAACTTTCTGCTTAACAAAGTTAAAACAAAGACAAAAGCAAATGACAAATCCACCACCTCAATCTGAATTGTATTTTTTTGTTTTTAAAGAAAATGGCAAAACTTTTGCTCCAGCTTTTATTGACTGAGATTTTCAAGAGTGGATTGAAGACATTATTATCGGTCTCATTGGCTAAGAAACCTGCTTTGAGATGGGTGGTTGCTTATTAAAAATACTGCTTTCCACTTCAGCCTCATCTGTAAGGCACTGAATTAGCCACCACTAGGTCTTCAACCTACCTTCAGACTTCTGCTTCATGAAGTCTTCCCACATCCACTGTGAGATGGATCACTTCTCCATTTCTAGCACTTTTTGAGTGTCTCTCATATGTAATATCTACCTCAGCCTTGCTCTAAAATTATCTACATCATAGTTTACCACATTCTTTGAGGGTGGCACTTGGCATTTCATGGAATAATTGAACATTTAGCGAATGAAATGAATGAATGCATGGAAGGGGAGTTAGATGGAGGAATGGGTACATGATTGCAGGAATGGATGGATGAAAGGATGGATGGGTCAAGGGGGAAATAGAAAAATAATTGCTACTATTCTTTTCCTGGAGTTGCACTGGTGTCCAATGAGTATGTAATGCAGGCAGTACTGCTAACACCTACAGAGCACACCCCCATCAACTAGAGCTTGGCTTTACCTTCATGCAATTTTGAAAAACAAATTCTTTTCTGAAAATAGTTTTTAAAATAAAAATTTCTTTTCCAAAAATGACTTTTAAAATTTAAAATTTTTTTAAAAAGAGAAAAAGAATTGTGACTTTTACAATGCTTGACATTAGATGGTAGGGACTTTGTCATCTTTCTACATTCTTGGGGAGTGGTTTAATGAGTCATGATGTTGTTTAAAATATTTTTTGCTCTGTTTTTTTGTCATTTTTTTCGAGTCTACCATCTATTTTCCTTGATAATTTAGAGATAATATTTGCCATAGCGTCACATGTAGAGTGAGTAGAAGGGAACTACAGGGAGAGCTTTATTTTAAACTTACGACTTTTTTTCATCACATCTTGAGACGGTCACATAAAAACTTTATGGGACAGTATTGATATATTGTAACAATATAATAGCCAAAAGCTTTTTCTTTTTTTTCCTTCCTGTTTTCTTTCTTTGTGTTCCTGGTTGTTCCTAATATTTATGCTAGAGGATTGAAAAAAATTTTTTTTTCTTTTTTTTTCTGTATCTTTTTTAATAGAAAAAATGAGGGGGTAGTTAAAATTTACCCCTAAAGCTATAGAAATAAAAATGATCTATCTTTCAAGCCACCTCTATAAATGTTCTTTGAAATTAAGCGGACTGTCTTAAAAACAAGATACTAAACTTTATGTCAGTTTCCTATTTATACATAGATGTAATATCAATTGTGTCTCCTATTATTGCCTTTCTAAGTGTTTTGTTAGTACAAAAACCATGTTTAAAACATATCATCATCCAATACAGTGTCTTTAAGAAAAACAAACAATGATTGATTTGGATAGACTATGAATGTTAATATCTTTTTCCTTGAATTTCTGGCTTGCATTTTTATTAAAAGTATGATATATATATATATATATATGTATAATAATAAAACAGGGTATGAGTGCTTATATATTTTAGAGGCTAGAATTGATGAAGCATTGGGAGGTGAAGGATTGGTGAAGAATTGGGAGGTGAAGCAGTATAAAAATGAGTATGAAGCCTTAAAATATTTAGCATTACTGTAATAACTGTCATGAATTTGTGACCCAAGTAATTTATGGTCAGAGTGGTGTTAAGTGTCAGTTATAGCAATGCTAGGCTATGCTGCAAGAACAAATAAACCCTGATATTATCTTGGCGTTAACTCATCAAAGGTAGATTTCTCACTCTGGTAGCCTCTTCCATCTTGATTATGACATCTAGAATTTCTCGATCATTTCTAGATCACCAGGGTGAGAAGAAAGAGTGGAGAAGGCTCACCAGCTCTTATTTGCATCAGTCTAGAAGGGACATGTGCCGTGTCCATTTACAGTTCATTGATGAGTACTAGTGACAGGGTCTGAATTCTGAGTTCAAAGAAAGCTAGTGTTTTCATCACATAATCACAGAGGCATAATCCAAGCTGATTCTGATTTCAACCTGGACCTTGTATAGAACTTGGAAGCACATGTTGGTCCTGTCATTTCCTAGCTTATCAGTTCAGTAACATTCTGGGGCTACTAACTCATACCTAGAAATAGCTCTCTTCCTCATTCTAGATATCATACTCCTACCCCCCCACCACCCACATACAGCAGAGGTTAGGGGTAGGAGTGGTATAGTTCATTAACTCTCAATTTTTTACTACATAGGAATCAGCAGGTACGTGGGGGGATTCTTTTTGTTTTGTGGTTTTTTTTTTTTTGTCCCTTTTAATCTTTCTTTCAATCCCTCAGAGATTGGAAAGAAGACTTGTGGGAGTTGAAGCATCATTTTTTGCAGGGTATAGAAAGGAAAGAGACTCAACCAGTATCTTTTTTAGCTAGCAGGGGAAAGATAGTAACTCCAATATGTAAACAATTATTCCACATCACTATCATCAAAAAATGTATGCTTCATCCATCCATCCACCATCCATCTATCCATCCATCCATCCATCCATATTTTAGTGGCCCCAGGTCAAGTAGAGGGCCCTTGAAAATCAAAGAAAAATCTCTTAGACCTGGTTAGCCTTTTCTTATTACCCTTCTCCTTCAACAGACAAATTGTTTTGTCAACCATGGTTTTGTTAACATTTTCATGTGCATCAACTCTGCTAAATTACAGCCTCCTTAAGGCTTTGAGTTTCATTCACTTCTGTATTCCTAGCATCAAGTCAAAACCTGACTCAGAAGGGGTACCATAGATATATTTGGGGTGCATGAGTGAATGTTTCTCTCCACTCAGCCCTGCAAGGCCAATTTAGCTGGGAGCTGTTAGTAGCTCTAACAGCCTCTTCACAGCTTTGTCCCAGGAAGTTCTTTCCACCCTGAGCTCCCTGGGTTTAGGAATTGAGTGATTCTGATGGTGGTCTCTAGATGACTACACCAAGAGTTAGGACCAAAGTTGTTGTACGAATTTGCTTGGAAAAAAAAATCCTATTTGATTCAAAGTTTTCTATAACCCTGTATAGGAGTTATTATCTTAGAAAAAAAAAATGCACCTCCTTTGTGTGCCTCTCTTCCTTCAGGCGACTTCCAGGTTGTCTCTTGGCCATTGTCCCTTGATCCACACTGAGATCCTACTTATTTGTGGCTGTTGCTCTCACGTTTATGTCTCCACTTTCTATTTTCCCCAGAATATTAGAGCCATATTTTTAAATTCTATCTAGACACATTGACAGGGTATTCCACCCACACCTCATGTTCAGTGTGTTCCAAACAGAACCAGACTTATCGGTCTTAGTTAAGGATATGGTTTGGCTGTGTTCCCACCCAAATCTTATCTTGAATTATAGTTCCCATAATCACCACATGTCATGGGAGGGACCCTGTGGAAGGTAATTGAATCACAGGGGCAGTTACCCTCATGCTGTTCTTGTTAATAGTGAGTTCTCATGAGATCTGATGGTTTTATAAGGGGCTTTCCCCACTGTCCACTCTCATTTTTCTCTCTCCTGCCACCCTGTGAAGAAGACGTATTTACTTCCCCTTCCACCATGATCGTACGTTTCCTGAGACCTCCCCAGTCATGCAGAACTGTGAGTCAATTAAACCTCTTTCCTTAATTGACTTACAGTCAATTAAGTGTCAGTCTCAGGTATGTCCAGTCACAGGTATGTCCTTATAGCAGCATGAGAACGGCTTAATGCAGTTAAAGATACCACATTCTCTCTTCACTCACAGTCAATACCCCAGAATCATATTCAGCTGTGCTCGTCTGCCATCCTCCCACTCCCAGGGCTGGACCATCATCAATACTGTCTCTTCTCCAGGATGACTCACCCACGATTTACTTTCACTGTTCATACCTTCATATCCTCTTCCTGTTATGTTTTGATTATATAACTTCTCTTATTTTAATTTATTTTTAACTCTTCTTGTTCTTCCTAGAGAGTCCAGTTAATGATATTTCTAAAATCACTTCTATGATGTAGTATTGTGAATGGTTCTATTTGCACTCCAAATAACTTCCAAATACTAGTGTAGCATTCAATCCTTTGGCCATCTGTCTCCAGCCTTACCTCCACTCCTATAGACTTTAGCCAGACCACACTACTCTTTCTTTGGCACCTCACACATGGCTCATGTCATTTCTTCCATATGCAGAGAAAGTTACTCAAATCCCTATGTGAAGACATTCTAGCTACTCTTCTAGTGCCAGTTCAACTGACTTTCCTAATCTCTACAATGGAATTCAATCTCGCCTTCCTATAACTCCAATTAAGGAGTGGCAAGTAGATTTCATTTCAGGAACAAAATCTGGTTGGTTAATAAAAGCTGCCTGGAGAATTGTCTTGAGAAGGATTCTGAGGCTGTATCTAGGCTCAACAGGAAAGATTGTCACATTCATTAGCAATTTCTGTCTAGAGCATGAAAGAGGAACTGAGACATTAATGTTGTCTAGATGCCCTCTGTGATCTCCCCTTGTCTTCTCTTCAGTACGCAATGTCACTTACACTCATTGCTAAGTTCTTTAAAGGCATAAATTGTATCCTGCTGAATTATATACCTGATTCTTGAGCTTACTAGCACAATGTCCTATGATCATTAGGCACTCCAAAATGTTTGTTAAATAAATCTCTTAATGCTTGATATGCTGGTTACTTGTAAAGGATTGAAGAGCCGTGAGCCTAGCTGTGACTGCATTGATCAGGCAACTGTATTACATTACAGTGTCTACTCCTTCAAATATCAGTTTGCTAAGGAATCTGGCTGTGCTGACTTGAGAACTCCTTCTGCACTGTTACCTCTGGTGATTAATGAGACCAGACACCACTGGATGAATGGACGACATCCAATACTCCACTATTACCTGTAATAGAATTAACTTTCAAGCAGCACTGATAAATTCTAGTTTTAGGCTTACTTTCATAGGCCAGCAAAGCAAGTTGTCAGATATTAAGTCCCTTAGCCAAAGTAAAAAGCCAAGAGCTGGTTTGAAACACATCTTAAAGGAAGGCAATATTGATTTTGTGATCCTTAAAATGCTTCAACCTTAAGATAATTTAAAAATTGTGCAAATAACTATAGAATGATAACTTCTTTTTTTTTTATCTCCCAGATATATACCTCAAGCATTTCAATTTGTCTTATGACATGGTTTTCAGAAGCTACTTCATTCTGTTCCCTCGTTTCTGAGTATCTTCTATCTGGTGATGTACCCAGAATTGGTAAATATTCTAGATGAAGCCTGAGCAGTCCAGATCAAGATCAAGATCAATAATAATATCTCTGTGGTCCTGTACTCTATATTTCTGTCATTACAACCTAAGGACAATCTCTCAGTGGCTACATTACATATATCATGAAATTGACGGACACTTAAAATTCCTCATCAGTAGAAAACATATTTCATCTTGTATTGGCTAGGCCTTTTTCTCTTTGCCAGAAAAACTAGTGCTATCTGGCCTAGTCTTTAAAAGGAAATTATTGGGTCCTATCCCCAAAATGTCAAGACAGAGGTGAAAGTCCGGTCCACAGTACAATGTCATTGAGATTCCATTTCCATCTCTTATCCTTCAGCTCCACGTTGTCTGTACTGGCTGTGCTCTCAGACAGCCTCTCCTCTCATGGGAGCAAGATGACTGCAGCATCTTCAGCTTAAATTGTTCTCAGTTCAAGTTTGACTAAAGAAGAAAGAAGCATCACTTTCTGAAAGTCTCAAATAAGCCTTGGAATTCCTTTTGATAGAATAAGCTTGATTGTGTGGTCATCTTTGAGTAAATCACTGTCTTAGAGGATTCAGTGAACTGACAGACCAGTCTGAGTTATGTGCCTCAGCATTGGAATTGCACTGGGGACCCCATGTATTGAGCAGGGAAGGGGAAAGCTCTCTTCAAACAGGTGAGGGCACCATCACCAAAAAGGCGGGAAAGACGCTGCACAGACCCAAAATAGCAAATGCTCTCTGCAACACAATTCTTCTTTAAGATCCCTAAAGGCAAAAATTATGGCTTATTTAACACCCCCATTCTACCTTTAACAAATGACACAATAAATGTTCCAGAACTGGTTGTTGATTGAATGAGTACATGAACTAATGGCAGCAAAATGAATAAATTGGAAATGGCTTAATGTTAAGAATATCTTTGTCCCTGGCTTGATGCATTGGAAAATATAGACCAAACTAGCTTGAAAGTGTCAACCGTGTTTACATGAAGGAAAACAAAAGTATTAAAAACTTGATATGGCATTACAAGGACAGTTTTCTCTGTAGTACTAGTGAGGAGAAATGATATGTCTTAAGTGCAGAGAAAGCAGAACATTTTCTTCTATGACAAAAGAAATGAAAACAGAGCTCGATTGACAGCCTAGTAACATTAATAACACCTTGAAGGTAGAAAGCCGCTCTTATTTTAAACATCCCAGAGCAATTCTATCAGAAGAATAAATACTCTCTATTCCAAATTCAAACACTTGCAGTTGCCGTTGGTTGAGGCAATTTATTCAAACAGCGACATGGCAGTTTTGACAAGCTATTTACATTTCTATGTAAAATCTCAATATCTCCTAACCCAGATTCTATCCCCTTTCCTCTGAGGGTACTGTATTTGACACAATGTGGTATTGGATGCTGTAGGTGCCCATATCTCCTGGCCTCTTTGCCAGGAGTGCACCCTGTTTGGGCTGACTACCAATTGCCATCCCTAGATCTCTGTTCAGGGTTCTCTCTTGACTAATGGAGCAAGATGTCTGGTGGGCTGGGAGGGCCAGATAATGAACACGTTTGTGAGCATTCCTCAACGAACAATGATGGACTGCAATTGGTGGCTAGAGCCTCCAGAGGGCTCTTGTTCACCTCCAACTGGGATGCCTTGGAGATGTGATCTATGCTGACTTCCAAAGATCCATCAGAATTAAACTCTGGTTTCCCATCCTTCCAACTTGCTCAATCACACACCTACTGGTTTTCTTCCGTTCTCTGCTTTACCTTCCCTTCGCCTTCCAATATCTTCTGAGATTACTCCCAAATAAGCTACTTACATTTCAGTCATTCCAATCTTGTCTCAGGGACTGCTTCTTGAGGAATCCAAAGTACAGCAGTTGTTTTCAAGGAAAAATAGTTATTTTCAGTCCTTAGAGTGGGTAGTCAAATATCTTCAAATCATGAAGGAACTGTCTGAGTGAGGACAGGGAACATGCAGGCATAGGTTGGGTGGGTAGCCTGCAGCTGCTGTGAGGATATTTGTCCCTGAGGCCTCAACAATGGCTTTTATGGTGGGTTTGATGCCAGCCAGTGAGGTCCAGACAGCAGTCAGACCTCAACCCTAGGCAATGTTCAGGCTCTTGACACCATTGCAAGAATTTAAGGACATGTCAGAGAGTGGCGAGAATACAAGAGCTTTTATTGCAAAGCGTAAGTACAAACTCAGGAGAGGAGTGCCCCACAGGGTGTGAACTTTCCTTTATTATGGGGTTTCTTTAATTAGAGGGTGATATTCATTAAATTCTATAGAAAGGGCAGGGATTTCCCTGAAAGGAAGTGTCATGCATTGTTATACCAAACATGGCCATATTCAGAACTGTCACAGTGCCCATGGGTGTGTGATTTAGTATAATAATGAGCATATAATTAGGTCCTAGGTGAAAGCTGGATCAAATCTAGTGCCATGTTGGATTCGGCCTGTTTTAACCAGTTTTTGCCCACATCCTGTTTGTCAGGGACTTACTAGCCCTTGCTGCTGCAGCTGCAACTAGTTAACTGGTTTTAACAGTTCCTTCCTCACCAGTTATGTAAGTCTTTTTTTTTTTTTTTTTTTGAGACTGAGTCTTGCTTTGTTGCCCAGGCTGGAGTGCAGTGGTGTGATCTGGACTCACAGCACCCTCCGTCTCCCGGGTTCAAGTGATTCTTCTGCCTCAGCCTCCTGAGTAGCTGGTCTTACAGCCACCAGCCACCATGCCCAGATAATTTTTGTGTTTTTAGTAGAGACCATGTAGGCCAGGCTGGTCACAAACTTCTGACCTCAAGTGATCCACCACCTTGGCCTCCCAAAGTGCTGGGATCATAGGCATAAGCCACCGTGACCGGCCTCATGTGAGGGTTTAATGGCTGCCTTGCGTTAGTTGTTCCTTTGTGACTGCCCTGAGACCACCCTATTATTTCTATCTCAGGATGAGATGGAGAAAGCACTGATGTTCTCTAAAGCATGAGAACTGGAAGCAACTGCAGTCAATTGACACCCTTGGATGGATGTTCCAGAGAGAAAAATCCATGCCGGAGAGGAATGTGGTCCACAGTGTCTCCAAGTTGGCTGTGAACCCAGGTATGCCAGCTCTGGAGATCTGGCTGTGACCCAGGGATGGGCACAATTATTCTGAAAGGGATAGATAATACATGTTTTAGGGCTTGCAGGCTGTATGAGGGATTTCTAGAGGGACAGGACGAATAGAATAGAAGCATATATGAAAGTGAGTTTATTGAGGAATATTAACTCACATGATCACAAGGTGAAGTCCCACAATAGGCCACCTGTAAGCTGAGGAGCAAGAAAGCCAGTCCCAAAACCTCAAAAGCAGGGAAGCCAACAGTGGTATGGTTGAGTCTGTGGTCAAAGGTCCAAGAGTCCAAAAGCTGAAGAACTTAGAGTCCAATGTTTGAGGGCAGGAAGCATCCAGCATGGGAGAAAGATGTAGGCTAGAAGACTCAGCCAGTCTAATTCTTTCACATTCTTCCACCTGCTTTTATTCTGGCTGAGCTGGCAGCTGATTAGATTGTGTCCGCCCAGATTAAGGGTGGGTCTGCATCTCCCAGTCCCCTTACTCAAATGTTAATCTCCTCAGGCAACACCCTTACAGAAATACCCAGAAATAATACTTTGCATCCTTTAATCCAATAAAGTTGACCGCAGGTCATAAAGTCCTGATTATAACTACTCAACTGTTCCTTTGTAGCAGGAATGCAGCATTAGACAACACCCAAATAAATGAACATGGTTATGTTCCAATAAAATATTATTTATAATAACAGAGGAAGGTCAGATTGGTTCTTTGTAGTTTGCTGATCCCTGCTCTAACTCCACTGCTTAACATTTTTATATAAAAGGTTGTTTTTGGCTAGGGGGAGCCCAACTGTGAGGTTTTGGTGTAGGTTTTTTGACAAGTCACACCTAGTACGTACTTCTTTGTGGTGAGATACTGGGGAATAGGGTGGGAAGAATAGGGAAATTAGGGTATAGTGTGGGAGGTAAGATGGAAGAGAAAGGAAGAAGCAAAAACGGGAACTGCAAGTTCAAGCATAGTAATTCGAGGCGAAGGTGGGAGAGAGAAGCATTAAATTGTGACCAATATTGTAGGGCAGCTGTAAGTAGAAGGAACAGCCATAAAATTCAACTTTATAGGATTCAGGTTTTATAGCATATGTTGTAGCAGCCACATTTAATAAATATATGTTTTTCATTATATTTTTATTATACGTTTAAAGCACATTAAGGCCCAGATAGCTATGGAAGAAGAAAAAAAATAGAGAAACATTGGCTTTACAAGTAATCACATCAATTTTCAGGAAGGCTGTATTTTATGAAGACAGAGAAAGATGCATGGCTGTTGTCCTTCCTAGTTTTATACTAACTCATTCTTCTTCAGGGAATAATATTAATAGATGTTTTGCTACATTCGTCTGCTGCTTAGAGAGTAATCCTGCCCCAATCTTTTCTTTTACCTTTTTTTAATTCATGAATGTATTCACTTGCCTTTGAGTTGCAGGCAATTGTTTGGCATTCTTAGTCTGTAAAAAATCTGCTTGTAGAGGTTTTAAAAAAATAAAAACCATTTAAAGAAATGGTAGCTTGAAATTATTTCGGGCTCTGAGAAGCTATTTGAAATCCAGTGATATCTGACTGCATTTTAGTTCTTAGTCTCCGGGGCCAGGCAGAGTTGGTCAGAGACATCAGGGCTGCCCTGCACAGTTGTGAGGTTATGCATTACACAATTGCACTTGGGGCTGAAATGTAGCCTGTTCTCTGCCTCTAATCCTTGTGCCTTCTGTATTCTTGGATGAAAAAGCATTTTTTAAAATTCCGAATGTGCTGGCCACTTACAAAATGATGGTCTTTGGGACCACCGATCAGTCAGAGGTGGTGTTTTTTTCTAATTTGTGTTTGTCAGTCGTGGGGACGGGGATGTGGGAGTTTGCAGATGGTCTATCGCTGCATTTAGGATGCTGTCGATTATAAGATGCACCACTATGTTACGAACAACTAGGAAACACAAGATGCTGACAACCAAATCCTGATGTGTCATTCATTGATTGTAAGACACATCCCGATTTCAAAGATGTCAAAAAGTGCAAAATATACAATGCAGTAATTCATCTGCTGGAGAGTGTGTACCTTTCTTCAATAAACAGGAAGGTGCTGGTGAGGATGAAGATGAGCATGAGAATGAGGTTGGCAAGCCCCGGGGGAAGATTTTCACAAGATTTTGTCTGTTTCCTGGTATAGACAGTATCACAAACTTCTCTGTTCCCCCATGGGATATCAGCTAGTCAAAGTTCTAATAGAAGTAGAAATGTGGATTATTAGAGCTCAAGGGACCCCTGGGAGCATCTCATGCAGTGCTTGAGGATTGCTGGGGGCATTAAATAAGATTATTAAGTCAAAGGTTATAAAGACAGTGGCTTAGTTCTGCCTTCCCAGACTCACTGATGTGAGATAAACGTTTGGGGTGGAGCATGAGGGAGGGAGAAGGGAGCAAAGGATGGAAAGAGAGAGGCAGGCAGGCCTCATGGAGGAGGTGGCACTCCCCAGAGCCCTGAAGAGCTTCTATTAGGTGGTGGCACTACTGTTGGATGTAAGCACATGCAGATGACCCTGGAGGCAGAGGGTAGTCTCACAAGACATATAGCACAGAAGGCTTGGTGAACGGGCGTCCTCCCCTGACCAATGATAGGGACAGAGTGACAGCACAGAACATGTGGGAGCTTGAAGTTTGAGTGAGAAAGGTCTGTCTAAGGGAGGCACTTAAGAAAGTACTTTAGATCTCACAGTTGTGAGGGGCCTCAGAGCTCCCACCTCATCAAGATCAGGCTGGAAGCACCTCTGTGTGAACTGGGAACCTGACTTTGCATTCCCAAATGTTGCTTTATAGAGGAGCCAGTATCGTATAGTGATAAGTAATGGGGTCTGTTGTCACACTGCCTGAGTTCAAATTCTGCCTTGGCCACTTGCCAGCTCTGTGGCCTTGAGCAAGTCACTTAAACTTTTAGGGCCCGTTTCCTTATCTGTAAATTCAGGATAATGATAGGATATATCTCAAAAGCATGTCAATTGGATTAAATGAGATACTGTGTTAAAGTCCTTAGCACAGAGTGAGTGCTCAATGTTTACTTCTTTTCCTATTATTTAATATAAATATTATTGTTACTGTTATTAAATTTATTTATTCAAGCAGAAGCAGTGGAACAAAGTTAGGCTCTGGAGTCATTGAAGCCAGGACTAAATTCCTGCCTGTCTTCCTGTTCATGAGCCTTGTGATAGTAGGCCAGTGACTTCATCTTCTGAGTTCATTTTCTCACCTGTGTAACAAGGAACAGGATGCCTGTCTTACAGGGTCATTTGGGGGATCAAAGCAGTTAACATTCACAACATGTTTGTTGCTTACTATGTCTTCATTACCTGTTAGTTTCTTTCCCTTTCTATCTCCCTCCCCCACTACCTTATTGTCCCCAGAGGTAAGTCCTCAACTCACCTGTCCAGGATCACACAAATGGAAAGTAGTGGAGGCAGCTTTGAATTCTTGTCTATTTGGGCCCATCTCTCTTACTTTTCCCAATTGATCATGCCTGCAGAGGAAGAGTGGCCCCACCTGGAAAATTTATAATTCATGGGAGCCTCCAGGCCACCATAAACATCCACATATAAATCTTTGTGTGAACATAAGCTTTCATTTATCTTGGATAAATACTAGGAATGGAGTGGTTGGAGCATATAATAAGTGTACATTTAGTTTTAAAAATAACCGCTACACTGATTTCCAAAGTGGTTGTGCTATTTTACAATCTGACCAGCAGCACAAGAGTTCTTTCATGTTCTCATCAGCACTGAGTATGGTCGATTTTTAAAATGCTACATGTCTTACCAGGTGTATAGTGGTATCTCATGATGTTAACTTCTGTTTCCCTAATAACCAATGATAGTACATATCCTTGCTTGCTTACTTTTCATCCATATATTTTCTTTGGAAATAGTTTAAAAATCTTTGCCTAGTTTTAAAATCAGGCTTTCGGTTTTTTAATTTCTGAATTTTGAGGGTTTTTTATGTATTTTGGAGACATGTTCTTTATTATATATGTAATTTTCAAATATTTTCTCTCGGTCTGTGGAATGTCTTTTCATTCTCTTTTTATTTGAAAAGCTGACTTTTTATTATTTAGGTAAAATCTAATTTATCTTTTTGTTCTTTCATGAGATGTGGTTTGGATATTATATATATACAATTTTTGTTTAACTCTGATAAAGGCTTCCTCTTCTGTTTTATTCTAGAAGTTTCATGTTTTAAGTTTTACATCTACGTCTAAAATACAGTTTGAGTTAAGTTTCACATATGATGCAAAGTGCAAATGCAATTCAGGGTATAGTCTTTTAAACAAGTGGTGCTGGAATAATTGGATACTCAGATGCCAAAACAACAAAAGGAGGATATTGATTCATACTTCACTTACTGGGTGCTTTATAAATGTGAATATGAGCACCATTTAGGTAAAATGGGTTGATCGTGTTATTTAAATCTATATCCTTACTAATTTTCTATCTACTTGTTTTAGCAATTATTTAAAAATGTTAAAGTCTGTGATTATATTAGTGGATTGATTTGTTTCTCTCACAGTTTTAAAAAACTTTTACTTCATGTCTTTTGAAGCTTAGTTACTAGGTTCATAAACATTTAGGATTGTCTTATGATCTTGATGAATGACCCTTGATTATGATGGACATTTGCTATCTATAATACTTTTCTCTAAAATTTACCTTCTCTGTCTAATATTAATAGAGCCATCATATGTTTCTTTTGATTAATGCTAGCATGGCATATCTTTTTTATTCTTTTAACATTAACATGTTTGTGTCTTTATATTACAAGTGTTTATTGTAGGTAACATATGGCTGTGTCTTGAATTTTTGTCCAATTTGATAATGTCTGCTTTTTAATTAGGGTGTAACATTAAATGTAAATGTTACCTTCACACTGTAGCTTAAATTTAAAAGTAACATTTACATTTAATGTTATTATTGCTATGCTTAAGTTTAAACTGTTATCTTGCCTTTTGTTTCCTATTTGTCCCATATTGCCTTTTTTCCCCCTTGCCATTGTTTCAAATGGTTTGTCTCCACCAAAACTCACATCAAAATTTGATCCCTAATGTGGTGGCTATAGGAAGTGTGGCCTAATGGGAGATGTTCAGTTATGGGGGTGGATCCCTCATGAATGGTTTAGTATTCTTCTCATGGCTGTGACTGAGTTCTCACCCTCTTGAGACTGTGTTACTTCTCTTGGGAATGGATTAACTTCTGGGAGTGTTGTTAGAAAGCCAGGTTGCCCCTCAGGTTTTTCTCTCTGCAGGTGTCCACTTCCCCTTTGACCTTCTTTGCCATGTTAATGATGCAACACAAAAGCTCTCAGCAGAGTTTTATGAATAAGACCTTAAAAACACAGGCAACAAAAGCAAAAATAAACAAATGAGATTATATCAAAGTAAAAAGCTTTTACACAGTAAGAGAAACAATGTAGTTAAAGACAACCTATAGAATAGGAGAAAGTATTTGCTAATCATTCATCTGCAGGAGATTAATGTCTAGAATATACAAGGAACTCAAACAACTGAACATCAAAAACCATACCAAAATAAAATCTCCAAAATCAAACAATCTAATTTAAAAATAGGCAAATGATCTGAACAGATATTTCTCAGAAGAAGACATACAAATGGCTAACAAATGTATGACAGATGCTTAATATCACTAGTACTGGAAAATGCAAATCAAAACCACAATAAGGTATCATCTCACTCCAATTAGGATAACAATTATCAAAAAGATAAAAAATAACAAATGCTGTCAAGAATGTAGAGAAAAGATAAATCTTATACACTGTTGGTGGGAATGGAAACTGGTATAACCATTATGGAAAACAGTATGGAGATTCCTCAAAAACTACAAATAGAAGTACCATATGATTTAGCAATACCACCACTACTGGCATTTACTGAAAGGAAAGGAAATCAGTATGTCAAAGAGACATCTTCACCCTGATGTTTATTGCAGCACTATTCACAATAGCCAAGATGTGGAATCAACTTAGGTAACCAACAACAGTGAATGAATAAAGAAAATGCGGTACATATACACAAGGAAATATTCTTCAGTCATGAAAAGGAATGAAATTCTGTCATTTGTGTCAACATGGTTGGAACTGGAGGACATTAGGTTAAGTGAGATAAGCCAGGAACACAAACTGAAACACTGCATGTCCCTACTCATATGTGGAAGCTAAAACAAAGTAAATTTCATAGAAGTAAAAAGTAGAACAGAGGATACTACAGGCTGTGAAGAGTGGGGGAAATGGGAGATAAAGATTTGTTAAAGGATATCAAATTATGACTAGTTAGGAGGAATAAGTTCTAGTGTTTATAGCACCAAAGTATGACTATAGTTGAAAATAATATAGAATTTCAAATGGCTAGGAAAAGTATACTGAATTCTTCCAACACAAAGAAATAATAAATGTTTCAGATGATAGGTGTACTAATTATCCTGATCTGATTACTTTATGTTCTACATATCCCAGCATCACTATGTAGACCATAAATGTGTACAATGATTACATGTCAAATAAAAAATTAAAATTAAATTAAATTTAACGATTGTGAGTTAACTCCTGATGAAATCATAGTGATGCCCATTTTTCTTCTAGAACACCAACTTCTCTCTTTTATTATTTTTGGAAACATTGATTTCTACCTAAAATAAGTTTCTGTGGAGTTTGACCTCTTTGGGGATTAACTGGCTACAAATTAAGTGTTATCTCATTCAATTATGAGAAAGAAAGAAGAACTTCTGCAAGAAATAACAGGGGGGAAATAAACATCTCTTCATATTTTTACTGCAGTGCCCCCTCAGGACCCATTATCATTTCATGATGTGATCCAGTTGGTGGTGCTCAGGTCTGGAGGTAGGAGGCATGCAGGCTCAACTTCCAGCCAAGTCAGCAATTTGCAGAATGACTTGTCTCTGGGCCTCCATGACCTTGGCTATAAAATGGAGATAAAAATAACCCAAGTCATCTATTCCTTCAAATCACTGGGAAGGCCATAGATATGGACAGAGCAGAAAAAGGCTAAAAGCTGAATATGATAAGTTAGGTAGAAGTGTCATTTTATCTGTAGAAAGAAAGCTTTGTCAGGAGCATTTTATTAAAGGAAAGACCTGGGGTATAGTAGGAGGAAAATGGTTTTGGGAATTGAAACCAAGTGGGTTCTGTAGCTTGACATATTTACTCATTTACATCTTGTTTATTCCAGAGCTCCCAATTTGAGCTTTGCCTTCCTAGTAATAATCTTGAAGGATCCTGGATCCCATCTGCTAGTCAAGTTAAACTTTTTCCCCCAGATGAGCGTTTTTATTCCTTGGCTTTGCTCCTGTGTCTGAAATATCTCAACCCAACTGTATGTGTCCCTCAAGAACTGGCCCAATTATCTTCTGGGAAGGATTCCCAACAGATTCAGATGTTCTTTTATCTATGTATCTTCTGAACTTTGTGCTGTTGATAAAAAGCTTATTATATTGTAGGAATCATTTTTTAAACATTTCTTGCTATTTTGCTGTATTTTAAATCCCTCAAAAACTGGGAAGAGGTTTAACGCATCTTAATATCTCAAACTCTTTGACGCTTAAAACATTTGAAACAGTTTCATAGCTTTATTTTTTAAAGAAAAAACCCCAATAGGTAGCTTACTACATTTCAAAGAATCTTAAAATGATGCAATGGGGATACATTAAAATAAAAGATCCAAGTTCCTCAGGCCTTTCCAGTGCCTTACTCTAGGGTAACCACAACTAAAAGCTGGGGGAGTGTGGGAATCTCATTAACCTGCCCAAATTCAAAGAATGGATTTGGAGTCACGAAGAACAGCAGAAGCAAGACTTTTAATAGCAGTCCTGCAAGATGGGGTGTCTGGTAGGCAGGCACACCCAGGGCAGTTACGCAGGTAATCTGTCTCCTAGCAGGCAAGTCCCTCCCCCCAGTTCCTCATTGGTTGAGTACTATGGGGTCACAATCTTCCCGGACATTGCCTAAGTTTTATTATGCCTTTATAAGGTTGTACCCCATCCCCTTCCCCGCTTAAGTTTGGATTTCCCAATAAAGAAACTTTCTCTCCTTTTATAGGCTGACCCCTCCTCTACATTCTGTTCACGTACCGTGACCTTCTAGGTGTATGAGCTGTGTGGTTTGTTACATCTGCAGGCTGGCTGTCAGTACTTAGATTTATTATGCCTTGAAAATGGACCATTTAAAATGTTTTCTCACAGGGAGCAGCACCCCTCCAGACATCCATATGCATGGGTATGCTTTATAGACACATACATTCAACTTCCTAGGAAAGACCAAATGGGATGATGATTTGCTTATTCTTTCACAACCTACATTCTTTGCTGAATATGTTCTATATTATATTTTAAATACCTTGTCTATTTACCAGTTTTTCTATTGACAGACATAGTTTCAAGTTTTACTGTTAAGTACCAGGCTGTAAAAAGTATCCTTGCAAACTTTCAACTTACTTCCCCCAAAATTTGAAAACGTTGCTTTCTAAGTGACTTTAAAATGCTTGATTCATTCCCCTCTCCTTCTTCACCAAGATAACAAGAACTTTAAATTTCAAAATGATCAATTTGAAGAATTGGCTTTCACAACCGTTTCCAAATAATTTTTCCGCATTCTAAATCTAAACATCTTAAGACACAATTTCAAAACATTTTAGATATTAAACTAGTTTATTTTCTAAGCTTGCTGATGAGTTGAAATTTTTTGAAAATGATTTTGAAACCATTTGAAGCATTCCAAAATAACTTCTAAATATTTTGAAGCATTTGCAAACTCATCAAGCTTTTAAAAATATTTATAAAACATTTAAATAAAAGTGATTAGAAATTGCACAAAAAGCACAGTATGTTCATTATATAGCTTTGTCATGGCAATTTTTTTTCCAGATTCTGTCTTCTAAGATTAGAAAATACATTTTGAATATGTTAATTGTTTTTCACTAAAGGAATATAAACTATTTCTTGAACTCCTGGCCTCAAGCAATACTCCCGCCTCTGCCTCTCAAGTAGTTAGAATTGCAGGCATGCACTAGCATGTCCCACTAATTTTTTCATTTTTTGCAGACAGGGTCTCTTTGTCTTACCTAAGCTGGTCTTGAACTTCTGGCCTCAAACAATCTTCCTGCCTTGGCCTCCCAAAGTGTTGGAATTACAGGCAACAGCCACTGTACCTGGCTTGAAATATAGGCTATTTCTTATCATCATGCTATTCTCTCTCCTTTTCTCCTATCTGCAATTGAACTTTTTTTTTCTTTGCTCATTGAATAAATATTTCTCGAGTGCCTACTATGGGTTGTTCAGTGTTTCAGGTGCTGAGGACACAGCATTAAATATGAGACAAAAATTCCTACATTCACAGAGTTTGCATTCTAGTGGGAGAGATTCTTAAATGCACAAATTGATTAAGAAAAATATAGAAAACAGTGATAAATTCTAAGGAGAAAAAAAGTAAGGCAAAGGAAAAGCATAGGTAGTATTAGGGGTAGGGCTTACAATTTTAGACAGGGTGGCCAGGAAAAGGCTTGTAGAACATAAATTGCAGAACAATAGAAGAATTGGAGGAAGTGAGGGGTTGTACCATGTGGATATTTGAGAAAAGAATTTCCAAGAGCAAGTGCAAGGGTCCTGAGGAAAAATATTAATATGCTTGAAGAGTTTCAGGCACAGCTAGGAGACAGTGTGGCTGAAGCAGAGTGAACAAGGGGGGAAAGTAATGGCAGGGAGATAACGGAGGTGCAGCACATCATTCAAGACCTTGTAAGTCCTTGTAAAAACTGTACAGTGTTTCTCTCTATGGTCTTAGGCTTGTTCTCCAAGGGAAATGGGAGTCTCTTGGAGGGTTTGGACTTGATGCGAATTATCTGACTTACACTTTGATAGGATCACTTTGGCTTCTGCACTGAGATATATAGGTGGCAAAAGGTAAAAGTGTGGGCTCAGTGGAGAAATAAAGCAGTAATTCAGGTGAGACAGGATAGTGGTACAGTGGAGGTGGGGGAGCAGGGGTTAGATTCTAGGTAAGACGAAGCAGTAGTGGAGAGGATTTGCTGGTGGACTGGTTAGGAGTTATAAGCAAAAGTTAGGAGTCAATGCTTTCAGCCTAAGCTACTGAAAGTGTGGGTTTGACATAGAATGTATTGTAATGTAGTATAATGAGAACACTGTGGTAAGAGTGGGTTTGCAAGGGAACATCAGAAATTGGTTTGGGACATTCAACATTTGAAATAGCTTTAGATATTCAAATGAAGATGTTAGATGGGCAGTTGGATGTACAAGTCTAAGTTCAGAAGCAAAGCCAGGGCTGGAGATGTAAATTAAAGAACCATCAGCACATACATTACATGTATAACCATGAGCCTGGATGAGATCACCACGCATGAGTGTTAATATGCAGGGAAGGAGGTCCAAGGACTGGGCTCTGGTGTACGTCAACATTTTGAACTTAGGAATATAAGAAAGACCAGGAAAAGAGACTCAAACTTCCCAGTTAGAGAAACAGCCAATGAACCATGTCCTGTCAACTGAGCAAGAAAGTATTTCAAGGACCAGAGAAGATAAATAGCCCCAAGCATACATGCTATTAACACTTTTCCTGCTGTTATATTAGATGAATCCACGTTCGTTCTTGAGTTAGGTGAGATTAACTGGCGTTTGTATCTTTGTTGGAAGCCAGCAACTCCAATTCATTGTCCTATGGCTTACAGTTAGCGGGACAGCCTCTTTGTAAAGTGGGGACGCAATAACTGTTTGCAGTGTCAAAACTGTTTGAAGATAATCAGTTTCCGTTTCAGAGGCAATAAATGTTGAAGTCAGCCATTGTACAAGAGTCTTGAATTGATTTAGAATTTTCATAGAAGGGCATGTTCCCAGTAGAAATCAGTGCAGTGTTTCTCTCCATTTTCCAGGCAATGGACCTTCCAAAACCAGTAAGGCATTACTATATGTTGGAGGATCTCAAGAAAGTACATAATTGAATACTCATAATTCTTAGCCTCAAGTAATACCACCTGCCTTATGTTCTGTAAAAGATCGATGGAATCTATTACCATTGATTTTTCTGATTACAAAATATTTTGTACAAACAATCCATCAATCAATGAGTCACTCTGTGAACATTGTCAAGCAGCCTATTATGTGTTCAGAATGGGAAGATGTGCTGTGGAGAGTTGAAAGCACTGATAGTTGGTTCCCACCATCAAGCAGTTATTATGCAGCTTGTCCTCTGCTACAGTGATATGCATTTGCAAACTTATCCCTTTTCTTTCCAGTAGCAGACATTACTAGTTGATTGCCAAACTCTGTAGTGCTAATCCTGAATGTGGTATAAAATCTTTCTCTAGAAAGCCATTAACAGTTGGAGTTCACCCATGAGATGAGAGCCATTTGCTGCTCCATATATTGGATTTCATAAAATGGGTACAGTGAGGCAATTAGAGCAAAATGGAGCACAGTCATGAGAAATGGAAAGCAGTCTCCTTTTTATATGGACAGGAAATTGGAAAATAAGTCAGGAGCACTGGGTTCAAGCACCTGTTCTGCTAGTGGAAATGTATTTGGGGCAAGTCACTTCAACTTCTGGACATTTTTATTTTGGATAGCCTTTATGCAGACAGAGTATTTTTATAGCAGGGGGTTTATACATGGGATATTGGAGTAGATTAAGAGGTTAATATTTCTCCTTCCCAGCCTCCTGCTATTAAACCTCTATTGAACTTTTTCTGTGCTATGCATTCTGCTAAAGGGCTTTATCTGCATCAAGCAATTTAATATTCCCAGTGTCCCTATGCGGTAAGTACTATTGATATCCTCTTTTGTAGGTGGAAAACACTAAGGCACACACAGGTAAAGTAATTTGCCCAAAGTCACAGCTACTGAGTAGCTGACTTTGAATCCTAACCGAGGCTCTCTGACCTCCAAATGACTCCAAAGTTCACTTTCTGAACTGCTGCACTGTGCTGAGACCCCTGTGGCTTTCAAAGTTTTTAAAAGAAGGCAGTACTGCTGTGGTTAAAACCACGGACATGGAGCACAAGACTCTGGCATCTCTTTTGTGCTCCTCCAAGCCCCCACTTCCTCTGAAGCCTTTCTGTAAAACCTGAGGAATCCAAGAAACAGCCTGAGAACCCTAGGGCTGAAAGACCTCTCTGGCCTTTCAGCTTCCATGTTCTCTTTGTGTGTGACTAATACAGCAGCATAAAATATCAGCATTAATTCTTCAGCCCTCAAGGGGACCACTTATATCACAGATAATGCTAACTGGAATCTGGGCTTTACAAAACCTTGCAATTAGGAAGCAATTCTTCAAGGCTGTTCTGGAAGCTGCCAAGGATGTTGTTTGTTAAATTATTCGGTATCTTCACTCTGGGGACCCCGGGGAGGGATCTTTCTTTGGCCTCTGTGTTAACAGCTCCTCTTGAACACTGGTGTACTTTAATCCTATGGAGCCTGAGTCTCATAACCCACTGTGACTTCCTTGACATACTGACTTTTAGAAAACTCAGAGCCAAATTAGTGGCACAGTCATAGAGAGTTTACTAAATTTGCTTATAGTTCTAAATCACTTTCTTTTCCTTTTGTCTAATTTTTCTTCCTTTTATTTTTCTGTGATGTGCACATTTTTGGAAGCCATCTCAAATCCCTTTTGGAATAGAGTGGGCTATAAATGAAGAAAAATTTTTCTCTTCAAAAAAGAATCCCCTGCAAATGACTGTATAAATGCTGGGCTCCCTTTATTAGTTTAAAATGTTGGATGAATGAGTTTTTTCATTGCTTTTGGTAGTGTTTTAAACTTCATCCTAAAGGTAGAATCTAATCTTGCTGCAGATAAAAGGAAATAGGATCATATTCAACGACTTCCAAGTTGTCATATTGTATATTGGCCAAAGTAGAGTGCAAGAGTCATCATTCAAGATGAAGGAATGAAGGTGAAGCAGAAGAAAAAGAAAACAGGTCTCAAGAAGAGAATTCCTGAGTTGAGTCCCTATTTTGTGCTGGAGACTGTGCTGGGTTTGTCATATACATTTTATTTTTTAAACTTCATTGCAAATTTATGAGTTGCTATCCCCAGTTTACTGATAAGAAAACTGACATTCAGCAAGGTTAAAGGAGAGAAACAAGAACATGGTGGTTGGATGTCGTTCAAAATTCAAAATACCATCATCTCTCCAGCGGATCTTGCTGCCTGCACTCTAGCGCCCCCTACAATTTATTCTTCACACTGCAGTCAGAGTGTCCAAATTGCAAATTTGCTAATACTGTCATCTGCCCGTTTAAAACGTTTCAATGTCTTCCTCTTGTTCTTAAGATAAAGGCCAAACTCTTGACTGTGGCCTTATGCCTGCATGGTCTAGCCTCTGCTAACTTCTCCAGCCTCATCTCTCATCACACTCTTCTTTTCTCTTATTCACTGCCACAACAGATAGCATGTATTAGAATCATCTAGAGAGCCTGTCAAAACACATATTGTGGCACACCTGCCCCGCAAAGACTCTGTTTCCATAGATCTGGGATGGGGCCTGACAGGTACATTTCTGACCCTTTCCTAGGGGATGCTGATGCTGCTGGTCTGAGGACTACACTGAGCAGCACTGCCAACCACATTGTAGTCCAACATTGAGCTTTTGTATCATGGTCAGCAAACTTTTTCTGTAAAGGACCAGATGGCAAATACTTTCAAATTTGCATTTCATTTGGTTTCTGTCTCAATTACTCAATTATGCCTTTTCAGCTCTGCCATTGTAGTGTGAAATCAGCCATACACAATCAGAATGAATGTAGTTGTATTCCAATAAAACTTTATTTACAAAACCAATGATGGGTTGAGTTGTTTGTGATACAAACCATGAGTTGAACAGAGCTTGTGCACATGCCATTTTTTCCTTTGAGTGGAATGTTCTTCTTCTCCTTATTTGCCCAGTTAACTCTTTCTTGTCTTCACTCCTCGTATCAATCATATCCTCCCTTTACCTTTCTGAATTTCTCCAAGGCATTCATAGCATTATTCATTCACTCACACATTCAATAGTATTTGTCAGATGCCTTTTCAAGTGCTAGGAACTATTCTGGATAGTAGGGATATGGAAAGAGGAAGACAAGCTGTTCATTATCACGGGATCTCCATTTATTTTAGTGAGGGAAGATATACAATGAAGAGGTAAACAAATAGGAAATTAAATAAGATTCATCGAAAGATATTAGAAAAATATGAAGTGGTATGAATGATCAAATGAGGACTTACGAAGGAGTCCCTTCCCTTAGTAGTGACTGGCACAGTTTACTTTTGCATTTGTTTTTAGGACAATTTAATTCATACTGTTCTACTTAATCAGATTGAAAGTTTTATGAAGCAGCAACCCTACTCACTATTGTTTCCTTATTGCCTAGCAAAGAGCCTAATGAGCAAAAGGGCTCTATAACTACTTACAAAATTGAGTTCTGGGTTTAATGAGCCACCTCTGAAACTCTTTTGTTTATTTTTGCATAAAATTCACATTCAGCTGTGTTGACTGCTGGGATATAAGGTTTGTTTGCTTATTACTTTGTTGATCCATATTTGTTGAACACCTATTATGTGCCAGGCTCTGCTCTTAATCAGGGGACAAATGAATTGTCTAAAACAGAAAAAGATTCCTGCCTTCATGGAGTTTTAAATTTCTAGTTTGGAGTAGGGGAGGCAGAGAGTGAATACTCAAAACACAATGCAAAAGACAAAAATCAAGTTGGAAACAGGAGGTAGAGAGTGTTGGGTGGGGAAGACTATTTTTAAATTGCAATTTTAAATAGAGCGGGGAGTACAGTCTTGCTGATAATGTGACGTTTGCATGGAGACCTGAAGAGATGAAGGAATGAGACAATGAGCCAAGTAAATATCTGAGCATTCCAAACACAGAGCAAATAAGTTCAATGGCATTGAGCTGCCTGGCACATGCATGGAACAACAAGGAGGACCTAGTGGCCAGCATGAGTAGAACCTCACCTATTTTGGAAATCAGCTCCATTTCAGACGTTAGGTCTTAAATGAGACCAGTGGCTTCTTTGGAGGAATTACTGCATAAAGTTTAACTAGGTCATGTCTTTTATATGACATATAATAGTATACATTGCTGGTTATTTTTCCATATCAACTTTTCCTTTTCCCACAGTAATGGAACTCTCAATTTTAGTGAAAGATATGACTTCTCATAATAAAGGCATTTTCCAGCCTCCTTTGTAGGTAGGTGTGGCCACGTTGCTAAGATCTAGCCAGTAGGTAGGATGCAAGCAAAAGTGGTATGCACAACTCAAGCAAATGTCTTCAAGGGGGAAGAGGACATTTTTTTTCCCTTTACCTTTTTCCCTTCCTGCTGGCTAGAATAGGGATATAATGGCCAAGACTCCAGCAGTCATCTTAGACCTTACAGAAGAGGCCACATTCCAGAAACAATGCAGGAGAAGGCTGGAAGGTGACAGAATCTCTGAGTATTTGCAGAACCACATATTGGCCCTAGCTACTCATCTCTAGAAATTTTATGGGAGAGAATAAAACTTTCTCAGTCTCAGCCCCTGCTAATTTGGTTTAGAGGTCACACAGGTCACATACAGCGAACCTAATTGTAACAAATACATCTGGATTTTATGGAGCCATGGAGACCTGAGAAAATTGAGAACAAATATAAGTGTTTACAAACCCTAAAACTAGATACAGTCAGAATTATAATGGTGTATGTGTTTCAAAATAAAATGTCTTTGGTTGTTTTTACTAGAATGCGATACTTGCTCATTTTAAAAAGAACAGACAGATAAAAAGCAAAAAATAAAATGAAAATACAACCATCATTCACCTACAATGATCAGTTCATACAATAGTGTTTACTTTGATTAATATATAGATTTTAAAAGGGGATAATATCTTACAAATAGTTTTATGACTTGCTTTTTTAAAGCTTAATGTGTTGGAAACCTTATTCTATGTAAAGGAATGTATTTTTGTATTCAAGTTTATAATGGCTTTGTGGTATACCATTGTGGGGTCCTGTATTAATCAAATCTCTGTAACTGGATATTTAGGTAGTTAGTAATGTTATGATGAACACTTTTGTTGTTTACATCTTGGTACATACTTTGAGTTATTTCTTAAAGGTAAATTCCCTGAATAAGCAAGGTCATGAGCAGATGAGAACTGGGACAGTTTCCAGAGGAGAAGGAAAGGAAGAGGGGAGTTGACCTCTTATTCAATGCAGAGCAGCCCTGGTGGATTTCAGATGATGGATGATGCTGACTGGTCAGACCTGAGTCATGGAACCAGCATTGGCAGGTGGGAAGTTCATAATCCTATTGCAGTCATAGGGGCTCAGGTTTTGAGGGAGAAGGACAGGTAATTTCCCTAAGACAGTGATTCTTAAACTGTGACCCCTGGACACCAGCAGCATCAGCGTCTCCTGGGAATCTATTTGAAATGCAAATTCTTGAGGCTCACCGTAGAGCTACTGAATCAGAACTCCTGGGTCAGGCCCAGTGACTTATCAAGCCTTCCTGGTGATTCACATGCACTCTAAAGTGTGAGATCCACTACCCCAAGAAAAGTGAGGGTGCTGTTAACAAATAGATGGGAAGAGCTTCCGTATAGGCAAAAAAGACAGACTCTGTTTCAAATTTAAAAATTTTCTCCCACTAAAATTCTATAATGAAAATATAGAATTTATTTATTTCACTTATTTTACACTCATATTCTCTCTTCCATAGACTTCATGCTTCTTCAGGGCAGACAGGGGTGCTATTCAATTTCGTGTCCTCAGAGAGCACTGTGCCTTGGGTGTAGTAGGTATGCTGACATCACCCACATGCCCCTTCCCATCCACTCCCCACCCTTCTCCACTCTACTTGTCTGTCTCCAAAGCTTGACCCCTGTGCATTATATCTGTGGTCTCCCATGTCTTCTGGGTCCTACTTAGATTTGGCCAATGAACAGTTCTGCCCAGTCTCCCCACACCCCTCATCCCCTCAAAAAAAGGAGGGAGATTGAAGAGCAAGATCAGGGTCTTTATTCCCTTGTCCCCTGCTGTGAGCTTTCTTCAGATCAGTAGTCCTGTTTTTATCTTGATCCTTCCTGGTGTCAGAGTGGCCTTGTCTGATGTTAATGTTGTGTGAAATGGTTGATGTTCAACCGGAGAACATCAAGGTCTAGCTGGTAATGTCTGGTCAGCTCCTGGACGCCAAAGACTGCTTTTCTCCTTCTCATGCTTTTTCTTCTTCTCTTTATGAAGGAGATCCTGTCTCCATCATGGCCACAGGTCCTTTAGATCTTCTGCCTTTGGACTCCCTCCTTCTAGGGTCTGGGAACCATTTCCTCCCTTGGTCCCTGTGGCTTGGAGGCTCTAACAGCTTTATTACTTCTAGCCCAGGGGGTCTGCCACCACCCCTTTTGATTGCCCTAACCTACACCTTTGTAAACTGTGCCCTTGCAAACAAAACCTTCAAGGAGTATTTAATTGAGTGTGTCACCTATTTTGTGCTGAGCTGCTATTGATGGAATCAACACCCAACCAATATGTGTTAATGAAATTAGTTCATTTTCAAAAATATTTTGTTGAAAACAAGGTATACTCATTCTTTCTATCATATAAAATCCTTTGGTGAAATTCTTTTAATATGGCTAACTTAAACCCCTATATAGACTTGCTTAAAAAACTAAGTCCTAAAGTATTTATTCTATTATTCAGATTTCAGGGTTAAACTATTGCAGAGGGGATAAGATAGGACCTTCTTCAATGGGCGTTCACCATGAAAACTTGAGCCCTTGACCTGAACAAACTCTCATGATATATTTGTATTTGTGAAGATGGGCAATTTATTTTCAAAGTTAATTTTTCAAAATTATAATGACATAAATTAAAGGTACTTTGAGTTATATTGCAAACCAAATAAATTTGTTCTAGTCTTGACATGCATAGATTTCACATTGGTATTTAGGAAGAGAAATGTTCCCCATGGCCATTGATGGGCTCTCACCCTGTAGTTTATAAATCAAAGGTACAATTTGAGAATAAAACACTCTTTATGAAATAGAATGTCAAGAGCTCCTTGTTAAATTTGCTGTAGCAATTAAGTTCTCAGGTGAGAAAATGCCTCTTTTTCAATGTTTTATTAACTCTGTCATTCAGTACTCCATTTATGGGAGCAGCTCTTCACAATAAGTACACATTAGGATGACTTTTCCCCTCCATTTAAATGAAAAGTTTGAGAGGAGGAATTGGTTCCTGTCCATACACTTGAATAGTAATAGAGACTGGATCTGTGCCAGTTTGCAGAGAGGAGGGAATGGGGGTAAGAAAACCATGTGGCCAACCTGACCCAGGCTGGCAGCACAGAGGTGAAGACGTCCCCAGGGGCTGCACGTCCTCTGGGACAGGTGTCTCCAAGTGTCACTGGCATTTTCTCCTAAATCATGCCACTGATCCTTGTTTCCATTCAAGCTTCAGATTCTAACTGATCACAAGTTTTGGGTAAAATATGATAGCTTTGTGCTGTTTATCTTGGTTTTTAGAGCAGGAAGAGAGGGTATGTATGTGAGAGAAAGACAGTGACAGAGATAGAGGTGACGGAGACAGACTACTATAAATGCAACTGTCTTTGGCTTCTATAGTAATTGCCAGGGAAATAGTCACAGTGGAGAGGTTATCTTCCTCTGGAATAAGGAGCACTGGGTTTGGAATTAGGCAACACTATGCTTAAATTTGACCTTTGATGATGGCCTAAAGTGCACCTTGAGTAACTACTTTAAGCCTCAGTTTCTTCACTTATTGATTAGTGATGCTGCTTTCACATGGCAAATGTGAGGTTAAATAAGTGAATTTCATGTAAGTGAAAATACCTCCTAGGCTACAGAGCATGTCAGTATCCTCCAGCAGAATGTCTTCCACCAGGAACACACCTGTTGTTGAACAACTTGGGTTCAGTTCTCACAGAAGGGAAAGAGAACTGTTCCACAGGGAACTACAGGGTGTCTCAGTAAGAGAGCGCAGGAAAGACTTGTTTGAAATTTGGCTTTGTGTCAAGGTTTTGAGGAGGGCGTAAGGAAGTAGGGTGGCTTCTCTCTGGTTTGGAGACTGTCAAGCAGTGGGCAAGTCTATGAATGCATACCTTAAGTAATCTTATCTAGAGGGAGGACAGATTAGAGTGAGGCTGAAGCTATAATTATAAGAAGAAACCCTCACTCATAACAGTCAGGAAAGAAGGGTGTCTGGTTATTTTTGTGGTCTGAGCCATCATCACACTTTGTTTGTGTTCAGACATAATTACATAATGGTCCTGTTTTTGTCTTGATCATATCTGGCCTTGTCTGATGTTAATGTTCTGTGAAATTGTTGATGTCCGACAGAAGAACATCAAGTTCTACCTAGTAATGCCTGGTCAGCTCCTGGATGCCAGGGGCTGCTTTTCTCTTTCTCGTGCACTGTAGAAAAGCAGGATGCTTTGCGTTTGCAACTGTACAGATACAGAGTCAGTGCTTTTTTGTGCATGTGTGTGTGTGTGTGTGTGTGTTTTCAAGCCTCAGCAGTGTGTATGGCTGCCATTCACTGGTAAAAACACATCTTTTAATCAATTGGGACATTGACGTGGTTTAGTAGTCATGCTAGAGACATTCCAGTATCCTCACTGAATATTTTCCCTTCTCAGAGAAACTTACCTGAGAAGAAAGACTGTGCTTGTGATAGGCAGATCCTTCCCCCTCATTCATCGCAGCTGAATGCATCAGGGCTGGGCCCTGATGCAGAAACAGCCAGTCCATGGGATGAACAGACCTAGGACCCTCGGGTGGGCTTGGACCAACCATTCATTTTCTCAGAATTGGAAAACAAAAAGACTGAATCAGCTAACAACAGGGAGCAAAAGGCCATAGCATGCATGGGGAAGAAAACGAGCAAACTGAAATTCAAACTGACATGACTAGGGTTATGAGAGAAAGCCCAGATGGATATAGTAAAGAGAATAAGAGAATAGAAGCCCAGAGAGAAGCAGAGGCTCCATGATAGAATGACTGGCCACAGGGCTTTCTTAGGACCCACCACTTCCAAATTTTAACCTTGACCATACTATGGTAAATTTATTCCTTATGAACCAACTCAAATGGACCCCTGTGTTCTGGAACAAGAGTGATATTGCCTTAGGTAATTGTTAGGTTAGAGATGTAAAGAACTAAAGATGTCATCTAGCCTTTGTTTTCCAGTTGAGGAAACTTAGTCTAAAAGAAATAGAATTACCTGTTCAAGCTCCCAGAACACTTGTCCTTTAAATCGACATAATAGGTAATTGCCTGCAAATGATTTGAAGAGCACTAGAAAGACCTTCTCCTTTTCTCTCTACCCACCTCTCTAGCTCCTCAGGCTGTTTGTTGCGAAGCTTAAATTTGTTTGCATGTGTTTAGTCATTACCATAATGCTTGGTGTATAGTAAGAGCTAAGTGATGGTACCATCACAAATGTGTTATAAAACCACAGTTCCAACTCATTTATGCAGGGTTCCAGAGCCAGTGGGAACAGGTGGTGCTCTTAATGAGTTACAGTAGCTAGACTTATTAGATTTACCTTAACACAGCAACCAGAAGATATGATCAACAGTACTAGATTAATATCATCTGTGCTGATTGATAGAAATAAAAAGTGTCTTACATTATTCTATCATGTACATTAGTCCAGCATGTCTACCTATTATAGTTCCTTTCACAAACACCTACACCATTATGTTTTCATCTTCATGTTACAGATGTAGAACCAAAGGCTCAGAGCAGCTGCAAGACAGGTAAGGGTGCTCTCCTTTTAGGGAATAATGGGAGAACCCAGGGCACTTGGAGGTGGGCAAGAGTGTGCCAAGATGTGGTGAACTTTTTCCTAACTTAACCATTTTGCCCAGGACCAGCGCTCCACACCCAAGAACTTGCAAATAAAGGGCACTCTCTCCATCTGGCTGTGGGTATAATTCTTCTCTGTCCAGGCTTAATGTCACCAGCATGATTAGTGCCTGTATCAGGAAATCGCCTCCTGGTCGAGTACCCACTCTTTCCATTCATCTTTGTCTCTTCAGATGATGAGGAGAATGGCAGTTTGAGGTTGGAGAACATTTCTTCCATTATGAAAGCTGCCCTTGGGGGGGCCAGCTGAGCCTCTGGGTCAACAGAGGTAGGAAAAAGGTTGCTATGTGAATTTTTGCAGTGCAAATTAAAAAGTTCTTTTGAAAGCTTGGAATATGTGAAGTCCCATTACTTCCAATAGGATTATTTGAAAAGCTATGGATTCTGCATATATGGAGTCCTGTTGCTCCTTAGGAACAGAGCAAAGCGTGCTGAATTTGGGAGGCGGCTGCTTGCTAAATGTGATCAGGGGCTTGTCCAGTCTGACAGCCACACCGCTGCTGAAAGAAGAATATCTTTTAACAAAATGGCTCTTTAAGATAAACTATCTATGTGGACTGAATGCTTACATTTCCTAAGATTTCTGACACTTCTAAAACTAACTCTAGGTATATTTTTAAAGCTGTCAGACTTAAGATATTTATTTTGATCAAAGTACTTTTATTCACATGTGAAATTTACTTAAGAGACATCTACTAGGAGTCTGAACTTTTACTTATTACCTCACTTAAGACAATAAGAATTTTGTAACATAAATTTAGCTGTTTCATGTGTCAAGTACCAAATTTCTGTTTATACTTATTGCCATTTTCAAATTAAAAACTAGTTTCATCTAAAATGAAATATACATTTTAAATTTATAATACACAGTAGGTATAGTTTGGAATTTATACAAAATGTGTCTGTGCAGTATTATAAAGTCAATCTAGATATTAAATGCTTTCTTTCATATCTTTTGGACTGCGAAGACAGTTGAGTGACTCTGAAGCATTTTAAGTAATGAGGTGTTGTTAAGAAGAAAGCAGGTGTGAGATTTTTTTTTTTTCCTGAAAATGTTAGTTGAAAAATGTCAACTCCCTTTGCCTGATAGGGTTAATTTTCTCATGTTTTTACTGATGCTGTTGTCCACAAACAAAGCAGTTTACTGCTTGGCTGTGTGTGTATGTGTGTGTGTGTTTATATACATTTCTTCAAATGTGCAATATTTTCGGTAAATGTAGACAGATACCTACTTGAGTATTTTTGAACTGACTTCACTCTAATAGCAGAACTTATCTGACATTACAGCTATCTATCCACCCCGACAATTTGACTCTTCTCTCCTGGTTTATAATCATTAATCTTTATTTCATGAATCAAGGCAGAGAATTAAATTTCATCTTGGTGATATGAATAGTATAGATTCATTTTCAATAGGTTGCTTTGATCTTCTTTTTTAAGAAAGTGCCTTCATCTTGCCAACATGACCTTCTTTTCAGCCTGCCCTTATCTGAAAAATAGCCTTTGCTATTCTTTGGAACTTTTCCACTCTCTGTGGCCTCCAATGAATTTATCATTGTTCAGACATTTAGCTTTGCTCCCACAGAAGTATAGAAGTATTTTTTTTTACAAGTCTCAACATACGTGCCAAAATACAATAGCAATTGTTAGCTAATCATTATTGTGTGTGAAGCAGACAAAAGCTCTTTAAAATGAGTGTAGGTTTGTTCTCCAGCAACAAGAATTCAGAGACTCATTTTTCCCCATCATTTCATGGCAGCAATTGAGGCTGCAGCTTGACTTGAACCTCTGATAAGAGATGAATAAAAATAAAAAATTGAATGTTAGTGAGAATGATTTATTGTGTTTTGTGGTCATACAGGATTTTCTGAAAAGTCCTTTTTTGTTTGGATAATTTCCCATAATATGACTCTTTCCCACCCAAGGTGGGAGCCAGTTGTGCATTTTCCCAGCCTGTCTTGCTACTGGGTGCAGTCATATGGCTGAGGCTCCCCACCAATAAGATGCATGCATCAGGGAGATTTTGATGTGAAGTGGCCAGAGGAAACAGCAGGGCACGAAGTCCATTTACTGGCAATAGTGGTGATGGAGGCGTTCGGCTTTTGGAGACAGGCGTAGGGAAGATTCTTGGTGTTTGAGGCCTGACCGTGGACTCAGCTGCAGCATCTGAGTCCCAGGGCAGTGGGACCTCCGCTGGTGCAGTTCTGAAGTGTGGTTGCTGCACAGCCCCTCACCCACCCTGCAGATTCTCAGCTACCAAATTATAGCTGTCAATACATTCTGCTATTTCCAAATGATGCAATCAATCAGAAATATCTAGATATTTTTACCTTATCAACACTCACATATGATTCTTTCATGGGAAAACACATAAAGGAATTGATGTAAGAAGAATTCAAACAATTTTTTATGGAGTCTTACCAACAGTGAACTTGGGTGTATGTTTAACTTATTATAGCATTTCTATTTTTAAACCTTCTTGCTTGGGACAAGTACACTCTTTTAGCCAAGAGTGGTGGCTAGAGGCAAAGTACATCTCTGACTCTGGGCTCTTTGGGGTCATTGTTTTCCTAGGTTCTACCTTTGATTTGCCAAGCTTTCGTGGCTAGACCTTTATGTCAAGAAACAGCCTAATCACTGGAAGACAGCTTGGGGCTTATGTCTCTCTATAGTTTAAGTTCATTTTCTGAAGTGTGAGGCTTCCTGCCCTAACTGATAACATCAGTGTTGCTGACATCATGGTGTTTTGTGGTTCTGTCCTTGAGTCTTGGTCCTACTCTGCTGCTTTGAATCCTTCATTTAAGAAGGACATCTGCTATGGGTTGTAAGAAAAGCCATGGTGCATCACAGACTGACTATACTTTGCACTACAGTGTTCAGTGGTGCTGGGCTCTGAAGCCTCCAATTGGTCCAGGGGATGGGCCATGCTGACCTGCACTCCATCCCTGAGATGCCCTTGAATTCTTTTCCTAGGCGCCACCTTCTTTCGTAGTTATCTGCCTTCCCTAGAATGTGAGGTGCTTGGAGGCAGGATTCCTACCTTGGCTCCTTCTTTGGCCTCAAGCTACAGAACGGTGGTGGACATATTCTCAGGACTTGAGGAGACACCACAAGCCCTCATGTCCCAAGGGACACTGGTCTTGGCTGCATGAATCTGGAGATGCTGGCATTTTCTGGCTGTCTCTTTGTTCTTGCTTGCTCTCTTGGCTGCACTGACCAGGAACCGAGCCTATCGGTTTGATCTCCCCCGGGAGACCTGCTTTTGTTTTATGTCTGTATCTCTCACAAATCTCCTTCATGATGCTCCTTGCTTATCAGACTATTAAGGTAGCTCCTCTGGCCTTTGGGGGCATGTACTTGTTTGGGCCCCTAAATAAGAACAGATTCCCTTTTATTATGATTTTTTACTTTTCACCTTTTTCAAAATAGGTCCTATTTCTTCCATAGCTGCTGGGCAATGGACAAAAGTTGCTCTTAATAGGCTAAAGCCACACTCTACATTTTAAGCCACTGTGATCATAAGAAACAAAATAAATAAACAAACATCTCTGGAATCCTTTACATTCTATCTATTCATTTTTATTGGATTACATGGGCATAAAATGCAAATAGTTGTGTGAAAAATAAAATATTTATTCTACTATTCAACTCTATAAATAGAAGTATCTGAATACTCAGGATTATAACCAAATCACAGAATAGTAAAATGTAACAACCAGAAAGGACCTTAAGTCTTTTATTCTACCATGTATCAGACAAATAACATGTATCCATAATATATAAAGAACTTGTACAATTCAAAAAGAAGCAGCAAAATATCCCAGTAAAAGTGGGCTAAATATTTGAGCAGACACTTCAGAAATAAATATGCCAATGGGCAATAAGGACATGAAAAGATGGTTAGCATTCCTTAGGGAAATGCAAATGAAAAACATAGGGCATAGGGTGATAATACTCCAGAACCATTAAAATAGCTAACATTAAAAATACTGAACACATCAAGTGTTGATGAGGATGTGGAGGAATCAGAGCTCTCACACACTGCTGGTGGGAATATAAAATGTGCAAAGCCACTTTAGCAAAATCTTGACAGTGTTTTTAAAAAAGAATTAAACAAATACCTGTTGTATGAGCCAGCCATTCCATTCTTAGGTTTTTATACAAGAAAAATATAAATGCATGTCCATGTAAAGACTTATATCCACATTTTCATGGCAATTTTATTTATGATAGCCTGGATAGAAATGACCCAGATATCCATTAACAAATGATGGTATACTCATACAATGAAAAACTACCTAGCAATCAAAAAGAGTCAACTGTGGATACACACACAACATGAATAACTCTCAAATCTTTATTCTGAGTAAAACAGGCTAGACCAAAAGAGTGCATAAGGTATGATTTATTTTATACAAGATTCTAAAAAAAAATGTAAGTTAATCTTTAATGACAGAAAGCAGTTAAGTGATGCCTGGCACAGCAGTGGAGGGAGGGATGAATTACAAAGGGGCACAAGGAAACTGTTATGATTTATTTGACTGTATATATTGCTCTTGTCCAGATTACATTTAGCACATTTTCCCAGATAAGTAGATTATATTTGAAAATGCACTTCCTTTTTCACATTTCCTGCCTACATTATTCCTAATAAGAAAATTGCTTGAATGCTTGTCTTTTCTAGACAATTACTGAGTTATTTTCATCATCCATTATAATTTGCCAATTAATGAGAATCTTTTATACTTTTTCTTTTACTCAACCAGACTGTATATGCCCATTGATTCTGTGTATACATTTTATTTTTTTTCCTTTTAAATGACCCAGAAATTCAATAAAAGCAATGCAGTGAAGGAAAACAGCTCTGCCCAAAAGGAGTCACCCAATAAAATTATAGCTTTAATTTTCAGCCTGACCTTTCTTGTAATTTGTTTGAAATTTCATGATTTCAAAAGAAATAGACTGTTCACTGAGGAATGCACCATCTACCTTCCCAGGGGAGATTTTGAAAGCCAAAGCTCTGAGTCTAATAACCTAATGGCAACAGCAACATTGCTATTTGTCATCCGTTTCTATCTCTATAAAGACTGGCCATATAGTCTTTCAGTCATCATCATTTCCAAAGTTACCTACTGGCGTTTTCCTAATGTTAAGAGAATCTTGGTACAGACCTGTATTTCTCAAACTTTACATGCATATAAATCACCTGGGGGATCTTGTCAAAAGGCAGGTTTTGATTCAGTATGTCTGGAGTGTGTCCTGGGAATCTGTATTTCTACCAAAATAGCATAAATCCTCATATTATTCGAATTTGCTTTCAAAGTAAATTTCACTCTGTCAAGAGATAGCAACTCACCTTTATTTAAAGTATTTAAATATTTAAAGTAGAACATCCAAAATCTTGCCAATTTCTTTTGATTTTATTATCAAATAGTCATCATGGATGATATTGTCTATTCTTTCTGAAGATGAGACCAGCCAGGAACCAGCTTAGGGATCTACAGGAGTAGCGGGAGAGAGGGACATTAGAGTGTCTCTAAACTATGCTGCATGTGCAACACCAGGATTGTCTTTAAGGTGATAGATTGAAGCCTTAGGCTAATTTTCAACCCCTTCTGCATCGATGCCTTTTTCTCTGCAGCTTTGTGGTAGAGTGGTGACAGTTCTACTCCTTGACTCTGGGAGTGGCCGTAACTGGCTTTAGCCAGTTAGCAATACCATTGTCAGCAATGGAATGTTAGCATGTAACATGAGCAGAGGTTCAACTTGGACTTGTGCAGTGGGACCTCAACCTCCTGAATTTTCACCTTTGTCATGAGAACAACATGCTCAGGTGAGCCTACTGGTCTCAGCAGGAGGATGAGAGGCATATGAAACACAGCTGCCTCTGGCTGAACCAAATACAAATCAACTCACTCCAGCCAGCCTTCAGACACTTCAGACATACTAAGTGTTTTTTGTTGTAATCCACTAGAATTTGAACTCATTTGTTATGCAGAAATGGCAACCTGACTCACTGGAGCAAGGTTCTGATACAGTAGGACACTAGAGATGGATAGTGAGACTGGGGGGCATATCAGGAGTTGGAGATCTGAAAAAGGGAAGAACAGAGATAGAAGGTGATACGGTTTGGCTCTGTATCCCACTATAATCTTATCTTGAATTGTAATCCCCACGTGCTTGCGGAGGGAACTGGTGGGAGGTGGTTGGATTATGGGGCAGGTTTACCTCATGCTGCTCTTGTGACAGTGAGTGAGTTCTTATCAGATCTGATAGTCTAAAAGTGTGGCACTTCCCCCCTCTGTCTCTCTTTCTCCTGTCACCATGTGAAGAATTTCCTTGTTTCCCTTTTACCTTCTGCCATAATTGTAAGTTTTCTGAGACCTCCCCAGTCATGCGGAACTGTGGGTCAATTAAACCTCTTTCCTTTATAAATTATCCAGTCTCAGGTAGTCTCTTTATAGTAGTGTGAAAATCAACTAATACAGGAGGTCAAAGCAGATGAAACAGAATGGAGTCAAGGTTGATGTCAACAGTTGGATTTTTAAACATTTTTGGTGTACACTTGCATTAGTACATGAGATATAAAGGTGAGCTGAAGTGGGACAGATGGAGACTGTTTTGAGCCAACCAGGACTGGGTCTGATGTAACAGGATGATTTTTCTCATTGGGTTCTTAGCTGCTTATGTCACAGAGAGAAGATAAAGAGGGCTGGGATAAAACACTTAATTGATAAACTAATTGAATTTGAACATGAATTAACTTAAAACATGCACCTTCTCCTGTTGCTTACCAGCTTATGATGACAAAGCAACATTTTTTCTCCTGTGCTTTATAAAAAATTCAGAGAGCTCTTACCAAATCACTAGACATGTGGTATTTGGGCTGTTAGTCATGGGTTGCCATACCCCACATATTAGGAAGTTCTTGACATTCTTTTAGTCGTTAATTCACTAAATGACTCATTATTTGAATTGTACTTGTCAAGTTCAAGTTTTTATGTGTCCTCATAGAGCTGACATTATTACATGTAAAACATGCATCCATCCTTTTATTATAATTGCTATAATGGTTAAAAAGGAGACGCACAATGAGATCTTCTATGCTTGGGAAAAGGGGGTGCTTGTAGTTTGGGGATCAGTGAGTATTTATTTGAGAAGAAATTGTATTTAAACTTAAATTTAAAAGGAGTGGGAAGAGTAGTCTATGTGATGGGAACAGTATGTGCAAAGGACCTTAAGTCCTGTGGAAAATGGAAGATGGTTCTTTGGAAGATGTATGGCTGATTTAAGGAAATGAAAAGTCAGTTTGGCTGAACAGTGAAGCGAAAAGGGCAGATGCCTTATCAGGTATGGCCAGGTTAAGAGTTTGAATTTTATTCTAAGACTAATAGAGAGTAATTGAAAGGCTTGAAGCAGGAGAGCAACATCATCGAGTTTGTGTTTTAAAAGATTACTCTGCCTATAATGTGGAGAAAGCATGTAAAAGGGATAATAATGGAAGATGTGGCTTGCAGTGGTCCACGAAAAAGAAAATGTTGGCTTGGACTATAGTGGTGGTAGTGGATTTGGAGAGTTTTGCCCTGGAGTTATTTATTTATTTATTTTTTATTACACTTTAAGTTCTGGTATACATGTGCAGATCTTGCAGGATTGTTACATAGGTATACACATGCCATGGTGGTTTGCTGCCTCCATCCCCCCCCGTCATCTACAGTAGGTATTTCTCCTAATGTTATCCCTCCCTAACTTCCCCACCCCCTGCTATCACCCCCCTCATCCCCCACCCCCAACAGACCACAGTGTGTGATGTTCCCCTCTCTGTGTCCATGTGTTCTCGTTGTTCAACACCCACTTATGAGTGAGAACATGCGGTGTTTGGTTTTCTGTTCTTGTGTCAGTTTGCTGAGAATGATGGTTTCCAGATTCATCCATGTCCCTGCAAAGAACATGAACTCATGATTTTTTATGGCTGCATAATATTCCATGATGTATATGTGCCATATTTTCTTTACCCAGTCTATCCTTGATGGGCATTTGGATTGGTTCCAAGTTTTTGCTATTATAAACAGTGCCGCAATGAACATATGTGTGCATACATCTTTATAATAGAACAATTTATAATCCTTTGGGTATATATCCAGTAACGGGATTATTGGGTCAAATGGTATTTCTATATCTAGATCATTGGGGGAATCGCCACACTGTCTTCCACAATGGTTGCACTAATTTACACTCCCATCAACAGTGTAAAAGCATTCCTATTTCTCTGCATCCTCTCCAGCATCCAGATATTTTAATGATTGCCATTCTAGTTGGCATGAGATGGTATCTCAGTGTGGTTTTCATTTGCATTTTTCTAATGACCGGTGATGATGAGCATTTTTTCATATGTTTGTTGGCCACATAAATGTCTTCTTTGGAAATGTGCCTGTTCATATCCTTCACCCACTGTTTGATGGGGTTGTTTGTTTTTTCTTGTAAATTTGTTTTAGTTCTTTGTAGATTCTGAATATTAGCCCTTTGTCACATGGGTAGCTTGCAAAAACTTTTTCCCATTCTGTTGGTTGCCAGTTCACTCTGATGATTATTTCTTTTGCTATGTAGAAGGCTCTTTAGTTTAGTTAGATCCCATTTGTCAATTCTGGGTTTTGTTGCCATTGCTTTTGCTGTTTTAGTCATGAGTCCTTGCCTATGCCTATGTCCTGAAGGGCATTGCCTATGTTTTTTTCCAGGGTTTTTATGGTGTTAGGTCTTATGTTTAAATCTTTAATCCATCTGGAGTCAATTTTTGTATTGCCTTGGAGTTAGAGTCCATAGAGACAGAGGACTTGGAGAAAAATGGGTTTGGGGATGGGATCAACAGTTTAGTTTAATATATGTTGATTCTGAGGTACTTGTAATAGAACCAAGGGGAAAAATCAAGTAAAGAGTTGAGTATATTGTTTTTTAACTCAGAAGAGAGCTATGAGTGGGACACATCATTTTGCAGGTTATTGGCATAGAGATGGTAGTTAGGTAAAGGGTATGAAACTGGGAGAAAATGTTGTAGGCACATCTTTGAGGACTATCAACATTTTAGGGGGAATTAGTGGGCAAAGGAGGCCAAAAAGAAAAGAAGAAAACTGCAAGAATGCAGTGCCATGAAAGCAGATGGTAAGCTATATTGAATGCACCAGAGAGCTAACTCAGCTGAGGCATAAAGCATGTCTGTTAGAGTTAGCAATGGGGCAGTCATTAATAAACTCAGAAAGAGTCACACAGCAAGATGGAGGCAGGAGCCAGATTGTAGTTGGTTAGAAGGGAGCAGAAGATGATAAAATAAAGATGTAAATGTCTGATTGGAATGAGAATATATTCTCTAAGCAGCCACAATTTCTGATTTTGAAAGAAGCAAGCTTGATGGATGTGGCAATAGGAAAACACCAACAGGAGCTGAAAAAATATGCAAGGATAGTTCAGGAAACAGAACAAATCTTTCCCATTGCAATTAGGAATTATGTTGTCTTAGTTTGATTTCAAGAATTCATGATTTGGATAATGGCTTTGCTCAAAACCACCTTTAATTTTTGAAAATTTAAAAAATGAAAGAAGGGTAAATAATATTTGCCCTTGTATAAATAAGATTAAGGGGGATGGTTGCCAAGCTCAGGAGGAAACGGGTTTCATGCCGTCTTCACATAAGACCATAGATATGATGATTGCTCATCCTTCTCGTCTCTTTTGGATACAAAGTTCCATGAAGAAAAAAAACTCAGTTGCAGCTTCAGCACTTGGACAGCATCTGGTACAGAATAGGGTTCAATTATCCATTGTCAAATGAATGAGTACTAGTTTTTCGTTTTTGTTTTTCATGTTCTAGGAGTTCCTATAGTACTTGGAAGTAACAGAAAGATACATTAGCAAAAATACTCAATGTTCTTGATCCTTCTGACTGTGAGTAACCAGGCTTGACATTTTACCAACAAGCCCAAGTCAGAGCGGTTATACTGCTGTGGAAAACATGCCATGGAAACAAGGTCAGCATGACTTATACTGGGCCAGATGGGATTCTGCTTACAGGAAACCTTGGGTAAATAGCAAGTGAGTGAAGTATTGCAAAGTGTAATTGTTTGCATTTGCTGGCAAACCCCTGCTATTTCCTAGCCGCCAAAGGATGCGTGCTTTGAATGTGAGTATGCAGACCTGAATGGTACCTGAGGTGCCTTCGAAGGTTAGAAGCTTCCCCTCTTGATTCCTCCCTAATGCCAGCAAGGATATGAGAGATGCTAGGTTTGGCTGTAACAAGTACTTTCACTTTTTACTTAATCAGAATTTGCATTGTTTTCTCATTACAGTATTAAAGTGTGAATTTTGCCTTCATGTACTGTGGAAATGACAAAGCCCCATAACAATTGGTTTTATTCGTAGCACCTTCTGTTTTAGAATCGCTGAGGATCTCATAAGCTGATAATGTTCTTTCCAAATGAGCTATTTTGTAATCACACTCCACATGATTGTTTAAAATGATTATTATTGTTTCACCTTAATATAAAAAGATTTATTTGCCAATAGAAAAGCCAGTTTACCCAGGAATGCTGGTGTTAACTTCCTCTTGGCTCATCAAGGTCTGTGAGAATCTGGAGACTGTGAATGCAAATGTTAGTGTCTGGTTCTGTACAATTCTAAGAAAACGAGGAGCTGAATTTCCATATTAAAAGGCGAATTTTGCTATTCCACCTCAGTGCTCGGAGTGGGGTGGAACTTAAGCAGAGGAAAGAAAGGTGAAGTAGGGGAGGGTACTCATTTTGTGGGTATAATCAGGAGGACAGAGTGAGACCTGGGCATGCATTCTTCCCTCTCCTTGCCCCCAGGGTTTAGAATTCAAATTGGCTTTCCAAAGGCTGTGAAGGTTTCTCTTGTCTAGCTTTCTAAATTTTCACTATGTCTTGGACATGAGCTTCCATTTTGTTTTGAAAACTTCTAAGCAAATGTCATCTTGCTGAAGAGTTCATGTCATGTCTGTTTATTGTCTTTATTGGGACAATAAAGAGAGATTGTCCCAATCATCACCTGCTACTCAGTGATACACACCTGACAATATCCAGACTACTTTGAAGTGGAAAATGTGGTGATGCTTGGAGGGTTCTGTCTTCTCATCTTTGTACTCTCTCATACCAAGACTATACACGTTGTTAAAGGCTAGAGCGTTTTTCACTATTCATGAAAGATTACTTTCCTATTCTGAACTCAGCTCCTTTTTATTACTGAGATAACTAACTCTCCAAATAAGGGTCAGCAGACTTTTTCTATAAAGAGCCAGGGAGGGAATATTTTAGGTTTTGTGGGCCATATGGTCTTTGCTGCAGCTACTCAACCCTATCATTGTAGTGCAAAATCTACCATATGCAATATGTAAGTGAATGGCTGTGGTTAATTGTCAGACAAACTTTATTTACAGAAACAGGTGGTGGGCTGGATTTGGGTTGTGGGCCATCATTTAACAGCCCTTGCTCTATATCATAGCTCCCATAGTTTCTTCATCTTCATAATGTGGGAATAGGCTTACATTGGACCCGAATATTCCTTTGGAGCTCTGACAACTCCCAGTTTATTTTGTCATTTTCACATATTTAGTAGGGTGTGCTTAGCATTTTGGAGGGCAATAGAGCCATCTCATTATCTATGAGGCTATGAGGCTTTCATGATCTGACTCTGTCTGATCTAACCTTCCACTCCCCTATTTCCCTGCTCTGCCTCAACTCCTCTGGCCTCCCTGTTGCTTCCCAAACACACCAGACATGCTCCTCTTCAGGTCCTTGGCATTTGCTGTTTTTTTTGCTTGGAATGTTTTTACCCAGATAGTCACAAACCTTATTCCTCTTTCTTTAGGTCTCTACTCGGATGTTACATACTGAGTGAGACCATTTGGTTGATGTCTAGTCAGAAACACAGGAACAACTATAGGTATTTCAGAGAATTTAATAGAGGTTATTGGTTACAAAATGAAAACACTGGAGAAGCAGAAGGGACAGATGAGCTCATGCAGAGATTAGCTGCTGCAGGAGGGCTGAAGGCAAAGGGGGAGATGGTGCAACCAGAGCCCTGGCTCTCTGTGCCACAGAGAGGCTGTAGCTGGATCTTCTCCCACTCCCTCTGGTGCTCAGGAGTTAAAAGATATTTGCTTCTGATGTTATGGCTGCCAGAGGCATTAAATGCTGTGTAGCTGCTGCTGTTGGTGTCTTTAACTGAGCAGGGACTCAACAGCCCTACACTCTGCTGTGGTAGCTGCAGTTGCTTAAAACACCACCAGGAGCTGAAAAGAATGCTGCTGCCCCTTCCTCTTGCCTTCCTCTTGTCTCCTTTCCTTGATACCCATTGCTGGAGCCTACCCAGCTGCAAGGGACTCTGGGAAATGCAGTTTGCAGGCTTACAGCCCCTTGCTGTAGAGTTGAGTATGGAAGGACTGGAAGACAGGAGGAAAACACTGAGCCTGTAACCAGCATGCTCTGTACTCTCTGTCTAAAATGATAACTCCCAACAATTAATCCTTTTTCCCTGCTGTATTTTCTTCCATAGCATGCATCACTGCCTGGTACACTATAGATGTACTCACTTGTTTATCTCCTGATTCCATGAGTAGAGACATCAGTAGGACAGTAATTTTGTTCACAGTTGTATCTACAGTGTCCAGAAGAGTGCATCATAATGGGAATTCAAAAAATATTCTGAGAATGAATAAATAAATCTCTTAACAACACCCCAGGGGCTACTTCTGAAAAATACTGTGGTTCACTGAGTAGAGTCTGACACTCTTAAAGTATCACAGAAAATAAGAAGTTAGAGGAAAGTCCACCTCTCTCTCTCTGTCTCTCTCTCTCTCGATTCTCTTTTTCTCTCATATATATGCATATTACATTCACATTGTTTCCTAGAATGCATATGCTTTCAAACACTGACCATTTTTATAGTCATTGAAAACCCGTTCAGAGAGGGAATGGCTACATCTAAATGTACTTCTTCAGTTGTTTGGCAAATGTTATGGTGCTTTTAGAGAGAGTTGTATGATTTTCCCTGAGCTGCAATAGCAGAGTTGCACGGACTGACTGTCTTAAACAACAGAAAGCCACTTTCTCTCAGTCCTGAAGGCTAGAAGCTGAGATCAAGCTATCAGCAGGCTTAGTTTTTTCTGGGGCCTTTCTCCTTGGCTTGCAGATATCATCTTCTGCTAGTGTCTTCACAGGGTTATCTCTCTGTATGTCTATGTCCAAATTTCCTCTTTTTATAAGGACAATAGTCATATTAGGTTGGGATCCATCTTAATGGTGTCATTTTAATTTAATTACCTCTTACTCAACCCTATCTCCAAATACAGTCATATCCTGAAGCACTAGTATTCAAGACTTCAACATATAAATGTTGGCGGAGACATGATTAAACCCAAGGTAAATCTTCCCCCAAGTTTTGTATGTTGCAGCCTGGGTTTCATCTTTACAATTTTTGAACCAATGCTTACAAGTGTAAAATTTAAAACCTTTTGAACTTGCCATCTTTCATGTTTTGTTTTTTTAATGTCCTCTCAAATAATTGGGGAGAATCACCCTCTGGAACTGATTGGATGCTGGTATCTGTCAAGACATTAGACTTTAGCCATTGCAACAAAAGTATCTGCATTCCATCGGCAGGGAATGGAGCCCTGTGCCCTGCTTTGCTCTGCAGTCCAGTGATGAATGTTTTAACAAACTAATAAAGCAGATTGTATAGCAAAGGACACCTTGGATTACGAGATTACACAGCACTCCTAGACTGGCAAGCCTGCTCTTATGTTCACAAATCAGTATTCCATTAGGGAAGATCCCCAACTCAACAGCTGATGGACAAGCTGGTGACTGTGAGGTGGAGAAAACTCAGTAAGAAAGCATACACTTTTTGACCTTGACATAAATTGAATCTGTCACAGAACACACAGTTGGGCTCTCATCTTCTCTGTTTGCAGCCTTGTTCTATGAACAGCCTACCAGATATCTTTCCATTCTCTCCCCGAATATTGAGTGACCTTGGAAACAGCCTAATCTGTCTTGGCAGATTGAAGATAGAGAAAACGAGCAGGGGGAGACAGACCTGCTGGTTCTTGCTATTGATCAGTGACTTGAATGAAAGCTCATTATGAGCTGGAGAGATGTGTCAGACACGGGTGTCAGGGTGGAAAAACTCAAAACAGACCCTGGTAGCCAGGAAAAGTGATAAAAACAAAACACACACATACACACACACACCCCTCAGAAACCTTTGTTCCTTTCTTGGGTTGGTTTATTTTTGGTTTTTGGACATTTTCTCTAATCATAGAACTTTAAAGGCTATAGAAAAAGACTCTCCCTAAAAATCAGTCATCTACTTTAGTCCAATCTCCTTCTTTTAAAGATAGGTAAACTGAGGCTCAGAGGGATGAAATGACTGCCCAAGACCCAACAGGGAGTTAGCAGCACAGGTGGGATTCTTCATCCAGTCTGACTCAATTGAAATTCAAGTTCTTTCTGCCACATTTTGTAGCTTCTGCCTCTGTCCGACACTAGGTCTCAGAGTCCCAGCAATTCGACTCTTGAATGTCAAGATCCTGGCTCCAGGAAGAGCAATACAGCATCCAGCAATAAGCCAAAACTGAGAATAAACACATGTGTGTTTGTGTCCTCACTGACACTTATTAGACATGTGAGTTTGGGTATACCATTTACCTCCCTTGATCTTACTTTCCTTATTTTAAAAATGGACATACTGATGCTTGTTCTTGGTTGTCTGGAAGTATGATAGTTTGGTATCTGTCTATGAACATACTTGTAGACCTTGCCTGCAGTGTATCTCTTCTGGGAAGGGTAAGCTCCCACTCACTTCATATCCAATAATGTTGTAGACCGACATAATTAATCAAATGGTCCCAGGCTCAGGGGTCTAGACCCAAGGTTGTGCATTTGTGATCAGGAGAAGGAGGAGTGGTATATTAGTCAGGGATCTCCACAGAAATAGAACCAATAGGATATGTACACATAAAGAGAAAAAGAGAGGAAATTATATTAAGGAATTGGCTCACATGATTGTGGAGGCTGGAAAGTCTGAAATCTGCAGGGCAGGTTCAGGCTGGAGATCCAGGGAGAACTGATATTGTAGCTCAAGTCTAAAGGCAGACTTAAAGATCTTTAGGGAAAAGACTGAAATTCCCCCCAAGGAATATGGAACTTTGCCTTTCAGACCACCTTAAGTTGGATGAGGCCCACCCACATTATTGAGGGTAATCTGCTTTGTTGGAAGTCTACCAATTCAAATGCAAACCTCATCTAAAAAAATACCTTTATAGCAAGAGCTAGGCTGATGTTGGCCCCAAGCTGGGTACCATTGCTCAGCTAACACATAAAATTAATCATCACAAGTGGGAATTTCAAGTCTGCAGCATTTGGGAGACAGAGATAAGAATATCCTAGATGGGAACACAGAGAGGGGCAATCCTAGGGAGCCAGAGGAGCAGGGCAAATGAGCTTTGGCTCAGAATGTCAATCCAACCTAAAGCACCCATGTGTTGAGAATCATACTTACCTTTGCAGCTCTGGGAAACGCCAGGATTCTCTGTTCTTCTCATTTTTGACCAGAGAAAACATCAAGAAAAGAGAGAGAAAGTAGCCTCCATTGCTGCCACTGCTCTTTTCCAAATACTTCCAACGGGAGCCAGTCTTTAGTGGCTCCCATTCCCTTTACCACTGTTCCATACTCTCTCTTCCCTCTACCACTGCCTCCCTTCCAAGGGGCAGTGCCATTTCCAAAGGCCCTCTCTGTCTGTGGGAAGAATGGGGCCTAAACTTAATGTTTCCATGAGAGGAGAACTCAACCACAGCCTGAGTGCAAGCAGACATTGATAAAGAAAACCTGAAATATGTCTCTGGAGGTGCACATGCTGCCTGAGAACCATTGCGTACTCAACATGCCACAGATATGTTGTGCAAAATGTCACTTCCTTTAAAAGTCGCAAACTCTATTGATTTCTAATTCAATTTTGTGTGTGTGTGTGTAGCAAATTACAAACAACAATTGCTTACATGATAGATTAGATGAGTGCGTGGTTTAATATGGGAAGAAGGTTTGGGAATTCTTGTCCAAGGGGAGAGAAAAGGGGAATTTTCTTTAAGGTTACCACTATCAATGATCGTTCTTATATTTTGTCTATTAATCATAGTTTTCCTTCCTTCCTTCCTTCCTTCCTTCTTTTTCCTTCTCTTCCACCCCCTCCCTCCCTCTCTCCCTCCCTCCCTCCCTTCTCCTCCATTCCCCCTTCCTTCCTTCCTTCTTCCTTCCTTCCTTTGTTCCTTTCTCTTCCACCCCCTCCCTCCCCCCTCCCTCCCTTCTCCTCCATTCCCCCTTCCTTCCTGCCCTCCTTCCTTCCTTCCTTTTTTTTTTTTCTCCTTTCCATAAATATGTTGTAGGTGAAACTAAAGTACTGGTCCCTGCAGGTCAACTGATGGTTTAAGCCATTATTCCAAGTCATTGGTACATGTTTTGACTAGCAATATAAATTCACATTAAAAACTTTATTTTAAATACAGCCTGCTAATGTTTCAGTGCAAAGAATTTTTGATGATTTTTATTTTCTATTAAGACCATAGTAAACATGAGATCCCTTGGTCATGTGTGGTAAGTCTTTGGGAAGAAAAGATAAAAGTTTCATAGATGATATAGGATATTGCAACTCTCAAATGCAAGAAAAACCGTCATTTCACATATGTTGTTACATCTACTCATTGGCATTACTCTCCCTCCATTTTTCAGATGAGAAGCTGAGGCACAAAGACAAATATCTTACCCAAGGATAGCCAGGTCATGAATGGCACTGCGGAAATTTGAATTCATGTAATCTGATCCCAGAGAACCTGCCTTGAATGACCATTTGCCAGACGACACAGTTTTCTCTCACAAGATATTAACTTTTTGAACTAATAAAGGAGAAGAGTCAATGGCTTCAGTTAATTCCAGGAGCAAAAATTTATCTTTTTTGTGTATAGTAACTGGATGAATTAGAAGCTGTATGTGAAAAGTGATATTTATAAGGTATGTACATAATATTGGCAGTACAATCAATATCTAATTACAGTTAATGCCTATTGTCCTGATTATTTTGCAAATGCCCTCATCTACATGAGAAGCCTTTGTGCTGAAGACTTCGGATGACAGAGATGTATAAGTACCCTGCCCTGGTGGGTACACCAGGTACCCAAGGTAGTGAGCACACGTATTCAAGCCCCAGAGTGCAGACAAATGGTGCTAAGTGGAGAGAGAAGACTTGGGGTGCAATTCACATGGGTGGTGTGACCTCCAGTCTGTGTTGGGCTGAAGGGGGAAGGAGGCCAAGGACTTCCCACAGTTTAAATCCCACTCTTGGTCTTGTCTGTTTGATCTTGGGTTTTTAACTTCCTGACTGGGTTCTTCCTAGTGAAGCCCTGCTTTATTGTATAACGTATTGCAGAGTGTAAATGATGGCATGCATCTACATATTAAACTACAGCAATCTGGAGCATTTTTTTTTTCACACAGGCATCAGCTAAAGGTTTAAATTCTCTCATTAAAATTTTTACAGCCTGAGGTGTGCTGCCAGGAAAATGGAACTTGCTGTTTTCCTTCTCATCTGGGTAAAAGGGTGACTATTTTGTTTTCTAATGAGTGTATAGCATGGGCCATTGGCTGGAGTTGTGATAGCCTATACGTGATTTCCAGTGTGATTCAAATCTCTTGAATCCTCCAGACTTGCCTGTCTAGGTGGACAGGAATGCTGTGTAACACTTGGCCAGGAGCCGGGGCTCTGGAGTTGGATGGGTCTGGATGAAGTGTCCTGCATCCAGCAGCTGGTATGGCTCTGAGCAAAGTATAAAATCTCTTGGTGTCTCAGTGACCCAGCTAGAAAAGATAATTATGATTCTTCGAATTAAGTGAAATGGTGTACTTATATTAAAATGCTGTGCATGGAGTCTGACACATGGTAGTAACTCAAAATCTTGTTTTATGGTCTTAAAATTTGGAGAAACCTGGCAGAAATCTAATTGTTAGTCTTATGCAACCATTACAAGGTAGGGCTGAAACAGTGTCAATTCAACAATTAGTTGAAGATGGCCCTGTATATTTCATATGGCTTCTATAAGGACCAAATGCAATAGCACAGACCTGTGTCTGGATTGTGAAGGTCTTCAATAAATATCAGTTTTTCTTTCCTTTTCATCAAGAGCAGATATTGTCTCTATCTGTATTAACAGTCATTAGCCTGCTGAGCTCCTTCCTACCCTGACTCTTCATGCATTAACCTTGCAAACAGGTTAAGATGAGTCTGTATTATCAAAACTCCCTTGAATACACCTGTGAGCCATATTTGGCGATTAAATCAAATGTTATTAACATTCCAATTACTTCCAGGTCAAAGGTGAAATTGCTGAAAATACAGCCAACATAGATTTCTAGTATAATTCCTTAATTCAATATGGGGACCTGAAATAACCCGGTGTACTCTATTTAAATAATTCTGTTCAAGGGCTACCTGGTGTACAAGCTGTAGCATTTGACTTTAAAACATCTGCAGCCTACTCAAGAGCAGGTATGTAAAAACCATGAAATAAACTTTAGAAGAATAATAGGCCGTGTGTCTCAGCCATTCAGTGTTTATAAATAGCAAGCATCTACTCTATGCCTGATGAACTCCTATTCATCCTTCAGCCAGACCCAGATGTCAGCTCAGAAATCAGTTCTTGGAAGCTTTGTGGACCACCCTTCTTATATCCCCCCGTCCACATACTCATGGTGTAAATTCCTGCCATCTGCTCTCCTAGGATTCTGTAATTTTCCTTCTTAAAGCTTATCTCTGTTTACTTGCTTACCATTGTATCCTCAGTGCCAAGCAGCTTGGCACACAGTAAGTGTTCAATATAGGCTGGTTAATCAGCTGGCTGCGTAATGGGGTGTGGCTTTCCTGTAGGTAATGGCACAGATTCCCTGTGCTATTTGCTAACAATAAAACCTAGACCTGAGGATTCTGACCAATAGTGTTTTCACTACTGATGACAAAGTCACATTCCCACAGTTGAGTTTCCAGACCAGGGTGTGACATATGGGATAGTGGCTTCTTTAGTATTTAAAAAGCATTGGCACAGGAAGACTCTTCTACCTCTGAGTTCCAAAAACTGATGAAATGACAAAATTCTGTTGAAGAAAAGACTTCTGTCCAGTAGAGGGAGCTCCCTCATTAAAAAGTCACACATACTTGCTGAAATACCCGGGTTAGCTTTTCATAAACTTCTCTTTCTTCTTAGAATCATAAAATCTCAGAAATAGGAGGGACCAGAAATCATCTAGTCTAACCACTCTCTCAGAGCGAAAATTATCTCCAGAACCGAGACTGTTAGCCTGCTTCTCCTCTTTAACCCCTTCCCTTTCCTCACCAAGATGCCCCCTTCTGTCTTTTAAAAGTTTCATTGCAGCACAGTATACAACAGCAAAGACCTGGAACCAACCCAAATGCCCATCGATGATAGACTGGACAGGGAAAATGTGGCACATATACACCATGGAATATTATGCAGCCATCAAAAACGATGAGTTCGTGTCCTTTGTAGGAACGTGGATGAACCTGGAAACCATCATTCTCAGCAAACTGACACAAGAACAGAAAATTAAACACTGCATATTCTCACTCACAGGTGGGTGTTGAACAATGAGAACACATGGACACAGGGAGGGGAGCATCACACACTGGGGTCTGTTGGGGGGGAAATAGGGAGGGACCGCAGGGGGTGGGGGAGTTGGGGAGAGATAGCATGGGGGAGAAAGGCCAGATATAGGTGATGGGGAGGAAGGCAGCAAATCACACCGCCATGTGTGTACCTATGCAACAATCTTCCATGTTCTTCACATGTACCCCAAAACCTAAAATGCAATAAAAAATATATATTAAAAAAAATAAAAGTATCTATCAAACCCCTACTGTGCGCCCGGCACTGAGGTTATAGAGACAAACACAAGCATGGACCCGCCTCTTTTTCTACTTGCAGCCTTGCTTGATTCCCTCCCCAATCTGGGAAGCTCCTTACTCCTTGAGATAGGATGGTCTGCTCACTCTCTCTCTGGGATGCTCTGACTGTTCTTTAAAAAAAAATTTTTTTTTTGAGAGATGGGGTCTCTCTATGTTGTTCAGGCTTGTCTTGAACTCCTGGCCTCAAGTGATCCTCCCACCTTGGCCTCCCAAAGTGCTGGGATTACAGTTGTGAGCCACTGTGTTTGGGCTTCTGATTGTTCAAACGTACCCTCCATAAGGCCAGAATCTATTCCCTAATACTGTCCATTCTTTGATTCCAGTTTCTGCTTCAGCTTCGTAACTGGCACATAATGGGCTTGGAGCCATCTGAGCATTCTGCCCCCGGAGTTCCTTTCAGATATTTGAAAAATGTGCTTGGAACCCCTTGAGTAGCTTCTTTCATTGCTGTCACTATTTGATCCTGACCTTGGATTATGAACCTTCCTTCTGAGGCCTAAGGTGGGCTGCTCGAAGTCCCAGCAGCTAATATGACTTACCACAGACAGAATTTTACAAGTCAGCAAAACTGGACTTTAGCTTCCTTTGTAACACTTCTGAGTCCTCTTCCTTCTTCCAAAATTTCTATATTTAGGAGCTCAGAGTCATTTTGTTAACATCTTGGGGGATGACCACACCCAAACCTCATCCGATGTATCTGTTTACTACAGGTATTTGGGAATTCAATGATGAACATTTCCCTGGGAAAGTAGCAGTTTAAAAGGAAAGTCATCTGAACCTAAGCAGTGTAGTGGTGTCCATCAGGAAAAATGTTCTTGAATGGAAAGAACAAACCCAGACTAGAATAAAGAATCACCACCCAAACAGGAGAGAAATCAACAAGGGGGAACCTGGCTAGGCCTGGCATGTGGCTGCTGCTCAGAAAATTTAAAAAGTGAGTTTGTATGAATGGATGGATGGATGGATGGCTGAAAGTATTCCAAATTTCCTGATCCTGATAAATGGCATTCCTAGGTTCTGAGAGTATGTGTAGGCAAACTTGTTTGATAGCCTCTGAGGGGGTATGGAAAATGAAAGGTGTACTGCATGATGAGATGAGAAGTATGCTGTGATAAAAATATATACGTATATATATATATATTATTATATATCTGTGTAGACCTATTGTACTAGACTTCAATGCAGTATGAACCAAATTGACTAATGGAAAATATCTTAGGAGTGATCAAATTTAGGGTGGTAAAGAGGTTTAAGCCAGTGTGTCAGCTCTGTACTATTGATAGGGCTTGTCTATGGAGAAGAATTGTGACACTTAATTTTGGCTCAGTTGAAAATGATTGATTAGTGATACCTGCTATGGATCTGGAAATGGGTCATGGTGATGGACATGTCAGGGATTTGTTATCCCTCTGTAGTCCAATGGTTTCTCTTTTCATAGGGCAGAGGCTTACTCAAAGTCACACAGTACGTTGTAACAAGGTGTCTGAGTGTCTTGACTCAATTCCAGTGTTTACTTCTACCACATTGCTCACTCTGACTGTTCGAGTGTGTCCTAGCTTAATATTCCTCTTGTTGGGGGAGACAGAAGCAGTAGAGAGAATTTCCTCTGAGAGAAAGTGGCAATGACATGCTCATTGATGTGGTGATCATGTGCAGTCAGCCTGACCCACTTGAAGGCCTAGGGGTTTACCCCTCATACACCACGCTTACTGCCTGGCCCCTGGGAAAGGCAGGAGTGCCAGATAGGATAGAATGGTGGTACAAACCCTGCAGAGGCAAGCAGAAGGTGAGTCAATGGACATTGGATGAGCTTAACTCACAGACCAGAAGTGACTGAGTCAGCCAGGTGCTAATTTGTTAGGGCTAGGAGGAGGAAGTCACGAACAATCTTGAAACTAGAAGGAAGACTCCTTTTTTGTTTCTTTCTCACAAGAAGCCATAGCCCTGGGAGGAGCTTTTCAGAGAAACTGCTGGGAAGAGAATTCTATAACAGCACAGTTGGTGCTTCAAAATATGCACTATGTCATTCTATCCAAGTTTTGAGACCCTTAGAATTCCAAAGTTTCTTCAGTTGATTCTATTCTGCAAAGTACTTACTTCGATCTGTGGCTGCACTACCAAGTAACAGAGACAGCACTGGGGGATCTTCCCAGACTTTTTCCTTCTGCCAGCATTCACTGAGTATCTGCTTGGTGTAGGGAGATGAGGTCATGTGGAAGTGGGGGATGGTGCCTTCATTCTACCTTCATAAGACCACTGAGAATTTCAGGGATACCATGCTCATTTGGTCTTTTCAAATATTATTTGTTGAGGGGAAATTTCTTTTCCCCAAAATTAAAGAAACTAAATGGGGGCTGGTGTTTGGGTTAAAACTTAGCAGAGGACTCCTTAGCATATATGGCCCCTGCCTTTTTACTTTGGACAAGATCCTTAATTTCTCTGTTGCCTCAGTTTCCTCATCTGTAAAAATGCACCCACCTCCTAGGTTGCTGTGAGGATAAGTGGATTTATGTAAAGCATTTAGATGGATGCCTGGTACATAGTTAATGCTAGATATGCATTGTCTATTTTTTAATTAAGTAAAAATTGCGTATATTTATGGTATACAACATGAAGTTTTGATATATGCATACCTCGTGGAATAACTCAAGCCATTGATATTCATATGCATTACCTCACATACTTACCATTTGTGTGTGTGTGTGTGTGTGTGTGTGTGTGTGCTGTGAACACTTAAAATCTATTCTCTTAGCATTTATTCGCTATTTTGGCCTGCAAACTTGGGTTAACACTGATTTTTTTTTTTTGCCTCTTTGTTTTGTACTTTTTAAAATAAGTTAAACCATGGCTTTCCCCATGGAGAGAAGGAGAAGTGGCATACAGGAAGGAAAAAGATATCCCCTCTTTCTGAAGCTAAAGTTTTAAAACATTTGAGATGAACCTTCTAAATCAAGAATCAAAATCTTCAATTACTTGGTAGTGCAGGCACAGATTGAAGTTAAGTACTCTGCAGAACAGAATCAACTGAAGAACCTTGGAATTCTAAGGGTCTCAAAACTTGGTTGGAATGACCTAGTGCATATTTTGAAGCACCAACTGTGGCGTTATAGAATTCTCTCCCCCAGAAGATAATGAATTGATAAAGTATTTTTTTTTTCTGGCCACCACACTCATGGGTTATCAGGAAAGCCCAGGGTACCAGCGAGGAACAGTCATATCTGCAGCAAGCACTGCTCCTGAGTCAATAGCTTTGTAGTGTATAGGAGATTGGCACATTGCCAGTTGATTCTCAAGGTGTCGAGATGACCTCGGTTGATGAAATATTGATCTCAGGCCTGTTGGTTTCAATGGAATTCAAGAGTGAGTTGCAATAAAACAAGCTTGTATTCAGTTTTCTAGAGAGTCGCCATCCTGTTAATTTCTCTTTGCATGTAATTTTGCCTTCCATTCTGAGAAAACACAAGTTGCCTTTCCTACAAAATGGACCTTTATGGAACTACAGGAAAATGTGTTAAGAGAAAATAGTAGAGGAAATCCATTTGCGACCTCCAGTGTTGTTTTTACAACTCTGCTAGGAATAGAACGACTCCAAGGCAGTGATGATTTTCAAGCCAGGTTGTAACCAAGGCCACGTGTTCACTAGATTGCCTCATAACTGCAGTGAGATTACCCAAATGTTGGGTAATCAAATCTGATGCAGGAAGAAGAGCTTAAACTTCCAAATTAGGTGTACTACAGGCTCTCTGTGTCTTTGAGACTCCCGAGGTGGGACTGAACTGAGTGAATTAGAAGCACGTTACTTTGTTTCCTGGTATGCTATCAATTAAGTAATTTCCAGAAGCAACAGCACAGATGGCATTTTACTTAGTTTTATAGGGTAGTTTTCTACCCTTTGTTATAAGGGGAAATGAGAGCAGGAGGCAATAAGACTTTCCTTATTACCCTTTTTGTTCTTTCTTAATGAGCCTACTTTGCTTCTACTCTGTGTCTTCCTGGATACAGAGGACAAAAACATTTTCTCCAGCCAGGTTCCATGCTCAACCCTCAATCTTAAAAATTTCGGTGTAAAACCATAGGAAGCATTCTTTAAGAGCCAGCCCTCTAAACTAGGCCTACATCTACCACGTAATATTTGATACGCTGATGGTATCAAATATGCATCTGAACTTCTTAAGACGCATCTAACATATATTCGTCAGCTATGGACTGAATTGTGTGCACCCCAAATTTCTATATGGAAATCCTAATCCTCAATACAATGGTATTTAGAGATGGGGTCTCTGGGAGAGAATTATGTGGGGCCCTCATGATGGGATTAACGTTCTATTAAGAAAGGACACCAGAAAGCTTGCTGTCTCCCTCCCCCTCTACCTCTCTTTGCCATGTGAGGACACAGTGAGAAGACAGCCATCTGCAAGTCATGACGAGGGCCCTCATCAGAAACCAACCATATAGGCACCTTGACCTTGGATTTCTAGCCTCCAGAACTGTGAAAAAAATACATTTCTGTCGTTTAAGCTGCTCCACCTATAGTAATTTGTTATGGTAGCCCAAGCTGACTAAGATAGCATCTTAGGTATATTTGAACTTAAGAATAGCACAACTAATGCACTGTGGGAGCGCTGGGCCAGGCTGAGCTCTTATTAACAGAGGGAGAAAGCACCCATCACTGGTAGTCCTCTGAGCCTTCAATTTTTTTTCCTGCTATGCTGTAGTGTCTTGAATTCAACCTTTGTAATTTATTTCTTTGGGATTTATGGTGATTGTCTCCTTTTGGTAGTCTTTTCTTTTATTTTTAAATTTAAATTGAAAAAGTAATACATGTACACGGTTAGCAAACAAACAACAACAATAACACATTACAAGTGGGCAGACAGTGAAAGGAAGTCTGCATCTCACTCCATATCCCAAGATCTCCAGTTTTCTTCCCCAGAATCAACCATGGTTGTCAATGTCTTTGTGTATTTTTTAGCTATTATATGCATATAAAAGCACACGTGTGTATACCAACCTTCCCTTTTTAAATACACATGTATGCATACTATCTTCAGTTTTCTGTATCTTGCTGGAAGTGTTAAGTAATGCAAAAGCTACTGATAAATTAATATATCAAGGGTGTAACATTTATTTAGGACAGTTGCCCCACTGACTACAGGAACACTTCAACCTAAGGAGGTATAAGGGGGCAAAAGGGGTTGAAAGTGAAGGTGAGGGATGTCAAATACAGAATTCAAAATCTTTGTAAGGGTTGGCCAATACAAACCCTTAGGTACTGTGGGAATTCTATGGTGATGTTATAGTAATATAGCAATCACTTTCTCGTTTCTTTCTTTTCTTTTCTGTCTTATCTTAAATGCCACCTCCTCAGAGAAACCTCCCCTTTCTAAAATAGCTTCCCTACAGCTCTAGCCAGAGGATCAGCACAGCTTTCTGTGTAGCCTCAAGCACAATTTCCTTCAGTTTGTGTGACAGAAACAAGAATGATTTTTGTATCTTACAAATGTGAAATATTTGATCACATTAGAATATGCTCTTTCAAAGCATCAACTTTCCTCATCATTAGAGATATTAGAGATTGTGGCATTTACTGCCTTCTGTGTTCAAAATCCTGCTAGCTAGACCCTGGATCAATGAAGATGGTGACTGGGTCTTCCTTATTTTTATATCTCTAGTGCCTCACCCAGGATCACAGTAAACATCTATCAAATAAAGTCAAGAGTACAGGAGAATGCAGCCTGTGATGGTGAACAAGCTGCAGGAAACCGTGTTGGTTAGTTGAATGTAGTCAACCCACATTGAAGGGATGCAATCCTTGCAAGGTCCTGTGCTGTCCTCTGTGAGCATAGACACAAAATCTCACATATGCAATTTTTCAGGAAGCCACTGTCGGTACAATCTGTGACCCTGTTCCTCTCTCTGACTTACCTGGCTTAAAATGCCAGATGTGGGATATTTTGACTCAGTATTTTGATCATGATCAAGGGATGAAAATGTTAGGTATAAACATCAGCTGCTCTGACTATAGTTCAACTAGTCTCAATCACTGCTTAATCTAGGAAGGTTTGCATCAAGCAAGAGTGGATTTACCACTGTGTTTGTTTTGTGCCTAAAAGAAGAAGGTCTTCGGGTTTCTCCCGGGCTTTCAACAGGGTCAAGAGGATCCTCTAATGAATTGTTCTGGGATAAGGACCTTATCTGGGGCTTCCACCTGCTCATCTCTGAAAAGAATTCAGGGTCCCAATCACACTTGCATTTTATTCTCAAGAGAGAGCTGCTCTCTGCACCATTGCTCTTCCATAAGAAGAATATAGCAAAGAAAAGTTACTACTTATCTAATCTTTCCCTATGACAATATTTTTCCAATATTGTCCATTGGAAAAATGTTTTTCAATAGTCTTTCCATTTAATGTCTCTCCTAACAGACTGAAAATTATTCGAAGCCTAGAAGCAATTTAAAAATGATTTTCTGACATATATTAAATATTAACAATTAACTATCTTAGAGAACTTGAAATACAGATTAAAAATTCAAGGGTAGAATTTTTACCCTGCTGACATTATATTTTATCGACAATATTTACACAGAAGCCTTTTTCAGAAGGTTAAATTTTTAAATTTATTTTTACTGAGCCTTTTCGTGACTTTCTCATATCCTTTTGCAGTTCTTTTTATTGCCTTTTTATGTTGTCCGTGATTGAGATGACTGCAAACCACTTCTCCAACAACTAAGAAAAGAATTTTTAACTAGACTATCTCCAGACCAGGCTGCCATCTTTGATGTGTGACCGCTGAGATGGAAAGAGATGTACTGGTAAATATTTAGTTTATTATCTTCCTGTAACTTCTTGCCTTTAATTCTGCAGGAATAAACAAATCAAGTGAAATTATTTCTAAACTACTCATAATATTATATGATTCTAAATTATTCTAACCCTCACTGCTGAAAAAAGAGAGTACATTATTTTAATTCATTAAGAAGGCAATAATTGAGAGTCTCAATCCTGGCAGGAAATGAAAAAATTAACAAATCACAAAAATCAAAGGGAATTAAGATGCCTAAATAGAATAAACAGCAATGACATCCAGAATGCCACAGCTCAGGAACTTGTTACTAAGATATTCTGGCCACATATGCAACAGGTAGCTACAGAAATGTAGGACTCACCCCTGCCAGGGACCAGAACCATATATTTTTTTGTTCTTACATCTTTTAAACCAGGAATTCTTTCAGGCTTTTGGAGAAATACTGACCATGACTTTCTGCTCCTAGCATACTGTATAGATAGTATAAGGATTCAGAGATTTATTTTTTATTTTTTTCCCATCTTTTTACTTATCATTGTTTTTAAGATATTGGGGCTGGGGAGAATGGGGAGGGATTTGCCAAGCAGACAATGGGTAGAGGGCAGTGAAAGTTCACACACAGGGCATGGCATGCTCAGCATTAGCTGGTAGTGAAGATGTTGAGGGATTGAATGCTTCTGAGACATGCCTCAACATTGTGCTTTACGTGGGGGAGGAGCCATGTGCTTTTTGGTCAGACAGGCAGCTTAGAAGGGCCAACTGGGTAGTAGAGTGGAGAAGAATGCACCCAAGAGAGACTTGGGGCACAAAAGAGACTGTTGGAAGACTATTGCAGGAGACAGATGAGAAGATACTAACAAAAACTCAGTGGAGAGACTGGAACTACAACATGTGGTGGCAGGTTGCCTGTGGACAGTAAGTGTGTGAGAGAGAGAGAGAAAGAAGACAGAGAGGAGACAGGAGAGAAGAAGAAGGAGGAGGAGGTAGAGGGAGGCAGAAAACGAGGGGAAAGAGAAGTAGTGGGAGAAGGAAGAGGCAAAACGAAAGTGAGGGGAGGAAGAAAGAGGAGGAAGAAAGAAAGAGGGGGAGAAGAAGGATTGGGATGTTTCTGAGATTCCTATCTTTGGTAAATATTTGACTGAATTTTTCCATTAACCTTGCTCTTCTATCTGCATACACACTAGACATAAAACTATTAGATGCCAAAAGAACATCTTATTGTTTTGCTCATTTATATGTTTTGAAGACAGTTAGTTTAACCAGATTAAAATGTGCAATGACTCCCTGGCTCCTTACCATGACATTTAAAGTTTGGTTTCTTGTCCTTCTTTTTGTCTCTAATTTTTAAGTGCCATGATTTATTATTTATTAAACAAAGGTTTATGGAGTACTGATTCTGTGCCAGGCATTTTTCTGGAGGCCTCAGGATATGACGATGAACAAAGCAAACGGAATTCCCTGTCCTCACAGAGAAGCCTCTCTTTTGCACTCTGGGAATCTCAGAGTTTTGATTAAGTTTTGCAGGATAGTCAGGCTGGAGCATTCCTAACCACCACTCTATTTTCCTTAGAAGCAATTAAGACCTAAAACCTGCTGAAGAACAAATCTCAACCCTAAGACACTCTTGTTTTGCTTTTCTCTCAAAGAGCCTCATTTATGATATTGAGGACTCAGAGCCTTTCTGGAGCTGAGTTGATGTTCATAATAATCAGGAATTGGCCCCAAATCCCAGAGAAGAGCACAGACTTAACTTTGTGGTTGATTATTTATTTAGCAGGAGGTGGAAGTTCTTCTGCAATTGGGATGTGGTAGCAGTGTGCAGAAGAAGTGCATCCAATTCCAATGAACCAACGAACTTCTTCTTCCACTCCGCTAGGGATAGTTTTGCTTTGTTTTAATTTTGAAAGTGCTAAGTTTCCAAATGAACTCTGATGGAGGGACTGGCCTGGAACTAGGAGGTTGGGCGTTTTAAATGTTAGAGAATTGCAGAAGTTGGCAGACAGGGTGGGAGAAGGCATGTGTATGAGGATTTGGGAGTGGGAGGCATGTTTCTTAATCACCTGCAGAACCAGGGCTGGGGATCCTTTGTAAATATATGAGGGAAACAAAATGCGATGAATTGGATTGTTTGCTGGTGTCCTGGTGCCTGATGAATTTAGAGAGCATTTTTTCTATTTCCCTTAATGTTTCTCTGCAGTTCCATCTCATTTCTTGCTTTAATGGGGACATTCTTTATGCCTAAACAAAACCCCTACTGTTAGAACTCAAGCCTGTTACCTCCACTGCTTTTCTCTGCCAGGATTCCAGGAGAAGGGAGTAAAGAAGGAGCTCCCTGCTGCAGGCTCAAAGACTGTCAACCACCTGCAGAGATCCCCACCCTGACTACCAGCCTCTGGCTGGCCCACCTGATGGACACCACAACTCTCCACTCCCTCTTCTATTACTCCAGGATCCCAGATAGTGCCACTGTGATGTGTGCACTAAGAAGGTAGCTGGGTGTATTTTAGTCCATTGCAATTTGATTGCACTTTTGTTATGCACGGTGCTAGCCACCGACTCAAAAGAAGTGTACAAAGTGGCATTTAGTCATTGGGTTAGTCATGGGTAGAAAGCTGTTTTACCAACAGAGGAATGTATAAAGTGCAATGGCAAGATGGATGGAAGAGTAATTCTACTGGGAGTTGTAAACCAAGTTTTAACAAGGAGGTGACATTTCTATTGGGACTTTAAGGATGAGTAGGTTTGCCAAGGATACAGGGAAGGTAGTATTCAAGAGTAAAAGAACATGAAGAAACTTTCACTGGAAACATTCCAGACTATCCATAAGTCCAGGAGCTACAGTATTATCTCTATATACTTGACCCTAATGAAAGAGAGCTCTAAATATAGGCTTGAATGCCATGCTGTGGAATAGTATGGATTTGATATTTAGAGGGAAATCAGAGGTCTGTAAGCAGATGAAAAATGGAATTGATTCTGGTTTTGGAAATACCTCTCCAGTGGAAGTGTAGAGGGCAATTGTAGAAAATACAGAGATGAAAGCAGGAAGCCCAGTTATGAGATGACTGCAATAATGCAGGTGAGTGATGATGTGGACCTAGTCTAGGGTCATATCTCCAGCCTGAAGCTCTCTTCTGAATTCCAGCCCCTTGTATCTAACTGTCTATTTGATGTTTCCACTCACATGTCTAATAGACATCTCAAATTCAGCATGATCAAAGCATATCTTCTGATCTTGCATTCCCCAAACCTGCTTCCCACATCCTTCCTTATCTCAGTTGATGGCAACTCCACCCTTTCAGTGGTCTGGGATGCAATCTTGGAGTTTCCCTTGATTTTTCTCTTTCATACCCCCATTTAGCCAATCACTGGCTCTACCCTCCTCACCATCTCCCTCCCTCACTCCCCTCCTTGCCTGCTGAGCTGACTCTTTCACAAACACCCCGGCAAACTCCAGCCTTCCTTTGGGCCTCTGCTCCAGCTGATCTAATCCTGCTTCCCCCAAATATCCACCTGGATCACTCCCTGCTCAAACCTCATCTTCTCAGGAAAGCTTGCCCTATTCACCATATCTAACAAGGCTCCTCCTCTTCCCCCAGTACAGCTCATCCACTTAACTGATTCTCTTTTTTAGTTATTATCTTCCATAGCATGCATCACCTCCTAGCATGCTATGTAATTTTCATATTCATTTTATTTATTGTTTATTGTCTGTCCACACTCAAATGTAGCTCCAATGTAGGGTTCTTTGTCTGTTTGCTCACTACTATATCTCAGATCACCCAGAATACCTGACACAGCATAAGGACTCAATAAATACTAGATGAGTAAATGAATGGGCACTTTACTGGGAAAAAAATGACAGATGTAGATCAGCAGTATAGAAATTGCACCTCTTGGCATCCCATTGGCTTTGAGGGTTGAGAAAAGAAAAGAGTAAAAGAATGATTCTGGGATCTTCAGCTTGTGGTGATGCCTTTACCTGATATAAGAAAAGCAGGAGAAGAAATATATCTGTGGAAAATTAAGGAGTTCTATTTGGGTCATGTCGAGTCTGAATGCTTGTGTACTATGCAAGTTCAGTTTCCTGACTTACGGATTTTTAACAGAGAAATCAGGCTAGAATTAAAGTTTTGATATTCACCAACTATGGAGTAGATGAGATCTCCCAGAGAGAGGGAACCAAAGGAAAGGAGAAAAGGAGATGAAAAGATGCCCCAAAGCACCCACCTTTATTTATGGGGCACACCCAGGGAAAGCCAGCATGTGGTGGTCAGTATTCTTGAGTGCACAGTTAGGCTCCCTTGGCTTACTTAGATTTCTTTGGAAGCTGGAGAAAGAGGCAGATGTGTGAGGAGGGAGAATGAAATAATCTGAGCAACTTTTGTCACACAGATTGGGTGAGTCTGGGTAATACGTAAGTTGTCTCCTAGGCCTCTGTCTCCTCCAGCCATCCTTGTCCACAGCCTCCTGAGTCTTACTTGCAGAATGTGTGCCCCAAGCTTTGGGGTGACTTCCCTATCAAAATTGCAGAGAGTGGAGCCCTATCCCAGAGTGCTAAAAGCACCAGCAATTGTTTCTTCACTGAGTTGTCATAAAGGCAATCTTGTCTATATCATATGCATTTCACATTCCATGATCTGTCTGAGACAATTTGCTGCAAAGCTTCAGGTTCCAATTTCTCAGAACAGTCAGAGATCAGTTAAATGAATTGTGTGTGTTTACAAGAGCTGATAATACTTGCTTCAGCAAGTGACTCTTTAAGGAAATTCAAACAAAAAGCCATTTTCTTTTCTCTTTTCTTTTCTTTTCTTTCTTTTTTTTTTTTTTTTTGAAACGTCTCAGGGAAAAGACAATGAATGTATATGCAAGGTTTTATATTAGCTTCAGAAACCAAGGCTTGTTGGAAGGCAAGTGTTTGGGATTGCATTTAATAGTCACCACTGCTGAGAGCCTAGGACCCTGATAAATGCCTGCACCTTCATCTTAATACTGTGGGATGCTATTGTTAAACTGGTTGTGCCCACTCAACTCTGTGAGAACCTTTTGAAAGAGTAATTTTAGAGAGGGAATTGATTTCTTCACTTGATGGGCAAGTGCAAAGAAAATTTGGGGCATATTTTTTCTTCCTCAGTAGAGAAAAGATTTTCTAGATGTCATAGCTATTACCTTCAAAGCAGGTCTTTGGCTCTGTTGTGCACTTAACAAGCCATATATTTGAGTCTCTTCCCTTTCCCAGCATCTCCCTTTCTTCTTTAGTTGTCACCTGCTTAGGCACTACAGCTGCCATGGTGCCCTCTGTCTTTTCAGTGCAGGTGCATCTGCTGCAAATGGACAATGTCATGTGAAGATATGTCTCATGATTAATAGCAATGATAGCAGTAATGACAGCGCTGTTATTGTTGTCGGTAACAGAGGTATCTGTTAACTAGTGCTACAATAACGGTGTATAACAAAGCACTCCATACTCAGTGGCTTCAAATAATAGTTATTTATTCTTACTAGCCTGATGGTGGGTTGCCTGGTAGTGGGTTGTCATAGGCTGGGTGAAGCTGAGTGGTTGTGTACATGGTGCAGATCCAGCTGGATTTAGTAGGTACTGGGGGAAGAGTGGGAGTTTTTCTCATGGCAATGGTAGCCATGTAAGAGAGTAAGTCACACTGCAAAAGCTAATATTGCATCAACTCTATGCACAGCCCATTAGCTGAAGCAAGTGACTTGACCAAGTCTAAACTCAAAGGATGAGGAAGCATAATCTGCCTATTAAGAGAACAAAGAAGGTCAAATGCCCAAGCCTAATATCAATCCAGCAGGTAAGTATATTTCTTGTGTAGGAGGGCGGTAGGGGATGGATATTTGGCAACAGTATTCTATTCTATCACAACCATCTGCCAGATCAGGGGCATGTGCAAGGTTCCAATGAATTTATTCACTTGCATATGCATTCAGCTAACAATTATTGAGCCCCTACTGTGTGCCAGGCACACAGTAACTGAACACTAACATTATAATAATGAAAATGCAGAGGAAATCAGGAGCCTGTGAATCCTGGAATCCTGCTAGGAGAGCCAGCTGAAGCATAATCTGATGGATGAAGAGGTAGATTTAATCCTGGGCTCTGGGAAGGGAACAGATTTAAGGTTTTGGAGGTCTATATCTTGGGGGCAGTGAATATAGTTGACATTTTTCATACTTCAAAGACTAAGCTCTTTCTACCAGCCTCTGGCCTTCTGAGAGACACCAGGAAACATGATCTTGGTCTATAGAGAATATCCACGTCTGCGGTCCTAAGTTCAGAAAAAGACTCAAGGTAAGTGTATTGGGGAGACTGACTGCACCAGATAAAGAAGGCAACCAGGGCTTTGTCACATCCGGACATCAGTCCTCAGGATTCTGAGGCCCCCAGAGAGATAGCTGCCATCCTAGCAAATTCTAGAACTTGGTGATACTCAGCCCAATAGAATGTGACCCAACAGTAGCTTCCAGAACTCATGGAAATAGTAGATAGGATAACCAGATGGTGGAAGAACTAGGCCTTGTCTCTATATTTTCTGTAGTTGTGACTGACTGATACATGTAAACCAGATTTTTATTTGGTCATGACTCATATTTAAAGATGTGTTCTAATTGATTCATATGCATGTTTCTGGTGGCCATTCTGACTATGTTTTCTAAGAAAGGAATAATGCTAACTAGGAAAACATTTCATCCACTAGCATCAGTGTGGCACAAAGTACTAAGACCTATTTCAAAGAGGGATGCCCTATTAGAGAATCAAGAGATTGGAAAATAAAACAATTGCGAGCTGGGAAGGGAGTTTTCATTGAGTCTGTTGGCAAAGGGATAAAGTAAAGGTCGATGAGTATTGTTGGATGGCAACAGTCATGATGAAAAATGTAATACAAAAAATAAAACTGAGGATGCATTATTTTTTACTGATTTGGACAGTACTGATTAGACAATAATTTTCAAAGTTTCACTGGATTGAGGACTAGGAAGTCCAGTGTTATCCCCTATGCTTTATGAACATTTATGTTTCATATGTTTAATTCCATACACAGAGTGGATAAAAAAATGCAAATTTATGCAGAATCTGTTATGCCACTTTTTAAAAAAAAAAAAAGCCAGTTTTTTACTATGGCAATGACTTTTAGAGCCATTCCTAAGCCCTATATAAAGTTTTCTTTTTAAGGAATGTGAATCTACCATTTAAGGTATCTGTAGAGCAGAGAGGTCAGCAAATCCCAAGGTGAGAGCAAAATCTGTCTAAACTGTTTTTATAAATAAAGTTTTGTTGTTGTTGTTGTTGTTTTTGCTGTTGTTTTCTTTTTTGAGACAGAATCTCACTCTGTCACCCAGGCTAGACTGCAGTGGCATGATCTAAGCTCATTGCAACCTCCTTCTTCTGGGCTCAAGTGATACTCCAGCCTCAGCCTCCTGAGTAGCTGGGACTATACACAGCGGCCACCACACCCAGCTAATTATTTTGTTTAACTTTTTAGAGACAGAGTTTCATCATGTTGCCCAGGCTTGTCTCAAACTCCTGGGCTCAAGTGATCCACGTGTCTCAACCTTCCAAAGTGCTAGAATTACAAGTGTGAGTCACTGCACCCAGCTATAAATAAAGATTTTTTTGTTTGTTTTTTGTTTTCTTTGAGATAGAGTCTCGCCAGTCATCCAGGCTGGAGTGCAGTGGTGCAATCTCAGCTCCCCTGCAACTTCCACCTCCTGGATTCAAGTGATTCTCCTTCCTCACTTTCTGAGTAGCTGGTTGTTGAAAAGAGCCTGGCCCCTCCTCCTCCTCTCACCATGTGGTCTCTTACATGCCAGCTCCCCTGCCTAGTGGAACCTCCTGGAGTCTCTCACCAGAAACACATGCTGGCACGGTGCTTCTTGTATAGCCTGTAGAACCATGAGCCAAATAAATGTCTTTTATTTATAAACTACTCAGCCTCAGGTACAGCCTCTTTACAGTGACACAAATGGACTAGGACAGTCACCAAGCCTCTCTTATTCTCCACCTCTTGCTTCTGCCTTCTGCTATATTAGCTTCATTCTCAGGCAGGCTCTCTCTACCTGGTAGAAAAGATGACGACTATTATAACCACACTTATATAGGACCCTTAGATTTTACAGTTCCTGAAGGAAAGATATCCCCTTTTTCCCAGCATCTATTACAGCCCCTATGCCCACTCCCCAGGACTCAGATTGAGCTTGGAGCCCAACTGGACCAGGTGCTGTGCTCAGGAGAGTAAAGGCTCTGTACTAAGCATTTTGTGTTGCATTTTCTCCTCCAGTAGAAGAGAAGGGCCATGTTTTTAATAGGCCCAACAGCAGGGGGAGAGGAGTTCCCAACAAAAATCAAAGCAAAATTAAGGATAGCTGAAAAATTTGAAGACAGCCTAGAATTCAATAATTCTTGGCAGGCTTATATTTCTATTATTTTGCCTCTCACTGTGATTTCTCCCAGCTGCTTAGTTTTCCATCTTTGTCTGTCCTGCCTCTCACAATTCCTGTTTTTTTTTTTCTATTATTGCAATTGACCCTTAAACGATGTGAAAGTTAGCGGCACTGACCCCCATGCAGTCAAAAATCCATGTGTAAATCTGGACTTTACAAAAACTTAACTGCTAATAGCCCACTGTTGACCAGAAGCCTTACTGGCAACATACAGTCAATTAATACATATTTTATATGTTTTACATATTATATACTGTATTATTACAATAAAGTAAGCTAGAGAAAAGAAAATGTGATTAAGAAAATCATAAGGAAGAGAAAACATATTTAATATTTATTAATTAGGAGTGGATTGTTATACAAGTCTTAACCTCATTGTTCTCCCACTGAGTAGACTAAAGAGGAGGAGGAAGAGAATGAGTTGTTCTTGCTGTCTCAGGGATGGGAGAGGTGGGAGAGATGCCTGATCTAGGCTCATGGCAACCTTCCCCTCCTGGGCTCAACTGGTCCTCCCACCTCAGCCTTCTGAGTAGCTGTGACTACAGGTGGGTGCCACCACGACCCGTTAAGGAAATAAGGAAAGGGAAATACAATTACTATTCATTAAATAGAAGTGGATCATCATAAAGGTCTTTATCCTCATTGTCCTCACATTGAGTGGACTGAAGAGGAGGAGGAAGAGATGGGTTGTTCTTCCTGTCTCAGGGGTGGCAGAGATGAAGAGATGCAGGAGGTGGAAAGGGAGGTAGGAGAGGCAGGAAAATTTGGTGTAACTTTTATTGAAAAAAAATCCATGTCTAAGTGGACCTGAGCAGTTCAAATTTATTTTGTTCAAGGGCCAACTGTCCTTGGCTCCATACTGTTCAGAATCTATATTTTTTCACTCGCTCCAAGTTCACTTATAGAAGATCACTGCATAGTCCAGACCATAATGTGCACATGCAGTGTTTGAGAGCCAAAGAAACTCAGTATGGCATAGTAAAAACAATTTAAAATTTAATATCAGGCAATACTCTCCAACCATTCCTCGCCATACTGAATTTTTTTCTAAACCCATGTTCCACTCAAGCACCAACTCCATACCATATTCTTGGTCAATTCTTCCCCTTAACACTTTTCCTCTCACTAAACTCCAGACTCTAATACTCCAGAGTTTATGACATTTTGTCCCTATAATATTTTCACTTTTCATACCTTACCTCAAATTATGTCCCCAAGCAATTCATACCCTCAAAAACTTTTAAGGAACTTAATGAAGCAAAATGCATCCTGGAAAGGTCATCAACCTTATAATACCAACCCAAATTGTCACAATGGTTGTAGTAGTTATTTTAACATAGATTTTACCACCCGAATAAACTCCGAGAGAGAAAGAGAAAGAAAGAGAGATAGGGGCTGGGGAGGGTTTTACCTGCCTTCACATGTGTATTATTCTTACTGTTCAGAAATTACAACTTTCATAAATGGCATTTTCTATGAAGAAACTCTTTACTGAAGCATTCATAAAGCACATGTGGTCAAAGTCTGGGGTCATTTGCCTTTCTTTTGCAATGAGAAGAGTATGTCTCAGGTGGCTACTGGCCCAAGAAGGTGAGAAATATGTGGAGAAGTCAGGAATTCAAGCCACAATCTAGAGTCAAGCCCAAGAATCTAGAAACAGCACAATTTAGATCAGCAAAGCACATTTGTCTCCTATGGAGTGAGAATAATATTTATTATTGTAGACTCTGAAACTTTCAAGGATGCCTGTTACACAGTATTATTGTAGCAGTAGCTGACTGATACACGTAGACTCACAATCAAACCCCGTTCACATCCACAGATGTGATCTTTGCTTTATCACTCCTTCTTCTGACCTCTAAGGGCACTTATTTTTGTTTTAGCATATTTAGGCATTTTTTTCTCTGTCTCCTTTTAGAATGACAGTTTCTAAAAGACAGAACATTTGTCACTCTTGTGTCCCCTAACTCTCTAGAATAAATCTTTGTACCTGGTTGCTGTTCAATGGAGATTTTTGGTGAAAGGTAAATTTGAGCCTCAGGTTCATGATGGCCACAGTTGGAAATCATGTCCTGATTACTTGCTGGTAAATAAATATCACTGGTTCCAGGTAAGACCAAGTGAGATTTAGGAATGGACTGGCACAAACTCACCTTCCTAATAATGACAAAGCTTAGACAACAGAAGTATGAGGTGAACCACAGTGATTTGCTTGTACCACTAATGCCTAACCATTACTTCACCTTAATATATGATGAGATATATTTCTGGATTCATCTGAAAGGCTTTGTAATTATAAGTGACTGCCTTAATACGAATATAGTTTACAGATACTACTCTACTCTTCACCTTCCCCAAAAAAGTCATTCTGTCTGTTGAGAAAATTAGGGAGTATTATTCTCTCTGTTACTTAATTACTTTCATTTCTGGGTTTTAGTCAGATAGGATTCCTTAAAATGGACAAAAAGCAGGACATTCTGGTGTGTAATATGCTGCCATGCCTGTGTTGCTCTGGGACGTCTGGTGGTATTTAACTGTGCTAACAAAAACATACTTCAAACCATAAAAATGGGAAAGAAAAATACAAAAGAACACTTTGGTACCTCATTTATCCTCAGAGCAACACAAGAATAAAATATTCAGCACATCAAGGTGAAAATATTATAGGTCAAAGATAGGTGGGGGTGGAGTGGCTAAAAAAAGGTTAACCCACCCAGAACATTGTGTGATGATTATTTGTCTTGAGTCTGAAAAGAAGTTTGACTGCTTTTAGTTAAATGGAAGTAAAAATAGGGAAGGCTATTTTAGACAAAGAGGTTCAAAATAGGGCTGTGATCATCTTTTGTCATGTGATACCAGAGAACAGATGTGGAACTCTCCAGTATGTTCAAACAATTTCTGCCTTGGCAAAACCAAACAACATGGTAGGGCCTCAGAACTAAGAGAGGATGAGTTTGTTTTAGCATCCATCCAACCATGGAATAATAGGAGATTAAAAGTGTCTTGGTTATGCCTCGGTAAAGGCTTCTTACAAAGCCCGCAGTGACTTCCATTTGCAGGACAGGGTCAAGAAAATATCACTGTGGCCCTTTATGTGACTTAAAGCCCTTATACTCTGTTCAGAGTCTTCAATGATGAAGTTTGGTTTTAGAAACATGATGAGTTTCTAAGGCAGAGATTGTAAATATTTCAAAGATGCCCCCTGAAATTGTCAAAGCATCTTAGTGCAGGCTGGCTGGTCTACCTCGCTGTGGTACTACAAGATGATTCATCTCAATAATTCCACCAGAGACCAGCTTCTGACCTTCAGCCTTGCAGAACCAGAAGTTCACTTTTACCGGTGACTCTAAGGGAATATTAATCACAGAGATATTGAGCCATTCAAACCTTTCTGCAAATGTGCAAATTTATAGAGAGGAACTGGAGCAGTCAGGGAGGTTAAATATTCATGTTTGCCTAACCAGCACATCTTAAAATCTCTGATTCATTTATGCCATTTTTTCAACAAACATTCACCGAGTACCTGCTATGTGCCAGGCACGCACGAAGCCATGCTAGAAGCTGGGTGTCACAGTAAACAAAACAGACTGACTCATCTCCTCAGGAAGTTAGTATCCTAGGAAGTTGGACAAGTCGACAAACACATAGTTTTAGATAGTGAAAACTGCTAAAAGTAATTTAAAAGACGATTATGAGAGTAAATGGGGGCGAGGATGGGGATTGCTACCTGTGATTCTTGATGATGTTTATCTGTCTGATTTCATTTGTTCCTGAGGACCAGCTCTAATCCTAGTCACAGTCTGATTATGTGCAGAGCCTGTAAATACCCTTGTTTGCATAAGCTAGTGCCAGTTAGGTTTCTATCATTTCTAGCCGGGGCCTTAAAATGCATCTCAGAATTAATAAAGTAAAATCTGAACTCTTCAGCTTGGCATTCCAGGGTCCTCTCCATCTAGTCCCAGATGATATTTGTAGCCCTGATTCCTACTGCACTGCCAAAGCACTGTCCACTCTGCCTGTACATGGTCCTAACACAGCTTATCTTCTCCCTAGCCTTCCTTATACAGAAGAACAGAGGAAGTGGCTTGGAAACTTCTATTGGTTCCCCTCCAGGGTGCTTCCCAGTGTCTACAATTCTCTCTGCTCCAATCCCTCTGACCAATGTCCACCTGTGCCACAAGACCCTATTCACATCATCCTTCCTCCAGGAACATTTCAAATTCTTCAGCTAAAATTAGTCTCCCACGTTTCATCACATGTTGATATCTCTTTCAAAGCATTCAATAAAATTTACCTTGCAATAATAGTTCCTTAGATTATGGGTCTAATTGCACCATAAGAATATGAGTCCCTGAAGGATGGTACCTCTGTCTTTGTATCATCCTAAATGCTTGGCGACACAAATTAAATTCATCTCTCTAGTAGTCTTCTAGAAGTTATAAAGTGTTGTATAGAGTTAGGAATACCCAAAGCTATAGCAACCATATACCGTGTGCTTACTTGGCATCATGCATGGTGCTAAGTGCTTTAGATATAACATGCAATCCTTGTTTTGGCTAAGCTTCTCTTACAGGAAACCCTTGAAGTGTTGGTGGCTTAATATGGTAGTTGATTTCTTGCATATTCATGAGTACATTATGGGAATTTGATTGATGAATCTCTTCTCCAAAATGACTAAAAGACCAGGGTGCTTTCTACTTTCCAGTCTGTGAATCCCTACAACCTAAAGTCACTTGCTGTGTCTTCTACATCAAGAGGCTTGTTGTGTGAGCCTCACGTGGAGGTTCCTGTGGGCTAGGCCTAGAGGTGTGGATATCGCTATCATCCACAGTCCGTTGGTTAGGACTCAATCACACGACCCCATTCACACGCAAAGAGATCTGGGAAACATGATCTGCTACATTCCGCTCATTCTGCTACATTTTTCATATTACAAGATATGGTTCTTATGTCAGTCTCCCATTACTGAGCAAACACATTAATCCATCTGGGCTCTCTCTCCAAGCCTCTCATTTTTTCCCAGTATACCTGTTGTGTCTGAGCATATAGCAGAACCCATTATCCCACATGTGGCTGGATCTACATCCTTTCTCATGAACTCCTCTGGGGCTTGACACATCCAGACCCACAGCACATGATTTTGTGGTTTACACTTGGAAGGCCATGACGTTTAACAACTGCAGGTCTGCTTCTCATGGTAAATAGAGGCAACGCAGTAGTGTGGGGAGCGGGGGATCACTTGATGCAAGGTCTCATCTGGGAAAAGGATTGGGAAGTAGAGGCAGAGGAAGAAAGTGGGAGAAGGAGTCCCTCTTCTTTCCCACCATGAAATGCAGCTTAGCCAATATTGAAGAGTAAGCATGGAGAAATAAAATGGATACAGTTCAGCCCATTGCTTGTAATTGCAATTCTAAGAAAGAGAACTGGAATTAGGAATCACTACTGGCTCTTAACTTTCATATACTTCCATCAGTGGATTTATTACCTTTCTCTGAGAACATCCTCTGTGTCCTCATGTTCTGTGCTGTGGAAAATTCTGAGAGGCTTTTATTAGTTAATATTTCTGCTGACAGTCCATCTGGGGAAGTGAAGCATCCACACAGAAATGACAACAGGTGACGGGTCACGGCTGAGAGTGTTTTTGTCAGTCAGGGAAGGAACTGACTGTGTGGACTAAAGCAGCCAGCAAAGGCTTCCTGGAGGAAGAAGAGCTTACTTTGAAACTGAAGAGATGGGATGAGATTCTAACAAGTGAAGAAGGAATGGCAGGGTGTTTCTGACCAAAAACAAAGCCTGAAGAGTCACTGGGGATGAGGGCACACAGGTGCAGCCAGGGATCAGGCAGGGTGGAGACGAGACTGGCCTGACTGCAGCTGAGGCTGTGGTTGGGGGAAGCCGTGGGATGGAAGGGGTCAGATTACAAAGTGCCTTTGGAAGGCAAGGGGAGAAGATTCAACATCTGTGTGGAGGTTACCCTGCTTTGCTTTCTAGTGAGGGCTTACTCTTCCCTGACAGATTAGAAGTGAACACCAAGGGGGCAGCTATAAAGCTCTGGCTTGTTCAGGCCTTGGTGGACCTTGAAAGGCCAGCATTTAAGAAGGGATATCCATCTGTTGCTCATATAACCCTCATCCTTACTTTGAGCACCATCACCACCCTGCCACCCCCCACAGACAACGCATTCCTCCAATTCCCAGTCCTCAGAGCATTCACGCATGAGGTGCAATCCTAAGGAACAGGTTCTGAAAAGGGACCAAGCTTGAACATATGTCCATCCAACTGACGGAATGCAGAGTTTAATTAAATTTGATTTAACAAAATAACGAACTATGACACCTCTTGCCTTTTTGGAGCTCTGGTAGTGCATACTGCTACTATCAGGCACCAGGGTGATGCTGAGATGCACCCCTTCCAGTATCCTTTAGATCCCTTTGCTAGTTTATATCACACTGGCTTCGACAAGCATAAATAGCCCTTTGGAGCTGTGCAAAGGAGGCCGGGGTTGATGTGGGCAGGCTTTGTGCCCCCCACACTGGCCAGCCGTGAAATGTGGCTACCTCTAGGAGAGGGAGTAACCTTGGGCAAGGCTACTCTTCTGGTCAAGGGCAATTCCTGGACAGCGTTGCAGGTGAGAAATAAAAACTCTGGATCTGAAAGGAGATTGATTGGTGTAGAAGAGTGGGTGTAGAACAGTGGTGTAGAACAGCACCCACTGCTGTTCTTTTTGGCAAAAAGAGACACATAGGTTTGGACCCATTTTGCCAGTTCCTGAGAAAGCCTGGAAGTGCCTGAGAATGTACATCCCCCAGGGGCAGCCCTTAACCAATGACTGATATAAACACCCTGGCTTCCTTCAGCCCCTGTAGGGACAATTCCAAGGTGTGACCCACACCGTGTCCAGAGTTCCCCTGTAGGACTGAACCACATCTCCTTCCATTGGAGGGGATATTCATCTGATATCCCACCCTTACATAGTCTCCTTTTCTGGGTCCCCACGTCCCTGCTCCAATAGCTACTAGATTTTTCTGGAAATGCTTCATAATAAATCACTCTCTGCTGAGTTCTCAACTCAATTTTGTCTGCAGGGGGGAAACCAAGACAACCAACTTTGTGCTTCTTGAGTGTTTTTTTTTTTTTTTTTTTTTTTTTAGTAGAAACATAGTTTCATAATGTTGGTCAGGCTGGTCTCGAACTCTTGGCCTCAAGTGATCTTCCTCCTTGGCCTCTCAAAGTGCTAGGATTATAGGTGTGAGCCACAGTGCCCCGCCACCCCTTGGATATATTATTAAACCTCTATACGTCTCCGTTTCCTTATCTGCAAAATAAGCATAACAATCACAATTAATTTGTAGAGTGGTGAAAAGTATAGCAAAGTGCCTTGTACAAAGTAGGTACTGAATAGAGACAGCTATTCTTGGTGGTGGAGTAACACATGTTGTTGGGAGAGAACGGCACCTCCAGATGGCGCATCATTTTGGCTGACAAGGGACAGGCTTGCACCCCTAGAGTTGGATGTGAAACTCTTCCTAATTCCACAGCCTTGCTACTGCATGTTCAGCTTCAGTCACAAACATCAGCTGCAAATAGATTGCCAGCAAGGGACTCATGACACTGCCTACATTTTTTTTTTTTTAAGTGGGAAAGGAGGAAATCCCTAAAGGAAAGATTCTGAGTGTTCTTTTGAGTTTCTGTATATTGAGTATCCCAATTAGCTCCTCCTTATAGAGCACCTCTTGAACTAATTAAATTAACTTAAGATGAAATTTTGGCTCATTTTCACATGCCACTCAAGTGGAAGTGCCTGATATTCAAGAATGTAAATGTCACACGCAAAAAATTTAACCATGTTGTTGACTGGGAATCTTGGTGGGGGAAAAGTAGAAGTGGGTCCCCCCTGGGGTTGCCTCTCTCCTGGATCCAGCTCTCCTGTCTCCTCACTGTCGAGGGCCCATTGCTCTACCCACATGGCAGAGTGGTGAAAAGGAACCTCCTGTGGTTCAGGCTCTGCAGCATCATACTGAGCTGTGGGCCTCAGACTCAGCTGCCTAGACTTGAACTTGCCAAGGTGGCTCTGCTCCATTGATTGTGGCTGCCTGAAGAACTATTATAATAATTCTGAGTTCCGTTTTGACCTCAGTGAAAAAGAATGCAGAGATGTTTATGTGAATCCCAATAATTGAGACAGGTCTTAGTCAATTTAGGAAGTTTATTTTGCCAAAGTTAAGGATGCATGGCTGTAACATGGCCTCTGAAGGTCCTGACAATATGTGCCCAAGGTGGTCCTAGCACAGCTTGGTTTTATACATTTTAGGGAGACAAGAGACATCAGTGAATATATGTAAGATAAACACAGGTTGGTTGGGAAAGGTGGGACATCTTGAAGCAAAGGCAGGACAACTCGAAGTGGGGGAGGGGGCTTCCAGGTCGTAGGTAGCTAAGAGAGAGATGGTTGCATTCTTTTGAATTTCTGATTAGCGTTTCTGAAGGAGGCAATCAGATATGCATTTATCTTTAGATGACTTTGAATAGAATGGAAGGCAGGTTTGCCCTAAGCAGTTCTCAGCTTGACTATTCCCTTTAGCTTAGTGATTTTGGGGCCCCAAGATTTATTTTCCTTTCACAGTTAGCAATATCTGTCAGGGATATTGGATAGGAGACTGGGCCATGTGTTTGTCAGCTTGACTTAGAGTTCCATGTTTCTGCAGAGATTCCACAGATACATCACATTTTCCATGGGTAAACTCTTAACACTGTTATATATTACTATATTATATGCTGGATATTAGACTATATATATGTAAGTTGATGTATATATGTCATTATCAATAATGTTTATTATATTTTATATATGTAATTTAGAATATATGAATGCATATGATAATGTATATATGCATATTAGAATCACAAAAAGGAGGAGTATGAGTAATGCCATTAATCAATATTCCTTTAATTTCTTCCAAGTCCCCATTCTCAAGACTAATTCTATTGTCACCTAAAATTACCTTTACTTACAAACCAGATTACCTTTAACAAATTATTCCATTTTTCTGTGACTTGGTTTCCCATCCAGTAAGTGGAGGTAAGGAAAGGATCCACTGCCTAGGGCTGCTGTGAGAACCAAATGAGTTATGAATGAACAACACTTACAACAGTGCCTGGTATAGAACTAGATTGAGATGTATTAGCTGCTATAATATTAAAATTGTATTATTGTTTATGAAACACCCACTGTTTGCCATCATCTAACATCTGCAGAGGCTGTTCTTAGATCTCTAAGGTTATCAGCTTATCTTCTTTTTCAATCAGAAGCAGGAAAAAAAAATTTTAATTTTTATGTCAGCACTGCTGATTTCCTGCTGAAGTTTCCAGGCCATGGAAACCCCAGGGGAGGAGGCTTCTTCTTTGTAACAGTGAGACCAAGTAAGAGAACTAACATAGACATAGTCTAAGTATTTTAGTATAAGGCCTGGAAGATGAATTTAAGAGCTTAATTTCTTTTTCCCTCTTACCAGCATGTGAAAACTAAATTTAAAGATAAATTTTTAATAGATAAATATATATATTATATATGAACACATATATAAAATAGCTAAATATATATATTTAATAGCTAAAAACTATTAAATATGTAAATATATATTATTTTAAAATAATTTAGCTATTAAAGCATATAAAACATATATATTAGCTATAAAGTTATATATATTTTAGCTGTTTAAAATGTATATAAATATATTTTTAGCTGTTGAAATATATTTAAAATATATCTTTAAATTTAGTTTTCATGTTTTTAGATATAGGAATCATTGTTGGTATAACTTAATTTTTGCAAAACAGCATGGAGTTATACAAACAGCAAGAATTTTGGTGCCAGACAGAATTGGATTTGAATCCTGGACCTACCATGAGATGTCTGTGAAACTGAGAGCTAAGTTATTTTGCCACGCCAAGCCTGTTTCTTCAGCTGTAGAAGTGAATACTAGCTGTCTCCTGCCAATCATGGGTCTCTGCACAGTGGTGATATGAATCTTACTGTCTGGGGGAGGGTTGTGCTTCACAGTGGTATTTCTGAGGTTTTGCAAATTTCTGAAATGCCTTCTGAATCCTTACAAAAGAAATCAAGTTGTATCTAGTTGATCTCAAATATAATATTCTACTGAAAGCCTTTGAGCATTGAAAAACCTGTGTAGGTACATACAATAATTTTGTTCAGATTACAGGATCATTCCCAACCTATGACAGGCCTCCATTGCCTGTGCTCATTGATTGCTGGAAAACAGAATCCCTTTCCCCCACAGAAGCACTATTAGGTATGAATTAGTTGCCCAGATTCAGCCCACGAATGCCCATTCAACACATAAGCTCCTTGGACTATAGAGTGTAAGACTTAACTACACTGGGTTTATATAATTTTCAGTGTACTTGGGTTTACTTTTAGCTGTCACTTACTAACCTTGGGATCTTATCTGTGCCTCAGTTTGCCCATTTGTCAAATCAAAATGCAAATGCTTTCTTCATGGGGTTACTGGAGAAGATTAAGCCATGTCTGACCCACAATAACTGCTCAAGCAATTGTAGTTGTGCCTACTCTTCAATTATTCTTGTTTTTCTTATTTGAACTGAATACATCCATATTTTTGTGGAAAACGTATAAGGAGAATTTCAACCTTTGATTTCAGGAATCCATCTCCCTTCCCTGGGCTGCTCTGATACCAGTATTTCCCCAGATCTCATCTCTGCTGGTGGCTCCCACAATCTGGGGGAGTGTCCCAGGAGTATCAAGTTTGGGAGAGGAGTGAAAGGAAAGTCTGAGGACTTCAGGATGTGGAAGTCATAGGTGGCTTAGCTAGGTAGCAAGTTGCATTGGATTGAATCTCAGCACCTGGAAGCTTTGTGTCACTGTCTTTCTCCTTTACCACTCCAGAGAGTGGAGACTGGTTGTTCTTCTCCCTGCTCCTCCACGGGTATTTTTCTCTGCTGATAATCTCAGCATTCCCCTCTACTCTCCTGCTAGTCATGCAAACATTAGTGTCTTTCAAGATTTCTTTATTTTTATTTTCTTTACTTTTATTAATTAATTAATTTTTCTAGAGATAGGGTCTGACTCTGTCACCCAGGCTGGAGTGCAGTGGCATGATTATGGCTCACTGTAGCCTCAAACTCCTGGGCTCAAGTGATCCTCCAGCTTCAGTCTCCTGTCTAGATTTTTAAAAATGGTTTTATTTCACATTAAAATATTTACAATTTTATTTTTAAGTTTACAAATGACAAAACTCTTCCCTGTGCACAGTTTTATATGTTTGAACAAATGTGTAGAATTGTGTAAATACCACAAAAATCAAGATGCAGAACATTCTTCTCCAAGGGTCCCCCACATTACCCTTTTGCAATCCTCTTCATGTTTTATGCTCCTGATGAGAAGAAAACAAAACAAAGCAACAAAAAACCTCACAGGTAGAAGGTAATTAATTTTCTTTGGCTACTCACTTTTTACTCTCCTCCCCTTGCAGAAAAAACCTTTTGAGAAAGACAGAGTCCCTTAGGAGATGCCAATGGACCACAGCACCATGTAATGTATGTGTCCATCACTTTCTAGGTTCTCCAAGATCTCTCAGGGAACCAGAGCTGTGATGGGTGCTCCAAGGCAATGGGTTCCTAAAGGCAAGGGGCTGAGATGGATCACAGAGACCACTGGGGCTAAGTTTAAGGGAGCCAGTGGTACCAAAACCAAAACCTCAGCATTTTTCTCCTGGAATCTCACATACACGCCTGTCATGAAAAACCCTGGACTGTGACACAATGAGCAGAAAGCGGAGACTGGCTCAGAGCAGAAAAACAGGAATGAAAGAGGCAGAGGAAATAGGAGGGGGGAGGGGAAAAATGAGCTGGATGAACTGGAAGGCAGCGTTTCAAGGCTGTATTCTGAAAAGGCTTCTGTCAGGAATCTGCCATGTTTGCATGTGTTAGAAGACATAGCCCTCATCTCCTTCTGCAGCCCTGGGCCCATATCTGGGTGAGGGGGAGGATGACTGGGGTCTATGTCCCTGACCTCCTCAGCAGGGTATCCCTGAGCAGGGCCCAACCTGCACACCCTTCAGTGAGACTCTGATTTACAGGAATCAGGAGTAAGTGTTCAATTAATCATTCCTCAATTACCTGGCATTGCAGAGCGTTTGCTGAATAAAAAATTATTTGTGGAAAATGAATCAGCTTCAGCTATCAAACTTTTTGGCAGAAATATTAAAAATGCAGACAAAATTTTCCATTAGGACACTAGCTGTCCATATTTCTCGATGAGATCTTATTATCAAACGAGAGGTAAATGCTTGTACTTCAGTTGCTATCAGCAATTCTCTGCCTTTGTGTTTCAAATTTCAGTAAAAATTATTAAATGTCAAAATGTGTGTCACTCTCTAAATAAAATTTTATACCAGAAAATGGGAGGCATGTTGCTGCTGAATCATTTGATGGCATGTCTGACAGGAATACTGATGCCTTGAATGAGCAGGCTGATGAAGACTGAGGGGGGGAAGTGGGAATACTTTGCCAGGCATGAGATTTGAGATTTGTGTCTGGCAGTGTTGAATTTCCTCATTTGCTCTTGTACCACCTGCGACAAAATCACACTCTGGATCAGAGTTCCTGTGTGTACGTCATCTTTGTCATCTTTGTCCTGGTGCAACATCCTGTCAGCTGGGAATATGGGCCAGTATTTTATTATCCAGAAGCCTTGAGAGGGGTTTTAAAAATGATAATTTCAGTTTCTTTGGTGTGTGTAGCTTCATGACAGCTAACATTTGGGGACATATAAAAGCCACTTAATGCACAAATCCAACCAGTTGAGGAATTGAATATGCATACCTATGACATAGAGCAAACATTTTTCTTTTAATAAGAGTTCCATGGCAATACTGATTCTTCATTGGTTGTTGGCAAGTAATGAAGCTTAGTGGAAAGAGGACAGACTTTGGATCTGGGTTCAAATCCATTCCTCCTCTGCCCCTTACTCTTTGTGCAGCCTTAGAAAAAAAAAAAAAAACCTTAGAAAAAAACCTTTTGAGTCTCAGCTTTGTCTTTTGTAAAATAAGTGTAAAAGTATCTATTTCATAAGAAGAAGGTTTCAAGAAAACATATACAAATGTACTTAGCATGGCACCTGGAATATAGCAAGTATTCAATGAATTCTGGTCCTTTATCTTTAACTGTCTGATATTTTTAGGCAATGACTGCTATACATCAGTAAATATTAAGGACGATGACTGTATATAAGATATTATAAAGTAGACATAGCAAAAGATGAGTAAAACCAACTGTGATAATCATATTTAGCTGTTCATCAGATACTTTGGAGTCTATTATTTGCAGAAACAGGGTAGGATTATATTTTGCCATATCATTTTAAGTTAGATGTGGCCATGTGGCTTAATCTGACCAATGAAGTTTGACATGTCATATGAGGAAAGGTTGAAGAAGCAATATGTAGTTTGCCATGTCCTCTTCCCACTGGCTTAGCCATTGTGGGAGCGCATGGCTAGAGCAGCAGCAGTGAGCACAGCCTACCTGCTGACCACCAATAGTGAGTGAGAAAAAACTTCTAGTGTAAACCCACTGATATTTGGGGGTTGTTTGTTATCACAGCATAACCCAGCTTATCCTGACTGATATAACAAGGAACTATTTGGTTAGATTCATTGGTTTTTATCTTGCTCTCCCCACCTCCCCCCAGTAACAAGAACACCATACAAAAGTGTTAGAAGAGTGATTGTGCTAGATTCCACCATAGCAATAATTTAGAAAGTTTGGGGAACTGTTATATTTTTATTATGGCTTAATTAAAGACTGTGGCTATTTTGGAAAAGTTCCTATCTCACCAGTGATCATGCCAAGGATGAAAATTTTCATCAATCCCATTCATTGCTACAGATCTACAGAGTCCAATATGGCAGCCAGTAGTCTTATATGGCTATTACACTTACATTAAATGAAAGCAAAGATTCAATTCCTTACTCACACTAGTGACATTTCTTGTGCTCAATAGTCTCATGTAGATAGCACAAATATAGAACATTTGAATCCTTGAAGAATATCTATTGGACATTCCACATAGACACAATAAAAATGCTCTCAACGTATATAAGGTTCTACACAATTGAAGCATTCCTTCTAAACAGATGCTCACCTCTTAAGCCCTCTTTCACAGAAATTGGCTACAGAACCTTATTCTCTAGTCCAACACCCTTAAAATGCAAAGGAAGAGAAAACTGCCTCAGGCTTCCCAGAAAACATGCACTCAATACAACCACTACCTTAAGTGCTCGTGTAATAACCAGTATTACTGGCGATGTGTGAGATTAGGGAACTGATAAGCATTGTCTGTTTACAAAGCAGAGTTTCCTCATGGAAACAGGCAATTTGAGCTGCAGTGAAACAAAGGTGAGGCTGGATAATACTTACTTAACAAATGGCCTTTCCCATCAGGCAAGTGTTGTTCTCTTTTTATAGAAAAATTTATATGGCCTGTGAATTGAATAACCCTTTCCCCAGACAAAACTAACTAGGCTAATGACCTCTCTCAGTTAACATTAAACTTAGGAGTCAATACGGGTGTGTTAGTTAGGATAGCCTGTATCATGGTGCTGTAACAAACAACTTCAAGGGCTCAGTGCCTAGACAACAAAAATTTATTTCACATTCATGCAAGTCCTCTGGGGGTTCAGGTGATTGTTCAGAGCAGTTGTTCTCCATTTTCCACAATCCAGAATGCCTTTCATTTCATCTTGAATCCTCCTTCCTAATTGCTGCCCCAAGAAAGGAGTGCTGGAATGTCCCATACCACTAGATAAGTGCTCTAGCATGAAAGTAACATGTGCCACTTCTCCTCAAAGCCTATTAGCTGGCATTAGACATAGGGCCTTGCTCATATGAAGGGCACTATCCTCCATGCACCCCAAGGGAGAAGACGACTGGACATAGGTGAATATTAGAAGCCTTTAACACAGAGTGGGAACTGTACTTTTAACCGAATACATTAAATGTGCAGGTCTGATGGCTGATGTTTTTCAGAACAATTTTGGAATGTTTGTAATAAAATCAGGTTTCCATAATTTCAAAACATTCTGCCAGCTCATGAGATAAGTAAATGTTGAATGCTATGCTTTCATGAGCCTGAGTTTTCATTTCTGGACCAAACTCTCACCCATATTCTTTGAGGCAGAGAAAGAAAAAAGTGCCATAGCCTGTGACTTTAACCAAGTTACTTCCCTTTCCTGTTAAGATATAAAATGAGATGGCCAGATTAGATTATTCTTTGCCCCTTTCCAACACTGTTTTGGTTTCTATAGATTTTCTTTTCTTTTTTTTTTTTTTTTTTTGAGACAGAGTCTTGCTCTATTGCCTAGGCTAGAGTGCAGTGGCATGATCTCAGAGCAACATCCACCTCCCAGGTTCAAGTGATTCTCCTGCCTCAGCCTCCCGAGTAGCTGGGATTACATGTGCACACAACCATCACCCTGCTGATTTTTGTATTTTTAGTAGAGACAGGGTTTCATTATGTTGGCCAGGCTGGTCTTGAACTCCTGAACTCAGGTGATCCGCCCATCTTGGCCTCCCAAAGTGCTGGAATTACAGGCATAAGTCACTGTGCCTGGCCTTTATTTTTATTTTTAAATCTTTTTTAAAGATCAAAATTGATATTAGGCATCATTTTTTTTAAAAAAAAGTCAGGTCTATTGACACATAATTTACATATTATAAAATTTTCTTTTTTGAGGTGTATAGTTCTAAACATTTTTACAAAGATATACAGTTGTGGAATCACAATTATAATGTGGAAGACATCTCACAAATTGTTTCTTTAACCTCACTGTGGTCAATCTCCGTTTCTCATTCTAGTTTCTGACAACACTGATTTTGATTTCTACCCTTATAGTTTTGACTTTTCTACTTTGTCAAACAAATGGAACCACAGAGTATGTAATCTTTTGGGTCTGGCTTTTGTCACTTAGCGATTATTTTTGAGATTACTCTGTTGTTGCATGCACCAGTAATTTTTGTTGTTGAGTAGCTCTCATTGTACCACAATTCATTTATCCATGTACCATTGATAGATATTTGAGTTGTTTCCAGTTTGGCAGCATAAATGTTTTTAAGAGGAGAATTGAAATATTCTATTGTTTGGAGGATGGCTGGGTTAGGAAAAGGACAATAAATTGGGGCAGTGGCTGTGGGTAAGGAGATGCATGTTAGGAAAACTGAAGCCCATCTCTATCTTAGGTGTGTGACGATTTCTACGTAAAGAAAATTTGAGGCTTACATGACCACTGAAAATGGGGAGACAGGGAACAGAAGTCATGATGGAGTCCTTGTGATCTCAGCTTGCAGCTCTGATTCAAGTGGCTCTCAAGAGTTCACCTGGAAGCTTCTGCGAATTCCTTGAGTCTCTGGGAAGCTCCTACAAGTATCTCAACCTATAGAAGTGGTTCTCAATATGTGGCTGTGTCGGTATCAACTGCTAAATTGTTACAAATTCATTTTCTCAGGCTCTACCTTAGACATCCCAAATCATACCCTGGTTCATAGACTCTGCCAATCTATATTTTAAAAAGTCTTTGGGGGGTATTTTGATTCATACTAGATAGAGAACCACAAGGCTATAGCATAAGTACAGGGTGTCCCCAATACACCCACCCAAGAGCTAATTCAGTGTTTGATTTTACCTACGAATCTGCATGCAAATCTCACACAAGTGCCTCTCATTGACAAAGTCTAATCAGGAAACTTATGGGGGGGGGGAAGGGATTATGGGGAAGTTTAGTTCTCAGCTTCTCTACAGAAATTCAGAGGAGGCTCAGGAAGGGTTGAAGTGATGGTAAGTTGTTAATGAACGACCTAGTACAATATGGGAATGTCGACAGGATTTTCGAATAACAGATGTTGGAGATGAATAACAGCAAGGTTTCTGCAGCTGCTTCCAGCTCTAAAACCAGTTAATCACCTTGTTTCCTTCTACTGCCTAGTTAGGAAGTGCCTCAGTGAATTTTGTCTAAATGTTCCCGATTCATCTATAGTAGATTTAGTGGCTCCTCTTGTTCTATTTCCAATTTCTGAAGCAATTATGCCATCTTCTTTTCCCAAGCATAGACTAGGTTGCTATTTCCAACTAAGATGGTTTCTTCCCCCACTAAGATGGTTTCTTCCCCATATGTGTAAAATTTAGTCACAATATATCTATATTTTTTCTGCTTGATATTTTAAGCCAAAGAGAAAAGTAAATAATATTTAAGGAACTTGTAAACCAAGTGTGTAACCATTTTGCACAATTCATGGTTTTATTTAACGAGCTTCAGTACCATAGGATGAAAGTTGTTCCCAAAGGGCCTCAATCAACCAGACTATTGAACAGAAATGCAGAATGTAAATTGGTTTTTAACTAAAATCATACTGCTATTACTTTTTATGGAACCCATAATTTCTGGTAGAGAGCAGGCATATAGAAAACCATTATTATGAAAATGCCTTCCGGGATTCTACCAACTGCATTTGGATAGCAAATGAATACTTTGAGGGTTGATTTGTATGCTACTAGTAGTGGGTTAGGGCTAAATACATGCCACATGGTTCTTAATAATGTAGCTTTTCATGGCTTTGAAGGTTCCACACACTATATTTTAGATCCATTATGCTCGTATTTATTCATTTACAATTTTAAAGACAGAGGGAAAATCGGTTTTCTTGCATTTACATACTTAGGGTAGATCTTGTCTTTGAGAAAGATGGGGTGAGATGTTTGTGGAAACAAACATGGGGAAAGGAAGCCAAATTATATGCTATTTCTCTCCAGATAACTGAAAATAATCAGTTATTCGAGGCCAAGTTTATTGCTTCCTTTGTACTTCTCCAGAGTTGCGGTGGACTGCGGAAGTCAAAGTGAAATTGATTGCTGGATCAATGCTTGCACAACTGATTTCAATTGTTACTTGTATGTTGATGACGATTCCAAAAATGCAAAGCTTCAGATACAAATTTCTACCTTCCTGCTGGACCTTTTCACCTGAAGGTCTCAGCCTTGAGATGTGTTAGGGTAAACTAGCTAGACTGCTTTGTCCTACCAGACAGACATTAGTTTTACCTTTCCAGAAATAGTCAGCCTTCCTTGAGGACAACATTATGTGACTTTCAGCATAGTACACACTTAACAAATCTAATTGATAGAAAAATAGTGGTGGTGACTGCAAGTGGCTCCTCAGCATGAAAGGGAGGAGCTGATGAAGACATTCAGAGTCTGCAGCCTCTTGGCCACTCCAGGGTTTAACTGATGAAGTAGAAGGTAGTGTGGTAAATTGAAAAGACTACATAACTGCTCCATGTTTTAGAAGTTATGTGTTCAAATTCTGACCCTGCCATTTGGAAATTTTTAATGACTTACTCTCAGCTGTGAAATGAGGCTGATAACATCCACTTTACCAAGGTTTTGAGAGACTTGAAGTTGCTGAAGTATAGAACGTGCCCAAAACGATACCTGGTACTTAGTAGATGATAGCCAAATGATCCGTATGCTCATGCTAGTTCAAATTTGCATGTTCCCTTGTGCTTCGTAAGGGGTTCTCCTGTTTTATCACACTTGGTCCTCACAACCACTCCAAGGAGTGAGGGATGACTCTGGTCTCCAGTTTGAAAATAAGAAAAATGAGGCCAGAGGTCCTCAGCTGGTCATTGGGGAGCTAGAGCTAAGAACTGCTTTCTTTTTCTGACACCAAATTATTCTTCCATGTCACCTCTTTGCAAGAGCGTCCCAATTCTACACCCAATGTAGTATCACTTCCTGTTTCCCACCCCCTTTACTTCTAAAGCTTCTAAAGTGCACTCTGTATATGCTACATCCTAATGCTTAACACATTCCTTTATAGTTAAAAATGGGTTTAATTTTCTCAAATATGATGAGTTATTTAAAGCAGACCTATGACTATCTCAGTGTGCACAGTGTTTGATGCATAGTAGGTACTCAGTACAGGTTTGGTGAATTGATGAAGACAAGAATCACAATGTAGCAGAGTCAAAGGTTTCCTTAATTAAAGAAAAGTGGAACAGAAAGCACTGCTTGGCATATTATCCCGAAGCCAGCATGAACACTAACAAGACAGGAAGCATCCATCTGCAAGTAATGTGCACAACCGGCTCCACTGAGAATGTTAATTATGTTTTTAAAGGGAGACAGGGAGCCCTGGTGGCTTTTTTTTTTTTTTTTGGCAAAAACAATAGAGAAAGGGATGGCCCACAGAAGGAATGCTAAATAGTTTCTCCAACTTATGTTGCCAGCTCCCTGTGCAGCTCTAGGAAGGGGGAGGATTCCTGAAAGGAAACTGCCATGAAAATTTATCTGGGAGGGATTTTATTCCTGTTGCTCAGATAATGATTCTGCAGCACCCTCCTTGCCCAGGCATCTTCTTCAGCACTTTGTTTTATGGCCTTGACCACATCCTCTCCCAGTCTGAATCCTTTATATTTTCTGGAACTTTGTTCTGTGCACGGCTTCTCTCTACTCTCATATATTCTTTGTGGGAAATGCAAATATTTCTATGTATTTGCAAGCTCAATATTAAGATACGTTGTAAACATTTTAAGTTTAATTTTTATTTGTTTATTTTTTTGGAGACCGGGTCTTGCTCTGTTGCCTGGGCTGAAGTGGGGTGATCTTGGCTCACTGCAACCACTGCCTTTTGAGTTCAGTTGATTCTCATCATGCCTCAGCCTCCTGAACAGCTGGGACTGCAGGCATGTGCCACCATACCAGGTTAATTTTTGTACTTTTAGTAGAGACAGGGTTTCACTATTTTGGCCAGGCTGGTCTCAAACTCCTGGCTTCAAGCAATCCACTCACCTAGGTCTCCCAAAGTGCTCGTATTACAGGTGTGAGCCATCATGACCGGCCTAGCATTTTAATGTGCCTATTTTTGGACCCAGTAACCCCGCTTTTGGGAATATCTACCTTACAGAAATTCTATCATGAGATATGTAGCATATACAGGCTTATGCGCAATAATAAAAATTAAAAATGTCTTCAAGCTTCACCAGTAAAAGGCTGTTTACATAGATCTTGGTATAGCCGTTTTATATAACTGTTAAAACGAATAAGGTAGATCTCTTTGCAATGATATAGCTGTATAATGTTGAAAAGAAAAGTTACAGAATAATGTATATTGTAAGACCCTCTTTTTATGTACAGAAAAATCCAGAAGGATATTTAACAAATATTTACTGAGTGTATGCTACATGTCAGGCAGTGAACAGAAAAAAAAGAAAATCTGCCTTTGTGGAACTTCAATTTTCATGCAGGGAAATGGAAACAATAAACATAATAAATAGGAGAGCTACCTAATATTATAAAAAATAATATGAACACTAAGAAAAAATAATAGAGTGGACAGTGACAACCTCTGAGGCTGAGTGTGATAGGTCCTGAAGGAAAGGATGAGGGAATTCATTTTCTACTTTACTTCTGTATTGCTCAAACGAGTATGTGTTATTCTCAGTACTTTTTAAAAAGTTACAGGGTTTCTCTACTCTCTCCTATATCTTCAGCTTCGCTCATTCAATTAAATCATTTCCTTCCTTTCACCTTTAAAAACTTAGGAGTTTCTCTCTCATCTTAAAAACAAAAACAAAATAAAACAAAATCCTCCCTTATTTTGAAGTCCCCTGTGTATACAAGGCCTCATATATTATTGGCTTTTTTCTGATGTCTTCCTAATTTGAATCTCCATTTGAAGCTTTCTTTCTAGTTTAGATACTATGTGACTGTCCCTTTAGAATATCAAACTGAGCCTATTTAAAACTGAATTTGCAATCTCCCTTTTAAGCTACACCTTGTGTGTTTTGACTACCATATAACCATCAGTTAAGATTGAAATTTGGGAGTCACCTGTTGTGGAAATTTATCCTACTCCTGTCTATAGCACTAGCACAAGGCACAATGTCTGGCACCTAGCGGGGTTCTCAATAAATGTTTGAAAGTAGGAAAGAAAGATTAATTGTGGCTTCATGAGTTTATCACAGTGTGCCATTTTCCCACTTGGAATTTCTCAGCTACTTCGGAACTCCGTAGGTTCATGTAACTAATCCTAGACAGTGGAGTATAGACAGCAGTGAAGTGCTCCACTTTTGGGCTTAGCCATAAAATATCCCAGGCATTCCATGTGACCCTTCATATGCTCTTGTACTTTTCCTATCTGCATGGCTGAAAGTAATGGACTCCAAAGCTAGGCAGAGAACGGCCCATACATGGAAGGAACTGGATCCCTTTATCATCCTTTCTTGAAGGAAAGCCATGCAAGAAAGCCCCTTGTCCAGGAGCATCCACATTAAACTTTTCATAATCAATGTATAAACTCTTATTGAATTAATCTACTAAGGTTGTTTGTTGCATCAGGTAGCATTAATTACTCTAATACAAGCTTCAAAATACAGCTCTTCCTGTGGACTTAATATTACAAAATTGTGCTATTTAAAACGTGTTCTTAGACACTAACTAAACAGCATTGTATTTGACAGTTTGTATCACAGTTCTACAGAGGTGCTTCCCAACACTGTATCTTTGCAATATCTCTTCCACTTTTTTTCCCCCAATCTCCTCATGCTCTTACATGCTCTGAACTCTATGTTTATCCACCTATGATATACACTCTACATGCAATAACTGTTTCATTCTGTTGGCTAGAGTAAGGTCCACATTAACCTTCATTATATGCAACGGTTTCCACTATTCCTGATCTGCCTGCTGATCTTTAATTTTTGCTTCTCAATCATTTCTTCAAAACTTTTTCAGCTGCTCTACATTTTATATTCATTATGAAAAATATTAGATATTGGTAAGTTCAATGCTCCTTTTGTACACCTGTTGTCATCCGTTATGCATCAAGACTGTTCACCAGATAAAAAATAGGAGGTGAGGGCACAGTAGAGGACACAGCATGTGTCTGTGACAGCATGGACTTGAAGACAGCATGGACTGTGCTCACTGGTTGAGAGGGGGGTGGGTAGTCTGGCCCCTAAGATTTTCACTGGGAAAGCTGTGTACAGCCTGTACAGCTGTGTTCAGAGTATCAGGAAATACATACACATGATAGTACATATCAACAGTGTACTATCATAAAATGTTGCCTACATAACCAATATTTAGAAAAATATTTCAAGGCAAACAGCTGAAAGTCCAACTGGTATTGTTGGGATATTCGTGGGGGGATATAGGTGTATCAGCCTGCTTTACTCTACAGTTATAGCCAAAAGATAGCCAAACTTGGCTGTGAATTATATTGTAGCCAGTTACATCTGGTAGTGAATGGACTTGGAACAGGTCCTCAGTCTGAAGAACAATTGGCACCTGAAACAAGGATGGCTGTAGAGGCATAGGTTGTCTGATTTGTAGACTGTTGGTCCAGTCTTGAAGAATTTTATCTTTGAGTAGCCTTGGAATTCCAATAGGAGTTTGAATGTAAGGCATGGATTTTTACAAAAGTGAACTTGTATGGGAGTTATAAAAAAAACTCTTGGGTAAAGTCCATGGCTTTACTAACTGGGTCTTTTAGTCTTCTAAAATATGTTTTCCTCTGGTGGTTATAAGACAGGAATTAGATGTGCAATTTGAGTTGTATTGGGGTTATGAATGAATTCCATTGATCATAGTTGTTAGCAGAGAGAAGGCAGATTCTTGAACCTGACACCTTGCTTGATTGAACTGTTGTCTCATGCTCTGTGCAAAAGCGTGAAAATATCTAGGACCACAAGAACTCCCCCTGTCTCCTTCCTTACCATTTTATTCCTACAAATTGCAGGGCATCTCTTTATATTTGATCCCAAACCATACATGATGACTCCTTACATCCCTAATTTATTGTTTTGTTCACCTGTTGTCCACTCTCAATATTAAGCTTTCTTAGATCAGTGGGACTCTGGAAAATACAGTTTTCATATAATGTACCTTCAACCATAAGTAACAATATCCTTTAAGAGAAAAGGCCATCTGTTTGAGTGATTTTTCTTGTCTTCTCTTTGCTTAAATGTTCTAACAAATGACTGGAACAAACTGACATCCACATGAAAAGAAGAAGAAAGAAATCTAGACAAACACCTTATACTTTTTGCAAAAGTTAACTCAAATGAATCATAGATATAAATGTAAAATAAAAACTATAAAACTCATAGAAGCTAGCATAGGAGAAAACGCAGGTGACATTGGGCTTAGAATGACTTTAGATACAACGTGAAAAGCATAATCCGTAAAATAAAAAAAATTGAGAATTTGAACTTAATTACAGGTAGAAATGTCTGTTCTGTAAGAGATAGTCTTAAGAGGTTGAAAAGATAAGTCACAGACTGGGAGAAAACACATGTTCAATAATGTACTGATACCCAAAATATACAAAGAATTTTAAAAATTCAATTATAAAACAATCTAGTTAAAAATGGGCAAAAGATATAAATAGACACCACACCAAAAAGATATACAGGTAACAAATAAGAATATGAAAAGATCCTCAACATCATATGCCATTAGGAAATTACAAATTCGGCAATATCCAGTGTACCACATAATGGATTCCCATAAAAAAGACAGAGGAAGCATGTAGAAAATGTTTGAGGAAATAATAGTCTAAAACTTCCCAGATTTTATAAAAAATACATATATCTACATATCTAAGAAGCTCAATAAATTCTAAATAGGATAAATTCAAAGATATGAACACTGAAATACATTATAACCAAACGTTCAAAAGTTTAAGATAATCTTCACAGCTGCAATAGAGAATTGACTCATAATATACAAAAGATTGAAAACAGAATTAATAATCAATTTCTCAGCAGGAACCATAAAGGCTGGAAGGCAGTGGAATGACATATTTAAATTGTTGGAAGAAAAAAAAAAGAAAAACCTTTTGACGTTTTTGAAGTGTTTTTTGTGTCTCTATCTCCTTTAGTTCTGCTTTGATCTTAGTTAGTTATTTCTTGCCTTCTGCTAGCTTTTGAATTTGTTTGATTTACTCCTCCAGTTCTTTGAATCATGACATTAGGGTGTCGATTTTACATCTTTCCTCACTTCGCTGGTGGGTATTTAGTGCTATAAATTTCCTTCTAGACACTGCTTTAAATGCGTCCCAGAGATTCTGGTATGTTGTGTCTTCATTCTCACTGGTTTCAAAGAACATCTTTATTTCTGCCTTCATTTCATTATTTATCCAGTAGTCATTCAGGAGCAGGTTGCTTAGTTTCCATGTAGTTGTGTGGTTTTGAGTGAGTTTCTTAATCCTGAGTTCTAATTTGATTGCACTGTGGTCTGAGAGACTGTTATGATTTCTGTTCTTTTGCATTTGCTGAGGAGTATTTTACTTCCAATTAAGTGGTCAATTTTAGAATAAGTGCGATGTGGTGCTGAGAAGAATGTGTATTCTGTGGATTTGGGGTGGAGAGTTCTGTAGATGTCTATTACGTCTGCTTAGTCCAGATCCAAGTTCAAGTCCTGGATATCCTTGTTAATTTTCTGTCTTGTTGATCTGTCTAGTATTGACAGTGGGGTGTTAAAACTATTATTGTGTGGGAGTCTAAGTCTCTTTGTAGGTCATTAAGAAATTCCTTTATGTATCTGGGTGCTCCTGTATTGGGTGCATATATATTTAGGATAGTTAGCTCTTCTTGTTGCAATAATCTCTTTACCATTATGTAATGTCCTTCTTTGTCTCTTTTGATCTTTGTTGGTTTGAAGTCTGTTTTAGGGACTAAGATTACAACACCTGTTGTTTTTGCTTTTCATTTGCTTGGCAATTTTTCCTCCAGCCCTTTATTTTGAGTCTATGTGTGTCTGCACATGAGATGGGTCTTCTGTATACAGCACACCGATGGGTCTTGACTGTTTATCCAATTTGCCAGTCTGTGTCTTTTAATTGGGGCATTTAGCCTGTTTATATTGTTATGTGTGAATTTTATCCTGTCATTGAAATGCTAGCTGGTTATTTTGCCTGTTAGTTGATGCAGTTTCTTCATAGTGTTGGTGGACTTTACAGTTTGGTATGTTTTTGCAGTGGCTGGTACTGATTGTTCCTTTCCATGTTTAATGCTTTCTTCAGGAACTCTTGTAGGGCAGGCCTGGTGGTGACGAAATCTCTCAGCAGTTGCTTATCCATAAAGGATTTTATTTCTCTTTTGCGTATGAAGCTTAGACCACAGATTTTATACCAGAAAATACAAACTTTCAAGTATGAAGTAAAAATTAAGTCATTCCCAGATAAAGAAGTTTATTACTAATAGGCATGCTCACAGGCTTAAATGAACAGACACTAGGCACTACTAAGTTAAAGCCATATGAAGAAATAAATAAAACTGATAAAAGTAACTACATAGGCAAATAAAATATGCAGTACTAAATGAGGTAGAAATAATTTGAAAAAGGTTTATTGGCAGCCAGATTTAGGGGTCAACCTGAGAAGATGTACCAACAAAGTTGGGCATGTTCCAAAGTCTGCTATAGTTTGGAAGGTTTTTATGGGAATATTTAGAAAAAGGGAAGAGGATTCCTTATATGGAAGTTGTCCTTTTTATTGTAGGGTACACTACAAAAGTTTAAATCATTGGCTGTAGCTATATGACAACATATAGGCTAAAATGTCTACATGCAAGACAATCAGTATGACTTCATGATTCAGAAACAAATCAGTGTCCTTTTCAGTGCCAGTAGGCTATGTTGGTGAGGAACTCACAATAAGATTTGAGGGACTCATGGTAAGATTCTTTATTCAGAGACAGGATGTAAGCCATGAATCATGACTTCCCTCAAGTGGGTTAATTTGGAAGCCTACCAAATATGACCTATAGGTTATCAGATTTGTAAGTCCTATTTTATTCTATATGATTGAAAAGAGAAATCTATAAAACAGTAATTATAAATCTATCTGATTGTATATGTAATATATAAATATTTAATTTGTGACAATAACAGTATGAAGACAGAGAGACAGAGGTGTATAGGGGCAGAGTTATTGTATATTATTGAACTTTCATTGGTATTAATTCAAAGTAGTTGTCTAATTTTTAGGTGTTAATTGCAATACTCAAGGTAATTACTAAGAAAAGAACTTAAAAAATACAGAAAAAATGAGAAGTGAATCAAAATGGTACACTACAAAAAATCAATTAAATTTTAAAAAGGAAGTAATGGAGTAATTGAGGAACAAAAAGTGAATAACACACTGAAGACAAATAGTAAAATGGCAGAAATGCTTTTTTTTAAATCAATAATTACTTTAAATGTAAGTGAACTAAATCTTTCAATTAAAAGGAAGAGATTAACAGAATAGATTAGAAATGAAAACATGATTCATCTATATGCTGTCTACATGAGAATCACTTTAGATACAAAGACAAGAAATAAAAACAAAACTACATGTAAAGAATGTAAAGATATATCTTATGCAAATAGCCCATACAATGCAACATTATTCAGCTACGAAAAGAAAGAAAATATTGACACATGCTACAACATGGATAAACCTTGAATACATGATGTTAAGTGAAAGAATTCAGCTATAAAAGCCCACATATTCTATGATTCCGTTTATATGAAATATCCAGAATAGACATTTCTATAGAGACAGAAAGCAGATTAGTAGTTGCCAGGGATGTGGGGGTGGGGGTAGTGGGTATTACTGCTTCAGAGGTGAAGGATTTCTGTTAGAGGTAATAAAACTCTGGAACTAGATAGTGGTAATGGTTGAATCACATTGGAAAATTCTCAATGCCACAGAATTGTATACTGTCAAATGATTGCAATGGCAATTTTAAATGTGTATTTTACTACAAGATAAAAACAGGAAAAAAAAAACACCATACAATCAATGGAGACTCGAATCCGAGATAATACAGAAGTTGGAAATAGTAGAAAAGGATTTTAAAGTACTTATTATAACTATTTCCATTATTTTAATAAAAAATATGCTAATAGTGAATGAAAAGATAGTGTTAGAGCCAGATAGTTCAGAAAACTAGACCTCAAGACTACACACACACACACACACACACACACACACAAAACTCTCATATATCAAGAGGGTTAAGATAATGGAAAATTAAATGCTCCTTAGTATGAGTCTAAGAGATGTTATCGGGATACTGCAACACTCTGTGTGGGAAGGAATAGAGACAACACTTTCATGCTCCACTGTAGTAAACAAAAGGCTTTATAGCTGGTCTTGAAACTAAGCTCTTTCACCCTAGTAAATGTAATGCACTAACAGCATTTACTTTAGGCTGTTTGGGATTAAAGATTAGAGTGGGATAATGTCACAGAGGGTCTTTAGTAACCCCATCTGGGTTTGTATTATTTCAGGGTTGAGCCTTCAAAAACCAGTGTGCTTTTCTCAGATTACCTCCTATATCATCAATCTTGCCTTCAATTCCCAAACAGTGATCAAGACACAGAGATACTTGGCTTTAAAGAAAAAGCAGAGTTTGAACTTGAAGAATCTCTGAGTATCTCTGAGTCCCTTTTTGCTCAGACAGCTAATCCATTTTTCCTAGATTTCTGGTTATTAAAATTTATCATTGCCTTAATCTTTACTTGTCAATTTGAAATTGAACAAATTGAACATTAGTTTATATTGCACCTCAATAGTTTGTTTTTTAACCAGAGGCCATGGCTATGTTCTCACTAGTGACTGAAAGTGCTAAATAATAAAAAGTAAAGCTGTAATATCAAAGCAAGGATAATACCTTTAAAATATGTACTATTGAATTTTGTAGTAGACTGAAATTCATCATCCCAGGCATGAAATCTCTAAATGAGCAAAGGGTTGTTGACTTTTTCTTGAGGACAAAATAACATAAAAATCGTATTCTTTTATACATTGTCCCCCACAAACCAATAATATGTTCAGCTATTTTGTTTTGTTCAAAAGTCTAAAATATATCTCAATTGAAAATACAACATTGAAAAATTATTATTCCCTTCATATATAATGATGCCTAAAGTTAAAAATATAACCAAACCTGGTGTAAATCTGATTATCTGGCAAATAAATAATATGTAACATAATGACTGTATAGGTGGATGTATTTCTTAGAGTTAAGTTTTGATTTTGACTTATATTAATTTATAGTTAGCCACTAAGGTAAGAAAGTGATGCTTGAGGAATACTATTTACTTCTTTCTTATAAACTTAAATGAAATAAGGTAATACAAAAAACAACAACAACAAAAATGTATTTTAAGCATATGTCTCTTACAACCAGAATTTGAAGTGTGAAAAGCAACAAACACATTTCTTCAAAAACCCTGTTTTCTGACTTTTCCCCTAACTCTACACTAGGAGATACATATTCTACTGGTAGTTTTTCTGTAGCACCCTACATTCTGCAAGGGAAAGCCTGCATTTACTTAATATGGCCACTTCCATGTTCTCGTCTTAATACACAAAGCTTGCTATCATTTGTTATTACAGGCGTGGCAAGTTGTATTATTCACAACTATTTGTTTCTGCTCCAGTTTTGACTGACTTTTCTGTAGCATTAGTATACTATCCTACCTCCTTTAGCTCAATCATGTGATTTCTTTGGCCAAAGAAATATATCTGAACAGAAGCTTTAAGTAGTCTGGCTTTGCCCTCCATCATGAGATCAGAGTGTTCCAGACCATGGCTTTTCCTTCTACCTGAGACCTAGTATAAGAAAACATGTGAGGCAAAGCCTAGCAGTCACAGCCAATTGAATTCTGCACGCAACACAAGCAAGAAATAAATTTTTTTTTTTGGTTGTTGGAAATCACTGACCTATTAGGATGTTAGTTACTTGTCAAAAGCTAATACCAAAGAATACCAACAAAATAAAACTTTTCTTCTCCTCAGCATGCCTTCTCCTTAGTACGTATTTTATCTAGACTTAGTTTTTGATCTCTAACAAATGAGGAGGAGGAGTAATTTAATCAGCTTTCTCATTTAAATCTTACAAACAATCCAATGTGGTAAAGTATTTCTTTTTTCTTTTTCTTTCTTTTTTTTTTTCTGAATGGAAGAAAATTAATTTCCAAAGTCTGCAGCTGTTATGTGGTTTAAGTTTAGAATTTTAAGCTGAGGCACTCTGATTAGAGAATCGAATTCCTAGCTTGTTATATGATCTTCACATACCTCATTATGTAATCTTCACATATTGTATTTCAAAGATAAATATAATCTAAAGGTTGCACGACTTGGTGTTTTGTATCATCCTCAGAATCGCTTTCCACATGTTGACCAGGATATAAGGTTCAATCATGTCAGACTTCGCTAGGTTGGTAGTGTCTTGAATCATGGAGACAGACAACATCAGAAATACATTATTTTGCCCTTCTCTTGGGCTTATCCTCAATAGCAGGTAATCTTTGAGGAAAGATTTTATTCTTGACAGTCTTTTTTTTTAATCCTTAAAAGGGCACGAGGATTAATGAGACAATTGCCTGCAAAGCGCTTTGAGCTCTGGGAAGCCAAGAGGTGATTTAAGTGCATGGAATTATTCCCCTACATAAGTCAGCACTGTTTTTAAACAGAAATCTTCTTTAAAGAGTAATGCTAAGGTTGTGATGGCCAGGTGCGGTGGCTCACACCTGTATTCCCAGCACTTTGGGAGGCCGAGGTGAGCAGATCACGAGGTCAAGAGATTGAGACCATCCTGACCGACATGGCAAAACTCCATCTCTACTAAAAATACAAAAATTTGCTGGGTGTGGTGGCATATCTGTAGTCCCAGATACTAGGGAGGCTGAGGCAGGAGAATCGCACTAACTTGGGAGGCAGAGGTTGCAATGAGTCAAGATCGCTTCACTGCACTCCAGCCTGGGAACAGAGCAAGACTCCATCTCCAAAAAAAAAAAAAAAAAAAAAGGATAACACTAAGGTTGTGATAAAAATCAGCAAATGCCAAGCAGTTCAGTGAAGGTAAAATGTAAAATGTCTTCTCCCACACTGAGATGTGAGAAGCTAGCAAAAGAGAAACATAGAGCCAAAATTTTAGCCAGAAAGGACCTCAGACACCATCAGGTCTAAACTATTTATTTTTAACACAGGAGGAAACATGTCCACAGTGCACTTTCCCAAGGGCACACAGCTAATTTGGATTCATTAAGTGGAGAAATATTGCTGTATGGTGGATCCAATGGCATACATCATCAGGAAGCAAGAAAGAGAGGTGCAGCAAAGGCTAGGTTCTTGTGTAAACGTGGTAACTCCAATGAAAAAGCAGTACTTGAGCCAGGTCTCAATGACTGGCAAGTTTTGAATAAGTTCAGGAACAAGAGAGATATACTTCCTGTGGCTAAGACTGTGTAGTCTCAAGTTTAGCTGTTGGAATATGCACAGTAAGAAATAGCACAATATCTAATACTATAATTTGATGTAGGCTCCCTAGAAGATGCAAGACCCATGAATTATGGAAGTTTTCTCAGGCTCTTTCCTCATGTCAATCTCCCATTTTTTTGCTAACACAAATAATGCCTTGTGTGTGTGAGAAGCATTAGACTGAGACTTTTGGAAATTGAATGTAAGTGAAAATTAAGAAATTATTCCTTATCCCAAGGAGATAAGAAACCGATAAAAAAAATGGGACTATTATTTAGCTATCTAGCTCTCTCTCTCTTTTTTTTTTGAGACGGAGTTTCTCTCTTGTCACCTAGGCTGGAGTGCAATAGTGAGATCTTGGCTCATTTGACCTGCATCTCCCAGGTTCAAGCAATTCTCCTGCCTCAGCCTCCAAGTTGTTGGGATTACAGGCATCCACTACCACACCCACATTTAGCTATCTCTTTATAACTATATTTTTCTATCCCTGTATCTATCCATCTCTGTATCTATCTATGTACCTATATCTATCTGTACTTATCTATTATCTGCCTGTTATATCTATCTACCCACCTACCAACCTACCTACCTACTTACCTAGCACTGTATACTCCCTTGTTACTGAGTCGAACTTGAGAACAGACATGGTGAAGAGAGAATGCCATTGTTGTTCAGAGGAGGCAGAGATTAATTCCAACAGAAGAGACAATAGCAGAAACCCTAACAACATTTATCTTGGACTTACTCTGAGCTAGGCTATGTTTAACGGCTTTGCATGCATTAACTTATTTAATCCTCACCACTATCCCATGTGATAGTTTGTACGTCAACAGGAATTTATCTTTTCACATCTCTTGGCTCTGTTTTCTTCAGTCTTGGCTGGATTGTTGGCAGACTCTCCAGAGCAGTGGCAAAGTTGCAGTGCCATATTGAGCCTACTGAAGTCTGAGGCAAAAGGAAAAATCAACGTAATCCAGATCCTATCTTTGTTTTAAAATTTGATGTGTTGTTTATTATATTTTCATGCATTATTTTAAATTTTTTTAAGTTAAACTTTTACTTGATTCCTGAGTTTTTAAATAACCCTCTTTAGATTTTGCAAGTGAGCAAGTGTCTTGCTCACTTCACCCTAGTTCCAGTCCTGAAGAACAACACCCACTAGTTCCAAAAGAGTTTTACTTCCTTAGCTTCCTAGTTCCTACCTCCCCCCAGATATGATTGTCATTGGCCCAGCGTTAGTCCCACGCCCAACCCTGAACCAATCATCGATGCTTAAGAGGAATGCAGTGCTTTGATTGGGTGTTGGAACCAGTGTGGGATCCGTCCCTTTCATCTTGAGAGTGTTGAAGAAGGGTGTCATATTAAGATTAAGGCCTGCTGGAAGTAGAACCTGAAACGGGAATTCTCACTGGATAGATTGGGTTGCTGTGGGGAGAGTTGTGCTCCAGAGAAGGGGGATGATACTACACAAGAATCTGGTTTCAGGCAAAGACTAGCTTCAGAGTGACCTCACTAAGTAAGGCAAAGGCGCCTGGTTTTTGTGTTCCCATGTCCATCAGTCATTGGCTGAGGTCTAGCAGTGGCAGAGGGAGGGAGCTCTGTTTGGCTGAGTACATTTCTTTAGATAATGTGACAGCTGTGAGTTGTTACCTGCCAACACACACAGCAGCTAGGGATAGTTGCATGCCCTAGAAAAAGGGTCTTGCCAAGGCACCACCAGTGTCCAGTATAAGGGGTGGTCCCTAAAGATGCAATCACTAGAAATGGATGCTAGTCAGACCCTCAACAGTTGTCCTCTATAGTTAGCCCCATAGCAAAGGAAACAGAATTGATTGTCCCTTAATGACATCTGTTTCAATTAAAAAAAAAAAAGTATACCATGCACACACTTTTATACACCCTGATCCGCAATACTGAAAAGCAGAATCTGCTGCCTGTGCTGCCTTCTTGCTGCCTGGCTTGTACGTAAAAGCTTTTAGTGGAGAGCTGACAAGCAGTGCTGCTCACCTGAGCTCACCTGCCTGCTTTTGCACAACCCACTGGAGTCACAGCACATCAATGAATCATGCTGACAGGCCACATGCAGGCTCAGGGGTCGCTTGACAAGATGGCATTATGATGAGCAAAATGGACTTCTTCCTTGAAAATTCCATTAGGGGAGGTGGCATGGCATTTAGAGGTTCCATATCCCAGGAAACTGTGCTGGTGCAGCAAAGTGAAGTAGGAGGAGGGAAGAAAAGAGACCTGTTGTCAGCTGTGTGCCAAGTGAGGGAGCCTGCATAAATGCTCCTCTGTCATTGAGGGGGAGTGCCTGTCGCCTTTTCATTGGCTGTAATTGAATGCCTACAGAGGCAGTAATTACAAATACCAGCCAGGCCTCACAGGCTCATCTGTTTTTATTTGTCATCAGAGTAAGGGTATTGATCAATGTTAGGGCCCTTCTTGCCTTTGCATAGGGACAGGAAATTGGATTAATAAAACCTGGCATGTATTGTGTAACATATACCTGTAAGGAAGGCAGATCAGAAGTGGCATAAAATGGCGAGTGCCTGATTTCCTGGGGTGCCTAGGCTGCTAACACTTGTGAGTGCTTCCTTTGCAGGAACTTATGCTCAGATTCTCCAACATCACAGCATCCTTCCTTTTGCTGGAGCCAACAGGACCCCATAAATAAGAAGCAAACTGAGTAGTTCTCCTCTTATGTCACCTCCATGCAGGCACTTTCAGAAGAATGGCCTTGATGGGAAGACAACTCATTATTCCAAAAGTTGGTAAATGAAAGGAAAGACCCAAGCACTTAACTGGCTTTTGCTACATGAACTGTGTCAAGGTAACCAAAGAATTAATGAGGCAATGTTTCTCTTTATAGAAGCTGCTTAGCTAATCAATAAGATATAAATGGAAGAACTAGAGAATGGGTCTCAAATACCAGTGTGCATTAGAATCACCCAGAGGGCTTGTTAGGAAAAGATGCAGGACCCTGCTACAGAGTTTATGGTTCAGTAAGTCTGGAGTAAGGCTAGAATAGGTGCATTTCTAAGAAGTTCCCAGGTGATGTTGATATTACCAGTCGGTGACCACAACCCTTTGAGAACTACTGGATTAAAGCACCATTGTTTTGTAATCTTAAGGACATAACAGGCAGTGATCATCAGTGACTGTTAATATCACACAAAAAAGAAGCAACTAGACAGTATGTGATTCCTGATGGAAGTACACAAAACCCCCTATGAGGAATTCTTATCAGAATATTGATCCTGAATCAGTCAAGCAAGATCTACCTATCAGCTGACAGGAAATACAGGGGGCAGAGGAGCAGGCAAACAACGTCACCACAGGGATGCAAAGACCAAAATTCAGACTGTGGGAAACTCTTCAAGACAGCACAGTCATTATTTGGAAGCAAAGAAAAAGGAGGGGAATATATGGATTTTAAGAGACTTAAGAGTCATATTATTCCAGTTATTAAACCTGTTTGGATCCTGATCTGATCTAAAGAACTGTGAAAAGGAAAATTGTGAAACAAGCAGAGTAATAAAAAAGGTGGCCAGATATTTGATGACATCAAGGAATTACTGTCACCATCCTCTTCTTCACATGGCTTGGTTCCTTCTCAACCTTGAACTCTTAGTTTATTTTTTAATGCCTTTATTTTTATTTTATGTATTTATTTATTTTGAGAAAGAATCTTGCTCTCTCGCCCAGGCTGGAGTGCAATGGCATGATCAGGGCTCACTGTAGCTCAACCTTTTGGGCTTAAGCAATCCTTCTTCCTATGTCTACAAGTAGCTGGAACTGCAGGTGTGCACACCACCACACCTGGCAATTTTTTAGATTTTTTATAGAGACAGGTCTCACCATATTGCCCAGTCTCATCTCAAACTCTTGGCCTCAAGTGATACTCCCACCTTGGCATCCCAAAGTGCTGGAATTACCAGGGTGAGCCCTCATGCCCGTCCAACTCTTAGTTTAAATGTGACCTTTTCAAACAAGTTTTCTCTGATCACCTTATCAAGATAGCTCTCCTTCTCTATTTTAGTTTTCTGTTTGCTTATGGCATAGAATGGATCCCTGGCTATAATTACTTATTCATTTGCTTTTTGTGTGTCTCTCCTTCTACACTGTAAACTACATGAGGCCCCTGTCTCTTAGCTATATGCCTAGCCCATTGCTAGAAACACAATGAATAAAAAGACACAATAATTATTTTCTAAATGAACTATGAATAAAATCTTAGAGCATTTTAATGTTTTCAAATTATTTTTCCATACCCTTTTTTAAGTTTTATTTTAGGTTTGGGGTACCTGTGTAGGCTTTTTATATAGATAAACTCATGTCACAGGGGCTTATTGTGCAGAATATTTCACCACCTAGGTATTAAGTCTAGTATCCAATAGTTATGTTTTCTATTCTTTTTTTCTCTTACCGTCCACCCTCAGATAGGTCCCAGTGTCTGTTGTTTCGGCTTTGTGTCCATGAGTTCTCATCATTTAGATGCCGGCAGGGTTGTGGAGAAGAGGAAACACTTACACACTGTTGGTGGGAGTGTAAATTAATTCAACCATTGTGGAAGACAGTGTGACAATTCCTCAAAATGCTAAAAGCAGAACTCCCATTCGACCCAGCAATTCCATTACTGGGTATATATCTAGATGAATATAAATCGTTCTATCATAGACACATACATGTGAATGTTCATGGCAGTACTATCCACTATAGCAAAGATATATATGGTTTGGCTCTGTGTCCCCACCCAAATCTCATCTCAAATTGTAATCTCTATAATCCCCACATGTCAAGGGAGGGACCATGTGGGAGATGATTGCATCTTGGAGGTGGTTTCTCCATGCTGTTCTCGTCATATTGAGTGAGTTCACAGGATCTGATAGTTTTATAAGGCAGTTTTTTCTGCTCTTGTTCACTCTCTCTCACCTGCTGCCATGTAAGATGTACCTGCTTCCCCTTTTGCCATGATTGTAAGTTTCCTGAGGCCTCCCCAGCCATGTGGAACTATGACTCAATTAAACCTGTTTTCTTGTGAAGTTTTATTCCTAAAGGGCCATCCCCAGTTCAGAGTTCTCCATAGGATTCGCCTCACTGAGACTGCACTGCAGCCCCACTGTTTCCTTTGCCCAGTTCTAATTCTTCCCTTCTGTTCCTCAGGTAGTGTTCTCAGAGTATTCCTCAGCAACCTTCCTGCAATCTAATCTCTATTAGCAATTGAGGGACCCTCTGATTAAGGAGTTCACAATCTAGCTATAGAAATACACGCAATATGCAAGTAACTAACAGCAATTCATCGTATAAGTGCTGTACTCCAACTGGAATGGAAGCCAGTACTATGAGAAGGATGAAGGAGAAGCAACACATAACTGTTCTGCTCTGATGCTGCTCTTCAAGACGAGAAGACATGACCTCTTTCCTAAATGGTGGCAAAGATGTCAGATAATTACCACTTTGCAAAGATGGGATGTAAAAGGAGGCCAAAGGGCCATTGATTCTTTCCTTACTTCTTTTTCCCAACTTCTTCCTCTTTACACTTGTATAATGTCTTGATTTTTATTTCAGATAGTGGATAGGCTTTCAATGACTCCCAGGTAGACATTATATATTCTGCCATGGAGCGAAAAGGCCAAATCTCAAGTAATGGGTTTTGGAAGATCAATAACCAAGTTCCTTCCAGAGTTGCTGAAGCAAGCTTTACATTTATAATGTAAAACACAAAAGGCTCAAAGAAGAAGAGAGTCCCTCTAAAGAGAGCTAGATTACATCATTAAACCTTTAATTAACCTAATGGCTTTGACTTCAGAAAATCAATGGAGACTTCTCACTAGTAGGAAAGAATAAATTTAATATTTTATGTGCAAATGTTTTTGCTTTTTATATTTTAGTATACAGTTTCTTTGGTGAGTTCTTGTCAGGTTCATTTTCTTCTAAAAGTTTCAAATTGGAAATTTATGTTTTATTAATATATGTGATAATGTATATGAAACAAAAGACCTTAAAACTTAAAAAAATAAACAACAGTTTCACGGAAAGTAAAATACCCAGTGTTTGGATTTTACAAGCCTTAGGTGTGGGATGAGGTGAGTGTAGTAAAAGCATTTTTACGTGGCTATAAGTACCTTCAAATTTATTCCTTTGGGAGAGTGAGATTTTTCTGTGGAATAGTTGATTTCAACAGGATTTTATTGGGCAACAAAATGTCATGCTAGGTACTCTGAAAGGACCCCAAATAAGAACTCATCTGTGCTTCCAACTTAATTAATTCAAATTTATCTAATGCTCAGTTAGCTGTTACTACATTATCCTGTTAAATGTTCATGGGAACAGACAAATCTATTAGAATGTACAATTACCAGTAAACAGCACCGAGTTAAACCTGTCAACACCATGGACAACTTGAGATTTTTCTTATATCCCCACTCACTGGCAGAGATTTGAGAATTATCTTAAGGGTCCAAACATCCATATATACAGTTTCCTTTTTCATTTAGTCTAGCTTTATGATCCAGGATTTAGTGTGCCTGAGAAATTTTTGGTCAAGTTTGAGTAAGTTGGGGTTTAGTTTTAAAAAATATAGATGATTCTGGCTTTATTTGGCAGACATTCAGGGAATTAAGTATTTACAGCATCACGGTAGGGCCTGGTGGGTCAGATTCAAGACTCTGCCTTGAATTATTCAGGTATAATTCCCAGGGCCACTCTGCTGTTATAAACACACAGTGAACTTGAGGGGCTGGTGAGGACACTAAATTAATCAGCAAGGCCTTGTCTACTTGTCTTAGATGGTTTGCTTTGCTATAATGAAATACCATAAACTGAGTAGTTTATACACAAGAGTTATGTATATTTCTCATAGTTCTGCAGGCTGGCAAGTCCAAGATCAAGATGCCAGTAGATTTGGTGTCTGGTGAGGTCCCACTTTCTATTCATGTAGGACACCTTCCTGCTGTCTTCCCATGGTAGAGGAGTGATCCCAGGTCTCTTTTATAAAGGTACTAGTCCTATTCATGAGGGATGCATTCTCATAACCCAATCACCTTTCATAGGCTCTAGTCCAAATACCATCACCTTGGGGTGGAGATTTCAACATATGAATTTGGAGGGGGATAGAAGCATGCAGATCATAGCACTCTTTCAGTGGGTAAGAAAGAAAAGATGACCAAGATGCTTACATGTTAATGATTGATTTTGTTCCCAAACACATTGAAGTAGAAAAATAATGAATCCAACTGAGTGTACTAGTTAGTATTTTTATGTGACTATAAATTGCAGTAGTGGGAGTTGGGTGACTCTGTGGCCTGGAACATGATGACTTGGCTACAGCATCAGTTATTTTCATGAGGTGAAGAGCAAACAGAAGAGCAAGAGTTCATTATTCTACCTGGGAGTGGAAAATTGTCATGACATTTTGGATAGAAAAGCACAGGACTATCGTGGTGTGTGAGGGATGGCATGGAAAGATAATAGTACTAAAAAGTATTTTTTTATGGTATTTGAAAAATGCAGTGAGAAGACATTGGAGTTATTTTGAAACTATGCTTTGGTTGTTGGACATTTTTCTTAAACCTTAATTTTGCTCTAAGTTGGATCACCTGGATTATTGCTCTGATAGAGTTACAAAAATAGTGCTACAAATAGTCATCCTTAAGGACTTTTTACATCTGCCTGTTCCCACCTCCATAATCTCCCTCCTATTTTTTGTAGTAATTCATGTTTATGTAAATTTTCATGTTGCATAGGGTAACTGGAGTACACAGCTACTGAGCAAAGAGAATTGGAGGAAATAAGCCCTAAAATGCCCCCTATTTGGGGAAGTTTCTCCTCCCTGAGTTCTCTTCTACATGATCTAATTTATTTCAAACTCAGTAATGTTATTTTCAGCTATATATAATATATATATATATATATATCTTTTGATCTTTTTTAGCTATATATATATTGATCTTTTGATCTTTTTTCAGCTATATATATATAGCTGAAAAAAATATATATATATTTATATAGTAATAGATGCTAGGAAGACAAAATAATGAAGACAAACATAAACAGATACAGCAGCTAATTGTCCAGTGGAGAAACTAATAAATTATTCACATGCATATTTGTTCAAGTAGTATTTATTCAGTGACCATTTAGTCAGCCTTGTGACTGTAATGATAACTAAGTTAGGTATGACTCCTGCCTTCAGAGAGCATTGTTTGGTTGAGAGACTAGACAGCTGACCCAGGTGACTGCCACTAAATGAGTTATATGTTACCAAAAACTAAGTGTAGGTATATAATGAGAAGACAAAAGAGCAACATTTCACCTGGTCAGTAGGGCTTTCAAAATCATAAAGTCATAAGGTCAAAGAAGGCTTTTGCTATAAATATATGTGTTCCTTCTTCCCCCCAACTTCAGATGTTGAAACCTAATCCCAATGTGATGATATCTGGAGTGGGTCTTTGGGAGGTAATTAGGTCATGAGGGTAGAGTCCCTCAAGAATGGGATTAGGGCCCTTATAAAATGGACCCCAGAAAGCTCCCTCACCACTTGGACTTCCTGCCTACAGAATTGTGAGAAGTACTTTTCTGTTGTTGGTAAGCCAATCAGACCATAGCACTCTTTCAATGGGTAAGAGAAAAGAAAAAAAGTGACTAGGGACACTTGTATGTTAATGATTGATTTTTGTTTCCAAACACATCGAAGTAGAAAAATAAGCAATCCAACTGTTACAGAAGCCTGAATTTTTGTTACAGAAGCCTAAATAGACTAAGACAGATTTCAAAATAAATTTGTGCACCGCATATGCTGAGACCAGAATATTGAGTAGAATTAGTCCAGGAAAAGGAGAAGGGAGAAGGTAGGAAAGGGTACTAAGTGGAGGAAATGATATTTAGTAAGCTCCTGGCCAGTGCAGGCTGAAAGAAATAACATCTCTTTGTGGACCTTGCCTGGTCCTCCTCTGTGGCAAAGGCTGCTAGTTTTCGCCTGTATGAGTTTCCTCCTTCTCTTTATTAATAGAAACCTGCTGATCTAAGTAATTTTGAAAATGAGTGGAGTCTGTAAAACTAAAGGCAGAATAAATTGTACATCAGCACTGTACTCCAGCTGATAAACTTATTTCCCATTGAGTAAAGGTTAACAATTCTGATACATCTATACATGTATACTGAAATTAAATAATGGCAGATGGTGAAGCCAGGTTTCTCATGACTGAAGTGGGGGTTTGCAAATAAATAAAGGGAGACCCCCTTTTATATGATGCCCCACACCTATAGTGTGCCCTGCTCATAGTGGCATAATGACTTCCTTAATAGTAGTACAGTATTTAAAAAAGAGGAAAAATAGTAGCTCTATATGTTGATTGCACTGTGGTCTGAGAGACTGTTTGTTATGATTTCCATTCTTTTCCATTTGCTGAGGAGTGATTTACTTCCAATTATGTGGTCAATTTTAGAGTAAGTGGGATGTGGTGCTGAGAAGAATGTACATTCTGTGGATTTAGGGTGGAAAATTCTGTAGATGTCTATTAGGTTTGCTTGGTCCAGATCTGAGTTCAAGTCCTGTATATCCTTGTTAATTTTCTGTCTCATTGATCTGTCTAATATTGACAGTGGAGTGTTAAAGTCTCCCACTATTACTGTGTGGGAGTCTAAGTCTCTTTGTAGGTCGTTAAGAACTTGCTTTATGTATCTGGGTGCTCCTGTATTGGGTGCATATATATTTAGGATTGTTAGCTCTTCTTGTTGCATTGATCCTTTACCATCGTGTAATGCCCTTCTTTGTCTCTTTTGATCTTTGTTGGTTTAACATCTATTTTATCAGAGACTACGATTGCAACTCCTGCTTTTTTTGCTCTCCATTTGCTTGGTAAATCTTCCTGGATAATATTCTGAAGAGTGTTTTCCAGCTTGGATTCATTCTCTCCGTCACATTCAGGTACACCTATCAAATGTAGATTAGTTCTTTTCACATCATCCCATATTTCTTGGAGGCTTTGTTCATTTCTTTTTACTCTTTTATCTCTAATCTTGCCTTCTCATTCTATTTCATTGGGTTGATCATCAATATCTGATATTCTTTCTTCTGCTTGGTCGATTTGGCTATTGAAACTTGTGTATGCTTCACAAAGTTCTCGTGTTGTGTTTTTCAGCTCCATCAATTCATTTATATTCTTCTCTAAGCTGTTTATTCTCATTAGCATTTCATGTAACCTTTTTTCAAGGTTCTTAGTTTCTTTGCATTGATTTAGAACATATTCTTTTACCTCAGAGAAGTTTGTTATTACCCACCTTTTGAAGCCTGTTTCTGTCAATTCATCGGACTCATTTTCCATCCAGCCTTGTTCCCTTGTTGTTGAGGAGTTGTGATTCCTTGGAGGAGGAGAGGCATTCTGGTTTTGGGTGTTTTCATCCTTTTTGCACTGGTTTCTTCCCATCTTTGTGGATTTATCTACCTGTGGTCTTTGTAGTTGGTGACTTTCAGATGGGGTCTGTGAATGGACATCCTGTTTGTTGATGATGAAGTTATTTCTTTCTGTTTTTTAGTTTTCTTTCTAACAGTCAGGTGCCTCTGCTGTAGGACTGCTGGAGGTCCACTCCAGACCCTGCTTGCCTGGGAATCACCTGCAGTGGCTGCAGAGCAGTAAGGTTGCTGCCAGTTTCTTCTGTTATCTTTGTCCCAGAAAGATACCTGCCAGATGTCAACCTGAGCTCTCCTTTATGAGTTGTCTCTTTGGATATACAGGGATCGGGGAGCTGCTTGAGGAAACAGTTTGTCCCTTATAGGAGCTCAAGTGCTGGGCTGTGAGCTCCATTGTTCTGTTCAGAGCTGCTGGGCAGGTACGTTTAAATCTGCTGCAGTGGAACTCATAACAGCCTTTTTCTCTCAGGTTCTCTGTCCTGGGAAGGTGGGGGCTTTATTTATAAGTTCTTGATGTGCTGCTGCCTTTTTTGGGAGATGCCCTGCTCAGCAAGGAGGTAGCCTAGTCACAGTCTGCCAGAAGAGGCGTTGCTGAGCTGCCGTGGTCTTTGCCCAGCTGCTATGTGAACTTCCTTGTGGTTTTCTTTATAGAGGTATAGTTAGAACTGCCCTGGTAATGGTGGTCTGCCTCAGTAATGGCAGACTGCCTCTGTAATGCGGACTGCCTTGGTAATGGTGGACTGCCTCAGTAGTGGTGGACTGCCTCAGTAATGGTGGATGCCCTTCCCCTGACAGAACTGGACCATCCAGGGTCCAGCTGTGCTTGCTATGAAACTCTCAATCCAGAGTGTTTCAGATTGCTGGTCTTTATAGGGGTGGGACCCACCGAGCCAGATCACCTGGCTCCCTATTTCAGCCCCCTTTCTTTCAGTTGAATGGCTGACTCTGTCTCCCAGGCATTCCAGGTGCCAGTTGAAACAGCTGCCCAGGTTTGTGTGAGATTTTGTGCAAAGACCCACTGTGCCAGCTGAAACAGCCATGCTGGAGACTCGTGGTGCTTTTCTGCCCAGGAATCTCCTGGTCTGTGGGCAGTAAAAACTCATTTGGAAATGCAGTGATCACTCACCCTCTGCACTCTTACTGGGAACTGCACTCCAGAGCTGTTCCTATTTGGCCATCTTGGATCCATGAGCTTAATGATTTTTAAATGTATAACATGTAGACTATTGCTAACAAAATTGTATTGGATTTGGGAATTTTGTTAAAATCCCTCTTACCAAAAGAAGTAATAATATGAGCTGAGAGATATGTTAATTCGCTTCACTATAGCAATCATTTTACTATCTACATGTATCCCATAATGTCATGTTGTAAACCTCAGATACGAACAATACATTTATTTTAAAAATCTATATACATTAAGGTTCTCTGTGCATCTAGTTCTAAGGATTTTGACTAATCTGTAGTGTTATGTATCCACCATTATAGTACCATACAGAACAGCTTCACCACCCTAAAAAAAATCCTCTACACTTCATTCACCTAGTAGTCAACCCTTTCCTCACCTCTCAAATCTTTGACAACCACTGATCTTTTTACTACTGTTATACTTTTGCTTTTCCAGAATGTCATGTAATTGTAACCATATAGTATGTAGCATTTTTAGAGGGACTTCCTTCACTTAGCAGTATACATTTAAGATTCATCTAAGATGTTCCATGGCTTGATAATTAATTTACCTCTATTCTGTTATATGAATATATGATTATCTATATAACATATATATAATATTATATTTCCATATAAACAGAATAAAATATAATTTAAAAATAAGGACAGGTGTGGTGGCTTATGCCTATAATCCCAGCACTTGGGATGGCCAAGGTGGGTGGATCACCTGAGGTCAGGAGATTGAGATCAGCCTGACCAACATGGAGAAACCCTGTCTCTACTAAAAATACAAAATTAGCTGAGCATGGTAGCACATGCCTGTAATCCCAGCTAGTCGGGAGGCTGAGGCAGGAGAATCACTTGAACCCGGGAGATGGAGGTTGTGGTGAGCCAAGATCATGCCATTGCACTCCAGTCTGGGCAACAAGAGTGAAACTACATCTCAAAATAAATAAATAAATAAATAAATAAATAAAAAAGAATATAGCACATTAAGTTAATTCATTCCACATTTAGTGAAGGACATTTTGCTTGCTTTCAGTGGTTAGTGATTATGTATACAGATGCTATGAAGAGTCACAGGCAGGTTTTTGTGTAGAGAGGAGTTTTCAGATCATTTGGGTGAATATCCAGGAGTATGATTAATGGGTTGTGTGATGAGGCTATATTTAGCTTTTTAAGAAACTGCCAAACTTTCTTCTAAAGTGACCATATCATTTTGCATTCCCACTTGTGGTATATGAAAGTTTCTGTTTTTCCACATCCTTGCCAACAATTGGTATTGTTATTTTTTTTAATTTAGCTATTCTAATAGGTATGCATTGGTGTCTCATTGTTCAGTTTATAATTAGCTAATAACAAATGATATTGAGTATTTTTATGTATTCACTTGTCATTTGCATATCTTCTTTGGGAAGGTGTGTGTTATTTTTAATCTGATCAACTTTTCCAACCCTGCAAATCTCCTTTTGCTTGTTATTGTGGCTTTTGTCTGATTTTATTATAATAAAAACAAAACTCCTTGGGAACTTCAAGAGGGTTATGCGCTTAATTGGAATAAATGGATAGAAAGAACCTGTTTGGAACCTGTTGGTTTGTAATGACTAATGGGTGCTGAAACCTAGTCTTTGAGTCCAGAGTTAAAAGGACATGAAGTAATTCAGGTGTGACTTGGAAGGATCTCTCAGTGGTCCCAACATCTTTCTTCAATCTCTATCATTTTTCTATTTCGTGGCATTTGTGTTCGTTCCTATTTGTGAGTTAGAGATCACTTGGCCATCTCTTCTAATTGCCACTATAACTGTTCTGGTAGCATGTCATCCTGGCTGAAGATCTAAGCAGTCCTTGGATCTGAACCATCTCTCATAAAAAGATATTCAGAATTGAGACAATTACTTTGAACGGCTTAAGGCTCACCCTTCCTCTCACATTTGTAGAAATTCTAGTATTTGTTTCATACTCACTTAGTTCCAGTTTGATGGATTGACTTGCTGAAAATCTGGCAGGACTGTTCAAACTCTCTGGCAGCTATGAAACTATGGCTCTCTGTCTAGAGTACAGCTTGGGTGGCAAAGAAAACTCTTGGCATGCTGCTTCACTGAGATTTGTAAACATTAATTAAGTGGACTGATGCATCATAATTTTGCTGTTTCATTTCCTTCTTTCAAAATACATGAAGGAGTTTTAGTTCTGGATGATAAACGACAAGAATCATAGCACTCTGCATTTAAACCAAATAAGCTCAATGAGGGTATACAATTCTTGCAATTACAATCTTACTGTTTTGCATATATTCACAATGGAAGAAGAAAACAAGGAGACGCAGGCTTCTTGGTTTGCTGAATAGGAGCTCATAAAACTTTGTGGGGCTCTGGTTGTGTGACCATTTGAAACTCAGTCTCAGCTGTGTCTGTGGCTGGTTCTATCACCCTGGACATAACATTCACATCTCTGGGCATTAGTTCCCCAGTTGAAAATGAGTAAGTGGAGGCAGATGATATCTGTTTTCCTTTCAGATGTATTAATAATATGTGATGATAATACATTTCCAGAACAGGCTGCAGTCTGTTCAAAGGGGGAAACCAAAAGAGCTGGTAGTGGGGCATTTATGAGAGATGTATTGACTCTAGTTAGCCACCAGGGGACATCCAAGAGCACATCTACAAAGCAGCCGAACAGCTCAAAGCTTGTAAACCAAATTCTTAAAAACTGAAACTTTCTTTCCTAGTGACAAAGTATCACAGCTGTACACTATCATGAAAAAAGTGATTCCTAGAGAAAAAAAAAGATGATCTAGGATATTATTACTTTTAGCAGCAGTATTTAAAAGGAACACACTATATATATCTTTGACATTATTTCACCTCGCGTTAAATTAGACTTGTGATAAGGCGACAATTGTGGTAAGGCAACAATTGTATAAGTTTGTGAAAATAATTTAATTTATTTTGGTTATGTTTTGACATTTGCAAAGTGGAACTAAAGCAGGCAAGGCCAAGAAACAAACCCCTCACACACCAAACTGGGAAGGAAGTATTGATTTGTTAGGCTGGGAGAAAGGTGGCATAGTTGCCCAACAGCCAAGCTCGAGTTCACAAAGAAAGTCCCTGCCCTTTTAAAGGCTTCCAACTCTAGAAATTACATGTGAAAGGATCTTGGGCTTACAACTCTATGTGAAAGGGTCTTGGGTTTACAACTCTGGAAATTACATGTGAAAGGGTCTTGACATATGAAGTAGGTGTGGGGTGGGGATTTGATCCTGTTTAAGTAAAAACAATGCCTTTTGGAAAGATTTCTCCATACTATGCCTGCGATCTATAGGAGGGCAATTAAGGTGGTGCCTGGTCTGCCAGCCTGTACTTCTCCTATTGAAATGCAATGTGGAAGTCAAGGAGGAGGTGGTCTTAGATGCTTAGGTCTCCTTCCTCAGGACCAGAGTGACTTCAGTGATCACAGTTACATACTGAGTATGCCACCCCAGACATTCAGAATTGCCATTCCTAAGTTTTGTGGGTGTTTAGCATTCAAAATATAGCTTTCCTTCTGTGACATGGCATCCTTTTGATGTCTTAGGCTTCTGAATTGAGAAAGAGTGGGGCCTTAAATGGGGGACTAAAAATTCAACTGATCAGAACAGTGTAAGCCTCATTGGAAACTAGCAAACTGGCTAATGGACCATGTGCCTCAGTCTCGTATGTCTGATTACCTGAGTCAGCTTCCTCATGTCAGGCAGCTCTGGCACTTTGGCCAAGCTAAGGCTCAGGCCCCAGGCTGTGGTCCATCTACTCAGGGAAACCTCTTAGTACAGTGTCCTCTACTTCTTTTCAGAAAATCCTTTCCTCTTCTTGTTGACTTTTCATTGAGACCATCATCTGCCTAGCTCCCTTGACTTCTCACTCAGGCTTTCCTCTTCACTGATGTTGCCAACTCAGTCACACAAGCAAATGCATTTCTATGTCTACCTCTGAATGGCAACAATTCTCCTTGCTGACCTCATCCGTCTACACTACCAGAAATTCTTCCAGGCTCTCACAGGTATATTTACAGGTTTACTCTTTTATTAGTAGTTTGACACTTAGTATCTTGTTGATCTTCACTGACTGTTAATTGAACAAAATGAATTAAAATCAGAGAAAGAAAGAAAAATCAGACAGACAAAACTTAGGCTAAATTGCTAGTGAATGTAAAAGCTACCATGTAAGACAAAGCTTTAGCTTCCAGAAGAGGTTACAGAAGAACAAACAAACAAAAAAAAAAAAAAAAAAAGGAGAAGAAACAGAAGGAGGAAGAAGAGGAGGTGAAGCAATGATAATTTTGTGCCAGAGAAAACTGGAGCTAAATATTAAAACAGACTCACATGCTATCCTGGGTTTCCAACTAGAAGAGAAATCACAAGTATATGCACAGCATAATATGTTGATATATTCTTATATGAACCCATCCCACAGCTCATTTATGGCCAAACATCTAAAACTCAGCCTTTACATACAAATAGGTTCTTCAAATGCTGTTTGCTTTGCATATCATAGAAACAAATAAAATATAATAAACAATTTCTGTTTCAAGTAGCCTCTGGTAATTTGGACAGGGTGACTGGGCCAACTTTAGAAATCAAAATAACTGACAGTTTCAAGCATAGCTGATATTCAGCCAGTCTAACCTACCAAAGCCCTAGTGAAGTTTTTTGTTTGTTTGTTTGTTTTTTTTAATGGCACGTCATTCTGATTTGGTTCTGTCTGGATTGGGCAATGTTTCTGCTGTATTGTCTAGTACATGTTTTAATTCTCACCCTTAACTTTGAGGAAAATATTCTCCATTCACATCTTTCTCCTGGAGAAGGCAGCTAAAATGTATGGATGATGTGTTATGTGCCTCATAGCTTCCCTTTAAAGTAGAGCATTTGCCTCATTATATACATGAGAAATTGAGGGTTGTGTAAAGTCAAGTGTTACTTAAGGGCACATTCTTTTTTTGTGTGAGTTGGAGTCTTGTTCTGTCACCAGGCTGGACTGCAGTGGTGCGATCTCTGCTCACTGCAACCTCTGCCCCTGGGTTCAAGCTATTCTCCTGCCTCAGCCTCCCGAGTAGCTGGGACTACAGGCATGTGCCGCCACTCTCAGTTAATTTTTTGTATTTTTAGTAGAGACGGGGTTTCATCATGTTGGTCAGGCTGGTTTTGAACTCCTGACCTCATGAGCTGCCTGCCTCTGCCATCCAAAGTCCTGGGATTACAGGCATGAGCCACTACACCCAGCCCAAGGGCACATTCTTAAGAGGCCAAGTCAAGAGCTGAATCCTGGCTTGTTCATTTTATTCTCCTTTTATTTTTCTCCTTAAGTAATCACATTCCTAATCTTTCCCTACCTTCTTGTGAGAGTCCAGAGTTATGTAAAAGTATGTCCCTCATCTTCACATGTTTAATTCACTCTGCCCCAAACTAGGCATAAGGTGAACAGCATGAAGCAAAATATTAGCTCCAAACCTTCAGGGATAAAATCACTATATCGTTGTCTTTTTGTTACTTTAAACATTACTATCTTTCTAGTTACAAGAAAACACACACATAAACACCCTCTAAAAAACATAATGTGGCTACCACTGTCTCTCATTGTCTTTCTCTCTTGGTCTCTTCCTGTGTACTTTTCTGAACTATTTTGTGCCTTACTTTTTGAACCATAAGCTAAATTTTGTGGCAGCAACTATATTTTTGCAGCTTATTTGATCCATTATTTATATTTTCAACTTATTACAGTCTACCTTCAAGTGATATTACAAGGCCATACATAGGGCAAGAATCCTACAACAGGGTACTTCCAATTCCTTTCTTCGGTCCTTTGTGCTATTGTCATCATACATTTTTACTTTTACAAATGTTATAAACTCTACAAAACAATGTCACAAGTTTTCTTTAGTGGCTTTTCTTTTAGCTCCATTACAAGAAAGAAAAAAATTATGTTTACTTTTATTTTGACCATTTCAGTTCTCTTTATTTCTTTATGTAAATGCAAGTTTCTGTCTGATTATACTTCTGCCTAAAGAACATCCTTTGAAATTTCTTAGAGTACATGATAGCTGGTGATAAGTTGTATGTTAATTTATGAGCCCAAGAAAGCCTTTATTTTGACTTTATTTTTAAGTAAATTTTTATTTCAGGAAAATTTTAGTCATATAGCAAAAATGTGAAGATAGTATAGAAAGTTCCCATATACTCCTTACCCAGTTTCCCATTAGTATCTTAATGTTTTTATTGACATGGTACATTTCGTATAATGTTGATAAGTTATTATTACCTTACTTGCATATAAAATTACTCATGAAATATAAAAATATATAAAAGTTATATTATCATTACTACATTAGTATGGTATACCTGTTAAAATTAATAGATAAATATTAGTTGTATTATGATGGTAACAGACTGATTTACTTAGTTTTTACCTAATGTCTTTTTTCTGCTCCCGAATCCCCAGGATCCCACCCAGGATACCACATTACATTTTGTCAACATGTCTCTTTAGGGTCCTCTTGGTTGTGAGAGTTTCTCAGTCTCTCCCTGTTTTTGATGACATTGACAGTTTCAAGAAGTACTGGTCAGTTGTTTGGTAGACTGTCCCACAATTGAGTTTTCTCTGATGTTTTTCTCATAATTAGACTGGGGTTGTCAGTCTCAAGGGGAAGATCATAGAGGCGGCGTGATTTTCATAAAGTTTTTTTTTCTAAATTTTGCTTTGTTTTACTAGATTATTATTATTATTATTATACTTTAAGTTCTGGGATACATGTGCAAACTGGGTAGATTTACATAGGGTATATGTGTGCCATGGTGGTTTGCTACACCCATCAATCCATCATCTGTTTGTGTCCTCTCCTATTTCATGGAGCAGTGGTTTGTAGTTCTCCTTGAAGAGGTCCTTCACATTCCTTGTAAGTTGTACTCCTAGGTATTTATTCTCTTTGTAGCAATTGTGAATGGGAGTTCACTTATGAGTTGATGTTCAACTCTATTGCTTTGATGTAACTTGGGAGAAGTCTGTTAACTTTCTCCTAATTTCTGTTTTCTCACCCTCTAAAATAAAAGTGAAAACATGTATATCTTAACCCAGCAAGGGGGATTAAATTAACTTATGAATGTGAGAAAATGCTCTTAATTCCAAAGTTCTGTGAAAATGTTGACTCTTATTATAACATCACATTCTGCTCCCCTGGGATAAGTGGGCCAGAATGATTGATCCATTCAATTTTGAAAGTAAATTTTCTCTCAGTGTTCATATGTGTTCATTCTCACAGTGAGTACATAGATTTGAAAAGTAGCTTAGTTTGTTAATCTGTGTCTTGACATATTTGACTAAGAGGATTTTCTTTTCTTGCAAGCTGAGAAATGGAAAATTAGAAAGCTGTAAGATCTCAGACTTAAAGCAATGATCAGTGACGGAAACACAAACTTACTGTGAATACCATAGAGGTGTAGCAAAAGCCAGATTATTGAAAAGAAAAAAAATTACAGCCTGAAAAGAAAACATATTTGTATATTTTCAGAAGACTTACTAGTCCCAAATTTACCTTCTGGCTGAATGGTTTTATGGTGAAGAGATGAATTTTCTCTGCTACTTTTAACTAACTCTCTGATTTTAATCTTCAACTCAGCTTCATTCTGATTGAAATTAAAATTTCTAGCTTACAAATAATAAATGAGAACTGCGGCCACAAATCTAATGCTGCACTTGAGGTGACAATGATGTGACAAATCTTTCTTCACAGCTTGAGTTGACTGTTTTATTTGGTCGTAATTTTCATAGACTTATGTTGGTATTTGTATATTTCTACTTCATCTTCCTTTTGATTAAAAGGGTATTAGAGTACAGAGTGATGTGTGTGTTTGTGTGTTTATATGTGCATGTGTGCATGCAGGCATAAATGTGTACATCGGGAGGCAAAATTGGCATCAGCCAAGCATTAAAATTCCTTCTTTCATCTTTGAATTTTGTCCCAAATAACTGTGTTTATGCTTCAATATACCATCTCTTAAACATGAGTACCCATCCCCTCGGAAAAATGCATATCAGGTTAGAGATGATCTCAACTTTTATTTGGCATACTATTAGAGGACCTAAAAAATTGTTTTGTATATAATGAGTGCTAATTATTGTGTCCATATTGTTTATCATATACCTTTGTCTATTATAATTTCATAAAAACAGAATAAAACAAGGACTATCTAGGGCAAACTAGGATGTATGGTTACCCATCAACATACATTTGTCAATTCTAAACTGAATCTAGTCTTTCTCATGGCTATTTTTTTTTTTCTCATAACTTAGTGAAACAGTCAGCCTGGTCAAAGAAAAAACATTGTACTTAGTTGCAATAATAATATGAACTAACTTTGATTGAGCCCCTATGTTCCAGGTTCATCTCATTAAATCCTTACCACAACACTATGAGATAGATGCGGCTATTTTTCTTCTCTTATTGATGAGGAAACTGAGGCTCTGAGATGTTGAGTAACTCTCCCAAGATTACACTACTAGGTTCAGAATGCTGGCTCTGGATCCAGAGCATCCAGGTTTAAACCCCAAATACAAAATGGGCACGGAATCATAGTTCAAAAAAATATAATTTGTATTAGCGAAACAATGTATTTAAAAAGTTTTGGCCAGTGCAGTAGCTCACACCTGTAATCCTAGCACTTTGGGAGGCCAAGGTAGAAGGATCACAAGGTCAGGAGTTTGAGACCAGCCTGGCTTATATAGTGAAACCCCTTCTCTACTGAAAAATGCAAAAACTAGCCAGGCGTGGTGGCACACACCTGTAGTCCCAGCTACTTGTGAGGCTGAGGCAGAAGAATCGCTTGAACTTGGGAGGCAGAGGAAAAATACTTTCTATCATGCAGTATGACATTTTATGATACCTATTCCTTATACACCCAATATCCTCAAACCTCCTGGGTTTTCAGCAGGCAGAGGTTGCAGTGAGCCGAGATCACACCGCTGTACTCCAGCCTGGGCAACAGAGAGAGATTCTGTTAAAAAAAAAAAAAAAAGTTTTGCAAATGGTAAATTACCCTACTGTGAATTGCATACCAATGTGTAGTTCTTTGCAGGATATAGTGCCCATTTTCAGTTGTCACAAACGGGAGGGGGGATTGTTTTGGCATCTAGTGAGTTGAGGTTAGGGACACTGCTATACATCCTATGATGCACCAGATGCCCTGTCACAATAAAGAATTATCCAGCCTCAAATGTCAACCATGTTAGGGCTGAGAAACCCTATGCTATATAAATACAGGTTAAGAAAACATGAACCTTGGCTTTTAAAAGCTCACAGCTTATGTGGGGGAAATCAACATAAAGGTAGATATTAAAAATACAATGCCATGGCTGAGGGCAGTGGCTTATGCCTGTAATCCCAACATTTTGAGAGGCCGAAGTGGGAAGTTTGCTTGAAGCAAAGAGTTTGAGACCAACCTGGGCAACAAAGCGAGAATCCTGTCTCTACAAAACAAAAAACAAAAACTATGCAGTGTTTCAGTAGAAGTGTTTCAGTAGAGTTTGAGAAATTCAGATCAAGAGAGAGAGAAGGGATGCAGTACCATCTTGAGCTATTTAAAGGCTATAATGTGAAAGAGAGAGAGAGGGCTTGTTATGTTTAACCTTAAGTGGTAGACAGACGTCAGCTTCAGAAAAGCTGGGCCGATAAGCTCCTTGTGGGTATGAAATGTGTGCTTCTCTTCAACTGTTACATCCTCATGTCTAGAACAGTGCCTGACAATGAAGTAAGGCTTAATAAATGCTTGTTGAATAATAGTTAAACAGATAAATGAATGAACTCAAGCATCCAAGGGCAGGTTTTAAAAGTTAGGATTGAGTCTCATCGGAAGATTATCTGATTTTATGACGGTAATTCTCCAGGAGTTGGGAGAGACAGCTCTTCTCTGTGACTAGTTGCCAGCTGATGTTTGAAGGAAGGAGAGAAGACAGAGCCTCTTTTCCACATCAGAAAATATTGTGAACACAGGTGTGGGCTTTAGCAACCTAGAAGTGCAGCCTTCTTCTAACAAAATGAACTCTATATGAAATTCTGGAAAGTAAAAGAGGAAGGTATGATAATAGCAACTGTTTCTCTTTTGTCAATTTGTCTTCTGTGTAGGATATATGTGTAGCTGGAATAAGCAATGAATAAACACACACACATGCACACACATATATAAATAAATAATTTTCTGTTACCATTAATTAGTCATCATAGGAGGTATGGTCAATGGAAACTCAATCATTCTTTCAGCAGTTACCTTTCATCTTTCTCAAATAGTTATTATCAAACAAAAATAATAGAATAGTGGATTAATAAGTACTTCATGAAAAAAAGATGACCATATTTTTTAAATTCATCCACTGAAATTATAATATCTGTGGTTTTAGTAAGTGTGGATGGAAATGGTATATTTGTTTTACTAAATAGGCCTGTCTATTTTCTATCATGCAATATGACATTTTATGATACCTATTCCTTACAAATTCAATATCCTCAAAGCCCCTGGGTTTTCATTAACTTGTATCTTTGAATTTTTGGAATGTGTGGGTTCTACAGTAATATATTTACAACGTGCAAAGATGACTTGCTGATTGCCACACTGAACAGTAGCCTAGGGGCATGTCAAACTTTGATGTGAGCTGGTGTTTTCCGTATTGTCCAAGTGTCTTATACCTAAACAATCAAAGGCTGCTCGTCTTTCTCAATGTGCAGCAGAAGACTGTATTTTGTTAAAACATCAGAAATAAATGAAAATCAAAATGTCCAGGTTTTGACGGATTCAAACAATAGTGTGATTAATGATTGCAATTCTGCCAAAAAGTGTCATTTTCTGCATTTTACCATTTATTCCATATAATACTAAAATACTAGTGCCAGTAGTAGTGTTTAATTTAAAACGATTCAGAATTCCCAGATTTAGTAAATGAGTGAAACTAAATATTAAATATATTTCAAAATGTAAATTTATAAGCACTTTGAAATGCAGGTAAAATATAAATTTATGAACATACTAATGTTATATAAGCACCATACTTATCATATAAAATATTAGCCATACTGTTTTGCAGCATTCTTCAACTTCAGTCCTCAGCCATTGTGAATTCTCACTCCTGGTTGACCTCAGGGGTGGTCTCAGCCCTTAGTCCTTCTCTTCCCTTAGCCTTGGTGGAGATATCTGCATGCTTTACAGGGCTTCTCTCACTAGCTTCATTTTCATTCTTGATGATGATAATTGTGATGATGATGATGATTGGTGTTGTTGCTATTATTATTAGATAGGACATTAAGGAAAGATGGGAGAAATTAGGAGAGTTGCAGGAGCTCAGGGATATAAAGGAGCTGGGTGAGTTTGTGGTAAGGGCATTGAAGATGAGCATGAGGAGGCTGGGAAAACGGAGAGAGGGATCAAAGAGAGGACCAAGAAAGATAGAGAAAGTTACTGATTCATGTCTGAAATAATGCTATTACAGTAACAAAATTCCTGGCATTGGTATGTAAAAATAACATCGATTGAGTTTTGGTCCAAGTAAGACGTTATAAACCTGTTCTCTCTGCTCCTCTTTGCTAAGCACAACTACAAACCCTGGAAATGCTACAAGAGACAACCAAAGGAAAGCTCTGACAGATGGTCAGAAGCAGGTTAGCTGGTGACAGGATGTTTTGAAGCCCCTCACCCAACAGAAGAAAGTCATCAGAACTGGCATTTCCTGTTACCTGAACTAGCAACAGAAAATAGCTCAGGAACAGTCTTTCCCCCCTGGATTGGACAAAAGTCCCTCTGACACCATCAGGTGAGCCTGGTACCACCTGCAAGTGAGATAGTTTGAGAGCTCTGCCAAAAACAGGAAGCTGCTTCTCCTTCCTCACTGGTTGAAGACTCCCCTTTTATACCAAAAGCTATAGAAGAAAGGTTGGCAGAGCTGGCAAGAGAGACTTACGTATAGCAAGCCCTGTCTAGAAAATGTCTTTGGACCTACAGGCCCAAGACTTTTCTCCTGACCCCCAAAACTCCAGGCAGGCACAAAGAATCAGAAAAAGGAACCCAGTTATAGCAAGTGACCTAGTCCAAGAAAGTTTTTTTGACCCCAAGGGTCAAGACTCTACTCCTTTGCTCACAGTCACTGGTAGTCAGGGAGTGCACTGGCAAAGAGAGCCCCTCACACTATCTCCCATTGAGAAACACCTGGTGGCCCAGCCTGGGAAACCTCCTTTTTGCCCTACTGGGGCAGCACCATCAGGGTTTGGAAAGGGCCCCGTCATCAACCAGATAAACCAAGTAGATCAAAATAAAACTACAAAAACTCTAAAAATTAAACTTTCAGCCTGATGTGGTGGCTCATGTCTGTAATCCTAGCATTTTGGGAGGCCAGGGCGTGTATTACTTGAAGTCAGGTGTTCCAGACCAACCTGACCAACATGGTGAAACCCTGTTTCTACTAAAAAACACAAAAATTAGCTGGGCGTGGTGGCACACTCCTGTAGTCCCAGCTACTTGGGAGGCTGATGCAGGAGAATCACTTGAACCCAAGAGGCAGAGGCTGCAGTGAGCCAAGACTGTGCCAGTGCACTCCAGCCTGGGTAAAAAAGTGAGACTCTGTCACAAACAAACAAACAAACAAACAAAACTTCCATTGAAAAAAAAGCTTACAGATAATTAGGCCAAGATCCATACACAAAGTCTGAACTGGATGACTGTGTGCTAAAATAAAATAAATAGAATCCATAATCTCTTAACATCAGAGACAAAATGTCTAGCATATATTGAAAATTATCTGTCATAGCAACAATCAATAAAATTGCAAACTGAGTGAGGAAAGACGACTGACACCAATACCACACTGGAATTATCTGACAAGGATACTAAAGCAGAAATCATAAAATACTTCAACAATCTACTACAAACTATCTTGAAATAAACTAAAAAATGGAAATTCTCAGAAAAAAAATAGAAGTTATCAGAAATAATAAAAAAATTACAGAACTGAAAACTGCAATTAAAAAAATCAAAACCTTCTGAATGGGCTAGGCAGTAGAGTAGAGGATAGAATCAGTGAAGTTGAGCACAGATCCACACAATCTGAACAAAAAGAGAAAACAGACTGGGAAAAAAATATGAATAGAGCCTTAGGTGTCTGTACATTACAAACAAAAGATCTAATATTTTATCATTGGCATCTCAGGAGAGGAGAAAGAGTGATGCTGAATGATTGTTCAAAGGAATAGTTGTTGAAAATTTTTTTTAATATGGCAACGACATAAATCTACAGATCTAAGAAACTGAGTAAACTTAAGATAAACAACAACAACAACAACAACAAAAATCACACACCGAAATATAGCTTAATTACATGTTTGAAAGCTAAATACAAAGAAAAAACACTGAATGCAGCCAGAGAGAGAGAGAGAGAATGCATGACCTACAGGGAAACACAGATTCACAGTAGATTTCTTGTCTGAAACCATGGATGCCAGAAAGAAGTGGCGAGACATGTTATGAAGTGATGAAAGAAAGGAACTGTCAATTGTGAGTTCCATATCCAGTGAAACTGAACTTCAGAAATAAAAGGAAAATGGAGACATTCGCAGATAAGGGAAAACAGAAAGAATAAAAATTTGTCACTGATAATTTTACTGTGAAATTTTATAACTAAAAGGGGCTTTTCAAACTAAAATTAAAAAAAAAAAGAATTTGGGGGCAACAGGAAGGAAAAGGAATGATGGAAAGAGCGTAAATCTGGGTACTCAAAATAGACCATTCTTTTCAACTGTTCTTTGAACAATCATTCAGCATCACTGTCTTTCTCCCCCCCCCTCCTCCTGATATTTCTGTGATAAAGTATCAGATCATCTGTTTTTGACCCCCAGAACCCTAAGGCTCTGTTCATGATTTTTTTTTCAGCCTGTTTCCTCTTCTGTTCAGATTAAACAGATCTGTGAACAATTCACTGATTCTAGCCTCCACTCTAATGTTTAACTCATTAAGCAGAAATATAAATCACCTTGGTGATTGAAATAAAAATTATAACATCATCTGATACTCAAGACAATGATATTTATAAGTGGGAAAGATACAATAACTTAATGAAAGTGAGGTTTCTATAATTCATTTGAAGTGGTAAATATTGATACTAGTAGCTTGGTGTAAGCAGTAGACTGTTAGATCATTGTAATATGTATGTATATATGACATATACATTATATATATACATTAACATATAAACATTTGAGTTTATATATATATGAATATGTATAGTGTATATATAGTATACTATGTAGTATATATAGTAAATTTAGCATATTTTAGTGTATATATATATAGTATACGTACACACTATATATAGTGTGTGTATATATAGTGAATGATATTAGTACACACCTATCGAAATGTTAACATAGAAAATAGTGACAACACTAATTCTGAGGAGGATGCAGGGAAACTGGCTCACTCGTACTTTGCTGATGGGAATGTAAATTGTACAACCATGTTGGAAAATAGTTTGGCAGTTCTTATAAAACTAAACATGTAATTACTGTATAACCCAGGGAATGCACTCTTGGGTATTTATCACACTGAAATAAACTTATGTTTACACAAACATCTGTACCCGAATATTCATAGCAACTCTATTTATAATTGCCCCAAACTGGAAAAAAACTAGCTATTCTTCAATGGATGAATGGTTAAACAAATTACGGTATTACATACTATAAACTACTGCTGAGCAGTAGAAGAAACAAAGTATTGATACATGCAACAAGCTGGATGAATTTCCAGGGAATTAGGTTGAATTTAAAAAGTGAATCACAATAGGTTATATACTGCATTATTTGATTTATACAACATTTTTGAAATGAAAATAATTTAGAAATAGAGGGTACATTAGTGGGGGCCAAAGGTAGGAGTTGTTGATATGAAGGGTTGGGAAGCAGGCAGGTGTAGTTATAACAACACAAGAATCTTTGTGGGGTTGAAATTGTTCAGTGTCTTTACTGTGGTGGTATGGTAGGTACACAAACCCACACATGTGGTAAAATTGTATGTAACTGAATACACACACAACACACACACACACACACACACACTCCCAGAATATAAGTAAAACTTGGGAAATCTGAATAATATTGGTGGATTGAGTCAATGTTAATATCCTTGTTGGGATGTTATACTAGAGTTTCTCAAAATGTTACCACTGGAAGAAACTGGGTAACGTATGCGACAATATCTTTGTGTCATTTCCCACAACTTGTGTGAATCTGCAATTATCACAATAAAAACTTTAATTAAAATAGATTTTTTTTTTCAAAAAACATAGGTTATTACAATATTCTCAAAGCAGGATTGCAAATATCAGCATGGCAGGCGTTTTGTCTGCCTGGAACCTTGAAACATGGTAGGGATACAGTGTGATGAGATAGGTGAGAAAGTAGTGTTAGAGGTTGAGATCAGAAGGGTAAATGAACGCCTAGTGACAAAGACTCCTGTATGTTCTGTGAAAGACACTGGATATTATCTAGTAGGCATTGTATGGCCAAGGGAGGGCTCCACGCTGGGACAGGAGAGGGATGGAAGCAGGTGGAGGGACTCTTTTATGTAGATAATTATCTTGATATTGTGGAAAGGAAACAAACACAAAATTAAAAGGCACTTTGACCTTCTAACTATAAGTTCTTGGGCCAGAAATTTAATCTGTTTATGCTGTTTTTCTTAGCTGTCAATTGAGTTAGAACATCTCCCCTGCCACCACCAATTATTTTATAGAGTTTGTGTGAGAGTCAAGGACCGTCATGTGTACAAATATCCTTTGTCAACTGTAGTATGCATTTCTCATCTAATGAATGAATGTTGTCATATTGAAATGTTTCCATGCTTCAATTAAGATTCTATTATAGGCCGGACATGGTGGCTCATGCCTGTAATCCCAGCACTTTGGGAGGCCAAGGCAGGTAGATCACGAGGTCAGGAGTTCATGATCAGCAAGTTCAAGACCAGCCTGGCCAACATGGGGAAACCCCATCTCTACCAAAACTACAAAAGTTAGCTGGGCGTGGTGGCACGTGCCTATAATCCCAGCTACTCAGCAGGCTGAGACAAAAGAATTGCTTGAAGCCTGTCAGGAGGAAGAGGTTGCAGTGAGCAGGATCACGCCACTGCACTCCAGCCTGGGCGACAGAGCAAGATTCACTCACAGAGAAAATAAAAGAAGACTCTATTTTTGTATGTCAGATCTGACATCATATATAACATGGTCTTTAATAAATGATTTGATGATTATCTAACACATTAAATGGCTTCACTTAATTTTTTTAAAAGTGTACAATGCCAGTACGTAGCCAGTTTTGTTTCCCTCTTGCGACACTGGCATATGCAAGGAAACATTTGAGTTTAAAGAAAATTAAAAGAATTCATCATGTATCTCCCTTTTGGCTGCAAAAGTTTCCCTGCTCAGATTTTTCACTGTGCGGCACTGAAGTTTCATAAGGCTTGCTCCATCACAGAAAATGTATGTTGCTTATTTCCACACATAACAGATTATGCTTTCGTTAACATCCCAGCTGCTGCATTTCTCTTCCAGCTTTTTAACTTCCGTAAATTCCCATCTTTACATGTTCTCGTTATATGGATTAAGTCCCACAAAGCAACAGACATGCAATTTGTTTTTAAAATTTCAAAGCAATTTTAATATGGACAAAGCCATATCTAAGACAATCACATTGCGAAGTTTGTTTCCTATGCTTTATTATCTCCAAAGACTTTTTTTTCCTTAATGTAGTAGCATCACTATTCTCATCTCACCATCTTTGTTCATTTCCACTCCTCCATATCCTCTTTCTGTAAAATTGGGACTTTTCATCTGATGCTCATTCCCTCAGAAATCTGAGCTACTCTTTCCTGTGGATGACCCTCAATTCTGTACACTCAGATCTGGCCTTTCTCCTAGATGTTAATTAGACCTTTTTAACTTCTGCCAGGCGTTTCTGCCATCTTTACATCAAATGTACCAGAAAGACCCCATATTACACACAACACTCTGTTCTTTTCCCATCTTTCAAACTAGCTCCTGTCCTTTAAGTGATCGATGCCTAGATCGATCTACAGCTTCTGCTCCACCAAACCGGAGATACCAGAATTATCCTGGCATCCTTCTGCCTGTTATCATCATTTCCAATCAGCCATTGAAGTCCTCTTAATTTGCCCATCAGACAATTTCCCCCAGAAATTTGTTCTTGATCATTATTGTTACATTTTAGTAAAGCTACTATTACCATACATCTGAAGGACTGCACTTGCTTCCCAACTCTTCCCACTTCTTATCTTTGCCCTGCTAAAATTTTTCCAATGCCTGCCACTCTGATGCTCAAAATGTCATGGATCTTTATTGCTTGTACCATAAATTCAAAATTCTCCAAGTGGCTGTGATAGATTGAATTTTCTGTTTCCTATTCTTCACTTCCCATAATATGAATATACCTTCCAGTCTTTGCAGTACCTCTTCATGTCAGCAGAGTATATACTTGTCCGTTGCAACGATGTTGAACTTAACCATGTGACTCATGGGGCCTGAGGGAAGGGGAGTGGGCATGATGCAAACAGAGGTCTGTCTGCTTACAAGGCTTTCCTTTCTGTGACCTACCATAGGAAAGGCATGTCCCCGGCAGTCCTTAGCCTATTAGCTTGGCTGTGGAGTGAAGACCTGTGAGTGACACTAAGCCCAAGCCTCAGTCTGAGATAGGGCTGCTGGTGCTGACCCAAACACTCATGAGTGAGAACAAAATGAATTCCTTGTTGTAAACCTCTGGGATTAGGAAGTTGTTTGTTACACAGTATTACTACAGTGATAATAAATGACTGTCCTGACATTCAAGGACTCAAATGCTCTTTCTCATCTTTTAAACACTCCCATATGTGAATACTTAAGGCTGGTAAAGTGGTCTTTGTAACATGTCCTCTTCACATTTTTTGACCATTTTCCTCACCTTGTGCTCTTTCGCTTCTTCTTCAAGTTCCAATATCTTTCTTCTTCCATCATTTTTGTTGTGGTGACCACAACTCCCGGGAACATTTCCCTTCTTTAAACTACTTAGTGTTCACATCTCTTATTTTACAACTTGAACTTTGTCCGATATTGCTAGTTCTCTAGGAGCATATATCAGACCACATTAGTCCCCTTTTCAAAGTCTCCCAAGAGATCCCTCTGCCCTCAGGATGGGGAACAAACTTCTTACTACAATCTGCACAGTGCCAGCTTCATTTATTGCTGTCTCCCTACTTATAAGCTCTGCTCTAGCCATATTGAGCAATTTTCATTTCCTGGAACACATTGTACTGTCTTCAATTTTGGACCTTTGTGCATTTTGTTCCTTATACTTGAATCACTTTTTCCTCTACCTCTGTCTTCTCAACACACACTTGAATCCAGACAGTTACCATAGTATACCAGGCATCACACTGCAAAGCCTTTCTTCCTCTCCATAGCTAGATCATGTCCCTTGTGTCAGTCAAGATGGGTTGCTCTGTGCTGCAGATACAGATCAGAACCCAGAGCCTTGGTGGCTTTACCATCAAAACAGCATTTCTCTCACTTATGTCCAACAAGTCAATTTCAGGGAGGATGTGGAGGCTCTACTTCACTCACACAGTCACCTACAGGTTGAGGGAGCTCTCTAGCATCATCCTCACGGAGCTCTAGCACCAGAGTGGGAAGGGAAACTTTTCTTGTGTGCTTCCCACAAAGAGCAACATGGTATACTAGAGACAGTATGAGCTTTGAAATTAGACACACACTGGTCCAAAACTGTCTCTACTGCTTTGTTTCTGAACTTAGACAAGTTGTTTAACCTCCCTGAGCTCCCAGTTTCCTGATCATTACATAGGGATAGGGAGAGGATTGAATGAAACAACATAGAGATGCAAATATTAGATTGGTACAACAGTAATTTCACTTTTTGCCATTACTTTGAAATCAACCTAATAAAACATGTCAGGCATACAATAAGCATCAACCAATGTTCATTCAGCAAATGAATGAAGGTGCTTCAGAGCTATCTGCAATCCCTATGGAAGATACTGATGGGATATTGTGCTCCTGAATGTCTCTCTCTTGCTTGTAGAAACTGACAACGAGCTGGTTTATATACTTCTAAGGCAACATGTTGTTTGGTATTACATCATTTGCTGAGTTTCTTGAATGCATTCTCTTGCAAGATTTTCATTTGTGGGAAACAGAAATGCAATTCATTTTCTATTTGAAAACTCTGACAACAAAATGTGAGGAAAATCAGAAAGAGTGTTTTTTGTTTTTCTTTGAATTCTCTCATATTTTAAATAAGCTTCTGAGAAATTAGATCTTGCTTTCTAGGAAGAAGCATATTTTTCTAACGACTCCTCAGTCTTTGCTATTCTGTGTGGAGGCTTTCTCAGGCAAGGAAGAGGGAGTGTGGAATGAAAGAGGATGGGGCTGAGCAGAGAGAACAAAATGCCACCCCCTGATATTTATCTTCATGCTTAGGGATCTTTGCACATGCATATATTTCCTTTTTCCGCACTCTCTATGCAGATAACTGACCCAGCCTGATGGATGGCACAATGCAATCTGCTTCTCTTGCTTTCTCTTCCCCTAGAGATGTGTGGTTTCACCTTAATATATTCAAGGGAAGTCTTCGCTGCATCTGGATTGGCATTTGTAATTACACACTGGGAAAATATAACGTTAAAGGAAGAGAATAACTTTTCTTCCCAGATTATGCAAAAGAGTTTAATGTGTTCATGTGCTCAGATACCCGCACACAAGGAGCAACAGATCAAGCTCTGCTTGACTTCTTCTGTATAATAATCACATTCTATGGACTTTAAAAAATGTGCCATGTTTTGTTGCATACTGCACAGAACCTCTGCGGTGCTCTCAACTATTTTTCCTTGGTTATTTTCCAAGTGATTATATGTTCTCAACAGCGTTAATTGCACCAAAGTCTAATAGATTGTAATTCATATGTTTAGACTTTCCCTCCTCAGGCTGAAGCAAGTAAACAGCAGACACCCTAAAGTAGAGAGAGGCTTATATGATGACGAGTGGAACTAAAAAAAAAAAATCAATAGCTTTTTATACATTATGCAATCTAATAGCCAGATGACTGGGCAGATAATTTTATCTTCCTAAATATATATTCTGTTATCATATTCTTTAAGTTATTTGAAAGAGAACAAGAACAGCTCATCTACAATAACTAGAATTACTCCAGTAAGTAACAGGCAGACCACAAATAAAGTGTCAAAAGACTTTTTCCACCTTTCCGGGATTTTTTACCTAATAATATGTACCTGACATCTCTACTGATTAAAACAAAATGAAATGGATTGAAACCTTAGCACAAGAAGCTTAAATGAGATAAAGATAGGATTTTCAAAACTGAAGGTTGTTACTGTATGAACATTTATTATTTTTGCAATCTTTGCTCCCTTAAATATATAAAAACTATTCTTTACCTTTTCTTAGGGAAACCATTCCTCGCCCACTTTTAACTCGTGATTAAATGTTAACCAGTTCCCTCCATATTAGAGTGGGTCCAGATTGGCTTAAGCCAATTATAATATCCCATTCCCCCCGACCACAGTGATTGACTTGGGACTAGCACATGGCCTAACTCTGGCCAGTGAGCATCATACCCAGAACCTATACTTGACTATTGTGGGGCATGCAGTGCTTTTATCTCACTGGTTGGGAAACTGAGAGGAGGTAAGTTCTGGAGCTGCAGCAGCTACTTTGAGACCAGGAGAGAGAGGCTGGGTGAGAAGAGATCACATGGGGAAAGCAGCGCTCATCTCAAAGACAAAGAGAACAGATTCTTAAGAAATCATTTGAGCCACTGTCTGCAGTTGAGTTTAGATACACTGTTAGCCCTGGAACTTCCTGGTTCATAAGTCGAGACACTTCTGTTTTACTCAAGGAGTATTCAAATTTCTGCCACTGGCAGTTTGGATGACTTCTCTTTAAAAAAAATAATTTTTAATTATTAGGGTTATATAATAGGAGTTATGGGGTGCATATGATTGAGCCAGGCATCAAGAGGACTAGTGGTGGCCCTTTGCATTAGGGAGTGGGGACCCATAGTTTGATGGGCAGACTTTTATCTTTGATGAAAGATGATCATCAAAGTGATGGCTTGTTTGATTTGGACTAACTGGCATTCCAAAGTCCCTCTCCATGCAATATTTTCAAGCTGTTTTTCTTCTACTGAGTATTTAATTGCAGTTTTAGATTTTAGTAATTCTCTCAACATGTTTTCTAGTTCATATTTTCTTTTTTTTTTTTTTTTGTTTAAGCAAATTCTGGCCACTAATTACCAATATTAACCAAAACATATTTTCATTCCTAAAAATCTCATCCAAGCCTCAAGTGAAAGGGGAGATTTCATTTCAACAGCTTCTACCATATTGTCTTTTTAATCTTCTCCCTTCCACATCCAAGTTTCCCTGCCAAATTTAATAATCGGCTTTGTGACTATGTTGTAAATCTTCTTTAATGTTCTTTATTATAATAAATTTCAATCGCTTAGCTTCAGGATTCGTTCCCCTCCTGGGCTAATGAGATTTTCCAAGTATTTAAAATGATTCACCTGCTTGACTAGTTTATTATCCACCACTCTGTATTTTCCCACCCCTCCCAAAGATCCATAGCTCTTTATAGATACTGCCACATTTATATTCAGGCTATTTTAAAAATTCTCACGGTTGAAATTTCTCTGTTAGTTGTTTCCAGGGTTCACGCAATGTTGTAGCATTGGCAGATAAATCTGTGAGCAATTCAAGGCCAATTTTTAAAACTTTCATTCAATAATGCTTTCCCCCATCCTCAAAATGTACCTGCTTTCTTTCTCTCTTTCTCTTCTCTCTCTCTCCACCCGCCCCACACACATTTATTATTCCTGTTTCACAATTAAAAAATAGGATTCTTAGACAACTGCTCACTCCTCTCCTTCCTGTGCCTGGAAACTCTAATGTTTCTCTCTTTACTTATCATAGAACTTGCAGTCTGTGAATGGGCCAGATGGAATCTAGAAATGCCATTTTTTCCCATCTCTCTGTTTCTATGCAAATCATGACTTAAATAAATCCAAAAAGATGCCAACTCCTACCTTCTTTAAAAGGCCTCCAACAAAATCTTCCTTGGGGAACTATTTCCGTTGTTTTATGACACTTTCATTTTCTGTTGGCTCCTCTATCTCCCTCTGCTAATGAGAACACTTTCCTCTCCTGACTTCTATGTCTTGTACTTCTCTGTCCATTTCTCAGCTCTATCATTGGTTCCATGTGTTTAGTCGAGTTCTGAAATGTAGGAGCATCCTTCAAGAGCACACTATATCTCAGTATGGAGTACCACACCCAAATTTTCTTCTTTCAATTGAATATACCTGCCAAGGTATTTCATGAGCATCTCAACTCAATATGTTCAAAGAAGAATCCATTAAATTTCTACTCTCCTTGCCCCTTAAAACTAAGTTTGTTTGTCCTCCTGTGTTTTTGCTTTAGTCAGTGCTTCCACCTTCATCCTAATTGCTCTGGCTGGACACTCAGGGATGTCTTTGACACCTCTACACCTCTACTTCCCCACACCACCTCGTATGATGTATAATATGTGCTAGGTAGTGTCTTTTCCTCAAATATTCTACCTTTAGCTTAACTTCACCTAGGCCAGGTGCTTCAATGGCTGCTTGACTGGTTCCATTGCTTCTAACTATTTGCTCCTGCAATTCATTCTCCATATTGTTGTCACAATGATCTGCCTAAAACAAAGATTATATAATGTTAGTTTTCTGCTCAAAAGCCATCAATAACTCCCCATTGCCATATACTGAAATCAAACTTCTTGGCATGACATTCAAGGCCATCTATATTTTGGCTTCAAGTTAATGTGGTGCACATTCTGCACTACAGGATTCTGATCTTCACTGCTACATAGTTTGCTGCAGACATTAAGAACTCAGACATGAATGACATCATGTAGATCTGGATTCTGATTTTAGCTCAGCTACTTAGTGTCTAACTTGGGCAAATCTCATAGTTTCTCTAAGCCTCGGTTTCATAAATGAAGATAATAACTGCCTTCTAGAGTTGTTGTAAGGACTAAACCAGATGATGTCTCTAAAGAAATAGCACAATAGCTGAAACTTATCCAGCACTCAGCAGGTGATCATTGCTGTTACCATGATTGCTGTTGTTACTCTTGTGCAGCAGTATAATAATAATAAATTGTTAGCAACTTGGCTTCTGAAGTCAGGGGGCCAGCTTACCTCTTCCTGGCTGTGCAGCTACTGGAAAATCACTTAACCTCTCTTTGCCTCATCTGTGAAATGCAGAAAATAATTATAGCTACCCAGTATGGTTATTTGAAAGAATTAAATTGATTGATACACAGCAGCATTTGAGCCACGGCAAAGCACTGCAAAAATGATAGTCTTAATATCATCATTTTCAAAACAGTCATGCAGTGAGACATCTATGATTTCGTCCATGCTGCTTTGTGACATAGGAGCCCCCTCGTTTCTACCTGTCTTAGCATGAGTTCTTAGCTCTCTTTGTACCGTGAATCTACCTGGCATCTGGTACAGTCTATTCACATCCTCTCAGAATAAAATTTTTAAATCCATAATTAAAAATTAATAATTTACAAATAAAACAAAAAAACCCTAAAATAACTAAACTTGTGATATGGCAATAGATATGTTTTTAGTAGTTGCATTAAATAGCAAGATCCAATAATTTATCTAATAATTACTATTATTTCAAAGGTGTGATTGGAATAGATAATATTTCAATTATCTGCAATAGTAGTAGCATGACATGAGAATATCTGGGATTTGTACTGGGGGACACAATCACTGGTTCTGCTAATACTACTGTGTATGTAGTCTACCTTAGTACCTGAAGGAAAAGCTAAATGTCAGCTAGAGATTGGTAAAAAAAAAGATGTGATTTGTTTTCCATTCAAATCCACAGACTTCACCTGAAGGTCCATGGACTTCAAATTAAGAAGTCCTTATCTAGATCCTACTCATATTTTAAAGCTTAGCTCAGATGTACCTTCTCAAAGAAGTCCTCCCAAATCCCACTCAGTTAAAATTAACCTACCTCTTTTAACCCCCATGGCATTATGGTTTTTCATGTTTTTTTTAAAGACCCTTATATATTACTTACGATTTCAACCATGTTATTATGAACCATAAGCACATATACAGTCCCATGAAGAATGTCAGGCCATATTTGGTCCTCACTGACATACACTGCCTATGGCCCAGGCAGTGATGTTTGGGTAGGAATAAGAGAATGCAGGCAGCAGCCATTACTTATCTCTATTTCCCTGACTGCCCATTGTGACATAAAACACAGCATTTCTGAGAATGTAGTTCATTTCATTTTAGTGTTATTTACTATGCTAGTTCTGCCAATGGGGCTGACAAATCGTCCCTCCAAAAGGCAGGTTCTAATCTCATATGCAGCTCCGGATCAGTGGCAATTTATGTGACAAGCTTTCTGAGTTTAAGCAAATATCCTGATATTTTAGCTCAGTTATTCTGACAGCAACAATTTCTGCCTTATGGAGGGCATATGCCATAGAGAAATTCAGCTTCTCATGTTTCTTGCCTGTTGCAGGAAGCATACATTTTTATGGTAAAATTGAAATGCAAATTGTTTGGCTTGATCTTCTTCTGCACCTGGCAGCAATCTCTACAGAGTTTGGACAAAAAGGAAAGAGAGGAAAAAGAAGGAGGGACAGAGGGGAGGAAGAAAGTAAGGAAAAGATGTAGGGAAGAAGGTGTGTTATTAGTTTTTTCACACTGCTACAGAGATACTATCTGAGACTAGGCAATTTATAGACAAAAGTTTAATTGACTCACAGTTCCATATGTCTGGGGAGGCCTCAGGAAACTTAAAATCATGGTGGAAGACAAAGCAGGCACCTTCTTCAAAAGGTGACAGGAGAAGGAAAGGGCACAGGGGACATGTCAGACACTGATCAAACAACCAGATCTTGTGAGAACTCCCTCACTATCACAAAAGCAGCATAGGGGAAATTGCCTCCATGATCCAGTCACCTACCACTAGGTTCCTCACTCTACACATGGAGATTACCATTCGAGATGAGATTTGGGTGGGGACACAGAGCCAAACCATATCAGAAAAGAAGGAAGGTAGGCTTTATTTTCTGCCTTTTCTGGTACCTGGAACTGAGCAACAATCAATTTTCTTGACTCTTGTGTGTCATCATTTTAGGAAAACAAATATTTAATTTGAAAAGGTAGCAAGAATTAATGTCTTATATTCATAACTTGCTCTGGCATTTGTCCTAGCACTAATTTAGAGCAAAATTTTTTAAACATTGACACTATCAATGTTTTGGGATGAATAATTTTTTGTGTGTGACAATCTGTCTGTGCATTGCAAAGCTGGTTAGCAGCATCTTTGGGTTATACACAGCAGAGGCTAGTAATGTGCCTCCCCAAGGAGTGATGACAGAAAATTCCTCCAAACATTGCCAAATGTTCCCTGGGGGAGAAACTAACCTCTCTCCACCATAAAGAGCCACTGATTTAGAGAATAATGAACATATGCCATTGTTGAATGTTTGGGTCCCCCAGAATTCATGTGTTGAAATTCTAACTCTCAAAGTGATGGTATTAGAATGGGGGATCTTTTGGGAGGTGATTAGGTCATGAGAGTGAAGTTCTCATTAAGATTAGTGTTCATATAAAAGATTCCCTAGAGTTACTCTGCCCACTTCTACCATGTGTGGACAGAAAGAGAAACCGCTATGAATGGGCACTTACCAGACACCAAATCCACAGGTGCATTGATCTTGAACTTTCCAGCCTCCAGAGCTATAAAAAATAAATTTCTGTTGTGTATATGCTACCCAGTCAATGATATTTTATTATAGCAGCAGGAATAGAATAAGACAATCTATTGTGTGTCAAACTCTGTGTTTAGTGTTCTGAATACAGTAACTAAATCTTCACACAGTCCCATAAAGTAAGTGCCATTATCTTCATCATAAAATTGATGAAGGTGAAGGATAGTGCATGAAAAGGGAAATGTTATAGACTTAATGTTTGTATTTTGCCAAAATTCAGATGTTAAAACTTAATCCCCAGTGTAATGGTATTTGGAAGTGGAGCCTTTCTGAAGTGATTAAGTCATGAAGGAAGAGCACATGCAATGAGATCAGTGCCGTTATACAAGAGACTCTAGAGAACTCCCTTGCCCCTTTTGCTTCCATTTGAAGACATAAGAAGTGCCTTTATAAACCAGGAAGCTGACCCTCACCAGACATGAAACATGCCAAAGCCTTGATCTTGGACTTTCTAGACTCCAGAACTGTGAGAAATGAATTTCTATTGTTTATAAGCTACTCAGTCTGTGATATTCTGTTTGATAACCTTAAAGGACCAAGACAAGGAACTAATATAAGGAGATGAGAAACTAATGCAAAGAGACAATAATTAAATGATGTGATCTAAGGTGTCAGAGTAAGGATAGCACCGTGACCTATCAATCACAACACTCTATGCTGAAGGGCCAAAACAACTCTTCAGGTGGACATTACCAATAGATTGAAATTGGCAAGGGATATAAAATTGATTTAGCAGCCTTGGTTAGCTTACCTATTTTCCAAAAATCAGTTGTTTATAAGACTATGTGCTTTCACAGGGCAGGAGCCACTTTCATAGGGCAGAGCCATATCTCTGTATTACTAACATAGCGAGGGCTTTGAGCATGGAACCTCAATAAATGTTTGTAAAATGAACATGTGGTGTTTGAAATCTCACTGCTGGTGAATCATGCCTTACAGTACAGCATTATTGTCTTTTTATATTCTCCTTTAAATTCATATGTTATTTAAAAATGAAGTGTCTGGGGCAGTGACTTAATAGTAAGAAAACTGTGGGACATTAGAAGTAAAACCATGGAGATCAATATTTTCATTTGGTAGATCTGAAAACTGAAGCACAAAAGGGAGAAGAAACTTTTCCAAAATAAATTATGAACCAAGTCTGGACAAGAAAAAAGTCTCTGGAGACCAAGTTCCAGTCCTGTTTGTAATGTGTCACTCATCACTTAATACTTCCAGTGAACACATCACAGGCTGCTTCCTGGAGGAAAGGAAGGTCCTTGGCTAACTTGAAAGACAAAGAAGGATGTGGAGGACTGAAGAGCGGGAAGAAACTGAAGCAGCAGGGCGGAGGAAAAAGAACACAGGGAAGCATGTAATCCCAGCACTTTGGGAGGCTGAGGCAAGTGGATCATTTGACGTTGGGAATTCAAGACCAGTCTGGCCAACATGGTGAAACCCCATCTCTACCAAAAAACAAAAAAAAAAAAAAAAAAAAAATTGTTGGGGCATGGTGGTAGCCACACGTAATCCCAACTAGCTACTCGGGAGGCTGAGGCAGGAGAATTGCTTGAACCTGGGAAGCGGAGGTTGCAGTGAGCCGAGATTGTGCCATTGCACTCCAGCCTGGGCGATAGAGTGAGATGTCTCAAAAAACAAAGAAACAAACAAAGAAACAAAAAGAACATAGGGAAGACTATGGAACCTCACGGAAATGCTTCACCTGCAGCTTCACTGGCTTGGGTTATATTTAGTAACAAATATTTTGAAACTTGCCTCTTATATGTACATTTAGTTTCCATTTTGAGTCTCTTAAAAGCAAATAAAAGCAACTCAAGAGTCAAAGATTTTTAAAACACTGGTCAGAGGCATGTTATTGAAGCATAGGCAGCACTGGGAAAAATGAGGGGGGCTGAAAAGGGGCAGAGTGCTGGTGCTCAGAATGACAGCCAGCTCCAGACCAGTCCCCCATAAGGAACTGCAGTCAGTCCCCTTAGGAGGTCTGTAGCACCACAAATGTTTTTAAAGTACCTACAGTGTGCCAGCCTTTGTGCAATGGGACTACAGAGTCACATCAGATATAGTCTCAGTCCTTTAAGAAATCCAATTTCGTATGGGAGAGATAGACACACAACAGGAGCTCATTAAATAAAGTATCTGCACAGGGAGGGAATGAATTAAGTATAAATAATAGAATCTCATAGAAGTGTGTAGGAATTGCTAAGGAAGCACAGGGAAAGACCAAATCATGTGAACAGCTTTTTCTCAGAAGAGGTGGCGTTGATCCAAGGTTTTAAGAATGAACGTGGATGTGACATCAGCAAGAACGGTGAAGTAAAGATCTCAGAAAGTCTTCTCCCTCAATCAATGAAAACACTGTCATAAATAAATGAAAAAAATGTCAGAATCAAAATTTAGAATGCTGGAAATTAATCAAATGTTGTAGTCATCTGGGAAGGGTTTATTTAAGAACAATGGCTGAATCTCAGTAAGAACGGCAAGCTTTCCCATGTTTTCTCTTATTCTATTGCCCTTCTCATCACCCTGGCATTGCAGTAGCCTTGTAAACCCACATTCTATAGCCATGGTGAAAACCAGAGTTCTAGGAGGCACTGAAGGAAGCATAACAGAGTTGGAAATTCTTCAAAACCCCATTCTCAGAGAATTGTCATTAGACCGGTCTAGTGGAGGATTGTCCTTGTTTAACCTGACTCGGAGCTCACCTAGTACAAGTTGCCTTTCCTTGAAGGGACTATTTATCAAAAACAATCAGCAGCAAATTGATCGATTAACATTGCATCTGCCTGAGGCAGTAGATAATAGTTAAGGCAAGCAATAGGCTAACCAGAAAACTTAAAAGAAAAATCTGGGGAATTAGATATTTTTAAGGGGCTCTAAAGCATGCTTACATATTCCTTGAAACCTAGACCTTCATGCACTGTGACCTTATATATAATTAAAAATATGATTTCCTGATCGCACTAGCACATTTTAGAAGCTCAATAGCCACACCTGACCATGATACAGGATAGCACAGAAATTCCCACCATCCCAGAATGAAAGTCCAAGTTCTACTGGATGTTGGCGGTATATAGAGAGATGACTTGAGAAGAGAAGAAGGGGATCAGGAACTATAAAGGAGTCTGAAAGTTTTCCAAACTTAAAAAAATTCCTCTAAATTCCAAAACCTTCTAAAAGTTGTTCAACAATCTTTACTGAGTGCCTGTCTACTTATGTCTACTATGGGTCTGGAAAAAGAGGTTGGAAAATGAGGACTGATTAACTGCTTTATTGATTTGTTCATTATGTATTGAGCAGCAACTCATCTAGGAACTGCACTAGGTGTACAATATAAAATGATAATAAGAACTAGAATGTTATCTCCTCTCAAGCAGCTTACATTCCAATGGAAGAGGGACAGATATTGATGAGGAATGACATGAGCAAATATAAAATTACAACTGTGAGAATCACTTTGATGGGGGAATTATTGAGAACAATGAGTGCATAGAAGGGCTGTGCTTGATCTAGTCTGGAGCACATTTCCTAAGGAAGTGGACTGATATAGATTGGATGTTTGCCCCCTTCAAATCTCTTGTTGAAATGAAATCCCCAATGTTGGAGGTAGGGCCTCGTGGAAGGTGTTTGAATTAGGGAGGTGGATCCTTCCTGAATGGCTCAGTGCTGCCGTCACAGTAATGTCCTGGTAATGCCCTCACTCTGTGAGTTCATGTGAGATCTGGTTGTTTAAAGGAGGCTGGCACCTCCTCCCTCTCTTGCCATGGGACATATTGGCTCCCCTCTGTCTGTCACCATGATTGGAAGCTTCCTGAGGCCATCACCAGGAGTAGATGCTGGCACTATGATTTGTGTACAGCCTGCAGAACTGTAACCTCTTTTCTTTATAAATTACCCAGCCTCAGGTTTTCCTTGACACCAATGTAAATGGACTAACACATGGACCCTGAGCTAATATTTAAAAGAGTAGATTAAGTTAAAGGAGAAGAAAATCCAACCCAGAGAAATAGCATGCACACAGACCCTGGGGCAGGAGAAAACATGATAAGAAAGAGAAGCTGAGTGTGGAACATCCCAGGAAGAACCAGGTTGAAAGTGAGGCTAGAATGATAGAGACATCATTCGCTGTACAGGTAGCATCAGGATCAGCTGTGAACTTACTAACAATGCAAAATCTCAGATTCCATTCCAGATTTTTTTTTTTTTTAAGACAGAGTTTCGCTCTTGTCATCCACGCTAGAGTGCAGTGGCACAATCTCGGCTCATTGCAACCTCTGCCTCCTGGGTTCAACTGATTCTCAGCTCCCAAGTACTGGGATTACAGGCGAGCACCAGCATGTCTGAATAATTTTTGTGCTTTTAGTAGAGACGGGATTTTACCATGTAGGCCAGGCTGGTCTTGAACTCCTGACCTCAGGTGTTCCACCCACCTCAGCCTCCCAAAGTGCTGGAGTTACAGGCATGAGACACCATGCCCAGCCTTCATCCCAGATTTATTGTGTTAACAAATCTGTATTTAACAAGATCCCAGGTGACTGGTAGACATACAGCTTGAAATGCACAATCCATACCAAGGGTCAGCACACTATTCTTGCAGGTCAGATCTTCCTGCTGCCTGCATTTGTGCACAAAGCATTGCTAGATCACAGCCATGCCTGTTTATTTACTAATTGTCTATGGCTGCATGCATACTACCATGATAGAGTAGTTGCCACAGAGATTGTTTGGCCTGCAAAGCCAAAAATATACTCTCTGTCACGTTACTCAAAAGTTTCCCGATCCCAAGTCTATATTGTGACATGTCTCATAAGGAACATTAAGGATTTTACATTTATTCTAAGAGCAAGGGAAGCTAGTAAAGATTTTTCATTTTTGAAAGATCACTCCAGCTACACAGAGATAAAAGGCATACAGACAGTACATGCCCCAGAGGAGCTTAGGGTCCGGTGGGAATTCACTTTTATCTTCAAAATTAGATGTTTGCTCCTTTCATGAGGGGGCTGACTGTATTATTCACTCATTCTTTGTTGCTGTGGTTAACTCCCTTGTGTGCCTGGCAGAGTTCTAAGTATTTAGCCAATGTTAAGTGCTATTTCCTGACTCAGTAGATGGTTTAAACCTGTAACAGTTAACGTCTACCAATCTTAGAAACTTATTTTGCAGACACTTTAAGGGTCAAAATACTCTAACACCTGAACTACTTTCAACAGTTTCCTTTTCCTTGACATCTAAGCCCTGTTTCTGACATAAAATCTAGACCACCATAGTGGAAGCCAAGCCCTTTGCCACCCTCACAATTTCAAGAGAGAGCAGAGAGATGGGAATCCTGTTCCAGTCCCCCAGCTTGCACAGGACTGCAGGAAGAAGTTCTGAGATTTAGGTTCTCTGTGGCATGGGGAAGCTGAAACAGTTTATCTCTAAGGTTTGCAAAGTTTGAGCATTATTTTCTCCTTAGAGTTGTAAAAGTTGACAAAATAGGGACACTAGACAGGTCTCTGGCTTACCTGATTCAATTCCCTGTGTCTTTATTAAGTCTAAATGGAGCTCTTTATGTGGCATACATGAATGATAATTGATCAGAATGTTGAAGAAAAGAAAAAAAAGCAAAAACCTCACAAAACTCCAGTCACAAAAGAGGATTTTGTGCGTTGTTTGAGATTTTATGTGCTTCTGCTCCCTTTCATTTGTGCAGGTAATTTAACATTACTGGCTCAACTACTAGTCCAGCCTTTTCTACCCATTAGGTGTGATTCTGTAGATGCTGGCTTCACCAGCTGGTTAGCTTATTTTTCATGTCATGGGTTGGCAGCACTTGGACAAACTAAATACTCCATGGCAAGAAGCTGGATGTCTATAAACTCACTATGACAAATGGACATACCATCAAATCCACAGTGCTGCTGACAGATAGTGTTTTGAGAAAGTGGTAGGTGATGTTTTCTGGAAGAGGTTACAACTTGGTGCATAGAAAGAGGTAAAATATTTGAGGATAATAAATGACTTTGAGCACAGATAGGTTTTTAGGAGTGCTGTTATCTTCTGGGCAATATGCCTGCTACAGAAGTGTTGATTCCACCCATAAAAAAGCAGTTTGCAAGTTAAGCAGACTTTCTAATGGATAGTATTAAACTGGAGGAGAATATTGTGGAGCCATCGCTATTACATTTTGTGGATGTTGTTGCTCAGCATTATCTTCTGTTGATTGTTGTTGATGGCACTCAATTAAAATAATATTTTATCAAGTTGTATTATGTTGGGTGCTGTGGAAAAGAGAGAAACAGTGCTGGCTTCAAGGGTATCTGACTTGTACCATTGCACAGGGCCCTGCACTTGGATTAATGCTCTGCTATTACCATCTTAAAATTATTAAATTTTGAACAAGGGGCCCTGTGTTATTATTTTTACAGGGCTCTGCAAAAGAGGCAGCTTTCTCTGCATAGAAGATGGCAGTTTCTGTTTCTTGCCTAAAGGAGTTAAAAACATTGTGTTTTTGAATCATGTTAGGACAGTAACGTAGAACTTGCTTAATTATTCTGAGCCTTGGTTTCCTCTCTTTGTATATATAAAGAGACTACATCGCATGCTGTCTAAGGAGAGGAAACCAAAAGCTTAAACTATAAGGATTACTTTTCCAAGTAAGTAGTAGAGACAGAATGTTGAAACTTCCTCTCCTGTCTGTGAGTCCAATGAGAAAGGACTCTGTCGACAAGGATTTTTGCTGAATTCAAGACATGACTCAGCCCAGGATTAGTGGCATCGGAACTCCAGTTGCTAGGGAACTCAAGAACATCTGGGTGTATTAAAAAGAGTGCTCAAATAAAGTAGTAGGAGAGCTGCGGCTGAAAGCTTCATCAGAAATGGGAACCAGTACCAACAGGCAAGCCAGAAGTGTGTTCCCCAGTACCTTATTTAAACCTCTGGGGCCAGATTTGTCTCAGAATTCAGATTTTTTGTTATTTTTGAGAGGTAATATGATGCATACTCCATTAATGATGTAAAATCCCTGTATTTATCTGGGCAGCATCTTATAACCAAGCGTTGCTTTTTCTTCAGTGAGATGTATAACTGCTAGCATCGGGTAAGAACATGTTTAAGCATATAAGTAGTTAGGTGAGTCAGATGTTGCTGCTGAATGTGTTCAGGTCAGGGCATGTTTCACGACAAAGGGGTTACAAAATTTTTAGATTTCAGCATTTTGAGTTTGAAATTGTGGATAAGGGATTATAGACCCGTGTCAAACAAGGGATAGGAGATGGGTCCTCAGCACTCAGAAGAGCAGAGACAGTTTAGTCATTTCTCAAGTGAAGCTGTCTTGGTCTAGGGACTTTTTCTGATGGCTTGTTGGGAGGGAAGCCCCAACCTCCCCTTACCATGACAGACCACAACACATTCTTCCTAGTGAAGCAAAGAAATAGATGCAAGGCTGGGAGCATCCATTCTCAGCAGCTTTTAGCAACTTCGCTGCCCTCTTTTCCCTGCTACTCTAGCTTGGCGGCTTCTGAACACATGGTCTCTCTGACCATATTTTCACTGTGGAAAATGGCATTTTCAGAACTGACTGTCCCTAGGATTCATCTGTTACTTTCCCTACGTGTTCTTCATATGGCTCTTGGCACACATGGCTCACTGTTAACTTCTCATATGTATTTTAAAAACCTTGGCCAAATATCCAACCCCTTCATTAGCACCCTCTGGTCCTCGCACCAAATAAAGCCAATGAAATGGAAAGATATAAATATATATATACATATATATATATATATACTAACACATACAACACGGGTACACACACATACACACACACACACAGATTTTATATACATATGCATTTTCCACAGGAAAATAGAAATGAACCCTATTCAGGTTTAGTACTTGTTTCTTTGTTTGGACCATCAAATTTACTTCAGTAGAAGTTGTTACAGACAAGCCAAAGAAATCCAGTCTTTTTGTTTTTTGTTTTGTTAGGTAAGTGGTTCTCAAAGTATGATTTCTGGACCAGCCACGTCAGCATCATCCAGAAAGTTGTTAAAAATGTAAACTCTCAGGTCACACTCCAGACCTACTAATTAGAAACTCTGGTAATGAATGGGGCCTGGTGATCTGTGACTGTGATGATAGTTAAAGTCTGAGAACCCTTGTTCTAGACAAATTAGTTTTGCTCTCATCCATCCAGAACTTGAATTTCCCTTAAGAATGTTGTAGTTAAATTTTTTACTTCCCCATGTCCCTTAGCATTGGGATTGCCATGTGATTCACTTTTCACCAATGAAATATACATAGAAATGTTCATCATTTACGCAGAGCATGATAATTAAAATAACTCACAATCTGTATGAAATAGTCTATAATACATATTATAGGCATATATAAAAATTATATATAGATTATATGTCTCTCTGTATATCTCTTCTTTTTTTTCTTACTCGAAGGCAAACACAATGTCTGGAAGAGAGCAGCCCTTTGTGACCATGAAGATGGAGCCTGCACTGCAGGAGGCTGAAGAGAAAGATATTATGAGTGTATGTCCCCCAGGACATGCCTGAGCCTCTTTCCAGACTTCTTGTTAAATGAGAAAAATGGACCTGTGTTCAATTAAGCCACTGGTGTTCATGTGTTATTGCTGTAGGTGAACATAATTTTCAGTGAAATGTATCGAGTCAACATTTATTAACATTTTATCTTTGTTATTAGATGAACACAGTCACTGTTCTTCTCCAACAACCATATACTTTTGGGAGTATAAATTTCCATTTAACACATACAGAAATAGAAGTTACAAGAGATAAATAAGTTGCCCAAATTCTCACAGTTGGTAGACAGCAAAGCCAGAGTTAGTAAATTGAGGTTTTACTGTCTCTAAAACCTTGAGGTACACTTCTGTATTGGGGTAAAGCACGAACAAATGTAAGCTTGGAGGGGCCAGGAACCTATAATATTTCAAGGGCCTTCTTTAAGACAAGAAAGAGAAAAGTGTTTATTAAATATGGTCTGGGCCCTCCACTGGCCTTGAGAGAGGCATATGGGAAAAAGAAGACTACTTATCTTTACAGGAAATCAGCTTTGGTTTCACCATTTATTGTTAAGGACAATCGTTTTCTATCTCCATGTATCATTCCTACATGAAAACTTAATATTGTAAAATACCAGGAGAAAATATTTCAGTATTTCTTGAGACTCTCAAACCTATTTTTATTTCTAATAGCCACTGCTGGCTTAAATGCAAGCAAACAGATGGTTCCATCACCATTACTTTATAAGTTGGGGTAAATTCCTCCCTTTCTATGGATACTGTCAGGTATTAGAACAACTGGTGACAAGTGGCTGTGGGATTGAAATGCAACCCTGTTAAAGAGATAATATTTTTTGAATGTTGGAGTTAAAAGAACTGGATAATGTAGTATGACTGAGTAGAAGCACTTTCTCTGATATCCTCTTGCCTAGACTTAACTCCCAGTTCAACAGTTTCACAGCCCTATCGACTTGGGTCTCAGTATTCTTATCCAGAAAAGGACAGATAATAATAGTACTTATTTCAGAGGGATTTTTGTGAAAATTCATGAAAATAAGCCATGCCAAGTACTTTTTAACCAGGTACTTGGCACATAGTTAGTATTTAAAAAGGGCTAACAATGCTTATTATCACCCATGATCCTCTGTCCACTACCTGTGTGATGTTAGGAAAGTCATTCTTGGGGCCTCAGTTTCCCTGAAGCAGGATTGGCCATGAAAAACACACCACTTGGACAACGAACTAGGAAGGAAGAGGTGTTTTATTATTACATCCAGAAGCGAGGCAACAATTCCTTGTATAACAGCCAAGCTTGTTTAACAAAGAGAAGCTCTGCCTTCGTATAGGCTTACACTAGAGATATTACACGTGAAGGGGTCTTGGGTTTACAGCCTTAGAAATTACACGTGAAACGGTCTTGGTTGATGGAGGAGTGGGGTGGGGGTTTGATCTTGTTTAAGTAAAAACAATGCCTTCTGGAGAGATTCCCCCATACCATGCCTGCTATCTACAGGAAGGTGATTTAGGAGGTGCCAGTTGGCCAGCCTTTTTTTCTATTGAAATGCAGTGTGGAAGTCAAGGGGCAGGTGAGCTTAGATGCTTGAGTCTCCTTCCTAATCCCCATCTGTATAATAATAAGGTAGACTAAATTGCTCTTCATGATACCTTAGTTAGAAGTGGAAAACTCTAAATTCTGCATGCGCCTACATCTACATGTATGCATGAGGACACAGGCTTTGTCTCTTTTGTTCATACATGTTTACTCAGTCACCAATGCCTGACACACAGCAGCTATTAACTCAATATTTGTTAAATGAATGAATGTTTACAAATATTGAGCTTCTTAAGTATAGGGTTCTATGGCTTATCCATGTAAAAAGCTGCACAACTAAAGTTATAAGCAAGCAATTCTCAGGAGAATCTGGCAATGATAAAGGTCAACTCTCAGTCATGCGTAAAACTGGAACGGTGGTATGGTTTCACCCACGTGATGTTCACTAGCAAGAATGATCTAAAGCCCCTTAACCCAGCAGGAATCCAAGTGGAAAGTATTGAGGTCGCTGGGAAAAAAATACCAACAGCTATCATGCTTCCTATTACTTCTACTTGATAATACCTTCTATTTGAACCTTGTGAAAATGTCAAACCTACTTTCATGTACTCATGATCACTATTGGATTGAACTCCAACTTCAGAGTTTTTTTGCCATTTGGCTGTGCAGGTGGTCTTCCTCCAATACCTATCACTGTACAAATGGCCAGGACTAACCCTACTGATTTAGTTAATGGAGTAGGCCGCCTCTTCCTCCTTCCTTGCTGTAGATGTGGTAGCCTTTATTTGAGATGACTTTCTCAAGAGAGGAGAGGTCCATTCTCCAGTGAAGGGCAGAAAGCAGTAAATTTACTCTAAAAACCTTGAAGTGGGTCCATGAGACCCTTGCCATTTATGGGATGTTCCATTCAGTCTGGTTACAAAGCAGTCCTGAGACAGAAAGCAAAGACAAATCTGTAGTGTGTCCCCATTTGACACCCACAATCAACAGACTACAATGACTATTAAAGAGTGTTTAGATCGCCAGTCATATAATGTGTGGAAGGCTTTTTATCTCTGAGAAGCAGATCACTGAAACTCATCAGTAAAACTCCAGGGTCAATTTTATTTTCCTGCTGGGGGAAATATTGACATTGTCATCACAGGCCCCAGAGATGCCTGATTGTACCAAGGACAAAGAGCCAGGCACTGTGAGGCAGATGACAAGAGTAACAGTATTTACCTATTGAGATCAAGCAGATGCAAATGTCCCTGTTTCACCTCTAGACAGAAGACAATGAAAGTAATGAGGTGGGAAACAGACCCATATGACATCCTCTCTCCACCTTCCCCCTCCACCTGTCCATGTTGGCATCTCCAGCAGAAACAAATTCTCACTTGCCTTCACAGTATTTAATTATAATTTTAAACAGGAAGTTGATTATGCGTTCTCTTGCTTAAAACTTTCAATTGGGATCCCCCCTTCCTTAACATAAAATGCAAACTCCTCCCCATGACTTTCAAAGTCCTACAGACCTTGAGCTTTTTCCATGTCTTGGGCCTCATCTCAGGCTATCCTTACCCACTGTGCCTTGTTCCAGTTGCTTGTCTTCTTTTCCTTCTGTTGCACACTACAGCTTATTCTGCTTCCTGTCCTTCATATACTCTTTACTCCACCCAGAACTTTCCTTCCAGCTCTGCCCCGAGCCCCTTCTCAGCTCCAGTTTCTTCCTCCCAAGAGACATTCAGTGAACTCTCTTTTAAGGGAGAATTTCTCTACCACAACACCATGCATATATATATATATGTAAAGCACATACTGTAAGTGAAAATTATCTCAATTATTTGCTACTCCTTTAGTGTCTGCTCCCATCATTAAGATGTAACTGCATAAGCACAGGGCCTCAAGCAGTGCAGCAAAGCCCAGCATACCTTATATGCTTGGTTAAATATTTGCCAAAGGAATGCATGCTTTCCTGTACATAGTGTATCAGTTCATCTATGCAACAACTCTATGAAATAGTGTGGGGGGTGTTACTATTTTTTAAATTGTGATTAACCCTCTATGTGGTTAAGGAACCCGACAGTTGCTATTAGAGATGACATTGTAGCCTCTTTGTTCTGATTCAAAGGCATGTTCATTTCTCACCTTCTCATGCTGCCTTAAATATCAAAAGGCTATGATTACAATTTGAAGGCTAAAGTACTTTGCAAATATAAATTATTACTCCCACATTCTACCTACTTATTAAAGACACTACACAAATTCTCTTTAGTGGCCTAAAAGTATTTGCCTGACACCAAGCCTTTCACTCCTAACCATTTACAGCAGTTCTATCCAGAATATATATTCATTCATATCTAAAATGAGGTCTCCAAGAATGTCCCCCCTTCTCCAATATATTTCACTTTATTTTAGAGATTTCCAACAGAGTATGGAAGCTCTTAAGGGTAGGAATTTTGTCTTCATTGTCACTATCCTCAGGCTTAGGAGTGTGCCATGTGTATGAATCTAACTCAAATATTTGTTGAATCTATAAATGAAGATCAGCTGCTTATAACAATACTGTGTAGTTAATTGTATTTCTATAATGTATTTCATCCTTGGAACAATGAGATGAGGGAGAGATTATAATTATCTACATTTTACAGAAGAGGAAACTGAGGTATAGACAGGTAAAATACTTGCCTATGGAGGCATGGCCAGTAAGTAGTAGAACTGGTATAAGAATATTGCTATTCTTAGTCTTCTAGGTAAATCTGCAATCTCCTTTCCAGGACTCAGTCAGTGAATTCACTGAGATTTTTTGGAAGAGAGGAAATTGTAGCATGAGATTGAGCTTTTCCTCTGCTTGAGGGATATCACCATCCCACATTTCTCTTTGTTTCCCCAACACCTACCCAAGAACCCATAGTGAAAAGTAAGGTTTTCTCACACAAATGTTGGGGGCTCCACTTCTATACTGTGAGTTCTCTGGCATCAACTTCTATGAGCAGATGTCTGTTGGTGTCTAAAGAATAAAAAATAATGTTTCTTGCTCTGGGAGCTAGCCAATGAGGAGCCATGAAAACAGAGATTGAAATAGTATCTTTATTACCCATGGTCGTAGGCGTGTGGCAGTGGTGGCTTCTTTGCTTTCAACCCCTGAGTATTGCAAACTTTGCCCCTCAGTTTTAGATAACACTGCATTAACACTGTCCTCCTCTCTCTATTACCTGGGGGACCTGCCACTGAACAACGTGCACCTGGAGAAGGAGACCAGAGCACATAATCCTAAGAGAAAAAGAAAGGGTGGGGCCAAGCCACACATGCCCTGTTCCTTCTTTCACATTTTTCACTGAGGAAAAGCAAGTGAGAAGGTAAGTAGAGAGAAGCTGGAAATATTCCAGTGATGGATGGATCTCCTTTCACAGCAGAAGGAAATCTGTCCTCAACATGGGGTCATGGAAACATAAAACAGGTGAGCTCGATATTTGGATGAGGCCCATATTGTCCAAAATTGCCCTAGTAGTTTTGACTAAGACACACTTAAAGTCACGTGATGTTTGCCTCACAATCTTCCCTTTTTCTTTGAGTACATGTTCACCCAACCACTGGGAATCAATTTTCTTTCAATTGCTGTATTTTGGTACTTCTCTACCAATGGTGGAAAACAATACTTTGGTTATTATGAGGTTGAACTACATGAAACTGATGATATGTAATTTTTACCCACCAAGAGCATCAATTTCATGTAGCCCACCCTAATAAATATAGATAGAACATAATGTAGAATATTTATATGAAAATGAGGAGGAGAAAGGGAAATGAGGAAAGAGAAAGAGTGTTTGAATATTAATCAATTAATTAATCCATGGTAATTAGTTACAGATTTAGAAAATAAATTATGTATGGAGTGCAAAATCCATAAGCACTATGAATTTTGGTTGTGGAATTAGACTGGAGGGCCCCAGGTTTGGCCTTTGAATGCTCTGTTTGATTAAAAATCTTTGGCTGTAAGTGACAAAGTCAACCAACTAGCAGGAGCGGGGAGGTAAGAAAAGCGCATGTATCACTAGGAGATAAGCTCTTTGAGGAAGGAACTGGGGTCTGTGTGGAGGGAGAGCATGTTGTATTTATCCATGATTACTCGCTAGTATCTGACTCCAAGCTTATCTTAAACTTTTTCACAGGTGGAAGTAAGAAAGAAAGGGAAGAAAGACATAATTTAAGACAGTAGTTATCAAAGTCTGGTCAGTAATCCCCTGGGGGTCCCTGAGGCCCTTTCAGGGATTCTGAGAGTTCAAAAGTCTTTTCACAATAATATTAATTTGTGATATACATTTTCCACTGAAATGTTATTGATGATGCAAAAATAATGAAGTAAAACTACTGATGCTTTAGCACAAATTGAGGTAGTGATACCAGATTATATTAGCAGTTATTGTATTTTTTATACTATGCACTTATATTGAAAAAAAAAGGCAGCCTGGAGATTGAGCAAAATAGCTGAATAGAAACCTCTACTGATTGTCCTCTCTGTGGCAACACCAAATTGAACAACTATCCACACAATAAAGCACCTTCATAACAACCAAAAGTCAGGTGAAGAGTCACAGTATCCGGTTTTAATTTCATATCACTGAAAGAGGCGCAGAAGAGAGTAGGAATTGAATTGCTGATACCACCCCTTCCCCCACTCCCTGGCAGTGGCCACATGGCACAGAAAGAGAATCTATGTGGTTGTGGGGGGGGGAGAGTACAGCGATTGTGGAACTTTGCCTTGGAGCTCAGTGCTGCCCTGTCACAGTGGACAGCAATGTCAGGCAGAGCTCAGCTGGTACCCACTGAGGGTGGGTGCATTTATACCAGCCCTAGCCAAAGGGGAATTGCCCATCCCAGTAGTTGGAACCTGAATTCCAGCAAGCCTTGCACTGGAGGCTCTGGGGTCCTAAAGAAACTTGAAAGGCAGCTTGGGCCACAAGGACTGCAATTCCTGGGCAAGTCTTGGTGATATGTTGGGCTTGGAGCCAATGGACTTGGCAGGCACAAGACCTAGTGAAACACCAGCTGGGGCAGCCAAGGGAGTGCTGGTGCCATCCCTCCCCCCAATCCCAGGCAGTGCAGCTCTCAACTCTAGGAAAGACTCCTTCCCTCTGCTTGAGGAGATGAGAGGGAAGAGTAAAAAGAGTAAAGAGAACTTTGTCTTGCAAGATGGATACCTGTTCAGCCACAGTAGGCTAGGGTAATAGGCCAAATCCTGGGGCTGCCATTCTAGGCCCTCACTCCTGGATAACGCTTATAGCTACACCCTGGGCCAGAGAGATAACCTGCTGCCTTGAAGGGAAGGACCCAGTCCGGGAAGGATTCTCCACCTGTTAACTGAAGAGAACATGGGCTCTGATTAATCAGCAATGGTAGCCAGGAAGTACTCGTTGTGGGCCTTGAGTGAGATACAGAGATGTGCTGGCTTCAGGCGAGACCCAGTACATTCCCAGCTGGGAAATACCAGCTTGGCCACAGTGGGGGTAGAACAGCAGGTGGGCTCTTTGCACCCCTGATTTCAGCTCTTGGCTCATGGATGGCATTTCGAGACTTGCCTTGGGTGAGAGGGGGAGGCCACTGCCCTGAAGGGAGGGTCCCAGGTCTGGCAGCATTCACTACAAGCTGACTGAAGAGCCCTTGGGCATTGAGTGAACATTGGCAGTAGCTAGGCAGTATTCACCATGGGCCTGAGGCGGTAGTGGCCACAGGGGAGAGACTCTGCTGCTTATTGAAAGGGGAGGGAAGAGTGGGAACAACCTTGTCTTGTGGCTTGGGTGCCAGGTCAGGTGCAGCAGAATAGACCATTAAATAGATTCCAAAGGTTTATGACTCCAGGCGCTGGCTCCCAGTTGGCATCTCTGGACCTGCCTGGGGTTGGGGGAAACTTACCACCCTAAAGGAAAAAACACAAGCCTGGCTGGCTTTTCCACCTGCTTATTGTAGAGCCCTAGGACTTTGAGCAAACATAGGCGGTAGCCAGTAGTGGTTACTGTGGGCCTTGGATGAGACTCGTGCCATGCTAGCTTCAGGTCTGACCCAGTACAGTTTCAGTGGAGGGCTCTATCACCCCCTTCCCAGCTCCAGGCAGCTCAGCACACCAAGAGAGACTCTGTTTGAGAGAAAGTAAGGGAAAAGAACAAGCATCTCTGCTTGGTAATCCAGAGAATTCTTCTGGATCTTATCTAAGACCACCAAGGCTATGTGTCTGCAAAAGCCACCACTGAGTTACTGGGGTTTGGGTGTCCCCTAATGAAGATATGGCTGCAGAGAGTAAAAATTTAGATTATAATACCCAAGTCTCTTCAAATACCTGGAAAGCCTTCCCAGGAAGGATGAATACAAATAAGCTGAGACTGTGAAGACTACAATAAATCCACAGCTGTTCAATGCCTGGATACCAATGCAATGGACATCCATAAACATCAAGACTATCTTGGAAAACATGACCTCACCAAATGAAATGCATAAAGCACCAGAAATCAATTCTTGACACACAGAAATATCTGATCTTTCAGACAGAGAGCTCAAAACATCTGTTTTGAGGAAATGTAATGAAATTCTAGATAACACAGGAAAGGAATTCAGAATCTTATAAGATAAATTTAACAAAGAGATTAAAATAATTGAAGAGAATCAAGCAGAAATTCTGGAGTTGAAAAATACAGTTGATATACTGACGAATGTATGATGAGTCCCTTAACAAAATTGATCAAGCGGAAGAATTAGTGAGCTTAAAGATAGAATATTTGAAAATACACAGTCAGAGGAGATAGAAGAAAAAAGAAAAAGAATGACGCATGTCTACAAAGTCTAGAAAATAGCCTAAAAAGGGCAAATGTAAGAGTTACTGGCTTTGAGGAGGCAGAGAGGTAGGAGTAAAAAGTTCATTCAGAGGGATAATAACAGAGAACTTCCCAAACCTAGAGAAAGATATCAATATTCAAGTATAAGAAGGTTATAGAAAAGCAGATTTAACCCAAATAAGACTATCTCAAGTCATTTATTAATAAGACTCCTAAAAGTCAAGGATACAGAAAGGATCCTAAAAGAAGAAAAAAAATAAAAATAATATACAATGGAGCCCCAATGCATTTGGCAGCAGACTTTTAAATGGAAACCTTACAGGCCAGTAGGAGTGACATGACATTTAAAGTTCTGAAGGAAAAAACTTTCATCCTAAAATAATATAGCTGAAAAATTATTCTTCAAATATGAAGAAGAAATACTTTCCCAGACACATAAAAGTTGAGGAATTTAATCAACAACAGACCTGTCTTACAAAAAATGCTAAAGGAAGTAGCTGTACTTGTATCAGACAAAATAGATTTCAAGACAAAAACTGTTTAAAAAAAGACAAGGAAGCTCATTATATAATGATAAAGGGGTCAGTTTCACAAGGAGGCATAACAATTATAAATACATATTCATCCAACACTGGAACACCCAGATATATAAAACAAATATTATTAAAGAGGGAGATAGACTCGGTATAATAATAGTTGGACTTCAACATCCCAGATCTTTCAGATCTAGAATCAAGAAATAAATATTGGACTTAATCAGGATTACGGACCAAATGGATCTAAGACATATTTAGAAAACATTTCATCCAACAGCTGCAGAATATACATTCTTCTCCTCAACACATGAATCATTCTGAAGGATGAGAATGTTTGGCTACAAAATAAGTTGTAAAGATACGAAAACGAAATTTTATTAGAATCTTTTCCGACCACAATGGAGTAAAACTAGAAATCAATAACAAGAGAAATTTTGGAACTTATACAAACACTTTAAAGAATATGCTCCAGAATAATTAGTGAGTCAATAAAGAAATTAAGAAGGAGATTTAAACATTTCTTGAAACAAATGATAATGGAAACAAAACATACAAAAATTTATGGAATTTAGTAAAAATAGTACTAGGAGGAATGTTTATAGCTATAAATATCTACATCAGAAAAGTGGAAAAACTTCAAGTAAACAACCTAAAAATGTGTATTAAAGAAATAGAAAACCAAGAGCAAACCAAACCCAAAATTAGTGGAGAAAAACAAATAATAAATATTAGAGCAGATATAAATGAAATTGAAATGAAGGAAACAACACAAATGCTCACTAAAATAAAAAGTTTTCTTTTAAAAAAGATAAGCAAAATCCACAAACTTTTAGTCAGACTAAGAAAAAAGAGAGAACCCAAATAAATAAAATCAGAGATTAAAAAAAGAAGACACATCACTGTTGATACTGCAAAAATTCATAGACTTATTAGAGGCTACTATGAGCAACTGTATGCCAATAGACTGGAAAACCTAGAAGAAATAGATGAATTCTTAGACATATACAGCTTACCAAGATTGAATCATGAAGATATCCAAAACCTGGACAGACCAATCAAAAGTAATGAGATCAAAGCCATAATATAAAATTTCTCAGCAAAGGAAAGCCCAGGATTCAGTGCCTTCCTTGTTGAATTTTACCAAACATTTAAAGAAGAACTAATACCAATTCTACTCAAACTATTCTGTAAAACAATGGAGGAGGGGATACTTCCAGACTCATTCTATGAGGCCAATATTACTCTGATACCAAAACCAGACAAAGACATATCAAAAAAAAGAAAACTACGGGCCAGCATTCCTAATGAACGTTGATGCAAAAATCTTTACAAGATACTAGCATACCAAATTCAACAACACATTAAAAAAGATCATTCATTATGACCAAATGAGATTTATCCCAGGGATGCAAGGATGATTCTACATTTCCAAATCAATCAATGTAATACATCATATCAACAGAATGAAATAAAAAAAATGATCATTTCAATTGATGCTGAAAAACCATCTGATAAAATTCCACATCTTTTCATGATAAAACCTAAAAAAGCTGGGTACAGAGGAACATACCTTAACAAAAGAAAATACATATATGACAGACCCAAAGCTAGTATTACACTGAATGAGAAAAAACTGAAAACTTTTCCCCAAAGATCTGAAACAAGATAAAGATGCCCATTTTCGCTGCTGTTTTTCAACGTAGCACAAGTCTTAGCTAGAGCAATCAGAGAACAGAAAGAAATAAGGAACATCCAAATCAGAAATGAAGACATCAAATTATCCTAGTTTGCAGATGATATAATCTAATATTTGGAAAAACCTAAAGACTCCACCGAAAAACTATTAGAACTGATAAACTCATAAAGTTGCAGGATACAAAATCAACATATAAAAATCAGTAGCATTCTATATGCCAACAGCAGACAATCTGAAAAAGTAGTTAAAAAATAATCCTGGCCAGACACAGTGGCTCATGTCTGTAATCTCAGCAGTTTGGGAGGCCAAGGCAGGACAATCACTTGAGGCTAGGAGTTCAAGACCAGCCTGGCCAACATGATGAAATCCTATCTCTATTAAAAATATAAAAGTTAGCCAGGCATGGTGGCATGAGCCTATAATCCCAGCTACTTGGAAGGTGGAAGAGGAAGGAGGAGGAGGAGGAATAGGAGGAGGAGGAGAAGAAAGAGGATGTAATCCCATTTAGAATAGCAACAAAAAAGTAGGAATTAACAAAAAAAAGTGAAAGACAAAGAAATTGAAGCAGACAACAACAACAACCACCACCACAAAGGAAAGATGTTCATGGATGGAAGAATGAAAGAGTCAATATTGCTAAAATGCCTATACTACCTAAAGTAATCCACAGACTCAATGTAATCCCTATCAAAATACCCATAACATTCTTCACAGAAATAGGAAAGACAATCCCAAAATGTATATGGAACCATGAAAGACCAAGAATAGCCAAATCTGTCCTGAGCAAAAAGAATGAAACTGGAGGAATCACATTACCCGACTTCAGATTATGCTACAAAGCTATAGTAATCAAAACAGCAGGGTACTGACGTGAAAAACAGATATATAGACCAATAGAACAGAATAGAGAATCCAGAAACAAATCCATACACCTACAGTGAATGCATTTTCAACAACAGTGCCAAGAATATACAGTGGGGAAAGCAGAGTCTCTTTAATAAATAGTGCTAGGAAAACTGAACATCCATATGCAGAAGAATGAAACTAGACCCCTATCTCTTTTCATATATAGAAATCAAATCAAAATGGATTGAAAACTTAAATCTAAGATCTCAAACTATGATACTACTACAATAAAACACTGGGGAAGCTCTCCACAACAGTGAACCAGGGAAAGATGTCTTGAGTAATAGCCCACAGGCACAGGTAGCCAAAGCAAAAGTGGACAAATGGGGTCACATTAAGTTAAAGGCTTCTTCACAGCAAAGGATGCAATCAACAAAGTGAAGAGACAACCCGCAGAATGAGAGAACTGACCAGGGATTAATAACCAGAATATATTTAATACAAGGAGCTCAAACAACTCCATAGGAAACAAAATCTAATAATCTATTTTAAAAATTGGCAAAAGATGTAAATAGACATTTCTCAAAAGAGGAAACACAAATGACAAACAGATATATGAAAAGGTGCTCAACATCATTGATCATCAGAGAAATGCAAATCAAAACTGCAATGAGATACCATCTTATTCCAATTGAAATTCCTTTATCCAAAATGCAGGCAATAATAAATGCTGATGAGAATGTGCAGAAAAGGGACACCTTATACACTGTTGGTGCAACTATAAATTAGTTCAATTAGTATGGAGAACAGTGTGAAGGTTCCTCAAAAAAACTAAAAATAGAGCTACCACATTATTCAGCAATCCCACTGCTAGGTATATACCCCAAAGAAAGAAAATCAGTATATCAAAGAGATGCCTGCACTTCCATTTTTATTGCAGCAATATTCCCCAATAACCAAGATTTCAAAGCAACTTAAATGTCCATCAGCAGATGCATAGATAAAGAAATTGTGGCACATGACATAAGAATAAGACTCCATCATTTGTAACAACATGATTGAAACTGGAGGTCAATATATTAAGTGAAATAACCCAGGCACAGAAAGGCAAATTTGGCATGTTCTCATCTATTTCTGGAGCTAAAAATGAAAACAACTGGACTCATGGAGACAGAGTAGAATGACGGTTACCAAAAGCTGAAAAGGGTAGTGGGGGGTGAAATGGGGATGATTAATGTGTACAAAAATGTAGTTAAATAGAATGAATAAGATATGCTATTTAATAGCACAACAGGATGACTACTGTCAACAATAATTTATTGTGCATTTAAAAATAACTAAAAAAAGTATATTTGGATTGTCTGTAACACAAAGTAAGGATGAATGCTTGAGGCGATGAATATTCCATTTACCCTGATGTGATTATTATGCTTATAACAAAAGGTCTCATATACCCCAGAAATATATGCACCTACTATGTATCCATGAAAATTAAAAATAAAACTCAAGTTAGTGTAGAAGAATGCCTTTGATGAAGGAATAAAATTATTAATCTTATTAAATTTTGAATCTTATATATTGTGCTATGTGAAGAAATAAGAAACCCACATGAAATATTTCTGTTGCAAACCAAGCATGATGGCTGTCTTGAGGGAAAGCACTTTGGCAATTGTTGAGACTGTAAGCAGAACTAACTGCTTTTTTCACTGAACACCATTGACACCTGAAATAAATGACAGACAAACCATGGTTGTTTAGACTTGGGCATTGGCAGACATTTCCTTTTAAATAAATGAAGTGTTCTTGTTACTTCAAGAGACATAACTAACCACCTTTGTTGCCAATGAAAAAATTCAAGCATTAGTTGAATAACAGTTTTAGAATTTTGGAAAAACTTGTATCTGCTAATCTGAGCTTGGTGGCTTGCCAATGCTTACAGTAATTTTTTATTCTTTTTTATTTTCATAGAAATATGTATGTTAACATGTAATGAGTTTATTATTGTTATTTGAAAACAAATTAATAAATATCCTTTATGTTTCTTAACTTTATAGAACATATTGAAAGATGTTTATTTCCCATAAGTAAATGATCTTTGGGGTCTTCTTTTTAAGTATAGAAAGATATATTAAGACCAAAAGAGGTTGAAAATAGCAGTTAAGAGATACCTTTGTCCTTTGAATGAACTCTTGAAGAGGCATTTTGCTAACCACCTTCTTTCCATCATTTCTGAACTTCTCCATCAGTGGTCTGTTTCTCTAGGCATGTCTCTCTCTCTCTCTGTCTTTCTCTCTGTGTGTGTCTGCCTCTCTCTGTCTCTTTCTATCATGAGCATTTGGGTAAAGAAAATATCTTTAAACAGTTAAATTAGTGGCAATGCTTCTAAAAAATAAAAAAGAGTGTCCACTGGGCTAGGAGATTTTCTGTATTATCTGGTATATATTTCTTAAAATAATTTCCTTCTTTTTTTATGAACTTAATTTTATATTTTCAGTGACTCTACATGCAGGACTGTAAAATAAGAAAACAAGTATCTTATACCTATATGTCATTAGAAAGGCAGAAAGACTAAATGGGAAAGAAACAGTCAAAGAAATAGAACCTACATACCCAAAATGCAAATGCAAATGCCAGGGGTCATTCTATTTTTGTAAAGCCTGGGATGTGTCCATTTTCCCTGAAATATCTATTCGATGTTATGCTGGTTACAGATGTTGCCACAATTACCGCTGACAGTGTGGCTTTACAGAGACTTAATGACAGGATGATTACTTGTGCAGAAGAGTCACTGGAGCCCACATACGTGAACAGAATGACACAGACCCACACACAGAGATTCTCAGCAAGTCACTAGTGATGACCATTATACTTTCTAAGTGATATTATCAATAATGCTGTCTGATCAGCCAACCACAGTATACATTATAGGGAGAAGGCTCTGGGGGCTGTTTTGATAGAAAGTGAGATTTGGGCCACTTAGAAACTATTCCACTTGGAGGAGGCTATCATTTTATTTTTGCCACGTGTAGAATTCTGCTGTGAGTTTTAAGCCATCAGTTCCCTCCTCTATCTGGGTGTTATTTCCTGTTGTGTAATTTGATAGGATTGGATTCCTTAGTAGTGTTCAACCAGTGAAATCTTACCAGTGAAACCTCAATAAACAAAACAGAGAAGTAGAACTACCGGGTTTAATGAAAAGATGAGGAAATTTTACATCTCCCTTTGGGTGCCTACTGAGTTTCTCCTGCTCAGCTTCTGAAGTATGGCCATGGACCCTGAGGCTTTTGGTTACACTGTTTGAGAATGATTAGATTAAGCACTCTCTAGGTCCATGTGCTTCTAGAGGTTTTGTCAGAAATCTGAGTAATTTCTCTTAATTAGATAACTAGTTGGTGTAAAGTTCAGAAATATATATGTGTGTGTGTATTATATATATATATATATATATATATATATATATATATGTGTAGTGTTTGTGTGTGCGTCTCTGTATTATGTTGGGGCATGTCTCTGTATTATGTTGGGGCATGTGTGTGTGTGTGTGTGTGTCTGCGTGTGTATGTATCCTATTGGTTCTGTTTCTCTGAAGAACACTGGCTAATGGCTAATACAATAAACATGCTAGATGATCTGGGTGACCTTCTTATAATTGAGTTTGAACACATGATGCCTGGTTATAGTGACCCTGTTTGCCTAGAACTTTCCCAGTTTTAGCACTGCAAGTCCCACATTCCAGGGAAGTCCTCAATTCCGGGGCAAACCAGGACAGTGGTTACCCTGAATTACAGCCACCTAGGAGACACTCAAGAGGGCATATATAGATCCCTAGGAATCTGCAGACCCCAGTTAAAGTTACACATGTAAGTTTATGTAGGAAACAGAGTCCTGCTCTGAAAATCAAGAAACTAGTTTCGTGTTTGCTAGCAGTCAGATCTTGGGTAAAGGGTTTCAATAAAGTCAGTGGTTATTTGCAAAATCATGAATAAGTGACTGTGCATGTAGAGTTGCCTATTTCACCTGTATTTATGTTCCTTGCTATGGAATATAAAGCCAGTTAAATAGTTGGCATTGGTTTTTTAGTTAAGCAAAATCAGTTGCTTTCAGCTTCATTGTTGCTAATTACATATCAGTAGTAGTTTATTTCAAAGATTTAAGTTTAATATACACAATAAATCTAATCAACAATTCATTCAAATAATGAATATAGCACATATTAGCATTATACAAAGTTCGCTTAAGAATAAAAATATTTTATTTAGCCTTCCCATGTTTTATTCAGGAATACTGATCATTTTTATTAAACTTAGAATTGGTAGAAAAGATACCATGAGTATTGGGAATTAAGGGAAAAAATCAAATAGGAAGAAGAGAAATTATGTTAATACATATAACCTGCTCAGAAGAACTGGATCATGAATTTTAGAACTAGTGAGTCTATTTTAAATGTTTATAGCAGGTACAATGCATTGTTTTTAAAACTGTGTAACAAAAGTGATATGGGAGTGCTGGGAAGGGGAAGAACCTGGTCCCTTTGAATGCTACCGAAGTGGGGAAGGGAAGTGCTGGATAGAGGAGGGTGTCGTCCTTAGGTATGGCCCTGCCCCTACAGACCTAGGTGAGGACAGGCATTTCTTGCCCAAGTGTTGCATTTCCCAAGCCCACCCTGGCTTGCCATGCCCCCATCCTGTTCCTATAAAAACCTGATACCCTAGCAAGGCAGAGACAGGAGCTGCTGGATGGCGAGAGGAACACATTGGCAGAAGAAGACAAGCAGGTGGACAATGAGAGGACGTCAAGAAGAGTGTGGGCAGGCTGGTAGGCCATCCACTGGTGGAACAAGGCGGAGTTTGGCAGCAGCAGTCGGACAGCTGGGTCTACTCCAGGGGAAAACCTTCCCATTCCATACCCTTCTGATTTTCTCCATGTGCTGAGAGCTACTTCCACTCTTTAAAACCTTGCACTCATTCTCCAAGCCGAGGTGTGATCCGATTCTCTGGTATACCAAGGTAAGAACCCAGAATATAGAAAACCCTCTGTTGTTGAGATAAGGCAGGGGTCTAATTGAGCTAACACAAGCTGCCTACAGATGGCTAAACTAAAAGAGCACACTGTAACGAACGTCCGCTGGGGCTTCAGGAGCTGTAAACATTCACCCCTAGACACTGCTGTGGGGTCGGAGCCCCACAGCCTGCCTGTCTGTATGCTCCCCCTCGAGGTCTGAGCAGCAGGGCACTAAGAAGTGAACGGCACCCCCAATCACATGCCTTGCAAGGGAGACAAGGGAACTTTTCCCGTTTCAAAAGCATTGACACAAATGGGGTGAACTCAGAGTCTGTTTAAAAAAGCACGGGCTTAAGACTCAAAAGGCATGGATTTTAGTCTTGCTTGGCTTTGCTTCTTAACAGCAATGTGACCTCAGGTAAGTTGTGCTTCAGTTTCTTTGTCTGCCTTCGTAGTTTCTTTATTTGCCTTCATCACTTCTGTTCATAGTGATTTTGGAAGGGTTAAATAAGATACTGAATATATAAATAATCAGGGACAGTGCAGTGAGCTGTGGTGAGCAGGAGGAGGCCTGAGGGGGAAAGGGTAGTGAAAGGTAGGTCCAGGGGCACGTTCCACAAGCAGCGGATGCTCTAGAGAGATGTGCAACTATCTGTAGCATCAGAAGCCAGGGCTCTGCTGGGGGCAACTTCCTTGTTTGTTTGAACAGCCTTTTCCTCCCGCCCTCTGCTCTCCTGACAGTGCTTTTCTTCAGCTAAACCAATTTGAATGCCAGAGGACCTTGGACCCTGTTGGTGTAGCCCAGAGGCATGAGTCTCCCAAGACATGGTAAAGGCCCAAGGGTCAGTTTGGAGGAAAAAACAGAAAACAAGAGGTACAACAATAGAATCTGCTTATACTATAAAATTGCATGCAGGTAAGTATGAAAATAAACTGCCGTAACTCTAGAAGTTAGGTTGGAATTTTTTTTATAAACTTAAGCATATTCTTACCATATGTAAGAGTCCATTTTCATGCTGTTGATAAAGACTTGGTAATTTATAAAGAAAAGGAGTTTTAACGGACTTACAGTTCCATGTGGCTGGGAAGGCCTCACAATCATGGTAGAAGGGTGAAAGGCACATCTTATGTGGTGGCAGGGAAAAGAGAAAATGAGAGCCAAGTGGAAGTTTTCCCTTATAAAATCATCAGATCTCATGAAACTACCACGGGAACAGTGTGGGGAAACTGCCTCCATGATTCAATTAACTTCCACTGGGTCTCTCCCACAACATGTGGGAATTATTGGAGCTACAATTCAAGATGAGATTTTGGTGGGAACACAGCCAGGTCATATCATCACACAATCTGGTGATACATTTCTGGATACTTATTCTGGAGAAATGAAAACTTACACTCATACAAAAATCTGTTTATACGACTGCCTGTAGCACGTTTATTCGTAATCATTCCATACTAGAAACTCCACAAATGTCGGGTGAATGAATAAACAACAGTAGTACATCCATACAATAGGATACTATTCAGTGGTAAGACAAATGAACCATTAAAACTACAGCCGCATGGATGCATCTCAAAACTATTATGTTGAGTGAAAGAAGCCAGTCTCAAAAAGTTGCATAGGGAATGATTTCATTTCTATAACATTCTTGAAAATACAAAACTATAATGATGGGGGCAGGCGGGAGTGGGTGGGGATGGTAGAATTGTTCTGTGTATTGATTGTGACAGTGGTTGCACAAATCTAGACGTGTTGAAACTCATAGAACTGTATACCAAAGTAAAGGTCAATTTTATAATATGTTAATTTAAAGGTAAAAATAAATATTTGAGAAATACTGAAGATGCAAGGCGCAATAATAAATTTATTCTTATAAACATATTGACCATTTGTTAATCCCCAAGTTTGACCTTGAAGAAACTTCAATATAAATTGAAATAAGAGTTCTATATGCAGAAATGCCTGAAAATAGAACGTTATGTAAGAGAGGCAGCCTTGGCATGGGGCAGCAGATGCAGGGGGAGCTGTGTCTAACAGGATGAGATGTAACAGGCAGTGTAACCTACCTAAGGGGCTGGAGGATCAGTAAGTAATTGTCCCCAGGTAGACGTAAAGGTCAGGGTCAAGTACAAGGTTCTGAGAACAGAAACCAAAAGCAGAAGTTCAGGCATAGAGTCAAGAACACATGCTGGAGATGAAAAATGAGACTATAGTTTAGCTGCATCACAGAGCTCAAGGCAAGAGACCATCCAGCTCTTGGCATAGGGTTACTAAGGAGTGAAGCAGAACAAGGCTAAAGCAGATAGAGGCATCTTGTGGGGTTCAGGGCAAAGGCACTGGAGTGAGACACAACTGGATGGGATTTCTGGTTCTGCCACCTCCTGGCTTACGACCTGGGATAAACATTTTACCCTCTCATCAACACAACTGGATAAGAATATGTCCCCCTGACTGCAGTGTTGGAAGAATTAAATGAAGTCACATTTGTAGTACTCTCAGCCAGTTCTGGGCTCTAGAGGAAGTGCTCAGATATATAAAAGTATATTAAATAAAAGGCCACAGGTCACATCAGGATGACAGAGCTCTCGAGCTGTATATTTGGCAAGTCATTTCACCTTAAGTCTCAACTTGTAAATATGTAAAATGGCTATAATAACACCTACTCCATGGAATTTGGGAAAGTTTTGTGGGGATAAGAGCTATGACAATGCTTTGTGAACTGGTAATTTCTATTTAAATGTATTTAAGATTAGAGCAGGCCAGGAAAAGAAATCTTTTCTTGTTGCTTAGTTGTTGGCCTAAAGACACAGACAGCATTACCTGGAGGTCTGGGTTGGTGCTAGAGCTGTGTGGGGCCAAACATAGAGAACAGGTTGAAAAGAGTCCAGCGTGACATGCCAAACAACTTTGTTCATGGGTAGGAGATGATGTCATATCAACATGATGATGAGAACTCACCTTTGAAGGTTGTGGGCAGGTCCCAAGGAAGTGAGATGGTTAGCAGAATGAGTTCTGGAGCCAGAACTTTCTGTAGGAACTTAGGTCAGTGGTACAGAGAAATCTACTGTTGAAGATTCTTAACTATGACCCTTCTCCCCACTCCAATACACACCCGCAATAGGATTATTCATCTATACACTTAGTCACGTAACTTTCAATACTTACCAGTAGATAGACAGATTCTATGTCTTTATCTCACTGACTTTGTGTTTGTCCAGTGACTTGTTTTGGACAATAATAGGTTACCAGATATAAAAATGGGATAGGCTTCAAATATGCTTGATGAGTTAGCTTGACCTCACGCCACCCATGATGAATGCTACTGCCACTAGTCAGGAGAAGATTTTGCCCCAAGTAGCCACTGCACCTTCAGCTTAGGTTACAATGAATAACATGTGGAAGATAACTGAACCCAACCAATAGCCTAAATCAGAGTGAGCTCAACCCTCCAGCTTATCCTTTTAGTGAGAAATAAATGTTGACTACCGGAAGTTGTTGAGATTTTTGAGGTCATTTGTTATGCGATATTATTGCAACAATAACTGACTTAGCATAAAAAGTTCCTTAACTTTAGTTATTCTCAGTTTTGTTCTTTTAAAAGTAAAATTAATAATTCCCATTACCTAGTAGGGCAATTATCAGGAATAAAGGAAGTGATACATGCTGAGTACTTAACATAGTACCCAATACCAAGCAAGAAGACAATACATGAAAATTACTGCTAGAAGGCAGAGAGTGGGTTAGTTTGCAAATTCTGAAAAGTGTACAGTTTGCTAAGTTTCTGCTCTCTCATCTGTGAAATGCGTGTGCCACCTATCTCTAAGGGATGCTGTTAGGGTGACACAAAGAGATGGATACAAGATTAGGTTGTGAAGAGCTTGGCACGGTTTAAGAATTATTATTTTTCTACTGTAGAGAATACTCTTACCAAATATTATTTATCACCACCCCTGAAGCTACAAAGTTATGGAGGAGAGTGGGACAAAAGACATCATTGATGACAGCCTGTACTAATAAACTGATAACTTATTAAAATTAGTCCCTATGCAAGGGTCCCTCTTCACTCCATGCTCTTCTCTCTATATCCACAGCGTCAGTATCCTTGCAGGTTGCTCTCAAACATCTGATAACACAGTTCAAGTATGTTGCAATTTGATTGCAAAAGGAAACTGCATGTCTTGGAAAAGAGGCAGGGTTTTGCCAAGATGAAAGGGATGATGTAGTATTTCTCTAATCACATGCAAAGTCATGGACAAATGAGGATCTGACAGAATTGGACCATTAATAACTGAAGAAGAGAAAATCGACAAGGATGATGACAAGATAGGCTTTAAAAGAGAATAAGTTGATCATTTATATATCAAAAGATGCAGTGAGGCCTTTGGGAAAACTGATGAAACCTCCATTTTTTTCTCAAAAGGTGTTTATGGTTGTGCATTGAAGGATGTCGTATCATGCTAATATGTCACAATTTCTTTGAAAACTGTTCTTAAAATACTTAATTATGTGTTAATTTTAATAATTAGCAAATAATTGCAATATAACCTGTGCTTCTATTAAATTTCAAATCATCTTATTTTCATTTTTTAAGATAAAGTTTTTTTTTCCATTTTTCTAGGAAATTTTGGTTTCTATTTTAGTGACCTTTTTTCACCATCATTTTTTTCTGTGTGTAACTGGGATCTTTTCTATTTATTATTTCCTTCTCTTTTTTAAATCCAGAGAACTTCTTCTTATTTAGAGATTTAGGAACTGGGGCTTTTGGTGGATTCATAAAGGGAGGAAAACATATGCCCAAGGTCCGGTAGACTGCCGTGGCCATTTGGGGTGAATTATGTGGTTGGTCTAGAGATGAAAACCCTGGAGTGTGGGATGTAAGACGTAGCTGCAAGGCAACATGATATCTTATACCAATCATCTTCCTCACTTCTGTCTGACTTCAACCAGGCAGTATAACTTTGAGTCTTTTCCTCCTCTGTAAAATGGGAACGATAATGTTTAACCTGCAGCACCTTAATGAGGACTGAATGATATTATATACATTGCAGTATGTTGGAAAATGTTGCACAATAGGTGCTCAAAACTAGCTGTGATTATTTCTAATATAGCCATGGAATACAGAGAGAATATTCCACTAGGATATTTCCCCTGCTGCATTCTCTTCTCTAACTTCCTACCTCTTGAGCATCTTTAAGCATACTTCAGCATTACCCTCCAGACTCCCTTGTGTCCTCTGCCTGGCCACACAAGATGCGCATTCTGGGAAACAGCGTCTTGTATTTAAGTTATTCTTCACTGGGCAGTGTAAAGAAAGATTTGCCTTAATCTCCCCCCCCCAAAACTTGGGCTCGCTGAAGGGATGCTTGGCGTGAGAGGAGGAAGAAGGGCCTGAAGGTGAGTGCTGGTACAGGCACTCAGAAAGCAACTTTGCCTCCTCCATGACTTGTCTTGAACATTCCATGAGTTGACTTCAATTTTTTTAAATAAACACTGCACCAAATAGAACCAGCAGGGAATCAAACCTTCAGAACATCCAGAGCTAGAATCAACCCACTAGTGTTAAATTTTGTCATCCATGGGAGGAACCTGACAGTAACTATGAATTAACTGTTTTGTAGCTGAGGAAAATAAGGTTTATAGCTAAATTTGAGTAATTTGCCAGGGGTCTCCCATGTAGCCAGAGTTGGAGGTGGGATTGAAAGCCTGGGGAACCCTCCAACACGCCACCTTACAAGTAAGCCCAAAGTGGTTCTGCTGTGGGTCAAATGAGTGCTCTGCAGGAAACACCTTGAGTCTTTATCTCAGATAGATGGTGTGTGATAATATTTATCAAAACACTTTGCATTCCTAATGTCAGTTTTCACCTTCAAATCGGTCCCTAAATAGGTAAGGCAGAGGAAAGATCTCATTTATCAATTAATTTATGTGATGTATGCAAGGTCACAATTTAGCTAGTGTCAGAGCAAAGACTAGAATTGAATACTTTGTACCTTTTCACTGTATTTTAAATCCCCAAATTCTCTTTCTCAGAACATTTTGTTGTGTCTCAGGATTTCTGTGTTGTGTCTCTGTGGCTACCAGCTGTGAGATGATATACCTTCAGAACAGAGAGATGGAGAGAAACTTTATCCCATAGGAATGCATCTCCTTTTTACTCCACAGAGCCCCATCCATCATTTTGGCATTGCAGAGACCCAGCTGATGCAGGCCCAGCAAGGGTGAGAATGTACAAATATAATGAAAATCAGTCAGGGGCCAATTTTCCCTATCAAGAAGGGAATTGCATTTCTCAGGCATGTGGGAAAAGAGAGGTTGATAACACATAACACGTTTCCACAAAGGGAGTAGCGTAAGGGAGAACTCAAGCCATGCATGTTTTGAGAGGGAATTCTCCTGTGCTAAACACAGTCGAGTGCCATCTGTGCTTCTGATAATTTCATCTGACTGCCTGTTTAGTTATGGGATTGCTGATGTGAGCAACTTGGAGGCACTTATTTGACCCATATTCCATCATCTCATGAATGTTACAAGAGTTTGAAGTTTTCAGAATAGGATGTGGAATGTGGAATCACCCAAGAGAAAATGGGGTGTTGCATCCTACATTAGTTCATGTCATTGGATGTTAACAGAGATCAATAGTTTCTTTTGATGATGGTACCCTTGAGTATTGAATACTGATGCCTCTGGATAGCTGGTGAGCTTTTTTGTGTCTGGGGGATAGTGAATGGAAAAAAAATCAGCAAATGAGTGATTATAGTCACTGGCCTACTCACCAGACAATACATATGTGAGCTGGAGGATGGCCACAAAGAAATAACGATTTAACATCATTTTGTAGAAGGGGCGTCAAGGATAAAAAGCTAATTGTCTGGACCAACAATTGTATGGAAAGGACACCGGTAGTGTTATGATTTCAATATGGACCTGCAGTTTCAAAATCCAGCATTCTTTTTTATTCTATTGTGCTAGCTGTCATTCCCCTCAAACTCGCCCTCATCATATTTACTTTTAATCATTATTTTCTTATAATTTTTTAAACAATTACTTTCATCATTCTCTCCCTTTAGATCAAATTACTTTTATCATTTGCTCCAGAATTTTTTCAATGATTATTTTTGGACTCTTAAACACCACCAATTGAAATTACTTTTTTTAGTCTCTGTGAATTCCCCTTTATCCAACAGCTCCCTGCATAGTGCTAAATATGTGACCATGCCTCAAAGGTATATTTTTACTGATGGATTTGTTGGTTAACTGATTTCATTGTTATATAATCCCTGTTTTTCAGCTTTCTTATTTTTATTTTATTTTATTTTTATTTTGAGACAGAGTCTCACTCTGTCATTCAGGCTGAAGTACAGTGGTGCCATCTCGGCTCACTGCAAACTCCACCTCCCAGGTTCAAACAATTATTCTGCCTCAGCCTCCTGAGTAGCTGAGATTACAGACGCCCACCACCATGCCCGGCTAATTTTTGTATTTTTTTTTTTTTTTTTTAGTACAGATGGGGTTTCACCATTTTGGCCAGGCCGATCTCAAACTCCTCACCTCAAGTGATCCACCTGCTTTGGCCTCCCAAAGTACTGGGATTATAGGCATTCACCACTGCCCTGTGTTTGAACTTTCTAAAATTACTATGCACTTATCTAACTAATTAGTCATTAAACATTAGTTATGTGCCTACCAGGGGTAGAGAGATTAATCTCACTCCCTAAAATCAATATGACATGTAGCATAATAGAATAATCTGAGAGAAAGAGAGAGAGAGAGAGAGAGAGAGAGAGAGAGAGAGAGAGAGAGAGAGAGAGATTGATTGATTGAGACTGATTGAAAGGAATTGGCCCATGTGTTGAGGTGGCTGGCAAGTCCCAAATCTGATGGGATTGGCCAGCAGGCTGGAGACCCAGGGAAGCCATACAGTTTAAGTTCAAAGGCAGTCTGCTGACAGAATTCCTTTTTGCTTGGGGAGGTTAGTCTACTTCTATCACTGTCTTATTGTGAAGGGTAGGTAATCTGCTTTACTTAAAGTCTATTGATTTAAATGGTAATTGGATCCTAAAAACTCCACAGAAACATGTAGAATAGTGTTTGACCACATATGTGGGCACTGTGGTCCAGCCAAACTGACACATTAAATTAACCATAGCAGACATCTTTTAATCACACAGGCTCTTTTGCTGGGCACAGATTTAAATCTCCAGAAAGGAACAGCACCTCTGTATCCTCCACTGACCCCTGTCATGAGCCCCTCACCACCCGAAAAAGAAAACCACATAAATACACAACACCATGAGAATGAGTGTATATTTATGTTTTAACATGAATATGTCTCAAAAATAGAATAGTGAGCCAAGAAGTATGTGTCTATGTGTGTGAACAGCTTGCAGAAAGAGACATAGAGTATGATAACCTTTATATAAAGTTTTAAAGCACACAAAAATTAAAATTTATAGATAACAAGAATAAAAGCACATATGTCAAAGTAAACCTCACCCTCAAGAAAGTAAATATCTCCGTGGAAGAAGATGGGCAAATAGATAGTATAGAAGGAGTGCTCAGTGAAGCCTCAGCTGTCTCTGGCAGTTCCTTTCTTTTTGTTTCCAAATGTTCTGACACAATTAAGGCAAATATTAACTTGAGAAAGTTAAATAAAAAAAAACTGTGATAATTTCTAACATAGCCATTTTTAATATAGGCTAATGCCTATTCTATTAGGCAGTAGGTGCAAGGGTGTTCGTTTTATTATTTTGGATGCATTTTATACGCTTGAAATATTTGGCAATAAAATTGTTAGAGTGTCTGCTTTTTCTCCCAGGAGTCCCTGCCAAATGTAAGGTGTCCGATCCTTCCTCTGTACTGGCTGCTTTATTTACCAAGGCCTCAAACACACACAGAGTTATAGTGTGTGTTCATAAATAGGGTAGGAAGGAGGGGGTGGAGCTTTTTATCAGAGGAAAATTCCATCAGGCCCCTGTGTACTAATCTATTCCTGAATCTGAGCCCAGTCTATTTAGTGCTCAGCAGTCAATCTTGAACATTCCAACAGGGACATGCTATGTAAATGTTTTGAGGAGAAAACTAAGAATACGTAAGTAGTTAACCCAAGTCTCTTCCTTCTGAAGCCATCTAAAAGTCTAGACAAATGGCTGCTGTGTATCAAGATGGAAACACTATTTAGATGTAATAAGCACAGTATTGTATAAATAATTTGTTAAATTACTGATATGACCAACTAAACTAGGGGATATGGAATTAGTTTTAATTCTATTAGTCATGATTGCATGCCCATGGAATTATGGGAGTTACACAGTCTATAGATCAGAAATATGCCATTTTCTTTGTACTAGATTAGTATGCTCATCTTTCTACCAACCCTGATGTGAATCTCGGATTCCTCATACATAAAGTAGGTTTGGAAAAACAACACTTTAAATTGGCAAGGTTAAAAAGTGAATTTTGTTTTGGGGTGCAATCTGCAAATTTTGATTTATTACTTGGATAAAACAAAAGTCTATGCATGCCTCGAAGACAGAGAGGAAGGGATCTGCTTCAGATGCAAATAAACAATGCTCACATGAAATTCTAATGAAAGGCAGACAGTTCCCTTGGTACACTCCTTTAGCTACATAAAGTAGCAAATGGAGTATATTTAAAAGCCCTGAAGATAACCACTGATCCTTTTAGGGGCAAGTAGCAGTTTATCAAGCAGCAAATACAGGTTGATTTTAATAGTGTTGTGTATGAGCTTGAAGGCCATTAATAAGTAAAGAAATATTAACTACTTAAAATAATATGGATAACCATCTAATATTCATGTATTTAACAAGTATTTATTGAGTACCTACTATGTGCCAGATACTGTTAGGTATTAATTATAAGATGGTAAGGAAAAACCTACAGGGTTGAACCTGTCTTAATGAGGCTTGTGTAGTCACAAAACCAATACAAAATTGAATCTCTCAAAAGTGCCATGGAGGAGAGAGAAACTGGGCCTATAGTTGTGGGAGCTGATCAGGGAAGTCAGGGAAGGTTTCCCCGAGAAAATGATGTATGAAATGCAGCTTCAGGTCATGAGAGAATAGACCAGAGTGGCAGGAGCATATGCTTAGTCAACAGCTATTTATTGAGCATCTATTATGTGACAGGCACTTTGCTGGTTGATAGGGATACATCTGCAAGTTGGACAAAGGCACCTGTCCTTGAAAAGCTTATATCTGGAAAACAGGGGGTCAATCAAAAATAAACATAATAATTAATTAAGTTCCATAGTATAATAAATTATATAAAAAAGGGGGAAGTGGGCAAGGAGGATCAGGAGTGTTTCAGGTTGGGGTGAGTCACTTTGAATTGAAGGATCAAGGCAGGCCTCATGACATGGGTGACAGTTGAGTGATGGAGTTATCTCTACAGATTCCTGGAGGGAGGTATTTCAGGCAGAGGGAACCAGCAGTTCCAAAGGTGAGGGTATGGTTGGCATGTTTGGGAATGGAAGGAGGCCAGTGTGGCTGGAGCAGAACAGATGAGGGGAAGAGAAGTCAGAGATAAAGCCAGAGAGACAAGGCTAGGGGATTAGATCATGGGGGCCTTAGGGCCATGCCGGGCTTTGGCTTCTACTCTGACAGAGTGGGGCAGCTCTAGAGGGCCTTGAGCAACTGAGACATGATCTGACTTCTGTTTTAAAAGGACTTCTCTGAGTGTTGTAAGCTAAAATTCAAATTGAAAGCCCCTTACTGACTGAGTAGACCTCCTCTTGCTCAAGAGGACCCCAGAGAAAACTTAAAAACTTAATTCTTGGCCATGACAGAATGAAAGGTTGAACACACCTCATTATACTCCTTCCTTTGTGAAATTTAAGTATCACAACTGACTGGCATTAATGTTAAAGTAGAGGCAATAAGACTAACAAAATGGACTGGGCACAGTGGCTCATGCCTGTAATCCCAGCACTTTGGGAAGCCAACACAGGTGGCTCACTTAAGGTCAGATATTCAAGACTAGCCTGAGCAACATGGCAAAACCCTGTCTCTACTAAAAATACAAAACTTAGCTGGGCTTGGTGATGGGTACCTGTAATCCCACCTACTCAGGTGGCTGAGGCACGAAAATTGCTTGAACCCAGGAGGCGGAGGTTGCAGTGAGTCAAGATCATGCCACTGCACTCCAGCCTGGGTGACAGAGTGAGATTCTGTCTCAAACAACAACAACAACAACAACAAAAACTAACAAAACAGACTCTTGATGACAAGAAGATAGAGGACCTAAGGCCATGCCAGACAAAGGTTAAATTACACACCCTTCTTGGTCACCCTGACCCCAGTATTTTGGTTAACAGACTTTTTATCTTAACTTAAAACCTTCCTTTCTGCTCACTCCAAATTTTCAGATAAAACTTTACTCCTTTAACCCCAATTGCAAACTAAAGAATCTCTGGATACACCTATAACCTTATACTCTGCTTTAAGGTATCACATCTTTCCTGGAAGAGTGAATGTATCCTTTCCAGGTATGAATTTCTGTCTTTGGCTGCAACCTCTATCTCCCTGGATTATATAAAAACAAATTATAACCCAACTGCCTGAGACACACTCTTCCAGGGCCTCTTGAGACTGTGTTCCCTGGGCCGTGGTTGCTCATAATGGCTTAGAATAAATCTCTTGAAAATATTTTACAGAGTTCGCTTTTTCCTGTTAACATTACTGGAAACAGAGGGGTATGGAATGAAGGTGAAGCCAAGACCACAAGGAGATTATAGCAGTGATTCACAGGGAGATGGCCACGGCTTGGGTCAGGGAGAGGCAGCAGTGTAGGTAGGGAGAATGGGGATCTTTCAGCTACACTCTGACAGGGGAGGCAGCAAGATTAGCGGGTGGACAGTGGTTAGGAACAGTCAGACATTTCTTCAAGATTTCCAGCTAGAGCAGCCAGAAAGTTGGAGTTGCCACTGACTGATCCAAGGAAGTGTCCAGGAGAGCAAGTTGGGGAAGGGGTTGGATCAGGGTTCATTTCTGGAGATGCTGTGACAAGAGGATATGTGCAAGTGGAGATGCCAAGGAGGTAGTTGTGTGAGAAAATTTGAAGAAAGAGATTTCTTCAAATCTTTCGGGAAGTTTCATGGTCAACGAGAGCAGAGAAGTAAGGCTGAGGCTAATGAGAAGTGAGGTCAAGAGGAAGTCTTGTTTTGTTTTGAACTTGGGAAAAGCAGCAGCAGGTTTGTGTGCAGATGGTAATGAGTGTGGTGAATAACGACCCTGGGTGGCCAGGGGGAGGCCAGCAATATTGGCCCTAGTAAGACATTCTGAGATATTGGTGTTTTTATTAGAGAAGTGGGAAACCATTGAGATTTTAAGCAGAGCAGTTTGACAAAAGCCGAATTACATTTTGAACGGCTCTCTCTGTCTGCAGAGGACCAAATAGATTGGAAACTAGCCAAAAAGTAGCTGCAGGCAGAATACTAATACTTAATATGTGCCTAGGAATGTACTAAACATTTTATGTATTCACTCATTTAATCCTCGCAACACACTTCTGAAGAGGGTTTCATTGACAAGTGAGGACACTGAGGCCCAGAGTGGTTTAGCAACTTGCCCGAAGTCAGCACACAGCTAGTAAATCAGTAAGAGAGCCAGAGTTAGAGCCCAGGCTGTTAAGTTCTGAGCCCTTGCCTCCTGGCAACTTCGTGCTCTGAGTTACAGACTCATGGAATTTTTACATTGGAAGGACTCTTAGAAACTGCCTAACCTAGCCCCCAGATAAACGGAATTTGAGGTATTCAGAAACAATATGTTGCAGATGGAATCATAGTTTAAATGAACCAGGGGTGGTTGCTATTTAAAGTCCTATTCTGGAAATCCTTTGTAAAGTCAAGAATCCTTTTGTAAAGCAAATAATCCACTCTCCAATTTAGCTTGGGAGAAAATGCTGTTCTTCAAACATCAGGTAAATCTATACAACTAAAAAGTGCCAGAGGATGTTCTTATTATTCAGGGAGAGCAGTTGTGGTGGGGCTGTTTGAAGAGAAGTGGGAAGAGCAGACTGCTTAGGACCGGAGGAGTTGTTGATTCCGTGTAATGATCACTGACTTTTAGATGAATTAGATGAAGTAATTCAAAGGTTTCTAATTATGTCACCACTAAGGATTTTTAGAACCCACTTTGTGAACCTGTGAGTTAACTGTGGAAGACATAACATTACTGCCTCCCAATATTGCTTTCTCCATTCAAAACTGTTCCTGCTTCATCCCATCCTCATCAGGTGATTCTGGTGGAACTGTCAATCACAAGGCTTTACCTGCCCCCTAGTTCTTGGATTGGGCACATCACTAGTTCTGGCCAATCAGAACCTCTCTAGACTGTCACCTGAGCAAACTTTCTCTGGATTATGAGCTGTGAGAACAAACAAAGCAAACATGGGGCTACAAACAGTTAACATGTGTCACATGGAAAGAGCTTGTATGAGAAAAAAATCTAGGCAGAGGCAAATGACCTAAAAATGAAAAAGTAAAGCAAAGCTCTGGGACATTGAAGTTCTAGACCTGAATCCAGCAAGATTATCACCTTGAGATTTTCCAGTTACAGTAAGCAACAAATTCTCTTCGTTGCTCTATGCTTCAGGTCTAACCTGTGAAAGGTGGATAATAATACTACCTACCTTGTAGCATGTAGCAAGGACTACCTTAAATAGTATGTGCAAAACAAAGAAACATATCAGGTAGCTATTGCTGCATTGCAAACTATTACACCCCCAAATTTAGTGTTAAAACAATCGTTCATTGAGATCACAATTCTGCAGATTGGCTGCTTGGGTTGGGTTCTGTTTGGTGGTTATTCTTATCTCAGCTCTGCTCACTCATGCATCTTGGTCAGTTTCTGAGATGGCTTAGTTCACCTCCATGTGGTCACATATCCTTCAGCAGGCTTGCCCATAACCTTTTCTCTTGGTGGCTAGATACAGTTCTAAGGGGAAGAGTAGAAGGCCCCTTGAGGCCTAGGCTTGTAACTAGCACAGTGTCTTTTCTGTGCATTTTAGTGACCAAAGCAAATCATAAAGTAGACTCTACCTCTACATGGGAGAAGCTGCAGTCCAACTGTGAATGATTATGGCTACCTTTTTCAATCTGCTACATTAAGTGTTCAATAAATCTCACTATATGTTGCTGATATTATTATTTTCTAAACTGCGTTATTTTCTATTACTTGCTACAGACATTATTACCCTTGCTACTAGACTTTTTAAAAGTTTAGCTCAGGGGCTGGGGGTGGTGGCTTGTGCCTGTAATCCCAGCACTTTGGGAGGCCGAGGGAAGTGGATCATTTGAGGCCAGGAGTTCTAGATCAGCCAGGGGAAGATGGCAAAACCCTGTCTCTACAAAAAAAATAAAAATAGCCAAGGGTAGTGATGCACGCCTATGGTTCCAGCTGCTGGAGTGGCTAAGGAAGGAGAATCACCTGAGCCCAGGAGGCAGAGATTGCAGTGAGCCAAGATCGTGTCACTGTACTCCAGCCTGGGTGATAGAGCAAGACTCCGTCTCAAACAAAAACAAACAAACAAGAAAAGGTTTAGCTCAGGAATCACCTAGTGACTTTTCCTGGACTTCTCTTTGAAACCCAGACATAGTAAACTTCTAAAAATATATAGTTTGCCTCCTAAAATATGTCAAGTGATACCATGTATGTCATTAGCAGAATATTACAAAAGTGAAAAACTGTAATTTCTTATCTTGTAAGTAATATTTTATCAGCTCAGCAAGACCTTGGAAATTACCAGGCTTTAATGATCTAGTTTACACACTCTGGTATTTGTTTGCAAGTTTCTCTTCACTGGTTTCCATTTTGTAATTATTTGTATTTTTTCCTTGGTTGATTTATCTTTAATTGTGTTAAATTTAAGGGGAAAAATATTGAGATCATTCAATTGTTCTTATGAGGCGATAATATTTATTATTTTCAGGAATAAATACATTGTAGATTTTCATGCTCATCAATTTTTGATTATAGAGAACATTAAATTATGCAAGATATGCAATGAATACATGTAAATTCATTACTTAAATTCCATCAAGAGTATTAATACTGATTTGATTATTTTCATTATTATGCCACTAAAGGTATTACCAAATTTCAGTTTCTTCCATTGCTAAATTTAGCTGAGGATTAGCATGAGCCTTTCTTTTTTATTATTGTAAAGACAAACAATATGAAAAGGATGTGGCTTTTAATTTTTTTGTAGGGAGGTTGTGATTTTACTCTAGAGTAAGAGATCTGTATAGTACATTTGTGATATCAAAATATCAAAAGCAAATATCAGCATTGTAATTTCCCAAAGTAACCAGAAATAAACAAATGCCACCATTATCAGTCAACAGTTATGGAATGCCTATGGTGTGCCTCAGAATAAACATCACTATTTGTCAGTTTTGAAAACACGTTATTGTATCTATAAGTAATAGTAGTATTATCATCCAACATTAGCAGACACCTTTTTTGTTTTTACTGGATTGAATATTACTTTTTTTAAATATTGGATTAAATATCAATATTAGCAATTGATAACTGAGCACCAATTCTGAGCACTGGTCTGTGTATTAATTAAATACTGGATAACACATTAACCTAAAATTTGAAACAATAATTCATTGTCTCTTACTCTGTGTGTGTGTGTGTGTGTGTGTGTGGTGTTCAGCAGCAGCATAGCTGTGTCATTCTGACTCGGTATTTCATGAGATTGCAGTCATTTGTCATCCAGGATTGCAGTCATCAGAAGGTTTGACTGGAGATGGAGACCCAATTCCAATGTAGCTGACTCACATGACTGACAAGTTGGTGGTAGACCTCAGTTCCTCTTCACATGGGTCTGTCCACATGTCATGGCTCTTAACCTCTTGACATGGTGGTCAGCTTCTCTGATGAGCCATCCCAGAGGCCAAGGCAGAGGCCATAATGCCTTTCATGACCTAACCTTGGCAGCCACACATCATTACTGGTACTGTATTTTATTTGTTATACCAGTCATCCCTGATTCAAGGTGGAAACAGAGCTGAAAATGGTGTGAAAACCAGGAATCAAGGATCATTTGTGACTATTTTGGGATCTGGCAGCTACTGACTATTATCAAGGGACAATAGAATACCTACAAAGGCCAGCTTTATCAATCAACAGAGATTGAATACATTTTTATGTTGTATATGATAGGTATGTTATATCCCATGCATAACCGTGAAGCCATTGACTTATATCTCCAGGGCCCCTTTATGCCAGCAATTGCTGGAGTCCTTTACCATAATAGTAACAACTCACTAGCTATCTTCCCCAGAAGAATCCAGACCTTTTATGATTTGATTATGATTATAATTTATGATACCACACTTGTGGTATCTTTCCCACAAATATCTGGAGTCAAATAACCTTTTCAGAACCTTCTCAAAGTATAAATATACTTTTTAAGAAAAATATATTCAGACACAATTTTGCATATAGTTTTAGTAGACTCAGGAGCACTCCTCCCCTTTAAATGGATTAATACTTATTTAGAGGGAGTTAAGGTTTTGTTTTGCTTTTTTCCCAGAAGAGGGTAAAAGGCAGTCTAGTCTATACATTAATTAGATAAAAATTTATGCAGGAACCAGAATTTATTCATGTGGTCTGATCTCCAAATAGCCAAGGGTAATTATTTCCCTAAAAAAATTACAATCTTTAACTTGTCTCTCAAAAATACAATAAATGTGACTTCAACTGGCACTCTCAAAATTCCTCATAATCTTTTTATGTGATTTTATATGATTCTTCCTAGTTCTTCTTATTTCTTATTCTGAACCCCTCTGTTTTTTGCTTTCAGCCTACACACAATTTTTTCTCTTTCATCACCCCTTTCTCTGCATGTTTTCTTATGTAGATTGACTCAATCTTTCTTAGTCTTAGACTTTCCTGCCTCTATATCCTTCTTAATTTTGTGTCTTTCTGCCCATCCTCTAACTGTAAACTGACAAATTTAATAACCAGTTGGGTATGATGGCCTCTTCTGAAGAGTGGGAGCACTCCCAGGTGTAGAGAGGGATGAGGAGAGGTGAGTGGTGCATATGGTATTGAAATTTTTTTTTATTCCTTCTGGTAGAGGGGGGAGACCTAAGAATTTTGACATTTTAATATTTTGTTTTTACCTCTGCATGACTTTCATTGATCAGCAATTGATCTGACAGAAAAATCTTCAAAATACTATATTTTTAGAGAATTTTGCCTTATCTGAGTCTTCTGAAGAGTAGATGAGTCACATAACCTAAGTTTCAGGCAGACATTTGTAAAAAGCTAACAGGATAATTTTCTGATTTCAATGTTCCCCAACCAGAGGCATATGAGCATCCAGCCCTGAAAGCTGAAACAAGTTTTATGCCAGAACAGTTCATTATATTCTGTTTTCTTTCAGGAATGGAAGATATTAGCAGTAAGAGTCTCTTTGTTGTCTTGGTATGGATACTTTTGGTTATCTTGATAAATTATCATTTTGTGTGCTTCTTTATGTATTATTTTTATATTATAATTATTTATGTTATAGTAAAAATGTGACAAAAAACAATGACAAAATATTGACTTTAATTCTCAATATATATTAAAAGCTCCATTAATTGGGCAACCTTGGGAATGGAAGTAAGCAAAATCCCTTTATCAGTTGTGTCATACATATGGAAGGACTGGGTGTATCAATTAACTTCATTTGGAGGTTAACATAAGATGATATTTTATTTTTTCAAATTCCAATCCTTTTTTTTTTTTTTTTTTTGAGACAGAGTCTCTGTCACCCAGGCTAAAGTGCAATGGTACAATTTTGGCTCACTGCAACCTCTGCCTCCCGGGTTCAAGTGATTCTCCTGTCTCAGTCTCCTGAGTAGCTGGGATTACAGGTGTATGCCACCATGCTCAGCTAATTTTTGTATTTTTAATAGAGATGGGATTTTACCATGTTGGCCAGGCTGGTCTCAAACTCCTGACTTCAAATGATCCATCCGCCTTGGCATCTCAAAGTGCTGGGGCGCCCAGCCATCAAATTCCTATCTTTTAAGGATAAAGAATACACTTGATCATTTTGGAAAGTGGGTGGAATTTTAAGATGGGCCCCAAGATTCCCGTGTAATTCCCAAGACTGCGTCTATGATGGGTTTTATATTGTCATTAGGTTATTTACGTGGAACAGTTGAAATTAAGAAAATGAGATTATCTTGGGTAGACTTAACCTATTTAGATGACCTGGGCTCTTCCTGAAGAGAGAGATTTAAAATGCAAAAGAGATTCCATGTGAAGCCTTTATTATTGGCTTGAAGATGGAGGAGGCCACATGGCAAGGGCCTGAAGGTGGCCTCAGTAGCTGTGAGTGCCCCTTGGCTGGCAGCAAGGAAACAGAGACCTTAGTCCTATAACCATAAGGAACTGAATTATGTGACAATGACTGGAGAAGGATCTTGAACTTCAGTTAAGAATGTGTTAGCCAGTGCCTTGATTTCAGCCCATGTGTATCTAAGCAGAGAATCCAGTCATGGTGTACCCTACCTTCTGATCTACAAGCTGTGAAATAATGCATTAGCATTGTTTTAAGCCACTGAGTTTGTGGTGATTTATTATGGAGCAATAGAAAATGAAAAGAAGACCTCACCTATTTTCTCTTGACATTTGAGAAATGTCATCAGGCAAAACCACAGGAGGAGAGGCAATGTAAGTGGCAATCAAAAGCTCTAATTCCAGAATCCTAGACCCAGGTTTGTGGTTCAGTACTACCCAATTGCAAACTATGTGAGTTCTGCCAAATGTGAAACCTCAGTTTTCTCACCTGCACAAAGGAAAATCATTATTGGTTTCTCTAGAATTGTTGAGAGGCTTATATGATATAATAAAAGTAAAGAACTAAGAATTGTGGCTGGCATATGTAAGAGCTATAAGTGTTAACTATTATTATCCTGGGGTAAAAAGGACTAGGACATTGATTTTGAGAGCTTGAAAATAGGAGTGTTTATTAATCAACCAATAATTGTATATTTTTGGCAGTTTAATGATGTATTATTATTTTTTAATCCCATGTAATCATCACTAACCTGTGAAGAAGATATTATTAACATTATTTCTTTTCAACATTTTGTTTTGAAATAATTATAGGCTCACATAAAATTGTAAAAATAATACAGAGAGGCCCCATATACCCTTCTTTCAGCTCAAGATGACATTTTACATCACTGTAGTACATTATCAAAACTAGGAAACGGACATTGGTACAATACAATTAACTAGACTACAGACCTTACTCACCTTACTCAAGTCTCACTGGTAATGACTTCATTTTGCAGAGGAGAAAACAGGTTTACTTCAACTGCTGATTTCAATTGCCCCTTGAAAGTTGTGGTCAAATTATGTGGATTTATATTATGAATTATTTGTCTCTATTGCCTGTTTGTGCTTTGTGACAGATGAGTGTGGAAAAATGTAGCACCAGTTGACCACTCTAATGAAAACTCAACTGTACTTATAGTTCCAAAATTTTACTTTTGACAAGAAACATGTATTTTTTAGGGAAAGGAAGATTACATTGTTGATCTGTTTGAGGGCAAGCTGACATAGATGTTGACAAGATCACAATAACCCAGATAGATGCACAACAATTTGTGCCCTGGTACCAAATTCCAATGCCTATAAATATCTGCAAAATGGTCTCAATTTTTCTTTTAGTTATCACCAAAGGCAAGGATTCTCATATGAAAGAAAGCTGAAAGTAACCTAGGAGTCAACTCCTTAAGATCTAGGTAAAACTGAACCTCTGTCAGTTAGTCTGTGGGAGTTTTTAAGATTTCAGTGACTTCTTAGCAGGGATTATATTCCCTTCCCCTTGTTTGCCTCTAGGGACTATCTCCATGTAGATAAGATTTGAATTGAACTGGAGGACATCCAGCTGGTGTCCGCTTTGGTGTATGGGAAATCCTCCATACCTTTGGTCACAAATGTCTTCTTTGTTGATGGTTGCTGTGATTGTGTGAAAGCAGAGGAAACACAGTTTGAGTGTTTCCTTAAATCACATTCCCACACATAGTTTTCTGTGCTTCTCTGTATAATTGAATCTAAAACTTCTTGAATTTCATGAAAATTCTATCAGCCTCAAGTATTTTGAGAACTATAGGCTTAATGGAAGGTGTCAGAGGGAGAGTGGAGAAGTCTACGTTCCACACTTGCACACAAAACAACTTCAGTCTTGGATATTAGAATTTCTCTTCCCTAAAATCCTTTGGAGCCACACTCCTGCCAGGTGGCTCTCTCAGCATGTCTCTTGGTGCCCAGCCTTGCAACTGCCTTCTCCATTTCCCCTTCTCACTCATCTCCCCTGCCCTTGGAAGAAAAATATGCTCCTTCCCTTTTCTTTACCCTCCTCAGACATTCTGGTCTGAAATTCTTAGGCTTACAGCACTTACTTAAGTAATTATAAGTGATTTCTCCAGCAATTAAATTCTCTCCCTAAGATGACATCTGGTGCCGGGTGTTAAAAAGACATGTTATGTTGCTATTACTTGCTATTAATTTTATTATGCATTAGTTATTCATTTAACTATTTAACTTTCTAATACCTTTCATTCTTTTGATTATTTTGAAGTCCCTGAAGGTCATTTGTCATCTTTTCACTTTCCTAGTTTTAGATCAGGTTGTTCTGCAGCAGGGTTACTGGAGATGTTGTATCTTTTATTAGTAAGTAAACCAACCCTTGCTGCATCTTGAGTGAATGACTCTCCTTGTATTTAAGAGCTACTGATTCAACTCTTAAGATAAATAGAGGATAAACTTGGCACATACCTTTACAAATGATGCAAGTCCAGTTTAGAGCTGCAGACTTAAAGGGAGCAATAGCCACTGAAAAATTCCCCAAGTGATGATTTCTCTTAGAATCCCATTTCCTTCAATTTTAGATACCAGTTTACCCTCCAGTCCTGTCTTCCCTTCTACCTGTTGACCCCACTGTGCCTCAAGCCTAACACCAAGTTTTTCATAGAGTGAGCACCAGAAAATATTCATTAAGTGTAGAATGGAAGAAAGTATATGTTGTCGCAAATAGACTGAATTAATAAGCTCTTGAGGAGCAGTAGCACAGACATTCTTCTGTTTCTTCTCTCCTATATTAACTCCTACATGGTGTAAGTAACCCATCAGCTGGTCCCTTGGAAAGCAAGGCTGTAATGTGAGTTGAACATTTGTAACATATTTGTTGTTATGGCAGGGAGGAACCAGTAATGGGTTCAATCACTCAAGGAAAACACTACACCCCTTAATATTGTTTGCATCATGATAGTATCTGGAGAGCAGTTGGCACCTAGCCTTTGCATCCCAACCACACATTCTCAGGAAAAAAATCTTCCTTTCCTCCCACTCCTTTTTTTTTAATACATATATATATATTTTTATTGCATTTTAGGTTTTGGGGTACATGTGAAGAACATGCAAGATTGTTGCATAGGTACACACATCCTCCCACTCTTAAAGGCCTTTTAGCTAAATCTCACCCAGCACCAAGAATGGGTGGCACGTGTATGCTAGCTATGTCTACTGTCACTTCTTATCAGCTCAGTGTTGTCATGTTTGATGGGAAGCCCTGGCTATGGTCGACATAGCTTCGAGGCTTGTGTTGACTGAAGTGACAAATAGTCTAATGTAATTAGTGTTTGACTGAGCACTGGGGATTCCTTATTGAAGAAGATTTTTTTTCTTTTAAAGCAAACCTTAAGTTGATCTTGGGGAAAGACACTTGATCACACTCAGGCCAGGTGAGTAAGTTGCTGCTGTGTGGGGTAAGAAGTTGGTATGATAATTCTAGAAACCCCACTTTTTTTTTTTCTTCAGATGAAAACTCACTCTGTTACCCAGGCTGGAGTATACTGGTGTGCTCTTGGCTGACTGCAATGTCTGTCTTCCGGGTTTGAGCAAGTCTCCTGCCTCAGCCTCCCAAGTAGCTGGGATTACAGGTACGCGCTAACATTCCCAGTTATTTTTTATTTATTTATTTATTTTTGCATTTTTAGTAAAAATGGGGTTTCACCATGTTGGCCAGGCTGGTCTCAAATTCCTGACCTCACCTCCTCTACCCTCCTCAGCCTCCTAAAGTGCTGGGATTACAGGCGTGAGCCACTGCGCCTGACCTAGAAACCCCACTCTTAAAGGGTTTACAATACATAGTCACCTGGGCACTTCTGTATCCATGGGTGTGGCTGGCCAGGGCTCCCATTATTTCAGAGTGGATATTAGGGATACAAGGGATAGTTTTCCTCCTTTCTCCACTTTATTCATTTACTTATTTATTCAGCCAGTAACATTTCTACACTACTCCACACCCTCTACACCAAGCACAATGCTAAGCACTGGAGGTACAACACTGGAAGGTACAGTCATGATTCCTGTCCTTTTGTTGTGTTTCGTAATCCTGTTCTGTCTTCCGGAGATGATAAGTCCAGCTCTGAATCTGTCTTCCAGAGATGATAAGTGCAATGAAGGAGCCAATGCTCAGAATGTTATGGTGTACATATAACACCTATTTAACACATGTGAAGCATATGCAACACAACTTGTAGAAGACTTCCAGGGATTACTGAGTTTTAAAAGACAAGGAGTCAAGCAGGAGAATTACAGGAGGTTGGTGGAAGGTAATGACGAAGGAAGGACCTTCCAGATGGTGGGCACAGCATGAACAGAGATCCATCGAGAGGAGCACCATGGGATGCATGGTGTTATAAGCTGTGTGGAGTTGCTAAATGAGGCAGAGTAGTAAGAGATGAGACTGGATGGAAGGGAGGGGCCAGGCCATGGAGGGCCTTGTAGATCAGGCTTAGAAGTATGGTCTTTACCTTGAAGTCTATCTTCATGTCTTTATCTTGAAGTCTATGGGGAGCCAAGACTAAATGAATTGGCCCCAGACCTCATTCTCTAACACGCCCATCAGACGGCAGTAGGTAATCTAGTGTCCTAACTCCCTTGGCTCACTCCAATCTCGTTGGTCTTCTCTATGGCACTGGGGATTTTTCACTGGTCAAAAGTTGCTGACATTATCTGTTGCTCAAAACTCTCAATCTTGCAGTATTATAGCTCCCCAGCCCCACCAGAGCCAGGCCTGTGGGCTTGCAGCTTCTGTTTGCATTTCAAAGCTGGATATTTATAACTTACTGACTTTATCCAGCCTCTGCAATGCTCCGGGAGAGTTCTGTGGGCTCTAAATTCTAGTTTCTTGTTCTGAGAAAACAAGTGAAGTCTTCATCTATTAGTATTTTTGCCCCTGGGGATGTGTCTATGTTTTCCATACTGGAAAATGAAATGAACCCATGTTTTGTGAGCATGTACTATGTGCCTGGCATGGTGCTGAGCATTTTCATACATGTTATCTTATTTAATCCTCCCAATCAAGGAGATGTTTCATTATTTCACATACATAAAACAACTGAGGACCAGAAAGGTCAGGTGAGCTCTTCAAGGACCCATAGCTAGTGAGTAATGAAGGTGGATTGAGCTCTGTTCAGCCTCACTTTCTGAGCAGACTGTGGGGAGAGTCTGGGGGTGGGGGAGAGAGGTTGGGGCTAGTGCACTAGTCCTAAGCAGTTATTAGCAGAAAAATAAATGCAGTGTCTAGTACCTGGGCAAAAAACTGTTTTATCTCTTTTGTTAACCTTGGTCAACTGGTAGTGGTCATCTGGAGAATTTGGCTCAGAAACAGTACTGAGATTGATTAGCTACATGTGGCACAGGTGGAGATAGATAGTATCTACCCAAATGCCATGTATTTGACAACGTTAGTGTATTGGTAGGAAGGGTGACCACAGTGACACTAGACAGGGGTACAGGGAACAGCCAGTTGGGTTGCTGTTAGACCTGATTTCTGAGTTATACTCAACATTTCTCCTTTGCTTTTCGGGGTTGCATTTCCCAATTCTTCAACCACCTATTGACATACCAAAGGACCACATGCTTTCAGATTAGTCCAGCAAGTATCTTCATCTGGATATTTTTGAAGGAAACATAATTTAAGAAAACACATGCCTTCTGGTGCTCCATGCTTGATATAATTAGGTAATAGGCATTCAGCCCGGCCAGGCTTAATGTAAAAACTTTAATAATAGTGATTCTTCGTGTATAACATACCCCCAATCCTATACGTCATCACCATTTGTGAGCCCCATTGCTATTACCTACTGGGCACCTTTTTCTCTTCTTCTTAACTGTATGTTTGGGGGAGAGAGTTCCACAACATTACAGGCTTGGAAGGCGTAGTCAGAATGCTAATAAAGCCATCAACCCTCAGATGTCACCTTTTTGAAGTCTGAGCAAGGTGAGCAGTGCAGCTAACACCTTGTGCCTCCTCCTATATGTTTGCAATTAACATTTTATCTGCCCTACATCTTAAGTCACAGCTTTGTCACCATTCCCTGGAGGCTGAAGAAGGACCTTAATTACAGAAGCAATGCACTCATCCACTGCCTGCTGTATTCTGATGTCACCACCTCTGAGCTTCAAAGAGAGGTCAGGCTGATCCTAGGATGTCATGTGGCTCAAATCCAGTATTTTAATTTAGAGGCTCAGTAAGTGGTTCCATCAATTAAGACTGGCTGTACTTGCAGCAGACTTGCCTAGCCACAGCCGGAGCTTTGATTCATTTCATTTCTTACTGACCCCATCACAGAGTGGAAGGATGGCCAACATTTCAATGGGTGGTGGAGAGCTGCCAGATTTAAAAGGAAGACTAATGATCGAGGAGGATTCTAAAGGGTAAGATTTGCTTTTGAAATGACAGCACATATGTCATGCTGGCTAAATGATGGTGTTTAGTGGGGGTCCAGGAAAAGAGACACACATTATTTCATAGTTTGTTAACAATTAATAAATCCCATCTCAGTGAATTAGCTCAGATCAGGTTTGTTTTTTGCTCAAGTTTAAGTTAACTACAAGTAAGTGGAAGTTCTCCATTTGGTTTTTTAGGAGTCCAGTGTCTTTCCATCTGTTGACCCTGTCAGGTCCACACCATTTGCTCCAAAGAAAAAGAGATAATGGAGGAAAACGCTACCTTTAGGAGGGTGACGTTGGGGCTGACTCACTCTTCCTTTCAATCTCAGGTCAGGATTAATCTTGGACCCCAGGATAAGGTTGTGCCTGCAGAAGCATACATGTGGGTGAGGGAGTTGAAGTCAGAGGGGAGGTGGAAGGAGTGAGGCTGGTCCAAGCATGAAAACAGGAGTAGATTGTAGGAGTCAGGACAGTCAAAACCTATCTCCTTTCTTTCCTAACTCCACAACACCCTGCTCTCTGCCAGTAGGACAATGAGGCTATAATGAGCTCATTCCCTGTTCCCCAAATTTAAATCCTCTATTTCAGCAGATCATCCAGTTGACAGTGCTCAACTTCATGGAGGCAGGGAATGTAAGTCCTGTGGGGAAAGTTCTTTTTGGCTTGGCAAAGCAAGCATCCTGAAGGCTTTTGTGTAGCTCTCAGCTCTACAAATAGTTCTTTGGAATCAATACCACACAATCAGATTTTTGTAAAGAGGTGCAGAGGCTAACGACTCACCCTTAATATTATTGGTCTTAGATGAAACATAATTTAGAATAAAGTATTGTTTTAGCAGAGACACCATAGCTGCTTAAAATACGTAGTGGCTATCATTTACATTTGCTGCCTGGTTATTATCTTGGTTATCTACAAAGAAAGTGGCTAGCTGTCACCCCAGCTTTCTTCCATAGTAAATCATGAATAATTTTGTTAAGGTTTGTACTTTGAATTCAAACATAACTGGGCCATTATGGCCGGCTGCCACCATAAACAGGCATATGATTTGCATGTCTACATGAGCAAATTGGAGCTGCAAGCGAGGGGCGGCTTCACGTCAGTACATTACTCTGCCTCCCCTCCATTGCACAGAATTAACAACTGCTAGGGAAATCGCTTCATAACCGAATGTCTAATTGAAGAGTTAGGACAGGATAATAATATACAGTTGCCAAAGTGAAGTTTGATATGGAACTTAAATCTTGTCTCTGGCTCCAGACATCGTGGTTGGAGGTGCAAATTGTTCCTTTTAAGACTCTCTTGCAAATGGAAGGAGCAATTTCTGAGTTAATGGACACATGGAAATTTTCCCCTCCCACTGACAATTGGAGGTTCAGATTTATTATCAAGTTATTGGGCCCAGGACTCCTCTCGTTTACCACAACTTTCACCCCCATCAGGGAAGCTGTGTTTGGATTCCATCAAGTTCTTAAACTTATGCTTCTATTAACTTTGAATGATTCTAGTGGAGCGTGTCACTAGTTGTGACAGGATGATTTATGAGTTAAATGATTCTGACTCAGTTAGAAAAGCACTTGAGCTTCTAGCCCTGGTGGAAGCAAACAGAATTGACAGCATGGCTCCTCAGGGAAGCTCCTTGTTTATCATAACTTTCTTCATAGAAGCATTTCCTCAGAGATCTGACAGAAGACCCCAGGGAACTGGGCTCAGGTGGCACTGGCTTGACAGAGACCCCTTCTATGGGCATTGGTTATGGGTGGGATGAGGAGGAGTGTGTGTGTGTGGTGGGGGGGTGTTTTATTTTTACCATTTGCTTCTTTTTCAGTAGCCAACTTTGACATCCCAATGGGTACGTACTTAAGGTATCTACAAGGCAGAAGACCCCCTATAAAATGTTCTTTGGAAAATTTTGATATGTGAAAAATCTCATCCAGGTAATCATTCTAGGAGAACCAGTAAGTACCTTGGCTGCTTTGATACATCTTTTCTGATTTATTACTTAAATTAGCATTGATTGGGTTGACATGTGTACCATCACCTTGAATTACTTGAATCTCTGAGCGTCTTATCAGGACCTTATCAATGGCCCAGCTCCATGTATGAACCTGCTGGGTGAGGCGAGAAGACCAGGGAAGAAGAAAGGCAGGAGCAACCCATTTGTGGAGAGCACTGAGTCGCAGCCCAGAGGCTAACACTGTGGTGGTTCTCTGTCTAATACTCACCTTATTTTAGGTAAAACCATAGCACTGTGAAAGGCAAAGTCCCTTGAACCAAGTACCAGGGATGCTGGGTCTAATTTTTGTCTTTGTCATCGGCTTGATATAAGACCTCAGGCTGTTCACTGTTGGCTTGTGTAAATATAGCTGCTTTCTCATCTGCAACTTCATCCAATTTTCCTACCTTGTGGTAGGTATCTATGGAAAGGCAAAAAATGAAAGCACTTCAAAAAGTGAAAAATGCTTGCTTTAATCTTCTTAAGAGTACAAGTTGGGCCCTCTGAAGCCAAATCTTACACTGAAGCAAATATATTAGAGTAAGGCTTTCATTCTTAGGCAATTTACTGGAAAAATATTTTTAAATTCCTGGTTATATACAAATGATGTAATATCAGAATTGTACTATGTCAGAGCAATTTCTTCTGAAATGATTTAGGAGATAAGAACTAGGTAGACTAAATTACATCTGTGGTGTTTGCTCACTAGAGATACACACACACACATGCAGAAACACACATACACACACACACATATATATATATACACACACACACATATATATATATACACACACACATATATACACATTTGTTGAGAAGTTGTCTCATAGACTAATTGCAATTAATAGGACTCTGATCTCTTTCCCATGTAAACCACTGATTTATGTTGCAAGACAAATGCAAACTGGGGCTGTAACATAGTGACTAAGAGAAATAAATGATTTCAAGTCAACAGCATGACAAATGGTCAGAACAAGCATCCACCCTCTGGTTATTACAACCTTTTATTATGATCTATCATTAAGCAACCTAGCATTTCATATAATGTAGAAGTTATTAATTTACCGGAAACAAGTGAGGGTGCTCAGGTCTTTCACCTTCTCTGAAAATAAAATGGAAATTGATTAGGCAAACTTTTTGATTAATACCTGGATAACTTGTACCTTCCTTCTTCTTGTTATATACCGAAAACCAACCACATAATTGGTCCCAGCTAAAAAACAAAAACAAACGAGCAAAAAAAAAAAAACTGAAAAAAGTCTAATCTATCTCTTTGTACAGATTAGGATACTGTGGCCCTCTTAGTGGAGGTTGCAAACAAGAAATATTGACCTGCATAGCTAAACTATGTGTCTGGCACATAATAGATGCTCAGTAAATGTTTGTTTGATGATGAATCTTTGGGATGAGGAGCTTTCAGAGCAGAATACAACCAAGTGGGAAAATAACGGACTTGGCCGGGGCTACATGGCTGCAACTGGGAGTAAAGACATCTAAGTTTTAGGCCCAAGTGATACCATAAACATCTTATATGTAGCATATCACTTCCTTTAGCCTAAGTTTCTACTGTTTTCATTGTGAATAATACTTTCTGTTTTAGCTGACTTAGTCCAGTGCTTTAGAGTAAATGAGAAAAGAGACATCAATGCACTTTGGAAAATGTCAGCTAGTCTCCTCCATAGCTAGTGAGCTTGTTGCATAGATGAATCAGCAAGATCAGCCTGTCTTTAAAGTAAGACTTAGGAAACAGCCAGAGACAGCTAAGTGAGCTATTCCACTGATGGCTAAAGTTAATGGCTGCTATTTATTTATTTCTCTTCAAATCTTCTGGTATGGGAATGAACTTATCTAGATCAGAGCTGTAGGATGGAAATCAGTCTAGGATATTTTGATAATTAGAGTGTATTTATTGTGAGCCTTTTAAAATAAAATGCTGGGCTAGAATAGAATTTCAATTTTCTAGGAGCTCAGAATCTAAGATTTTCAGAATAATACTGCCTGGGGCACAGGGGAATAATAATGAACTTACCAAAGAGAGAAAGGGTTAATCCTTTGTATTAAAAAGCTTTCAGTTTAGACCAGACAAGTTGGCTTATGCCTGGAATCCCAGCACTTTGGGCAGCTCAGGAAAGTGGATCACTCAAGCTCAGGAGTTTGAGACCAGCCCGGGCAACTTGGGGAAACCTCATCTCTACAAAAAAATAAAAATAAATAAATAAATAAAAAATAGCTGAGTATGGTGTGCACATCTGTGGTCCCAACTGCTCAGGAGGCTAAGATGGGAGGATGACTTGAGCTCAGGAGGCAGAGGTTGGAGTGAGCTGAGATTATGCCAGTGCACTCCAGCTTGGGTGACAGAGCAAGAACCTTTCTCAAAAAAAAAAAAAAAAAAAATCTCAATTTTTAAGAGTATGCTTGTATGCTTACAGGTTTCTCTGTTTCCTTTACTCATACTTTAGAAATAAGAAATGAGCTTTGTTATATGAAAAGTCAAATTTGACAAAGACAGTTCATAGTGGGATGGAAATTCATGTTTTTCTATTAGGCCAATATACATGATGAACATCGACGCAAAAATCTTCAATGAAATACTGGCAAACTGACTGCAACAGCACATCAAAAAGCTTATCTGTCACCATCAAGTAGGCTTCATCCCAGGCATGCAAGGCTGGTTCAACATGCTTAAGTCATAAACATAATCCGCCACGTAAACAGAACCAAAGACAAAAAACACATGATTATCGCATTATGGTATTTTCTTTGTTTCAGTTGGTCATGTTACGACCATAACAGAATGCCCTAGTTCAGAGTCCAGTCTCATCTCCAAAGATAATGTCTTTATTTGAAAGGAAAAGAATCTACTTGGCCGTTGTGCATGTGTATACTTTTTGCTAGGAATGGTTGTGGTACCGATGAGGACTTTCTTAACATCAGATATGTTTCTCAAAGTCTCATTCATTTCCAGTGTCATTTTATCAGACTGGGACCTCTCACAGACAATCACTATAACTAATTGCAAGATGTCCATTTTTTCCAGGATGAGTTTTAAGTGATTCAAATATCAGGACTTAAAATGTAACACTTGTTATATATATTAATTACCTTTTATTAACGAAAGCAAATGTTTACTCTCTCTCTCTCTCTCTCTCTCTCTCTCTCCCCTCTCCATGTCTAGAGGAAGTGGACTCTACCTGTTATTATCTGGACTTTCCAAGGGTGCATATTTCCAAGAAGGAAGAATGGGTTCTTAAGGCCAATGTTTCTCAAATTGAGGTCCAAGCACTTCCTGCCTTAAATCAAATATGAGTCCAGTTAAAAATACAGATCCTTGGGGTCTACTGAAAACTTAATGAATTAGAATCACTAGGTTTGTAACTCCACAATCCAAATATACAACAGACTCCCCATATAATTCTTTTGCATGCTAATGTTTAAAAACCACCACTACAGGCTTTAATGGAGTCCCATGCATGTAGGGTCCCATGTTGCAGAAGAAATTGGTGGTGGAGAAGGGGAGAGCATGCCTCTATAGACTAGAAAAGGAGGCCAAGGGAGGGTTTGTGCTTCTGGATAGCTACACAGAGGACTTTTGTTCTCTCTAAAAAATCTCTTCTGCCAGTCTAATGGTCACTTTCTGGTCATTCTCCCATTTAGACAACCCTCATTTTGATTGGATGACCCAGTGGTGCAAGTGCTTCAGATATAGATGAGGGGTGAGGGGAACAGATACATGAATACTATAATGCATCGTCCCTTTGATTTTAGCAGAGTATTCCCTTTGCTGAAATTTACCTTTCCTTCAATCTCACCAAGGCTTTACAATTTGAACAATCTCTTGTTTGAAGAAGCACATCAACTTTTACTCTGCAGCTTATGTTAATGGATGTGGGTGGGCTGCATCATGTGCTAAAATCCTACATTAGCTTTGGCACAGTACTCTTGACTCTCTCACTCAACACAAATCCATCAAAATCTCTTCTTTCTATCACCACTTACCCCATAGTGAGTTAAGGAAGAGTCTTGTTCCCTTTAATAATGTTTTGAATCATTTTTATTCCCAACTCAGAAAGTGTGCCTCTTGATTACTCTGGTTGCTATAGCTACAGGTCAAATAATTTCCCTCCAGATCTGTCTTTTGGTGTTATATGTTCCCTATATGTTTGATCTGTAAGGGAGTTTTTCAGATATTCATCTAGTAGGTATTCCAAGAGAATAAAACATTAGGACATCAAAATGGGCCATTCCTAAGCTTAGTTAAAAACAAAACAAAACAAAAACAAAATAAAAACAAAACAAAACAAAAAAAAACACTAGCATTCCTGATGATATATTTAGGAGAAAAATACTTTAAAAAATCAATTTTCCTAAATTCTTCTATTAGTTCTCTATGCTTTTCATCTTTCTTTGCCTAAATATTTTCAAGAACTTTTTTTGTAATCTGTATGCTCAACTTTTATCTAATAAATCTTAATAAACCTCTTAAATATTTTCCCAAACTTCTCATCTACATTGGCAGTTACACTGGCTTTATTTTAATTTTTCCTTCCCACTAAAGTCTTTCTTTTCTTCCTTTTTTTTTTAATATGAGAATGCAGATTTTCCTTGTAGGACTGTGCAGTGTCCACCATTAACAAAATATTAGTTGTTTTTAAATTGTCATGTTATTATTCTCTGCTTACTAGGGCAATCGTGGCTTAACTTATTCAGAGGATCACTCAGACATTCAGTTAGAAACAGTGATTGGTCAGTGTTCTTCTTTTATATCTGATGCAATCTGTTACTAGTATGTTGTTTCAAAAACATCATAGTTCGAGGAGATTTCTTACCTTGCAGGATTCCAATTCACTCAACAAAAACAACTTTAGGGGTGTCATCTGAATTGGCATTACTATGTCAATCTTCCCACAGGGCAATGGCTATTGTGTGATTTAGCTGCTCACCTGTTTTGGAAGATTTCCAGCTTTATTTTTCTTGTTTCTTTTAAGTGGCTTTTTTAAACAGAATCACCCACAGATTTGAAAAGAAAAGATAAAATGAATGGCAAATTTACGGGAAATTTGGGCTTGACCCAGTATGGAGGAGAATTTGTTACTATCCTGGCCAGTTTGGAGTTCTTTAAGGAGGCATTTCAGCAAAAGTACAATTGAAATATTAGTGCAGTCATTTGAAAACAACCAAATTTTTTTAAGCTTACTTTGTGTCTTTCTGGATTCACCTATTCATGCACATGAGTAAAGTTAGGCTGACAGACTTGTCAAACTATGAAAGGTGTGAGGTATAAGGCTTTTAATGCTTGGTGAAGCCGAAACTGCATGAACAAATTCATTCCTGGGATTTGTAAATAAATGCATTAAATGCCTTGAATATTTAATTCACTTGTTCCTAATAATATTTGTTGACATGGAAGATAATAAAGTGTAATGACTCCTAACCTCTTAATGAGAATAATTCTTAAGAGCTGTCATTAATATGGAAAGTTTTAGAAAAAGGTTGGGTTTCCACAGCTAATAATAAATGTGCTGTCCTTCTCTTGAGAAGAAAAAATAACCTAGCATTTGTGTACTCCTTAGAAGCTCTATTTTTAGACATTAGTGAACTGTCTTTTGCTCAGTGTCTACTCTAAATTGCTTAGTATCAGGATGTTAGCTGTGAAGACAAACACACAGATGCGATAAACGAACTTTATCTGAGAAAGTATGTAAAAAAATTCAAGACACTTAAACACACCAAATGATTATCTCTAAATTAATGAATCCAACAACACAAGTTGTCTCTCCAATCTGATTTTCTAACAACTCCATTAAGGAATTCAACAATGGTCAGAGACCACAGCATTTGTCTACATAGAAAAACAAAACTGTGGTTGTGGAAGCCAATAACTGGATTTTCCTCTGTATCAGTATAACTTCACAGCAAAGAGAATATATTTATTATTATTTAGTTAAAACTGGGAGAGAGCTAGAACCTTGGTCACGTTTATTTATTTGATAATATTGAACAAATATTATGAAGCCCCAGTGTAGCTGACGTTTTAATGCTTTTGGTGGCAGAGCTTTTGGAGAAACTTGATCTTGGTGGGGAATAAAATATAAAAATGAAGGAATCATTTGTCTTGGGTTTCTCTGAGTTCCTGGCATGTCCTGAAACTCTCTGAATTGCCAGAAAAAGAGTAAATGACTTTGAGTGTATTTAATTTTTGTTCTATATATTTAAAAATCGGAAATCTGAACAGGTGATAAAACTCTAATTAATCAAATCATTGGTTAGCCTGGAAAACTGCTTTTGGACCCTGATGGATGACAGAGAATCTGTCTTTGTGCTATTGTTGTTTTGCCAAGGATCTGCTTCCAGCAGGTACTTCTCTGTACTTTCCTGTTTAGTAACATTTACAGTGTTTATTCAGTTGTTTTTCTGGAAGGGCTTCTCTTTTCCCTTTTCTCAGTGTGAGGAATTGTTGACCTTTTGTGTACACAGCATTTAATGAGGTCCCTATTTGGCTAAATGATCTGAGATTCAAACGCTGGTCATTCAGGTGACTGGGAAAAGAGCTGTGCAGCCAGGCTATATGACTCAGACCCCAAGGAAATTTGTCCTCTGAAGGAATTGGAGTTAGTCCCATGTAATTTGCAATGTCCTTAAATCAGTACCTTCCATTCTGCATTGTGTCAAGGTACACCAACTCTTAATAGTCCCTGAGATGGCAGAGATGACTATATCTTAGAGAAACCCTTTATAAATTATTTGGGTAGGTAAAGAGAAATAGAGAAAAAAAAAACAACATATTTTGCTTGTAGCCTTTGAAATCCATATCAAGAAAGTAGTCTTTAAAATCTGTATTATGTTATTGCAGTATCATAAATTTCTCTGAGTTCCATATTACTCTGAAAGTACCAATCTGTTATAATGTTATGTGTTATCACAAGGATTCAGATATATTCAGGTCAAATTATGGCTGCTAAAACTACCTCCACAGAAAGATCTTGGGTATTAACTTGGAAAGAAATTTGTTCTTTTTCTTATTTTCAGAATTATCCAAGGGAAAGAAAGAGCGTCTCTATTTTTAAAATAAAATAGAACACTCCTTGTGTCTTATCATATTTATCTAAATAGATGCGTATAGTGATTTTAGAGCTTCACACCTTTCCAGAAAGCATGAGAACTAAATTGTGCCTGTTCTTGCTAGAACATTTATTTTTCAAGTCATGTTCTAACCAGGCTGCCATTATGGACATTAAATATACCAAAAACCCTTGGCTGATCAGAAGCATATTGATCTTACTTTATTAAAGATGTACGAAATGCTGAACATTTGTCAGTTCTTAAACCATGCAATCAGGATTAAAGAATACAGGGTTCCTTTCCTAGAAGAGCTTATAGTGGAGAATAAAATCAGCCAAAAGTGAGAACAAAGTATTATAAGTGGTGATGGTAACACAAGAACCACAGAAAGAGCCATCATACCCACTTGGTGAGAGTTGAGAAGAGAATGTCAAAAAAGGCTCTTTAAATGAAATGACACCTAAGGTGGGTAGCAAAGCGCAAATAGAAGATGTTTAACAAAAGTTTACCAGGTAAAAGAAAGAGCTATGGAAATAACCATATGCTGGAGAATGTATAGAAAAATATAGTTGTTCAGCAAGATTGGAGAGTGAGTTGCCTTGAGGCAAGCAGGTTGTTTCATTAACTAAATAATTTTGACTTTATTCTTGGAGCAATGGGGAGCTCCTGACAGGTGTTAGGGTGGTTTGATACAACTTGTGTCCTAGATCACTCTGTTTAGAATGGATGGACAGGAGCAGGGTTGGAGGCAATAAGACCATTAAAAGGCCAGAGATGATGGTGGTCTATATTGGGACAGGATTAGATTGAATGTGAGGGGGCAGCTGAGTAGGATGCCTAGGTGTGGGCTAGAATAGATGGATCAAGTTGCAGGGCCAGACTCCTTTTGGAAATATGATAGTAATGAGTTTTGAGTTTGAAGTTTTTATTTTCATTTTCAATAAATTGCACAATTTTCCTTAAGGAAAAAGAATTAGTAAAGAGGTTCTTGCCAAATTAGATAATGCTTGCTTGAGGAGAGAGAGAGAGAGAGAAAGAGAGAGCGTGCATGTGCATGCATGTGTGTGTGTCTTAGTTGCAGACAATAGTCCCAGGACATACATGCTTTAGGCAGAAGACAGAGGAGCACAGACCCAAAACTTAGATGGTTAGAAAACTGTCTAGAAGGAGCTGCTAGAAGCTGAGGACCAGACTCTGAAGATGAGAAGCAAAGCACACCACTTATGAGGATGTGACTGAGCCTTCCAGTAGCTTCATCCGTTCCTCAGCAACTTTGGCTGCACTTCCCAGGCAAAAAGTTGAAGGAGAGGCTGGTAAATGTCCATGGTTTTAGCCCAAACACTGAAAGGTCAGAGATGTAAGTGTTGCCATCAATTGATAATATGTAATCTACTCCACATTAAGTGCTTCGTGCACACTTATTAATAGTAATAGAGTGTCATGAAGACTTCTCAGATGAGAAGGCACCTAAGTAAGATCTTGGAGAACAAGTGAAAAAGTTGCAACAATTGGGAAGAAGGTATTAGAGGCAGAGGAGCATTTTAAAGAACCACATTATTAATGATAAAAGGATTCTCCCTATATGCCAAGCAATTGTTTAAGTACAGATTTAAGACATTATGAACAAAATAGACCTTCAGAAATAAACAGTTATTGGGCAAATTCCAAGTTACTAATACATTTATAAAAGATCATAGACATAATCTAACCCAGTGGTTCCCAGGAATAGTCTAGTGCAGTGAAGAGAGGCAGGCTCTGGAGGTGGACTGGCTCCACAGGGACTCCAGCTCCCCATTTACTGGATGTATACCCTCAGGCAAGTTTCTTAACGTCTCTGGGCTTAGAATCCTTAGCTATAAAAACAAGATAACAGCAGTACTGAGCTCACTTGGTAACTGCTCTCTAGGCATGAGTCACATTGTTATGTTATTATTATTCTTAAATACTCATGGAGGGATCAATTGGTTTGGGATCACTAGGAGAGGCTTTGTAAATTGTTTTTGATTCTCCAACTACAGGATTTTTGGTCCAAAAGATCAGAGGTAAAACACAGAAACATGAACTTTTAAAACACATGGGCTAATCTGGGATTTAGGGCACATTGTAAATGAAGAAACTTGACCCAGAAGATATTAAGTTACTTATCTGAGGTGACACAGGAAATAGAGACAGAGGCAGGTTCAAGAACAAACTGCACTCACTGTTCTTGATTTCTCACTTCCTTCTCCATCCTCATCTTTCTAAGCTTTGGGGAGATATTTTCAGTTAAACAAAATTACTATGTATGGAACATAGCGACTGTATTGATGGAGTCATAGTAAAAAAAGAAATCAATTTACACCCATCAGAAAAATATGAAGCTAGAGGGAATTTAATCCCAGGTGGTAGAAACGTAGTTATATGTAAAATGTGGTAAAACTGTATCAGAAGACGCTCCTGAAGTGTACAATAAGCCTAGGCTGACTGGATAAATGTTAGTCATAATGCTAAGTGAAGTATGGTAAGAACATATTGCTCTCTGATGAATACCCAGTATGAAGGTGTTTTTCAATTAGAAATTCCTAACTAGAAATTGTCAGGCTACCCATCCCCTGTTATAATATTTATTTCAAAAACCATTTATAAAATAGAGCATGAGTTTGGTTTAGATTTTTATTTTACACATAAGCTACGTTTATAAATACATATACATGTATACCTATCTTCGTCTATTTATCTGTCTGTATGTATGTCTATGTCTATCTCTGTCTGTCTAGCTAGCTAACTATTACAGTAAAAGTTAAAGCAAAATATTAAGAATTTCCTCCTCTCCTTCTTTTCTTTCTTTCCTGAGGGGAAGTTTTTGCTTTCCAAGGGGATCTGATTTTGAGTAATGCTTTTAACAAAGTTTCTGTTGATATTTTTCTGAATAAAATGGTAAGTACATATTACATACTACTTTTCTCCAGTATATATGAAACTATTTGAACAGCTCTTCCTAAGAAATATTTCTGGTTTAGAATGGCCCTCTAGTTTCTGGCACATGGTAGAAACTTACAGAATGGTACTTGGGTGAATGGGTAAATGAATGAATAATCCAGTGAGTCAACTGAAATTATCAGAGGGAAGGCTAGCACTAAGAACTAGGATTGAAAGAAGATATCTCTGAGAACCTGGGTTGAAGGCATATATGAAACGCCTCCTCCAGGGTTCTTCACCTCCACAGAACATATATCTGTGCTCAAATATCACATTCCCAGGAGAGAGCCTCTGATGCTCACCCCAAGTTGACCACTTTGAATAATAGTCCCTGTGCTGTTAACTGTTTTTTCCCTTTATAATTCTTACCACCACAGTTGACCATGGAATAATGTGGGGGGTTACGGGTACTAACCTCTCGAACAGTAAAAAATCTGAGTATAACTTTTGATTCTCTAAACTTGACTACTAATAACCTACTGTTGACTGGAAGCTTTACTAATAACATAAATAGTAGATTAACACATATTTTATGTGTAATATGTATTATATATTGTATTTTTACAATAATCTAGAGAAGAAAATGTTATTAAGAAAACCATCGGGAAGAGAAAACGTATTTACTATTCCTTTAGTGGGCATGGATCATCAAGAACAGTCTTTAACCTCATTGTCTTCACATTGAGAAGGCTGAGGAGCAAGAGGAAGAGCAGGTGTTGGTCTTGCTGTCTCTCGGGTGGCAGAGGTGAAGGAAAATCTGCTTATAACTGGAACTGTGAAGTTTAAATTCATATTGTTTGTGGGTCAACTGTGTTTGCAGTCATTCTTTAAAAAAAATCTGCCTGTCTCCCTTTCTACCTGTTTCTTGTGTTAGAATATAACCTTGTTAGAGTGGAGAACTTTACCTCTCTTCTTACCCATTGTTATATTTGAGTGCCTGATGCAGTGCCTGGCACAGAATCAATGTTTAATAATATTTGCTGAATGAATAAAGGACAGAATGAGTGAATGAGTTCCCTTTTCTGCTCCTCCCTGGGATACAATGTCTCTTCCAAGAATTGTTGTTTGCTGAGTAGAGTCTGAGGTCCCCATCGAGACCCACACACCCAGATACTCCTGATAAAGCTGTTGCCACATTCTTGTTCAGGGACCTTTACTGGCTTTTGCTTCCCTCCCTTCCTGTCATTTCCTGGATGGTGTCCTGATGCTTCAGGGTCTCTCCTTAGTCCTCTGAACAAGCAATATCAAGAGGCAGCCCTGTGTGGCTTGAGACACTGAGAAATTCAGGTTCAAATTCAGCCTCCTTCACATATGCATTCTGTGCTTGAACCAAGTCACTTTGTTTCTCTGAGATTCAGCTTCCTCCATTGCTAATCGATACTGTAGTGATAAATAACAAATAGGTATTGTCATACAGTGGCACGGTGAGGATTAAATAAGATAATACATTAAAATGGTTTAGCACAACAGTAAGGGCATGAAACAGTTTTGGCACTCTGGAAGTCAGCTACACATTCAGTTTGACTTGTCCTCAAGTTCCTACATCATTTCTGCACCATGAACTTTTGCCCTTCCTGATACCACACCCTTGTCCCAGTCAAGGACCAAAACTTGGGCTGACCAATGAAAAATGGCCATACAACATTTTGAGTAATATCTGTAGAGGGTGCAAAAACTAGAAACAAAGAAGCACTTGACTCACAGGGCTGACAGCTACAGTTCTGTGTGTCAAACTCATAAAAACACCTCAGAATTTCCTCTCCTGGCCTCCCTAGTGGGGGAGTGGGGGGAGAGATGCTGATCAATCAGTGCCATCAGAGAAGGTTGACATTGCATGGTGCCATCCCCAGGTCCGGTGATGCATGTCGAGTTTCTGCAGAAATGTCCTATTAGGATTATAATACTTGCTTTCTGAAAACAAAACCCACAGAAGGGAAAAGAACTTCCTTCATACTTAATAAGGCAACAAGTCAAATAATAAGCATGGGTCTATTTATTTAGCAACGAGTCCACAGGGAAGCTGAGATGTCTTGACACCTGGTCCTAGTCTTTTTCTAGTACTGAGAATACAGACCCACACGCATGGAACACCGGGTCTCACTTACCACCTTGAATTTTACAAGTGAATGTTAAGTTACAGCCCCCTCGCCTTCTCTGTTCTGATGTAAGCACTGTATATGCTGATCCAACAATTTCAGGTCCCTGACTTTCTGCTACTAACTTCTTTTACTCACAATTTAGCCCTCACATCATTTAAAGTAAGTTTCTCACCACTTGTTTTTCTAGCAAGATCTTGAATGTAAGTTAGAGACCCCTCTCAGGAGATGGAAGCAAGCATAGGAAAACAAAATAATAAACTATGCAGTGTAGGCATTAGGATTTGTGAAGGATGATAGTGGTTATTACTTAGTGCATCTCTATTCATTAAGTGGACATAAAATCCAGAAGTAAGTAAGTTATTGTTTAGAACCTAATAATGGCTCATCTTCCATACAGGATAAACTCTTTGGAAAAGCTTGAGAGCATTTAGTAAAGCCATTTGCCTGTCACTGGTCTCCCTTTAATTCCTTGGTTATTAAGTAATGTCTTTCCAAATACCTAACGAAAAGAAATTAGAAAGAGACAAAGATGCATAACATAAATGAGAAATAAATCACATACATTCTGGAAACACAACTTAGTTGAGAATATCAGTGCTCTATGCTAATGACTTTATTATGGGTAAAGAGCTTTATGGTTGAATACGAAGGACAGTCCTAAGTCATCATTGAAGGTGAAAGTCTACTTTCTCTGCTGTCTCCAGTGATTTTAAAAAATGTTCTACATCATGATGGAAAACCTTTTATTGTAAGCACTTCATGCTAATGCATCATCAAACAAGGAAGTACACAAATTTCAAGTTTCAAAAGTGGATAATTGCAAAACTTTTATTCTGGTTGCTTACCCCTATCTTGATGGACAGCCCTTCTTCAAAACGATAACCTCCACTGTTGAGTTGGTTATTTTATTGTGGATTTCCTAAGTCCTATAGATGTATATGTGTAGCAACATTGCTTTACTAGTTATTTATTGTTTAATGAATTGCCCTCTCCAAATTAGTGACATAAACTAACCATTAGTCATGACTTCACAATTTCTGTGCATCGGGAATCTAGGCATGGCTTAGCTGAGTTCTCTGGCCACTAATGAGGCCTAATCAAGGTGCCGGCTGTGCTGCAGTCTCATCTTCAGGTTTTACTGGGGATGGATCTTCTTCTAAGTTTACTCAAGAGATTTTTGTCAGGAATCCATTCTTCATGGGCTTTTAACAGAGTGCCTGAGTTCTTCCCTGGCTGCTGGCAGAGGCCTCCTTTAGTTCTCTGCCACGTGGGCCTCTCCACAGGATCACTTGCAACATGTAGCTTGGATTGTCAGAAAGGGCAATCAAGATGAAAAGATAGGGAATGTAAGCAAGATAAAAAACAGTCTTTTGATATGTAGTCTTGGAAAGGACATCTCAGTACTTTTGCCACACTCTGTTTGAATCAAGTCACTAGATCTATCCACACACACAGGGAAGGAATTACCCAAGGCAATGACTACCAGGATCCAGGGCTCATTGAGAGCCATCTGAGAGGTTGCCTGCCACAAATGCTAAGGATAAAAATCTGAAAGTATTATGAATCTATGATGTTTCTTTGGATGCAAAGCAACATTAAACCCCACAGTGATAGGCAATAAATCATGGTGTTTTATTACATAGACTACAGACTGGGGCTTAAATTCCAACTCTGAAAAACACTAATGGTAAGAGCTTGGGCAAGTTATTTAATTTCTTTCTATTTGTAAAATGGAGATAATTTCTAACTCACAGGGAAGAACAATAAAGTTTTTCTACAGATTGCTTATTGCATAGTAAGCAGTTAATAGCAGTAATAGTTGTATTTTGTGTGACCTATGTAGAACATTAGGCAAATGAAAACAACAACAAAAAGAGCATACCTCTGAATATTGGTTTAACCAAGAAATGCAGTGTAGCTATTCCAGAATGATACAGACAGGGACAGTGTGCATGTGTGTGCTTTGTGGGAACCATGTAAAAAAGTCAAATATTCATTATTCTTTCTTTCTTTTTTTTTGAGACAGAGTCATACTCTGTCACCCAGACTGGAGTGCAATGGAGCAATCTGTGCTCACTGTAACCTCTATCTCCCAGGTTCAAGTGACTCTCGTGCCTCAGCCTCCTGAGTAGCTGGGACTACAGATGTGTACCACCACACCCAGCAAATTTTTGTATTTTTTAGTAGAGACAGATTTCACCATGTTGACCAGGCTGGTCTCGAACTCCCAACCTCAGGTGATCCACCCGCCTCAACCTCCCAAAATGCTGGGATTACAGCTGTGAGCAACCATGCCTGGACTCATTTTTCATAATAAAAAGTAATAAAAGAAAACTGTAAATTAGATAAATAGCAGATAAGTTTTTATGTAAAAATGTGGAAGTAAGTTGTAGAAGTTCCAAATGGTTGTGTCCAGGGAATGGATATCAGAGGTAGGAAGTGTTGGGTAAAAAATATTTCTTTAACATTTGTGCTACTTTAATTTTTAAGCATTTTTGAAGCATTACTTTTGTAAAAAATAAAAATTAAATTAGAAAAAAATAGATATTTAAAACATTTTCAAAAGAAGACTCAACCATGATCCCATCTTTCAAATATAACAATTTCATTTTGCAAATTACTTTCCCAACTTTGTTCACATATCTTTGTGTTATTACATATTTGCAGTCATATCATTTGTCATTCTGATTTTATTGTTTTTATTGATTAATTCTGCTTATGATTTTTATGTTTAGTGTTACAAATTGGATGGATCACAATTAACTTAGTTGTTTCTCCATTATTAAACAATTTGATGGCTTCCTGCTTGAGATGATAAGTAACATATTCATTACTCACATGACTGCTTTTTGTTTGTTTGCATATTTGTTTTTCTTCTCTTGAAGTATTTATTCCAATAGTGGAATTACTACATCAAAATGAATAAGAATATTGTGGGTTTTTTCAATGTATTATATTCCAAAAATGTTGTTTGGAGGTAAAATACTATCAGTGGTTGAGGAGTTTACTCTATCAAAAGCAATCTGAAGTAATCTCAACCTAGCAACCTGGTGTAGCAGAAGAAAAATGCACAAGAACTAGATTGCCAGTCTATTTGATGTAGAATGAACATTAATTCATAATTATTAATAGTAATATTTGCTAACTTGATAGTATAAAATGATGCTTCAAGATTACTTGAGTTTGCATTTTTGGTTTGGTCAGAAGGACAACAATGATCTCACATATTTTCTTTCCAAGAGAGTTGCTTAGAGTCATTGACATGTTCATTTAATAAAAGGATTGTATGAATTTCCATGAATACCTACTTGGTGAAAATAATGTCAAAAGCTTTTTTGTAGACCCTTCATGTTACTTGTCTAACCTCAGAAGAGCATAAATGAGGGTGCTCAGAAGTCAAAGGGAATCATATCCATCGTAAGTTGCCATGAATGGTATCTCAAGGTTACACAGTACACAACCACTCCTACTGCGTGTGGCAGATCTGTTCACTTGCTGTTCATTGACACATCTTACCCACAGAGTAAAATATATAAAATAAGCATTGTAGCTGTATCCTCTCCATGAGGAAAGAAAAGTCATGAAGCTTTGTATAAATAGATGTAGCAAGGGAATACAGTTGAAAAATTAACTGCTTTATGTATTCATTTCTTGTACTCTTACCTTGAAAGAATAAGAGCCATACTTTCTTGCTTCTTCCCAAGTGCTTCCCAGGAGAAAGCTAAATTAAATATTCTTTTTCCTGAGAAAGGGAGGGCTGAATATAGTTTTAAAGCCTCATTTTAGGAGAAATTTGGTTTCTAAGACTAAGGCAGAAAAATGAAGTTGGCCAGTCCCTAGGTTAACATAGTCCATTGTTCCATACCCATGCAGCCCCCAAGGAATGGGTAGGTCCTCTAAGATGAGGAGTGATTGTAAACTTTGCAGCATCAGATGTCCAGTAGCTAAGCTGAGCAAAAGGGACCTGAATGCTGGGGCATTTGAGGCTCCTATCTTCGAATAGACCAAGTAGCCTTGAAGAGTAAATGATCCAATGGGACTGCGGTGCAGTGAAGACCGAAAAGCCTTTCTCAAACTTCTTATACTGAATTAATCTCCTTGGGAGTTCTACATTCCCTATGAGAGGAAGGGAGTCCCACTGATGGATAATATGGGATCTCCTGTTAACCCCTAGCAAGTAGAATTCCAAGCTGTGTTTACATTTTGGGGGAACATGTTTTGCATGATATTTGTTGTAAAAAACAAAAACCTTCCATTTTACTGAGCTGTCTTAGAGAGGCATACATCAATACAGAGGTAAGTGTGAAAAAGGAATACAGAGCCAGAACTAGGATGTTAGCTACAGAAGTAGAAGGGCCATGCCTCTCTTGTTATCTGCCCTGATACACTTATTGAATTTATGAAACACTATTTGAGACATTGAATTCCAAAAGGGAGGACTCTTCATGTAGCCATATAAGACAATAGCCATGCTCAGAATGTGTTAAAAGATATCCAAATGCTACTAAAATTCATTACTGGCCAGAAATTTGTGGATCAGAGAGTGGAGAGGGGGACTAGAGGTAGTTGTAGTTTCAGAACTGGGGTTACTCTGTGCTCATCTTAGAACTTTTTTGCCATCTTGCACCCGCACTCCCTAGTATATACACACAGAGCAGCTTCTTAGCTGGCATTACAAAAGATGGAGTTTGGACTCATTTTTAAAGCTTCCTTTGTTGCTTCCAACCTTTTATAGACTCCTCCCAAGTTATCTGAGCTATTCCTTACCCCGGCCATCTGCTGCAGTGAGTCAGTTTTAAATTCAGTTTATAAGTTGATATAAAATACCATCTACTCTGGTAAAGAATATTGAAAGACCAGGCAATTTTTTGGTGCATTCTGTTATAGCTCCTGACTAACATGGGTTATTAAAGTCAATTAATGTGTTTCTTGTAGGTGATATAGATAGCATAGTTATTAAGAACAGAGCACTGGAATAAACAGTTCACATCTGAGCTGTGAAACTAATGCTCTGTATAACCTTGAACATATCACTAAATTTCTCTGAGTCTCAGTGTCATGTTAGTAAATTAGGAATAAAATTGTCACTAAAACACTTAGCAAAATTTTTAGCACATGGTAAGCTCACAATCAAATGTATACTATTAGCATTTCCCTTCATAAGCACATTCTTTTGTTGTTTCTCACCTGTCAATACGTGGTTATGGCTCAGCCCTCCTTACCCCTTGTCTTTGAAGCTCAGTCTTTAAGAGAGGAAACATCTGTGCAAAAAGAGAAGGGAGTTTAAAAAACAAAACAAAACAAAACAAAAAAACAAGGTATAAAGTCATAAGTTATTTGCTAAATGAAAAAAATGGAGTGTTTCCAAAATCTTTCTGCGCCTAAATGTGGTTCTAGCATCACAGCTCCAGGCATGCAGCTCCCCCATGGCTTTTGCTCACAACGCTTAGCTCTTTTTTTTTTAATGATTTATTTATTTTACCTTAGATGCATACCTAAAGTATTTCTGGCATTTCTCCCCATGTTATCCCTCCCCACCCCCCCATTGTCTCTCCCCCTACCCCCCCCCCCCCCAACTGTCCCGGGTGTGATGCTCCTCTACCTGAGTCCACGTGTTCTCGTTGTTCAACACCCACCTATGAGTGAGAACATACGGTGCTTGGCTTTCTGTTCTTGGGTCAGTTTGCTGAGAATGATGGTTTCCAGATTCATCCAAGTCCCTACAAAGGACACGAACTCATTGTTGTTTATGGCTGGGTGGTATTCCATGGTGTATACGTACCACATTTTCTTTGTCCAGTCTATCATTGATGGGCATTTGGGTTGGTTCCAAGTTTTTGCTATATGAGGCCAACGAACATATGAAAAAATGCTCATCATCACTGGTCATTAGAGAAATGCAAATCAAAACCACACTGAGATATCATCTCAGGCCAGTTAGAATGGCAATCATTAAAAAATCAGGAGACAACAGATGCTGGAGAGGATGTGGAGATAGAGGAACATTCTTACACAGTTGGTGGGAGCGTAAATTAGTTCAACCATTGTGGAAGACAGTGTGGCAATTTCTCTAGAAATAGAAATTCCATTTGACCCAGCAATCCCACTATTGGGTATATACCCAAAGAACTATAAATTGTTCTACTGTAAAGACACATGCACACGTATGTTCATTACAGCCCTGTGTACAATAACTCTTAGCTCTCACGAGCTATTGACTTGAGCTCAATTTGGTTTCCAGGATGTGGTCTGTATGTAAGACATACAGCCAGCAAGAAACATAGGGCTAGTTTTGTTTTAGGAAATGAAGATTAATAACCAGCAGGTGGGCCATTAATAACTTTCGGTGTGTGGGACAAAAACAAATTCTTAGATAAATTTGTTATCCCATAAATATTGGTGAAGCAGTAAACTTCTGAGTCCAAATTAGTTAAGTTTCTAAGGCCATAAAACACTTTCACTTCTGCCTTGCTTTTTCCAAAATAGCCAGCTGGGACCTTTCTCATGTGTTCAAAGAACAATATCCACTTTCTTCTTTTAAAAGCAATTTGATTCTTATAGTTTTTGTAGAGGATAGATTTGTATGAATGCTCTCCTTATTTGAGAAATCAGCATAAACTGGTGATCACATTTGCATCATGCACTTAACCTTTTTTCATGTCTGGGAACTCTCCTGGGGTAACATATTTTCACTTTGCATTTTCAATGTGGTTTTCTCCTTTACGTTCAGATGTGGATTTAGTCTGGAAATGTTGCCTTTTCTCTACTCAACAGCTAAAAATAATTGCTTTTGCTTAGTGCTTTATAGTTTGCAAATTATTTCCCATCTTTTTTCCTTTGTCCTAAAACCACTCCTTACAATAGATATTATCCCTTGATAAGAAAAATAAGGTTAAAATGTGTTAGGTCACTTGCTGAAGGTTGACAGCAATAGGAAGGGGTAGAGCTGAAAGTCAGTTTCAGATCTTACAGCTCCAAATCTTGTGCTTTTCATAATAATAGAGAAGGAAATGCTTTGAGTGAAAAGACTAATTCCATGCCCTAACAATTGGGCAGTGGGGTACTCCTTACAGAAGATGGCTCCAGTATTTTTTCTGTGCCTTGAGTTTCCTAATGGCATTTACTTCCCCTTGCACTATTTTTCTCCTTCCGCTGCTTTCTAGAAACAATTTCTATCAATCATTTTCTTAGTTTGGGCTCCCCTCAAAATATACATTGAGACAAAGTTTAGGGTGAAAGTTTTTTATTTGGGAGATGATCACACAGGTTTTTATTTGGGAGGTATCACACAGAGAGAAAAAGACAGAAGAGAGAGGAAGGACAATGAGTGAGTTAATGCTGACAATCAGGACTCCATTCCATCAGGTATGCTCTGTGAAACCCACCTCAGAATGGTCCCACTGAGGGAAAGCCAACTCTTACCCTTCAATGGCTAAAGTTTGTTTCTGGGGAAACTTTATCCATTCTGTTTTGTGCATAGGATGAATATATTCTTGTGGCCAGATAATGTTTCCAGATATGTGGGCAGTTGAAATAGAAAGGCATCAGCAGTTATGATTATTGTCCCCTGAAGCTGCAGTTCTCATGTGTACCAGGGGAGCAGAGAGAGAATATTGGAAGGGGGCACCAATTGTGTGTGATATAACCATTTATTTTTAATTGCGAATTCAAGCCATCGGATCACCTCTCTTTCAAGACATTTGGAGTCCTGTCTCAAGTCTCTTGATTGTAATTGACAGAAAATCAAACCCAAACTGGCTCTTAACAACAAAGAGGAATTTACTGGATCAGGTAAAAGAAAAGTCCAGAAGAAACTTTGGCTTTAAGGGCTGAGCTATGCAGGGGTTGTGGCACTAAGTCGTTCCCATTTCCACCATGAGGTAGCGCTATTTTAAAGGCTCTTTACTCATAGCTCAAAAGTGGCTGCTAGCAACATGTGGCTCTATATCCTCCTAGGTTCAAATTCAATAGAAGAATGAACATTTTTGTTTAGAATGTCCAGCCAAAGTTCTAAACTTCATTCTGATTGGACTAGCCTAGGTCACATGCCAACCTTTGAACAAATCATTATGGCCTGGGGACTGTGATGCACCAATTGGTTTAGGCCTGCATCATATATTGTAACTTGAGTCCAGATTCTGTGGGTTAAAACTGGGAAGAAGTGATCCCCCAAATGAAAGCTGAAGCTTTCTCCTACAGGAGAAACAATAGATGTTGTGAAACCAAAACATAAATATCTAGTATGATCACCCAGGGGAATTGTATTTCAATATTTTCCTTTAACCACCATCTCTTTAAAATGTTTTAGATATGAGGAGCCAAAAGCAAGACAGGGCTACTGTATAGCCCAAGGGATGGAGGATGCTGTTTAATACATTAATTTCTTGGAGTTTTTTGACCAATCCATTGTCCTGGTGTATGTGTGCAGAAAATCCCAAACCTAGGATGAAACTCTGCAATTCAGAAATAATTTTCTGAACATATACTATGTACAAAGTCTACGTCCTCTGCCATTGGTTTCTCCCACTGGCAACTACTCTACCCCTAGGTTTCTAGCCTTTATTCTCTGTTCTGGGTGAGTCAAATCATGCCTGTAGTGTTTATCTGCCCTAAGAGAATATTAGCAGAGAGTGCAATGTTTTTCACGTATGTATTTATTAGTCCTTTTGTCAGTCTAGATGTCTATTCAATTATCATTTATTGAATGCCTTCCTGGTGCTGCAAAAGAGGACAAGACCAATCAGAAAATAATAGTTTGCCTTCAAGGGGCTGAAAATTTAGAATTAGATTGCTATGGTTTGAATGTGTTTCCCCAAAGTTCATGTGTTGAAAATTTAATCCCTCTTCCCTCATGAATAAATTAATGTTGGCTCTGCTCTCAAGAACAGATTAATGGATTAATGAGAGCTCTGTCCTCATGCATAAATTGATGTCACTACCACAGGAGTGAGTTTGTCATCTCAGGAGTGGCTTTGTTATAAAAATGAGCTCTCCTTGACTCTCTTGCTCTTGCTTTCTTGCCATGTGACATCCTCTGCAGTGTTATGACACAGCAAAAAGGCTTTTAGCAGATGCAGGTGCCATGCTCTTGGACTACCCAGCCTCCAGAATCAGGAGACAAATGACCTTTTTCTTTATAAATTATCCAGTCTATGGTATTCTGTTTTAGTAACAGAAAATGGACTAAGACCAAAAACTGATACTACGAGGGGGGCTATTGCTATAACAAATACCTGAAAATGTGAAAGCATCTTTGGACCTAGGTAAGGGTAATGGGTAGAGCCTGGAAGAATTTGAAGGAGCAGGCTAGAAAAAGGCCTGCCTTGCCATGGTCAGAGCATTAAGGGTGATTCTGGTGAGGATTTGGAAGAAAGGACTAGAGAAAGTTCAGAACTTATTAGTGATTACCTAAGTGATTACCAACAGAATGTTGGGTAGGGGCTGGGCACAGTGGCTCATGCCTGTAATCCCAGCCTTTTGGTAGGCCAAGGCAGGTGGATCACCTGAGGTCAGGAGTTTGAGACCAGCCTGGCCAACATGGTGAAACCCCATCTCTACTAAAAATACAAAAATTAGCCAGGCTTGGTGGTGGTGCTCACCTGTAATCCCAGCCACTCAAGAGGCTGAGACATGAGAATTGCTTAAACTTGTGAGGCGAAGTTTGCAGTGAGCCGAGATTATGCCACTGCACTCCAGCCTGGGTGACAGAGCAGAGCAAGACTCTGTCTCTAAAAGAAAAGAAAATTAAAAAAAAAAGAATGTTGGTAGGAATATGGACAATAAAGGCCATTCCAATGAGGTCTGAAAGAGAATGAAAAATACCTATTGGAAATTGGAGTAAAGGCCATCCTTGTTATAAGGTGGAATGATTTTGGCTGAACATGCTTGAGGGCTTTATCAAAGGCAGAATTTAAGAGTGATGAACCAGAATATCTGGTGGAATAAATATCTAAGCAGCAAAGCATTCAGGCTGCTACATGGCTATTTTCAACTGCTTACAGTAAAACCAGAGTGTAAACTAAAAATAAAATCTAAGTCCCCAGACCAACTGAACAGACTCCCTCTTGGCCAAGGGGACCCCAAAGAAACCTTAAAAACAGAGTTCCCGGCCATGTTGGGACCAGAGATCAGATACACCTCATTATACCCCCTCCCTTTTGCATTTTAGAGGCAACAACCAACCAGCATTAATGTTAACAAATGTTAAAATAAGGATCATAAGACCAACAGAATGGACTAATTGTGGCAATAAAATATCAAATTATAAACAGGACCTAAAGTCATGCCAGGTAAGGGTTAAGGCACTCGCCTCTACACTTAAAGAAGCAACTATGTTCTTACTGCCCCAAGGGTTTTCTTTCTCTCTCGCAGCCAAGTGAGCACTGATCTCAAGACAAGGAATGCTAAAACAATTGCAGCACATCTACTGCCAGGTGCTAATTGATCTTTGTTCTGCATGCCATAAATGCAGCCTTGACTGGACGAGAGACTAATACCAGGAACTTTCTTGTAATAAGAAGACCACCAACCATGAACTCCTTCTGGCCAGTCTACAGAGGCTGCATATTTGAGTGCTTTTGTGTCCCTGCTTCACCTTTTGATGTATATACCCTAATTTTAATGCAGTAAATGTTAAGTTTCCACCCCAAAGTGAATATGGGTGACATATAACATGCATGTTTGCTTATAATAAATGTGCAAGACCACCTTTCATGAATATTCACAGATTCTCCTATATCCTGTTGAATATATTTAGCCAACCCATTCAGCATAAATTCTTGTCTTATTCCTACCTGCCTGGAAGTGCTTGGCTCTTGTCTTTGCTGAAGGCTACATTTCCCAGCCTGCAGGACAGCCACCTTGCAGGCTGTAATTCTTCATTAAAAAAAGTCTCCTTTTCCAAATGTATAGATTGTGTGATTTTTACGTTAAAAGGAAAGAGATGATTTAAAGATGGAATTTATAATTAAAAGGGAAGAATCGTGGAAAGATATGGAAAATTTGCAGCCTGGCCATGTAGAGAATGAAATAACTTTTTCAGCAGAGGAAACCAAGTGTGTGACGAGGCCACAAGATTGATAAGGAAATTAATATGGATAGAACTAAGCCAGAGGCTATTCATATGAATCATGGGAGAAAAACTCAGAAGGCATGAATGAGATCTTTTACGCTGCTTATCCCATCACAGGCCCGTAGCTTTAGGAGGGCAGAATAGTTTCAGATGAGTCAATGCCAAGGGCCACCTAAGGTCTGTGCTCTCTGCACCCTGGTGCAGCACACCTTGACCACTCCTGCTGTAGCCTGAGTGGCGACCCCATGTGGTACTCAACCAGTCTCTTTGGAAGCTACAAGTTGTAAGTTTTGGCAGAGTCCATGTGGTTCTAATTCTGCAGGTGTACAAAATGCAAGAGTTGTGGGGGGCAGGACTTCCTCCACTTAGGTTTCAAAAGATGTCTCCAACAGCAGAGGGGCCCAGGCAGAGGCTTGTTATAAGGGCAGAGTCACCATAGAGTGCCCCTAGAAGGGCAATGCTGAACGGAAACGTGGGGGTCAGAGCTGAAGCCACCACAGAGAGTCCCCACCATGGCAATGCCAAGTGGAGCCACAGGGACAGGGCCACCCTCAATACTCAAGAACTGTAGAGCTACTTCTGCGCAGTGCCAGCCTGGAAAAATTGCAGGCCTGAAACTCCAACCTGTCAGAACCACTGCGTGTTCTGAACTCAGCAAAAGTATAGTGGCAGTGCTGCTCAAGGCTTTGCGGGCCTAAATCCCTCAGTGTAAATAGGAGGCAGCTCGTGGAGTGAAAGATTATTCTGAAGCTTTAAGGTTTAAACTTATTTTTCCTGTCGGATTTAGGACTTACCTGGGACCAGTTGCGCCTCTTTTGTTGCCTCGTTTCCCCTTTTGGAATGAGAATGTCTGCTCCATTACTGTCCCATTTTGTATTCTGGAAGTAGATAACATTTGGATTTCACAGGCTCACAGCTGAGGGGAATTCGCTATGGTATAAATCATACCTTAAATCTCATCCATATCTGATTTAAATGAGACTCTGGACATTTTACTTTTGAGTTGGTGCTGAAATGAGTTAAGACTTTGGGGCTTCTGAGATGGAATTGACATCTCAGAACATAAAGTTGAGGGGTCAGGGTGAAATCATATAGTTTGAATGCATCTTCAAAAAGTTCGTATGTTGGAAACTTAACCCCTCTGCCCTCATTAATGGATTGTGTTGCAATCACTGGAGTGGGTTAGTTATCGGGGAATGGCTTTGTTATAAAAGTGAGCTCTCTCTGGCTTTCTTGCTCTTGACATCTCACCATGTGATGCCCTCTGTCAATCATGTTGTAATGCAGCAAGAAGGTCTTCACCAGATGCCATGCCATGGTCTTTGAATTCCAGAATCATAAGCTAAATAACCTTCTATTCTTTACATATTACCAAGTCTGTGGTATTCTGTTATAGAAACAGAAAACAAATCAAAGCAGAGATCTAGTAAAATAAATAAGACATGAGACATATAAAGAAGTTCTCTCATTTGAGACAGAATTGACCAATAGTCACAAATAGATAAATTCCCAACAAGTTCAAAAAAGAAATGATACCTGATATCTTGGCTGAAATGAAGATGAAATATGATGGAGGAGGGAGAATAATTAAATTAGTGCTTCTATTTTAGAGATCTTGAAATGCAAAGCATGATTGAACTTTTTATTCCAGTAAGTTAAATATATCTATTTCAAGTGGCAACCATTGCAATTCAGGTTATTCCAGATTATGGCTAGTGTCTAACCTTGCCCTCTAAGAGTGTGCTTTTTCTGTGTTACAAAAGTAAAAATATCTAATTTAGCTCTTATTTTGTCTTTTTTGGTCCCAGTAGGACCAATGTCAATTTTTATTCTCTAGCAAGAACTTGATGCATTGCACATGAATGAATTGGTTAAATGATGTAGCCTGTGGAATTGCTGCCTTCCTGCCCATTCTGGAACAAATTAAACATAACACTGAGGTAGAAATAAGATTACATTTTAAGATTTAGACTTAAGTGCCAAAAAATTGAGTTTTAAAAAACAAATCATATCGTTAAACCATACACCCTTCTGGAGCAGGGACTGTGATTTATTCCTTTATGTTCCTACACTTAATCCTGATTCAAGGCCTGGCACATAATAGGTGTTTAGTGAAGGTATGTTGAATTCATTCCTTTCCTCTCTTTGGAGATACACCACTACTGCAAAACCATTTGCACCATCAAGTACATCTACCCTCCTGTAAACTCTTAGAGGGCAAGACTAAGTCTCACTGCTCTTTTCCTTATTGCACCCACATGCAATGTGTTGTACATGGAAGATTTAAATTGTTTATGGAATTGAACTACCAAATATAACTTTCAACATTGCCTAAGTATGAACTAGAGATCTCAGAGAGGGTCTCAAATCTTGGTAATTTGGGGCATTGGGCATTAAAATTTTCAGTTCTGTCTCCCAAATGAATACTTTTCAAATAAGCCTCAGTTTTCCTGAACCATAAAAATAAAAGGTGGGCAGAAGGGAGACGACACACCAATTCAATAGAACTATTTTAAGGATATCATGAAATACCATGTGTAAGTAGCTAGCAGAGTGCCTGGCACATAGTAGGAGTTCAATAAATATCAGGTGGATCTATTAACAGGGACAAACATCACTTTCACGTCTAGCTTTAGGGTGTGAATTACATTATTAAAAAATACATAGCTGATGATTCTAAAACTTAGTTCTAGTTAATCTAACTTCACCTGTTGCTGGTTTTGTTGATGAAGGCTTTGAGTAAACTAGCAAAGAATCTGATTCTACATAGGGAATACATATGAGAAAGATATGGGCACCATTGCATTTTTCTGTGTCAAAAAGGAGATGATAGCAGGTGTTGCTGGTACCCTGTCCAGATAGGAAAGGTAGCTGACTGGTCCATGCACCCTATGGTGAGAGCACTGGCTGCAGTCAGCTATATTATATCCTTCATTGGAGAATTGTTCTTGATAGATGGAGCTATCTCACCTGGAAATCCCTGGGATATTGCATTGCTCCCACCTTCCTCAGAGCCAGTGACAGATGTCATTGTATGGATACAAAAGCCCCCCCCTTGTCTCAAGGTGACTCTACTATGCCATTTACATCCCAGAGCTCCCCATGGGATCAGGCTGAGGCTAGACTTTAGTGGAAACCACATCTTGTCTGGGCTTTTCACTCTCTGCCCTATTCTGTTTCTACAGTTCCTATGGGTTTTTCCTGAGACTATTCTCACAGCAAGTATCTGTTTCAAACTGTTCTTCTGGAGATGCTACCTAGATGCAATGTTTTGTGTATGGTTTTATTTAGTAAAAAAATGCAATGGTTTGTTACTAATGATGGCTGGCATTGTATATATCACACAGTTTGCATAGTGTTTTTTACATGTGAACTTCACTTCAAAATAATTCTGTTGGGAATTATATTTTTTTCCCAGGTTTGCTATGAGGAAAACAAGGCCCAGATTGTTTAAAAAACTTGGGTGGTTCACGATCCCAGGTCTTCCGGCTCAGTGATTCCTATTGTTTGTTTGGGGATAGGTTCTCTTTCTGTCACTCAGGCTGGAGTGCAGTGGTGCAATCAAGGCTCACTGTAGCCTCAACCTCCCGGGCTCAAGCAATCCTCCTGCCTCAGCTTCCTGAGTAGCTGGGACTGTAGGTACATGCCACAACGCCCAACTAATTTTTCTGTATTTTTTGTAGTGATTGGGTTTTGCCATGTTACCCAGGCTAGTCTTGAATTCCTGGACTCAAATGATCTACCTTTCTTAGCCTCCCAAAGTGCAGTACTATCGGAGGTATGCTCTACTGTGCCTGGCTGCTTTGTGTTATTTGTACTTGACAACTTTGGAGTCTGAGTTTGTCTCCTCATCCACTTCTTTGGTTGAAATTCTTATTTTGTGGATGTAGAAACCCTTGACATTGCTTTGTCATTCACTTCTAACTATCTGCAGCTGCTGGATCACCTTGGATTTTTTTAGACTAAAAAACAAAATGAAACAACCTGTTTGAGATAGATATTTGACTCTTTCTAAATGTCAGAATTTTGTTACTTTGGGTACAGGCCATTGGAAAATTTGCAGACCAAAGATAAACAGTTACAATGTGTTCTGCAGGAAAGGTTATGATATTTTATACAAAACTCAGTAAAAGAAAAGTTTCTGCATATACAAGTAAACAACTTCTGATAATTTATTTTTCAGAGAAAATGGTGCCAAAAGAAACATGATTAAGTTACCTCCATGTCTCTGTCAGAGACTGTAGGAGAAAGAGTAAACTAATGTTTAAAAATATGAATAAATGCTAGTTAATATCGCCATCAGGAAATTATTCATTTGGCTCTACTGTAATACAGTTTATAGGCATTGGAAATACTATTTTATTGGGATAAAGGAGGAATGTAATGTATATATTAAAAGTGGATAGATTGCACAGCAGGGTGAATATAGTAAGTAACAATGTTTCATACATTTCAAAATAACTAAAAGAGTAAATTTGAAATGGTCTTACCACAAAAAGGGATAAGTATTGAGGTAATAAATACATTAATTAGCTTGATTTAATTATTTCACATTGTATTTATAAATCATAACATCGCTTTGTATACCATAACTATATTCAACTACAGTATGTCAATTTACAATTAAAACAAAATTTTAAAAAATGATTCTATAAGGAAACAAACAAAAAAGCAGGAGGAAGAAAACAGGATGAGCAAGTGACAGCTGAGGATTGTGGAGAGGGATGGGATGCTCGAGGGGAATGAGAGCCTCAAGAAAAGCCTTTACTAGCACAGCCATTGAGAAAGCCCCCTCTCTGCTCCCCTCCACACACTTTGCAAACCCATTCCCCAGTGAATTCTGGCAAGGGGCTGGAAAATGAAAATATAAGTCTGGAGACTCCAAGACAGGTCATCCTTGGCTGAGGCTGGTTAAGTAGCTAATCTCACAGATAGTATATATTTTAGAGAGAGAGAAAAAGAGAGAGAGAGAGGAGATTAAGGAATTGGTTCACAAGACCGTGGAGGCTGGCAAGTCCAAATTCTGCATTGCAGGGCTGTAGACTGGAGACTCAGAAGAATGGATGCTGGAGTTCTAGTCCAGAAGCCATCTCTAGACAGAATTCCCTCTTCCTGTGAAGAGGTCAGTTGGTTTCCTGTTTAGGGCTTCAATTGGTTGGATGAGATCCACTCCCATGCTGGAGCATAATCTGCTTTATTCAGGCTACTAATTTAAATGTTAATCTCATTTTAAAAATGCCATACCAGTAACATCCAGACTAAAGTTTGACCAAATACCTGTATCCAGTGGCCCAGCCAAGTTGACCCACAAAATTAAATCACTACAACCCCAAAACAGAGAATCAGATTTTTCCACTTCCCTTATTCTCTCTGGGGCTTCTGCAAATCCCTGGAGTGAGACGGAGGGGAGACATAAGATAAACTGATTATCTGCCATCCAGTGGATGCAGGATCAAGGAAGAATTAAATTCAACTATTGGAGAAATGGTCCCATGTCTAGAACAGCCAGGTTTGTGAGCTGACATCTTTAATGGCCCTTTGTGCTCCCCCAGGGCCTGACTGCCCTGCTCCATCATCCCTGGCATCACCTCCTTTAGATGTCTCCAGAAGTTCTCTCTACAGATGTGGTTTCTCCCTCCTCTAGGCTGCTAGCCCCCTGTGTGCGCCTCTACTACTGAGACCACTAAGCATCCTCCTTTCCTGGAGGCATTTCCTACCCAGCCTCCCAGAGTTCCCAAGAAGACTCCACTCCCCTTGTCTTCAGTCATCATTAGCTTATTAAAGGTCCTTTCCCTGTCTCATCCCTCCTTTATCTTGTCTTGTTTCCTGGGATCCCTTCCCAAATAAATTATGTACCCTTCAGTTCTTTTCTAGGGTCTGCTCTGAAGAAACACAAAACAAAACAGTGGGCCTCCTAAGAGCACTCCTTTATTTTTTTGGTTTAATCAAAGAGTGGATCCTTGGTGAACAGTCAATATGAGAGATTTAAGTTAATTACCGAATATTATGCAACCTCAGACTATGAAAAAGGTAGATATTAAAGGGTTGTATATACATCAAGACCTGATTTCCCACTGTCTGATTTGCCCTACTGATGGTGAGTAGTCCCTGGTAATGTGTTAACATGAAGTTTCACTGGCTGTTTGTCTCTATCTGCCAATGTCAGAAACTACACACATCTCTCTATAATAAAAGAAGTCAGTATCTAAGAATTTTATAGTAGAGAGGGTCATAATATATTCGTTGTATAAGTTTATATTCCTCACCTAAATTTTTAAAAATAGGATATATGATAAACAGTATAGTGTGTGTGTGTGTGTGTGTATGTGTGTGTGTATATCCCCTCTTCCCTCTTTATCATTCATTCTACTAGTTCAATGAATATGTATTGAGTATTCTAGCAGCTGAGCATTCAGCAGCAAACCAAACAAGCAAATCCTTTCCCTGCTGAAAGAGCACATTGGAAAGATGACATTTAAGCAAAGACCTAAAGGAGGCAAAGGGGCAGGCATGTATACACCTGGGATAGAGTTCCAGCAAAGAAAACAGCAAGTGCAAAAGTCTCACGCACACATACATTTGGCGTGTTAACAAAATGTAAATGTAGATAGGAGGCTGGTGAGGCTGGATCAGAATGATGAGGAGGGGGGAGGAGCAGATGAACAGAGAGATCTGAGAGATGTGGGGGGCCGAGAGAGTCTTTTCCAGGGTCTAGTAATGATTTTGTCTTTTCCTTTTATTGCAATAGGAAGCTACTGGAAGATTCTGAGCAAAGCAGTGACAGGGGCTGCCGTATGGTTTCAAATGATCACTCTGGTTGCTGCGTGGAGTAGGGAAAGCACAAAGAGAGAAGCTGGGATGCCTTTGGCATGATTACAAGTGCAATCGTTGACTATTAATTTGTGACGTCATTTAGACAAAAAACAAACCTTAGAAAAATAAGCACATAGATTCTTCATGGGAGGAGGAATAAGCCACTTCAGTATGCTATCATATAATTTCTTTTTCAATCAGCAAGGAGCTTAATTGCACAGTAGCACCTGAAAACCATTGTTCACCAAATAACCAAATAATTTCAATTAAAAGAGGAAGATCTAGCCAGTGAAAGAGTCAAGTTCTCAAGGGGAAGTTCCTGGAAGCCAGATTTGATACATTTTTTTTAATTGCAAGCATTCTATGTTGCTTGTGAAAGGAGAGTATGTTTCCTATTAGCATCTGCAAATTGAAGGACTCCAAGCCAGGAATCTGGAGACCTGGGATCTCAATGTGGGTCTCAGTCTGTCAGAACCTCGTTGAGTGACCTTGGGACACATCACACAGCTGCCCTGACCTCTGGTTTCCAAATTTGTATAATGTGTGGTAGTATTGCCTTGCTACTGTATTTCATGAGCTTGTTTGAGGGTCTCCTGAGGAAGGCATATGAAAGCATCTTGTAGCTCTGAAAGCAGCACTCAATGCAAGGTCATCAGCACTGGCTTTGCCAAATACTAAAGGAAAAATCCGTGTGATTGAAAGGGGTATATGATAAATTGGTAAATGTAAAAGATAAGATGGTAGCTGTCATATACCTTGTTTTGTACAGCAGTGGCAAATATCTTCTCATTAAGATTCAGAACCAGCACATGAATGCACATAAATCATCATATGAAAAGCATCATATACAAATATTTCGGGATGTTTAGCACCATCGACACATTTTCAGGGAGTAGCAGGAATTCTGTGTTAGACAAGTCTCTCCAGCACACCACAGGGTGGGCAGCACTAGCACTAGCACTATATTGTGGTCAGAGAAGGGCTTTCTGGAAGATCCACTTGGGCCGAGATCTGAAAAACAAGAAGAAAGTTGTGCTTGAGTCCAGAGGATGGGCGTTTATGATGGAAAGGCTGCTATTGTGAATTGCTTAGAAGCCACGTGATTGATGGAAATGTGCAAAGCAGTTAGCTGTGAGATAATACTGTGGCAGGTGCAGTGGACACTCAGTTGTGTCCCCTTGGCCCATCTCTGAGATTCTAGCAGGGAAGGTGGACAATTCCCTCTAACATTCCATATGCTTCTCACTCCAACTGCCTGCTTTTCTGCCTGTGGGTGTTCCTGGTCCCTAATTCACAGGGCAACCTGGAAATGCAGGGGAGTTAATGCTACTGGGATGGGACCAGCCTTCAGCCAAGGGGGACCAGTCTAAGGACAAATGCCCCAGCCTCCCACTTCCCTGTTGACATAATTCTGAGGTGTCTTCCCTGAAATTTCGCAGGGCCCTTGGCAGGACTAGGCCCCAGCTGCCCACAGTAGTGGTCCCTTATCCACACACCCTGTCTGATCTTGCCAGGGCTGCTATAACTGTACGACAGGCAACTTAAACAACAGAAATAGATCATCTCACAGTCCCAGAGGACGGAAGTCGAGATAAAGGTGTTGGCAGGGTTGGTTTTTTCTGAGGCCTCTCCTTGGCTTATAGATGGCTTCCTTCCCCCTGTGTCTTCATGTGGTGTTCTCTTCTGAACTCATTTTTATCCTAATCTCTTTTTATAGACACCAGTCATATTGCATCCGGGTCCATTCATATACCCCATTTCATCTTAATTACCTCTTTAAAAGTCTTAGCTCCAAATGCAGTCACAGGCTGAGGTACCGGGGTTAGGACTTAAACATGGATTCGGGGCACACAGGATTCAGCCCATTATTGGCATGCCCTTCATTGGTGTTTATCTCCTCCTGTCTCACTCTCCCTACCCCTCACTACCTCTACAGGTAGGCTACAAAATTAACTTCCTATATACAAGATCTTGTTTTGGATGGGCTTTTGGGAAACTAAGCCAACATGAAGTTGTAAAAACTGTGAGCAATTGGAGAGTGCAAATCTACCTAGAAGCATTTAAATTTATTTTAGAAAAATAGCATACAAACAAGCAAAACGTTGTGCAGGGCATGCAAAAACACTTCTACAGTCTCCGTCTCTCCTGTTTGCAATCTCTGGGCTGGATAACTTTCAGGTCCAGCTGTTGCTTTCTATGATGTCTGTGTGATGTCTGTGTGTGTAAGGAGGCAATCCCCTGAAATGTAAGAAACATGCACAATTCAAAATGAAGGGGCAAAATGATCTATGACATAAGTCTTCATTCTGAGGCTGTAAGGAGGCTCCTACATCTTAATCTGAGACTGTGACCCAACTTTGCAATAATACATAAGGCTGAGTTATTCTCAGGCACATCATAGCTTATGAGTTGGTTATGTCACACCCCATAAGAAAGGGCTGTAACACCCCCTCACTCAGCACATCCCTTTGGGTGTGATGTCAGATCTTCTCACTAGAGGGCATTAAAGCTACGGAAACGAGAAAGGGTGCCTTTCTCATCCAATGCTACTGAATTAGGAAGCTTGCTGTACTCGGTCTGTATTTCTGGTTGAGATAGCACACGTCCTTATTGTGCTTCACTGTGAATTTTACCAATCATGGCCATGTTCAGGATGCTGGAACTGATGATTAGATTCATGGCGGATAACCACCCGACTGGGAATGTGATTTTCAGAGACAAAAGGCAGATCATGTTGATAATAGTCTTCCCCCCCAGTAGTCTCCATCCCCATTGGCTACAATGAGGTGGGAAGGGGACTGGAACCCAAGGCTGAAGGTTAGAGTTTGGATTCTGACTCTGTCCTTTTCTGGCATTTTGAGTTTAATGAAATTGTTTAAACCGGACGTATCCCAGTTTCCTCATCTATAAAACAGGAATAGTGAACCAAGCCCACAGACAGTTTTAATAAGTAGAAGGTTCAAAGGTTTGTATAATTTAATGAACTAGCAACTGCATGGAGGGGTGTGTTATTATCAAGGGTGACCACATTCATCTACATCTTTTAAAAGTCCGGGGAAAGGTCTGTGATTCAAAAATGAGTTCCTTTAAGTATAGTATACTTTCTAAAACTTTATTATTAGGTATTAATTTGTCTAGATTTTAATCAATAAAGCAATTCATTGTTTCTGCTTTAATGAGCATCTTCTCTTGGAATGGCACATATACACAGTAAACAGTTACAAATCATCAACATTGTGCTGATTTGTAAAACAGCAACATTATGTGTTAATTTTGGGGTCTGATGCCTTTGGCTCAGAGCAAGAGCTAAGGTATCCTGATTCGGGGAAATGTAGGAGACATTTTAGCATGGGGCAGGGGGGGTTCTCTGCTGAGATAGAGTATCAGACCCTGATCTCCAAAGTAAATTGTGGCTGGAGAGAGGAACAGAAAGAAGGGGAAAATCTGAGCCAGAAGATGGTTCAACCTCACAAGTTTGCCAGGAGTGGCCAGGTTTTATAAATCTTCATTCATTTTTAGAGTCCCTGAATCCCTGTTGCATAACCAGTATTTAAGGTCATGTCTATGGGATCACAAATTTACTATTACTTCAGTTGTTAAGCATTTACTGAGCATACCTTATTATCCCATTAAGAAAACAGAGAAGAAAAGACACACAGGTTTCCAGACTCATTGGGTGGAGGTGGGGGATGACAATACTGCACTATTGTGCTGTGATGGAGTTTCAACTTTGTGAAGGCAAGAATTCGCTTCTATATATTCATTATTTGATGTGGTAAACACTTAACATATGAATAAATGTATGAAACCACCTTATTTTAGGACAGAGATTCTCCAAGTGTGTTACTTGCCCACTCCCATCAGAATCACCTGATCCTTTTCTATAATATCATATATAAGACACTGTTCTGATTACTTTTCTTAAATTAATTCATTTTATCTTCACTCAACCCTATGAGATAAGCACTATTACTATTACCTTCACTTTACAGATGAGCTAACGAAGGTCCTGAGTGGTAAGTTACTTGCCAAGTGAAAGAGCTGGGGATTTCAACCCAGAGTCAGTGCTCAAACCCACTACATTGTCTTGCCTCTCTATATCTAAAAATAGTGAGGCAGATAAATATGTGTTATAGGAAAGGGCCAAAAAGTTATAATTTTAAGTGGAAAAAAGCACAATCCTGGACAATATATTTAATAAGCTACCATTTGTGTCAAGAGAGAAAAGAGATTAAGATATGCTTGTATATACATAGATTCTCTGAAGAAGAAAATAGAAAAACCATGGCTGATTAGGTCTAACATTTTCATCCTGCATTTCTTTTAGGGGTGCATGAATCCACTTTAGAGACTCCTTCAACAGTCATACTGTTAGTGATTTTGTAGAACTTATGCTGCCCACCTTCATCATGATCCCTGAGACTATCCCACACTCTCTGGGAATTAGACCCTCTGGGTTGTTTCTGGGCAATCTGAATGATTAACAAAGACTCTAAGGGATTATTTTGTACTCTCAACTTTGAGAATCATGTTCTAGATTCTCAAAGTTCTCTAGAAACCTAGACCTTAGGTTTGGGTCAGAAAATTTAATTCCATTGGAAGACCTAGGAGCTTTCCTACAAATTTCTTCCCCTTATCTGTCAACCAACTGGTATTCTGCTTGGGAGGAAGGATGAAGATAAGCACAGCATTGAAACATGCCTTCTTTCTGGGTCACCACACTGTGACCCCATGCAGCATACCTCATTATGTCCTTGCTCATTTTCTTCTTCTGCATTTTCAAAAGACGGAATAAAAATCTTTTTGTTTTTCTTAGAAGCTTTATCAGGAAATTTGGTCTATACTATTTGACTGTGTTCATTCATTCTGTCATAATTTTTTAATGTTATAGCTGCTCCTTCCATATTTTGTGTGTGCCCTTTTTAATATGTGAGCTCATCAGGGCCTGTGCCAGTCTCTTAGTCTTTTTTCTCCTTTTTCCTCCTCAGAATATTTTATGACTGCAATATAACAGTGTCATTTTTGAGACCATCCCATTGAATCTACATTTCTTTTGAAATCTCTTGAAATGCTCTGTTCAATATACTAGCCATGTGCTACAATTCCACAATTTAGAGTAGCCACATTCCAAGCACTCAATAGCCAAACTGAGCAAATGGTTACAATATTGGGTAGCACATATTATAGAATATTCTCATCATCATGGAAAGTTATATTGGAGAGGGCTACTCTAGAACTTTCCTATCCACCAACCTTTGCTCTAAAAAAAGATTAAATTTCTTTTTCCACAATCAAATGAAAGACGTTTGACTCTACTCCTGTCTTTTCAAGCTATTTGTGATATTAAATAACCTGCATTTTCCAATAATTACTCTACTTCCTGTCTTCTGTTGGGTCCTATTTCTTTTTTTTTTCAGAAGCCCTACTTCCCTATGATCCTTGTGGAGTATAATATAACCTGAAGCAGCAAGTGCCCTCATTACTTCTTTATGATAGTGAAAAGTGTCAGACAATTTTCAGACATGCAAGAGCTTGAATGTTATCTGCTATATATTATATGTCATTTCTTTGGAAAGTTGCTTGAGGGTATTAAGCAAATGAGAGGGTATAGTAGTCATTAGGGCTGTTTACTAATAGGTCTTTTCTTCTGACACATAATAGGATTGCACTTATGTGCCCCTCTTTGAAGTTAGACTTAACTATGTGACTTGCTTTGGCCAGTGAGATGTACTTAAAAGTGACATGTGTCAGTTTCAACTGGAATGTTCTAGAGCCAATGCAAAATGGGCCAAGTTTTCTTTTCCTTTGCCAGACAGCTGCTCTGTCAGCATGGGTCTGAGAATGAGAGAGTCAGGCATAGTCATGTCAATCTGAAGTGGACGTGCACTCTGAGTAGACAACAAAACTTGGGGTTTTGAGCCATTGAGGTCGTAGGATGTTGTTACTTCAGCATAAAGGTTGGTTACTTCAGCATACCAACACAGAGTCAGAACAAAGAAAGGGAAGCATAAGATTTGAAAAACAGTGAGTCTAGAATAGGAACCACTTAAAGGGAAGTCCCAAGATGGTAGCCGTACTGTAAATAATTCAGAGCAGAAGCTGGAAGGCTCAGGAAGTCAATAGAAAAATTTGATGTAATGGAGAGCCCAAGACAGTTTCTCATAAAAATGAGAAACTCCAGAAAAAAAAAATAGCATATACATTATCTCCATAGTGAATAATTTCTCCAGATAATAAAACTATGAACATAGCGTATCATTCAGAGTACTTCAAAGAAACAGGACCAATTATACACACACACACACACACACACACACACACACACACACACACACAGAGTTCTTCTAAATGATTGGCTCACATGATTATGGAGGCTGAGAATGTCCACAATCTGCCATCTCCAAGATGCAGACCCAAGAGAGCCAGGGGTGTAGTTCTGTAATCCAAGTCCAAAGACCTGAGAATCATGAGGGCAGATGGTGCAAGTTCCAGGGTGAGATTAGGTCAGGACTGATGTCCCGGCTCAAACTCCCTGATGTCAGGGAGTGAATTCTGTTTTTCTCAGCCTTTTGCTCTATTGGAGCCTTCAGTAGATGGGATGAGGCCAACCCACACTGGGAACAGCAATATGCTTCATTCTGTCTGCTTATTCTAATGTCAGTCTCATCCAGAAACACCTTCACAAACACATCCAGAATAACTGTCTTTTTTTCTTCTTTTTTCTTTTTTTTTTCAGAGTCTCACTCTGTCACCCAGGCTGGAGTGCAGCGGTGTGATCTTGGCTCAGTGCAACCTCTGTCTCCCAGGTTCAAGTGATTTTCCTGCCTCAGCCACCAAAGTAGCTGGGATTACAGATGCTCACCACTATGCCTAGCTAATTTTTACATTTTCAGTAGAGATGAGTTTTCATCATGTTGGCCGGAATGATCTTGAACTCCTGACCTCAAATAATCTGCTCACCTTGGCCTCCCAAAGTGCTGAGATTACAGGTGCCTGATACCATGTTCAGCTAATTTTTGTATTTTTAGTAGATACAGGGTTCACCATATTGGCCAAGCTGGTCTCAAGCTGACCTCAGGTGATCCACCTGCCTTGGCCTCTCAAAGTGCTGGGATTACAGGTGTGAGCCACTGCATCTGGCCCCAGATGGCTCTTTCTTTTAATCTCTCTCATGAGACAAAAATTCATTGAGAAAGATTGCTTGGATTGTGAGAGATCTCTCATCATTTATACAACAGAAACATTTGAGCTCCAGCTCCTGAGCCTAATTGCCTGGACTTCAGTCTGAAATCTTTTATTTCATAGCATATGACTTTGGACAAATCACTTCACCCCTCTGTTCCTTGGTTTTCTTCTTTTTTAACAAAAGTAGGAAATAATGGTATAATATTATCATGTATATTATGATGACTAAAAGAATTAATCCATTAAATCGATCAATGTAATGCTTAGAATATGATAAGCTCTCAATAAATTATAGTTGTCTTCATTGTCATCATCATTATGTACAAAACATTTTGCTGGGCCTTGGGGTTTCAAAGACAGGTAATAAACATTTGGTCTCTGTCCTCACAGAACTTAAAATCTAGCGAAGGAAGAAGAGAAGTGATCCAGCAGATATAAGATAGAAAGATAAGTGTTCATGAAGGGCTCTACCTAGGATTGTTAATGGGGTCAACCGCTCTGTCATGCACTGAATATTCATATCATCATTCTAACTCAGATTCATGGCCACATGACTTTATTTGACATTCAGTGAAATAAATAAGTTGTTTATTTAGGAACTGCTAACCTAGTGTCTGTGGCACCTTTAAGACTCGCTTATTCTCTTGTGTATATAATTTCCAGTTTCCTGAATCTCTCAGGCATTATGAATTATATTTCCAGTGTTCCTCCAGACATATGCAGTGTTAAAAGTATCTGGAATTTCAAAACAACAGGTAAGCCAAGATATGGCTCATTAGAAGAAACTATAAGCACTTTCCTGGTCTCTCATTCCATCCCATCTCAAGATGAGTGTAGTCTGGTTATTTTCCAAGCCAGAAGGCACTTAAACTTTGCATTTGATTCAAATCTATGCACTTTAAAAAATACCATGACATTTTGCTTCTGAGACAAAAGTCAAATGCCAAAAAAAAAAAAAATCACCTCTACAAATGTGAGTATTAAAAACTTAATTTATAAATGCAAACAAGATCAGCTGCCAAGATGCCAACTCGTTTACCTAGTTTGTAGACTTGGAGATTGTGGGCAATATTCCTCATGTTTGCCCTACACCTGTGTGTTTGTGCTTTATCAGTGATTGAGAGAGCTGTTCCAGAAAGAAGCCTACATTGGCATTCTTTCCCATCTGAATGCTAAAATGCAGCTGGTAGACTTGAGGTTACAGTTCTGGAATTTATTAAGAGTGAAACAGGAAGTGAGATGGTACATGATGCATCAACTGTTCTGCATGTTCAACACACAGTATCATCTGGAAATCTGCCCCTACTTCAGTCGATGATGTTTGATTGGCACTGCCAGTCGCAGTGTCCACTCCACACCATGACCCCAAAGGGGTGAGCATCTAATCCACATTGTTCCTTTCCCTCTATACAAATTCACAAGAGAAAGGGCTTTGCCTTCTTGGTCCTAGAATAGTCATTTGAAATAAGAGCTCAATAAGTGCTGAGTAGATGAGTCTCAAATATCAATCAAAAGATCATTTGTAAAGTAGGTTTGCAAAGAAACTGACACAAGAACAGAAAATCAAACACCACATGTTCTCACTCATAGGCGGGTGTTGAACAATGCGAACACATGGACACAGGGAGGGGAGTATCACACACTGGGGTCTGTCGGGGGAAAAAGGGGAGGGATAGTGGGGGGGTGGGGAGTTTGGGAGGGGATAGCATGGGGAGAAATGCCAGATATAGGTGATGGGGGAGGAAGGCAGCAAATTACACTGCCATGTGTGTACCTATGCAACAATCTTCCATGTTCTTCACATGTACCCCCAAACCTAAAATGCAATAAAAAATAAAAAATAAATAAATAAATAAATAAAAAGAAAAAGGTCTTAATACCCAACTGAGTTGCCAAGCTAGTGGGAGGTAAAGTTGGGAGTGGGGATCCATCTTCCTCTCCTGGAAAGACAGTCTGTAAATATATGGAGGAAGGTGGAGGCAGGGCTGAACAAGAGACTAAGCCCTACTCAGCCTTGTCTAAAGGTATTCTTGCCTGCGCTTTCCAGTTGTGGGAACCAAAACATTCCCTTTTCACATAAGTTAGAGTTGTTTCTGTCCCATGTGTTTAAAAAAAATTCTTCTTGGTGATCCTTTTAATTCCCACCAAAATTTCCTGTTGAAGTGGAAGGAACAGAGCCAATGGGAGCATGTATAAGTTGAGAAGGCAACCAGATAAACAAACACATTTTCCAGAGATTCAGAAGGAAGCCTAGATTTCAAATGTGGCACCTCATTGCACCCAACAGCCATTCCCAGTCACTCCCCCTGGAGTGAACACGCTGGCTCCATTTAAACACATCTTCCACCTTCTACCTTCCTTTCCCCTGCTGATAGTAGCATGTGGCTTTTAGCCTTTAACTTGGCTTGGCAGGACTCAAATCCTGCTAATTTTCTGAGTTGGTATTAGGTAAACATCTGTAGCAAAATGATGGACAAGGGTTTGGGGCTTTAGGACATTAAGATGATTAGCAATCATTCCATAGCTCCTCTTTCCTCAGTCAACCCTTATGGTTTCAGGATAAATCTCTCCTGACCCCGACAGGCATTCCCTCCCTGGCTGTTAAGTCTTCTGTCTTATCTGGGGAAACTGGAATTATGGCTGTCCTTTCAACTGACTGCCCAACAAAGCCTCAAATCTCAGATCACAGTACCACCTTCTTAGACTCTGCTGCCAGCAACCCCAAACACCAAATTCACTGAAATCTCTGCTGCATACAGATCAGAGGTCCACGCATGAATTTCCGCAGACCATGAGACAGCATAGGCCTCTGACCCCCTCGTTTGTTCTTCCCAGTTCTCTAAATCTTTGCCAGGGTTTGCTGGCTCATGTTCCCTTCTTATAGTCAGATCCCACTCTTGCTGACTTGATCTCACTGAAATCTCACATCCTGTGGCCTGCTTTCCCTGTCCTGTGCCACTCTACTTCTAGGTCTCAGCTTCTTTCTTTGATTGTACCCCAAACCTACATATACGCTATTGGTAAGAGTTGGCTGAAAGGTAGAGGTTCTGGAGGGCCCTTATATCAGAGCAACCACAAATATGTTAAATACACGAGTTAGTTAAATATCCAGAATGTCTGCTGTTAAATTCTTCTGACCACTTTGCATATCATCAACTTCACTCTCTTCTTTCTTCAGTTTTCTCTCTCCCTTCTCTTATTATTTCACCTCCATATCCTGTCTATTTCCTGTGCAGAGCTATTTGGTCCTCTCTAAAATCATTACATCAAGATCTCACCTTCTCAAAAGGCTCAGCAGTCCGAAGTTAGCTTTCCTTCTAACCAAAAATCCTGATACCTACTGTTTTCATCATCATTTCTACCACACTGCCAACATATACAATAGCTGTATATTCATCCTCTCTGTCTCCTCCTTCTCTCTGTGTGTGTGCATAAATATCTATTCAGGTGTGTATGATGTGTATGAATACACACTATTATTTATATGTTATATGATGCTTAATGAGCTTATATATGATGCTTATATGTGATATATTACATACATATGCTTATATATATGATGCTTATATATGTGATGCCTAATGAACATATATATATAGATGCTTATATATATCTATTCAGATGTGTATGATGTGTATGAATACACACTATCATATACATGCATATGATGCTTATATGGATGATTATATATATGATGCTTATATAAGTGATGCTTAATGAGCATATATATAGAGAGTGCATGTATATGATCCTGTGTATTCATATACATCACACACACACTATCATATACATGCTATATGATGCTTAATGAGCTTATATATGATGCTTTCATATGATATGTTACATATGATGCTTATATAGATGCTTATATATATGATGCTTATATATGTGATGCTTAATGAGCACATATATATAGAGTGCATGTATATGATTGTGTGTATTCATACACATTCCACACACCTGAATAATATATATATATATATATATATATGCATAAAGTGTCTTGAAAGACACTTTGACCAAGGTGTCTTTATGTATATATACACATGCCCTGTGTGTGTATATAGATATATATATTCACACACACACAGGGCATGTGTATATACACACACACGCAGGCCATGTGTATATATATATATATATATATATTTTTAAGAAAAAGGTATTTAATTACAAAATTTTCTTTTAAATAAAATATCAGTGGCACGAATCACCACAAAATTATTTAAGTGATCATATCCACAGGCTGTTCTTATAATTATATGCTAAAAATTTATGACTGTTCTCATTAACAGCATTCCCCTACCCAATTAGAGACATCAAGAGCTTCTGAGAATGTGTATGTGTATATATATATATACGCTATATGTAGTGTGTGTGTGTGTGTGTATATATATATATACACACACACACACATACACACATATATATGTGTGTATATATATACATGCCCTGTGTATGTATCTTTACTTCCCTTGGTTAAAATGTCTTTATTTAGAAAAGTAAGAGAACATACTAAGCTACTTCCAATACTTAGTGTGTGTATATATATATATAGTATATATATATATATATATACACACACACACACATACACACATATATATGTGTGTATATATATACATGCCCTATGTATGTATCTTTACTTCCCTTGGTTAAAATGTCTTTATTTATAAAAGTAAGAGAACATACTAAGCTACTTCCAATACTCCATTCAGCTTTAAAGTTATTTTTAGTGTTTATACTGCATTTACGCCTCTATATGGTAGATATGGTAGGACATATATTAGATTGTTAAAACTTAGTATTATTCATTTGAACTTTTAAGACTTTCCTATTTTTTCTTGTTAAAATAACATGGCTACAATTATTCAATGGCTTTGAGATATCACAATAATTACACAATTATCTTGAACTCTAACACATAATATAAAGTATCTATTTTTGGCTCTGAGTTCACTAGAAAAATTATAGAGTCAACATGAGCTTAATGAAGCCTATAGAACACTACTCAATACCAAAGGTAGACAAGCTGGCCCTCTGTGTTCTGATGTACCTGTACTTGTGGAGCTGGAGTGACTCTTAATATCTGTCATTGACCTGTCCCCAGTGGTCATCTAAAAATGTGCTTAATTTCATGGTCAGCTGGAGCTAGATCTTCTAGGGATTTGTGAATGTAGACTGAGAGGCCACCTGAGAGCATCATAAAATACTATGAGATAATAAAGTTTCTGGACATGACATTAGCTTTTAGACTATATGTCATCTGAAGTTGTCTATCTGGTTAATTTCAATTAGTTTTTCAGAAAATCCATCAATTTCTTTATTACATGTTAATGTCAAGAAATCTAGGCATAAGAAATTATTTCAGAATGGTATAAAAGTTGAGCAATTATTTTTGCATAATTTGATTTTATCAATTCCAGTTTTTGCCTTTTCAAAAAAATTCTTTCTTGTCAGTAAGGCAGAGTAGAAAAAGACCCATCTAGGTTTAAATCATAGCACAAGGTTTACTAGCTTTGTAATCCTGGAAATGCAGCTCAACCTTTCAAAGCAAAAGCTCTTCATTGCTTACCTTAAATGGTGGTTCTTCAATCCTTGAGGATAATAATACTTACCATGACGGATCATTCTAAGGAGCAATTAAAAATACTAGGCATGTAAGTAATAAGTAAATATTAGTGACATCTCTCCCTGCCTTTCTTCCCTAATCCTCCTCTTCTTACCTTGATTTATTCAAATCTAGAATGAATACATGTAGGATTAGGATTTTGAGGAATATGGGGCAGTCCCTTTTTCCCTTAGCCATGGAACTGCCCTAGGGGCTAATGGCACACTTCCTCCATCCCCCTTCCTGAAGGGGAGTTTTATCAGTCAGGGTCCAGGCAACAAAACAAAGTTGCCAGGAATTCAGTAGCAAGAGTAGAATGGAAGCAACTAGTTAGAAGGATGCCAGAGTGGGAGACACCTTAATGTTTAGCAACTACCTGGAGCCACTGTCACTCTGAGGCTCGAGGAACAAAAGGAGGAGATGGTAGTGCCAGAACCTAGGAGCCAGGGTTGCCCTGCATGAACTGAAACCACAGTGAAGACATAACCACTGCAAGAGATACAGCATATATAAAACAGAGGGGGAGACAAACACTGTGGCTTCTCCCACCAGAGAGCTTCCTGCTGGCCGAACCTAACTGGATGCCACTGGGTAAGGAACGTCCGGGACTGTAATTTGTGGAGTCAGTCCCTTAGAGCAGAGAGCAGAAGAAGAGAAAGACAATGAATAAATTAGGAGACAAATAGGCAAAGACTACTAGCAGAATAGCCAAATAAGGGAGATTCTTCCTTTATGTGTGGCCCCAGCTGCTGCCTCTGAGTCAGGTTAAAAAAACTCAATCAGAAAATTTTTCTTAAGATTAGCACCCTTCCTAAGAGTCATCCTAAAGATCTTTCCATTACAAGCAAAAGCACGCAAGTTAACATATATGTGCAGCAAATATTTTATCATCCGTTATCCCCGAGGAGCAAAAGCTGGGATCTTGAAGGACTGGGACACAAGAAGGATACATTTTGATGGAGAGCAATAGTTAAGTGCATTGAAAACTATGTATTGCTGGGATGCTGTGGTCCTAGACGCAGCAAGAGGAGCACCATATACATGAGGCTGAGGGAAAGGCCTAAAAGGGTGGTAGTAGAGAGACAGAGCAGAAGCCAGTTTCATGCAACTTCTTAACCAGTTGAGAGCAAGTCCTGGCTGTTCAAGATAATTAAAGGAGGGCAAAGAGGTGTCCATCAGTGATTTAACTCCTGCCCAGTCCCACGTCTTAAGTCCATTCATCCACTATTTGTTGAGGCTCTGTGATATATTCTCAAGTGCTTCACACATATAAACCTGCAACTGTGTCTTACCTCTTGTTTATTATTATTATTATTGTGTTTGGCCAGGCGCAGTGGCTCAGGCCGGTAATCACAACACTTTGGGAGGCCAAGGTGGGTGGATCATGAGGTCAGGAGTTCAAGACCAACCTGGCAAACATGGTGAAACCCCATCTGTACTAAAAACAAAAAAATTAGCTGGGTGTGGTGGCAGGTGCCTGAAATACCAGTTACTCGGGAGGCTGAGGCAGGAGAATCGCTTGAACTTGGGAGGTGGAGGTTGCAGTGAGCCAAGATCATGCCATTCCACTCCTGACTGGGGGACAAGAGCAAAACTCCACCCCAAAAAACAAAACAAAATAGTGTTCATTGAAATCATAGAAAAGGGAGGGCATCCAACCTCTCCTAGGGTATAATCCATAAAGGTTTCACATGGTTCTGAGTGTCAAAGAAGAATAGGGTGGGAGCCAGGTGACATGACAAAAAGCCTTCTAGGCAGAGGAAGCAATAGGAATAAATAACTGCAGATGTTGAGGAAAAGATGTAAAACTTGTTAAAAACTATTTCTGCTTCTCAAAACGTGTAGGACTCATTACTGATCCTGGTTTCAAGAAACCACAGTAGGGTTGTCAGGTTAGCCAAATAAATTACAGAATACGTACATAAATTTGAATTTCAGATAACAAATATGTTTTAGTGCAAGTATGTCCCTTGCTGTATTTTATCTGGCAACCATAAACTGTAGGGATGACCATAGACTACATTGTGCAGACCAAAAATCTTAAAAACAGAAAAAAAGTATATAATTCCTATTTCCAGGTACTTCTTTAGCAATAGCTCAACAAGAAGACATCTATAGAACAGTAATTGACAAACTTTTTATGTAAATATAAAGATAGTAAATATTTTAGGCCTGTGGTCCATATGGTCTCTAATTACTTAACTTGCCTTTATGGCATGAAAATAGCCATAGACAATCCATTGATAAATGAGAGTGGTTATGTTCTAATAAGACTTTACTTATAACAATAGAGAGCCCGCTGTCATAATTTGCCAACTCTAACTTTGGAAGTTGGATCTAGAAGAATGTTTTTTTTTTTGTAGAAAGCTACTTGCAATGTAATAAAAACCAAACAACACAATCAAAAGTGGGTAAAGGCCTTGAATAGGCAATTCTCTAAAGCAGAAATACAAGTGGCCAATAAGGACAGGAAAAGATGTTCAACATTGGTAATCATTAAGGAAATGCAAACCCAGACCACAATAAGATACTGCTTCATACCCATGATGGTGGCTGTTATGAAAAAAAAGCAAAACAAATATAGTTAATTATACTCTACTGTAAATTTTAGAATAACTAGAAGAGGATAATTCTATGTTTCCAGCACAAATAAAGGATAAATAAGGTGATAGATATCCCAATTACTGTTATTCAATCTTTACACATTATATGAATGTATCAGATTATCACATGTGCCCTAAAGATATGTACATCTATTATGTTTCAGTAAAAAAGAATAATAAATGCACTCAAAAAAGAAAACAGGGAGTAACATGTGTTGATGAGGATGTGGATAAATTGGAACCCTCATGCACTGCTGGTAAAAATGGAAGCTGGTGCAGCCAATGGGAAAAATATTACAGAATTTCTTCAAAAATATTAACCCTAGAATTACCACATGATCCACAAATTCCATTTCTAGGTATATTCCCAAAATAAAGGAAAGAAAGGGTTAACACAGATATTTGTGTATCAGTGTTCTTAGCATCATTAATTACAATAGCCAATAGATGGAGACCATCAAAATGCTCATTAATGGATAAATGGATAAGTAAATAAATGTGATGTAAACACACATATGCATGCATACACAAAATAAAATATTGCTCCATCTTAAAAAGGAATGAAATGCTGATACATGTTACAATATGAATGAATCTTGAAAACATTATGCTAAGTTGAATACAGCAATCACAAAAGGACATATATTTTGTGATTCTACTCATATAGAATATGCAGAATAGTCATATTCATAGAGAGAGAAAGTAGAATAAACATTACCAGGGGTCAGGGAAAGTGAAGAAGGGAGAGTTAGTATTTAATGGGCACAGAGTTGCAGCCTGGGAAGATGAAAATGTTCTGGAGTTGGATGGTGGTGATAATTGCACAACAATGTGAATGCACCCAATACCAATGAACCGTACACCTAAAAATGATTAAGAGGTAGATTTTATGTTACGTACCTTTCACCACAATAAAAGTTAGCTACTTGCAGAAGTTTACCTAATTATAACCTAGTCTAAGAGAACCAGTTGGCCAGACAAGATTCAATGTATTTCCAAACTAGAAACAATAGCACAGATTATAATCACTTATAAATTTCCAGTAATTCTAGATATAAATACAACATGTGATATAACAAAATTTAAAATGTTGTCTTTGCAGTACACAAATTATGCCTCAAAGTCTCACAATAGAATTTTCTCTCTCAAATGTTATGAGAGGAAACTTTCTGTAACTTTGGACACAGACTGTTGATGAGCCTAGACACTTTACTCCTGTCCCTGTATTAAAGTGAGAAACAACACAGATGTGGTCATAATGTGTAGATCAAGAATGTCTGGCAGGTGCTGGGAACAGAGAAGGTCATAATTAAGTCCAGTCCCTGTTCTCAGGAGTTTTCAGATGTCATGGAGAAAAACATGCCATGAATGCTTTTTTGAGAGGTAGCTACAGGCAGTTGCCAGTGCATTGCAGCTGTCATAGCATGCACTTTGCCTTCTTCCCAAGTATCATTTCTCACTCTCGGCATAGCCATTATCAAAACTTAGAATATTTGTATTGATATATTTTAACCTCTGTCTCTTTCTAGAGGTTTAAGGTATTTTACAACTAGAACATGATCAGATGGAAAAAGATAAGATCAGAAAAGAAAAAGGCTCAGAGCCTCAATGACATTGTATAACCCTCTCCCTCCAAATTTTACTCCATTTCTTTTTAAATGGCGACAGTGCAAAAGCTTCCTTGAGTGCTAGAAAGACTGGTTTTCCAGAGTCAAAATATTTCAGAATCATTGCTTTTGACACATGTATATGGAGACAACATTGTAGATGTAACTTGGAGATATGTGAAAATGAATTTCATTTGTAGTAAATTGTCAAATAAAATAACCTGGCTTTGAGATATGCTAGATAATTAGGCCATTGACAGAATTTTATGTGGACAGAGAAAGGCTATTTTGGACTTATTGATATCATTTGCCAGAATGTGATATTGTGATTATGTGATTATTGGCCTGGATGTATCTTACTGATACAAGATACACAAACAGTAAGCATAAACACATAGACACACACACATTCACACACACTCACACACTTTAAGTGAATGATTCTTTTTCATGTATATGCATAGTTATACAATGGATTCATCTCAAAATATGCATTAGTTTGATTTTACCATGATCTCCAGCATGAAAGCTTTCCTTTCTAAGAGTAATATTCAGAGCTTTAATTTCATTTTCAGGAGTGGAAAATAAGAATTGCCCCGTATCTTGCTTAGTCATTTCTCTATCCACTTTTGCTTCTTTCAGCTGCCTTCTTTATTAGCATTGCTACACCCTCGCGCAGACCCAAGACTCTCTTCCCTGTATTCCTGCAGCCCTCCTCCCTGCCTGCAGCTCCACATCCATACCAATCAGACTGACGGAGTAACCCTTATAAAATGTGGATCTACTCTTGCCACCTGCCCGCTCAGTTGTCTTCAGAGACTCTTGTCAGAGTGAAGTCCAGTCCATTGCTGGTCAGGGCCTGCACTTAGCTTGTCTCTCCTGTTTCCTCTCTCAACAGATTCCCACATGCACCTTCTCTGCCTTTAGCATAATCACATTCACATCCCACATGTCCCATGCCTCTTCTTGCTCAGTGCTTTTGCTCATCTACCTAAAATACCTTTCCTTTCTCTGTACACATGGTTAAATCCTAGCAGCATATTGTAGTGGAAAGAGATTAGACTTTGAATTGGGCTACACAAGCTGAACTATAGAGCTTGTTGTTTAATATTGTGTGCCTCTGGTTCCATCATTTGCAAAATAGCTCACAAATACCTACTTTGCAGGGTTCTTATGGTGTTTAATAAGACAATGTAAGAAAAAACACCTGGGACTTAGCAGTACATATTTTATAACTAATTGTTTTTATTATTCGTGATATTAACATTATTGTTTTATTAATCAATAATATTAACTGTTTTATTGATCATTCTGCTCAAGTGTTAGTTTTCTTGAAAGTACTTCCTGATATCCCACGACAGAATTAACTTTCCCTATTTGTACTCGTCCTATAATTTGAACACCCTTCTCTGTTTTAGCCATCATTCCACTGTATTGGAATTGTTGATTCCTTTGTCTCTTTCCCTGGCTGGACAGAGAACACAAGAAGGAAGAAGACTATATCTTGATTAATCCACATATGTAGATGTAATCGTCTATATTTTATCTTGATTACTCCACATATGTAGATGAGTGAATGACTGAATGAAATTATTACTCAGACTCTGCTGGCTTTTCCATAACACCATCCAAAATGACTAGCTCAGAAAAGTCTCACAGTTGATGAGACGTCAGGTTAGATTTTTTTGTTGTTGTTTTCAAACCAGGGGAACCGTGTACTTAAGGAATTGGTGGCATCTTCAACCATTGGCATCCAGTGCTTTCTCTTTGGTTCATTCTCCTCCTGGCAGCCAGGTAACTTTTATCAGTGATAAATTTCATATTCTCAATTATCTACATTAAAGACTTCTATGATTTTTTAATATATTTAGAATAAGTGTTGCATGCCACACCCCAGCAGACACTCATTTTAATAGTCTCAACTTCTAATTCTCATCACTCTTCAGCCTCTCCTCAATATTCCAGCCACACTGAGCTTCTTCCAGTTCCTCAAATCACCTGGTCTTTGCACACAGCTTTTCCTCTCCACGGTGTTTCCTCACCACTTCACTTGCTACCTCCTACTCGCTCTCTGGTCTCAGCCTTAATGCCACTTCCTCTTGGTCTTTGCCAATATGCTTTGCCAGTTTTGGATACTCTCCCCTGACCCTGCTGACTACCCCATGAGGCCTGTACCTTCCCAGCCATTATACTCATTGTACTTAATATGGTGGTTAATGGCTGAATGTTTACTCTCATGGCTAGGCTGTATGCTCATAAGCACAGGGATCAAGTCTGTCTGGTTTGCCACTGGATTTCCTTAATTCCTAGAAGCTGATATATAGCAAATAAGAAGTATCACGGAATTAATAAATTCTGGCGATCTGGTGCTGCAAGTGTGCATCTTTAAAGCTTGACAGCAATCTAAAATTTTGTTTTGAGATAAAGAAAGTGTGGGCATCTTTATTCACCCTTATAGGTCCAGTCCCCTTGGAAATAGGACCAAGTTTTCTGACAAAAGTGATACATGAGTGAGAGAAGCTTTAGGCATACTGTACATGTTATGTGAATATGAGGATGGTGCAATTTTCCAACTTGCCCAGGGTCTGGTAATACCCGCTGTGGCACCTCTTTAGTCACCTCTCTTCTATTGGAGTTTTCTGTAACCCTTTCCATACTCACACGTGCCTATATCAGCAGACGATCAGGGCAGTGCAAATATGGTAAGCTAAGCCACCTTTTAAATTTACCTTTTCTGGCCTTAGACGTGTGTATGTGTAAGTGTATTTGTGTGTGTGTGTGTGTGTGTATGTGTGTGAGAAAGAGATATTCTGGTGTAACAGAAGTATATTGCATTTTTTTATACATGTGTATTTATTATTACTATCCTTTATTCCAGAAAATGTGTAACATGATTTTATACTAACACTCTCCTCACTGCCTCATTACCACAGACAACTGTTGGATACTACAATGATATCTTCATGTGATCCTTTAGAAATACAGAGATATTCTAAATGATAGACTGATTTACTTTTTTTCTCTAAATTTCTATTTTAATGCCTATACTTATTCTCTCCTAACCAGTTTTTCATTTGCATTACATTTCCTCAGAAAATCATGGCTCTTTCTATGTTGCTGATTCCTACCCTCCAGATTATTCTACCTGTTGGTGCCAAAGCAATCTTCCTAATTCATAGCCTTGCAGATGCTGCTGGACAGAGCCAAGAACTTCAGAGGCTCTAGAATATCTAAAAGATGATGGACAAATTCCTTAGCCTGACATTGAGGATTCTTAGACCTCTAATCCCAGCTTCCCTCATTAAACTTTTTTTCTACATACATTGGTTAAGTGCCAGCTGTATGCAAGACTGTGTGACATGGATACAGTGACAACACAAACATGGTTTCAAGTAGCTCACAAATTTAAAAGGGGAGAGAAAAGCTGCATTGAATATATGTGATCCAAGGCAGGAGAAGACAGTATTGTCTCTGGCTGTGTGTGGGGGTGATGATCACAGAACTCATTCTTGAGCACATAGTAAGAGCTAACTCAGTGTAATGGATGCATGCATGAAAGAAGGCAAGGTCTGAGCTGTTCTCTCAAGAGATTAATATGACAGAAGTGATTGCAGTGGGTTCTGGCCAGAGGCAAAAAAGAAAATTGCTCAAAGAATTTGCAGGGGAGGTCTGAACCTCAGGTGCCATCATGTGCTGCCAGTGAAGATGTGATGTGGGCAACTATGAGATGTAGAATCATTTTCTGATGGGGAATCAACAGAGATACCTAAGAGAAGGAGGGGGTTAAAGATGCCAATACAATTTCCAGTCTGTGTGAAGATGTTCCAAGTATCAGAAAAAGGAAAATCAAGAGGAGGCTTAGGAAAGGAGCTTTAGACCACTTAATGTTGACATCTCTGTGAGATATTCCAAGAGAAATGTTCAGTGGCTGCATGGGGAAGTGTGTAAAAGTTTGTTAGAATAGCATTTAAGTGACACATGAGAGTCTTTGGAGCAGAAAGCATGGTTGAGTCATAGATGGGAGGGAGATTGCTCAGGAAGAGAGTTCAGAAAGAATTACCCTCTTCTCCCCTCTTGAATGCTTTGCTTCAGCCAACAATCTATGTTCTAGAGCCCACCAGGAGCAGACCCCAGACTTACTTCTGCTATCCACCCAATTTTGATGTTCTCCTCTTTATTTGACTAAGTATACCTTATATCAGCAGAGTTCTCCAAACATTTCTTTAGTGTCAACTGAATATCAGACACTTGACTAGTTGCTACAGGGTACATACAGAAAGCGGTCCTGTATCCTCCAAGGAGCTGTCTTTAAGATCTTGTCTGAGCCCCAGTCCACATGACATTTCTCTGAATTTTTGAAATATATCCTCCTGCATATCTAACATTTAGCAGAGTCCCAGTATTTGTATTTATCTTGCTATGATTTCATTGCATCTCCATCTAGACAATGAGATCCTTGAGAATACACACTGTCATTATCTGCTTTGAGTTCCCTAAAGGCCTGATGCAATGCTTTAGACACAGTCAGTACCATTTTTAAGGCTCTGTGGCTCTGCTTTTATTTACTAGCATTCTCCTCCCCCTGCCTTGATCTCTGTTGGCACCAGTTCTTACATCTTAAGTTTCTCGTTTTATGATTCAAAAGTATAGATAAAAATATAGCTTGTTATGACTCACAAATTATAGAGAGACACCTCTGCTCACCTTGTTATTCAAAAGAGCTAAAGTGTTTTTTAACATTCTAAATATATAAAGATACTATAAACAGTGCAGTAAAAAGTGATGCGATCATTATTACTTAAGTAATTAATCACCTAGCTCAGTCTATAGTAGGTAGTTTAGTGTAGTTGCTGATGTTGAAAGCATTTTCCCTTTGTTACAATAACAACACTTTAAGAGGAATCTGGATTATTCTAAAGATTTCAATCGTTTAGGAATCAAGGAGTCATGAACTTCAGAGTTTGGGGGGCAACATATACTTGCATACCAGAGGATAAATGGTTTCTTTGCAAGAGCCAATTGTGCATGACTTGTAGAAACTTTGAGGACACTATTTTGAGAAAAGTACAAGGTAGAGTGTGGGAATGGACCATGGTGGGGAAGTGTTCACCACCAATGAAGGTAATGAAGGCACATACTTACCTTCTTGGGCAACATCCTTAATCCACAGATGAAGAAACCGAGCCTTAGAAGAGGAAAACTTTCAACAAATTATTATTCATTGAGGCCTGCTTATATGCACTAGTCAAGTCGCCATATAAAGTAAGCTTCTCCTTAGCCCAGATGTCATATTAGGAAGAAGGATCACAGCTTCAAAGGTTCTTAGCACAGTTCACATGTAGAAAGTGCATTTACATTTCTGTGTTTTCTCATGCAACAAAAAGAAGATAAATGTACTCGTGAATTTATTTTCAGCTTCTCCACTGAGAAAAAAACTGAATGTTGATTTTTTAGTGTAACAACCTAAACACAGTGACTTTTCACAATATTTGATTGTCACAAGTATTGCATCTCTTCCCAGGGATAACTTTACTCACATTTTTAGATAAGACTATCTCTGATCAAGATGGAAGTTCCAAATCTAGACTACTAATATTGAGTCTTTTGAATTTCAAAATAAGCAGAGGCTAATTCATAAATTTATTATCTTTTTTTCTCAACCTCAAGGCATTCAGTAGACATTAAGTCATCACTATCTCACACATTCACATACCCAGAGTGCTTTCAGTCTGGATATTAAATAGTCTGATGCAGATGATAAAGACAATTTTGGCTTTAAAAGTAACTTAACTGCTTTAATGGACATGGCCCAGGTATAGAACAATGTGATTAATGGAGCATCTGGAATTATTTATGTCTATAAAATTTAGGTTAGTCTCTTTGGTTGAATCAATGATTAGCTCTACTTGAGAGGAAAAATTTCTGCAGAAGACCCACACCTAAAGTCAGGCCCTGGACTTCACCTGCTGTGTGATTTTTGCAAAGTTATATTTAACTTCTGTATTTTTACCTACAAAAAGTAGATTGTAATGAAGCCTACCTTTTAGGGACAGAATAAAAGTTAAGGATTGTAATGAAGGTAATATTCAATGGCTTCTCATGTTTCTTGATTATCCATTATTTGTAGAAAACCAAATACTGCATGTTATCACTTATAAGTGGGAGCTAAATGATGAGAACACATGGGCACACAGAGGGGAAACAACACACACTGGGGCCTTTCAGAGGGTGGTGGGTGGAAGAGGGGGAAATGATCAGGAAAACTAACTAATGGATACTAGGCTTAATAGTTGAGTGATGGATTAATCTGTACAACAAACCCCCATAACAGAAGTTTATCTATGTCACAAACCTGCATTTGTATCTGTGAACTTAAAATAAAAGTTTTTAAAAAATGACCTTCACAACTCCATAAATTTCTTAAAAACCTACCACTTTATTATCTTTTATGACTCTGTGGTTGACTGGGATTGACTGGGTGGTTCTTCTACTCTATGTTATGTTGACTGGGATCAGCTGGGGGCTCAAATGGTTTGGAATGTTCAGGATGGCCCCCTTACATTCCTAGAGTTGATGCTGCTGTCAGCTTGAATCTCTTGAGGTGGGGGCTGCTGAGCCACCTCCATTCTTCAAGTGACTTCTCCTTGAGACACAGCAACTGGCTTCTGAGAGGTGTTCTCAGTTCTCAAAGAGAAAGAAAACAAATGCTGTCAGTCTTCTTGAGGCCTGGAACTTAAGTCCCAGAATACCACTTTACCATAGAGTATTGCCAAATCTCTCACCCAGGCAGCTCAGATACAAGATGATAGAAACTGGATGCACTTTTTAGTACAAGGACTTATACATGTGAACGATGAGAGGGTGAATTGTTGGGGCCACTTGTGGGCATTAGCTATCACTTCATGCATAGAGAATAACATCTGAAATCCTTACTAAAGTCTGCTATGATGTGTATTAGTCCATTTTCACACTACTGATAAAGACATGCCCGAGACTGGGCAATTTGTAAAACAAATAAAAAGTAAAAGAGGTTTAATGAACTCACAGTTCCATGTGGCTGGGGAGGCCTTACAATCATGGCAGAAGGTGAAAGACACCTCTTACATGGTGGCCAGCAAAGAGAGAGTGAGAGCCAAGTGAAGGGGATTTTTCCTTATAAAATCATCAGGTCTCATGAGAAGTATTCACTACCATAAGAACAGTATGGGGGAAACCACTCCCATTATTCAGTTATCTCCCACCAGGTCCCTCCTGCAACAGGTAAGAATTATATGAGCTACAATTCAAGATGAGATTTGAGTGAGAACTCCGCTCAACCATATCAGATGGGTCCTCATCTCCCACCAATTCTACCCTCTTCTCTCCTTTACTCCTCTCTAGCCACACCAGCCATCTTGTCCTTCTTCAAATAGGCAAATCTTACCCTTCCTTTGGGTCCCAGAACTTGCTCTTTTCTTTTCCTGAGTGCTTTTACCCTAGATTTTAGGCTGGCTCCTTAACTTCATTCAGGTATCTACTCAAACAACAACTTCTCAGAGAGATTTTCCCACTACCATCTCTTCAGAAAGTGTCATGCACATGTCTCTCTTCTATCATATTATTTTTATTTACTTTATTTTTCTTCATTTTATTTCAGCTTCTTAAAAACACACTCTGAGAATGAGAATGTGTGAGATAACTAAAAACTAGTTTTTTTCCCTTGTCAATTACTACATGCCATTCTATTTCTTTTTTACTTATTAGTCTGTCTTGCCCACTAGAATATAATCCCTTTGAGGTCAGGAACTTAGTATTTACTAATACTAGCATTAATAATATGTTAATAAATACTAATAATACTAGTATTACTAGTAAATATGAATAATTAACTAAAGTACTTAGTAAAGTGTTTAGTGTTTAGCAAAAAATGTATTTACTCACTTTACTAAGTAAATACTACTAAGTAAACACTTTACTAAGTATTTATAGTGTCTAGAACCTTGTCTAAACAAAATAGATTCTGTATATGTGTATGTACATACAGGAGTGAAATGAATAAACCTGAAATAACTTTGTAAATTGTCTAGAATATTGTTAATGTTAGGTAAAGACATAGTTCACTCTCCAGCTGATTCATTCCTATTATGCAGGAAACATTTGCTAAATGCAGACTATATGTAAGACTCTGTTAATAACTTGTTGCTTAAAGAGTTAACAAGGATTCAAAGTTATTGACTTACAAGTTCCTTGTTAGATGACATTATAAATGACAATAATATCTGAGTTATATCCTCACTGAGCGTTTTGGCTTAACTGTATTTCACAGATTGGTCTTTTAAACCTATATTTCAACCTTGTGATTACATGCCCAAAATCACAACTTTGCAATCAAATGCCTGAGTGTAGTTGTAGCTATACAGATAATCCTGGACTGGGAGAGATAAAACTATAATTTATTGAATGTCCACTATGCCCCATGTGTCTTCTGTATCCTACCCCATTTTATCAGCACTGTAAAGTAGAATTTATGATATCCTGCTTATAGATAAGAGAACTGATTCACCCTTTTCTCTAGTTCCTAGCATACACCTTGGCAAAGAAAGCCTCAATAAATATTGGTTAAATACTAAGTAAAAGACAAACTGACTAAATTGGCATCTTAAAATGTCTCCTAGGAGATAACAGACCTGAATCTGAAGTTGAATAGATGGGCTCCAAAACTCAAATGATTTCCATCAGTCCAGAACTGGCTGTGACAGCCTTAGTAGCATCAGGGTCAAGTCTAAATATTGGAGAAGAGGAGTAATATTAGGGGTGAGAGTTGCAGGTCTACTTTGAAAGTGAGATTGAGGCAAGAAATAAGATAATTCTTCAAACTGACAACACTTTATATTAAATGCTACAGTTGGTTTGATGTGGAACATCTGTTTAATATGACTTACAAAATAAAACTTTCCCTCTGACGTTTCTGGATCTTAAGTATCCTAGAAAATGCTGGGTGATCTACATCCTTTGAATATTAATGAAGCAAATTAGCTCCAAAAATGCCCTACTGTGTCTCAACTCCAGGAACCAACATGACTCATTAGGCTCCTGTTGATTAGAAATGTTAAAGTGGATTTTCTTTCTTTTCATTTTAATTAAGTAAATTTGACAGGCTTTCTTGATTCTCAATTGGCCAAGACTCTCAACAGTGTGGAGTAAGAAGAAAATAGTACCCTCTTCTAAGCAAGCCTTACTGGCCTGTGTTGCATTTTATTATTTCTTGAAGGACTCCATGAAGCAATCTGTAAGTTTTAAAACAAATGAAATCTAAAGGTTTTGCTCAAGGGAGAGAAGGTAGAAATAAAGAAAACAATATTTTCTATCATCGCAGATGAGAGGGTATGGAGATTACAATTTGGGTCAGGTTGGTTTGCTGAGTGTCATAATACTAAGCAGCAAGCATGGTTTTAATTCTCTACAATTCAACTGAACTATAAGAAAAGGCTGCAGTGATTCAAAGGAACTTAGTTTTTTTCATCCAGTTGGATTGATGCATAGCCATAGAAACCCTGTGCAAGATCATAGCTGAAGCCTTATCCAAGCTGCAAGGAGCCAAGGAAGACATAGAGTTTGATTTCTGTCTTTTATTTTCGGCATCACATAAAAACATCTTAATCTTAAGTTGTACCATTCTATGGTAGGTTTATAACCACATAAATACCTTCTGAGAGTGCAATGAAGAGAAACAAGGTATAAAGACCTGGAACAGGAAGGCTTGGGGATATGCAGGAAAAGGAAGAAAACTTGCCTTTCTTTGAACTTCCTTCCTATATTGCACCAGCCTCTCTTCTGTTAATGATGAGAGTTAGAACACTTCCAGCTAAACTAGCCTACAAATGATCAGTTAATAAAATCTTCTCCTTTTAGGGCATTATTATCCCCATTTTACAGATGATTTCACTGTGCCAAAGAGGGTAGAAGGAATTTCTTCATTGTCACCATAACTAATTAATTAAAATGTATTGAGACATTGATCTGGTAAAAGTGTTGATTACCACAGAAACAGAAATAAATAAAACATAACTACTGCTCCAAGGAACTCCTGTTATCACTACTCACTGTGTTAATCTGAAACCTTGAGTCTATCAGCTAACAATATTTATCGAGGCCCTAATCCATGCCAGAAACTAGTTGTTTTTTTTTGTTTTTTTGCCAAATTACTTCTATTTTCTAGGTTTCTTTTTTTCATGCCTCTTACCCTCAACATCTATCTAAATCCAAGAAAATAACATTAGGCAAAGAGAGAAAGAAATAGGGAAAGGGTCCTTCCTTGCTTAATCATCAAGTATTAATCCACTCAGAGCATATTATAGGTGAGTTTGTAGAAATAAAAGACAGCTAAACCATACTTTTTCTTTTCAAAGAACTTGCAGTATAAGAGAAAATCTGAATGGCATATAAACCATACAAGATTGAATAGCTATGGTAAAGCCCTAAGTCAATGATTCATAGCTGTTTTACGTATAAAGATATCCCACCCTCCTTCTCTCACTCTGTCTCTCTCTCTCTCTCTCTCTCTCTTTATATATATATATATATATATACACATACATATATTTATACACACTTATATAGACACACATATGTATGTGTCTTTATATGTCATCTCATATACTCATATGCTTCCCCTGTATATACATTATCTCATTTATATTTTTCATTTTTATTGAGAAAATACTTACGTGTGTGTGAATTAGGTATCTCTTGATAAATCTCCAAAAACTCTGAAGAGTTTATAGCCCATTGTTTGGGAACATCTACTCCAGATGCAATAAAAGGTGAAAGTAAGAAGAATATTTATTACGAACCAATGGCAGCTCCAACCATCTATGCTCTCCTTTCTCATCTCCAGACTTATGCTAAGTTAGACTCATGGTTTCAAGCAGTGGTATGCTGGAAAATTGACTCACTGGAGAGGAAAAAAAAAGAAGTCCTGATTTGTAGTGTTTGCCAATTTTTGTGGTGTAAGTATTCCCATGGTAAATGATTTTACTCTACTAACTTGATGTAATTGAACATGAGGTTGGGAAAATATGAACAGAATTGGCTCTTGTTAATCAACAGGAACAACCTGAGAACACCACTGTAAGACACCTTAGAAGGTGCCTTATTCCAAACTTTGATTTTTAGGATTTAATCATACCATAGAGAGGCTTCAAGGGCTTCCTTGGGAGCAATGAGAAGGCCTAAAGAGCAAACCTTCAAGCTACTATCCCTATAATTATCCAATCTTCATAAATCAAGAGGTTCTACTTTAAACTGATTTATACACTGGGTATCTGGATAAGACAGTATTTAAATAAAGCTAGTTAGTTAACCTTTAGGTCCATGTTTTCGTGTAGTGTTTCCCAGAATAAAGTTTCCAACATACATTAATACTTCATTTATTTATAAGTGTTTATCTCTTCAAATATTTTTAGAACAAGATTTCATATGTTATAGTTTGGGGACACATTTTCTTAGTATTTCCTAGAGTAATCTTGAATCTTGGCCAAAATTTCTATTCTAAAGATTGTAGAAAATCTCAAATACTCAAATATCCCTGAAGACAGCCAGAGACAAAGATGGGAGGGGGGACTACTGTCTCCAGCCTGGAAACTGTGCTCTGTAACTTGGTCAAGGAGACACCAAATTGGAGTGGTTGTTCAGTAGCACCATGCCGTAGCAGGTATGTTTCACAGGTCCCCTGGGTACAAACGCCCAACCAGCCTTCCCACATGGCTGGGATATTCCTGTTGGGATGTCCTTCATTCAGGATATGTAGCAGTCTAGTCATTTTCTACAGCTAAGCCAAACCTGGGCTTAAACTGTCATCTAGTGCTGAACAGGAAACCTAGTGGGAGGAAAAAGAAACCCAACAGGTAGACTACAAAGAATCCCTAAGCAAATATATTCAGTAAAAATAAAATAATGCAGACAGAAAAGACTGGAAAAAATGATTAATAATTGAATGCAAAGATGCATGTATTAATACATCCACAAAAAATAATAGTAAACATGAAACCATGATCTCCCTAAACAGACAAAGCAAGGAACCAGTGACTGATCCTAAAAAGACAATGATACATTTGCTGAACTGAAAAATTCATGAGAAGACTTCAAGAGAAGAATAGTTCAAGAGGAAATAATCAGTTAGCTTGAAGACAAGCTATTTGAAAATACAGTCAGAAAAGAAAAGATAACTTAAAAAATCCCAAAAAATTGCCTATGATATAGAACACTATCTCAAAAGACCAAGTCTAAGAATTATTGATGTTCAAGAGGAAATTAAGCAAGAACAAGGGGTAGAAAGCTTTTTCAAATAAATAATACCAGAAAACTATCCAAAACTTGATAAAGATATAAATAGCTCAGGAATGTCATAGACCACCAAACAGATTTAACCCAAATAAGACTACCCTGAAGCGTTTAATAATCAAAACTCTCAAAGGTCTAGGACAAAGAGAGGATCCTAAAAAGCAGCAAGAGAAAAGAAGCCATAACATATAAAACAGCTACAGTTTATCAAGCAACAAACCTCTCCATGGAAACCATATAGGCCAAGAAATATTGGGATGACATTTTCAAATGCTGAAAAAAAAAACAAAAAAACCTGCCATTCAAAAGTGCTGTGTGAGACAAAGCTATACATCAAATATGAAGAGAGATAAAGTCTTTTCCAGACAAACAATGAAAAAATTCACCACCACCAGATTTGTCTTAAAATAAATGCTCTTGGGAGTTCTTCAATATGAAAAACAAAACAAAACACTAACATGCAAAAAGGAAACACATGAAGGCATAAAAGCCACTGATAAAGTAATTACACAGACAAACGCAGAACACTCTAACATGGCAACTGAGAAGTGCAGTTAACTCATAACTCTGGTATAAAGTCTAAACTACATATCTATTAAAAACAATGATAGTTTCAGAAACCTGTTAAGAGATATGCAATAGAAAAATATGTAAATTGAAACAATAAAAAGTAAAGATATTGGTGGTAGTGGAGTTAAAGTATAGAGGTTTTTTTCTTTTCATTTCTGTTTATTTGTATTATTTTCTTTTGATCAAAGATAAGTTGTTATCACTTTAAATAACTTGTGAAACCTATAAGATGTTTTCTTTAAGCCCTGTGGTAACCACAGTGTGAAAACCTATAATAGGTACATTAAAAATAGAAAGCAATGGATTAAAAAAATACTGTCAGAGAAAATAACCATAAAGAAGGACAGTAAGAAAGGAAGAGAGGAATTACAAGACAGGCAGAAAACAAGCAACAATATGTCAGTAGTAAGGCCTTACTTATAAACAATAACATTGGGTGTAAATAGACTCAATTCTCCAATTGAAAGAATTGACTGAATGGATAAAGGAACAAGGCCCAACTATATGTTGTCTCTAAAAACCCATTTTACCTAGAGAGACTCAGATAGACTGAAAGTGAAGGGATGGAAAAAAAAATATTTCATGCAAGTGGAAACCAAAAAAAGAACAAGAGGAATTATGCTTATATTCCCCCAAAATAGAGTACACGTTGAAGGCTGTAAAAACAGACAAAGAAGGTCACTATATAATGACAAAAGGGTCAATTCAGCAAGAGATTATAACAATTTTAAATATGTACCCAACACCAGAGCACCCAAGTATATAAAGCAAACATTAGTAGATCTAAAGGGAGAGGTAGCCTGCAATACAATAATAGTAGGGGATTTCAACACTCCACTGTCAGTAATAGGCAGATTACCAGACAGAAAATCAACAAAGAAACACTGGAGTTAACCTACACACTACACCAGATAGGCCTAACCAACACTAATAGAACATTTCACCGAACTACTGCAGAATATACATTCTTTTTATCAGCACATGAAACATTTTTTAAAGTAGACTATATCTTAGGCACAAAACAAGTCTCAAAATATTTTAAAAAGTAGAAAGTATCAAGTATCTTTTCTGACCATGCTGGAATAAAACTAGAAATCAATAACGAAATGGACTTTGTGAAAAATATAAATGCAAGAAAAATTTAAAATTTCATTAAAAGCCCCAGAAACTGATTGTTTCATTGCTAAATTCTAGAAAACTTTTAAAGAATTAATACTAATTCTCTCAAATGATTTCAAAAAACTGAAGAAGAAAGAATATTTTTAAGCTAATCTGCAAGGTCAGCATTAACCTGATATCAAAACCAGGCAAGGACACAACAAATAGGGAAAACTACAGGCCAATATCATTGATAAGCTTAGATGAAAAATCCTCAATAAAATACTAGCAAAGTGAATTCATCATCACGTTAAAAAGGACCATTTCTCACAATAAATTGAATTACTAGTTTATTCCAGAGCTGCAAGGATGATTCAACATATGTAAATCAATAAACATGATATATCACATTAACAGAATTGAGTAGAAAAAACATATGATCATTTCAATAGAGGCTGAGCAAGCATCTGATAAAATTCAGTATCCCTTTATGATAAAAATCTTCAACAATCTGGGTATAGAAGGAACATGCCTTAACATAGCAAAGGCCATATATGACAAACCCACAGCTAACATCATAGTGATGAGGAACAATTGAAGCCTTTTCTTAAGGTCTGGAATGAGAGAAGCAAAGATGCCCACTTTTACCACTTTTATTACACACAATACTGAAAGTACTGACCCAGAGCAAATAGGCAAGATAAATAAAGGGCATCCAGATTGGAAAGGAAGAAGCCAAATTAGTCTTGTTTATAAACAGCACGGTTTTATATTTAGAAAATCCTAAATATACACTCCCCCAAAAAAATCTGTTCAAACTGATAAACAAATACAGTAAAGTTGCAGGATACAAAATCAGCATACAAAAATCAGTAGCATGTCTATATGCCAACAGCAAGCAATGTGAAAAAGAAGTCAATAAAACAATCTTATTTCAAGAGCTACAAAGAATATTCAACACCGGCCGGGTGTGGTGGCTCACGCCTGTAATCCCAGCACTTTGGGAGGTCGAGGTGGGTGGATCACCTGAGGTCAGGAGTTCAAGAATATTCAACACCTACGAACAAATTTAACCAAAGAAGTGAAAGATCTATATGAGGAAAACTATAAAAACACTGATGAAAGAAAATGAAGAGGATACAGGAAAAGAAAAGATATTTCATGCTCATAGATTGAAAGAATTAATATTGTTAACATGTCAATATTACCCAGAACAAGTTAGAGGTTCAATAAAATCTTTATAAAAATAGCAATGACATTCTTTACAGAAAAGAAAAAAACTTCTAAAATTTATATAGAACCACAAAAGATCCTGAATAGCCAAAAAAATTCCTGAGCCAAAAGAATAAATGTGGAGGAATCACACAATCTAACTTCAAAATATACTGTAAAGCTATAGTAACTAAATCAGAATCAAAATGATATCAGCATTAACAACAGACATGTAGACAGATGGAACAGAACAGGAAACTCAAAAAATCCACATATTTACAGCTAACTTATTTTTGACAAAGTAATGAGATCATTCAGTAGGGGAAAGGACATTTTATTCAGGAAACAGTGCTGAGAAAACTGGATAACCATTTGCAGAAGAATGAAACTGGACTCTTATCTCTCGTCATATACAAATATCAAATCAAAATGAATTAAAAGCTTAAATCTGAGACCTGAAACTATAAATTACTAGAAGAAAATATTGAGAAAATGCTCCATGACACTGGTCTGGGCAAAGATTTTTTTTGTGTGTAAAACTTGAAAAGCAGAGTCAACAAAAGCAAAAATAGACAAATAGGATTATACCAACCTAAAAAGCTTCTGCACAGGAAAGGAAACAATCAGCGAAGTGAAGAGACAACCCACAAAAATAGGAGAATATAATCCACGCAAATGCAAATTATCCATCTGACAAAGACATGATAACCAGAATATATAAGAAGCTCAAACAACTCAACAGCAGTAGCAGCAGCAGCAAAAACAACTACAGTAATAATCCAATTTAAAATGGAAAATATCTGAATACATATTTTTCAAAAGAAAATATACAAATCGCCAACAGGTATATTAAAAAATATTCAACATCACTAATAATCAGAGAAACACAAATCAAAACCACAATGAGATATCATCTTACCCCAGTTAAAATGACCTTCATCAAAATGACAGAGAGTAATGGATTCTGGTGAAGATGTAGAGAAAGGGTAATCCTCATAAACTGTTGGTAGGAATGTAAATTAGTACAGACACTATCGAAAAGAGTATGGAAGTTCCTCAAAAAACTAAAAATATAACTACCATATGATCTACCATTTACACTACTGAATATATATATGCAAAAGAAAGGAAATCAATATATTGAAGACATATCTGCACTTATTTCAGCACTATTCATAACAGGAAATTTATGGAATGAACCAATCACCCAATATATGGAACAACCTAAGATATATATATATATAGTTATAGTTATAGTTGATATATATATCAACCATATATAACAGCCAATATATAGAATCAACCATATCAACCTGAGTTAACATGGAATCAACCTATCCATTAATCTATATCATTAATCCATTAACAGATTAATGGATAAAGAATATGTAATACATTATACACAATAAAATATTATTCAGCTATAAAAATAATGGAATCTTGTTATTTGCAGCAGCATGGGTGGAACTGGGGGGTCATTATTTTAAATGAAATAAGCCAAATACAGAAAGACAAATATAGCATGTTCTCTCTCATATGTGGGAGCTACAGAAGTGCATCTCATAAAGATAGAGAGTAGCTTGGTGTTTACCAGAGACAAAGAAGAATAAAGGGGGAGAGGGGATAAAAAAGGTTAATTAATGGACACACATATGCAGTTAGATAGAGAAAATAAGACCCAGTGCTCAATAGAGCAGTATGGTGATTGTTACTAACAATAATCCATTGCACATTTCAAAATAGCTTGAAGAGAATAATTCAAATGTTTCTAATCTAATTTTTACATAGTATATAAATGTATAGAAATATCACAAGTACTCTGAAAACATGTACATCTATTATGTATCGATTTAAAAAATTATAAGAAAGTCCTAGGCTCATAAAACAAGATTTCCAAGAATATCTGGAGGCTTATATTCTCATAATCATCTCCAGTTCGAAATTCTTGCTATAATTTTGGTTTTGTTTTATTTTCTTAGCTTTTAATTCCATTCAACCATCATCATTCTCTGAAAAACTTCCTCTTTGTCAACATCCCACTTACATGGTGACAGCTATACCTAAAGTGTGTTATTTCAAACATAGAGGAAAATAAATAGACCACCCTATTTCTGAGATTATAAGATGAACATTTTTCACATTATGACATCTGTGAAAGTGGGAACCACCTTATAAAATGAAGTTACAGTTTAACTGATAACTTTTTTTTTTTTTTTTTGGTCACCTGAGAATTCCTAGCTTAGACCTTAAGAAGACATGTAGCTCTTGCTTTGGCTCTTTTGGGATTCAAACTTCACATTTTTCTTTTTTCATTTTTTGTTTTCTAAGTTGCTTGCTTTTCCTCCCTCTCCTTTTTTTTTTTTTTTTTTTCTCTATGCTCTGCCATGGGCAGGTCTAGGAGACCATCCTGGTATCAAAGGAAGGAAGAGGCTTTGACTAAGCAATTCTTTTTTTTTATTTAGAAAAGAAAGAGAGAGAAAAGAGAAAAGAAGGAAGAGAAAAAAGAATGAAATAAAGAGAAAAAGAAGAAAAAAAAGGGAGAGAGAACGGGAATCTTGTTCTATTGCCTAGGCTAGAATGCAGTCTGCAAATGGATATTAAAAGCTCTTTTATACTAATAATTGTGTTATACAATGGAGACAGGAGAGGAATAAGGGAGGAAAATAACAAACAAACAGCCAACCAATATTTCATTTAAACCTATGAAATGCTATGCAATTGCTGGGGAGTGATTTACTCCCAACCATGTGGTCACTTTTAGAATAAACGTGATATGTTACTGAAAAAAAATGTATGTTTTGTGGGTTTGGAGTAGAGAGCTCTGTAAATGTTTATTAAGTTTACTTGTTCGAGGTCTAAGTTCAAGTCCCGGGTATCCTTCTTAACCTTCTGTCTCATTAATCTGTCCAATATTGACAATGTAATGTTAAAGTCTCCCACTATTATTCTGTGGGAGTGCAAGTCTCTTTGTAAGTCACCAAGAAGTTGCCCTATGTATCTGGGTGCTCCTATATTGGGTGCACATAGACTTAGGGTCCTTAGCTCTTCCCGTTACATTGATCCCTCTACCATTATACAATGTCCTTCTTATCTCTTTTGGTTTCTATTACTTTAAAGTCTATTTTATCAGAGATGAGAATTGCAACTCCTGCTTTTTTTTTTTTTTTTTTTTGCTCTCCATTTGGTTGGCAAATCTTCCTCCATCCTTTGTTTTGAGTCTCTGTATATCCTTGCATGTAAGATGGATCTGGATGCAGCTTACCGATGGGTTTTTTAAAATGGCTGATACTGGTTGTTCCTTTCTATATATAGTGCCTCTTTCAGAAGCTCTTGTAAAGCAGGCCTGGAGGTAATGAAATCTCTGAGTACTTCCTTGTTCATAAACAATTTAATTTTTCCTTCACTTATGAAACTTAGTTTGGCTGGATTTGAAATTCTGGGTTGAAAGTTCTTTTCTTTAAGGATGTTGAATATTGGCCCCCACTCTCTTCTGGCTTGTAGGGTTTCTGCTGAGAGATCAGCTGTGAGTCTGATAGGCTTCCCCTTGTGGGTAACCTGACCTTTCTCTCTGGCCCCCGTAGTATTTTCTCCTTCGTTTCAACCCTGATGAATCTAATGATTATGTGCCTTGGGGTTGCTCTTTTTGAGGAATATCTTTGTGGTGTTCTCTGTATTACCTGGAGTTGGGTATTGTCTTGCCTTGCTAGGTTAGGAAAGTTTTCCTGGATAATATCCTGAAAAATATTTTCCAGCTTGGATTCATTCTCTTTGTCACATTCAGGTACACCTATCAAATGTAGATTAGGTCTTTTCACATAGTCCCATATTTCTTGGAGACTTTGCTCATTCCTTTTACCCTTTTTCTCTAATCTTGTCTTCTCATTTTATTTCGTTAAGTTGGTCTTCAACCTCTGAAATCCTTTCTTCTGCTTGATCAATTAGACTGTTAAAACTTGTGCATACTTCTCGAAGTTCTCGTATTGTGTTTTTCAGCTCCATTAATTCACTTATATTCCTCTTTAAATTGTCCATTCTCATGAACATTTCGTGAAACCTTTTTTCAAGGTTCTTAGTTTCCTTGCATTGGGCTAGAACATGTTCTTTTAGCTCACAGAAGTTTCTCATTATCCACCTTCTGAAGTCTGATTCTATTGATTCCTCACATTCATTCTCTATCAGGCCTTGTTCAATTGGTGATGAGGCACTGCAATCCTCTGTAGGAGGAGAGGCATTCTAATTTCGGGTGTTTTCACCCTTTTTGTGCTGGTTTCTTCCCATCTTTGTGGATTTATCCGCCTGTCATCTGTGTAATTGCTGACTTTCAGATTAGGTCTCTGAGTGGATGTCCAGCTTGTTGGTGGTAAAGCTTTTCCTGTTTCTTAGGTTTCCTTTGGTGGAAGCCCCTCCCCCACAGGGCTGGACCTTCCCGGGTTCAGCTGTACTTGCTGTGAAGCTCTCAATCCTCAGCAGTTCCAACTGCTGTTTTTATTTTTATTTTTTTTGTGGAGGGGGGTACCAGCCTTCCCCTGCAGCCACCCACTATGCCAGCTGAAACAGCAGCATTAAGATTTGTGGTGCTTTTCTGCCCGGGAATCTCCCGGTCTGGTTCCCCCACTTCAGTCTGCTTTTCAATCAGCTGAATGGGAGACTCTGCCTTCCCGGAGCTCCAACGCCAACCAAAGGGCACTCAGTCCCGCATACTCCAGACTGAGAACCACCGAGCTGGGGCGCCTGCAAAACGGCCACGCCCTTCAAAAGAGTCGTGCTGGCGACCCGTGGGGCTCCTCCGCCAAGAATCTCTTGGTCCGTGGGCAATAAAAATTCATCTGAAAATGTGGCATCCACCCACTCTCTGTGCTTTCAGTGGGAGCTACAATCCTGAGCTGCTGCTAATCGGCCATCTTGGATCTCTCTTAACTGGTAACTTTTTAAGTGTTACATAAAATAATGATGCATCTTGCAAACAACATAATCTTTGATTTGATGAAATATGGCATTATGAATGAATATTTGGTAAATATAAGCTCTAAAAACCTGCAGATCTGAGTCTCCTGGAACATTATAGATACCTCATTTGTACTTGCCAAATGTATGAATAAATGAAAGTTTGTTGTTTCTGCTGGACCACATCAACCGTGATATGAAATTCAGTCAGTTCTGTTTTCTAACTTAAACACCTTAAACACAGATATACATGAACATCCGTACATAAGTGCTTGTGTCTGCACGCACACATACATACACACACATACAGACACACACACATGACTTTCAGAAGTAAGCTGTCCTCACAAATTGAAATCAGATGTTAGACAGCTCTTCAAGCAATCCAGAGGCTACCTCTTCAACTCAGGTTCCAGAATAGACCTTCTCTTTCCATCTTTTGTCTCTTCTTCAGCTTCATTTTCTTCCTTTCCCTCTCTTCTAGGTCCCTTCCCAATCAGAACCAAACCAAATTCTTTTTCTTTTCTTATGCAAAGTGAGTTATCTCCAGTTCTTCCAAATCCAGAGCAAGAAACATTGCCACTTCAGGGGACTGACTGTGTGAGTTATTGAACTGGAGATCTGATATGGTTAGGCTTTGAATTCCCACCCAAATTTCATCTTGAATTGTAATTCTCAGGTATTGAGGGAGGGTGGGAGGTGACTGGATCATGAGGGTGGTTTCTCCCATGGTGTTCTCATGATAGTGAGTGAGTTCTCACAAGATCTGATGGTTTTATAAAGGGCTCTTCCCCCTTCACTGTCTCTCTCTTGTGCCTGCTGCCATGTAAGATGTACTTGCTTCCCGTTCCCCAGTGATTGTAAGTTTCCTGAGGGCTCTCCAGCTGTGCAGAATTGTAAGTCAATTAAACCTCTTTCCTTCATAAATGTATTAGTCTGTTCTCATACTGCTATGAAGAAATACCTGAGACTGGGAAATTTATAAAGAAAAAGAAGTTTAACGGACTCACAGTTCCACATGACTTGGGATGCCTTGCAATCATTGCAGAAGGCAAAGGAGCGGTAAAGGCAGGCAAGAGAGCATGTGTAGGGAAACTGCCCTTTATAAAATCATCAGATCTCATAAGACTTATTTACTATCATAAGAACAGTAGGGAGAAAACCCATCCCCATGATTCAATTACTTTCTACCAGGTCCCTCCTACAACACATGGGAGTTATCAGAACTACAGTTCAAGATGAGATTTGGGTGGGGACACAGCCAAATCATTTCAATAAATTACCCAGTATCAGGTATTCTTCATTGCAGTGTGAAAACAGACTAATACAGGTTCTTTCTCCTATACTCCATATATGAGGAAAAGTAAAGGGTAGATGGGCTTCTGCTTTTGTTGTTCACGTGCACATCTCTTCTATAACTTTCCCAGACAGTGGTCCACTTTCTTCAGTTTTATTTCCTTTAATGATAGAGTGCTCACTATCTCCCATAGCAAGTAAGTCCATTTTCAGACAGTTCTAATTGTCAGAACCTTCTCTTATATATTGACTGGATATTTTCTTCATTGAAAGGCCTGCCCAACTATTTTGAATTCACAGAAATATATGTCTAATAATTTCTCTTCCACACGACAGCTGTTGAAGGATTTAAAGACAAGGGTCACATTACCTTTGAATCTTCCATTCTACATGTCGTTATTTCTTTTTTATGGTTTCTTGAATGTCAAGACTCCCAGATTATTTATCATCAGGATCTGTCTCCTTAGACAGATTCCAGTTTGTCAGGCTTCAACTAAGGGTATAGCAGCCAGATATGAGTGATATACTTCAACTGTAGCTTAGGAGCACATATGACCTCATTTTCTTCATAGTATTTTCTTTCATACAACCTATAATCTCAAATTAGCTTATTTTCCTGTTTATTGTCTCAGGCCTTCAGTAGAATGTCATTTCACTGAAAACATTGTTCTTGTCTTTCTGTTTTTCATTTTACAATATACATGTCTGGCAAACAGAACATGCTTAATAAATGTATTGACTGAATGAATGAATAAATGAATGAGATGTCTTTTCTCTAGCATCCCTCACAAATACTCATATATTTTTCATATATCTCACTTGTGAGTTCTTTTAGTGTCCTCAAATGCTGCTTATAAAGACCTAAACACAAAACTGTTTTACAGGCCTCACCCAGATTGAGTTTCACTTCTTTCATATTAGTATCTATTAATATAGATAAATAATAAAGATCTGAAAATTGATAGTTCAATATACATCAATATCTATCTTTTGACAAAAAGTAGAAGCAAAACAGAAATTGAGTGATGGCCCTTTTTTACTATTTCCCATCATTTTTAAGCCATTTTCTTTATGATCTGTAAGAAGATTTAAAAGGGCACTTAAATTCAACAGGGGATGCCAGTTCTAGGGGGGATTCTGTACTGAATGCCCTAAACCTGCCTTACTGATAGGATTTATATTTTTGATTACACCCCAAATTCTCTTTTATCTTGAACTTTCCTCTTCTTGTGTGTAATATTATTGCATAATGCACAATAAAATGTTCTCAAGAGCAAGAACCCTATTTGTTCTCTTCAACAGTGTATTCAAATTTGATTTTTGTTTCAGCAATTGATGCTCAAAACTCAAGAGAGCTTGTATGACTTTAAGGAGCATCCTTGAACTCAAATGATCACACACGTCTTGGTTCAGAGGAAGTTAATTTGGTTCTACCTGTATATCAAGAGCCAAAGGGAGGAAGGTAAGATCCACAGAAGAAAAACTTATCAAGTGGTGACAGCAGGAATAGCCATTGAATTTTCAGTCATATTACAGACCATTATGTAGATGCTGAATTTAGAAACTCACCCTCTAATAATTTTGAAAATGTCCAAATATATTACTTGCTTTAAAAACAAGTTGTAGCAAAGTGCAAATAGTATGATGTATCCAAAAATATCAAATGATAAAAATCTTTGTGTGTATGTTTGTTTAGTACATGGCGAAGGCTATAGGAAGGATACTCACTGGTGTTAGTTAACCTAGGAGGTAAGGAATAAAAAATGTAAAGTGTGGTTGATGGTTACAGTTTTTCTTTATGTATGTTGTGTTATTTTCTTGGTTATGAAAAAATATGTATTAATCTGTCTTCTAAAAAAGGAGAGTATAAAAAAAATTAAATGAAAAACAAATCTCAAGGCTCATAACTCTCCAAAAGAGAAACCAAAGTAAACCTGGGGGAAAAGTAAAATCTTCAGGCATGTTCTACCTGTTTCATCTCATAACTCCCTGTGATGGTTAATTTATGTGTTAACTTGAATAGGCTGAGCTAATGTCAGATACCAGATAGCTGGTAAAACATTATTTCTGGGTGTGTCTATGAGGGCTGTTTCTGAAAGAAAATAGCATTAGAATTGGTAGATTGAGTAAAGAAGGTTATTCTAACCAATATGTGTGTGGAGGGACATCATTCAATTTGTTGAGGCCCCAAATAGAACAAAAAGGCAGAGGAAGAATAAACTTCTCTTCTTGAGCTAGAGTGTTCATCTTCTCCTGCCCTTGCACATCAGAGTTTCTGGTTCTCAGGCCTTTGGACTCCAGAACTTATACCAGCTGTCCCCCCAACCCTGACCTTATTTTCTGGCCTTCAACCTTGGACTGGGATTATATCATTAGCTTCTCTGGTTCTCAGGCTTTTGAACTTAGACTGAATTACTCTACCAACTTTCCTGGTTTTCCAGCTTATAGACAGCAGAGTGTACTTCTTGGCCTCCATAACTGTGTGAGCCAATTCTCATAATAATTCTCTCTTTCTTTCTTTCTCTCTGTCTCTCTCTACATACTGCCCCCTACCACAAATACATTTATATATATAAATTTAAAAATATATTTAAATAAACAACATATATTTAATCTATTATTTACTTAAATATAGAATATAAGTTTATTCTATATTTAAATATGCTCTTGAAATATATTTAATATATAGTTAATTTATATTCTTTTATTTGAACATATGTGATTTAAACATATAAATATATATAACATATAATATATATATAACAGAGAGATGATGAGTTCTTTACAAATTACCTAGTCTGTGGTATGCTGTTACGGTAGCATAAAACAAACCAAGACATATCCTGATTTCTTATCCCTCTGTCCAGTGTTAGGGCCCATTCATGCATTGGTTCTGAGCTCATTGAGAAGAACTGTGTGACCACATCAACATCTTTAAATATTGTTTTTCAAAATGTGGTCCAGAGGCCACTACATCCCTGTGATGGGGAAGTGAAGTTATTAAAATGCTTATTTTTGCACATTCCTTGATCCTACCACAGACAGCTTTATTCAATCAGAATCTCTGCGTCTTGAACCTTGGAATATGCATATTATATTCTCTACTCTTTCCCTTCCCCTTTAACACATATCCAGGTGATTCATTTGTAATGTCATATGTGAAAACAATGGTGTTAGGAGTCTCCTTTTCTTAGTCACCTAGCTGGAACTTTCTAGATTTTGTCCATGGGGAGCTCTCTTGTAAAAACTTGGGCTATAGAGTTATACCACTTCTTTTCTGAACTCCTTGCAATAAACTCCCTCAAAAGCATATACAAACTTTTTTAGGTTAGTGAATATAAACTTCCATAATTTTTAAACTCCAGCCAGTCTGTTACAACTCACACTGATGATGTGCTTGGTGAGGGTGTAAAAGGGCCCTCTTCAATAATAACTAGGTGGGATCTATTTATTTCTAAGTGCTGACTATTAATGAATAAAAATAATTGCATGGTGCAGTCCAGAGCCAGTGTGATTTGTAATGCTATAAAAAGAGACACAATTAACACCAGGCTTGGAAACTACTATTGTAATGAGCATTTGGTATGAAAGGATCATTATTTTTTTAAAAGATATAGGAAAAGAAGACTTAATATGCCAGTTGGTTTTTGCAGACTAGCTAAATGGCTTAATGATCACTGTTAGAAACTGGGTTTTGAAACTGCAATACAAATTGGCGAGGGCTGAACTTTGTGTTGAGATGGGTGACATCAGAGAAAGGAAGGAAAAAAAGGGAGAATTAACGCGCATCCCACTAGGTCCTTTTGCTATTTCATCTCACTGAATCTACAAAACAATTCCATTTGAGGTTTATGGAAGCAAAGAGTAAAGAGCATTCAGAGATGCAATGGAAATGTCAGGGGGTCCTATGAAATGAGGGATACTCAGGGCTCCCCTACAGCTGTACTTCAAGGTGGGCAGAGGAGAAGAGGTGCTCTGAGAACTGTTTATATCTTCTCCAGAACTCCAGTGTTCTGTTTAGGGGAGGTCATCTCACCCTTGACTGCCACAGCCCACTCCATACTTCTTGGCACCTTCATATTTCTCGTATTTCATATTTCTTCATATTTCATATTTCTCAAGCTCTCTGCCTTGAATTTCCTGCCTTGTCCATTTTGCTGCTTTAAATTCCAACTACTCCTTTTGCATCTACTCAAGTCACAACTTAACCAGGACAATTTCTTGCAGAATTCTAGCCAACTGTGAAGTTCCATATCATTTCTAGTCAATCAGAGCTGGGATACCCTGCCCTTAATCATCCATGGATGTTTCCTTCACCTCAGCTCTGCCTTTTTCATGTAGATGCATATGGCTTTTCATATCAAGAATGGATTTAGGGAAAGAGGGGATGCATCAGTTGGGATGAAGATCAGTCAAGAGTGACAGAAAAATCAAAATGATGGTGGCATATGAAACAAGATGTTTGTTTCTTTTCATGTAAACATATACAGTCTAGGGTTGATACAATGGTTCTCTGATTCTTGGGAACCCAGGCTCCTTGTTTACCTGCCATTCTCAATATATGGCTTCCATTATTAGTTTCAAGATTTTAATTTATGTTGACAATGTACCCAAATAATAATTAACATTGATAGAATAATTTTCATGCTCCAATATCTTAGGCCTCCCCTTTCCTCCAAGCAGAGATCAAGACAAAAGCTTACATATAAATGGTTTATTTGGGAATGCGACATTAAGGAGTCAATAGTGAGGGACAAGGAATAATCTGACAGAGGAGGAAACAAATGCAACTGTGTTAATGCAGAGAGGCTGCTGGCATTAATCCCTTGGAACATTACAAGGAGCTGTTAAAAGGTAATTTTGCAAATAGAATATAGTCATAGTTTTCACAGGGATATGAAACTGAGCACATGTTACATATTTAACTCATAATCAATGAGGGAACTACACAGATATTTTACCTCCTTCAAAAGAGACTCCAAAGAACAAATACATGTATAGATTGGGGATATTAAAATGAAGGTGCAAATGGAGGCAAAACCAGTTTTTACCACAGTGGAAAAAGGAGTCTTTTGTGCAGGACACACTTGGCTTGTCTATAGCCAAAAATTATTTTGTCTTGCTATCAGTCATTTATAATTTAGAGAATTGTAAGATAGCTTCCATAGAACAGATAACCTGGGGTGGGGGCAGGGATAGCTGCAGGGTCTACACGATTCATAGTTTTCCATGAAAGCATACAGAATTGTAAGGAAATGATCACAATTGTCATTTTCCCTTGGTCAAGGATGCCCCACAACTCCAGGTTGGGCATGTTGAGTACCAGTCACTACCCTGCAGATGCCCCACACCACCAAGGCAGGGGAAGCCTGGGAACAGGAAGCTAGAGGAACATGGTGTTCACATCAGGTCACATCTTCACAAAGCTGGCCAGAGCCTGCATGGACCTGTTTAATGCAGCAGTAGCTAAAGAAAAGGTGAGGCTGAGAGAATTGTCATTGGTATACTTTATTCATGTTATATATAACCTACAAATAAATCTATTTTATAGACGGGAAAACTGAGGCTCAGATGGGGTTGAATTCCATTGGCCAAGATCATATAGTCAATTCAATAGGAGATTCAGATATCTAATCTACACAGTCTGACTCTTTAGCCATCACTCCAAACACTAACATTTTACTTGCTATGTTGCTTTCTGTTTGTGACACTAAACTTAATACATTGCTTAGAGTAGAATTTAAGTGCCAAAGAGAATAGCTACAATTGCTGGATTTATTTAAAACAAAGAATAAAAATTCCCAATGGAAAATCTGTTATGACATCAATGGCTCAGCTGGGGCAAGAAATGATTGATGGTGTGTTTAATGTCATTGGTTTTGCCTGATCTTAGAACCCCACAGGCACCCCCATCTTAGCCCTCACTTGACCTTTGCTGAACCAGCGGTAACATTTCTCTTCTTTTTCTTCAAAGCCAGAAATGTATTAAGAAAGCAAGTATCGGGGGCACTATTTGGAAAAGGGGAAACATTGCCTACACAAAATCACTCCAAAAACTTAGTAAGTCTTAGTGAAAGCAAAATTTGAAAGCAGCTTGGTCCCCACTGCCACCAGCTGTACAAATTATTGTCCCTAGTTTGCAGGCAGTAGAGCTAGGATTGAAAGGGTGGGTTCTCAGAGAACCACTGGACACTTAATCACTGATCTCTGGGGGACTTATAGGTTAGGCTAGGGGAAACATTTGAGCATGATGATTCATTTCTGTGGTGTACATTTGAGGCTGATTATATATACATATGTTCCCTTAGTTGTGATTTATCTTCTCTGAAAATATTTTTAAGCCTAAAAATTCTTTTCATGCCCCAGTGGGAAAATCTCCTGTGGTTATACCTTCAGCCAGGTTACTTTGACAATAAGAAATCAAGCAACATTTGTGAGTGCCTCTCATTGCTGCTTAGTGTAAGTAAATATTACTGACTTTAGAATTTGTCTGGAAAAGAAAAGCACCACTCTGGTGGGTCACGGCAAGAAAAGTTTGCAGAATTTAGTGATCACATTTCTTACATGGGCTTTCTGACCTTGGGCAGGTTGCTGAGATCCTGGCATGTTAGAAGGAGTTAGAGGTGAGGACCCCTAACCTCCCTCAAAGGGGCTGTGGAAGGCAGAATAAGAAGAATGCATTAGGAATTACTTCACCAACAATTAAGTACTGTGTTTCTTGAGACTCAGCAGATGCTAATACCGTTCTCTCTGACCTTCAATAAAGAAAGGCTGAGGGTGTGAATTTTCTTTTGAACTCAGCCAAGGCCACAATGCAGTGGGCTAGGCTGATGTCATCCAGGTATGTGCTAACATTATCCAAGGTTAAACCTAGAGGAAAGGAGAGAAACAGTATCTCCTTGCTTGTCTCTGGGAAAGATTCCATGATTATAAAATCATGTGGTTTTTTTGGTCATATCCCAGAGTCTATGTTAAACACTTTCTGTATGTTCCTCATGTAAATCTCACAGCAGCTGTAGGAGGTAAGTCCTGTCATTTGCCCCATTTCCCACATGAGGAAATAGAGGCATCAAAGGCTTCAGCTATATGCCCATTATTACACAACTGTAAGTAGCAGCACCAGGGTTTGACCCCAGACTCCAAAACTCACCCTCTCAACCGCTATGCCAGGCTTCCCAGTCATCACAAGGCTTTGGTCAGAATCTGATGGTTCAAGATTGCACCCTGTCACCCCAGGAGTTCTGGAAAACTTTCTGGTGCTTTCCTGTCTTCAAATCCTTGTCACCTTTCCTCTTTTGCCTAGGATAACCTCCCTCTGGACATGATCATAGACTGAGTCTTATTCACTGTGTTTTACTCAGCACAGGATAGGTGACCAGTAAATGTGATTTTGTGAGAATAAAGGGATAAGAGGATGAAAGAATAAATGAATGACTAAAATGAGGGGGAATGGACATTATGAACCTGATGGTGCCTGCAATATAAATCACTGTTCTTGTTGTCTGAACATTTTTTAACAAGCCATGGATTAAGAAGGGCAAGTAACGGCCGAGAGCTATGGCTTACACCTGTAATCCCAGCACTTTGGGAGGCCAAGGTGGGTAGATCACAAGGTCAGGAGTTCAAGACCAGCCTGGCCAACATGGTGAAACCCTGTCTCTACTAAAAATACAAAAATTAGCTGGGCATGGCGGCATGCGCCTGTAATCCCAGCTACTCGGGAGGCTGAGACAGAATTGCTTGAACTGGGACCCGGGAGGTAGAGGTTGCAGTGAGCCAGCAGGAAGGGTTGACCATTTGCTGTAGAGTTTGAGAGGGCTAATCTATTATCTGAATGAGGGCTTGTTTTTGTTTTATTTTCCTTGTGGTCAGCCCCCTTGTGGTCACATGTAGTTCAAGAAAATCTTCAACAATTTTTCTCATCCCCTGTCAGACTGACTCCCTTGAGGATAAAGAAACCAACCTAAATTGCTCATTTATTCCTGGAACTGTACTTCGTTTGAAGGCACATAGAATTCTATTTTTCCTGTAATATTTGCATGGTTGCCAAGAAGGCCTAATGTTCCCATCAGCTTGGCTAAACTTTAAATAGACTTCTTCCTGACTCCAGGCCCTTAACCTTCCATTTCTTAAAGCATTTTCTTTAGAAAAGTTGCAAACGTAAATTCTTTTTTTGTCCTTTAAAGATATAAATTTTCTCCCAGGTTTTTGTCAGTTTTGCTCAGGAATGTCTTTCTCAGGAACCTGGGAGTCCTCACTTTGAAATGTCATCATCCAGAAAGATAGGCCCCTTCTGGTCTCTGTGGGAGAGTGGGAAACTAACTCCCATAAGTGACAATTAACAATTACCAATAATGTCCTAATCACATTGAACAACCTCCTCCCTAACATCCTTCATTACTTTTCTATTAGCTCACTCTAATATTTAAAAATCCTTTTGTTTCAGTAAAGTTCAGTTCATTTATTGCAATAGTCTAGACCCCTATAGCAATGGTTTTGAATAAAGTCTTTCTTGCCATTTTATCAAGGGTCCAGTGTAATTGTTTCTTGCAAAATGGACATAATATTCAATAGTATTAACCATATGGAATAAATGTTATTATAATTTATAGTTAAAAACAGAAAAATTGCAGTTATTCTTAGTTCTTTCCTTTCTTATACTCCACACTTATTCTTATTAGGAAATCAGCCTGGCTCTACCTTCAAAACTTATTTAGATTCTGACCACATCCCACATCTCCACTAAGCCACCCTGGTCTGAGTCACTACCCTTTCTTGGCTGGATTATTTCCATAGCACCTTCATTGGATTTACTGCTTCCACCCTTATCTCCCACTGCCAACTCTATACTCTATTTTGCACAAAGTAGTCAGAGTGAGACAGTATTAACTCCCTATTAATTCTCTGCCAGTCTCCTTCCATATTCTCTGAAGGAAGCCTATCAATGATGCCCTTTGCTTGAGCTCAGTGGTTCTCAAGCAACATTAGCATCACTTGGGAATGTTGAGAAATGTGAATTACTAGGCACTACCCCTGACCTGCTGAAGAAAAGATCTTGGTGTCAGATCCAGCAATATGTATTTTAAATGAAGCCCACTGGATGGCTCTGATGCATGTTAGAGTTTGAGAATCCCTTTTCCACTCTATTTCTCTTCTTGAAATGCTCTTCCTCCAATTATCTGCTAGGCAGACTCCTCTCCATGCATAAAGCTCTTGCTCAATTCATGCCTTTTCCTTGAGAATTTTCTTTTCTGCATTCTTGTTGCCTCTCACTCAACTATTCTTTTTTTCCCCTCATGGCATTTAACAGCTTCTAAAGTAAAGTTTACTTCTTCGTGATCTATATTGTTTCTTATCTATTAGGTACCTGCCTGGAATATAAGCTCCATGGGAGCAAAAGTCTTTATTTGTTTTGCTCACTCTGTACTCTAGGTGTCTAAAACAGTGCCTGGTGTAATGTACACTTGATAGGTAATTTTCAAGTGTTATCACTGAGGAGCAAGTTGCAGTTTAGGTTAACACCTCTTTAACTTTTGCTGATCTTCTGCCTTTTTTTTACTTTACAAAAAAGACCAGATGTTGGACTGAGAGCCTTTGTTAAGTAAGAATATTTAGCTGGAATTTTAGCAAATCAACTGTATTTTCATTTTATTTACTTTTGCAACCTCTGTGTTTGGCAATAGATTCCAGTTTTCCACTAACTAGTAATTTAAAACTTCCTTTTGAAGTAACATTAAGTAAGGGACTAAAAATATATGTTGAATACGTAATAGTGCTGATGCGGCAAGATTCACAGAGGATGTGTACAAATGATAGGCATTTGGGAAATGCTGATTTTGATGGCAAAGCAATGCCTAAGAGTGGTGACATGACAGTCCAGCAAGTGGGGGGATGTCTGGGGGGCAGGTGAACCTTCTAACCAGCTTCTGTCCACTTCTAGGCTGTGGTCCACCCCAGCTGGGGAGGATGGGAGTTGGCAGGAGGACAAGCATGCAACTCGATATTTTTTAGTCACTCACATATTTTGGTCCCCATCTTTTGCTTTCCCTCGAGGGGTCTAAGAAACACACATGAAATAGAATTTTACAGTTCAATATTTGTATCTTTCCTGGAGTTCTTGTCTTGCCTCTCTTTGTGACTAAGAAAATTTTCCTCTGTGGCTTCATTTCTGGCCAAAAGCAAGAGGCTAAGAGAACACAGGCTGAATGCCACCAAAAACTACTGTTCATTAATTTCCAAATATGTCCTTTTCAGCACTGCCGCTATAGCCTGCCAAGATCTTGCTCTCTTGTGACACCCCAAGGACAGAAATTTGATAAAAATTTCTTGCATTTCTAAGAAATACACTCAGTTCTATAAAGATGATTTAGTGTGGGACCTAGAGGTTAAACGTTCCTCCAAGTGCTGCCAATGTCACTTAGACATACTTGAAACTCAAGATGAAGAGTACAAAGGCTTTAATAAAGTGACTCTTGAAAATTGTTCTTTCCTTCCTGTTTTGTATTCCAGCTCTGATTCTTTTAGGGGTGTCCAAAAATTCAGTCTAGCCTAAGGATTGTTTTAAGATGAGGAGGATGTTCATCGGTGGATGAAATACTGGACCAGATGCCAGAGACCTTGGGTAGAATTCTGACAGCTGTAGCAATTGCTTGCCACAGGAGAGTAGAGTACTGATTCTCCAGCAGCAGCTGCTGGTGGTACTTCGCCCATATCTCCTTAGTACTCAGCACTGGTACATGTCACTGTTTCCTATTTATTATAAGCATTTGCAATTTTCTGTCTAGGACATCTCTGACTGTAGGGGCTGATTAGTCCACAGGTAGAGTGGACTGGAAGAGCCTGGGAAATACCTTCTCAGAAGCTTCCCTTAAACCACGAGGAAAAGAGCTGGTGGCTAAACATTCCAGCTTCCTCACCCTCTGTGGGGCAGCTCTGAGGGGTGACATGTACACTCCCAGATCTAGTCTGGGAGTCTCCGGCAGTCTATTAGTCTGTTAGTCTCCAGCAGGACTAAGATCCTGTTGTCTACATTAGCAGCCTGCTCATTAATATGCCTTGTCCTATCTATCTTTCCTTACCTAAGTCTCTTTTCCATTTTTTTTTTTTCTGCTGGGGCTTCCTTTCTTCCCAAAGCAACTGCTTACACTCAAACTCTTATCTCACGGTCTGAAAAATGGGACTAATAAATTTTCTAGCTGCCTCATGAGGCTTTCTTGAGGACCTAAAGGGATACTTCTTAGAAAAATATTTTCATATTACTGTACAGTTACAAAATATGACACATGAAGTGCTCTTAGAATCAGAGGGGAAAGGCTAGATGAGGAGTCCTAAACTTGAGACTCACCATGGTAGTCTTGTGGCCAGCCAGGGTATAAAAATGGAGCGTATCCCTCCAGTTCTTCACAGACCCCACCCACTGTCTTGCCCTATGTCCCAGTTTCTTCTAATAATTATGTTACCCATCTTGCCCTTAAAGGCACCTAGCCCTCATGTTCTACCAGAAGTAAGGATGAGGGTTCTTTCTAATTTTATATCACCAGGATCTTAATGCTGATCTACCCAGAAGTAAAAAGGTGATTCTACAAAGAATCACCTTCACCTAGAAACATCTGCATTGCTTGTTGGTTTGTGTTTTAAGCAAGGCTAATGGTATTATACTTGGAACATCTATCAAGTACCTGCTACTTACAGAGCATTATATTAAGCACCTATTTTATGCTAACTGTTGCAGCTCTTGCACTAATGAAAACATGGGGCTTAAAATATTTTCTGGCAGTCATGACATTAGGAAAAGCTGGACTGCACCTGACAGATTTCTCCTTTTCATGGGGAAAAATAGGAAACTAAGTGAGAAAATGTTAAGGCAAGGTATCAACAATGGTAAAGATAATTCAGAGATACTTCCCTCCCACCCACAGCTGAAAGGAGGGCATTTGTTCAAGTCACCTGCAGTATGAAGAGCAATAGTGAGAATTGTGAAGAAGAAGCAAGATAATAAGAATAAAGAGGCACTACTAAGGGTACTTGAGGACGGATCTTTCGCTAAATTTGTCACCATAGATAATACAAATTCTTAGCTTTGCCCTGGATGACTAAAAGAGCAAAGAATACAGTACAGAAAACATATCTTTCTATTGAGTAACCAAACACCAGAGAATCTAGCAGGTAATGCAAAATGGATTTTTACTTTCATTTTCAGAAAACAAAATTCCCTCCTTTTCTTCCCATCTCTTCCTCTCTTAATCTTCTCCAATTTCTGTCTTCTGCCTTGTACACACCATGAGTTTTGACAAATGTATAACGGCATGTATATCTTATAGCGTCACACAGGGAGTTTCACTGCCCTGAAAGTCTTCTGTGCTTCACCTATTTATCCCTTCCTCCTTTCAGACCCTGGCAACCACTGATCTTTTTGCTTGTCTCCTTAGTTTTAAGGCAAGTATTTTATTAGTCTCATTTTGCAGATATGGAAACTGAGTCTTGAATAAATTAGCTGGCTTCTTTGACCATGCAGTTTGTGACTGAAAGACAGGGCATGAAAACCAAGCTCTGCTAAACTAACTCCCCACCAGGAGTCCAAACTAAAATCCTCACCAGGCTACAGGTAAGGCTCTCCCTCTGTACTGAAGTTGACACATGGGGGAGAGCCTTACCTCCCTTGGATTCCCTATAAACAGTCGGCTTCTGCTTCGCCTATCAGTGCAAGTAAAGGGGAAGGTGCATGGAAGGAGAAATAATCAGGAAGCAGACCATGGTGAAGAAGGGTAACACCGAACTTCTCTGCACTCATTTGTTCAGTTACCATTTACGGAGTCCTCCTCTGTGCCTGACACTCTGCTGGGTAAACATATATCTTGGTGTTTGTTATTGAGACTGAAGCATGACCACATATGGCAATGCAAAGAGAGTCAGCTGGGAGACTAAATGGTAGGTAAATCCTGGAATTACCATATGCTTCCTACCCTAGGCTGGGGGGCCTTGGCCTTAGCTTTGCAAATCAAAACCCAGGCCAAGGGCTTGGAGCTGCTTAAAGCTTCCTCAGAGGTCGCTGAAAGCTGCTAAGTGAATGTTCCCACTCTCCATCTGTTCCTCTAATCACAAACCCCTGTACTCCTATTAGTCCCAGCAAGCTCCCACATGGAAGATGTGGGGGCAGGCAGGACCCACTCCTGCCAGATCTTTGTTAAATGCAATTCTCTGAAGGTGCCTCTCCAACCTCAGAAGGAACCTGGAACTGCTGGCTTGGGCTCAAGTTCCCAAGAGCAGCAATTCAAAGACATCATGTGGTCTGCATTAATTAGACCTGCCAAGTCCACAACCAAGGACAGCCAGCATGCTTAGGCAATTAGTGATGATTTGGTCAGTGTCCACCATCGCCAGATGGCCTCTGCAAGTTCTCCATGTTCTCAGAGAAATTACACATAGAGGCAAAGCTGTTGTCCTGTAAAAGCACACACAGAATAAACATTCTAGACATGCAATGTGAAGAGATAATACCAATGATATTAATCATAAACTTAGGTGCCATCAGGCTCAGTGCCAGACATTGTACAGATTATCAATTCAACCCTAACATCAACCCTGTGGAGTAGGTGATAAGATTATGCCCATGGCTAGGTGCAGTGGCTCATTCCTGTAATTCCAGCACTTCGCAAGGCGAAGGCAGGAGGATCACTTGAGCTCAGGAGTTCAAGAATAACCTGAACAACATGACAGAATCCCATTTCTACAAAAAATACAAAAATTAGCTTGGCGTGGTGGCACATGCCTGTAGTCCTGGGTACTCAGAAGGCTGAGTTGGGAGTCAGAGGTTGCAGTGAGCCAAGATTGCACCACTGCACTCCAGTATTAGTGACAGAGTAAGACCTTGTCAAAACACACACACACACACACACACACACACCACACACACGATTATGCTCATTTTACAGAAGAGAAAACTGAGAATTTAACAAGTTGTCCAAGTTTACTCAAGAAGTTTATTTACAGCTGGGATTCAAACTCAGATCTGTCTGGCTGCAAAGCTTTGGAATCACACAGATTCCAATATTCTGTAATAACTTGGTAGGAAAATCTTACTTAAATGTCACTTCCCTAGCCTAATTATGCTCCTGTTGTGGCTGCTCTTATAGACCATATTTGACATTTTTTAAATGTAACCATAACTGTCATATGCTTAATACATGCATCTCCCACTGTACTGAACTCAATGAAGGCAGGACTTTGCTGTTTTTTCATCACTTTATCCATAATCCTTTGCATTATACGTGGTATACAAAAGGTGGTCAACAAATGCTAGTTTAATGAATTAATAAAAGCAAATAAATAGGCAAGAAACGGAAAGTGAAAGAAAAAGACAGAGCTCCTGGGGATATGGAAATATCATTAAGTTTTATATTTACAAATATATAACAGTGATGTGCTGATAAACCAGTTATTTGGGTAAATAAAGTACCCTGATTTGTAGCATTTGCCAGTTTCCACTGTGTAAATGCTCCCACTACAACCAATTTTAAGCTCGCAGTGTGTTATCACTGAATGCAGAGTTGGGAAGACATGCACAGTGTTGGCTTTTGCCAGCTCTGGTGCCACTTTCTCAGGGTTTTTTTTTTTTATTGTCTAGAGAAAATCAATCTCCTGTCTGATTTTAATTCTGTTCATCTTCTAGGTTAGAGGCTTCTATTAGCTCTATAGCTCTGATACTCTATGAGCCTACATATGATGTCTTTCATGATTTTATCCCCCCCACTAGATTTGGGTACTGGGGTGAGGGGCTAAGTATGAGATGGAGGACTAAATTCCAAGCAGATCAGCTAAAGTGCTCAGATGAATAGGTAGTTATAGCACATCAACTCTCTGTCTCTTTTCTCAGAAGTATGTCCCAGTATATTCAAAATAGGCCACTTCTGATATCCAACTGAAGGAATCCACCTGTTTGCTCCCTAAGTAAAATACAACCACATCTCACTAGTTTCAAAAGTCAAGCACCAGTGGATTTTGGAAAGCTAGTTCTTAGCATTAAAATACAGCTGAAGATAAAGCACCCAGTTACAATGTGTGGGATAGGTGTAGAGAGACTCACAAGTTCTATATTTGAAAAAGACAAATGGATGCAATGAGAGTACAGTGACATCTCTATTTTATGGTCTTCTGCTCACTTGACCATCCCCTCCCTCCTTCACTGTTTACAGTACACAGGTTTTCCATCTCAAGGTAAACTTAGGATGTTGCAGAATATTCCAAGGAGAAAAGAAAACTGCTACAGTGATTGTAAGCTGTGAGAACTGTATTTCTATCTTTGCAGTATTTTCATGGGTCTTAATATCTCAGTATCTCAGGGCTGCTAAGTTACTAGTCTGAGTGTTTGTCCTGTAGAAAATTGAAAAACACGGGTTTCTACAAACATAACATTTTTTCAAGTAGTCACGACAATTTGGATAGTTCTACATAGAAAGCCTATTTCAAAAGGTTTAGAGATTTAGAGACCGAATGAAACACAAATGTTTGCCCTCTTATGGGACTCAATAGAAAATGGATTATTTCAGAGTGTTGGCAGTCACCCACAGTCAGACTAATTAGATCTTTTGCCTTGAAGTTTCTCTCCACCCTTAGTGAATACGCATAATACATTCAGTTCAAATTTAGATGCAGAAAGCATTTGTTGAACCATCAGTATTTGCCAGACATGTTGATAGATTAGGGAGGAGAAATGGGCAAAGAAAACCTATTTCCTTTTCTCCAGGAGCTCTCAGTATGGCACCAGAAGACAGGTATAAATGAATAATCAAGGAGCAAATATAATATGGATGAAAACAGAAATATGTACCAGAAACACAGGGCTTTTGGAAATGTGGTTAGAAAAGAAGGCTCTGGAATTGGATCAAGTTTATTTGCTAGCCATATAACCAGTTAAATAAGTTACTTAACTCCTTTGAGCTTCAGTGTTCCTATATGTAAAATGGGATCATAACTAGCATAACTAACCATCAGGTTGTTTTGATGATTAATGAGTTAATTCATGGAAAGCACTCAGTACAGTCCTGATACATAGCACTCAATAAATATTAGCTCTTATAGGTTATTTTCCTTGGAGTAGCATTTGAAGTAAGATAAATGGGGGGTGTTATGGGTAGAAGTGGGGGATAAGAAAGGCATTGGGGGACAGAGTGACCAAGACATGAAGGTATGAAAGAGCAGGCATGCTTGGGCAACATTTAATAGACCAAATTGATCTAATTTGTGTTGAATGAGTGGGAGAAAGATGACTGGAGCAAGCTTGGAAGGAACTTAGAGATCTGGTAAAGAGAATGACCTCAACCTAAAGGCATAGGAGATCTACTGTATTTTTAAGGCAGAGGACAGAATTGTGTATTAGAGAGTTTGTTCAAGTGGCACAATGAATTGGATGGGGGAAGAGTTTTGAAAACAGGGGAGACCTGTTAGAGGACTTTTTTTGCAGTGACATATATTAGGAAACCATTGGTGCTGGGCAGCAGTTGACACCATGTGAGTGGAGAAAGATCCCCACAACAAATGTAGACTGAAGAGAGTCAAAGGAAAAGGCTTAGGGAATCCTACATCTCAGAGATGAACAGAGAAATAAACCCTGCTGCTAATGAAGGAGATAGCCGGGGGAGCCGTAGAAGAAGAGTCTAGGGAAAGAAAGACAGGCTGGCTTTATAAAGACAAGGAAAGTGATGGCTCTGTGAGAATGGAGTGGGCTAGCAAAGCCAGATACCACAGAGTTGCCAGGAAGGCTGAGACTTGAAGCCAAGAGTTGAGGCAATTAGTGGTTCATTGATGGTCTAATTAGATCAGTTTGAGTGGAGTTTTTGGTCGCAGCTGAAAAAGAGAGTGTAAGGAAATGAAAGCAGTGAGTGTACCCAACCCTTCAAGGAATTGGAAGGCAAAGAACAAAGAGACAAAGTACCTAAGCCTGGGGGAGAAGATATTGGAAGTTAAATAACATAAAGCAACAAAGTGAAATATCCTAACATTTTTAAATGGAAGGTTCAGTTAAGAAACAGAAAATTTTAAAAACAGGGAGAAGAGATGACTACAGAGCCCAAAGAAGAGAAGATCGAAAACTGCAACTAGAGCAATTTGTCTCCAGTGGGGGATGGAGACTCTCTTTCCCTGGGTCAGGAGGGGAATAAAATAACAATGCATAGGCCAGGCACAGTGGCTCATGCCTGTAACCCCTGCATTTTGGGAGGCAAAGGTAGGTGGATCACCTAAGGTCAGGAGTTTGAGATCAGCCTGGCCAACAAGATGAAACCCTGTCTCTACTAAAAATACAAAAAATTAGCTGGGCATGGTGATGGGCACCTGTAATCCCAGCTACTCAGGAGGCTGAGGTGAAAAAATTGCTTAAACCAGAAAGTCGGGGGTTGCAGTGAGCCGAGATCGGGCCACTGCACTCTAGCCTGGGAAACTCTGTGTCAAAAAAAAAAAAAAAAAAAAAAATGCTTAAAAAATCTCTAAAAGCTAAAATTGGAGGGGCTCCACTGGCCTGTATTTCTCTGTAGAATAGGTAAAGTTATCTTTTGCATGTAAGGAGGTAGACATGGAGCATTTATACGTTAGTAAATTTTGGCAGCCCCCATGGACAATGAGGAAGAAGGTAAAAAAAGTCAAGGAGAAGACCTGAAAGTATCACTAGAGCTCTACATAGAGCAAAAAACATAATGTAGCAAAGAGGGCACAATAATGATCTTCTTCAGCCCTTGTGGGAAGCCTGGGACCAGTTGTGGAGAAAATGTATATGTAGGATGGATTCAGGGTTGCTAATTCAGGTTGGTGGGAAGCATATGGCAAAAGAGCCATAGGATAAAGGAATGGGGGATCTCCAAAAAATTACCATTGAAATGGCTATTAGTGGGGAACAAGACTGGCAGAGGAAAAAGATGAACTAGGACATGTAGGGAATTGGCAATGAACATAAGTAGGTGATTAAAAACAATGCTGAAAAGTAACACTGCAGAGCATTCTGGAACAGTGGAGGTGACAGACAGGATTGATTCATTGATTCATTGGATGGTGCCTATACTGACCATTGGAATGACTAGAGCCTTTTTTTTTCTCCTGAGATGAAATTTTGCTCTTGCTGTCTGGCTGGAGTGCAATTGCATGATCTCTGCATCTCTGCTTACTGCAACCTCTGCCTTCTGGGTTCAAGTGATTCTCCTGCCTCAGACTCCTGAGTAGCTGGGATTACAGGCATGCACCACCACACCCAGGTAATTCTGTATTTTTAGTAGAGATGGAGTTTCTCCATGTTGGTCAGGCTGGTCTTGAACTCCTGACCTCAGGTGATCTGCCCGCCTAGGGACTAGAGCCTTTTAAGGTGGCATAGAGTCTTTATGAGAAGAGAATAATTTCTATAGTCAATCTTATAATTTAATATTTGATAGCTCTGGAGGGATTATATCTTTATTTTTCCTCTTCATTTCTTCTTAATGTTGGAAGAATATCTACAAATTCTTGCAAGCAAAATATTCCAGCTTGACATCTGAAGCATGGCCAAAGGAGGGATTTACCTAAGTAACTTGGAAGGTGCCAGGGAGACAAATTTACCCATGCATATCTTGTTCTCCAAAGTCAGACATGCATGCGTGGAGTTAGACTATCATGTCTTAATGTGAATTAATTCATCAGGTAATTTATAGAAACAGAGGGTTCTAGAATCCATTAATCTAGGATTATTTTCTGGCTGACTCACTAAAGAAACATAGTATTTGGTAGGAAGACTTGAGAAGAGAATGATATTACTAGCAAAATACTCAAGTGCTGTTGAGCTTGCCCCTTTGACAAGAGAATAAGAAGTAGTATTAACAGATTATCCAGGAAGGGTAAAAGTTTTACTGATGTTTAAATGTATACCTACTCTAAATTTCTAATTAATATTTACTATTTAATTATAATGTTTTTGTGTAATCTCCAAGGAATATAACCTTTTACCACAAGACTTTTCTTCACAAAATTTTTTAAACCATAAATGATATTGAAGGATACATTTGTTTACATAGACTATGAAATATGATTGTTTTAGAAAGTCATATTTGCTTTCTTTTTTATATATATATATTTTTTATTGCATTTTATGTTTTGGGGTACATGTGAAGAACATGCAAGGTTGTTGCATAGGTACACACATGGCAGTGTGAAATTTGCTTTCTTAGGGTATAAACTCAAAGCCTTGCAGTGATTAACTCATCACTCTGAGAATGACCCCAACGAACTATTTTTTTTCCATAAGTTATTGGAGTACAGGTGTTACTTGATTACATGAGTAATTTCTTTAGTGGTGATTTGTGAGATTTTGGTGTACCCATCACCCAAGCAGTATGTACTGCACCATATTTGTAGTCTTTTATTCCTCATCCCCTCCCAGTCTTCCTCTGAAGTCCTCAAAGTCCATAGTATCATTTTTATGCTTTTATGTCCTCATAGCTTAGCTCCCACATATCAGTAAGAACATACCACATTTGGTTTTCCATTCCTGAGTTACTTCACTTATGTGTTAGGTGAGTCTCCTGAATGGCCTCAGACACTTATCCATTCTGCAGCTCTGTATTTTTTAAGTGCAGCACTTAGGTCATTTATATTCAATATTAATATTGAAGTGTGAGGCACCATTGCATTCACCATGTTCTTTGTTGCTGGTGTACTTTGTTTTCTCTGATTTTTGCTTTTAATTATTTTTATTTATTTGTTCCTGTATTTTTGTTTTATAGGTTTTGTGTGATTTATGCTTTAAAGAAGTTCTGTTTTGATGTGTTTCCAGAATTTGTTTCAAGATTTAGAACCCCTTTTAGCAGTTCTTGTAGTGGTGGTGGTAATGATGAATTCTCTCAGCATCTATTTAGGACTAAGTAGTCTCTGAAAAAGACTATCTTTTCTTCATATATGATTCTTACTTTTGCTGGGTACAAAATTCTTGGATGATAATTATTTTGTTTGACAAGGCTTAAGATAGGTCCCCAATCCCTTCTAGCTTGTAGGGTTTCTTCTGAGAAATCAGCTGTTAATCTGATAAGTTTTCCTTTATAGGGACCTGGTGCTTCTGTTTCACAGCTCTTAAGATTCTTTTCTTCATCTTAAATTTGGATAACCTGATGACAATTGGCCTAGGTGAAGATCTTTTTGTGATGAATTTCCCAGATGTTCTTTGTGCTTCTTATATTTGGATGTCTAGGTCTCTAGCAAGACCAGGGAAGTTTTCCTCTATTATTCCCCCAAATATGTTTTCCAAGCTTTTAGAATTCTATTCTTCCTCAGTAACACCAATTATTCTTAGGTTTGGTCGTTTAACATAATCCTAGACTTCTTGGATGCTTTGTTCATATTTTCTTATTCTTTTTTCTTTGTCTTTGTTGGACTGGGTTAATTTGAAGACCTTATCTTCGAGCTCTGAATTTATTTCTTCTACTTGTTCAGTTCTATTTCTGAGACTTTCCAGAGCATTCTGCATTTCTAAAAGTGTGTCCAAAGTTTTCTGGATTTTTTTAGTGTTTTTCCTTTAAACGATCTATTTCCTTGACTATTTTTTCCTTCACTTATTGTTTCATTTTTTGGATTTCCTTGCATTGGGCTTCACCTTTATCTTGTCTCTTCCTGATTAGTCTAATAACTAACCTCCTGAATTCTTTTTCAAGTAAATTAGGGATTTCTTTTTGGTTTGGATCCATTGCTGTTAAACTAGTGTGATTTTTTGGGGGGTATTGAAGAACCTTGTTTCATCTTATTACCAGGGTTGGTTTTCTGGTTCCTTCTCATTTGGGTAAGCTCTGTCAGAGGGAATATCTAAGGCTAAAGGCTGTTGTTCATAATTTTAGTACCATCGGGTGTTTCCTTGATGTAGTACTATCCTTTTTCCATGGATGTGGCTTCCTGTGAACCAAATTGCAATGATTATTGTCTCTCGTCAGGGTCTAGCCACCCAGTGAGTCTACCCAGCTTTGGGCTGGTACTGGAAGTTGTCTGCACAGAGTCCTGTGATGTGCACCATCTATGGGTCTCTCAGCTGTGGATAACAGCGCTTGTTCTGGTGGAGGTGTTTGTGGGAGTGCAGTGAATTCTGTGAGGCTTCTCAGCTTTGGTTGTTTAATGCTCAGATTTTGTGCTGGTTGGCCTCCAGCAGGAGGTGGCACTTTCCAGAGAGGATTAGCTGTGGTAGTATGGAGAAAGACTGGCAGTGGGTGGGGCTGTAGAACTCCCAAGATTGTATGCCCTTTGTCTTCTGCTACCAGGATGGGTAAAGAAGGACCATCAGGAGTGGGGTGGGGCTAGGCATGTCTGAGCTCAGAATCTCCTTGGGCAGGTCTTGCTGCAGCTGCTGTGGGGGAATTGAAGTGAAAGTCCCAGGTCATTGGAATTGTGTGCCTAGGAGGATTATGGCTGCCTCTGCTGAGTCATGCAGGTTGTCAGGGAAGTAGGGGAAAGCCAGAAATCACAGGCCTCACCCAGCTCCCATGCAAATCAAAGTGCTGGTCTCACTTCCACCATGCCCTCCAGCAACAGCCCTGAGTCCATTTCCGGATGTAGGGCAAGATGGGCTTGAAAACCTGTCCCAGGTTACCCACCTCTCATCTGCGACAGAAAAGGGCTTGGTTGTTTCCCTGCCTATGGAGTCTGCACACTGGATTTGGGCCCTCCCCTGAGGTCTGCCCAGGAGGCTTCTCACCTCATTCAAATTGTTACAAAGTTCAGCTAGAAATTTCCTTCTGTCTGTGGAGTTTTACCCCCGGCTCCTCTGGCCACCCTTCCAATGGATCCTTATGATTTCAGGCAGGAATGGCCTGCTAGGGGACCCAGCAAGCTCCCAGGGTCTCGCTGCTTCCTTTACCCCTTTATTTTGCTTGGCTGTCCAAATTGACTCAGCTCCAGGTAAAATTAGAAACTTCTCCCACAAACAGACCTTCAGCTTCTCCAGTGAGGATGTGTGCTCAGAAAGAGGAGGATCTCCCTTTCCCATTTCCGCTGTTGGAGCATTCACAGTATTTGGGGGGGGTCAGCTGGGTCCTGGAAGAGCAGTCTGCTTCCTTCAGATGGTCTCTGGGTCCTCTCAGGATTGCTGGTTTGTTTTTGCAGTCAATCTGGAGCTAAAATTCACAAAGCTGGCTTCTGCTTGCTGCTCTATCTGGAGCTGCAATCTAGTCTTGCCTCCCCGCATCAAGCTATTAATTGATCTGCCACTATATATATTGGTTATGTTTTGCTCTAAGGTAGTATTTTGGCTTTCTCATTTGTCTTGTGAGTGGAAACATCTAGGGAATACAAATGCACTCCCACTGAGGAGTCTGTGATGAAGACTGAGACAGGAATCCAAATTTTTCTGTGTACTGCTTTAGACTTTTAAGGATAATCAAGTGTTTTGGGGGAGAATATTGAATTATTACATATATTTGAACACATTCTTCTGCCCAAAAATTTCATAAACGGCTTCTCATTAATGTTAGTATAAAATCTAAACTCCTTAACATGGCCAGAAAGGGCAGGCACAGTATTGCATCTTCATATCTCTCCAATCTCCCTTGTTCAAAGTAGTCTAACCATATCGATTCTTCTTCAGTCCCTCCTGCAACCTGCATGTTTTCCTGCATCAGGACCTTTGAACACATTCTTCCTCCTTAGACTATTTTTTCTCCTACTCCTGTAATGGTTTTTGTCTCTCCTCCTTAATTTTTATCTCAGAAGCTACCTCTTCAGAAATGCCTTCCCTGAACTACCTATCTAAAATAGATCCACCTGTTTTTATCTCACTGAAAACCCTGTTTGATATCTACATAGCACTTACTTAAAACTGAAATTATTTTAGTTATTTGTCATTAACATAATGGTAGGAATCTTGCTTGTTTTTTCCCCTTACCATTGTGAACCTCAATGTGGAGCTTAGCACATTGTAAGCATTAAATAAATATTTGTTGAATAAATGAAGTGATAAAAAGAATAGTGATAACAATCATATCATTTTTGTTGTACTTTCTAGTTGCCAGGCAATTGGTCCTGAAGAAAATAATAGTCACCTCTTGGGAACTTGTCTATAGTATGAATAGACATCATTCCTCAATCTAAAAATGCTGCTTTTCCTTTTTCTTTTTCCTCCAAACCCCATCCCATTCCTCCACCCAGGAATAGTAATCCTCCAGATAAAAATTCTATTCAATGTCAGTACTACAGGAGTCAGAGAGGATGGCTGTAACTCTGAAGAAAAGGATTTTGTACATTACTAGTTCTTTGCAGCACCTGCTGCAATCCATATACTGATGTCAAGCCACTCCATCAACAATTCATCAGTAGAGATTATTATTATTCCTGTTATTGAGCTTAGTAGACAGTTGTAGGGAGGTTAAGTAATTTGCCCAGTGGTTTTTAAATGGTTAAACTTGAATTTGAGCTCTGACTGTCATGAATTTGTGCTATCAGCTATGATGCTTTATATCTATTGCTGATATGGTTCGGATGTTTTGTCCCCTCTAAATTTCATGTTGAAATGTGATCATCAATGTTAGAGGGGGGGCCTAGTGGGAGGTGTTTGGGTCATCAGGGAAGATCTCTCATGAACAGCTTGGTGCTGTCCATGTGGCAATGTGAGTTCTTACCGTATGAGTTCACCTGAGGTCTCGTTTTTTAAAAGAGCCTAGCACCTCCTCCCTCTCTCTTTTGCTTACTCTCTCCATGTCACACACTGTCTACCCTTCACCTTCTGCCATGCTCGTCAGCTGCCTGAGGCCTCACCAGAGGCAGATGCTAGTACCATGCTGCTTGTGCAGCCAAATAAACCTCTTTTCTTTATAAGTTACCTACCCTCAGGTATTTCTTTATAGCAATGCAAATGAACTAACAAAATTGCTAATTTTTAAGAATAGCAGATGGCAGGGGGTGGTGGGGTGGGTCCAAATTAAAATGGCTGAGAATTCCATTCAAACACAATAATCTTTCAAGTTTTTAAAAATCCTACAATTAGTTCTCCAATTTCCCCAAATCTGCACCTCATTTCAGTATTGAGCTGGTCTCAGTACTGGTTTTAATTATTTAGGAAGTTTCCTGAGGCATTTTTTCCCCCTCTGATTCAAATCCCATCTCTCTGTGCTCCCCCATTAAAGAGGTACTGAGATGCAAACAATCATAGTGAAATATGTATTTTAATAGGTATTTCAGCTGCATGGGAAATGTACAGAATTCTGAGAATACATAATCCAAAACTCTGCAACAGCCAGTTAAAGTGGTATTTCATCAGCCTGGATTTTTATTCCTCCTGAAGTTCTCTGAGTCCCTGGAGCTGTTTTAATCTTGGCTCATTAAAAGTTAATATAATTTGGATTGGTACTATTCATTTTGTTTCTGGCCACCTCATTTACCCAGCTCAGGCTGGGTTTGTGTGCACCAAGTCTAGGTGAATTGCGGATCTATCTACCTCACCTTCATTCACGTCATGGACCCAGATGGCAGTAATCAATAGCAGATCGTTGATAAATGATAATCATTATAAAGAATACAGATTCAAATGTCAACCACAGAATAGATGTCAGTTATTTGTTGTTGGGTAATTCAGGAATGTCAAGAGGTAACAAAGAGAGACTGCTGTGCTGCAGTCATTACCTAGCCCAGGGGAAGAGTGTTAAACATTAATACTTGAGCTGTAAAAGTATCAGAAACTTGACTGTTAGGCAAGCTTTGCAAAGGAGGGAAAAAGTTTAGTTAGCCCAAATTTGTCAAGCAGGTGCTGCAAAGACCTACTAATGTGCAAAATTCCCTTCTTAGTAGTTACAGTCGTCCTCTTTGACTCCTGTACTACTGTCATTGGATAGAATTTTTATCTGGAAGATGACTATTCCTAGGTGGAGGAATGGGATGGGGTTTGGAGGGAAAGGAAAGAGGAAGAGCTGCATTTTTAGATTGAGGAATGTTGTTTATTTGTACTATAGACAAGTTCCCAATTGGTGACTACTATTTTCTTCAAGACCTGCAGTTTTTTACTTCATTCATGCATTTTAATTAATTATTTATTTATTTGTTCATCCAAAACAATCCCCAGAGCTCCTATATATGCAGACATTTGCTACAATAGGATTGCAAAAATACTTAAAAAGCTAAGGTATGGACCTTGCCTCTAGAGCAGCTGTGGTCTACGAAACGGAAGAATAGACATCAGCATAATAGTTATTAAAATACATTGTGGTCACTGCTGTGGTAGAAGTTCCTGGAAATATCAGAACGTGAATCTGAGAGTATGTTAGGTGAGTGATAAGGGGATGGAAGAAAGTGTCATATATGAAGAGATTTTACATATTGCTCTTAAAAATGAAACCTACATCATTCACCATGTGGAACAGGTAGACAGGGTATGTTAGGAAAAGAGAACAGCAACTATAAAGGCTGTCTGGGCAAGAACAAGTAGACTCATTTACTTGAAGAAATATGGTATGTAAGCTGATACAGTGGGAATTGAAATTGAAATAAACAAGAGAAATATTCTTTTTGTTCTTATGCTCGATGACTCTTACAGGTGTTTAGGAAAGGAAGAAGTGGTCTTGCCATGTTTGGTATGGAGCACTCTCTGGAGCTCTAAGGTGAATAGATGGTAGAGTAGGACTATTTCAGTTTTTGGAGCTAAGAAGTTTGTGAGAGTTCAACTAAGAGATGTTGAAAGCTAGAAAGTCATGGCCAATGTTAGTGTTATTCGCTGAGATGGAGAATATAGACGAAGAATGGGGTAAGAAGATGAGGAAGGAGTCTAGAAAAATAACATGTTGACTTTGAGAGTGCTATAGGAATTTCTGGCAAGGATGGAAGAAAGAAGTGGAAGTAGAGGGTTACAGGTTAGCAGAGATAAGAGGAAGTTTAGGGTTTGGAATAACTGTGTAATAAGTATCCTGATAGTTGATAAAATTATGAGTGTCAGGAATCACGGGTAGGTGAGAGAAGTTCTAAGGATAAAACATGGTGCCTGTCCACACCCACTTGGATGAGCAGAAGAGAAGCCAGTAAAGCACACTACATGGAGTGTTCAGAAGGTCAGAAGGCAATTCTGAGGGAAACCCAGAGGAAATTATTTTCTTCCATAACTATAAAGCAAAAGTCCCAATAAAGAAGACTCTAAGTTGGTTCTTATAATGAATATGTTTTATTAGATATTAGATTTCACAAATTTATATTTATAGTCTCTATTGAATTTTCATTGAACATCCACTTTATGCTAATGGAAAATAATGAAATCTAATTATAGTGAGGCTAGTAATTATTTCAGAAGAATGCAGAAATAGGTTGAAAGGTTCAGATAGAAAAACTTAAATCATCATTATCTGAAAGCTTTATTTACTTCTCACATGAAGATCTCATTATCATACTTATTAAGGTGGTATTTTTTCAATAATAGAAAACTTTTAGATAATAATTCCTACATTATAGATTGTAATTAAGCTTGGGTTAAAACTAGAAGGAACGCTCATCTCAGTTTTATAATTGGCCTATGGGCACTGAGTCAAACATGTTTGTTAAGTTATATTTATATACATTTCAGAGTTGGATAGAGATGCTGGTTAAGTGCTGTCTCATTTCTCATTAAATTACTTTATTTAGCAAGTGTTTATTGAGGTTCTAGAAACTGCTGTAGACTTTCAGACTAAAGCAGTAAAAAAATAGTAACTATCTGTACTCTCATAGGGTTATATTTGTAGAAATGATCAATCAATAAATAAAATGTCAGATGCTGATAGCTGTTTTGAAAGAGTAGGGCAGAATAAGGAATAATGGTGAAATCCTTGCATTTAAAAACAAAATTTTCCTGGGCCCCACACCCTATCTGTTCTATCAGTGGAGATGTCAGCTAGTGGGAGTTCCAGTGGGAATTCCCTGTAATTGAAGTCACACTTCAATTACTCTCAGCAGAAGCTCTCTCATCCATTCTGTCTCCTCTGTTACTCATCCGTGTTGACTCTCATGTTCAGCAGCTGGTAGACCCTGGAATCTTACAGAAGTTCTGCTGTGTCTTCTCAAGTTCTTTCATCTCTAGAGCAACTCTGCTGCCACTCAGCTGCTGGACAGTTCTTCACCTTTAAACATCCCACCAAGGAAAGCTTGTGGTAGGCTTATAATGGCATACTCTAGCTGCAGATCTTTGGATTAAGAGCTATTTGCCTTTTAGTATTTGCTTATGTGTTAAACTAGTTTTAAAACTTTTAACTATAATATTTAACAATGGGGAGACATTCAAACAATAGAGAAGAATATTTAAAAAACAAGTTTCTTTCCAACACACTTTCCCTAGGTTCAATCTCTTCCCTAGAAGAAACTACTTTTTAAAAATTTTTTCTTTTAGACATAGGGTCTTGTTCCATCACTCAGGATGGAGTGCAATGGTGCAATGAAGGCTCACTACAATCTTAGATTCCCGGGTTCAAGAGATCCTTCTGCCTCAGGCTCCCAAGTAGTTGAGACTACTGGCACAAGCCACTCTGCCTTGTTAATTTTTTTATTTTTAATTTTGTAGACACTGGATCTTCCTATGTTGCCCAGGTGGTCTTGAACTCCTGGTCTCAAGCAATCTTCCTGCCTTAGCCTCCTAAAGTGTTGAGATTACGGACATGAGCCACTGTGCCTGTCCGGGAACTACTTTTAATAGTTTCTTTTGTATTTTTTCACATATATAAGAGCTAGAGACCTAATCCCCATTTCTACAATATTGAAATATCTTATCAAGGATATAATTTCTGCTATGTTTTCACCTCAATGGCTCAAGAAGTTCTCTGGCTATCCCTGTAGGTCATCAGGCTAGAAGAGCAAAGTATATACTAATAAGGGCCCCACATAATAGCATTGCAATGTGAAGTAATAGACTTTGCTAACAAACCCAAAACTTTTAAGAGAAAGAATTGACAAGACTGTGTAGAGTCTTGTATGTGCAAAGTTGACTCTGTCTTAGCCCAATTCCAGAAGGTACTGTGACATCAGTACAATAAAAACAATTAAGAACAAAAGTTTGCTTTGTACTTCCAATTCTCCTAAAACCTCCACTGATGGTCATCTACTAAGTCTGAATGACTACTCATATGACTTCCCATATTCTTGATTTTCTTTCTAAAGACTGAGCTCTTACTTTCTAGATTTTGTCATTTTTTTTTTAATTACAGGCCTCTAAGGCTTCTAATTTGCATTAAACTAAATAGGCTAACTTTGTGTATTTCAGTAACAGTTATACCTTGTTTTATTACACTCCACTTTATTGTGTTTTACAGATATTGTTTTTTTATAAATTGAAGGCTGTTGGCAGCACTGCATCAAGCAATGCTATCAGCACCATTTTCCTGATAGCATGAGCTCACTTCATGTTTCTACGTCACATTTTGACAATTCTCACAATATTTCAAACTTTTAAATTACTATAGATATATTATGGTGATCTGTGATCAGTGATCTTTGATGTTACTGTTATAATTGTTTTTATATGCCACAACCATGCCCATATATAAAGCAGCAAATTTAATGAATAAATGTTGCATATATTCTAACTGCCCCACTGACCAGCCATTTCTCGTCTCTCTCTCTCTCCTCAGCCCTCCCTATTCCCTGAGTCCCACAACAATGTTGAAATTAAAGCAATTAATAACACTACAATGGTTTCTAAGTGTTCAAAGGGGGAAGAATTATGCATCTCTCACTTTAAAACAAAAGCTAGACATGATCAAGCTTAATGAGGAAGAAATATTGAAAGCTAAGATAGGCCATAAGCTAAGCTTCTTATGCTAACCAGTTAGACAAGTTGCAACTGCAAAGCAAAAGTTCTTGAGGAGATTAAAAGTGCAATTACACTGAACACATGAATGTGAAATAGTCTTATTGCTGATATGCAGAAAGTTTTATTGGGCTGGATAAAAGGACAGCCAATTATAACATTCCCTTAAACCAAAGCCTAATCCAGAGCAAGGCCCTAACTCTTTAATTCATGAAGGCTGAGAGAGGTAAGGAAGCTGCAGAAGAAAAGTTGCAAGCTGGCAGAGGTTGGGCTTAAGAGGTTTACAGAAAGAAGTTATCTCTATAATGTAAAAGTACAAAGTGAAGCAGGAAGTGCTGCTGGAGAAGCTGCAGCACATTATACAGAAGATCTAGCTAAGATTATTGACAAAGGTGGCTACACTTAACAATGGATTTTCAATATCAATGAAGCCTCATATTCGATTATATCATTTACGACTTTCACAGCTAAAGAGATATGAAGCTGGTCGGGTGCAGTGGCTCATGCCTGTAAGGGGTTCAAGACCAGCCTGCGCAACATGGTAAAACCTTTGTCTACAAAAAAATAGGTGGGCATGGTGGCAGGTACCTGTAATCCCAGCTACTTGGGAGGCTGAGGCAGGAGAATCCCTTGGACCCAGGAAGTGGAGGTTGCAGTGAGCCAAGTTCACATCATTGCACTCCAGCCTGGGCAACAAGAGCAAAATTGTCTCAACCCCTCACCCCTGCAAAAAAAAAAAAAAAAAAAAAAAAAAAAAAACCTAAGAGATATGAAGTCAATATCTGGTTTCAAAGCTTCAAAAGACAGGCTGACTCTCTTGTTAGGGACCAATGCAGCTGTTGACTTTAAGTTGGAACCAATGCTTATTTTAACATTCTGAAAATCTTAGGCCTCTTAAGAATTATGCTAAATCTACTCTGCCTGCGCTTTATAAATGAAACAACAAAGCCTAGATAATAGCACCTCTATTTAAAACATAGTGTACTAAATAGTTCAAGCCTACTGTTGAAATCTACTGCTCAGAAAAAGATATTTCTTTTAAAATATTGCTGTTCATTGATAATGCACCTAGTCACCCCAAGAGCTTGGATGGAGATGTGCAAGGAGATGAATGTTGTTTTCATGTCTGCTAACAAAATAACTATTTGATAGGCCATAGAATAAAGAGTAATTTTGACCCTCAAGTCTTATATTTTAAGAAACACATTTCATAAGGCTACATGGATGGTAATTTCTCTGATAGATTTAGACAAAATAAATTGAAAACCTTCTGGAAAGGGGTTATCATTCTTATTAAGAACATTTGTGATTCATGGGAGGAAGACAAAATATTGACATGAACAGGAGTTTGGAAAAAGTTAATTTCAACCCTCATGGATGACTTTGAGGAGTTCGTGGCTTCAGTGGAGGGAGTAACTGCAGATGTGGTGAAAATAGCAAGAGAGCTAGAATTAAAAACAGAGCCTGAAGATTAACTGAATTGTTTTAATCTCATGATAAAACTTGAAAAAAATGAGGAGTTGCTTCTTATGGATCAACAAAGAAAGTGGTTTTGGAGATGGAATTTACTGATTTACTCCTGGTGAAGATGCTGTAACATTGTTAAAAGGACAACAAAAGATTTACAGTATTCCGTCACCCTAGCTGATAAGGCATTGGCAAGTTTGAGAGAATTGACCCCAGTTTTGAAAGAAGTTCTACTGTGGGTAAAATACTACCAAATAGCATTGCATGCTTTACAGAAATCTCATGTTAAATGAAGTATCAATCAACGAGGCAAGTCATTGTCTTATCTTAAGAAATTTCCACAGCCACCTTGATCACCAACCACCACCTTGATCAGTAAGCAGCTATTAACAGCAAATTAAGACACTTCACTAGCAAAAAGATGATGAGTCATTGAAGGTTCAGATGATCACTAGCTTTTTTTTTTAACAGTAAGCATTTTAAATTGATGTGTATGTTGTTGTTCTTTTATTTTTCACTTCAAGATTATTGAATATGTATGTAGTTTTTTTAGACAATGCTACTGCATACTGAATAAACTACAATTTAGTGTAAGTATAACTTTTGTATCCACCAAGAAACCAAAAAACTTGCAACTGTTTTTATTGCAACATTTGCTGCCTTGTGTTGTTCTGGAACTGTACCTACAATATCTCCGAGGTATGGCTGTAATTGCTTCTTTTAATAAGCATGTTTCTATAAAGGAAATTTTGTATAATCATACATAAAAACAAATACATATTTTTATAAATGAAATACAAGTAGAAAAATAAATGCTATTAAATAAATGATATTATTAAATTGTAGCTAGATTCCATTGCTGCCAAGTCCCTGAGTCTGAAGCCTATTATTTCCCTGTGGGGGAGAAAAAAAGATATTTCTCCTTGAAGTATTCAGAAGACTAAAAAGGGAATGAAGAAAAATGACAAGAAAATATTTTTCCCCGTAGGGATGCACAACCCAGATCCTCCTTCAAGGATTTATGGGATGTAGAGCTGCAGGGAGTACAGTCAGTAGATGGCTTCCAGCTGTGGGCTCCTTCAGGGCTGTCTCAGCTGCAGAGAGCCACCCTACCCTAGTTCCAGTCCTTCTCAGAGCAGCACACATCCAGTGACTTAGTGAGTCACAGGTATAAGGCCCGGTGGAGAGATTACTCTGACAGACAATATTTGCATGGGAGCTTCCTGCAGGGCTGTCTGGGCCTTCATTAGATCTACATCATGGTTTGATCTTTCTCTCTGCTCAATGCCAATTTCTTTCTCTTCCTTCCACAGATGTAGATCTCTATAAATATCTCTACCCCAAACTCTACCTCAGCATCTGCTTCTATAGAATCCAGCCTAGGATAAAAAAAATTTTTTTTTCAGATGGAGTGCAGACTCCCTTTGTCACCCAGGCTGGAGTGCAGTGGTGCCATCTCGTCTCACTACAACCTCCACCTCCTGAGTTCAAGTGATTCTCCTGCCTCAGCCTCCCAAGTAGCTGGGATTACAGGTACCCACCACCACACCCAGCTAATTTTTGAATTTCTGGTAGACACAGCATTTCATCATGTTGGCCAGGCTGGTTTTAATGTTTAATATTGGGTCCATTTGCCACTAGAATGTAATCTAGTGCCACAAAGAAAACTTAAATTTGGACTCAGAAAAAACTAAAATTTAATGTTCTAGTTGCATTTTATAAAGCTTTTTAACCTGCAGAATTTCACAATTTCATTAAATCTCAAATAACAATAATAATTCCTCGCTGAGCTTCTTTATTCAATGAAAAAAACACATAAAGAATTAAAAATAGGGCTTGTTCCAGAGACCATTCTAGATCTAGCTTATGCACTATAGTGTATTTTAATTGCTCTCTAAAAATGTGAAACAAACCACAAATTTTAAGCACCTATGTGGTTTAAGTTTTCTAGTGACCATATTTAAAAAAGTAAACTACAGTTGAAATTAATTTTAATAATGTATTAAATAATTCAAAATAGTATCATTCAAATCTTCAGTAAATTCAAATAATTATTCATGACAATTTTACTTTTTTGGGGTGTACAAAGTCTTCAAAAACTGGTGCATATCTCAGTGCTTGGTGCTCATGTCATTTTGGATGTGCCATGCTTCAATTGCCATATTGACAACACACTTCTAGAACAAACCTTGGGTTTTATCTCCAACCCATGGTGAACCTTCAATAAAAGTACAGAATTATAGAAGCTAAAATGTAAGAGGAAATCTATAGAAGGCTGGACTCTCATGAAGTCAGCGAGAGGAAATACCTTGAGAAAGCTTACTTTCTCTCCTAAATGGGCTTGGTCTGAAAGTTGAGAGTTTCCCAGCTAGCATGCTAGATAGATAATTAGTGGAAACATAAACTCTATTTATTCATAAAAATTCCTTCCTCAAATTTAGCAGAAATATAATTCAAGGTTATAAGTACATAGTTGTACTCTTCATCAAAAATCTTATGTATCGCAAAATGTGAAAAAAGTCCCATTCTCAGGGAATGGAAAATAAAATTTAAAATATAAAAGAAAATTTGAGTGTAAGAAGATATGCTGATGTTCTAAGATGTCTTTTTGAAACTGTTAGGATGAAGCAGTATTATTTGTGATATTCAGAGGGAAAAGGGCAGAAAGAGTTAAAACTAAAAATAAATTCATAATAAAGAAGGAGTATCAGCCTGTTATAATCACTCATTTATTGAATCAATAAGTAATGCCTGGGTATCTACTAAAAGTATGAAAGAGTTAGCATGTATTGATAGTTGAACATGTGTCACTCACTGTCGTAAGCACATGGATGGATTGAACAATCCACATTGTAGGTGTGATTATAATCCCAATATGATGTATGAGGAAATCGAAGTAAAAGTAAGTTAATCTATATGCCCAAGGTCACACTCCCAGTGTAGTATAGAATCAAACTATCTCAAGTGGTCTAATTTCAGAACTGTACCGTTAACCACCATGAAGTGCTAAGTGGAAAACAAAGATGAATCTAAGTTAGTAATCACATTAAAAAAAAAAAAAAAAAACTTAAGGCCTAGGGAGAGGGATAAGATAAGCATATAAGTAAATCTGACAAAAGATAGAGATGGTAAAATGTATGAGGCCAGGAAAAATTTAGCGGGAGCAACTGGGAGGATTTAATATGTTCCTCCTTATCTTAAAGGTGAGGAAAATCAAGTCTAGCAATAGCTCACTAACGTTCAAATATTGTGAAAGAACCCTGTATAGAACAAAATCTTGTTTCTCCTAGGGGTGTAGTGAGGCACTCTCACTCTGTTCTCTGCAAAGTGATGGCTTTTCTTCTAATAATATCACATTTCAGTTTCTTCCCCCTTTATCCAAGGGCTTTATGCACAAACTTTCCAGTTTTTCAAAGTTTCCACTTTGTTGAGTGCTTTTTGATTAACATTTTACTATATCAGATCATATGCAAATAATATCAGTGCTAACCAAAGGCAATAACTCGGGAAGCAAATAAAGTGAATATAAGGAAAGAAAACTGCCACACCTACACATTTGCTCTATTCACTTGACAATATGTGTGGATGAGAATTAAAAGATATTTCAGCTGAAAAATGGGAGGATTTATTGCTCTCAGGCTGTCATCTTATATTTATGAGAGTGGATTTTATGTTTCTCAAGATATCTTGCTCATGAAGATAATTTATTTATAATCCGAGCATAGGTCCTCTGATTATCTTGGGAAATACATCTGCAGATGCTGTGTTGAAACAACTGGAGACCCCAAGGCTATATTTTTCAATACATAAACACTCTATCATTTCTGAATGACATTATGTGACCTACAACTGTTCTTGTTGACATATGTGAATTCCATACAGCAGTATTTCCCAAAGTGTCCTTAAGGTTTTCTGTAGCGGAAAATAGTTCCAAAATCAAAGACATTGGGAAATATGGGTTAATTAATTTATTTAACAACATCTTGGGGACTTTAATATGCTAATGCAAAAGCTAAATTTACAAGTACTTGCAAAAAATATTTGATCAAAATCTGTACCCACACCACCTCTGTTTATTTTTATTTGTTGAGGAGTGTTTTCTAGATTTAGGGTTGGTCTGAATATATAAATTTAAATCATATAAAATTGCCAATATTTGACCATTTTTATTTTACAAAAATGGTAACATGATGCAGTTCTATTAAAATAGTTAGGCAACACTGCATTAAAGCTCAATTCCAAGAGCTGTTCAGGGATTTACATTATACTTTGATTTCTGCTTCACAACTCTTCCTAACGTTCACTCACCCCTAACTTAACCTAGGATTGCTCTTGATCCAAAAATGTATTCTACTTGTCAGAATGTCCCTGTAGTGTATTAACTCTCCACAGTGGGGCTCTCACAGATGAGTGGAACCTATTTGTTATTATTATCATCATTAGATTAATATAATTCTGACCTCCTACCTCTAATGATACATTTTACCAGAAAAAAAAAAAGTTCATCTCATTGTTTGAGAAGGTTGGATCCAGGCTGTATACTCCATTGATAAGTTCTTTTAATTTGCAGGAAATCAATAGTCATGACACAATTAGTGGTGGTAGTGGTGTGACAATTTTGGTAATACCAGCAAATGGAAATCACAAATCCAATCAAATTTGAAAGACAAAAGCTGAATTTGTTTCTTTTCAAACAAGAGAGAAATCAAGAGCTGCAAACCCTAGCTAAGCAAGGAATGTTTTTCTATGGATTTTTGGAGAAGTGTAGAATTTATATTAAATCTAAGTAAAGTGGTGCTTTTCTTGACTAAAAGTAAGAGAGACATATAAGAGGAAAAGCAGGGCAAAAACTTCCACAAATAATATTTTTTATAAAAATAATAAAAATTCTGGCAAAATTAACTTCTTTTGTAACCACATGTGCTAACTAATGTCTTAAAGGAATTTAAAGGGCATTTATTTAGGAAAATGGCTGAATATCTTGAGAGAAGCAACTTTTGTCACATTTCAACTTACTGTACTCTTAGATCTTTCCCAAAATTCATGATAACCAGATTCCTCTAGAATTTGTATACTATCTGTGAGTATTCTTAATTTATGGCAACATAGTTCATTGCATCAGTGCAGTAAGAACCCATTTTTCTTTTGCAATAGGACACGATTGGAGAAATTGGTTATTTTACCAAGCTTTTGACTGGAAGGGCATGCTTCCCTTTAAGGAGTCAAACTCAACTTGCAGAGCCAATAAAACCCCCTTGGGGAAAAACAAACTGGCCTAATACCTTTGCCTATGCAGTCCCTATACAGGGTTTCTGACCTGTGGTAAGTACAGAATGTCACTTTCTAACAGACCAAAGAGCTCCACGTTTATCTTGGGATGTTAAGAGGAGAGGATCACCCAACTCACAGGTATTTAAGGATAAAAACCCATGGCTGGGCTGGGCTCAGATTTAAAAGGTTTTTATCTATGACTCATTATGGAACAAAGTTCCATCAAGGCCAATGGAAAAGACCTATGTAGAAATAATTATTCTGGCTGCACTTTATGCAAATAATCAGGCCAGTATAAGACTAAGGTCTATTTTGCAAGCAAATCAGTCTTATCATGATTTTGTTTTTTATAAAGATGAGGACTGGAGAGATTGAAATTATGTTTCAAAACTTACCATATATTTGTCATTAAATCTACACTCATTACTTGTTTTTAAGTTTTTGCCTATAGTTTTCGACTAACCCTTTTTATTCCTGTGAACCAATCAGCAATCTCTGGCTGCAGCTAGAAAGAAAAGAGGGATGGGTAATGTAAAACTCTGGATCAATATTCTAGTTCTGAGCAATTATCCCACAAATCCTGCCAGGTGATAGGAATAAATAGGGTGCCTATAACGTGGAGGATTCCTTTTGGGAAAGTAAGACCAAAGGAGCTAACAAAAGTCAAGCACCATTCACCTAAATCCTAGCAAGCATAACCATAGCTGCCAGTTATCTTAATGTGTCACGAGACATCCTTTTCTCTCCCTCGTTGGAGGAGAACTCAGTTCCACAGTTTCACCTTAGCATTTGGCTTATGATAAGGAGTCCACACAACCCCACCCCCCTGAGACACATTTTTGTCCCAAACTCAATTCCAAGCTTTGAATCAAAGCCTTAGGAAAGAAAATTGGATCTGAAGGATTCAGAGGCAGATGATGATGAAAGTTAAAAGGCATAGCATAGGTGAGTATGGCTGATTCCTGCCAATTAAGCCAAGCTTCCCATTTAATGGATAAAGGCTGTGCTAGTATCCATGGCATAAATGACATCTATATAATTCAAGCTACTGACAGCAAGGGAGACAGGGTGTACGTGGGCAAGAGTAAATAATTCCCACCTCCCTATCCACCCTGTTAACATGGGTGAAAGTCATAACATCAGTGATGGCACTTGCCAAGGTCACTGAGACTTGGGAATGCAAGGTCAGAAGAGGAAAACAGATGATCTTCCTTCTCTCCCTCAGGTACCCTGGGTATCTCCAAGGAGGAGAAGGGAATCAGGGTTGCCTGCTCTCTTCTTTCTAGATGGGTAGTCATTCATCTTCAGTCTGTACCCCTTCCAAATACATCCTGAAACCCTGGGACTCCTTTGACAAAATGCCTTCTTTTTTCCCTCTCCTCCTCTGTTTTCTCTTCACAGATAGGTACTTGTGTTTTCATACTATGGGACACTCCCTTCACATGCATTCTCCAAACTGCAAAGAGTTAATTTCCCAACACTTAAACTGGTTGGCTTAGGATTGGGCTCAGAGGTAGGGAACCCAGAAGCCCAAATCAACTCTTAAAATAGTTTTATGACCCCAATATCAAAAATCTTGTGTATGGGAACAATGGGTATGCAAATATTCAGAATCTAGTGCTAAGTGACATTTAGCAACAAGGCATGAGGCCAAACTATAGCCTGATTAATGCTTAATTATAACTAGATTTCTGTCCAAAACCCAGCATGCAATTCTTGAGGTGGTTTCATGATAATCCTATAAAATATGTGTTATCCTTGTTTTACACATTCAGAAACTGGGGCACAATGAGGTAGAAAGACTTGCCCAAGAGAAGACCATGGAGCTGTCTGGGGAGGACCGTCTCTCAGGGAGCCCCATGATATCTACCTCCTGGTATTCACACCCCACATAATCTCCTCTCCAGAAATTTATACAGGCCTGTGACTTGCTTCTAAGCAACAGAATGCTGTGAAGGTGATGAAACGTAAATTCCATGAGGATTTCATGTAAGATTGTAATGCTTGAGATATGAGAGACCAAAATACACACCCTAAGGTTACAAATTTACCTACAGGTAGAGGGTTTAGGGCTTGGCTGGCATGAATGTCAGCTTCCTAAATTCCTAGAGCTACAAGAAAATCACACTCTTGCTAAACTCCCTAACAATAGGAGCCATCTAATCCTTCTAATGCTGATTTATAACCCAGACCACTAAAGCTCTGATTGGACAGAGGACTGGCCTTACAAACACTCTTTCCTGATAAGCAACTGTAGACCTCAAGCCAGTTTTAGCAGCTTATAGAGACTGTGCACAAACTGTCTTTGTATCCTATAGTTTACCTTTTGAGGTAAAGAGCCAAATTCTGCCTCATTTTAATGCTAAAACTCGGTACCAATGTGAACATGGGATATATATTACACATGTTTACCATTGTGCACATGTTCTATCCCCTTCCTAAATATGTATAACTTTTCCTCAAACCTGCTAAATATGTATGACTTTATTATGTAATACAGACCCTGTAAGGCATAATAACTCCAGAGACTTTTTCTTTTAGGTTTGTAAACTGATATCACAGATAAAGCTCTCCCTTCTACTATTCAGCCATCCTGATGATCTTTTGGATGACATATTCTTCTGAGAGGTGATTCTTTTCCTTGGTGGCTATGATGTAGAAAGTGTCAATGCTGGGTACGTTCACATGGCAAGGAACTTAGGGAGGCAGTCTCCAACCAGCAGCTAGCAAAAAAGAAAGGGGGAGTCCTTCAATTCTACTGTAACCACCCAATGGGTTCACCTTGCCCACTGCCTAGAGAGGGCCAATTTATCAAGACAGGGGAATTTCAATAGAGAAAGAGTAATTTATGCAGAGCTGAGTGCGCAGGAGACAGGAGTTTTATTATTACTCAAATCAGTCTCCCTGAAAACTTGGGGATCAGAGTTTTTAAGAATAATTTGGTGGGTAGTGGGCAAGTGAATCAGGACTGCTGATTGCTTGGCTCAGGGATGAAATCACAGGGAGTTGAAGCTGTTCTCTTTTGCTGAGTCAGTTGTGGGGTGGGGGCCACAGAACTGGTTGGCAGGCCCAGGTGAGACCATCTGGCCAATTTATCAAGACAGGGGAATTTCAAGAGAGAAAGAGTAATTTATGCAGAGCTGGGTGTGCAGGAGACAGGAGTTTTATTATTACTTAAATCAGTCTCCCTGAAAACTTGGGGATCAGAGTTTTTAAGGATAATTTGGTGGGTAGTGGGCAAGTGAATCAGGACTGCTGATTGCTTGGCTCAGGGATGAAATCACAGGGAGTTGAAGCTGTTCTCTTTTGCTGAGTCAGTTGTGGGGTGGGGGCCACAGAACTGGTTGGCAGGCCCAGGTGAGATCATCTGGCAGTTACAAATGCAAAAACCTAAAAAGACATCTCAAAAGGCCCACTTAGGTTCACAATAGTGATGTTACCTTTAAGAGTAATTGGCGAAGTTGGGAATCTTATGATCTCTGGCATAATGACTGGTAATATTTAGAATTGTAGCCCCTCTCATTCTATCTTGGTGGCTGGTGGCCTTTTATGAATTTTACAATTAACAGGTTAGCTTTTGGGAAGGGCTATTATTTAAACTGTAAACTAAATTCCTTCCCAAGGCTAGTTTGGCCTACACTCAGGAATGGACAAGGACAGTTTAAAGGTTAGAAGCAAAATGAAGTTGGTTAGGTCTGATATCTTTCATTGTCATAATTTCTTAGTTATCATGTTTGCAAAGGCAGTTTCACTATAACCACAAGAAACTGAATTCAGCAAACCTCCACATGAGGTTGGAAGTGATTCCTTTCCCAGTTGAGAATTGAGATGAGACTACAGCCCTGGATAATACCTGGCTTGCAGTCTGAGATCTTAAAGCAGAGGACTTAGCTAATCCATGCCCAGACTCCTGATCCGTAGAGACTGATATTGGAAATAAGAGTTCAGAGTCACAAAGGAGCACTCAGGCAAAAAGTTTTCTCAGCAAGGCAATTTACTTCTGCAGAAGGGTGCTTCTTATATACAGAGCAGTGGCAAGAGCACACCAAACAAAGGAAAGCAGGGGTTTTTATTCCTAATGCTGTCTCTGCTTCTGTGTCCTCTCCCACCCCCTCATTAATTGGGGCCAGACCGTACAGTCTGAACTGATCCTGATTGGCTAGATTTAGCATTTAGAATGAAACAAAAAACCAGGATGTTTATTGTTTGTACCTAACAACTTAAAGTAAGGCAGTGGATCAGCTACAAGTTTGGTGGATGGAGGCATGCCTGGGTGTGTTAAAGGCAGTAAAGATTACTTATAAAATAGAACAAAGGACAAGGGTGGATGAAACCCTTTGAAGAGAAACTGTTTGTTCCCAACACTGAGAAAATAAATCGGAGTTATTTTAAGCCATTAAGCACATGTGTAAACCAAAAAATAAAATTATAAGGTCCCCCCCCCAGCCATCTGAATGAACTTCCTCCTCAGCCAGGCCTCTTAAAATTTAACCTGAGAGCCTGTTTCAGGCCATGATGGGAAGGGGGGGTCAAACATGCCTCATTATACCTTTTCAGCAGAAACATTAACACAGACTTTAAGTCTGATAAGTAACATTTTGCAACCTATTTCTCCCTGAAGCCTGCTAGCTAAAAGTTTTGTCTGTATAATTAAGTTTTGGTCTCTATAGCCTCTTATTTTAACCTAGACATTCCTTTCTGTTTGACGCCAGGTATTTGGACACATTCAACCAATCGTCAACCAGAAAAGCCTTAAATTTACCTTTAGCCTGGAAGCCTCCCTCCCCCTGCACTCAGCACCCCACTTTGAGTTGTCCCGCCTTTCTGGACCAAACCAATGTATTTTTCAAATGTATTTGATTGACTGATGTCTCATGCCTCCCTAAGATATATAAAACCAAGCTGCACACCAACACCTTGGCCACATGTTCTCACAACTTCCTGAGGGCTATGTCACAGGCCATGGTCTTTCATATTTGGCTCAGAATAAATCTTTTCAAATATTTTACAGTTTCACTCTTTTTGTCGACACATGGTAGTTATGCAACAATATTAAACTAATATATCCATCTCATGAGAACCAGGAATTCCAGAGTCTACAGCTGCATTGTCCCATAAAATAACCACTAGCCACATGTGGCTACTGTAATTGCAAAATGGTATTTCATTTCAATTTACTTAAATTTAAATGTTACTAAAATGTAAGTTAAAAAATTTACTTTCTTCCTTTCACTAGCTACATTGTAAGCACTCAATAGTCATGGATGGCTAGCGTCCTCAAAATGGAATACAGTCCATTCTCATTGTTCATGATAGTTACATTCTATAAAGTTATCATGAGCACTGCATTAGTGAATACTGAACATTCCCTCCTAACAGAAATACTGAGTTAGGTTCCTGTGAGCCTATGTTCATAACATTTTCATCAAGCATTCATTATATAACCTTATTTTAGGTATTTCTGTTTAAAGCACCTTATTTGATATATATTGTTGATTCACTGACACTGAACTCATAGCCAACAGCCCTGTAATTCATGCCTGGATGAATCTGATCTAATCCACTTATTTTCTCCATAAGGTGCATCACAGCTTTCTTGTGCTTGGGAACATTAGACAGAATTTCAGCACTACACTTGGGCACTATTTAAACAGTGAAATCACTAAAAACAAGTGCTAAAATGTGAACATCATAACACTAAAGAGACCTAAAAACAGATAGAGTGTAAAGGCTGAAAACAAGAAGACAGAATGAGGCCTTATTCAATCTCAGCTAGGAATGTACATATCTGGTAACTCACATTTTTCTCTCAAATATATCCATGAATGATCACAAAAGCCCTGTAAGTATTGACTTTGGACAAATAAATTTTAGTGAGTGAGCAAATTTGCAAATTTGGAATCCATAAATAATGAGGATGGATGGATTTCCATCTTTGCACAAATTTCTGTTGGATACATTAGGAATCGAGTAGATCTTTCTTACTTTTACTATCTAACCTTCTAAGTCAGCCAATCCAAGCTCTTGGGAAAGAATAGAGTGAAAATGACATGCATAGGGAATGGAGCTGCTCGTCAACCCAAACCTGACCTACTTGCATATCATAATGGAATGACAACATTTCTTATTTCATAAACTCATATTTCTTCAGAAGCCAATATTATTTTTAAGACCTTAGAGAACTGTTAGGATTTGCCAGGAGTTTTGGCAAGATAAGCATTCTTTCTTCCTTACTGTATTTAGCTTCAGCTTTTTACTCTCCTTTTATAATTGCCTTGTAATTTTCTAAGAAGCTGTGCTAAAAAGTCTTTTTTTAATGTTTCATGAAGATAATAAGCAATATTACTCAAGTTCAGCATTTGTGTAATGTTTTAAATCTAGACAAGTTATTCTCAAATTTGTAGGCACATCATCATGTTCAGATGAGTAAAATGCAGGTGCCTAGGTCTCTTCCTCAAGTACTGTGATTCAGTGGGCTTTGTGGGAGTCTTAGAATATGCATTCTAAACAAGCTTGCCAAATGGCTGTGATGTAGGAGGTCTAGGGACCAAATTCTGAAAAACATCATTGTTGACAATGCAGAGGAATCCTCAGAGGCAGGGCCCATTCAAATAATGGCTTACAAGTACTTTAAGAAAATAGTTTGTAAAATATATACAAAATAGTTTCAAAACCTAGACACAAAGGGCTGTGATTTTACTGAGTGCTTCCACATCAGTAAGAACCTAGATTGTATTTTCAAGTGTTGAAATTTTGGAATTATGTTAATAGTCCCTAGACAACTGCACAAAATACTTACAATTGAAACTGCTTCTGGAATCCATCATATGTGTTCCCAAAGGATGCCTCATATGCCTGTGTGAGTCCTTGAGAATGGCATTGAAGGTCTGAGCAAGTTTACAGCCCAATCATACTTCCTGAGCTCTCAGAAAGTGTCTGGCTCTTCCTTACCACTGCTGTAGAATATATCTTCAGTGCTTTGTTCTGTAGTTGATCCTAAATATGCATTCATTTAAAATGTGTTGAATTGGATCGAATCTTCCTTTCCCTGTTCACTTTCCTGTGGTCAGGTCATTAAGCAGTAAATTAATCAGAACAACACAAATTGGTGAGGAGAAAAATCCAGATAACCTCAGAGAGGTGTGTGGGTTGCCTGCATTCTCAAAATTATTTCCCTAATCACCATTTTGTTCACCATGTGTTAGAGAAGGTTTAATCTAACAAACTTTCAGTAGTATTCCTGTAAGAAACAATCCTCTCTTTGATTTTGAGTTCATGGAGACTATGCAGTGGTAAGGTCGTCCTCTTTGAGAGTTCTAATGCAAGAAAATTTTGTGTTGGTGTTAGACACATGTACTAATTGAACTATTTCCTCTGACCTTGATTACAAACCATATGATGCCCTGAATAGATTTTCCTTTGAAACTACCTTGACAAGATTTACAAATCAATTTCCCTCACAGAGGTTGGTTGGGCTTTTGTTTGGAAAGAGGTTTTCTTTCTTTTTTTTTTTCTTGCTCATTTTGTTCCTTCCTGGCATCAATCCGAACAGCATCCTGAGAACAGTGTTACACCTAATTTGCTTCTGCAAATGAGAGTAATTTAAATAACTCAACAAAAATGATGAAGGCTCTTGGATGATTTAAAGGCCAAGAATGAGGTATAATGATTTTGTTTATTCCTTTATCATCTGACTTCCCAGGAGCCCAGAAGTTCAGGTGTTAAGTGCTTCCAGCCCAGTTTTGACTTGCATGGTTCAGCTCCTTACTGAGACACACAGCTGTTGGTCTGACTTTTAGTACTGAAGGAACATGGGCCAGGTAATGGCAGGTCATATTTATCCAAAAACGTATGCAGCCAAACTGCAGGGATCTACTCCTGAACTGGTATTCCCAGTTTAGGAAGGTGTGTGTGTGTATGTGTGTGTGTGTGTGTATGTGTGTGTGTGTGTGTGTTCATGTTCCCAACTGTCTCTTAGTACAGAGACAGCATGTATGCTAGAAAGAGCTACTTGAATAGATGAGCCATTAATTTAACATATCTGGATTCTAATCTGTATCCATCACTTATCTTTTGGTTCTTAGGACTTTATTAAGTTGTAACAACCTATTTCCTTAGATATGGAAATATCTGGCCTTCATGAGCCTTTGACCTCTGGCATTCTCCTCTCTACCTCACCTTGCCCCATTCCGTGAGTTACTCTCCTTGCTATGGCTTTAGTTTAGCACCTCCAATAGGTCATTTTCTTTCCTACATCAAGTTATTTGCCTGTGGCATTCCTCTTACAACCCACCTCCCACACCCAGCTCACCTAACACCCCACCTGAGTAACTTAAGTCTCAGCTTAAATGCCACTTACTTACACAGGTCTTTTTTGACACTCCACTCAAGTCAAAAATAAGTTTACTCTCATTGCATATTCATCAATAGGTTCCTTGTATTCTATGGTGGTGGCACTCATTACAGTTAGTAAACAAATATACACATATGGTAGGCACTCACATTCTTTATCATATCTTCCTATCTCCTTGTCTTCATTGTCTTCATAGTGCTTATTAATTTCTTACTTTTATATTTCAGTTAATTATAGGGTATTCTTCCCCAGAATATACGTTTATGAATGTAGGAACCTTGACTGTTTTATTCACAACTGCATTTCCCATGCTGGGTACAAAGTCTCTGGCATAAAGGCAGAGCTCAAAACACATGTGTAGGTTGGATGGATGATTGGGTTAATTGTGGGCAATTATCCACTTAGCAACGTAGTTCTGAAGATCAGATACGATGTATAAAAACACCTAATGCAGTGAGAGGCACTTGTAGCACTCAAATAAAAGTTGCTTATCGTTACTGACATTAATAAAGAGTCATATAACAAAGAAGACAGGAAGGATTTCTTCTAAATAACAGAATATTTCTGGAGTGTGAACACATCTAGTATAATATGCTATACCATTTACATGAATAGTTCAGCGAAATTTATGCCACAACCCTTCAACTGTGCCACCTCCCTCCTCGAGGTACATACCCACTCCAGCACACCGAACAAAGCAGAGTTCATCAGGCAGCCATACTGTTTAATTCTCCAGGGGCTCTGGATCTCTCTGCCTGAAATAGCCCACATGAGGTAAGCTGAGGCAATGTATTAAATGACTTTGGCTTTTATTTCACCCCATAATTAGGGACAAACCAATTATATTAGCTTGGTGCAAAAATAATTGCTGGTTTTGCCATTACTTTCAACGGCAAAAACTGCAATTACTTTTGCACTAACCTAATAGAAGAGTTTCAAAGCATCTCCACTTCAAGTCAGGGACAACTGAAACACAGCCATGTCAAACTCTTGATAAATTGTTGGCAGCTTTTACTGATAACAACACGTTACTTTTATCTTTTTCTCCTTGATTTTCAGAGCCAACCTCAAGTAAGTTTGTGAAACGTCTCTGTATTAAAGTGGAATAATTGTCTACAATCTTTAATCTCTCTAAAATACCAGATCATAACTTATTTTCTCTCTCTTTTTAATGTTTCTTAATTGAAAAGATATAGAAAGAATAAAGCAGGGAAATATTGTGAAATACAATGTCCACAGTGGGAGCTTTCATGTTTGAGGTGCAGTAAATAAAAAGAAAGTCATTAAATAGGACTTTAGTTTTGATAATGGAAATATTACTTTCTCCATTAGCTGTATTTTTTCTTACATTAGCAGCACCTTAGCAACTTAACATCACAAGATCCCTCTGGCAGAAGGAAACTGAGATCCAGAATAATTGAGAGGTTAGTTATCAAAGGCATTTTCATCCCTGGTTCCTGCCAAGGGCTTCCCCTGTTTGTCTTCATGGTACAGTTTTAAAGCAGTAGGGAGATACAATGCTGGTGGTATGTCATGCTGTGACTTGCTAAAGCAGGATAGCAATTCGAATGCCCACAAGAATTAGGCTGGTGATGAGTCTGAGTGATGCTGACCAGGTTAAGGAAAAAGCTCATTTTCCACCTAACTGTATTACAATAAAGAAAAGAATGTCCATTCAATGACAAATGGCAATGGATAATTGACTTCAGGACTTGGGGAAAATAGGGAGTGGTGGAGACTGTGGCTAACTGGAACAGCAAGCCTAATCTGAAGGAGGCAACTATTAAGCTCCAGCCAATTGTCTCAAAAAGATGAGCTTTATGTTTCAAATCTACATGTGTCTGATATTAGCCAGAAATCTAGATTTTTGCATGAAATTTCCCAATTTTAATTACTGCTTTCCATTAATTATGGTTAATTATGATGTGCTTATTTGTAAATATCTTGAGTACTCTGAATTCTTCTGAGTCATGAAATCATGCTCATTTTCTCTGTCATTTATGCATAATCAGATGTTGAGTCCATCATCTTCAAAGTGCATGGTAAGGATGAGTTCTTTAAAAGAGGCCAACTGCACAACACGAGAGCCAAGTGAAGTGCATCGTTCACTTGAGTGAAGGCTGCGTAGATAGCTGCTAAGAAGTGATTCCAGCCTAACTTATTCCATGCACTCCTCACAAATTCTTTCCAAACCCCTAGGGATCTTCGACTATCACTGAGATTCCCATCTCAGAGGGCAATCTCATTTCACCTAATTCAGTCTAGCTTTCTTAAAATGTGGTACTCACTTGCTCCCAAACATAACTTGGATGTGCATTTAACCCCCACTCCCAATTCTTTAAGAATCTTCATCTTTAAGAATTTTCCTCAGGCGGAAAAACTGAGGTCAGGAGTTCAAGACCAGACCGGCCAACATGTCAAAACCCCATCTCTACTAAAAATACAAAAATTATCTCAGTGCAGGGGCAGATGCCTGTAATCCCAGCTACTCAGGAGGCTGAGGCAGGGGAATTGCTTGAGTCGCAGAGGTAAAGGTTGCAGTGAGCCAAGATTGAGCTACTGCACTCCAGCCTAGCTGACAGAGCGAGACTGTGGTTTGGTGTAAGGAGGCACAAGCTCTGGTAACATTTCCTTCTATTCCTACCAGATGTGTGGCAGCACTGTGGAGAGGACAGCGTGCCAAGAGTACTTGCCTGGACCCGCCCCAGCCACAGTCAGCCACTGCCGAGCCCCTGCCAGATAACACAGCTCTGGCCACAGCTGAGACAACCTAGAGAATAATTTACTCTCACCCCTCTGTGCTGAGACGCTGTAACTATTTCAGGCAGAACAGAACCTATGAGGTGTAAGCAAATCATTTTAAAGGGCAGGATATCAGGTGATGAGCCCCCATGCCAAGCCAGACAGCAGGGATGGCAGGAGCGATTTATCTTGCTCTGTTCTTTGTGTACATCTTCCCAAATCTCACCTTTTGGAGTGCTCTTTTTATCCTTGTAACTGATCTCTTCCATCCTGTTTGGGGTTTCTCTGATTTCCTTTCCCCGAGTTGAAACTTCCTTTCTCTCTCTCATTCATTCAACTATGTGCCCTGGGACTGCTCTTGACACTGGGAACACAGCAGTGACCAAAACAGGCAACATTCTCCACTCACAGGGAGCTCCTACTCAGGAGTGGTGGGAAGACAGAGAATAGACAGAGAATAAAAGGGTAAAGTATGTGATATGTTAGAAAGTGAGCAGTGCCGTTGGTGGGGGCGGGGGAAGAGCCTTCAAGGAGAGTGAGTGGGCAGGTCAGGAAACATTGTATTGCTAGTTTAAACAGGGTAGTCTTAGGAAATTCTCATCAAGTTGAGACCTTTGAGGAAAGGCCTGGGGAGTGAGGGGTCAGTATTCTAGGCAGAAGGAACAGCAAATACAATTGCCCTGGGGCAGGAACATGCAGGGAAAGTCAAGGGAGAGCCTTAGCAGCCTGGGTGGGTGGGGAAGCCAAAGGGCACAATGACAGGGATGGGGAGAGGGTGGGGTGTTTAGATCAGGTAGGGCTGGGTCATCATTGCAATGTTTTCTAGGGTTTCTTCTTGAAGGGATGTGAGCATGCCTCCACCTCTACATCTCCCTCAACTCCTAGATTGTTATATGTAAAATTTTCATGAATGCAGAAGAAGCAGCATTCAAATATAAATTTCCTCAGCAAGGCAATTTACTTCTATAGAAGGGTGTGGCTCACAGATGGAACAATGGTGAGTGCACACCTGAACCAGGGAGGGAAAAGGGTTCTTACTGCTGACAGAGGTCGCCCCTACTGCTGTGTTGTTTCCCTATTGGCTAGGGTTAGACTGCACAGTCTAGACTAATCTCGATTGGCTATTTTAAAAAGGGCAGGGGTATGAGCTGGAGTCGTGGGTGGGTAGTTTGGCAGGAAGGATGCTTATGGGCAAGTGAGAGCAGGTAACCAAGGGTCAAAGCAGGTGACCGGAGCAAGCGACTCGAATGAATCAGGACGGAGCAGGGGACCAGGGGAAGAGATGTCAACTATTGATTAGAACTGGTGGAAAAAGTTGTTACTGAAACTACAAGGAAGTTAAGCTTTAAAATGGAGAATTAAAGAACAAGAGAGCTGAGCATACTGACATCCTGAGTCTTTGAAGAGAAACTTGGGGTTCACTATATCTAACAAAATGAATGTGACCCAACCTGTATTTTCTCAGGTCCCTATGAAGGTCGCCTGCACTTTCTCTTACTTTCTAAAAATCCTCCTCATTTCTAAGGTTTCCTTTGAAAAACTGAGTCTGATGTCATCACTTCCCACACCTGAAGATCCTCCCTGTCAGGTGAAACCCAATCCCTCCCTCAGGGAATGACTCCAATTTTGAAACCTAAATTTACGTCTCTATGATCACCTCAAGGATTGAGAATCATAAAAACCTTGTACAGTGTTCTCACTTTTTAATTTTAAGCTCAGGGATTTAATCTAACAAATTATCTTTTATCTCATTTATGGTGACTAAGATTCACCAACTTTCCCTTGAACTAAAGGGTAAGGTAAAATACTACTTTGGGGAGGAATGAGAAGTTAAATTAATTCCTGGGGTGCAATTATTAACAGCAAATCTAACGTAATCATCTTGTAAGAGCCAAGCATAACCCCAGCACTTGAAGAAGTTGATCAATAAATGTAGTGTATGTTCTCTTCCAGCATTGCTGGTGTAATAAAAAAACATTTTAGGGCCCTCTCAAGGTTGAAAGAGAGCTCAGAAAATCTTCTCTTAATCATACTCAACAACTAGAATCATAAAACAAAGCACCCAGCTATCATGCCTTGTTAAGAAGCAGTGTCAAAGGGTCTAATTTAATCATTTAGTGTTATTAAGTAGAAATTAGGTTTCCATGGAGGCAGTGACTTGAGACTTGGCAGGATTCTGATCCTCCTTTGCTCATCTTTTTCCTCTATAGAAAATATAATGATAATAATAATACTCTTTTCTAGTTTCCAAAGCTGCACACCTGGGTGATGGCCTTTCAGGTCCAGGTGCTTCTGAGAGGGAATTTCAGCTGGCATAGAAACATGAGACAAAATGACAGGAAACATGAGACAAAATGAAACAAATCTCAGATTTATTACTGGCATTGGTTGGGGATCTGAAATGAGGAGTCTGAAGCTCCAGGTTATTCTGTTGGTTCAACTTACAGTAGGATCAAATGAATCATGTAGCTGAATGCAGTTGTAGAAGAAGCAGCATCACTGACTGTTTTATATTTTTTGACCCACCGAACACATAGACACATCCCCCACTCTATTCTGAGTGGGAAAAGAATTGGTTTCTTTCCCCCTTTGGTCCTTTTCTACTATGGATCTTGTTCCCAACACCAGAGTTTATTGAAGCTGGAGGCAGAACAGACTCCCCTACACCTCTACCCTGGCATCCCAGATCTGAGCCTCAAACTGTGCTCTCCTGTTAACTGCTATAACTTCCAGAGAATCCAGTTGTTGCTACAGAGGTGATTGCATTAATTACCAGTGTTCACCTTGTCCTGCAGCACATGAGAATGCTGCCAAGTTAAAAATGGGCCACCTGTGGTCGTGGTCAACCAAACCTTACTAGATGGTCTACCTTTACCTAGCCCTCCCCATGTCTTGGGATGCAGGCATTTGCTCTTAGGCTCTCCTGGCTACTCAATTCAAACACTAATTGGATAACCCTATGGAGCTGGTTTAGAAGAGAAGAGCAGGGAAGCTAGCTCAAATTTAATCAGGAACACATAAACCATTAAACACTTCCCTTTGCAATATTATATAGATTAAATTTTCATTTACTTAACAAATATTTAATGAGCACCCACTCTGTGCCATTAATAAAATGTGATATTGTACTAGGTACTAAAGAAAAACATAAATATCGCAAAAATCTTCCTTATCTGAGATAATTTGTAACAGCTACATATTTGTAAACATTCAGCAGGCATTTTCAGGAGGAAGTTCTAAGAACAAGTCCAGCTTGTATTGATATAGTTATAAAATCTTGGGTCTAGAGGGATATTCAGTTGCAAGATTCTTGTCCAACTTCTCATTCAACCTTTTTGTATTACTTCAAGTGGTCATTTTATTTTCTGCACACATCTATGAATAAGATGCTCCTGTAAATGCTGCCACATTTTTAGAAATCTGTAATTTACTGAGAGAATCTCTTTTGCTGTAAGTCCTTCTTACAGCATTCATTTCTCCTTTCTGGGACAAAATGGAACAATTTTGCTGTAGCTTATAATTTTATATAAGCTGCCTTTGTAGCCAAAGTGAGACTTTTCATCCACAGTGGTACCCTTAATACTAAGCACTTCTCTCCTTAATTCCTTTAATTCCCACTCCATCTTTCTGGTCACTTCCTGATGTCTGCTTTTATAGCTATATTTATACTGACTAGTAGGTAGAGGAAGGAAGCAAATGAAATTTAAATAAATAATCAGTCCTCATTGTTAATGCTTCTGAAATTTCCCAGAGAACACTGCTAACCTATGGCAAAAAATAAATATATATGTTTTGGGGATTTTCACTATATTCTGTTATTTATACCATCCCAAATGTCATGGGATCTGGATGCTGTAAGGAAACTCAGAAATAATGTAGCCCAACTCAGTAATTTCTCAGGAGGGAAACTGAGACCTAGAGAGAGAAAGTGTCTTGCCTGAGGCCAGATAGATGACAAAGATGACAGTGGTAAAACTGAGAACCAGACCCATGTCCCCTGACTGCCAGCTAAGTGTTCTTTCCATGGTAGTGTTCTTTCCAAGGTTCTTTCCAGGTTGCTCCACCTGCCCCTTGGTACCAGGTGCTAGCCATGTACAGAGTTTCTGTCAACCTTAAATTTAGAAACTATGATTATATAGAGAGTTTTTTTGAGCACAGAGCTTGAGAGTAGCCACTTAGGAAACATAGACTCCAAAGGAATAGAGTCAGTGCTCCAAAGTAGAGAAGTTACAGTTTATTTTACATAGGCAGAAGCATAGTTTTTCTCCATACAAGGTAAGTACATACATTCTAATGATTTAATTAGTTACAGCTTGCTGTAGCTCAAGGAAGATTGCTGTGACATTCTATAAGAGGGGGTTCATGATCTCCAGGGGTCTTATCTTTGGCATTATTTGGGCTTTCCTAATTATTTACAAGAATAAAACAAAAGTTGCAGCTAACTGTTAGTGACTCAGTCCACATAGCCCCATTCCTCTCAAGGCTCAAAATAGTTTTAAGTTCCAACACCTTCAAGTTTGAATTATTTAATTTTACATTCCCCTTATAAATTTTACCTAACAGTGCTCCTCACTAATAAGGATTTATCTTTCTCTGAGAAGTATATCATGAGGGATGCATTTGGAGCACCAGGAGGAAGATGACCCATTAGATCAGCCCTACCAACCCCAGACTTCTATAGAAAGCAAGATGGCACAGCCAGGTTCCCCCTTCCTCTCTCAGTGCCATATAACAGAGGTTGGCAAACTTCGAAAACCAGCCCATAGCCTGTTTATATAAATAAAGTTTTATTGGGACACAGCCATGCCCATTCATTTGCATATTATCTATGCCTGCTTTTGTATCTGAAACAGAGTCAGGTAGTTTCCATGGAGCCCATATATCCTTCAGAGCCGAACATTTTTACTGTCTGACTCTTTATAGAAATAGTTTACTGATCACTGCCAGAGAGAGGTGTGAATTCTAAGAGTGAGTCTGATAACAGTCCTTGCATTTTTGTTAATACACCATGAGATCTCTTTACTTGACTTTATCAAGATGTTTCTGGGTAATGCTGATTTAATTGTGTACTTCAAATCAATAGATGGATTAAAAAGGTGCCGAAAGTCCAGTTCAGGTACAAAAAATATATATGCTGTGATATAATTTATGTACATTATAGAGAAGCAGTAATCAATACTATATCTTAATTGTAGATACATACAAATTTAGTAAAAGTACAAAAATATGCACAAGAAAGATAATCACCAACTTTAGAGCTGTGGTACCTATACATGGGAGGGGGAAGGGCAAGAAACAGAGGGAAGAAAGGCATAGCTTTAATTTGTAACAAAAAATAAAAAAGTTTTGAAGAACATACAGTGGAATGCTAATATTGGCTACATCAGGCCTTTGCATACTTGGGAGTGTCATGTCATTTTCTTTACTTGTATTTTATATATATATAGAAACTCAAAGTGAAGACAGGCAGGCAGTCCCTTGGGTAAGTCATTTAGGGTCTCTGCATTTTAGAGAAAATCCTTAGGTAAAAGGATTTCAAAAGTCTTTGGTAAAGTGTTTTGTTCCTCTATGGGGTAACAGGGGGCAACAAGCATCACATTAATAAAGAACAAAATTCCGTTAAGACATTCTGGCTGGGTGCAGTGGCTCATGTCTGTAATCCCAGCACTTTGGGAGGCTGAGGTGGGTGGATCATTTGAGGCAAGGAGTTTGAGATCAGACTGGCCAACACGGTGAAATCCTGCCTCTACTAAAAATACAAAAATTAGCCTGGCATGGAGGTGCACGCCTGTAGTCCCAGCTACTTGGGAGGCTGAGGCAGAATCACTTGAACCCAGGAGGCAGAGGTTGCAGAGAGCCAAGATTGCACTTCTGCACTCCAGCCTGGGTGGCAGAGTGAGACTCCATCTCAAAAAAAAAAAAAAAAAAAAAAAAAAAAAAAAAAAACTTAATGCTCTATATTCTAAATCCAGGCACACCTTGGTGATATTGCGAGTTTGGTTTCAATGTATGCAGTTAAGCAAATATTCAATACTTGCACATTACACAATTTTTTTGGCTTCCTAGTAGATAAAAAACTTACACTATACTGTAGTCTAATAAGTATCCAATGTCATTATGTCTAAAATTATTTTAAAAATACTTTATTGCTAGAAAATATGCCAATGATCACCTGAGTTTTCAATGAGTAATAATGATTTTTGCTGGTGGAGGGTCTTGCCTCGATGTTGATGGCTGCTGACTGATCAGGGTAGTGGTTGCTAAAAGATGGGCTGGCTGTGGCATTTTCTTAAAATAAGACAATAAAGTCTGCCACATTGACTGACTCTTTCTTTTACAAAAGATTTCTTATGCAGTGCTATTTGATAGCATTTTACCCACAATAGAACTACTTTCAGAACAGGAGTCAATGCTCTCAAAACCTGCCACTGCTTTATCAATGAGGTTTATGTACTATTCGAAATCCTTTGTTGTCATTTCAACAATGTTCATAGTATCTTCACCAGGAGTAAATTCTATCTCAAGAAACCACTGGTTTGCTCATCCACAAGAAACAAATTTTTATTCATTTGAGTTTAATCATGATATTGCAGCAATTCAGTCACATCTTCATGCTCCACTTCTAATTCTAGTTCTCTCACAATCTGGAATACTCACTCCCTCCACTGAAGTCTTGAACTCTTCAAAGTCACCCATAAAAGTTGGAATCAACATCTTTTAAATTCCTGTTAATGTGGATAATTTGATCCCCCTCTCATGAATCATGAATGTTCTTCATGTCATCTAGAATGTTGAATACTTTCCAGAAGGTTTTACATTTACTCTGTCTGGATCTATCAGAGGAATTACTATCTATGTAGCCTTAAGAGATTTATATATTAAAAAATAACTTGAGAATCAAAATTACTTCTTGATCCATGGGCTGCAAAATGGATCGAAGAGTAATTTTATGTTAGCAGGCATAAAAACAACATTAATGTCCTTGTACATCTCCAATTGAATTCTTGGGTGACCAGACATGTGGTCAATGAGCAGTAATATTTTGCAAGGAATCTCTTTTTCTGAGAAGTAAGTCTCAACCGTGGGTATAAAGCATTTAGTAAGCTAAGTTGTAAACACATGTGCTTTCATCCAGGTTTTGTTGTCCCATTTCTAGGGCACAGGAAGAGTAGATTTTGGATTCATAGAGTGATAAATGAGTAATGACTTCAACTACAAATAAGCAGCTGCATTAGCCCCTAACATGAGAATCAGCCTGTCCTTTGAAGTTTCAAAGCCAGACTTTGACTTTTCTTCTCCAGCTATGAAAGTCTTACATGGCATTTTCTTCTAATATAAGGCTGTTGTATCTACACTGAAAATCTGTTGTTTGGGGTAGCCACCTTCATCAATTATCTTCACTAGTTCTTCTCAAAAAAACCTTCTATGGCTTCTAAGTTAGTACTTGCTACTTCACCTTGCATTTTTGTGTTGTGGAGACAATTTCTTTCCTGAAATCTTGTGAACCAACCTCCGCTAGCTTCCAACTCTTCTTCTCCAGCTTCCTCACCTCTTTCAGCCTTCATAGAATTGAAGAGAGTTAGGGCCTTGCTCTGGATTAGGTTTTGGCTTAAGGGAATCCTGTGGCTGGTTTGATCTTCTATCCAGACCACTTAAACTTTCTCCATATCAGCAATGTGTACTTTGCTTTTTTATCATTTGTGTGCTCACTGGAGTAGTACTTTTAATTTCCTTGAAGAACTTTTCCTTGCATTCACAACTTGGCTGTTTGGTGCAAGAGGTTTAACTTTACAGTTACCTCAGCTTTCCACATGCCTTCCTTGCTAAGTTTAATCATTTCTAGCTTTTGATTGAAAATGAGAGATGTGAGACTCCGTCTTTCACTTGAACACTTAGCAGCCATCGTAGGGTTATTAATTGGTTTAATTTCACTGTTGTTCATTGTGTCTCAGAGAATAGGAAAACCCAAGGAGATGGAGAGAGACAGGAGAATGGGTATTTGGTGCCACAGTCAGAACACACATGACATTTATTGATTAAATTTGCCATCTTGTATAGACATGGTTCATCATGTCCAAAAGCAATTACAATAGTAACATCAAAGAACACTGATCACAGATCGCCATAATAGATATTATAATAAGAAAAAGTTTGAAATAATGTGACAATTACCGAAATGCAACACAGAGACATGAAGTAAGCACTTGCTGTTTGAAAAATAATGCCAATACACTTATTTGCTCAACACAAGGTTGCCACAAACCTTCCATTTGTAAAAAGTGCAATATCTGCAAAGAGCAATAAAGTTACCTGCAATAAAATGAGGTATGTTCGTACATACTCAGTTACATACTCCTTTACACGATTCATCATAGCATTTGAAACTCCACTACTGTTTCTCAACCCAACTAGAGGTATTACTGCAAACAGTTTTTGATCATATCCTTTTGTCTCCTTCTATACATCTACAAAGCAATGAATATATCTCTTCTGCATAGTAAGCTCATATTTTATGAATTATTCTTGGACCTTCATTTTTCTTGGACCTTCATTTTCGTGAGATAATTCTAATTCAGTCTTCCTCTTTCCATAAAATGATTCAATAGCATTTCATAGAAATGAAAAAAGAATATCTCTTCATTGTGCAGCACCAAGACACTTTTCTATCAACCTTAACAGTTTCAGGAATGAGGCCAGGCGTGGTGGCTCATGCCTGTAATCCCAGCACTTTGGGAGGCCAAGGTAGCCGGATCATGAGGTCAAGAGATCGAGACCATCCTGGTCAACATGGTGAAACCCCATCTGTACTTAAAATACAAAAATTAGATGGGTGTGGTGGCACGTGCCTGTAGTCCCAGCTACTTTGAAGGCCGAGGCAGGAGAATTGCTTGAACCTGGGAGGTGGAGGTTGCGGTGAGCCAAGATCGCGCCATTGCACCCCAGCCTGGGCACGAAGAGGGAAAACTATGTCTCAAAAAAATAAAAAATAAAAAATAAAAAAAAAGGAAAGGAAAAAGAAGAAAAAAGAGTTTTCAGGAATGAAACCCCTGAAGTACATTGCTATTTTACCACCTAACATCTGGCATTATGTTGGTTACATAGCTGGAGGCAGTCAAAGTTTAATGTACACAATTACAATACACATTTTTCTATATTTCAAGATTTCCTTGTTATAGAAAGATACTAAAAACTTATCTCAATCATGTTTCTATTTCCCAAGAGAGTTCAAAAAGTTTAATAGCTTCTAAGCAATTGGATCTGAGAAAGGTTGTTTCAAAATGATTATACTAGTACTTCTTCACTGTGATAGGTGTGACTTTTTTGGATCTAAATTAAGGTGGAAGTGTGATTGAAGAGATGTTAGAAAATTCACAGTTAAACCAAATAGAAAGGCCTGAAGCAATTTCCTGTTCTTTGTAAAATGAAGCTCCAAGGGTATTAATTTTTTTTTTTAAGAAAGAAAAGAAAAAAGAGAGAAAGAGAGAAAGAAGGAAAAAAGAGAATGAAAGAAAGGGAAAAGAAGAAGAAAAAGAGGGGAGAGAGAACGGGAATCTTGCTCTATTATCCAGGCTAGAATGCAGTCTAAAAATGGGTATTGAAAAGTTCTTTTATACTAATAATTGTGTTATACAATGGAAACAGGAAGGAATAAGGGAGGAAAATAACAAACAGCCAACCAATATTTCATTTAAACCTATGAAATGCTATGCAATTGCTGGGGAGTGATTTACTCCCAACCATGTGGTCACTTTTAGAATAGATATGATGTGTTACTGAAGAAAATGTATGTTTTGTGGATTTGGAGTAGAGAGTTCTGTAAATGTTTATTAAATTTACTTGTTCGAGGTCTAAGTTCAAGTCTCGGGTATCCTTGTTAACCTTCTGTCTCATTGATCTGTCCAATATTGACAATGTAGTGTTAAAGTCTCCCACTATTATTGTGTGGGAGTCCAGGTCTCTTTGTAAGTCACCAAGAAGTTGCCCTATGTATCTGGGTGCTCCTATATTGGGTGCGCATAGACTTAGGATCGTTAGCTTTTCCCATTACATTGATCCCGCTACCATTATACAATGTCCTTCTTATCTCTTTTGGTTTCTATTACTTTAAAGTCTATTTTATCAGAGATGAGAATTACAACTCCTGTTTTTTTTTTTTTCTTGCTCTCCATTTGGTTGGCAAATGTTCCTCCATCCCTTTGTTTTGAGTCTCTGTATATCCTTGCATGTGAGATGGGTCTGGATGCAGCTTACTGATGGGTTTTTTGGAATGGCTGATACTGGTTGTTCCTTTCTGTATATAGTGCCTCTTTCAGAAGCTCTTGTAAAGCAGGCCTGGTGGTAATGAAATCTCTGAGTACTTGCTTGTTCATAAACAATTTTATTTTTCCTTCACTTATGAAACTTAATTTGGCTGGATATGAAATTCTAGGTTGAAAGTTCTTTTCTTTAAGGATGTTGAATATTGGCCCCCACTCTCTTCTGGCTTGTAGGGTTTCTGCTGAGAGATCTGCTGTGAGTCTGATAGGCTTCCCCTTGTGGGTAACCTGACCTTTCTCTCTGGCTGCCCTTAATATTTTCTCCTTCATTTCAACCCTGGTGAATCTAATGATTATGTGCCTTGGGGTTGCTCCTTTTGAGGAATATCTTTGTGATGTTCTCTGTATTACCTGGAGTTGAGTATTGTCCTGCCTTTCTAGGTTAGGAAAGTTTTCCTGGATAATATCCTGAAGAATATTTTCCAGCTTGGATTCATTCTCTTCGTCACATTCAGGTACACCTATCAAACATAGATTAGGTCTTTTCACACAGTCTCATATTTCTTGGAGACTTTGCTTATTCCTTTTTACCCTTTTTTCTCTAATCTTGTCTTCTCGTTTTATTTCGTTAAGTTGGTCTTCGACCTCTGAAATCCTTTCTTCTGGTTGATCAGTTCGACTGTTAAAACTTGTGCATACTTCGCGAAGTTCTCGTATTGTGTTTTTCAGCTCCATTAATTCACGTACATTCTTCTCTAAATTGTTCATTCTCATTAACATTTCGTCAAACCTTTTTTCAAGGTTCTTAGTTTCCTTGCATTGGGCTAGAACATGTTCTTTTAGCTCACAGAAATTTCTCATTATCCACCTTCTGAAGCCTAATTCTGTTGATTCCTCACATTCATTCTCGATCAGGGCTTGTTCAATTGGTGATGAGGAACTGCATTCCTCTGTAGGAGGAAAGGCATTCTAATTTCGGGTGTTTTCAGCCTTTTTGCGCTGGTTTCTTCCCATCTTTGTGGATTTATCCACCTGTCATCTGTGTAATTGCTGACTTTCAGATTAAGTCTCTGAGTGGACGTCCAGCTTGTTGGTGGTAAAGTTTTTTCTGTTTCTTAGTTTTCCTTTGGCAGACGCCCCTCCCCCCACAGAGCTGGACCTTCCTGGGTTCAGCTGTACTTGCTGTGAAGCTCTCAATCCTCAGCAGTTCCAACTGCTGTTTTTTCTTTTTTTTGTGGAGGGGGGACCAGCCTTCCCCTGCGGCAACCCACTATGCTGGCTGAAACAGCGGAGTTATGATTCGTGGCGCTTTTCTGCCCGGGAATCTCCCAGTCTGGTTCCCCACTTCAGTCCGCTTTTCAATCAGCTGAATGGGAGACTCTGTCTTCCTGGACCTCAAAACGCCAACTAAAGGGCACTCAGTCCCGTATACTCTGGACTGAGAACCGCCGTGCCAGGGCGCCTGCAAAATGGCTTTCCCTGACTATCCCCAAGGACCCTCAGACTCTGGGCCATGTCTGTTTCCTCTGTGCTGCCCTCGCCCTCTGCATTTCACTAGCTTGGCACTTCTTTAAATGTTTGGTAGAATTCAGCAGCAAAGCCATTGGGTCCTGGGCTTTTCTTTACTGGGAGACCTTTTTATTATGGCTTCAATCTCATTACCTGTTATCCATCTGGTCAGCTTTTGTATTTACTCATGGTTTAACCTTGATAGGTGTATGCATCTAGGAATTTGTCTTCTTCTTGTTGGCATTTATCATGGTGTCCATCACTTATCATGAAATTATTAGCCTGTTTCTCTGTTTATGTGCCCAACCAGATTATAGTTAGGGACTGTCCCTTGCTTTGCTTTGTATCTCACATGCATAATCTCATGCTTTGTACTTTGTAGATGCCCTAGCCTAGCATTGTTTGTTGAGTGGATGGATGGATGGATGGATGATGATGAAGTAAATGAACTTGAACTAATGAATGAATTAGAAAATCAATCAGACTTCAGTAAGGATACTATCTATAATCATAGCTGTATTGAGAACTCTGATATGTGTAAATGTAATGGAATAACTCCAATACATACCGTTGTGAGGGATTTTGTGATAAGCCTCTCTCAAGTCATGTTCTGAAAAGTTTATTTGAATTAAGTTGCCTTTTTCCTTTTTTTCTGTTCTCTGCCTACAGGCTCCCTGAGCAATTATGGCTGGTCCTAAAGTGAGTTGCCATTATCATCCAATTGGCTGTGATCTCCCATCCCAAGGTAGGCATGCCAGCCTGCTTCTCCCTGCTTATTGGACTTTGCCTGTGGCTTACTGCTCTGTTTATTATAACTCAACTGCTGCTTTCCCCTTTTGTTTTGATGTGAAGTATTCTTCATCTCAGGTTGGCACAAGGAAGTTTTCTTGGTGGTACTCTTGAATCCCTGTAGCTGTTAACATCTTTATTTATGATTATAATAATCCTAGAACTCCCCTGGATAATCCTCAAAAAGGACATTATACATGAGGCTATTTCCTGAGGTAGAGAGCTATAAAGGGAGCTGATTTCTCATACCCACGTCTTCATATTCAAGATTTTGGAGACATTCTGTTTTAATAAGGGTTCTGGCAGGAAGCAGATGACACAAACTGTGTAGTTTCAAGAGTACTTTAGAAAGGGATTCTTTACCATGGCATGTTCAGAATGTGGGAACACCAAAAGAATTTGGGTACAACCTTAGGGCTAGAAATAGGCTGGGTCTGAATGGGGAAGGGAAAGGAATGGTTACTAAAACCTTAAAAAAAATAAAAGGAGAGAAAGAATGAGAGCTGTGAGGACGGATGCCAGGGTGGAAGGAGAGTATGGTTTGTTAAAACCCATGGAGACTGGGGAATGCATACCCTGAACATGCTGTCCTCCACCCTTCTGCTCTCCTGCTAATGTGCTTCAATGGCCAAACCCCACTGGAAGTGGCCACATGGTCCAACATCTTGGGGAAGAGAGAAAGGTGAAAAGCGGTGGAATCTAGAAAGGCAAGTGGAAGACACGCTGTACAGCTCCTAGAAGAAATGCAAACATAATGATGCCTGCGCATGGGAGCCATGCCTCCAATGACTTCACTCCAAAATAATTTTGGGGAAAGTATTCTGGTACCTCCTTATGCATCTTTAATTGCTTCTGAAATTTTTTTGTTATCTTATTCTTAATTGGCATTTGATCTTTACTAATTTCTTCTCTTAAAGACTATAGCCCTCTACAAAAACAAATAAACACAAATGCCCTTTGGCTTGCTGTTACCTCCAGAATAAAGTCTGGCTTGAGTGTGTTGTTGACCTTTCTGCCTTTAGCTGGTTTGCCAACCAACCAAGGTTCTTTGTGCTTGCCAGTTTACAAATATGGATCAAATGGCTTTTCTGTCACTACAGCTAAGAAATTTAAAACCAGAATAAAGAAAAAACTTTAAGCCTCTAGAGATTTACTTTATAATTTGCTTTAATTAAAGTCAATTCCTATATTAGAAAGAGGCATATTTCTGATTTAAACTTTTCCCTATTTTTCTCTTAAAGAGGGCATCTATAATATATATATATTTTACAATTGAAAGGATTAGATGGGTTTCAAATAGTTTGCTCTATCATTATTTCTTTGAAATTATTCTTTCCTGTGCATACTTAGATTAGAATCTCTGTATGTGAGCCTTCTGATTTGTAAAAGAAATTAACGATGAGGTTATTTTGAAATTCAAGGAGTTAAATTGACATAAAGGATTTAGAGTGCTGCCTGGGATAGAGCAAGTACTCAATATGTGGTCCCTGTTGTTTGTGGACCTTCTTGTATTGAAGAGGGAAATTAATAATTTATAATTGCTATACAATAAAGCAAAAATTTACTGTGTTGTGTTCAATATGAAACCTACCCCAAGCTCTGCTTAAAATTAAGTAACTTTCTGCAAGACATTCTACCTTATCTATCCTCCTCACATTTTTAGCAAGTTCCCAGGCATCTAAAAGGTCCTGTTTTTCTTGCTGACCAGCTGCAAGGTCGCAGGGCAGATAACACTCAAAGAACAACAATATGTTTCTCAAGATGTTATTTTTCAGACTTAATGTACATCACAAGACATGTCACAGGTTGATTAACTGTTTTTGTTTAACTGTTTTTGTTCTTGGTATAAAATTGTTTCCTGCTTCGTCATCCTGTATCACAAAGGTGCTTAAAGGCCCTCAGTTTCTTTGTGCTTTGCTCAGTCTTAGGAAGCGATTCCACTGAGTCCGTGATCACATTAAATAAATTCCTCCTGCTCCTCCATCAGTCTCTCCAAGTCTCTGATTTCCTGCTTCAGTGTCATGTTCTTGTGAGAACATGGATATCAGTAGACTATTCTTATAGCAGTATTCAAAAAGATTAGGCCAATTAGTAGGATGATATCTTCGGAAACAAATATGAGGTTTTACTCTAGAAGCTTCAGTCTTTAGGAGTCTTTCTTTTATGAGCTAAATGATGCATATTTGGAATACTACAAGGCAGAATAACAAACATTTGCTTTTCCTTTCTTTTTTGTGATTGTCCTGAGCCAGAAGAAGTAGTGAATTATATGGTCATTTTGGTATTCTCTGGCTATTCTTTTGGGTATCTTGCCTGATTCAGTTGAGCCTTATAAATTTTAAAACGTGATTGAAGCCTCCATACTATTATATTCCTGAGTCCAAGAAACATAAAAATGAAAAATCTAGTGGAAGCCTATATTCGTTAGGATTCAGTTCAATCATATATATATATATATATATATTTTAAAGTCAAATAGTAATGTGTTAAATAAGACAAAAAATTGTATTTTTCTCTCATAGACAAGATGTCTAGTTGTGGCATTCCAGGGATGGCATGGTAGCTCCACATTTATCAAGGACCCAGAACTATTACCTCTTTCTGCTCCTGTATCCTTAGTATAGCCTTCATCCTAGAGGTCACCTCATGGTCTTGACATGGCTATTATAGCTCCAGTCATCATGTTCCATTGAAAGAAGTAAGGTGCAAAAGGTGTGATTTCCCACTGAGTGAGTCCCATTTAAAGTGTTTTCTAAGAAGCCACACACTTCTGCAACTTTTGCTTATTATCTCCAGGGGAAGACAGGAAAGGCAGGTTTTATCTAGAGTTTGTCAAAAAGCAACTCACAATGTGGAGGTGTATCCACACCATCTTCGTAAGCTGACCAGGTTTGAGCTATACTTGCAGTTATTTTTCATAGTTATAGGCAGAGTGGACTACGTGAGCTAAGGAATCAGAGAAATCTGGGTTTGCATCCTGGTTCTCTCTGACCTTTACTATCTGGATGTGCTTGAGCAAGTCAGGTTAACTTCTCTGAGGCTTAATTTTATCAGGTCAAATGAAGATAGTAAGAGAATCTACTTAGGGCAGTGGTAAGGACTGAAAGAGCATATATACATAAGTTGTCATCTGATTAATAATTTCCAAATTGTGTACCCATAATTTTCTTTTAATTATGGGTCAAACATTGTTCCAGCTTCAACAAATGATATTTGAAAACTGGCAGCACAGCAAGCTTTCAGAGTATTTACAATTAATAAATCAGAAACTTGAAGAGGCTAAGTAACTTGACCAAGCTTACACAGAACTGAAATACACCTCCCTCTCCAAAAAAAACAACAAAAATAAAGCCCAGGCCTTTCTGACTTGAACAATTGTTCCTTTTCTTTCCAAAGTACATTGTCTTTTTCAAATTCAGGTTGCAATTGGCTACATAGTATATACAGGATTATGTAATAATAAACTGGGTTTGAATCGAATTTTGCTTCACTGATTGAATTCACTCAGCAACTATGGAGAACTTCCAGAGATAGGGAATTCAGGCTTTAAGCCAAGACTGTGTCTTGGAAAAAGAAGCTGACCCTGATATAGCAAAAAAAAAAAAAAAAAAAAAAAAAAAAAACTTTTTCAGCTCAAGGCACAAAGCCTCCTTGTTTTTACCTCTTTGGATCCTGATAATATATATAGCCTTTGACTTAACTAACCTGGTTGGGTGCCTAAATCCTATTATTTTCTGTATTCTGATGTCCATTCAATTTGAAAAATGTAAATGAGGCTTGCTCATCAAAGTTTAGGAAAAAAAATAAATAGGACATCTGCTGTGCTAGTCATAAGTAGAGCCAGACTAATATTTTTCATTTTTAAGGAAATAGTCAATGCCTGTAAGATTTGCGTAGATGGTAAAGAGTGCCATTGTAGAAAAGTCTGGAATTCTGTCAGTGCAGTAAAAGGTGTGACAAAATTGACAAGTGGGAGTTGAGCAAAACGCAATTTCTAAGCTGGGTCCTGAAGAATAAATATGAATTTACAAAGGAATAGGGGGTGGAAGAACATTCCTAGCGGAAGGGATCGTGTATGCCTTTGACTCTTGAGTTCTGAATTCTGGACACTTATTCCCTGATTATTGTTACTCTTACTTCTGACTCTTGCCTTGACTCTGCAAAGGCTGGCTTTTAGCCTTCTGATAGCCCACCAGCAAGCACAGAGGCCACCACCTTAAATGCCTTTCCATTGGAATTATGCTCATTGAAAGCCAATGTCAACAAACAATTCTGCAGGACTGTTCTGAAACAGAAATGGCAGCTAGGCTTCATTTCCTGTGGCAATGTTAATAGCTTTTTGGTGGCAGCCTGGACAAGTCAAAAGGATACTGAGGACCAATCAAAAGTGTCTCACAATTAATGAGATTTCCCTAGTTCAGAAACAGAGGGTTCTGACACACAGATATTGGCACTCTCTGGGTCCAATACTCTCTTCCCCCTCTTTCTATTATGCTTGAATGAAATTAGGAAAAATGTCAAAGAAGAAGCAGGGTGCAGGCCAGAAAGCACTGATGCTAATAATACCTGGAATCTCTTGCCTGTGCATATCCAACCTCTGCATTAAAAATTTGGCTCTTGCTAATAAAAAGCTGTAAGTTCCCTGGGCCATCTCAATGGTCCCTACATTTGCTATCCCTTTCAGACACCCAGCTGCTGCTCCTAATATACTTTCTGATCATAAAGCACCTGCCTGTCATGGGAATGTCTGGGGGGAAGTTGAGAATACTGCCAGTAGTCACAGACTTGAGGTTGCTATGAGCCTGAAGTATGATACTATGATCCCTTCCCCATAAACACTGCCTGCTAACCCATTGAATAACAAGCTGAAACCAACCCAATAGTCCGTAGACAGTTGTTCACCCTTCTGGTTCTTAAAGCTTGAAACTTCATTTGTTTTATTTGAGTTCCTTCCTCAGGAAATGACTTTCAGGCCTCTTAAAAAGGTATCAAAGGACTGAAACTCAGCAGATCACCACATCCAGACAGTGAGATATGGGACCATTCATTCATCATGATTGTTTCCTCGCCCCATCCCTATTTTCTGTTTTCTTACACATTGTTACATTTCCTCCCTGCTATATAAACCTCTAGTTTCAGTCAATCAGAGAGACAGATTTGAGACTGAGCTCCCATCTATCCAGCTGCAGAGCACAATTAAATTCTTCTTCCTTGGCAGTACATGTCATCTCAGTCATTGGCTTTCTGTGCAGTGAGCAGAAGGACTTAGACTGAACCCCCGGTGTTTGGGTTATATAACTACAGAAAACAGTATCCTGTTGTAGAAAAAAATGTATTCAAAATATTTATCTGCTGAAAAATTTTCACTGTTGCCTGCTTACTGACCATTTTAGGCCCTCCATCTTGGACTATCCATTCCAGCAGTATAATCAACTGAAATGTGCTTTTTGCCTCATTATTTGACTCTCTCTACCTTTCTCCACTCAGTCCTCTCTCTCTAGAATCTTTTAAACTCCACTTTGTCCATTTAGTGATTCCTATGCAAACTCCAGACCCAACTTAAGCATGGCCTCTCTGCAACCTTTGTCTGCCCATCTCACTCCATTCACCTTACTTTCATCAGGGTCATCTCCACACTTTTTATAGATTTATAATGTACTTGTATTAGTGCACATATTGCTATATTTGTTGTCAATAAATGATACACCCTTGAAGACAGTGAGTTTCTTGAGCACTTAGAATTTTCTTCTACAGCATATGATTTATTTGATCACCTTCATCTGTTAACAGGCATTTAAACCAGGTCTTTGTCACCTCGGATATTGAATTTAACTGAAAAATTGAGGGGGAACAAAGACTAAATATTCTGCTCTTGTACAGTTTTGACTGGGCTTTGTGCATGCCCATAGGAGTGAGGAGATTTTGGGTTAATCAAAGATAGAGATGCCTGTTTCATAATATCATTGAATTTTCTTATTTCATAGATTAGAGTCAGGAGAAGGAAGGCCAGGATTGAAAAGTGGACATTTTGAATGACTTCTCTGTGATTTGGAGGAACATGAGGACATTTGTTTTTCCTTTGAATTTTTACCAAAGAACTTTCATTCTTATTTATTACAACAGGGTTCCAGACAACATCATGCATGCTCGTGTTAATTGAATTATTCTGATTGCTCATGAGTTAACATTGCCTTATTTCATCTTTCCAGCTCATTAACTGATAACCAAAATCTAAGTAATTAAGGTATTTAGAAAATGCCATTAAGTGCCATTGAATTTTGTCTCATCCCCAAATTTCTTGAATAGTTGGGAAGAAATCACTTAACCCTGGGCTTTTGTTACCTTCCTTTCCCCCCTGGATTTTTCCCAATGCACTGGGCTAGTTTTTTACACTTTGGACTCTTGAGGTTGTTTCTCCTGTGAGCTATTGTACTGTTTGGAAATGCATTGTCAGAGTCAAAAGAGAGGAAGGAGGAAGATGGTGGGATCTTACTTGTCTAAATGTGCATATTCATTTGCTTGTATTGTCAACATCTGATAAAGACAAATATAAATATATCCCAAGTGTCCCAAACCCCATCAGCATCTGTTGGAGAATAAAGTTAAAATCTATTTTTTAAATATCAAAATTAAGACATGAGTCCCCATCACATTTAGCTGCAAAAAGCTCTGTCTTGAGATTTTATTCCTTGGGTCTCTGTGGTCATCCCCAGAAAATGCTTACATATACTACAAATTCATCCCATTGGTTCTCCTGCCCACTGTCAGGCTATGGATCCCTGCCCCTTCTGCTACTGGTAGCATCTTATAATCTTTCTGCTTATTCAGGCTGTGGAGGCTACTCCTGTAACTATACCTGGGCTTGGCTCTGTGTATAGCCTCTTTTCTTTAGTTGACTATACACACAGCTCATACTGGACAAAGAAACCTCTGACATTTTGAAAGACAGCTTCAGCACAGAAACAGGAAAGGGATACCAGATGCAGCAGATCTCAGGGTCCACAGGCCAAACCCTCCAAAGGCAGAGCTGAGTTGATGCCATAAGGAAGTATGGCCAGCAAAGCCAAAACTTTTTACCATCTGGCCCTTTACAGAAAAAGTATGCATATTATTGCTCTATCTGGTTCCAGTCCTGGGCAAATGTCCTGATTCTTGGATTTGCTAAGTGGACTCACTCCATCCTGTGATACAGAGTATATTACATGTATTTATCCATGTTCACACTGTTATAAAGATACTACCTAAGACTGGGTAATTTATAAAGAAAAGAGGTTTAATTAATTCACAGTTCCTCATGGCTCAGGAAACTTACAATCATGGCAGAAGGCAAAGGAGAAGCAAGCACCTTCTTCACAGGACAGTGAGAAAGAGAGAGCACTAAGCAGGAGGTGCCACTTTTAGCCATCAGATCTCATGCGAACTCACTCACTATCATGAGAACAGCATGGGGGAAACTGCCCCCATGATCTAGTCACCTTCCACCAGGTCCCTCCCTCAACCCGTGAAGATTACAATTCGAGATGAGATTTGGGTAGGGATACAGAGCTAAATGTCATCATGTCCTAGTTAGAACTCTCTCAGTAACATAATTGAAATCCAAATCAAACAATCTAGAGTGAAATAGTAGAATTTTGGCTGGTAATTGGAAGGTTAAAGGCTAACTAGCATTAGGCACAGATGGATCCCAGGAGGCAAGTTATGTCATCAAAACTAATTTTCCTACTTTCATCTCTCAACGTTGCTTTTGTCTCAGGCACTCAGGAGTCTCAGGCTTAGTAGGTGCTCAGCTATCCCAACTGAGTGATGACATTCCCTTCCCAGTAAGTCCAGCCAAAGTCCCAGCACTGAGTGTAAAGGGACCATTGTGCATTGTTTCACATTCTCTGACTAATATTCTGGCTAGGAGGTGAAATTTGATAAATGACCTGACCCAGATCATGAGTGCTTCCCCTGTGGCTGGAACTGAAGTCATTCCAACCAAAATTATATGAGATGATTATGAGGGGTAGAGCTAGTTTACCAGGATTAATTTGTTTTCCTCCAGATTAAGGATGAATAAATGTTGGTTGGTCATTAAGATGGATCCACTACCTTGGCCAGTGAATATTCTATATAATGACAGAGAATTAAGAGAGGCAGAGAACCCATGGCCCTTGTCCTTCTAGATTCCTGCCTGGTAGTTTCTGGTCTGATCTAGTGACTGGCCCAGTGAGGAAGGAATATTTGGTGGCTTCTGAGTGCCTACATACTCTCCCAATTCTGAATCCTTGTACAGACATTTCAAGCTCAAAGCACTGTGCAATGTAACCTCACCCCAAGAGTTTCTCCAATAGAACTGTACCAATATCTATGCTATAATTTCTAATTTTCTAATAATAATGCCTCATAGCAATAGGCCATACCATAGCTAATACCTAGCAAGGAGATAGGATCGGCACTATCCACTCTACCTCTTATGCCAAACAAACCAACCCCAGGTTATTAATGTGATAGCTTTGGTTAAGAAAAGGTAATTATTTATCATGGATAGAGAAATGTGCTCATTTTAAAAGTTTATTTTTTATTTATTTTTTTGGGACAGAGTTTCACTCTTGTTGCCCAGGCTGGAGTGCAATGGCACAATCTCCACTCACTGCAACCTCTGCTTTCCAGGTTCAAGCAATTCTCCTGCCTCAGCCTCTTGAGTAGCTGGGATTACAGGCATGCACCATCAAGCCTGGCTAATTTTGTGTTTTTAGTAGAGACAGGGTTTCTCCATGTTGGCTGGTCTCGAACTCCCGACCTGAGGTGATCTGCCCACCTTGGTCTCCCAAAGTGCTAGGATTACAGGTGTGAGCCACTGTGCCCTGCCATTTTTGTTTTCATCATTAAGTCATTCAGTTAATGCTTTCATTCATAGATACTTTCAGTGGAAACAAAGCCACAATTTCCTGTCCCCTTGCTCTTCAATCACTTGAAATGATGAGGTCCCAGGATACTACAGCCCTTTCAGTGCACAAATTGATCTACTCAGAAGTGAACCTGAGCTGCATTATCTCTCTCTACCTGCACCTTTTTCATGGGGCAGCAAGGGCGTAGGGATTTTCCAGAGCTCTTCATGATTCTGGATACCACTGATTCAGATGGTTTTCCTGCTTGACACTTCTGAATCCTTCTCAGCCTTACTCCAATCATAGAGGTAGCTGCCACCTCTCTCTCTGTTTTCATTGTACTATTGTTATAACTTCCCAGGCTGTTTGGCAATAGCCAATTTACTCCTCTGCCTCTTTTGCTGAATTGTGCTCCCAGAAGGCAAGGACTCTGTCTATTCCTCATTGTCTCTTCTGCACTTTGTAGAGTTCCTGGAACAAAATAGATATTTTATAAATCTTAGCTAAATGAGATAGTCTCAAACCATCCTCTCAAATATGCTATTATCCAGGCATTATTATAATTATTCTTCTCTTATCAACATGGAAATTAAGGCTCACAGATGTTAAGTGCTACATTCAGAGGCTGACTCGAATCCAGAGCTTCTGAACTCAAGGCCATTTTCATTTTCAGAACATATGCCTGTCTCCTTCATGGAAAAGACTGACACAATTTATACAATTTTGTTAGGCTGAATTATATGAAATGAGAGGTTAAAAAATGTTCAAAAATGTGTAAGGGGATATGCTGAAACTTAAAGCCTTCATTGTGGCCTTTATACAGGATGCACCTTTTTATTAAAAGAGACTTACACCCTGTAGTTAAAGAAAATGGACTGGAAGTCTCAATAGACTTAGTTGGTCAGGACAAATGTACCTGAAGTCTGGTGAGCAGAAACTCAGACCCATGAACCCTTACAGCACAGACTTTAATAAAGTGCTTCACAGGATGAGTTCAGTTTAATGGCTGTGTATGGACATTAACACTCTGGATTGAGGCTTTTTTTCCATCAACTCATGGAATCATGAGCTGGAAGTCAACTCCATCAACCCATGGAGTCATGGAATCCTGAAGTTTCCAACTTCTCGTGGAGTTAGATCATGAAATGAATTGTTAAAAGTCCTAAATTTAGGTTTCAGGTAAGTCACCACCTTACTGTGTGAACTCCTGAATGTCTGTCATCTCTGTGAGTTTCACTTTCTTTATCTGCAAAATGGGAGAACAATTCCTCTTAACCAGGTTACTTCGAGGTTTAAGAAAAGACGTTATCCATTAAAGCCCTCACAAAATAAAAGGTAATATACAGTCATATGATGATTTTGTTGTGGCTTTGCCCTACCTAGAAGAAAAAAAGCCAGCAGGCTCAATAAACACAGTATTAAAATATAAATACTTGAATGAACAACCTAGATGTCCTTAATGATAATGCATGAGAATCCTCTTTTTAATATAAGACCCCCTTTGGCATGAATAGATTGCTACAGCCACTTCATTTTCCATCTTTCCAGCAGATTAACTGCTTGTCTGAACTCCTGAAATAGGAATGATGAGCCTCTGAGGAGATGAAGGTACTTCCTGATTAACTCATCTGTTTCATCTCTCATAATAAGAAGTTACCACTGTGCCCAGAGAGCTCTGCTTCTCTGAAGGGCTGCATTTTATACACAGTGGCACGCAGGCAATCAGGTTTACAATTGAGAAATTTATTACCTAAGGGCTGGGGGAAGTAATGACAGTGGGAGTTAAAACATTTTATTTAAAAAAAATGCACACATTCATGATGCCATCTCCCTTCTTATATATTTTGGGCATTCCTCAAGATAACTTTGACAAGTGTGTCTCAGTTGTTCTCAAAGTGGAGATCTTTGATCATTGGTATTGTCATCAACTGGGAACTTGCCAGAAATGCAAATTCTTGAGCTCTATCCCAGGCTCCCCTAAATCAGAAACTCTGAAGGTGGGACACAGAAAGCCATGTTAACAAACTTTCTAGGTGATGATGCTGTGCATTACAGTTTGAGAATCACAGTATATCAATATTGAACTAATTTATGCCACTTTAAGTAAAACAGAAACAAAAGTATTAGCATACAAGTATTGATACAGTAGGCCTCCCTTATCTGTGGGGGGACACATTCCAAGGTCCCTAGTGGATGCCTGAAGTCAAGAACTCTATACTGTATGTACTATGTGTTTTCATATACACTTATACCTACAATCAAGGTTAACTTAAACTAAAGAGCTTCTGCACAGCAAGAGAAACTATCATCAGAGTGAACAGACAACCTACAGAATTAGAGAAACTTTTTGCAATCCATTTATCTGACAAAGACCTAATATACAGAATCTACAAGGAATTTAAATAAATTTGCAAGATAAAAAAAGCAACCCCATTAAAAAATGGGCAAAGACATGAACAGACACTTCTCAGAAGAGGACATCTATGCAGCCAACAAGCATATGAAAAAAAACATCACTGATCATTAGAGAAATGCAAATCAAAACCACAATGAGATAACATCTCAGGCCAGTCAAAATGGTGATTATTAAAAAGTCAAGAAACAACAGATGCTGTTGAGGCTGCAGAGAAATAGGAACGCTTTTACACTGTTTTTGGAAATGTAAATTAGTTCAACCATTGTGGATGACAGTGTGGTGACTCCTGAAAGACCTAGAACCAGAAATACTATTTGACCCAGAAATCCTATTACTGGGTATATACTCAGAGGAATATATATCATTCTATTGTAAAGATATTGAACCAATTTACTCATACATGCCTATGTTCACTGCAGCATTATTCACAATAGCAAAGACATGGAATCAACCCAAATACCCATCAATGATAGACTAGATAAAGAAAATGTGGTACATATATGTCATGGAATACTATTGAGCCATAATAAGGAATGAGATCATGCCCTTTGCAGGGACATGGATAGAGCTAGAAGCCATTATCCTCAGCAGACTAACACAGGAACAGAAAACCAAACAACACATGTTCTTACTTATAAGTGGCAGCTGAACAATGAGAACACATGGACACAGGGAGAGAAACAACACACACCAGGGCTTGTCAAGGGGGCGGGGGGAGGGAGAGCATCAGGATAAATAGCTAATGCATGTGGGGCTTAGTACCTAGGTTATGGATTGATAAGTGCAGCAAACTACCCTGGCACATGACTACCTACGTAACAAACCTGCACAATCTTTCACATGTATCTCAGAACTTAAAATAAAAATAAAATAAAATAACTTCCAAGTTAGACACAGTAAGAGATTAACAACAATAACTAGTAATAAAATACAGCAATTATAACAACATACTGTAATAAAAGTTATGTAAATGTGGTATTTCCATCTCTCTCTCTCTCTCTCTCTCTCTCTCTCTCTCTCAAAGTATCTTGTTATAGAGTAATCATCTAGTTTGAAACTATGGTTGACTGTGGGTTACTGACACTGTAGAAAGCCCAACTATCAGAAAGATAAACTTTGGTTAAGGGGTGGACTGTTGCAGTTATTCCCTTTCCCCAGGTATCGACTGACGGTTCTTTGTTGATAATGCTCAATTTTGTTTGTCGGACTTCATTGAGTTAGTAAGTGTTATGAGTGGAGAAAATTAAAAGAAACTATGAAAATCTAACATAATACAACATTTTTAAAGGGCATGCTATCACCTTTGATTTAAAAGAAAAATTTGGAAGATATAAGGGGGGGCAAGAAGAGGAGTTGTGACCAAGACAGTGAAATAAACTGATTCTTTTAGGAAAAGCCAAAAAAAAAAAAGAGAAAGAGAGAGAGAGGGACAAAATAAGATGCACCAAGCTGTTTAAGCCATAAACTCAGAGTCACCTTTGACCCATTTTTCATTTTCCCTTAGTCACATTCAATTCATTAGCAAGTTCTCTTAATTCCACCTCCAAAATATATGTTCGACTCCTTCACTTCTCCAAGTATTTAATGCCACTGCTCAGATAAAAGGCAGTATATCTTTCTCCTGGGCCACATCTTGCTTCCTAATGGATCCTTCACTTTCCGCTCTTGCCAATCTACTCTCCACAGATTCAGAATCATCTTAAAACCTAATTAAAACCAGTCACTCCCTTACTCAGAACTCTCCAATGCTGTGCTTTGCATTTAGAATAAAATCCATACTTCCTAACCATGGCCTGTGAGGCATTAGTCACTCAATCTCATCTTTCACTGCCTCGCCTCTTCTTACACAATCTGCTCCAAACTTTTCTTTAACCTATTCTTTTTTTTTTTTTCTTTCTTTTGAGACAGAGTTTCACTCTTGTTGCCCAGGCTGGAGTGCAATGGCATGATTCTGGCTCACTGCAACCTCTACCTCCAGGATTCAAGCAACTCTGACTCAGCCTCCTGAGTAACTGGGATTATAGGTGTGTGCCACCATGCCTGGCTAATTTTTGTACTTTTAGTAGAGACAGGGTTTCATCATGTTGGCCAGGCTGGTCTAGAACTCCTGACCTCAGGTCATCTGCCCTGCTCAGCCTCCCAAAGTGGTAGGATTACAGACGTGAGCCACCTTGCCTGGCCTTCTCTAACTTTTTTTAAATTTCCTCAAGCATCTCAGGCTGTTTCCTGTCTCCAGACATTTGCCGTGCTATTAACTCTGCCTGGGATGTTTTTGTCACCACTCTTACATGGTCAGCATCTCCTTTTGCTTTTACAGGCAATTCTGTCAAAAGTAGGTTTCCCCAAATGCAACTGGTACTCCATCTTGACTTCTTTGTTTTATGCACAGTATTTATCAAAATTTGAAATCACTGTTGTTTGTTTGTTTCCTTCACTACATTGTAAACTCCTCATAGACTGGGATCTCATATGTCTTATTCACTATTTTTTTGTTCCCCTGCCTCTGCAACAGTAATGAGCACACAGAAATTGCTCACTAAATGTTCACCGAATTAATGAATTGACACATCTTTTCCGCCACATGATTCTTTAGAAGATAGATTGAGTTTTAGAAACTTTCACTTTGTCTTGTGCAATATAATTATGCCATAATTAATCTTCCAGAAACTTTTGCAAGGACTTATTGGTTTTAAATGAGATGACATACAAATATATGCAGTGGTATGCTAGAACCAGCTCATAGTCACTTGCAAAAGCAGATTATAAGTGTCTTGTTTTAATTCCGAAACAGCATATTTATAGTTTCAGATCTGTAATGGTGGAAATAAATATTTACACTGTGGGAATTGTCAAAGCTGAAAATCAGAGATTCCGTCCCTGCCCCCATATCATAGCCCAGATAGTGAGTTGTTAACCATTTCCCAACATGCCATTGACAAATATGTTTCTTAGTTTGTGATTTTCAGAAAGAGTCTCTTAAATGAGATTTCATGAGAAAGTTATTTTCTAGAAAGTAATCTGTGGGTGAGGGGTAATAGAGAAAGTGAGGAAGTGGGACCAGTAAGGAAAGATCAAGCAAGAGTGTGATATTGATATGGGAGGTGGGCAGGAAAGCGATGGGTAGAGAAGGATGAGGTCCTTGGTAAGGGCTTCACCTTCAAGCCTGAAGGAGGGAAGAGAAAGGACCTCTGGGCACTGAGCCAAGTTTAGCCAGGTGAGAGAAGAGTCCAGGTACTGGGCGGCCCAGCTCCAGGGGAAGACCATCTTCTCACTCCATCCCCTGCTTCTGGCTCCTCATCCATCTTGCTGAGAGCCACCTCCACCACTCAATAAAACCTTGTGCTCATCCTTCCAGCCCACATGTAATCTGATTCTTCCAGTACACTGGGCAAGAATTGAGGCTGTCACACTGGCCCCCTGTCCTTGCAATAAGACAGAGGGTCTACTGAGCTGATTAACACAAGCCATCTGCAGACAGCGTAGCTGAAAGAGAGCACTGTAACACACACCCACTTGGGCTTCCGGAGTCCTAGATACTGCCATGGGGCTAGACCACAAAATCACTCCCCATGGCCTCCCCCACCTGCCTGTCTGCATGCTCCCACCGACGAGTTTAAGCAGTGGGGCACCGAAAGAGCAAGTCCTAACCTTGTCGCACACCCTGCGAGGGAAATAAGGGAACTCTCCATTTCAGTATCAAGCAAAGTTCCATGGAGTTTTGCTTTGGCACAATTCCATGGAGGAAACTCTGAAAACAGAGGTTGTCCAATCAGGAACTATGGATCTGGTGTATTTGTACTCTCACCTGTCAGTCATAGGACTGTCCCTTGGGAACGAATATTCTTAAGCACTTCCTGTTTCTATGTGCAATGGTAAAGCAAGTTCCAACAGTAGGAGGGAAGGCCTATGGCAAAGAGACAGATGTTAGCTGTTGGAGCGAGAGCACACAAATATGGAAAAAGAATCCTGGACCTATAGGCCCCTCACCAACAGCCCTGCTGCTGTGCCTCCAAATCCTTAACAAGCATGAACTCACCTGGGAATATATATGTCAGTAGGTCTGGAGCTGTGCCTAAGATTCTACATGTCTAACAAGCTCCCAGGTGATGCCATTGATGTTGCCTGTGAATCACACTTTTGAAGAGCAAAGTACAGCAACATGCCTTCAATTATTTTGTACAGGAAGACCCAGCTTTATTTGGCTTGTTCAAGTTAGTTTTCAGGCAAACATGGTTTACTGAAAAGTTTGAACTAGAATCACTTTCTTTGAGAGACACCCTGTGTTTTACCACTGACTTTCCCCAATATTTTATCAGTGAGGTTAGCTATTTAGTCAGAGCACTTTAGATTTGCAAGGGAGGTTTTAGATCCCTCAGTTCTTCCCAGAAGGTCAAGTAAGATCAGAAAATTTCTTAACATTACTTAAGTATGAATAGTGCCAGATAAGCCTGTTAGTCCAGACACTCAATGATTTATTTTCTCTATAGTGCTTTGAATTTAAGTTCGTCACTTCAACAACCATTTGGTGATAACTTGTTCATTGCAAGCCACTAGAGATGGTTTTGTTGGGGCTACAAAAGTGAATTATATTTTATTTATTTATTTTAATGTAAATTTCTTTATTAGAATTATTTGTAGAGAAAATAAAATTCCTCCACAGACCTGTTTCTGTTATCTGTTGCTGTGTAACAAAACACTACTGCACAATTTAGAGGCTTATGTGGGTAATGTATTGTTATGGCACACAGTTCTGAGGGTCGACAGGGTCTTTCCTGGGGTCTCTTGTGTGGCTGTGTAAGATGCTGGCTGTGGTAAGATGCTAGTGGGGGCTGCAGTCATCTGAAGGTTCACCTGGGCTGGACATTAAGAAGGCACACTGAAATGGCTGGTTGGTGGTGCTGATGGGGGTCAGGGAGTCTCTCAACCTGAAAACCCATGCAGGGTGTCTCTGTATGGCTTGGCCTTCTCCACAGCATGGTGGCTGAGTTCCAAAAAGGACTCTCAAGAGTGAGTGTGTTAAGGGCAGAGAGTGGAATGTGGCCAGTTACAGGCTTCATTCAGAACCAGCACTCAAGGCCACTTTCATTGCATTCTAGGGGTCAAAGTAATCACAGGGCCCACTCTGACTCAGGAGAGTGGCAAACAGCAGACACCATGTGGAAGAGTGTGTGAGATGGAAGGTATTGTTACAGCCTTCTTTGGAAAATACAACCTGTCACAAGATTTTAAAATAGAAACTGAGTATACAGTGAATTATATTTTAAAAATAGACATGGCTCTTGCCCTGCAAGATACTACAACTGGAACAGGAGAAGTTCCCTCATCCCCATCACAGGGCGTGTGACAGGGGTGTGGCTCACTTCATCAGTGACCCACTGCTCAAATTCCTAGGAGGAGCAGGCAGATGGTCAGGTCATGGGGAGCATTTCTGGGCTCCAACTCCACAGCAGCATCTAGGGCTGAGTGTTTACAGCTCCCAAAGCCCCAGTGGGTGTGTGTCACAGTGTGCTCTTTTAGCTTTGCTGTCTGCAGGCAGCTCGTGTTCATTAGCTCAATTAGAAATTTTGCCTTATCACAAGGACAGAGGGCTTTCTGTATCCCGGGGTTCTCACATTAGTGTACTGGAAAAATCAGATCACATGTGGGCTTGGAGACTAACTGCAAGGTTTTATTGAGTGGTGGAAGTAACTTTCAGTGAGATGGATGGGGAGCCAGAAGGGAATGGAGTGGGAACATGGTCTTCCTCTGGTGTCAGGCTGCCCAGTGACTGGACTCTCCTCCAACTGCCCCTGGTCGAATTCCCCTCAGCACCAGTGTGGTTCCACTATCAATGGTCTGCCCATGTCTGCTGGTGTCTGTCGGTGTGCTCTTTTGTTCCTCTTGACATCCAGTGTGTCCCCCACTATGGTTCTGGGTTTGTATGGGTGGAGGAAAGGGGGCTCTGGTGGGCCAAAAGGCAACTTTTTGGGGATGAAAATAGAAATGCCTGTCCTCATTTAGGTCTATGGGCACAGACCCAAGGGTGGAGCCCTTGCCAGGGACCCTGCCTTCTCCACCCAGCACTTCCCTGGTCCCCTCCCATATCACAACCTTGAGTGTTTGCTTATAGAAATGGCTGGGGAACTGGTTTCACATTTATCAAACACAAAATATCAAAGCGATGTTTTACTTTGTATGTGGTTGATAGGTGACACAGCTTGAATAACCTACAAGTTCCATTTGTCTTGTACAACCAACTTAAAGATGTGAAGTGGCTGTGTATGACACAAACTCAACAACTAAAAATAAGGTAGAAAATTATTTTTAAGCTTAGTCATTGGAGATGTGAAGGCATAAATGATTTTTTCATGTTAACTATAGTCTTTATTTTTATATTCTTCAATGAATGCTAATAAGGCCTACCAGTGCAGACTGCCTTGGGCAGAAATAAATATTATGCACTTGCAGTAATTAATTTATGGCACAATATAGTCAGTAGGGTAAAGTGAATTTGTGAAATTCTCAGAGTCCTTGACAGTTTTTTATTGAAGCAGAAATAAAATGCAGTCAGTAAATAGTACAATGCTGAAGAAAGTGTTTAGTTATCACCACAAGAGTTATATGAAGTAATTTAGGGTACTTTGCTTTCCTGCTCAACCCAGAGGTTATGCATTCATGTTATTACAATGTGAGTCCAGTATTTCCAACCTGAGCAAATAAAGAATTAAGTAAAGGAAGCCTTCATGAAAGTATTATTTGAGAATGCCGCTTCTCGAACAGTATGCAAATGCACTTTTAAATATGTGAAGTCTTGCCTGATTCTGCGTGGAGCCCCCAGTTCAAATATGTTGGTTCAAATAATATTGAGGCAGAAACAATTCCTAAAATATCATTTCATAGACATGCGAATGGTTTGGCAGGTAGATACTGTTAGTATGGTGATGTTGGGTATTTCTACAATCTCCTGCCTCTGTTGTAGAATTTAGTTGGATGGGGAAGGGAGGGGTGAACTTGCTGTCTTAGTTCAGATTCCCCAGAGGCAGAGCCTGAAATAGAGAATTTTGTGGATTTTTGATGATGTGCTTCAGAGAAAGGGAATAAAAGAAAAAAATAGGCAAAAATATGACTTCAAGGTAAGTCTAGTCTTAGCTGAGTCCCCCAGGGAGCTGTGAATATGAATTAGCCTACAGAGCTGGCCCACCTTGAGTCCAGGGATTTAGCCTTTGTAGTCTCACACTAGTGAATTCATGAGTGACTGTAGGCTTTGGAGAGAGGTGGACAATCTCCAAGATGAGATGGCTCTGCTTTCTTTTATTTTCCCGAGACCAAGTCTTGCTCTGTCTCCCACGTTGGAGTGCAATGATGCAATCCTGGCTCACTGCAACCTCCGCCTCCAGGGTTCAATCTATTCTCCTGCCTCAGCCTCCTGAGTAGCTGGGATTACAGGCACCCACCACCATGCCCAGCTAATTTTTTTTTTTTTTTTTAAGTAGAGATGGAATTTCGCCATGTTGCCAGGCTAGTCTCAAACTCCTGACATCAAGTGATCTGTCTGCCTTGGCCTCCCAAAGATTACAGGCATGAACTACCATGCCTGGGAGATGGCCCACTTTGACCCAGAACAATTCTCAGAAGAAGGGGGACACCTGAAGTCTAATACAAACAGAAACTGGGGGAATGAATCCAATAGCCCAATAAAAAAAATCTGAGTGTGATACCAATATCATCTGCTATTCTCACCTAGGAAAGGAGAAAAGAAGAACAAATGACAGATTGGTTTATGAGCCAAGTGCTATAATAAAATAGCACAAATAATGACATTGCTCTGATGAACAAGTCTTGGTTACAAGAACATTTTGGTTCCCTGTTTATTACTAACCTTTTCCCTTTAGAAGTAAGTTAAAAATTAATCCAATAATAATCCCATACTTGTTCATGCTGGTCTCAGCTTAAAATATGCTAATGACTGTTACATCTTTGGGGGATGTTGACTAGGGAGGAACAGGCTCATGCATCAGATGACAGAACTAAGGGGGAGACATTGTAGTAAGTAGATGAATCCTGGGTCATTGAGGTGAGCCCATCCCTTCCTTGCTGGATGGACATCTTCCATAACAGGAGAACTCCTCTTGCATTTCTCAAACATAACCTAGGGTAGGTGCCAGAGCCTCTAAAGCTCTGATCCTTGGGGGTAACTAATGCTGCCATCTGCTCTCAGCCACAGCCAACTGAAGGAAAACCTAGATGGTGGAAATAACCTGCCTGGGGGAACATGAGTGCAAGGATTGGTGACATTTTTTTCTTTGTCCATTATCCTATCACTAAGTAGTCCTTTATTTTTCTTTTTTTAAAATCATCTAGGATTCACAGATATCTCTCTTTTATCAGTCTGCAGCTGCAAGTCAAAGAGACTTGGGGGTAAGTTCCCTGTCTTCCGTTCCTCTAGTTAGAGTGAAGAGCATCTAGAACAGTAGATGTGGTGCTTATCACAGGCTGATCATCTTTCCTTTTCCTTCTCTTCCTTCTTTTAGTCTTTCCTTGTTCTCCCCTTTCTTTTCTTGTTTCCTTCCTCCTCCCCTTAAATAAATTAATTTTGTTTGTAAATTACTTTACCTCTCTCCTTTATTCTTGCCATCTTTCTTTTTTTCTCTCCTCTTTCTTTCTTCCCTATTTTCCACCTTTATCTCTTTCTTTTTTCTCCTCCCCTTTTTATATGTTAAGTTCCCCCTTCTGCTCCCTCTCTCTCTTCACTTCCCTTTCTTCTGCTCATCCTTTCTCTCCTTTGCTTCACTAACTTCCTCCTCTGTCTTCCCCTCTCCCCCTGCTTTGGTTTTCCCAGCACGTCTATCAGTTCCCAGGTAGCAAGTATACCTGCCATATTCAGAGCTTCCACTCAGGCTCCAGTTGATCCAGAGGTTCAGCAAAAGGGACAGGGCTTGTTATATTTAATTTGGCAAATAAGATACAACCAGATGATTTAAATGCTTATGGTTGGCAATTCAGGCAAAGACATGGAGAATGTGAAGGCAGGGGAGGTAACTCAGCAGGGCTCTGGCCTTCCTTCCTCTGGCCTTCTTCCCACAGGGCTCTGGCCAGCTTCCCTTAGCATAGGCTGAGCTCTACTGGCCCCTGACCCTCCAAGACGCCAGTCTTTCAGATGAGCAGTTCTTCTACGCTTAAGGATTCTTTGTCCAATCCCCCAATTCTCAGTGCCTGGTGTTCTTTGCAGAGCTCAGATCATGCTGATGTAAATTCACCATCCCCACCAGCCAGCATTGAGCAGGATCTGCCTCCATTGCTTCACTCTCATTACACATCCCATCTGTCTGTGGTGCCTCTTTGGCAGTCAAAGAGCTTAATGCATTATGCATTTCAGAATATTAGAGAGATTATTTTACCACCAGGCTATCAAAACCAGAAGACCAGAAATAATGGCAGCATCTTTTTCAAGGACTTTCCCTCTAGTTTTAATGTCAAGGATAATAAGAGTGTTGGTTGGAGAATTTTGAATTGTGGAGAATAAAAACACACAATTATGGACATACAACATACACATAACCTCCTACTGTTCTAAGGATTGACTTTGTCAGTTTGGTTTAAGGAAGTGGAAGTATTACATGTTTTTTGGCAAGAGCCTCCCAGAATCAATTTTGTGATTAACCAATTTTGTGATTCAACAAAAGCCCATAAATTGCTAAGGGTATTGCCAGAAGGAGGTAGTTTATGTACAAATAGATGAAAATAGAGGATACTATCTCTTTTACGGGTGGTTTAGTGATACCCTTAGGGTGATATGTTAGTCATTCATGTCAATGTATAGAGGGAATAAACATAAATAGCATTGTCAACTGGCTAATTTGACTAGGTTTGTCATGATCTTATACCAGAATGTTTGTCACCTGCTCTGGGAAAGCATCACTTCAGGCTGTACTTTGCTCATTAGATTATTCTAATTATTAAGAAGAACCAAGCCAAATAATGCATAGCAGGGTCTTATCAACAGTAAGTAGACATAAATTCGATGGAACACATGTCAAATGTTGTAGTGCAGAATATGAATACTAGGTGTTCAGAGGAGCAGGGCATCAGAAAATCTGATGGGGAGGATCACTAAAGTGAGAAAGGGTGCTTATCAAGACTTGAATAGCTCCAAATACAACCCTAAAAATCCAGTGTAATTACGTTATTTCGTTGCAAATCTTTATTTGCTAAGTTCCATCTTCCAACATTCAGGTGTTGGTTATGGTTTAGAAATTTCTCACAGAATTCAGTGGTATGCACCTTAGTCTCCTGCAGTACAGGAATGTTATCAGGAGCCAAGCATTTTTATTTTCCACCTTCCTCTAGAGCTACAAGTTATCTGCCTCTTTCTGTTTTCCACATTTACTTTCAGAAGAGGAAAGCCTTCTTCTTCACCTGTATGTGAACCGCTACAACTCCACTTAAAATGGCACTTTTGGCCAACAAATTCACATCTTCTTAGAAGTCTCTTTCTATAGACAAATGTCTCCATCTTTCCCAACACAAGTGCTCAAATAGCAAGGTAAAACATCTGATTGGCTCAACCTGGGGTCATCTAACTACCCCTGGTCCAATCAGCTATGGCCAAGAGACAGTGCCAAATGGTATACCTATGGCTGTGCTTACCTATTCTGTGGAAAAGAGAGTAGTTTTCAGGAGACGTAGTTGTGGCTGGGATGATACCTCAAAAGATGTCTACCAAATTATTGTGATATTCCAAAAGTTGAGATAAGAAACAACATTCCAAAAGTTGAGATAAGAAACATCAATGATAATGAAATAGAATTGTAAAAGATGAATGGACCTGTAATCTTCCCCCTAATTTAAAAATAATGTTCTAAGAGCCTTAAGCTCTCTATGAATACATGAGTTATGCACAAATTTTCATTTATAGGAATTTAACACAGTCCTCAAGGCAATGTTCACAAAGGCAAAACCTTTCTATTTGACACTAAAACAGTTCCTTTAAAGTAAAAAAGAAAAACTATTTGATAGTGTTGAGTGGGTTTTGCTATGCTGAATTAAATGTTTTTAAAATTATATTGAACAATGAACAATATTTCTAATTTTTTGATTATTTTAATTAAAGAATGTCCTTCTCTTCTCTCAATATCTGAGTTAAATTACCTTCTCATTTTCTAGCCCTCTACATTCCCCTTGAAGAAATTGTGTTTAATTCTCTACCTTTCAGGTTGACTTCATACAGAGTCAATAACTTCTTAAATAACAAAAGTGACTTGCAATAAGCCCTGAGATATGAGTTTTATAAATAACATCTATACCTCTGTCATTGCTGCCATTCATTCCAGTGCACAAACCCATAACTCTTCCTTCTCCAACCAAAATCAATCAGTCACCAAGTCTTGCCAATTTCTCTTTCTTGATGTCTATCAAATCCATCTCTTAAAATATCTTTTTATAAAAAAAAATCTTTTGTGCACACTGCTGCTCCATGAATATACCTAAGGCACAGCTTTGCCTTTATCCTTTGTGCTAACAAATTTGCAGTAGTTCGCCATTATTTTCAGAATCAAGTCCACTTCCACCACCTGAGTGTGCCGGAATCTTCCTACCGCTCAACCCTTACTTCCTTTCATCCCCTACTCCCAGACCCCTTGCTGAATAACTCAGGAACATACTTTGAATGTGCAGGAAATCAAGGATGCCAAAGAGTATGAGTAAAATCATTTCTGAAATAGTTTTATTCCTGCTAAATTTTTAAAAGCATCAAAGTCACTAAGGAAAAAATTAAGACTTTTTAAGATTTCTTTATACTTCTCATAGAGTTCAGTATTTGGAGTATGTATGAATTGCTTATATTAAAAAATCATGAGTACCTTCTAAGAGCTTTGGAAGTTTTTAACTGGAAGCTATTTCCCATGATCCTTCTTTAATAGTAAAGTCTTTGACTAAATGAGGTCTTTAATTTACTGTTCCCTAATCATTCTACATGTAGCTTCATCATGGAAACTTTCTGCAATGCATCCTCCCAACTCCCATCCAGAATTTCTCGTGTCCTCTGGCTATCTGAGTCCTTCAATTCCAGAGCTGAGGACTGTGTAACTACTTGGCAGACTCCCCACTCTCACTCTTTCCCTACAGTCACTGTAGATGATCCATGGTTCTTAATACGTGAACTATTCATTTGGCCTAGAAAGGCACTTTATATTGTTACTTATTTGTTTTTATAAAGCAGTCATCGTGAAGTGGAAAGAAAATTCCATTGTGAATCAGACAGCATTGATTATCAAGGTTGTTTAATACATTTCACTTTCCTAGAATCCATTGCCTCTTCTGGATGACTGAGCCCTAATCTCCCTTTAGTTTCTTCTTTACCATATTTTGTCCTTATGCCTTTGGGTAGAAAGGATGTCTGTCCATTCATCCTCAAGAACTATATTCTATACACATACGTTATTATTTTATCTTTATATCAACTATTATCTGCTAAGAAATACCACAGTTTATAGATGAGGAGGAACTTGCCCACAAATACATAAATATCACACTCAGAACTAGAATCTGAATATAAATCATGGTTTTGATTGAGAAGCTCCTATTACCTTGCCAAAGAGAACAGAAAGTGGAAAAAGAAGAATGGAAAAGAGTGGCAAAGTCTGGTATGAAATCATGTGGCTGGCTCAGGTAAATGAGAGGAAATCCACCTGTCTTTATATGATTTCTGTTGTTTCACATTTCTAGTATCTTTCTTTATTGACATACTGCTCCCTAAAATGATTTCAGAGCTTCTCAGTAGTTTCTGAATGAGCCTCCTCACTGCTTTGCCTCCTTATCCATAACATATCATGTTGCTCCGTTAGGGGATGAATCAGGCAAGAGTGCCAGATTTGATTTAAAAGCTTTTCCACTTCTCCTCTTAAAATCCCTGGTTCTATAATAAATGTTAGTTTACATTTGCTCATAAAGGTATTTTATGGAGGAGGTGCTTTGCAGTTATTTCATTATTCTTCCAACTGTAGAGAAGATAAACTTTGATGTCTTTGTTCTCACATAGTCCTGTGTGTACATTTAAAGGTTTTTTTTTTTTTTTTTTTAGAAAGGTAAATATACCGGGATAAATTGATATATTGTAAGAAAAGAGATCGCCCTGGCATCTAGCTTGTGGTGGGGAATACAAAATTTGTTTGCTTTGTAATTAGGAAGATGAGGTATGGTGGCTCATGCCTGTGATCCTAGCACTTTGAAAGGACAAGGTGGGAGGGCTGCTTTAGCCCAGGAGTTTGAGAGCAGCCTGGGCAACATAGCAAGATCCTGTCTCTAAGAAAAAATTAAAGAAAAAAATTAGGCAGGCATGATGATATGTACCTATAATCCCAGCTACTCTGGAACCTGAAAAGGGAGGGTCACTTAACCAGCCAGAAGGTCAAGGTTGCAGTGAGCTATGATTGTGCTACTGCATTCTAGCCTGGGTGACAGAGTGACACCCTGTCTCTAAAAAAAGGAAGATAAGAAAAAAAAAGAAAGAAAGAAAGAGGAAAAAAATTAGGGCCCTGGCTTGTTCCCACTCCTTTGCTCTCAGTTGAAAGTATAGGGTGTGCATGATCACTTTGAAAGCAACGTGTTCCTTGAATGTGCCAGCTTTCCTGGTTTCTTGATTCTCTAATTTGCAACTCTTGCAGAGTTGACCGTATCTGCCATGGATTCATTCAGCAAATCTATTTTGAGCACCTACTATGTGCCAGCTAGTCTTCTATAGGTAGCAAAATCAAAAGTAAAAGTGAGCATGGAGGAATTGAAATGAAGTTTTTGTTTGTTTGTTTGTTTTTTGAGACAGAGTCTTGCTCTGTCACCCAGGCTGGAGTGTAGTGGAGTGATCTCGACTCACTGCAACCTCCGCTTCCTGGGTTCAAGCAATTCTCCTGCCTCAGCCTCCTGAGTAGCTTGGGATTACTGGCACCCACCACCACGCCTGGCTAATTTTTGTTTCGCCGTGTTGGCCACGCTGGTCTTGAACTCCTGACCTCATGATCTGCCAACCTTGGCCTCCCAAAGTGCTGGGTTTACAGGCATGAGCTACCACATCTGACTGAGGTGAAGTTTTATACACACATAATTAAATCCCAAATTTGTTTTCTATTAATTAACCAAGTTCTTAACGTGGTTTACATACTCTCAGTGCTTCTCTGAAAATGGGGAATAGGAATAAAAGATTAGCCAGACATGAAGGAGCCTCCCACATATGGATAATCAATACATGGCCAGGGCCTTCAGCCTTTATTTATTCTGGAATCTGTCTACAAGTACCAATGGTAGGTAGAAACAGGCATCGTCCAAGTGTCCCTCTCATACAGACAAAACATTCATTAAGCCCCAACTGGGGACCTAATATCATGCCAAATACTAGAGATGCAACTAGAATCAAGACATAGACCCTTCCTTTAAAGTGCTCCTAGTCCACTAGCTGCATGGGGGAAGGAGAAATAGGACACATACATGAACAAATACATGTGGGGCCAATAGAGTCTCATCCACTTCTTGACACTTCTATTTCTCTCTATTCTTACTCCTGGTAAGCAGGAGTGTCTTTTGGCATAATTATTCTTAAAAGTTATAATGTGAGAGGTGATTGATATTTCTACTACTTCTAATATAATTAACAATGTAACAAATAATAACTCTCATTTTTGAACATGTATATGCCTGGCATTGTTCTAAATGCTTTCTGTATATTACCTTATTTATACTTCTAACTACTCTATGAAATAGGTACTTCCATTATTTTTTTTACAGTTACGGAACTTATAGCACAGAAATATTAAGTTTGTTGCTCCATAATTCAAGAGAGGTTGTCTTACAAAATGTGAGGATTGACTATTGCCAGCCTTGGACAACTGAGGCCAGATCCACTCTCCATATGAACTGCTAAGTGCAGCTTAAAGTATCTCTCTTTATACTTTAATGCATAAAGTTAAAGTATACCTCTTTAAGCATGTCTTGAGTAGATCAAAAAGAAAGATATCTAACCCATGTTTTTGTGCCTTTGAACTTCTCAGAAAATGGCAAACTGTGTGTTGCTCCCAGAGCAGATGGAAGAACACTTGCAGTTTATATTTACATCTCTGAGAAATCCTAACCATTGAGTGGTTTACCAGTACTTCTGTTTTGTGTGCAGTAAAAGTCCATTGGTCAAATCAAGTCTCATTGCTGAGTATGAAGACAAAATGTGCTGATCTATCTCATCACTTTGTTATTAATAAATATCAATTTCATGTCTAATTACACACTGCATAGGTGTTGTAATATACACTGTGGAAGTTGTAAAAATTACTACTGTTAATACTATGAGTACTACTACTAATAATATGATAGGAGACAAAATGTATTAAGCAATAACTTGTGTCAGGCATTTTTCTAAATGCTTTACATGGATTGCCTAATTTAATTCTCACAAGAGAATGCTAAAAGGTAGATGCTGTTATTATTTTTATTATACTGATGAGAAAACATGCCTGGGAGGGGTTCAGTGTGAAATTACACAGCTAGTCACTCACAGGTGTGGCTGGGATTTATATTTGTCTGACACTAGAGCCTGAGCTTTAAACTTGACACACAAATAATTAGGATTCTAATTGAGGATATAAGCCAAGGAGATAGGGAAACAATAAAAATATCACAAGAAAGATGCAAAATAAGTATAAATGGCTTCAGAAAGAAAGGTGGCCATGTTTAATTTGGGAAGATTAGGGAAACCTTTGAATGGGAGAGAGTATTGTGTCTTAGGTTGAGTTTTATTAGAAGCAAAACCTGAGATGGAGGGTAAAGTATAAGTAGTTTATTTGGTAGATGATCCTAGAATATTACAGCAGGGAACTGGAGAAATGAGAAGGGAAAGCAGGCAATTGTGAACATTTCTAGAACAACTTACTGCTGGGGACACCTGAGGCTCAATCCCACTGGGCACTCCTCCTAGAGGAGGCAGTGCGGAACATATGCTTCAGAGTAATTCTACCCTAAAGGTAAGGAAGCTGTGCTATTTATTCCCCTACACCAAATCTATAATTGACTGAAGGCTTCACTAACTTTCAGCATTTCCAGCCAGTTCCAACCCAGAGAACAGCCTCAATGCAGTGAGTATCCAGTGTTTGCAGTAGGATGGGGTTGGAATTTCTTGGAATGGTGATGGCTGAGGGGAAATGAACCAGGCACCAAAAGTGTCAGTTATTATATTTGAAGTATGGACACTCCTAGTTGAAAAGAAGGTGAGATATGTAGTCTTTTTTTATTTTATTTTTGGCCCAATTGTGTGCCCAGCTAAAAAATCTGGGGTTCTATTTCTAAAGAAGAAAGAAAGAATATATATAGGGATACATCTCTCAGTCTCTGCCATGATGCTGTTCATGAAATAGTTCACAGGGAGATGTAATTGGCTTAGAAAGACTAGAGATGGTTTCCCTGAAGAAATGTTAACTGAGCTGAGCTCACAAAGCTGAGACAAGCCAAGGTTGTTTTTTCTCTCTCTCTCTCTGTGTGTGTGTGTGTGTGTGTGTGTGTGTGTGTGTGTGTGTAGCAAGGAGGGATGATAGCAGCTAAGAGTTTGAGGCAGAGGAGAACATGGTAAATTAGAAGACCTGAAGAAAAGCCAGCATGGTAATAGTTAGGAGAAGAATAGTTACAATGGAGACTTCGAAAGATGGGACACCGAACAGGGCCAGGTTATTATGAACTAGCCTGTGAACCTGATGTCCTTAAATATTCCCCTCAAAAAAGGTATTATGTTGTCCTAGTTAACAGTCAGCACATCAGAAGATCCTTAAGGAATGGCTGTGGTTATAGGGACGGGAGGTTCTGTAGCCAGCCACAGGTGAGATACCCGGATGCAGTCTGCCACTCAGGGCCCCTGAACTCATACCAGTTGAGTTGCTTGCCTACATTCCTTAAGGATGCATTTGGCTATAAAGAAACTGTGGCTTAAATTAACTCAAATACAAAGAAAATATATTTCCCATAAAGAGGTATGTGATCAAACTCTGGTGATCAAGGATTTGGATACTTCTCTCCTGTCCACTTAACTCTTTCCTCTATTAACTTTGTGTCAGCTTGGCTCTCCTCATAGTCGCAAGATGGCTGCCAGCAGCACCTGGGGCAAGTGACTGTGGTTATAGTGGGAGGGAGATAATCCATTTCTATCACTCTAGGATAAATATTTGTCCCTTCAGTCTTACTGAACTGACTGATATATTGAGCTTATCCTGGAACCAATGATAATGACCAGGAGAATTTCTAGAGTAGGTTGGCTCAAGCTTGATGCCCAGTCACCATCAAGAAAAACCAGGGTATCACATTTGGCTTAGACTCATTAAGGGCCACTTCTGGAGGTGGAGATAGAGTTAACTATTGGAACAGCGTGAATACCTGAACAAGAATAATTGTTTTGAAAGGAAGGAGGGAAGAAAACATGATACTAGGTTGACAAAAATATTCACTCCACTACAAATTTCATCCATTCTTCAAAATAGCCACAGAAATACAGGACTGATAATTGATCAATTTCAAAGCATAGCTTTCCTTGAAGATATTCATCTGTAGCAGCTAAGTAGTGCAGTTAAATGCCGGAACTCTGGATCTGAATTCTTGGCTGCAAATCCAGGCACTACCATGTATTGGATGTATGATTTTAGACAATTAACTTAAATTCTTAGTTACTAATTACTTATATACTCTTCCACAATGGGTTGTGCAGATGCTGAAATGAGATGATGTTTCAGCTGGAACAGTCCTGGGCTTATAATAAGAACTCAATACATTTAAGCTAATATCATCACCTGTTTGCTCAGTACAGAATGTTTCTCTGCCAGTTAAGCTAAAATGAAGCTAGAACTTGGGATAAGAAATTTCTAGCTTGAAGATATCTTTGGGAATTGGCAGAATTGATATGAATTTAAAATGATTCCTTCTAAATATCCAGTTTCCAAATCTAGGTTTTGAAAATGCGATGAAGGCAGTAAAAAGAATCTTCTCAATATGAAAGCATAACCAGAATATTAGAGTTTCCAAGGATAGACATTACTGAGCTCCTTCAAGGAACAGATGGACTTATGTATGAATGAATGAAGTGATAGCCTAGATATAATTAGTGGGAAAGCACAATGACACTGTTATTAGACTGGGGATATGTAGAATTAGAGAAGGTTCCAAACAACTTTCTTTCATTGCCCAAAAATCATTAAAGGAGATTGGGGCTGGGAGAGCAGGAGAACTAGCTTCCTAAGATGATTCCATTGCTTATGCCAAATCACAGCCAGCCGTTCTGTAGTTTTGCAAATCTCTCTCCTGAGAGAATAAGAAGATAATTTTCAAAGCAGCTAAGACCACATAAACACTAAAATGGAAAATAAATTAATGGAATAGATTTACATTCCCTCTTACGCTCATCTATAATAAATCACAGAAAGCCACAGCATTTCTGCACTGGTCACGCAAATAGTCCCTTTCCTCCTAATGGCCATGCTTCTGTCTTTAAATATGGAGAAATAGATTCACTGCCTAGAGTCTGGGAAAAGCCTGCATTTGCTCATAAACAGCTATCAAAGAATAATGCTTGTGCACTCCAACTGGCATTTGCCTATGGAACTGTTAGGCTGTGGGAGGATGTTCAAACAAGAGAAGTGCAGAAAAAGGCCCAGTCTTCCTTAGAGCTTGGGGCCAGTCCAGCAATTGAAAGTGTACTCTTCCACTGTCAACTTTTTGAGAGAAGCCACATCGCAAAGCCATCTCTCTTATCTTTCCCTGCATAACTTACATTGGAAACTAAAAGGATCAGACCACTCGGGGGCTCTTGAAAAAAAGTACATTAGTCCAGAAGGAAACAAATGGAAAAGCTCTCCAAGAACAGTAAATATTCTTTGTACTGATGTACTACTTGCATCTACAATTTAAAAGGGCTTTGTGTGCAAGAAAATATCACTGTCATTCCCTATCAGAGGGCCAAGGTAAACCTAAACACGAGGGATGAAAGGACTCTCACTTGTCCTTCTTGGGTCTTTAGAGTTTAAACTGCTCCTAGGTTGAAACTAAGCAAAGAAAAGAATCTTGGATTGGAAATCAAGAACAAAATTATTTGAAATTGGTGGTGTTTGCCCAAGGCTATATTTCTCCAGCTCAGGTGCATTTGCTCCCTGGGGGGGTCTGGCCTGGTGTGCCTGGTGATATGTGAAATCTTAGGATAAAGTAAATCTATTTTAGGGGACTATCTGTTCTACCCAAAGGTTACCATGTCAAGTAGAAATGTATTTGGCTGCAAGTAACAAAAACAATGGTTTAAGCAAATAGGGGCTTAGTTTGACCATATAATATCTCCAGAATTAGGTATTTGTTGTTTTTAGGGACCTAGATTCTATCTTTTCATTCTGGGCAGCCATCCAATAACCATCCTTAGCATATCAGCTTTTGCCCTATCTCTTGCCCTTTTATTGCATGACTTTTATACTTTCAGGGCTGAAGTCTGTGTAGAAGATGGAAAGAAGAGAACAGGTTGTTGGGTAGTACTTGCCGTCTCCATCCCCTTTTAAAGAAAGCAAAAGCTTTCCAGAATCCTCTCTATAAAAATTCCACTTCACTTTCAGTTTCCAGAATGAGATCGTATTTCATTCTTAGTTGTATTTACCATTACACATCGGAAATCAGAATTTCCAAAAAAAAAAAAAAAAAAGGGAAAATTGCCTCAGTTGGCTTAGGACAGTGATGACCCTGTATTTGGGACTTATATCACATTGCCATCTTTAACAAAATTAGGGCTCTTTCAACAAGAATAAAATATCTATTTTGCTGTTCAATTAATGGGGTTAGCACCAGTGAATAATTGAGAATATTTTTAAAATGCTAAAACATGGCAGTGTACATAGCATGTCAAAATGCAAAATTTCCATTACATTTATGACAATATTTGAAAAAAACTGCATGCTTTCAACATGCCACAGCAAGCCCATGTTTGTGATAACTGATCTCCCTCAGCCCTTACCCTTGACCCACTTCCCATTCAGAAACATGGTAATCTTTGAAGACACCCTTTGAATATGTTGCTCCCTTGCTTAAAATCCTTCAATACCATTCCAGCAGGGCTGGAATAAAGTCTAAAATTTTCCTGGGACTTTCAAAATCCCTCAGAGTCTAGCCTCAGACTTCTCTCCAGCTGCATTTCTTACCACTCTTCCTACTCACTTTTGAAGCTCCCATTGCTCGATTTTTCAACAGCACTAAGCTCTCTTGCCATGGAATCTGGTGCATGCTGCACCTTCTGTCTGCATCCCTTTGCTCCAACCTCCTGAAATTCGATTCCCCTGGCCAACTCCCTGCCATCTTTCCAGATGTGACTTCCTCTGGGAAGCCTTCTCTGATGGCCCCCAACAACATTTGATGTTCCTACTTTATGATCCTCAATACCCTCTCATTGCAGTTAGAGTTCTTTATCAATATTGCTGTACATTCCTCAGAACATGGATCTTTTCCATCTTCTCCATCTTGTTCACTATTTTTCCTCCACATTTAGCATATTGCCTGGTATTCACAAGGTGTTCCGTAAATATCTTGATTTTTAGTTTGTTTCTAGTTGCTTGAAGTTTGTTGAAATAAACCCAACTTACTGACAGCACACTAACTATACAGGGGGAAGCTCTATTGTTTCTTAAAGAGTTTGAATAAACAGATAAACCTAGACCTGAAGAAAGGAATATAGGCTATCAGAAGCAGAAAGAAATTTGACCAGTGATCTGTGGCACAGGTGCCCCATCATTAGAAAGATTTAGTGGAGGATAAGCATTTTATCCTAGTCACTCCTACAAAGACTGCCTTTCTTTTTATAAGCAAGGTTTTTATTTTGCTCATGAGTTGTTTTGCAAAGAGCTCTGTCATCTCATATTTAAGGATTTGTTGTTGTTTTGTTTTGTTTTCCTCCAGGTTTACAAGTGAGGGTGTGAGGCCTAGAATACTCATTTATGTGGTGTTCCTTCTCTAACTTCTCTGATCCTTTTTTGTGAGCCTTGTTAGCATCACTCTCAGGCAGGCTGGGACTATGTAGAAGGAAAGGTGGCACCTGACAGTTCCCAGGGAACATGCTTGTTATTGATAACTCCAGATTCATGGTTCATGTTTCAGAAGAAAGACAGACAGAGAAAGGGTCATCTGAGCTCTCCAATCCAGCCATATTTGAACTCAGAAACTCCTCTGGACTTCCCAGGATTATGAGTCAGCAAATGTCCTTTCTGTTTTAGCTATTTGAAGTTGAGATTTTGTCATTTAGAAATGAATAGTGAATACAGGATTTGAAATGAGAAATGTAATAGTTGATTGACTTCATGTCTCATGTCAACTCCTGTGGCTCATGGTGGGAAAAGTTATTCCTACCAAAATCACTGAAGACTTCATTACCAGAAAATGGAGAAAGAATGTCAGGAGACAAAAGCAAATAAAACAAAGGTGTCTATTTTGTCCATGTGACATTGATCCGAAAGAGGGGAAGGGAAGTGTTGGGAAGGGAAAGCATGGTCCCTGGCAAGGGCTCTACTACCTGCCTGTGCCCGCAGAACCAGGTGGAGGATGTACACTCCTGCCTTTGCACCCAAATGTTGCATTCCCCAAGACTACCCTGGCCTGCCATGACCCTATCCTGTGCCTATTATGTCTATAAAAACTCCGAGTCCCTAGCAGGCAGACACACAAGTCGCTGGATGTCAAGAGGAACTCACTGGAAGAAGCAATGAGATTATTTAGTAATCTCTGCCACTGGTAAGAGAGTAGTGAATAGTGACTGGTTTTGTCGCCATCATCTGAGCCCTCCAACCTGGATGATAGCCTTTCTCTGACATCTGAGGAATCATCTTTTTTTGAAGAGTTCTCTCTCAAAACCATCAGAAACACTAGTGACCACTTATTTTCTGAGAGTGTCAGAAGGGTTAAATGCTGATAAGGTTTAAAGAAAGTGCATCATAATGCTAGATAGGTGTGACATTCATTCCCTGTCTTATAATTTGCTTTCACTGCTGGAAATTTTTATTTCTGTCTTATGTGGCACACGAGCAACAACAACATTCTGGTTCAAACAAAACTTTTTTATTCAAAGGTCTTATGGTGTAATGGGTAAAAAGTTGGAAAATGCCTGCGAGAAATTAGCAGCACAACTTGCTTACTTGCTTTCAGCCTATTAAAATTTTCCTGAAACTTATAAATGGAAAAATGTTTTTTCTCAAGGGTCTGCTTGTATCTTGCTTCAGCTTTTAGAAATAATTCAAGAAAAGTAAGCACAGGACCTGGGAAATCTGCAGAAAAGTTTCAACTAAGATGAAAAACTCAGTTAACTTTATTATTTTGTTTCCTTTCAAAGCCCATAGATCACACCACACTGTTGTTTCTGCAAAACAGTTGAGAGTTACGAGTAATTGGGAGTGTTTACATTCAATGTCATCATGACAGAAGCAGCATTATTATATTGCAGAGGGATGATTAATATATGATGGGGATTAAAGATTACATCGCAGCAGGTAATCCTTTGTCTGATAGGTTGTTTCACTGATTACAAAGGAATGCAAGTTGTATAAACAGAAATGACATTTTGCTCTTATGCTAATTTTAGCCTAGCCCACCTGTGCATTAACTCATTTTCAATTAACTGGAGAAAGGTGAATAATAGTAGGTTTGCTAAGGTAGATTTCTGCCTTGTCAGCCCACCCCATCTGATATTAAATGCAGTTATATCTTATTTAAAACTCCATTTTTAACCTTTTTTTAATTCCTGAAAAGATAAAATTCAAGCAAATTACTTATATGAGCTATGAGATTTAGAAGACATGGTGTGATTTGGGTAAGGTAAAAGGTTTGTCTTTCTTGACAAGGTATAAAAATTAGAGCAATATTCTTGGCTATTTGACTATCATGATATTGTCATTTCCTAGGCTTGTGCCTGTTTGCAACAGATCTTTAATACCAAATACTATTAACTGAACATCATATCAATACTCTCCTTTGCTTCTGTTATAGGCTGAGGCAAGATGCAATAAAGATTAATCATTTTAGATTTATTTCCACTGTAGCAAGAATGGGATAAAAGTGTCATCACAAATGCCAACTTCAAGCAATTGCAGTGATTTCCTGGGGCCCTATGTGACAAGTCCAAATTCAGTGGGAAAGGCTGTGAGAATCCATTAACAATGTTTACGATGGGCAAGTAGTTGTGTCTTGTGATGCGGTTACCATCCCTGCATTAGAATTTGCAATCTTTTATTAGGCCATTAGCCTTTGAGAGCAAAAACTGTACGTAACTTGACTGGATGCAGTGGCTTATGCCTGTAATCCCAGCACTTTGGCAGGCCAAGGCGGGTGGATCACAAGATCAATAGATAGAGACCATCCTGGCCAACATGGATGTTGGCCATCTCTACAAAAAATGCAAAAATTAGCTGGGCATGGTGGCGCACACCTGCAGTCTCAGCTGCTTGAGAGTTTGAGGCAGGAGAGTCGCTTGAATCCAGGAGGTGGGAGTTGTAGTGAGTCGAGATCACGCTACTGCACTCGAGCCTCCTGGAGACAGAGCAAGACTCCATCTCAAAACAAAACAAAACAACAACAACAACAATAAAAAAAACCCCTGTATATAACTCATTTTTGTGGCCCCAGTGCCAGGCACACAGTAGCTGCTCCAAGAGCAAAGGACATCTGAGTCAGGTTGCTTGGGTTCCATGGCTGTCTTTGTTGCTTACTTGCTGAGTGAACTCATCCTGATTATAACTTAACTGTGGTTCAGTTTCCTCCTCTACAGAAAAGGCATGAGTTTCTCATTCACAGAGTTATAATAAGGGTTAAATAAAGTCATGCATATATATCCAAAGCTTAGCATAGTGCCTGGGACATAGTAAATACTTGAGGAATGGATGTATAAATTAACATAGGAATGAATAACATCGCAAGGAAACTGAGAGAAGGATCCTAAACAATTCTGCTAGTGTAGGCATTTATGAGTCAAAAATCCTCAACTGTTAAAATTTGGGTCAGAACCTTATTATTCCAGGTCGTTGGTAAATGTGAGGGCCCTTCTGGGTTTGGAGGTAGAACAATAAAGTGAGAGACCAAAAAAGCTGCAAATAAAAATTGGCTTCTCTGGGAAAGTGGTTTTCACATTCATACCTGCCTGCCTTTTGTCCTCCCATGCATTTCTCCAGATGTGATATCAATGTGATACAATTGTTGCTTATTCCTTCTTTGACTATAGCCAGGCAGAGTGAGCTTGCTAGTGAGGCCTTAAAACATAGCTCCAGAGACATTCACCACTACTTTCTGCCCCCATGGTTACCCATTCCCTTTCACAAATAAAACATGGCTTCGTGCTTCATACTGAGTTTGCTTTTCTTTTCTTTCTTTTTTTTTTTAAAGACGGGGTTTCACTATGTTGGTCAGGGAGGTCTTGAACTCCTGCCCTCAGGTGATCCACCCGCCTTGGCCTCCAAAGTGCTTGGATTACAGGCGTGAGCCACTATGCCTGGTCCTGAGTTTGCTTTTCACATACATCATCTGGATCTTCTCTGCAAACCTATGAAGTGGGCGTGGTAATCTTCCTTTACAAACAGAGAAACTGAGGCCTAAGATGAGAAGCCATTTCCCTTTAAGGAACTTTTATTGCCAAGGTCCAAATGGCTGATGATTCATGCCATAGATATCCCAAACCAGCTGGCAGGCAGAGCTCTTGGCATTCCAAATGGGAACATGGACCAGACACAGTTCACCTGGCCACACAGACCTCAGCTCTGAAGATAGACAACTACTTACCTGTTAAAGTTTCCTGTGCACTAACTTTTAAAATCTAGAGATAGATATTAAGTAGGTTAAGTGACATTTTAAATCAGCCTATGAACATTTGAGAACAGAATCGTTTCTAGAATCTTGATTCTGGCTTCACTGTTGGGCTTAATTAACTACTTCTCGATGGTTGGTTTTGGGTGTCAACTTGACTGCGTTAAGGGATACTTATCTGGGAAAGCATTATTTACTTTCCATGCTTCAGTAGATAATGAGCCCTTCCCTCTTCTGGTGAAAGGGAAACCCAGGTGGTTTGGCGTTTGATTAGAATAATTGGGCTGCCCCAGGTGTGTCCCTGAGGGTGCTTTTGAGGGAAACTCGGACTAAATGAAGAAGATCCGCCCTCCACGTGGGCAGGCACGATCCAATCAGCTGGAGGCCCCAGAAAGAACAAAAAGGCAGCTAAAGGATGAAGTCTCCACAGAGGAGAGGCCTGCCGGTAGACAGACAAGAACTCCAGGTTCTCCAGCTTTTGGCTCCAGGACTCACTCCAGTGTGCTAGCGGGCTCTCTTTATTTTCAGTTTTGGACTGAGATTACCCCATAGAATTCCCTGGTTCTGAGGTCTTCGAACTCAGGCTGAGCCATGCTACAGGCTTTCCAGTTTCTCCAGCATCCAAAAGGTCTGTTGTGGGACTTCTCAGCCTCCGTAAGCAAGTAAGACAATTCCTCTAATAAATCCTTTTCCATATATCTCTCTATATATCTGTAGGTTCTGTCTCTCCAGAGAATCCTGACTAAAATCCATTCTCAAAGGTAAAGTGCATAAGAATTGCCTGGGGCAGGGAGGTGGAGTCTTGCTAAAATGCACTTTGATTCAGAAGACGTAGGACCTAGGATTTTCTGTAGTTCTGAAACACTTCCAGGTGATGTTGATGCTGATGGACAAGGAGCACACTCTCAGTTTTCAACCAGGCATCCACAAAGTGCTTTCTGCAGATGCCTTGCATCAGAATATGCACAAATGAGAGTCTGCCTTGGTCCCTTAGCGGGTCTTAGGTGAGTCTGGAGAGACCAGGGGAAGCTCCCTGTTTAAAAAGCATTCAGGTGGTTCAGCCACATATTAAAGCATTGTGACATTAATGAAAAAGTGTTTTCCAAACTTTCTCCATTGTTAGAACCACCTGCTGGTTAAAAGGCACTGATTTCCCAGGCTTTCCCCTTTACAGACTCAGTTTTAAAGGTCTGGCTTATCTCATTTTCATCTGTGCAATTCCTGATAATAGCTTAATGAGGTTATGGAACTTGTCCAGAATAAAAAGTAGTAAATAGTAGTCTCAAGTTTATGTGTAGACTAATGGAGAAGAGTCAGAGGAGAAGAAATAGAGAGTAAATGAGAGACAGTGAATTTGAGACTTCATGAGGAGATAATTGAGTGTACCTGGAATACTCAGTGCTGCTGAGCTGGCTTTGAAAGTCTTGCTCACCCAACAGAGTTGTACATTGGCTTCTCCACAGTGTGCCTGGGCTTCAGGAAGGCAAGAAGTAGGACTTGCTTCCATACTGGTGCAGGCTAAGCTTGAGAAAAGACAGCCACATGGACTCATAACTGCCTGGGGAACTTCAGTGAAGGAACTTCTAGTTTTTAGTGTTTGCCATGCTGTTAACACTTGCCTTGTTTTTTTGGTAAAAATAAAAACCTGCACAAACATAATGGGAAATCATGTTCTAAAAAAATGTAACTTTCCCAATAATCCCCTACCCTTCCATATCAACTTTTAAAATCAATTATAATCTTTTTTGTCCCCCAGTTTTTACACACATAAATTTTCTAATGTTGGCAAGACATTTCAGAGAGGAGTGAGACTTATTAAGGGCATGTTAAATGTCTAAACTAGCAGCAATATATGGAAGTTAGTGGAGGACACATTTCTGTGGACAGAGTAAGGGAGAATGGTTTAAAATACTAGCATGATAATTAGACCAGGGAGAGCAAAAATATTTTATCTTTTAATACTAGCTCCATTCTATTGACCATCTAGGGAACTGTGTAGGGAAGTGGTCTAAGCTAACATCTAATTAGGGTTTTCAGAAGATCTTGGTAGCCAAGTCTTTTGTGTATTATATCTAACAGGAATTGTTTCACAGTTGTCTTCTAATTGTACTCTGGGTGAATATGCGCTATGGTCTGTGTGAGTGTGCATCAGTATGCCTGGGGATTTGGTGAGGAGGAACCAGAAATTCCTCCTTTGTTATTAATATTCTTAATAAAACCTGGTTTTCATGCTTTGCACCTGGCTCTGTCGAAATGGTTATGGAGTTTAAGAACTAGAGCAGAACAAACATAATTCCTTCTACCTCAGACACCCTTCCAGAGGGGCAAAGGGATGAATGATGTCATACTTCTTGGCTGGTATTATTCCCCCATTCTCTGTAGAACTCAAGGTGCTGCTCCTCCAGAATCAAATAACATTGAAGTCTCCATCTGTCCTCTGAAACCACAGGACTCAGTGGAAGGCCCAGCTTGTCAGCTAGTACCCATGCCCCTCATTCAGTGCATGCCGACTCTTCCAGCTCATCCTGCCTGCTCACCCCTGGCCTCCACGGACTCACCTGGTTATGGTCATCCCCCTTCAGTTGTCTAGTTAACTCACCCCAAGAATGATTTGAATCTTCATACAAATCATATCCCCTAATTGCTCTGTCCCTTCCTTCTCTTCTGCCTTCTACCGAATCCCTCAGACGCTGGGGCTTAATTATCTTCCCAAAGTTTCAGTCTCTTTCTTACCCATGCAAAATTCAGATTTTACATCAAGTTTTAAATGGGAGAGAAAATAATAATTTTTAAAATAAGATAAATGACAACTACTCATTACCTACTTGTTCTAGACTTTCCCATATAAGGATAGTTCTAGATATTTTCAGATTTTGAATTTAATTATACTGAGATTCAAGAATACAGATTATAATTTTAATTATTTGTTAAAACTTGTTATAGTAGTTAATCTTAGAAAATGTTTTATTGGTGGGCTTCAGATGAATATGAATTCATTAATAAACAACTTATTTGTAGTATTCAAGTTTTGTGTATCTTTAATTTTGTCAGCTTTATCTCTCAATTACTGAGAGCTATGTGAAAGCCTAAGGCTATGTTGGTAAATTGTCGATTTCTTAATTATAGTCAAGTTTAGAAGTAATGTATCATCTTAGTAACTGAAACTTTGTGATTATGTGATCTTCATTGTCCCTAATATTTTTACCTAAATGCTATTTTGACTGATAAAAATACAAACTCCTGGCTTTTTTTTTTTTTTTTTTGGTATATGCTTTCCATCCTTTTTCCCACCAATCTTTTAATTTCCCTATGTTTTGGCGTGTTCCTTTGTGGCATAAAGCAGCATTATAAATCTATCTGCCTTTCAAATGACAACACAGTTGATCAATCTTAGTTGTGATTATTGTTGTTTTAAACTTTATTTCCATTGCCTTATTTAATGTTTCTTTTTGTATTAGTTTTTAGAAGCTTTTGTGACTCCTTCCTCGCCTCATCTTTTATTTTTGAAAATTCCATTTCTCTACTAGTTTGAAAATTACATAATCCATTTTTAGTCTCAAACTTGACATTTCCCTGTGTATTCCTAATTTTTATGAAGCCTGAAGTCAATCAAAACTTGTCTCTCCTGAGCAATATTGAAACTTTAGAATGTTTAAATTCTGAATGTCTAAATTCCTTCAAGTACCTATTTTAAAAGATTGTTTAATGAAGGTTTGTTGTGCTGAACTCTGTTTTTATCTGAAAATATAATTTTGTCTTAAGAGATTTTTGTCAGAGGCATTTCTATTCTAATTGACAGCAATTTTCTCTCACACCTTGGGGCATATTATTTGAACATTTTGTTTTTTTTGTGGGCCTTTTTCCTTATCACACGGTCATGAAAAATTAGGCTTGCAGACAACTTGAAGGGGTGAGTAAGGCAGGCTTTTATTGGGTGAAAAAGAAGAAAGGGGAAACAGGGACTCTCCGCAGACTGAAAGTCCTGCTTGTACTAGTACCTGCTTCCCTCCTGGTAGATTGAATCCTAGCATCCACCTAGGAAGAGGAGGGGCCAGGCTCCTCCTGGCTGCAAATGGCCGGAACTTCTGTGGCTCCACCCCAGTACGTATTCCTCCAAGTACGCAGGTGTGCTGGAGTTTCTCTGGAGAGTCCCTTTCCACCTGGGTGTCTCATTATGAACGTTTCCTGATTTCCATTGTACTTTAAAGAAATCTTCTATTTATTACTCCTTTTATAAATGATTTGTTTTCTTTTTAGCTGTTTTTAAGATCATTATCTTTAGTGTTCTATAGTTTCATTACAAATATCTAGCTATTGATTTGTGATTTACTTTCTCAGAACTCCCTGTGCTTCCAAAATTGGAAAATTCATATTTTTCCCCCTCAGGCATTAGTTTTGTGAGTGAGCCATGTGAAGTTGAAATAAAATATGCAGTCTGACATGCAATGTAATGTTCTATACATGTCAACTAGATCAAGTCGTTTGATAGTGTTGTTCAACTGTTCAATGATTGCTAACGTTTCTGTCTGGTTTTTCTCAATTTTTGAGAGGAGTGTTAATCTCCAGCTATAACTGTAGATAGATCTATTTTTCTTATTAGTATTGCCAGTGTTTTGAAATTGTTAGGTGCATATACACTTAAGATTTTTGTTTTTTTAATAAAATGATCTTTGATATCATTATTAAATATTTTTATCTGGAAATTACTGTAACCCAAAGTCTAATATGTCTATGTCTTATCTAAATCAATGTTCTCATTATTAGTGTCTGCATGCTATATTTTTTCCATCTATTTACTTTTAACCTATTGGTAGTGGTGTATTTCAAGTCATTTTTTTCCAACAGGATGTAGTTGAATTGTTCTTGCTTGGGACAACCTATCTGTCACTTGGAATTGGTCCAAAAGGTGTAACCAGATTACCAGCCAGATTATAATCTTTTTATGTTGGTGATTAGGAATTTGAGTCTGAGAGAAAGTTACCTGGTCAAGATCACATAGCTAGTAATTGCAGGTATGAGAGTAGATTGAGGCACATGATGCTCAGTTCTGTGGTAATATTGTTGCTACACAGACCTTGTCTCATTGTCTTCATTGATATTGGAGGGTTCCCTAGTTTTCTCACTTCTGATTTTCAAAGGTATATTTCAACATCATGGTCAGTAGGATGAAAGCCATTGTTCTAGATTCACGGAAAACCTTTGGTTTTACCTGCTTCAGTGACTTATTCAGGATATTCAGTCCTTAGCATTAAGCAACCCCTCTTACAGCTTCAAAGATTTTTGGACAACTCCAAATCTTCGTAGTGTAAAACCATGCAGTCCAGAAGCCAAGTGTCCCTTTAAAGGAAAGAGAAAAGTCTACCCAGGTGCACACTTGGCCCTTGACCTCTTTTGATGTTTTTCCTTTGAGAATGCAGATCCTGTTGATGTTAGCCCCTCCATACTGATAGGGCTTCAGAAATTTCTCTCAAATCCTCCATTCCTTTTTGCATCTATTTAAAATAATTTTAAAAAACACTTTAAAAATTTTTCTCGGATAAGGCATTTGCTATGTTTTGTTAAAGGTGGTTGTCATGGATATAAAAACTATTGTCTGCCTTTTTGAAGCTGAAATTAAGAATCGTTCAGAAATTAAGGGAGCTCACTTTATAATTTACTTAAATTTGCATTTACTGTATCTGAGCTACAGTATTAACCTACAGGTGAATGTCAGCTATACGCACACAAGACTCAACTGATACACCATATAGTCTTAGAGCTCAATCCTAGGATTGGAGGCATCTGCTTTTTACTTTTGTCTTTGACTATTCATTAGCCATTTGATCTTGGGCAAGTAACTTCACTTGGGTTAGTAACTTAATTCTTGGTCTCAGCCACACCTGTTAAATAAAATGTTTGACGTTTTCTCTGAGGTTTCCTCCTTCAGCTGTATTTTATTGCTAGATGTTTAAAGAGCAGCACATTTTTGTATAAAATTTTTGTGCCACACATAAAACTGTAAATTTTGCTCCAGGCTGACATTATAAACATCCCAGAATCTCCTCTTTAATTTAACATCTAGTCTCTCCTAAACTCAAAACATCGTTTTCATTAATTTTATACCATTGCTCAACTAACTTTGGGAATTTGAGGAGGGGATGCCTCATACAGATCAATGTGCATGCTTTTCAGAAAACATACTTAATTTTCTTTGCTGTGTCATTGGCCTTTCCTGATTATGTCAGCAATGTACATGTAAGCTATGCTACTGCAGTGGTGGAGGCAGGAATCAGTGCAACAAATAGTTTACTGATAGAATGTTAATGGAATGGAATCTGCTAAACGGGGAAAAAAAATCATGTACTTCAAAATAGTACCTTATTTGGGAGAGGGATCATGGGTCAGCTTTGAAGTAAACTTTGATTTGAAACTTGGCTGCCATGAATTAGCTTTGCATCCAAGGAATAGAGACTTGGCTAACTTAACCAAGCTTTCATTTCTTTACATGCAAATAGGAATAACAAAATCTAATTCTGCATGTTTGCTATATGGTCAAATGACTTGATGTTTGGTGAGGTACATCTTATGTCTGGTATACACGTCACATTAAAATGTTCATTCCTTTTTTTTTGTTACCCCTTTAAAACGTCACACATTTTAACATTTGGAGAATTTGGAAGACACGTTGGGAACTGAATGGTCTCACTTCCAGGAAATATTACCTTGTTGTTTTAGTTTATTGTGGAGCTTGGGAGTGGAGGCTTTTCTCATGCTTATGATTTGGTGACTTTTGTAAATGCTGATTTATTAGGGATTATGACAATGGATGTCAACTGGTTGTCATGATAGGGTTGGGGCAGAGCGTGAGTAGCAAAGGAAAAGAGGCAAAAAGGGTACAAGCTCATGTAAATTAATGAAGCCTTTCCCAACTAGGATGGTTCACAAAAAAGCCGTGAGATCCACAGTTACAAGTGACACGCATGTATATGAAGGGAATCCACAGGGGGTCTTGTTGAGTGGAGCACACTGAGGGGGAAACTTCCCTCTCGCAGACCACCTCAAGAGGAGGTGGGAGACAAAGGGTGAGCATGGGTGGGGAAGGCAGTGAGCTGTTATTCTGGTCCATTTAATGATGTAACTTCTTTTGGTTATCATTTTAGTATTAAAAGGAAACAAGGGGTTCAGATTTGAAAGGGGATGGTGGGGGTGGGGTGGGGAATTATCAACAAAGAACACTGGTTGTAATGTGAGAAGTGTATTTTTGTATTGTTCAATTTTAAAAAGTCACATGGCTGTAGTCATCAATTATGATTCTCAAAAGTTTTTTTTTTAGCATATAAATTACTGCTTCAGACTATCTAGTTTCTTCTCCTGAAGCAGTGTCATAGGATTCATAAGTATGACAGAGAAATTTGCCTGGAATATGTCAAGAGAATTTGGAGGCCACATTTGGAACAGCATAGATCTCAGTTGTAGGAAATATTACCCAGCATGACAGGGACTGAAAAGAAACAAGTAGCCCTTTTTTTCCTGTCTTTTTCTGGGCTATCTGTGCTTCCATCTCTACTTCTCTTTGAGATTGCTCTATTCTTTTATTTGCAGATACAAGTTAGACACAACTTTATTTCCTTCTTGAGTTGTATTTTTCTCTTCTATGACCTAGCACTTCTCTAGTGTTTGTTTGTTTTTTTCCTACCTGACCTCATTTTCTCAGTATTGTCTTGCTGCATTGTTTTCCTCTGTCAGACCTGCATGTTTATATGTCCTAGGGCTTGGGTCTCATTCCTGTTATTCTCCAAACACATGGTTTTCCTGGACGGTTTGATCTACTGCTTTGTCCATGTCCTCTCTGGTTGTTTTCTGCTGCCCCCTAGTCCCTGAGCTCCAGGCCAATATATCCAGTCTCCTGGATATTCAACTACTGATATATGTAGTTGAATGTCTAATAGGTCCCTCAAATTGAACAAGGCCAAAATAGAATTACTGGTTCCCTAATCTCCTTCCATCAACTCTGTTTCATTCTTGTAATTCAGAGAACCCAGTTTCTCAAGCCAAAGCAAGAGAATCATTCTTATTTATTTCTTCCCTTTACCATCACATGAAACTCATCAGCAATTTCTGATGACAAAAATGTAATCTGAAGCCATTTTTACCTTTCTGTTGCTACTCTGGTCACCCCTATAGACAAAATTATCATCTGTCCCCTAAACTTTTACTGTGCCTCTTAATTTGTCTTCATACAGCTATTGCTGTCCCCTTAGCAAAATTCACCCTCCATATCTCTTGCTAGAGGGATAGGTTTAAGATTGAAAACCTTCTCCAATCATTCCCCTGCTTAAAACTCTTCAGCTGCCTCTTATTACATTGATAATAATGGCTAAACTTTTCTTTATTTTAGCACATCAGGCCCTACCTGATAAGATTTCTGTGACTTCTATAACCTAAAATGAATGGTTTCTTTCCTTTCTTCACTATAATGCTCCGGTCACCTTCCGGGCTTTCATTTTGTTCCTTTATTTCTCTTTTATTATTTTTTTTAAAAATAAGCAACACTCTTGAAAGCATCAGGGCATTTGTATTTTGTCTCTGGCTCAAGTTCCCACCTCACAGATCTTTGCAGAGTTGTCTCTTCATGAGACCATTCCAGAAAACTTAGAAGAATAAATTATACAATGATAAAGGTTAGCAAAAGGAGTGGTATGAGTTATGAGAGCATGGATGCAATTACTGAGTTTATTTTTTAACATTCTTACTTTGAAAGTATAAATTTTAAAGTACAATTATGTCAATGACAAATGTAATCTCTAAAATTAAAAACAAGCGGAAGCCACTGGCAATATACAGTGGGAAATGGAAATTAAAAAGCAATTCTAGGGACTTCTACTTTCAGACATGACGGACTAAGAAAGACCATATTCCTTCTTACTTTAAATGAGAAAATTGACAAAACATATAAAACAATGGTTTACATACAGTCATTGGAAAACATAGTACAGGAATGTGATCCCAGAGCAAAGAGAAGAAGCCAAAGAGAGTCTATCAGCCGGCAGAAAGTTTCCAAGTAACGTCACAGGAGACATAATTCAAGGGGCCAATATGGCAGCTATTTGTTGGGCCAGAACACCAGAGAAGATGGAATTCATAGAGAGAGGGCATTCTGGTAATTTGCAGAAGCATCCCCTCTGGTTTTGGGCTGAGTACTGGTTTTAGAGTATATGAAAGGGAACTCTGTAAGACTAGGGGTAACATTTTTGGAAAGCAGTTTAATAATGCTAGGAGCTCCTTGCAAGCTGGGAATATTTTCTGTTATAATAAGGAGTTTGGAAAGGCTTCCTATATATGGGCATTGGTTTGAGTCCTCCCATAATTACAGCTTCAGTGTTTGGGATAAGTTAGCCTTAGATCTGTCCTAACAAAGCTTAAATGCAAGCCTTAATAGATTAAATTGTTTCAGAGTAACTTAACTGAGTACTAGAAAAAAAGTCGCATAATGTTGAAAGGAATAAAGCTATGTCCAGGAACTAACAATATAAATTTCCAATGTTTAACATCTAATAAAAAATTACCAGGCCAGATGCAGTGAGTGCCACACACTTGTGGTCTTAGGTACTTGGAAGACTGAAGCTGGGAGTATTTTTATTATTTTTTTTTAAGGTAGGGTCTTATGCTGTTGCCCCAGCTAGAGTGCAGTGGTGCAGTCATGGCTCATTGCAGCCTCAAACTCCTGGGCTCAAGTCTAAGTCTTCCCACCTTAGTCTCCCAAGTAGCCAGGACAATAGGCACATTGCTACCATGCCTAATTTTTAAAGTTTATTGTGGAGACAAGTGTTGCGTTGTTGCCCAATCTGGTCTTAAATTCCTGGCCTCAAGTGATCCTCCCACCTCAGTCATTCAGAGTGTTGGAAATATAGGCATGAGGCACCCTTCCTGGTCACTGGAGGATCTCTGAACCCAGAAGTTTGAGACAAGCCTGGGCAACATAGTGAGATCCCATCTCAATTTTAAAGAAATACCAGACATCCAAAGTAACACGAAAACATAGCTCCTAGCCATAAGAAAAAACACCGAATAGCAACAGACCCAAGCACAACAGATAACAAAATTAGCAGGCAAGAATGTGAAAATATCTATTAGAAAGTTTGATGCATATATTCAAAAAAACAAAAAAATAGAAGATGTAAATAAGTTAAGTATATACTTAACACATGACATCAATCCTGCTCATTTACAGGATAAATGAAAATTTATGTTGACAAGAAAATCTGTACTCAAATGTTCAGTGACTTCAGTGTAATAGCAAAAAAAAAAAAACAAAACAAACAAAAAAAACTGATAACAATGCAAATATACATCAACTGGTAAAGGAGTAAGTAAACTCTGGCATACCTATACAATGGCATAGTACTCAGCAATTACAAGGAACATAATATGATAAATGCAAAAGCCTGGATGAATCTCAAACTGATCATCTCAATGAAATAAACCATTTCAAAAGGCTGCCTGTTGTATGATTCTCTATGACATCCAGAAAAAGAAAAAACAAAAAATACCTTAGGGGAACACAGTTGCGATCAGTGGTTACCAGGAGCTGGGGGCAGGGGAAGACTTGACCATAAGAAAGCCAAGTAGAGTTTACAGTGATAGAACAAGTCTATTTATGGATTTTGATGATCCTATGATTATACCTTTGCCAAATATAAATGGAATCCAGAAAAGGTAAAGTTTAATGTATATAAATTATATACCATTAAATTTGATTTTAAAACTAAAAATATCAAGTCTTGATAACAATATGGAGCAACTGAAGCTCACACTTACTTCTGCGGGGAGTACATTAATAGCTACTTTGTATAGCCACTTTGGAAAACAAGACATTTCTTTTTATTTTTAAGTTCTGTCATACATGTGCAGGTTTGTTACATAGGTAAATGTGTGCCATAGTGGTTTGCTGTACTATCAGCTCATCACCTGGGTATGATGCCCAGCATGCATTAGCTGTTTATCCTCATGGTCTCCCTCCTCCCACCTCACAGGCCCCAGTGTGTGTTGATTTCTTCTCTGTGTCTATGTGTTCTCATTGTTCAACTCCCACTGATAAGTGAGAATATGCAGTGTTTGGTTTTCTCTTCCTGAGTTACTTTGCTGATGATAATGTCTTCTGCTCCATCCACGTCCCTGCAGAGGACATGGTTTCATTCCTTTTTATGGCTGTGTAGTATTCCATGCTGTTTATGTACCATATTTTCTTTATCTGGTCTATCAGTAATGGGCATTTGGGTTGATTCCATGTCTTTGCTGTTGTCAATAGTGCTACAATGAACATACACATGAATGTATCTTTATAATAGAATGATTTATTTTCCTTTGGGCATATATCCAGTAATGGAATTGCTGGGTCAAATGGTACTTCTGGTTTTCAGTCTTTGAGGAATCACCACACTGTCTTCCTTGATGGTTGAACTATTTTACGTTCCCCCAAAAGTGTAAAAGTGTTCCTGTTTCTCCACAGTCTCACCAGCATCTGTTGTTTCTTGACTTTTTAATAATCATCATTCTGACTGGCATGAGATAGTGTCTCATTGTGGTTTTGGTTTTGATTTTCATTTCTCTAATTATCAGTGATATTGAATTTTTGTTTGGCCACATAAATGTCTTTTGAGAAGTGTCTGTTCATGTCTAAAAAAGGGAACTTTTCTTATGAAGCTGCACATAAGCCTACCATACAACCCCATACTCCCACATACAGGTATTTGTCCAACTGAATAAAAAAATACAGTTAAATGGAAACACGTACATGTAAACATTTATAAATTTATCCATGCAAACAAAGTATGCACACACACAGACACACACCCCAAAAGCAACCAAAAACTGGGAAATCCCAGATGTTTACAGCTGGTGAAAGAATAAACTGTCACATAGCCATACAATAAAATACTACTAATTAATCAAGATACATTAACTACTAATATAGGAACAATATGGATGATACTGAAGGGTTACTGCCATAAGTTATATATAGTCATACATTTTCTTTCTAGACATTTTTATAAAGAAAATTTTATAAAGTAGTCTATAGAGCCTGACAATAGTTCAAAGGGAAAAATGGAGTGTACCTGCAAAGGAGCGTGGATGATCTTGGGTAATGAAATTAGTCTGTTTTGATCGTGGTGGTGGTTTCAGGAGTGTTTTTGTTAGAACATGTCACATGAATGAATTTCAATGGGTTTTTTGTTTTCAAATTATATCTCATGTTGATTAGAAATTAGAAGCAATTAGACCGAACTATATAATAAACACAAAAGAAACTACTACTGGATAACTTTAAATCAACTAGATTACAAATTAGTAGGATATTTTTAAGGTCTTTAAACTTAAAAACAAACTAGAGTATATGAGCAAATGAAGCTAAGTATATATCATATATCTTTAAAAAAAGAGCTAGTTCAAATGATTTTTGATGTATTACAGATTGCATCTTTAGTGAGAAATAATATTCTAAAGAGAAAAATAACTGCAAAATTACTTAAACAACACAAAGTAAATTTGATTTTAGGACTAATGTTGGTTTTGCTATCTAGAAGCTGCTATATTTAAGCTACAGAGTAAAGTAAATAAATAAATGTTATTGTAATTAAAAACCATGATTTCCAATGTAAGCAAAATGCAATATAAGTATAAAATGTTAGGTCAAATTATGCACTAAAAGTTTACTTGTCTCAGTATGAACATTATAATTTTTAAAAGATGATTTCCTTGATTCATAAAACAAAGAAACAATAGCTTCCTAGGACCAATGATCACTCCTGACATTTAGATTTTGTTCTCTAAATATCATTTCTCATTAAAAGAATTTGGATTCCAAGAAATGGCTGATTTCGGGCCTAATGAAGAGAATGCCCTGGGTACTGTGATGTTCTGTTGATCTAGAGAGCAATAAATACTTGAAGACTAATATGATCACTTAAAAAGACAGAGTCAATTTGAAGGTGCTCATAGTATGCACAGTTGTTATAATCCAAATGACAGTAAGAATGACTGTAATTGATTAAAGCATAATTACTATGTGAAATTCCATGGTCCTGTAGTTATTTTCACAAAAGCAATCCACATTAAAAACAAATAATGTTAATTTAGAAATCCAACAGGGGTTTAAAGGCAGAGAGAGGTATTTATTTCCCCCTTTTCTCTGCAAATTGCATGACAGAGTAATCAAATAACCTCATCTGATGAGAGAAGGCTCTTTTTTGATTTTTGTTTTTAACAGAAGACTATTGGCTAATAAGAAATAAATGCATTAGAAAAATTATCCCTTTGAGGGCTGGGCATGGTGGCTTATGCCTGTAATCCCAGCACTTTGGGAGGCTGAGGCAGGTGGATCACCTGAGGTCAGGAGTTCGAGACCAGCCTGACCAACATGAAGAAACCCCATCTCTACTAAAAATACAAAATTAGCTGGGCATAATGGCGCATGCCTGTAGTCCCAGCTACTTGGGAGGCTGAGGCAGGAGAATCTCTTGAACCAGGAGGCAGAGGTTGTGGTGAGCCAGGATCACACCATGGCACACTAACCTGGGTGGCAACAAGAGCAAAACCCTGTCAAAAAAAAAAAAATTACCCCTTTGAATTATCTAATAGAATAATTGAGTCTGTCATTCAGTCAAAGATGATCAACTAAACCATTTCAACAATGAAAGACTGATAAAGAATTGGATACATATGTGATATCATATTATCTCTCCATACATAGTACATTCTGCTTTCAAGTCAGGAAATGTCACTTGCTGAAGGCAGGATCAGTCTGTCACACCTTAACCTAGAAGGTTTAAGGTTAGTGGAGGAACATTTGGATGTGATATGTGTTGTGAAGTGATATGACATGAAGTGCATAGAATTACCTATCAACTAATCTTTCCAAAAATTTTTAACTTGAGTCAAGTCAAGCTGCTATACCTAACTTCCAGTGTATATAAATTACATAAGAAAGAACAGGTTAAATGGTACCATTGGAAACCATTAGGCAAATCCAACTAGCCCAGTATTTTAACTAGTCGATATCATGGAGAGAAACAGAGTAGCAGGATTCTTAAAGAGGAAAAGATGTTGGATCTTACTTGAATCTTTGAACAGAGTAGTTACAAAATATTCTGGGGGAATTAGTAGATTGAATATGGTGTGAGAATTTGACACTGAGATATTACTAATTGTGTTTCATGTGTTAATGGAACTGTAGTTATGAGGAGAAATGCACTTGTCTAAGATTACAGAATTTAAGGGGTAAAATATCTGTAAATTTCTTTAAAATATTTAATAAAAATAAGAAATACCTAGCAAAATATTCTATTTTCCTGAATCTTTGAAAATTTTCTTAATAAAAAGTTGAAACCTCCACTTATAACCTCAGAACTTTTTTGATTACCCTATCCATCACCTTGTCACATCACTTTTTTTCTTTATGGCACTAACCAATGTTATAAAATCTTTTTATTTACTGAGGATTCTAACACTCTCACTAGGAATGTTAGCTTGATCAGGGCAGGGATCTTTTGTCACTAGTCATCAATGTCATCCTAAGAATGGTACCTGACACATAGTCATTTTTTTAAAATAATAAATAGTCATTTTTTTAAAATAATAAATAGAACAAATAACTATGACCAATAAGTAAGATAGGAGAAGATGATGAAATGCTAAGAACAGTAAGACTCAAAAATTAAACTGTAGTAATTAGGCAGTGAGAGGTCTCTGAAGATTTTCAGCAGGCCAGTGACATGATCCAAATTAGAACATGATCTTTTCACCCTTCCAGAGATTTTCAAATCATTGATCCAGGTGCTTTGCATAGGAAACATGGCAGGTAGACACCAAGGTTTTTGTGTATTTCCATCACGGCTTTGTAACAGACAAGTAATATTTTATGGAGTCATTTAAAATTGTGTAGCAATTCATATACTCATAACCTATGCAAATACCAAACCAAAAGGGACTTTTGCATTTCTGATTGAAAAGTTGATGGAAAAAAACAAGTTTCAGTTGAAAATAAAAAACCCAGATAGACTTTTTGAAGTTGTTTGTGGGTTTCTAGTCCTTGGAGATAGCCTCTCAATTTTGTACAATTGTAAAATGCCAAGTACTGTAACCTCCAGTCCTACCACAAGGTACTTTCATCTCTTTCAATAATTCTTCTGAATACCCATAATGAATTCTATTTTGGAGTGAGTACAAACTGTCCTTCTCCCTTTAATCTCTTTTCTGACCCTCCACCCTATATACTCTTCTCCTGAGATAGTTGACATGAGCAGCAGACCACCAGGGAAGGGAAGGGTACTATAGCCTAGAGATGAAAAAAAAAACTCCTTAATTTGCACTTTTAAATTGAGATGAGATAAATATTCTAATTTATTTCTATATAGCAAATCACTCTAATAGTAGCATAAAGTAACCACTTAATTATGCTCACGATGTGTGCAGGTCAAGAATTTGAACACACTGCAATAGGGAAGGCTAGTCTGTGTTCTACATACAATGTCTAGAACCTCAACTGAGAAGGCTTAATGACTTGGGGATAGAATCATCCACAAGTTTTATCATTCACATATGAAATTTGGGATGACTCGAGAGCTCATCTCGGCTGGAACTGTTCAACACAGTGCCCACATGTGACCTCTCAATTTCTTGGGCTTTCCCACAGCACAATATATCTGCGGTTGGACTTCTGACCCGGTAGCTCAGGACTCCAAGTGTTCCAGTGACCAGGGGTAAAAGCTGCATGATATGGGCACATGGTATCACTTCCACTGTGCTGTATAGTTGAAGCAATCATGGATCTGCTCAGATTCAAGAGGAAGAGAGTTGAATTCTCAATAGGAGAAGTCAAATTTGCAATCAGGTTTTACAACTGCTGTGATTGAAGAAATGGTACACAACCAGAAATGCTACCCTGGAGTGACTACTTAAAATCGTCATGGTTGTTCTCAGTTTCATGCAGATTTGCTGTGAGGCAAAGCAAACTTGAAGCAGAGCTGTCTTCATCACATTTTAGTCTTCTGAGCCCTAGTTCTTGTTCTGTTGATTCCTTATCATACAGTGAAGAATAGTACATAAATTGTATCATTTTAATAGTATAAGAAAATTTTCTAATTACAAATGGGGATGCAACAAATTCTGTAAATCAAAGGTTAATGGATCATTTGATCAAATGACTAATGGGCAATGGTTCCTCTCAGCTATAGTCTTATTTTTGAACTCACTTTCTTCAAGACACTTAGAATCAATTGTAACAGCTCATATAACCTGGTATTTTGCTATACATAGTTCAATCATGATGCTTCCACTCTGGGCTGTTGGCCTCAAGCACAGACAGTAAACGGAGTTTTCAAACTGTACCAACAATCCAGCCTAGTATATTAATTATTGAACAGTCACTACCAAATGCTGTAGACGTGTGCAGTTTGACAAGGCTGCTATAATGTCCAGCCCTTTCAGGAAAGTAATTCTGTAAGGAAATTGCCTGCAATAGAAGTTATGGGACTCAGCTGGATGACAGCCATGTCGTGGCAATCAATACAGAAACAAAAAAAATCAAATATTAATGAAAGATGGATTTGTTCAGGCACAGGATTGGTATTTTTTATAAATGCCATTTTACTTCCACTGTCTGTTTCCAGTCAAGGCTTAGTATAAGCTCACTGACACTAAACTCAAGGTGACATTTCTCATTTCAATTATTTCCTAAAGTGTCTTCCTCCTCCTTTTTCTCCTACCTCTTGTCAAGAACTGCAGGCAACATAATGAAATACTCCATCAACTATGGAGTCTAGGGTCTGAAGAGGCAGGAGAGCATTTTCTTGTGATTTCTGAGTATAGAATACATCCTAATTTGAAAGCCAGTGTGAAGCTTGGAGGAAGATCTTGGCTTTAGAAAAAAATTATCAGGATAATTGGAAAAAAATCTGAATACTTAGCAAATTCACTGTTAATTACATATAAGTTGGCAGATTTCAAGATATGAATCATAGGGATGACTAATAATAGCTAACATTTATTGAGCATTTATGCTGGTTGTTATAAAATCTCTTGTTTTCTGAATAACTGGTGGCCAGTTTTAATCATGTTAATGGGATCTGCCAGAATTTTGCCTTTGATTGCTTGTTCTAGATAATGTAGAAACACCCAGAAAAATTTATGAAGGGGGAAAAGACAATAAGATTGATTATTTGATATTTCTTAGGCAACACCTCCTTAAATATTTTCTGATTTGACTGTTTTGACTCACTTGAGCAATTAAGTAACTGTGTTGAAGGACTGCCTAAAGGAATTGAGCTGGTTGATTCCATTAAAACAAGTAGATGCCACCAACCATTAGAAACATAGACTACTTGCCAGTTATTGCTATTTTGGTCAATTTCTCAAAGACTCCTAAAATAATGACTTTTCACTTGATTTGGAATAGATGATTATTACTCATTTCAGATGGATTGTACAAAAGGAAATAGTTCTTTACATCCTTAACAATGAAAGATGATATATTTAATTAACAGAGGATGAAGAAAAATTTGGACTGACCATAATGTTAACTTCAATTTGAATTTTTTAAAAAAATTAGTTGAAGACAAAAGTGATGAATAGATTCAGGAATAAACAGTGTTGCAGTGCAAAAATCTTTTTCATGCTTTTACTAGTAGCCTAGTATAAAGAGGAGAAATCGGGAGAGATTCTTTTTTTTTTGTCCCTTCCTTTCTCTTTCTCTTCCTGGTTGTGGTAGAGAGTGAATAATGGCTCATCAAAGATGCTCACTTTCTAATCTCCATACCTGTGAATATGTTACCTCACCTTGTAAATTGGACTTTGCAGATCTGATTTAATTGAGAATCTTGATGTGTAGAAATTATCCTGAATTATTGAGGCAGGCCCGTTGTAGTCACAATGTAACCAAAATGCAGGTTCAGTGGATCATTGCTTGCAGAATCCAATTGGCAAGAGTGAGTTCTGGTATACAGAAGTAGTACAGGCTTCCTGCCTTAAGGTGCCACCTTCCTTTTGGAGTAAAAAGCAGGTGCTTTTAAAAGGGGACGTGGCATGAATGGCATATAGGAGAGGTGAATAACAGGTGGGAATCCATGTGACTTGCTTTCTTGCCTTATCTACTGGGTGGTCAAGGTGGCACCATTCAGGCAGAACTAAGTTACACTTCTGGTTGTAAATTGATTTTTATCTTTCGAGGCAATCTCCTAGTGGGAGAGAGTTCTGCTGTGGAGCTTTTAAGTAAGCACAGTTAGAAAAGCTTGCCCTGTAGGGAGTGTCTGGTGAGATGAAGGTAAAAGGTTATAATTGCACTTCTAATGAGCTAAAGTAGAAAGTCGGAAAGAGAAAAGAGAAAAGAGAGCAAAAATAAAACTACCTCTTAGAAAACTGGAGGTACTTGATTACAACAAGTATTCTTGTAAAAAGTGGGGCAGGAGAGTCAGAGTTTGAGAAAGGGGAGAATAGAAGAGGAATGGGTACAGTGGGCTATTGCAAGAAGAAACCCAGGGATGTGGGTGGCCTCTAGAAGCTGGACAAGGCAAGGAACCAGGGTCTCCCTTACAGCTCCAGAAGGAGCTGCCAACAGCTTGGTTTTGGCTATATGACAGCCACTTTCAGACTTCTGACCTACAGAATTGTAAGATAAATCGATTTTGTCTTAAGTCTCTAAGTTTGTAGCAATTAGAGAAATATTAATACAATTTCAGTACCCTCCCTTCCTCTTCCCTAGCCCACACCCTCTGCTCTCCTTCCTCTTCCTTCCCACTTACTCTTGCTCTTTTTCTTCTACCAAAATTTCTTAAAATATATAATAGTGGAAAAAAACAGCTAACACTCGAACCTTTGTAGATAAATGGAGTATTTAGACAATAAACAAAAAGGCAGGAAGGTATTACTTTCTGTGGATGCTTTGAAGGGAATAAACAGTGGGGAAAGAAAATGGGGATTGTGCTTGCTTTATTTACATGGTAGTTTGTGAAGATCTTGCTAAGGAGGTGACATTTATGTGACGATGTCCACACTAAGAAGGAGCTACATAGAAGGAGCTGTGAGTGGATGGAATGGGCTGCGTAGAGGGTGTTGACTATCTTGAGAACCAAGGCCAATATGAATCAGGAACGGGTGGGAAAAGGAGTTCAGGTTGCTTTCTAGGAGTGAGACTCAGTCTTGTTAAAGTAATCTCTCTTTAACCGTAGTGAGTATAAAACTCTCTCTTTCCTACACAGGGTTTCAACATTAAGCTCAAGCTACCAAAATTCTTATTCCTCAAGAAATGGAGGATATTTGATTAGACTGGCCCAATAATGTCTAGCAATAGTAAGGTTAAGGTATAAGAGCAGCAGTGAAAAGCTGACTTGGCTGGCTTGGCTTTGAACTTCACTGTTAAGAAGGCTATGGCTGCTAAGCATGGCCTCTTATCTCACACTGCATGATTAGGGGCTCAATGGATGGTGTAGTAGATTATCGTTCTATTTTTTTCAATGTTTGAATTTTTTAGTTTTCAGTTGTGTTTGAACTTCTATAATAAAACAATCTCTAGAGGCTTCACGTTCTCCTGATGAGAGTTTTTATTCTAATATGGTACCAGGTAAGGGTTCTGATGCCATCGCCCAGGCTGGAGTGCAGTGGCACCATCTCAGCTCACTGCAACCTCTACTTCACATGTTCAAGTGATTCTTGTGCCTCAGCCTCCAGAATAGCTGCGATTACAGGCACACACTACTACACCTGGCTAATTTTTGTAGTTTTAGTAGAAACAGGGTTTTACCATGTTGGCCAGGTTGGTCTTGAACTCCTGACCTCAAGTGAGCCACCTGCCTTGACCGCCCAAAGTGCTGGGATTACAGGAGCCACAGTACCCAGACTTCACCTAAGCTCTTAATTCTACAGCATAAAGTGGGATTTGAGGGGATCATGGATAATTTAAGTCACTGAATGCTTTCCTTTGTATTATTAAAGTAATTGTAACCAACAGGTGCTTTGAGTTGAGTTACGTGGATAATAATTGCCCTCTTACTGTTGTTTAATCTTATATTTCAGACTTTGACTTATTCTTGCAACAGATAGCAAGGTATTACATATAAATAATAAAAGAACTAGAATAACCACTGAAACTAAATCGGTCATTTATAATGTAACTTAGCATTGATTACATTAATGCATAATTGCTTTGTTTCTCTTATTACAGTCTTGAAATTGTCTTGTCTTGTAGTTGAATTGTCGGCCTCACCACTCACTTACTGCTTGACTTTTCCTGTTTGCTCCAACTTTTTTCTAAAGGTCTAGGATGCCCACCTAATAATAAAATTTGGTAATGTTACGTCTCTCAATTCTCATCATTTATTTTACATGTGACATTACAGACATCCTTTTCTTCTTAAATTATTTTCTGCCAATAGCTTCTCTGATGTTTTGCTTTTATTATGTATTTACTTTTCTGGATTTTCTTCTTCCTCTTTGTATGTTCCTTGTCTGTCTCTTATTCATCCTTAAATACAAGGATTCTTCTAGTATCTATCTTTGATTATATTTTTATCTTTGACTTCACAATTTCATAATATGGCATTTCTCTGTATGTATGACATTGCCACTTCTATTTTTTTTTTTTTTTTTTTTGAGACAGTCTTGTTCTATCCCAAGGCGCTGGAGTGCACTGGTGCGATCTCGGCTCACTGCAGCCTCCACCTCCCGGGTTCAAGCAATTCTCCTGCCTCAGCCTCCTGAGTACTGGGACTACAGGCACGTGCCACCACACCCAGCTAATTTTTATATTTTTTAGTAGAGACGGGGTTTCAATAAGTTGGCCAGGATGGTCTCAATCTCTTGACCTTGTGATCTGCCTGCCTTGGCCTCCCAAAGTGCTGGGATTACAGGCTTCAGCCACCATGCCCGGCCCACATTTCTGCTTCTTATCTCCAATATTAACTGAATAGGGCTGCATTTCTCGCTGCCTGTATTAGATTTCTACATCCAAGAGTCCTTCTGGTGCCTGTTAGGGGCTTGCAAAAACTCTCACCATTTAGCTTTCAAGTGGATCTAGCCCTCTAAGCAAGCTATTCCATGGCACACGTTTTGGACTCCTCACCTGTATATTTGGAGTGCCATGTGGCTTAAATTTTAGGGCTCCAAGAACCTTGGCCTGGAGGCTTCATCACAGAAAGCTTCTATAGTTTTCTCTAGACTAAATTCTGCAAAATCACTAAAAATGATTGCAGGAGTTGTCCAGTGAGAGTCAGACAGAAGCATATAGATATTATAGCACTGTGGGCACACACAATGAATATATCATTGTACTCCCAAGTGGGGAGCAGTTTTATCTGGGCCCACCCTTGATAGGATGTGTTTTCTCATTCTTTTCCTGCTTCATCTTCCCAAGCCACTTCCAGTCACAGGCTGACCATGTACGCGTAAAAGAAGTCACACAGTGCTCCTTTATCTTTTCTTTTCCTGTACCTTCCATTATGAACGAAGGAAATTGGAGTTCCCTGGAATGCAGTACATGATAACTTGGCCTTTGTAGACATGGTCCCATGGAACACAACTGGTCAGTCATACAGTGGGTCTCTAGCCATGCACTGCTTTAACTCAGTGTTCTTTCAAATAAACTAATGATTTTATTTCCCAATAGGCTCCCCAAGTGCATTTCTTATTTTTGTCAGTGGAGTCATTGACAATCCAACGAATTTCTCTAGCTGTTAGTAATAAAGCTGTCTTCATTCTCATTAGCTTGCTATTAAAATACCATTGCTGTGTGATAGGATTCTGTCTAAACTGAACTGAAGTCATGACTATAATGGAGAGGGAGGGACAAGTGCAGAAAATAAATTAAATAATGAACTTAATGAGACTTGAAAGTTCATTATGAAGAAAAGGTGAAGGAGAGGGTGGAGTTAGATAGCAATAATATTTAACAGTCACTGAACTTTTACGTATGTGCTGGGCATTATTCCAACTTCTACCCATGTTATCTTCATTAAGGAATTGTAGATAGGTTAATATTGAAGTTTTAACCTGAACCAGCTAGTGGCAAAAGTCAGTGCCACTCAAAAGAAGGTTCACAAAACAATGTAGGTCTGTAAACTGTACCGATCCATGATATAACAAGCACAGAAACTGAAAGTAAGCATTAGAAATGTTTATGGCAAGTTGATGGAGTGACTTTATGTCTGTTGAATGTAATGGTAAACATGTTGTCTTATGTTTTATGCTTTTCTTTTTGTACTTTGTTTCACGTCATTCATTTTTATGGCATTTCACATATGTATATGTTAAATTTATATGCATATGGTATTCTGACAGGAATCATGACACTTGTGGATCAGAGAACAGATTATTTATTACTCAGAGAATCTTGGCACCAGTTCCCTCAGCCTCAGTACTTTGTGGATGACACAGTGAGAACAGGGGTAGAACCCTGAAATTAAGAGACTTAAAGCTTACCTAGAGTGACTGAAATATTGGCCTAGCCTATCCTCCAGAGACAGAGAAAACTTTATTCTGAAATATAAACAAATATTCTCCAGGGAAGCAAGAGGAATGTGGTCCATATCTTCCCTAGCCTGGAATGTAAGTCAGTGGTTCCAGGACAGTTAAATCTCTGTATCTCTCCAGAGAAATATGCTATCTTCAGCTTCCAATGTATACGTTCCATTAAATCATCTTTTATTTAAGCTCACCCCAGTTAGCAGAAAGTTCAGAGAAAACATAAATGTAAAAATATTCATGGAGAAGAAACTCCCAAGAGCATAAAAACGTCCCACCCCAGAGTAGTTTGTGAAGCACTAGAGTAAGTAGCAGACAGAAGAAAATTAAGATGTAAAGCTCAGTTTGCTGAGGGGCAGGGTGAAGAGTTTGAGTTAGATGACATTTCCTAGAAAGGTAGCCCTAGAGTTGAGAAAAGAGGAAAGACAGACTTTTACAAGTCATCCTTAGAATGACATTTGAGACCAGAATGAGCAGAAAATGCCTCTAATGTACAGAGAAGAAGAAAAAGAAGAATGTTAAGAAACAAAACTTGGATAAGCATTGGGGTTAATGGCAAAGGGGTATTTTCAGAGGAATGCCCAGAAGAGGTTAGGGTGAGTATCTAGACAGAGCCAAGGGAGGTTGAAAGAAAGACTGTGGTGTAGCCATTGTCACGGGCCTGAAAGCAGACCATTGCCTTTAGCCAGAAGACTCTCACTGGATACTTTAAGATACCAATTGCAATTCCTTCAGCCCATTTCATGAAGTCCTCTCTTTTTTGAATGCTGTTAATAATTCTGGAAATTAAATGCCTGCCAGAACTAGTTCTAATTAGTTTCCTTTGGTTAACATTTGAAAACCTGGAGCTTTCTCATAAAATTTTACATTTTTGGCTTCTCTCTCTGAGAAAAGAAAGATCCATCACACTGAATCTGCATTCTCATTAGATAAGATTTCTGTTATCCACAGTTTTATTACCTCCAACAAACTCTCTATGGCCTTGAACCTGAATGACTCCTGCCATAAGATAAGCATCACGTTTTCTTTCATGCTAGCTTTACTTATGTACATGATTTACCTGGCCACTTTAATTAATATAGTATTTTTCCTTAGAAATTTTCCTTTTAACATATACATTTGTATCTTTAAAAGTATCCAAAACAATTTGATCACAGAAATTGATCTAGCAGTGACTTGAAAGGGCTAAGGTTTAAATCTCAGCTCTAACATGCCGTATTTCTGCAGTCGGGGTGGCATATCACTAGAACTGGTAGCTTCTGCTCAGAGTGGTGAGTTATTGCTGGAAAGTGGTCGCCCAGCCAGATGTCACTTTTTTTTTTTTTTTTTTTTTTTTTTTTTAGCTCTTTTGCATCTAGGGGAATCCATGTAATTTGTGCTGGGCAAAAAATGTGTGAGGCAGTCACACGTGTCACATCATAACCTAGGAAGTCTAAAAATTGGGTTTGTTTTCTCCACACTCAATGCTTAGCAGTGGTGGTCTCATAGGCCATATGTCAAAGCCTTTACCTTCATAAAATGCACCAAACATTCATCCCTGAGTCATTGCTTGCAAAAGAGCTCCCCAATAGCGATAGAGTTTGCATGACCTGGAATATTTGAAATGGACCACGATGGAGAGAGTAACACATGTTTAGTATGTTAAGTCACTGAGATTTTAGGATTGTCTGATACTGTAGTGAGCTTCTTGGCTAAAATGCCAGTTAAATTATTTTGGATGAGTTAATTTACCTCTGTACCTCAGTTTTCTCATCTGTAAGACTGAGAGGAAAGACAGGATACCTCACAGAGCTGTGAAGATTAAATAGGGTGACTTGTATAAAACACTCAGAAGAGTGCTTGCCAGAATGTAGGCATTCAAAAAGTCTTAGCTGTTGCCATTCATATCTCTGTTATTTCTGCTTCATTGCTGTAGCCAAAGATGGTCTTTATAGAAATGGGACTCACTCTGTTTCTTCCCAACATATGATCAGATCATACAGCCAAATTAGGCAAAGCCTAACATTTCCCTTTAGAAATCAGAGTAAGTACAAAGTAGAAAACTTTGTACTTTAACTTGCCACAAGAATCTAGGTAACTGGATAGGATTTGAGATGGCCATTCTCTCTACATTCTTTACTTTTTGTTGGTTGGGACTATCTAACCACCAATGGAGAAAAATGTGACAGAGTCTTCTGAAGACAGAGAAATCCAATTGTTATTCTCACCGTTGGGCAGGGACACCACCACCAGAGAAACGACCATTGTCTTGCCTGTCTCAAATCTGATCTTCCTGTGCCAGGGACCTGCATTGAGTGGATATGGAACCTCAGTGCAGAGAACTCTTCTCATTAGGATGAGTGACTGAGGGCTTGGGCATCCTCAACTCTGAAGCTTGTGAATTGTTGTCTTGTCTTACACATTCTATCCTGCTACCATCCTGGGCGGTTCCTGTGGTCCCCACAGATACTAGCAAGGATGGAGCCAGGGGACAGCCCTTCATGAAACTCTGTACAGCTGGAATGCCCTCCTGTGATGTGAGAAGACATGGGGAAAGAAGAGCATGGGGATATTTAGAATGGCCATTTCTAGAAACTCCAACAGTTTGTAGGAACCTATCTTATAGGATAAAAGCTACCCATTTTTTCCCTAGCTAGGCTAAGTCAGGACTGTGATTATTAGAGCACTGATACCCATTAATTGACTCAACCCTTTTCTTCCCTTCAAGTTGATTTGAATCCATGTTTCTTCTTAAGTGAATGTACTTTTCCGTAGCTTAATTTAATTAAAGATCAACCCTGGCTTTACATAAGCTCATATGGAACTCACAAGTGGTCAACATATCCATCACTCCATTTATGATTTGCTTATTTATTAAAGGACCATGAGGAATGCTCCTGAGCTGGTCAGGCAGCCTTGGAGCCCTGAGCCCAGCAAGTCTCTTGTGTCCTTCCCCAACCCTCACACTGGGCCTGTCAGCACTGGGAAGGAAACCAAGTAGATAATCAGGGAATCAAATATTCACCAGGAATGGGTATTTCGAATGCAGCAAGTTCAATTTGCCAGACAATTTGCTTCCCACACTCAGCCTTACCTACAGCACAATGAAATACATTTCAATTTAAATTGCTTCCCAGCTCCAATCAGCATTAATTTAATAATACATATTCAATAGATATAAACACTTCAAATGGTTAGAAAATGTGAACAGATCCACATGTTTATGCTGATATTGATGCCTACATATGATATTTATCGGTGTTGGCAATGGAAATGTTTTTACTTTTAATTCCCCCCTCCCAAATAGGAATATGAAATCATCTGCAAGCTGCTAAGGGATTTACATACCGTCTGGAGTAGGAGAGCTTTTGGCTACTTTGCTTTGCATTTCTGTGTGTTCACTAAGGTTTACTCTGGGGCCTTCATTCTAGTCTGATGAATTTCTTCTCTGGTCAGGACACAGCCTTTCCTCTTCTAGTTGGTCTACAATAACTCAGCCTAACCCTTAGGGGTGCTTTTTCTTCCTTCTTTGTGGAACAACAAGGGCAGCTGTGGAGCTTTAGAACATTTTTACCATCAAGACGAGAGGGCCACACAACAGTTTTTAAGACAAAGAGAACATCCCGGCATAGACTGCAGGATTGTCTGAACTGGGGAAGTTATCCTGGAGGCTGTGCCTCTCATGTTGCAAATGGAGAAACTGAGGAAAGGAGGCTGGCCTAGGATGTTAGGGAAAGCAAGGACCAGAAGTCAGGCTTCCTGACTCTAAGACAGACAGCAGACATTCCAAAATGCATCTTTCACTCAGGTAAAAACAAACAAAAAAACCCAAAACACTTAGAATGCATGCACAACAGGAGTTTTTTTGTTTTTTTTTGAGATGGAGTTTCCCTCTTGTTGCACAGGCTGAGTGCAATGGCGCAATCCCGGCTCACCACAGCCTCTGCCTCCCTGGGTTCAAGCGATTCTCCTGTCTCAGCCTCCTGATTAGCTGGGATTACAGGCATGCACCACCATGCCTGGCTAATTTTGTATTTTTACTAGAGTTGGGGTTTCTCCATGTTGGTCAGGCTGGTCTCTAACTCTTGACCTCAGGTAATCTGCCCATCTCAGCTTCCCAAAGTGCTGGGATTACAGACCTGAGCCACCTTGCCCGGCCTTTTATTTTTTCTTTTTAAGCCAGGCTCAGAACAGTTTTGTTCAAAGAAAATAATATAGCAGGTGAAAAAAAATAATTAAATTTGAGGGTTTAATACGAAAGCTAATGGTAGTAATAATGGTGGAGGGACTATACATTCTTTGTCAAAGTATAATTTTCAAGAAGTTAAAAACATGACCCTGATACAAATGTATAATGTCAGTTTCAAGTCATTAATAAAGGAACAAGTGAGATGATAAATTTGGTTAGAAAAAGTATTTGAAGAATCAGGAATTTATAGAAAATTTTTAAATGTGAGCATACGTTTGCTTGGTTACATAAAAAAAAACTGGTTAGTATTTCACAGAGCAATAAACCTTAAAACCCTGATGTTTGGGACATCTCTCTTACTAGATATAAATCAACAAATTAACATGTAACTTCACACTGTCTGGGCTCCTGTTGAATACTAAATAGCTACATCAAACACAGGTACAGGCTTCCACAGAATTAAGTAATCCTTGAGTAAACCATTTAAGCAAGGCCTTGGTATGTTATTGATAAAACATGCCCCCTTCCCCTCACTGCACACCTCCTCCATCAGCACCTTATTTCCAAGTGTTGGGTGATTATCAAAGCAGATATCTAAGTTTTGGATCACAATCATAACAGAACTTTATAATTACACTACATTTTTCTGTCTCTCATACCAAAAACTGCCTCCCCAGTCTCATGTATGCCATTAGTGTCTTTCCACTTCTCTAGACTTGAATCTTTAGGCTGTTTGGGCTCCTACCTTTCCTGCTTTATCTCACTGGGTCCTATCTCTGCCATCTTCCTACTCAGTAGCTCTTTCCTTTTCCAATGTTACTCTTACAGGACCCTCAGACTTTTAAAATCTTTCCTGTTCTGGATCTCCCTAGTGATCACAAGGTCAAAAACTTTCATGCTAAAAACAATTTAGTGATAAAGGTAAACAGTAGGGTCAGACCTAAAAAGCAAACACAAATTTTGGGGGTGGGGGAAGAAGGAAAACATGGGAAAGAGGTTAAGGATATGCAAACATTAGATACCTTATTGCATTAACTGTGTTATACCAACACAATTCCCACCCAGCAATGAGCCTCTCAGAAATGCAGGATTCTGGGACGGATGCAAGATTTGGCTTTCCTGGGCCAATGTACTGAACAAGATAGCATTAACCCATTCCTATGAGCGGTATACCTTCTTGAATTATCCCTGTACTTAAAACCACTTTGAGGCCAGGTGCAGTGGCTCACACCTGTAATCCCAGCACTTTGGGAGGCCAAGGCGGGTGGATCATGAGGTAAAGAGATCGAGACCATCCTGGCCATAGTGAAACCCTGTCTCTATTAAAAAATACAAAAAACTAGTTTGGTGTGGTGGCGTGCACCTGTAGTCCCAGCTATTCGGGAGGCTGAGGCAAGAGAATCACTTGCACCCGGGAGATGGAGGTTGCACTGAGCCGAGATCGAGCCTCTGTACTGCAGCCTGAGCAACAGAGCAAGACTCCATCTCAAAGAAAAAAAAAAAAAATTTGAAAATTCTTGGCTTTCCAGAGTAGTTATTTTGAGTGGTTGTGTTTATTTTACCACTCAGTTTTCATGGATTTATAGTTATTAAATCCATTTGGCCCACTTATGCAGGCACATAAACATCAATGACAAAAGCAAGTTCTAATATTTTTTAAAAAGTGGTTTTGAAGATGACATTTCTTTGGATTTCTTTAGGATTGAAGACATGGAATGCATTTGCTGAGTGTAAATAGTTAAAGACAACCCTGCTTTCAACTGGTGTCAGTAAGTACAGAATTTAGTTTTTAAAATAGATCAAAGAATTGGAAAGGGTGTGAGACTTGAGGTTGGAAGACCTGGATTGTCATCTGGAGAGACTCATGGGTAGCTGTGTGGCTTATGCAGTCCCAAGAGAGGAAGTGATCCCTTCCTTGCGGCACACAGGGAGTAAGTGATTGAAATTCTTTGTGTGTGGAGTAGATGGAAAGATGGGGCAATCATGGAAACCCACTCTCCCATTTCTAAATGCATGGTTTCTTGGAGTATTGCACATTATCTCTGGGGAAGGAATATCAAGGATTCTCCTGAACTTTATTTTTATAATAAACTTTAAAGATACCATTTAGAAAGCTGTGTTTTGACTGATTAGCAAAAGCTGTAGGAATAGGCAATGGCTATGACCTCTAAACATTGAAATACACAATGTACTGGAGGCTACTACCCTATCCCTCTCCCCATTAATCCTGAGAGTTCCTTCCCTACCCTTGAGAGAATGATGGCTTTGAGCAAAAGGACTAGAAAGAAGCTCATGGACTCATTTCAGTCCATGAGTTTCCTAGACTGGATACCATGTTCTAGGTGTATTATGAGAAGTCTTCCCCACCTGTGGGATGTCCAACCCCTCAACCGATTAATTCATTTAGAGAAGTTGTAGGCAGGGGAATGTTGAAGTGCTCAGCAATGCACCCACAATCTCTGCAGCTTACATTCCTCATCCCCCTCATTGTAGTCAACCCTGATGAGCGTGTTTTGTATTTCCTAAAAGGAACATGCATATCCCCCATAGGTACAAGTTACTGGGATTGTGAGTCTGGAAATTTGCTGAGCTCAAAAGAACTGAGGTTGATTATCTGGGCTCCATAACAGTGAAATCCATCTCTGTTCTGTATTTTCTGCTATTTGATAACTTTCATATTGGAGATTCTGAGTTCTGGCTTTTGACCAAATTTTGGCACAAATAACATGAAGTCACCTCCTATCTCTGTTTTGCAACTATTAAAGTATATGGGATGCATATACCATTAGAATTTGTACAGATCAGCACATCATGGCTTGGGGCAGGGTGTCTATGGTCTTTAAGATTTCTCATGAAAGGTGAGTGCAAGCTGTTACATAGAGAAATACTTTTCAAACTGTGATAAAGGGTCTTTTTTAAAAAAAATTTCCAGTCTACTATATGCTAACACTCTTACAATGTAATAAAAATAAAAGAAAAATGAGGCCAGGCACAGTGGCTCATGCCTGTAATCCCAGCACTTGGGAGGCTGAGGCGGGTGGATCATGAGGTCAGGAGTTCAAGACCAGCCTGACCAACACGGTGAAACCCTGTCTCTACTAAAAATACAAAAATGAGCTGGGCGTGGTGGCACACGCCTATAGTCGCAGCTACTTGGGAGGCTGAGACAGAAGAATTGCTTGAACCCTGGAGGTGGAGGTTGCAGTGAGCCGAGATGGCACCACTGCACTCCAGCCTGTGCAACAGAGTGAGACTCTGTCTCAGAAAAAAAAAAAAGAAAAAGAAAAGAAAAATGAAACAAAAATCTATACAAAATATAATTTGTTTTTATTAGGCATAAAATTGTTCTTTCAATCTCTATAAATTCTGATTTTTTTTTTTCCCCCTCAATGTCAGTACTTGTTGCAGACCAGTAATAAACAACTCATAGGCCAGCGCAATGGCCCATACTTGGAGAAGTGCTGGTTGAGAGAGTATGTAGGAAGGTTCCATCTTTATTATAGCATAGGGAAAGTTTGCCTCAAAGTTGTGAAGCCCACTACCCTATCCATTCCCTCCAAGGGTTAGAACCCATGTATATAGTCTATTCTATGCAACTAGCATGTAGAAAGACATTGTTTATACAAATGAAATTGTGTTGAAGATTCTTGGATTCTCTTGGAATCTTTCATAAGAATGAAAATAACTGGCTTTCACCATCCAGGCAACCTTTATTTTAATTTATCCATTACAGTCCTTCTGGAGAACTTATTCTTTCTTTTCCTAGCCAAATTTACATTACCTTAAATTACCTTACCATGACAAATGGCTTAGGTCTGAGCACTGGAGCATCAGTTTAGTGGCTGCTCAAATGAAGGAAGTGGAAATCATTTAAGTCAGTCTGTGTTTTCCAAACATGCAGTTTAAGAAGGTTGCAAAATCAAAAGTGTAAATATTATCTAAAATATAAAGAGATCTGTGTAGAAGCCAGGAACTTTGAAATGGAAATAAAAAAGCCAAAGACCTCAGCTAAGTGCTTCAGATAGTGACTCAAATATTACATGAAACAAGGAAGACAAAAAAGGAGAAGCAGAATTCTGAAACTTTGCAACAGCTGATGTCCTTTGAAGGAGATGGACTTGAGGAGTAAGTACTAATCTTCAGAATCAGATGCATTTGCATTGTTAACGGTATCAGAATCACTTAAATTCTTTTGTCACTCTACCGAGCACTTCCTTGATGGTTAAAATACTGTATCATAGCATTAACTAAGTGTGTTTGCCCATTGCCTGAAATTAATGAAAAGTCAAGGTTATAACTGGTTTGGTATAGAATTAGGGGAGATTTGCTTCTGAGGCTGGAACTATGTAGACCAATTAAATGAAAAGATAATGCCATTACGTGAATAAACTCACACAAAAGGAACTATCACAAAGATGAAGGTGTACAATGAGGTTTTGTGAATTATCAGACAGAATTATGTAGATGGGCACACTGCAAAAGTGTTGTTTTTTATCTAACTAGCCATACTGAAATGGGAGAGTTCCCTGACCCACCTCACAGGATGTGTGACAGTGGTGTGGCTTGTTGGGGCTCAAACCCCTTACAGGAGAGGGGGAGCACACAGACAGACAGGTGCAGGAGCCCAAGTGGGCGTGTGTTACAGTGCACTCTTTTAGTCTTACAGTCTGTGAATGGCTTCAGTGTTAACCATCTCAGTGAACCCTCTGCCTTTTTGCAAGGGCCGGGGGACAGTGTGACAGCTTTCTGTATCCTGAGCTCTTGTCCAGTGTCCCAGAAGAATAAGGTCACACACAGACTTGAAGGATGGTGAATGCTAGGTTTTATTGGGTGATGGAGTGGCTCTCAGTGGGGGAGATGTGGGAGGGGGAGTTCGATAGGGAATGGAGTGGAAACATGATCTTTCCTTGGAGTTTAGCCATTCAGCAGCCAATCCTATGATCATCCCCAGCTGAATTCCTCCTGACATTCAGACGTTCTTTCTCTGCCATCCCGTTCTGCTGTTCTTCTGCTCATCTCCTGCTTCTGAAGCCTAGAGTTCGGGGTTTATATGGGTTCAGGATATGGTGCATGGCAGACCAAAAGGCAACTTTTTGGGCATATAAACAGGGATGCCTGATCTAACTTACGGTTGCAGGTTTTCAGGCTTGAGGGTGTGGCCTTTGCCAGGGAACCACTCTCTTCTACCCAGTATTTCCCTATCTCCTGTCCATATCAATACGTAGCAAGACTAATTAATACTGAATACATAATGCTTGCCTCTTTTATGCCCTGACCAAACATAGCTTTACATTTACACAAATGATGTGATAGAGATAATGCTATAAAATACTTTAATAGAATGAAAAGAAGTCTTGCAGTTATTAGTTTTACTGGGCTTCAGAGTCACCCAGGAGGCTTATCAGTTAATGTAGATTCCAGGGTGCCAAACCCCAGATATTGAGTCATCAGATATGGGTCAACATAAACTGCCTTTCTAAGCATACCAGGTGAGTTTGACACAAGTGACTCCTAGAACACACTTTCAAAATTCACACAACTTCCTCACTGTATGAATGAAGAAATGGAAACTGCTTTGCTGTGTGACCTTGGTGAGGCCACTTAAACTCTAAGAGGCAGAACCAAGACTGCTTGATCAATTTGGCTATTGAAACTTGTGTATGCTTTGCGAAGTTCTCGTGTTGTGTTTTTCAGCTCCATCAGTTCATTTATGTTCCTCTCTAAGCTGTTTATTCTTGTTAGCATTTCGTCAGACCTTTTTTCAAAGTTCTTAGTTTCTTTGCATTGGGTTAGAACATGTTCTTTTAGCTCACAGAAGTTTGTTGTTACCCACCTTCTGAAGCCTGTTTCTGTCAATTCATTAGATTCATTCTGCATCCAGCCTTGTTCCCTTGCTGGTGAGGAGTTGTGATCCCTTGGAGGAGGAGAGGCATTCTGGTTTTGGGTTTTTCATCCTTTTTGCACTGGTTTCTTCCCATCTTTGTGGATTTATTTACCTATGGTCTTTGTAGTTGGTGACTTTCAGATGGGGTCCCTGAGTGGACGTCCTGTTTGTTGATGAAGTTATTTCTTTCTGTTTCTTAGTTTTCCTTCTAACAGTCAGGCCCCTCTGCTGTAGGACTGCTGGAGGTCCACTCCAGACCCTGCTTGCCTGGGGCTCACCTGCAGTGGCTGCAGAACAGTAAGGGTTGCTGCCAGTTTCTTCTTCTGCTATCTTTGTCCCAGAAGGATACCTGCCAGATGTCAGTCTGAGCTCTCCTTTATAAGGTGACTCTTTTGGTATACAGAGGTTGGGGAGCTGCTTGAGGAGACAGTCTGTCCTTTATAGGCACTCAAGTGCTGAGCTGTGAGCTCCATTGTTCCATTCAGAGCTGCTGGGCAGGTATGTTTAAGTCTGCTGCAGCAGAATTCATAACAGCCTTTTTTTCCCCCCAGATGTTCTGTCCTGGGAAGGTGGGGCTTTATTTATAAGTTTCTGTCTTGCTGCTTCCTTTTTTCAGGGATGCCCTGCCCAGTGAGGAGGCAGCCTAGTCACAGTCTGCCAGCAGAGGTGTTGCTGAGCTGCTGTGGGCTTCACCCACCTACTGTATGAACATCCCTGCAGTCCTGTTTATAGGGGTATAGTTAGAACTGCCTCGGTAATGGCAGCCTACCTCTGTAATGGTGGGCTCTCTCTGTAATGGTGGGCTGCCATATTTCAATTGTGTTTTGAATAAATACTGTTGTCAGAGAGGGCCATTTGTGTTATTGGCTAATCTGTAGCTTTGTTCAAAGACATATTTACTATCTGGGTCTGGACTGTGATACATAAGAATATTAGAAAGGATTATGTGTGCAGTTTGCGTTTCTTATATTAAAAATGATGAGAAACAAGATGGCTTTGTAACTGCCTAAATGCTATTATATGTAAGGGAGAATAGATATATAGGATACCTTGTTAGGAATATTAGGCTCTAGTAATACATAATATCCACATGGCACTTCACAGTTTATAATGTACTTTCATAAGCATTATAATAAAATGCTAACATTTATTGAACACATCCTTGGGTCAAATTCTGTATGAAGTGTTTATATGCATAATAACTCTAGCTTCTATGCTTCATAACTCTATTAGGTAGGCAATATTACTGTCCCCATTTTGCTAATGAGGAAACCAATGTACATACCAGGTTAAATAATTTGTTTAGGGTCACAAATTAGCATCACAACTTGAGCCCTAGTTCATTTGACCCAGAGCTGTAAATTATACTTGCAATGCCTATGCTATAGCCAGAAAGTAGAAAGCAGAGGAGAGAATCCCAAACTAATAGCCAGAGTAGATTCTAATCTTTGTTACAGAATCTCTGAGCTTCTGAACTTGTGATTTCTCCTTTTACTTTCTTGGGCAGGGCACAGGTTGAGATAAATGCTCTCCAGCATTTTGAGTTTTGTCATTGGTGATCTGAAGCCTGAGGTTGGCTTCTACTCTGGTTTTGGGGGTGGTAGTGAAGCAGCATTGTTGTCTGGGTTAAATACTCAAGATCTGTTGTCTCACAACCACAGAAAACTAGGATGTGAACACAGAAGAGTGAGGTTCACAGCAGAAGTGTAACAGGCAAAAGAAAGAGAAAAGCTCTCTCATTACAGAGAGGTCTCAGAGAAAATGAGTTTCCACTTCCACAGTGAAATGCAGAAGGTTTTATAGGTGGGCTTGAGCAGGTGGTGTCTGATTTACATAAGGCACGAAAGGTTGGTTGGACCAGGTGTGTCATTTGTGTAGGGTGTGAAACCCATGCAGATGGGTTCTTTACCTGGCTGGTGCCATGTTGCCTGTTTCTTACTGTACATGTGGTGACAAAAGGAAAATGATGCCTCCATGTGTAACATGCCTGTCTTCCAGGTAGCCCTTTTCTATTGGCACAGCTGTTGGCATTCCCCCATGAAAGCTTCCAGCTTGCTTATCTGTCTGGAGCTCTATTTTTCAGGCTGCTCTTTGTTAGAAAAGAAATGATTTTGGGGCTGCTTTTTTACAGAGCACTGGACTAATTCACATAGATCTGAGGTTTTACTTTCTAACTCTCTTTACCAAGAGGCTTGATCTTGGGCAAGTAGCTTAACTACTCTTAACCTCAATTTCTTCATGTGTCAAATGATAATAACACCCACCTCAAGGGATTATCAGAAGGATAAAATGAAAGAGCTTGCTAAAATAAATGTTGATAACTTAAATCTGGCTTGACCCTTTTCAGAATAATAGTTTACCCTCTGCCATTCTCCCTTTCTCCTAAGCCCATAAGCATGAATGTGCAGGGGGTCTTGGGCAGCCTGCTGGACTGAGGTGGGGCCTGCACTTGCTTCTTCCTCTTTTATTTCCCAACCGTTCCCCACACATCTCAGCAGGATCCTATTAATAGATGGAAAGGAATATTCTTGAGATTAGGTAGATAATTGCTCCTTCCTCTCAGTTCAGAAGCAGACTTATTTCTACCATGGAAACTTTTCCTCATTACCTTAAATGGCAAATTAAGAAGCTTGCAGGTGCCCTGATGAAAGATAACCTTGAATCTTCCATCCTTATGGTAGATGTAACCTCTGAGGAAAGCCTTGGGAACAGGACACATGCCTATATAGACTTCTAGGGCTTCAATACCCTCACAGGGTACCTTTTTACCATAGCAGATATGAGAAAGCCCAGATCCCCTTGCTGAGGAAGGACTGATGCCTCACCATAAGGCAGTGTGGTCTAGCAAGTATTTGAACTCTGATGACACACTCCCTGGATTCCAGTCCTGGTGCTGCACTTAGGCTACTTACTTCATTTTCCTGTGCCTCAGTTTCTCATCTGTACAATGCTGATAATGGTAGCTCCCTCATAGAGTCACAAAAAGAAATGTCTGACATGTGTTAAACAACATGTGCTTTTACTACTCAATATTTATACTAACATGAAGTAACCTATTTCCCTATTACTCTTGTTACTTCAATAATTAAGTAACATTATCAAGAATCAGAAAATTATGGCAAAGTAGAGTTTGTACAAGCTTTATTTGGGTTCCTCAAAGATGTTATAAAAGATGATTCTGGATATGAGCACAGACCTTGTTTTTCTTAATTTTTAATTTATTGTACTTGGAAAAATTTAAATAATATATTTAAGCTATGAATTCATGGGTTTGCTCTGGATGAGACCAAAGTCTGGTGGTGGGAATATAAGGCCCAATTTGAGTGAGGAAGAATTTCCTTTGGAGGATTTCAGGTTGTGAGATGTTCTTGATTGGGATTTATGGCTCTGTCAGTTTTGAAAAGTACTTTGAGAAGAAAAATGCCATCTTTGTAGCTTAATTTTAATCTTAGTTTTTGTTTCTGTTTTTTTTTTCCCCCTTGGACAGTGTTTCAATGACACTAAACAGATTATTTTCCCAAGACTACTTCTCAATTTGCTTAATGGTAAGAACACCTAAGTAGAATCCCCTTCATTGTTGCTAAAATTGTTTCTGAGGATAAACTGTCATTTCAAAGTGAAAAGTAATGCAGGCATGATTGACTGAAGGATATAGAAGGGCTTGGTGCTGTGTCATTCACATTTACTACTTGCTTTCTACCCATTTCCCAGAGGATGGCTCAATGGTGGGCTTGCTGTGATGTGCTGGAGGGACAGTTGCCAAGAAAATTCATTGGTTGTCTCTTCTGAAGGCAGGGATATATAGAGAGCGTGAGGTTCACAGGAGACCTGGCTTCTCTTCCCAGTTCTGTCCCCTTCTAAGTGTCTGACCTTGGGCGAATCACTCAAATCTCCTAGGTGTCCATGCATAGATAGAAAGTAGAGCTAGCACAGAGTTCAGAGGCATCCAGGTGTTTCGTCTTGGATAGTAAGAGTTTCCCCCCCGCCACCCCGCTGTGAAATGCTTTTGTTTCCCCCTGTGCAATGCTATAAGAAGAAATGTCACATGAAACATCTGGAAGCTTTCCCTCTGTTTGAAACTTGGAAGATCCTATGACCTTGGTCCTACTCAGCAAAAACACACTAGCGATGAGTAGCCGTTGCCCATTTTAGACACTGCATCCTTGGTCTCCATCATTCCCGTTGACTCACATGATTCACGTGCCACATCAGCCTGGCCTCTTTGGTCATATGTGTTTGTGACTTCCAGAAATCTTTTTTTGATTGATCAAGTATTTTTGATCTGCCTCCTTGGCTGCTTCAAGAATTGACTGAATTTAACAGGTAATCAGTTTCTGGATAAATAAAACACTTGTATTAACTTTTCACAATTTTTCCATATACATAATGCCCATTAACTTTAAGATAAATGCCCATTAACTTTAAGATAAACTCAATTAGGTTTAGTGTACTTCAAAAAAAATCTAATTTTTATGATGCTGGAGTTTTCACTTAAAAATGATTGTTTTGATGTAACTTTGAAATAAGATCCAAGTTTCTTTAATTCTCTTAAATTATCAAAGGAATAATAAATAACTTACAGAAAATGGTAGGGGTGGGGAAGCACTGGAGCTCACTGTTATTTGCTAATGTATTGCGTTCCTGCTCTCTATCTTTGGGGAGCCTAGGAAAATATAATTGTTGGGGAGAAAGAGCATCAGATAGGAGAAAAACCAACCAGATAAAGAAAAATAAAATGAGAAGCACTGATTTAATAATGGGACATTATAACAATATTATTCTATAACATATATGTGCTTCTCATTCTATATAATTTTATACTATATATTTTATATAGTTACATATAGTAGAGAGAGGGTTATTTTTAATTTTAATTGTAACAGGAAGCAAATATGGCATCCACCATGATTTTAACTCATTTCAAAGTTCTGAAATTTGAGCAATATGCTATGTTAGTTTTTTTTCAGAAATATCTTTAACTGTTTTAGAATTTAGAATAAGAGAGTTTAATCTTTGCCAACTCCATATGTTATTCAACTTTGCCTCAACTTCGTATATGACTTCAGTAACCCAATACAATGCTCTTGGAGTCTGTACTGCTGGGTGGAGAAAATCACTGGATTGGGTGTCAAATTGGACCTGTCAAAACTCTGGCTCTAATACATGTAAGGGTCACAGAGACAGTAAGTTCTTAAGGCACACTGAGCATCAGTCTCCTCCTTTGTAAAAAGGGATAATATTGGGGTTTACAAAGAAGGTTATGAAAACCAAATAAAATAATCCTCCTAAATCACTTAACATAGTGTCTAACATTAAAAACAAACAAACAAAAACAAAACACAGAACACTATTAGATGTTTTTAAATTGGGCCCAGACAATAATTATTAGGACTTTTGTACTACTTCAATTCTCACAACTTTTAAGAAATCATCTTGTTTTACTTACATATATATTTTGACTATTTTCAAGCAACAAATGATATCTTTTTATGATTATTGCTTTCTCCTACCAGTAGTGCATCATCAAAATTTGTGAGCAGGTGTAGGTTACATGTATCCTCACATCTGAACAAGATTTTATCATACAATAGCCCCCACCTATTGTAGAAGTGAAATATTTTGCAGACACCCACTGCTAAGTAAGAGATGCTGACCTGCCTGATCTCACACAGCTGTTAGAATATCCAAGTGGCAAGGTCAGGAACTAGAGGCAGGCAGGATGTTTCTTTTGTTGAGGTTGTTGTTGAGGTTGCCTCTTAATACTAGTAAGCCCTTAGGCAATGATGTGATATCATGTAGGCAAAAGACCTGCTTGGCTGCATCTTCCACCTGCCATCTCGTTGTTACCATGTCCTTTTATTTGGTATAATCCCAGTCTTCTGAATTGTTAGGAAGACTTAAGCACTAGGTAGATCAGTATGCTATAGGTATGTAAACTGCTAACATCGTAAATCCAAAGCAATGAGAAGTACTTTAAGAAGTGAAAATTCAGCATGTGGTTGCTCTTCAGACTTAAAAAGAGCACTTAGAAGTAAAGGTTGCGGAGAAACCTCAGAAAACAACAAAGACCATAAAATTCACTAGGGTGCAAATCAACACTTTTAACTTTAGCCTTTCAACTTACTCCTTGGTTTCCTACTCAATTTGATTCCTAAGTTGCTTAAAGAAGAAAAAGTTGGCCAGGCGCGGTGGCTTACGCCTGTAATCCCAGCACTTTGGGAGGCTGAGGTGGGCAGATCATGAGGTCAAGAGATCAAGATCATCCTGGTCAACAGGGTGAAACCCCCTCTCTACTAAAAATTCAAAAATTAGCCGGGTGTGGTGGCATGCACCTGTGGTCTCAGCTACTCGGGAGGCTGAGGCAGAAGAATTGTTTGAACCCCAGGAGGTGGAGGTTGCAGCGAGCCGAGATTGTGCCACTGCACTCCAGCCTGGCGACAGAGCAAGACTCTGTCTCCAAGAAGAAGAAAAGGTCGACAGTAAAACATCTCATAGAGACAAAGGGAACCATTCTCTCTTGGTTTTCATTCAAAGGAGGGCCACATATTTATTTCCTGTTTTGTAGAATTATTGAAGATATTTCTTTATATTTTCTTTGTTCCTTATTTTGTTTTAACCTTTCTTTATGCTTTGTTTTAGTTGTATATGTTATAGGCATCCTATAGCTAGCTATTATTAAAAAAAATTGTAGTGATTTTTTTTTTGCTCAGATTATGTTTATTTTTGTATTTTCCAAACTTTGCATTCATAAGGTTAATTAGTACTTTTTATTATCTGCTAATTTGGAATTTTAACTACAGTTTATGTTTTGTTAGTGCTTAGTTTTATATTTTAAGTCACATTTAACTTGCTTAAAAACCTTTTTCCAACATTTTATCTTGAAAATTTTTTAGACATATAGTGTAGTTGAAAGTATTTATAATGCACATCTGTATATTCTTTACCTAGATTCTATAGTTACCTATTGTACTTGCTCTAGCAATGAAGATATTCCCTTATGAAAGCTTTATTGGTACTGTTTGCAATGGTGCTTCAACATTTTTCCAACAAAAAAAAAATGCATTCAGACTTTTATAATGTCTATCCAAAAAGAGGTGGTTGGGGTGGCTGGCAAGATGGCCAAATAGAGATAGCTCTGGTCTGCAGCTCCCAGCAAGATCAACACAGAAGGTGGGTGGTTTCTGCATTTCCAACTGAGATACCTGGCTCATCTCATTGGGACTGGTTAGAGAGTATGTGCAGCCCATTGAGGGTGAGCCAAAGCACGGTGGGGTGTCGCCTCACCTGGGAAGTGCAAGCGTGTCAGAGAACTCCCTCCCTTAGCCAAGGGAAGTCCTGAGGGACTGTGCCATGAAGAATAGTGTACTCCGGCCCAGATACTATGCTTTTCCCAGGGTCTTCACAATCCACAGATTAGGAGATTCCCTCGGGTGCGCTACACCACCAGGGCTCTCGGTTTCAAGCACTCAACTGGGTGGCATTTGGGCAGATGTGGAGCTACCTGCAGGAGTTTTTCATACCCCAGTGGCACCTGGAATGCCAGCTAGACAGAACCATTCACTCCCTTGGAAAGGAGGCTGAAGCCAGGGAGTCAAGTGGTCTAGCTCAGTCAATCCCACCCCCTTGGAGCCTAGCAAGATAAGATCCACTGGCTTGAAATTCTCACTGCCAGCACAGCAGTCTGAAGTTGACCTGGGATGCTTGAGCTTGGTATGGGGGAAGGGCATCTTCCATTACTGAGGCTTGAGTAGGCGGTTTTCCCCTCACAGTGTAAACAAAGCCACTAGGAAGTTCAGACTGGGTGGAGCCCATTGCAGTGCCACAAAGCCACTGTACCCAGACTGCCTCTCTCAGACTCTTCCTCTCTGAGCGGGGCATCACTGAAAGAAAGGCAGCAGCTCCAGTCGGTGCCTTATAGATCAAACTCCCATCTCCCTGGTACAGACCACCTGGGGGGAAGGGACAGCTGTGGGTACAGCTTCAATAGACTTAAACGTTCCTGCCTGCTGGCTCTGAAGAGAGCATCAGACCTTCCAGCACAGCACTTGAGCTCTGCTAAGGGACAGAATGCCTCGTCAAGTGGGTCCCTGATCCCCGTGCCTCCTGACAGGGAGACATCTCCCAGCAGGGCTAGACAGATACCTTATACAGGAGAGCTCTGGCAGGCATCTGGCAGGTGCCCCTATGGGATGAAGCTTCCAGAAGAAGAAACACAGGCAGCAGTCTTTGCTGTTCTGCAGCCTCTGCTGGTGATACCCAGGCAAACAGGGTCTGGAGTGGACCTCCAGAAAACTCCAGCAGACCTGCAGCAGAGAGGTCTGACTGTTAGAAGGAAAACTAACAAACAAAAGGAATAGTATCTACATGAACAAAATGAATGTCCACACAGAAACCCCATTTGAAGGTCACCAACATCAAAGACTAAAGGCAGGTAAATCCATGAAGATGAGGAAAAAAACAGAACAAAAAGACTGAAAATTCCAAAACCAGAATGCCTCTTCTCCAAAGGATCACAACTCCTCACCAGCAGGGGGAACAAAACTGGATAGAGAGTGAGGCTGAAGAATTGACAGACGTAGGCTTCAGAAGGTGGGTAATATAACAAATGCCTTCAAGCTAAAAGGAGCATGTTCTAAACCCAATGCAAGGAAGCTAAGAACCTTGCAAAAAGGCTAGAGGAATTGTTAACTAGAATAACCAGTTTAGAGACCATAAATGACCTAATGGAGCTGAAAAACACAGCACGAGGACTTTGTGAAACACATACAAGTATTAATAGCCAAATCGATCAAACAGAATAAAGGATATCAGAGATTGAAGAAGAACTTTCATATTCAGCCAAACTAAACTTCGTAAGACAAGATTAAAGAATGAAGAGGGATGAACAAAGCCTCCAGGAAATATGGGACTATGTGAAAAGACCAGACCTATGTTTGATTGGTGTACCTCAAAGTGACAGGGAGAATGGATCTAAGTTGGAAAACACTCTTCAGGATATTATCCAGGAGAACTTCTCCAACATAGCAAGACAGGCCAGCATTCAAATTCAGGAATACAGAGAACACTGCAAAAATACTCCTTGAGAAGAGCAACCCCCAAGACACATGGTCGTCAGATTCACCAAGGTTGAAATGAAGGCAAAAATATTAAGGGCAGCTAGAGAGAAGGTCAGATTACCCACAAAGGGAAGCCAATCAGACCAACAATGGATTTCTCTGCAGAATCCCTACAAGCCAGAAGAGAGTGGGGGCCAATTTTCAACATTCTTAAAGAAAATAATTTTCAACCCAGAATTTCATATTCAGCCAAACTACATAAGTGAAGGAGAAATAAAATCCTTTACAGACAAGCAAATGCTGAGAGATTTTGTCACCGCCAGGCCTGCCTAACAAGAGCTCCTAAAGGAACCGCTAAACATGTAATGGCAAAACCAGTACTAGCCACTGCAAAAACATACCAAATTGTTAAGACCATCAACACTATGAAGAAACTGCATCAGCTAACAAACAAAATAACCAGCTAGTATTGCAATGACAGGATCAAATTCACACCTAACAATATTAACCTGAACTGTAAATGGGGCAAATGCCCTAATTAAAAGACAGACTGGTAAATTCGTTAGAGTCAAGACCCAATAGTGTGCTGTATTTAGGAGACCAATCTCACATGCAAAGAAACACACAGGTTCAAAATAAAGGGATGGAGGAATATTTACCAAGCAAACGGAAAGCAAAAAAAAAGCCAGGGTTGCAATTCTAGTTTCTGATAAAACAGACCTGAAACCAACAAAGATAAAAAAAAAGACAAGGGCATTACATAATAGTAAAGGGATGAATGCAACAAGGAGAGCTAACTATCCTAAATATATATACACCTAATACAGGAGCACCCAGATTCGTAAAGCAAGTTCTTAGAGACCTACAAAGTGACTTAGATTCTCACACAATCATAGTGGGAGACTTTCACAGCCCACTGTCAATATTAGACAGGTCAATGAGATAGAAAATTAATGAGGATATTCAGGACTTGAACTCTGCTCTGGACCAAGTGAACCTAATAGACATCTACAGAACTGTCTACCCTAACTCAACAGAATATACATTCTTCTCAGCACCATGTTGCACTTATTCTAAAATTGACCACATAATTGGAAGTAAAACACTCCTCAGCAAATGCAAAATAACGGAAATTGTAACAGTCTCTCAGACCACAGTGAAATGAAATTAGAACTCAGGATTAATAAATTCATTTAAAACCATGCAACTATATGGATACTGAACAACTTGCTCCTGAATGACTACTAGAAATAAAGAAATTAAGGCAGAACTCAACAAGTTATTTGAAACCAATGAGAACAAAGACACAATGTACCAGAATCTCTGGAACCCAACTAAAACAGTGTTTAGAGGGAAATTTATAGCACTAAATGCCCACAAGAGAAAGCAGGAAAGATCTAAAATTGAGATCCTAACATCACAATTAAAACAACTAGAGGCTGGAGGTGATGGGACATGCCTATAATCCCAGCACTTTGGGAGGCAGGGGTGGGCAGATCACGAGGTCAAGAGATTGAGACCATCCTGGACAACAGGGTGAAACCCTGTCCCTACTAAAAATACAAAAATTAACTGGATATGGTGGTCGTGCACCTGTAGTCTCAGCTACTGAGTAGGCTGAGACAGGAGAATCACTTTAACCCAGGAGGCAGAGGTTGCAGTAAGCCAAGATCACACCACTGAACTCCAGCCTGGTGACAGGGGAGGACTCCATCTCAAAAACAAAACACTGGAGAAGAAAGAGCAAATGAATTCAAAAGCTAGCAGAAGACAAGAAATAACAAAGATCAGAGCAGAACTGAAGCAGATAGAGATACAAAATACCTTTTAGAAAAATCAAGGAATCCAGGAGCCGGTTTTTAAAAAGGATTAACATAATGGTTGGACTGCTAGCCAGACTAATAAGAAAAAAAAGAGTCAAATAGACACAAATTAAAAATGATAAAGGGAATATCACCACTGATCCCACAGAAATGAAACTACTATCAGAGAATACTATAAAAACCTCTACACAAATGAACTAGAAAATCTAGAAGAAATGGATACATTCCTGGAAACATACACCCTTCCAAGACTAAACCAGGAGGAAGTCAAAACCCTGAATAGACCAATAACAAGTTCTGAAATTGAGAACTTAACAGCCTGCCAACCGAAAAAGCCCAGGTCCAGACAGATTTACAACCGAATTCTGCCAGAGGTACAAAGAGGAGTTGGTACCATTCCTTCTGAAACTAGTCCAAATGATAGAAAAAGAGGGACTCCTCCCTAACTCATTTTATGAGGCTGGCATCATCCCGATAGCAAAACCTGGCAGACACACAACAATAAAAAAATTCAGGCCAATATCCCTGGTGAACATCAGTGCAAAAATCCCTAATAAAATACTGGCAAAACAAATCTAGCAGCACATCAAAAAGCTTATCCACTACGATCAAGTTGGCTTTGTCCCTGGGATGCAAGGCTGGTTCAACATATACAAATCAATAAACATAATCCATCACATAAATGGAACCAATGACAAAAACTACATGATTATCTCAATAGATGCAGAAAAGACCTTCGATAAAGTTCAACAGCCCATCATGCTAAAAACCCTCAATAAACTAGGTATTGAGGGAACATATCTCAAAATAATAAGAGCTATTTATAACAAACCTACAGCCAATATCATACTGAATGGGCAAAAGCTGGAAGCATTCCCTTTGAAAACCGGCACAAGAAAAGGATGCGCTCTCTCATCACTCCTATTCAACATAGTATTGGAAGTTGTGGCCAGGGCAGTCAGGTAAGAGAAATAAAGAAAGAGTATTCAAATAGGAAGAAAGGAAGTCAAATTATTTATCTTTGCAGATGACACGACTATATTTAGAAAACCCCATCTTCTCAGCCCAAAATCTCCTTAAGCTGATAAACAACTTCAGCAGTCTCAGGATGAAAAATCAATGCACAAAAAATCACCAGCATTCCTATACACCAATAATAGACAAATAGAGAGCCAAATCATGAGTCAACTCCCATCACAATTGCTACAAAGAGAACAAAATACCTAGGAATACAACTCACAAGAGATTTGAAGGACCTTTTCAAAGAACTACAAACCACTGCTAAAGAAAATAAGAGAGGATGCAAACAAATGGGAAAACATTCCATGCTCATGGATAAGAAGAATCAATATATGAAAATGGCCATACTACCCAAAGTAATTTATAGATTCAATGCTATCCCCAACAAGCTACTATTGACTTTCTTCAAAGAATTAGGAAAAACTACTTTAAATTTCAGATAGAACCAAAAAAGAGCCTATATAGCCAAGACAATCCTAAGCAAAAAGAACAAAGCTGGAGGCATCATGCTACCTGACTTCAAAGTACGCTGCAAGGCTACAGCAACCAAAACAGCATGGTATAGGTACCAAAACAGAGATATAGACCAATGGAACAGAACAGATGCCTGAGAAATAATGCCACACATCTACAATCATCTGATATTTGACAAACCTGACAAAAGCAATGGGGAAGGAATTCTCTAATAAATGGTGTTGGGAAAATTGACTAGCCATATGCAGAAAATTGAAATTGGATCCCCTTCTTTACACCTTACATAAAAATTAACTCAAGATGGATTAAAGACTTAAATGTAAGACCTAAAACCATAAAAACACTAGAAGAAAATCTAGGCAGCATTCAGGACATAGGCATAGGCAAAGACTTCAAGATTAAAACAGCAAAAGCAATGGCAACAAAAGCAAAAATTAACAAATGGGATCTAATTAAACTAAAGAGCTTCTGCATAGCAAAAGAAACTATCATCAGAGTGAATATGCAACCTACAGAATGGGAGAAAATTTTTGCAATCTGTCCATCTGACAAAGGGCTAATATTTAGAATATACAAGCAACTTAAATTTACAAGAAAACACAACCCCATCAAAAAGTGGGTGAAGAATATGAACAGACACTTCTCAAAATAAGATATTTATGGGACCAAGACACATATGAAAATAAGCTCATTATCACTGGTAATTAGAGAAATGCAAATCAAAACCACAATGAGATATCGTTTCATGCCAGTTAGAATGTTGGTCATTTAAAAAATCAGTAAACAACAGATTCTGGAGAGGATGTGGAGAAGTAGGAATGCTTTTACACTGTTGGTGGGAGTATAAATTAGTTCAACCATTGTGGGAGACAGTGTTGTGGTTCCTCAAGAATCTAGAACCAGAAATAGCATTTGACCCAGCAATCCCATTACTGGGTATATACCTAAAGGAATATAAATCATTCTACTATAAAGACACATACATACGTGTGTTTATTGCAGCACTGTTCACAATAGCAAAAACTTGGAACAAATCCCAATGCCCATCAATGACAAACTGGATAAAGAAAATGTGACACATATACCATGGAATACTATGCAGAGCCATAAAAAGGATGAGTTCATGTCCTTTGCAGTGACATGGATGAAGCTAGAAACCATCATTCTCTGCAAACTAACACAGGAACAGAAAACAAAACATGCATGTTCTCATAAGTGGAGTTGAACAGTGAGAACACATGAACACAGAGAGGAGAAAATCACACACCAGGGCCTGTTGTAGGGTGAGAGGCTAGTGGAGGGATAGCATTAGGAGAAATACCTAATGTTGATGATGGGTTGATGGGTGCAGCAAACCACCATGGCATGTGTATGCCTATGTAACCTGCACATTCTGCACATGCATCCCAGAACTTAAAGTATTTTTTTAAAAAAAGGTGGTTAAATTACAGTATGCTTTGCTCACTGAATTTATGGAGGGACACCTAACCAAGGCCTACACGATCCATCCTCTCTATACAGTGACCTCAAAAAAGATTATCCCAATACCAGGCTTTCTGAGCTAACATTATATTCACTGGCAGATCAGGCTTTCTCAAATTTTCACCTTGTGAAGTTAAACTTGTTTGTCAGATATAATTAGATAGTCATCTGCCATTTCCAGGGAAAAGCCAATTGATCAAGCTGCTTAGCTTTATGTATTTGCCAAAAATTGATAAATTTTTAAGTAAACTTTCAGATGGTAAAATATCAACCTATTTTTTTTCTTAGAAATACTTTCTTTTTTAATAAGTTTGAACTGATAGCATTCATTTAATCTCTTTTAAGAGCATCACTATGATATTTAACAAAAAATTAAGTCTGCATTGTTAGATATTTAGAATGAACTAGAATTCATCAAATTGTAAAATGTAGCATCTGGTTTCAAAATACTGAAACATACATAAATACTAAAACACTGTAAATAGGAGAATCATGAAGGAAAATAATTAACATGTCAAATGTTACTTAAAAGCAATGTCATTTATAATCAACTACTTTAGCATCTCATTTTCGAAATAGTGAAAAAATATAAAAAGTATAATCTAGGGAAACTTTATAGATGTATCTCAATAGTCTATACTAAAATTAATAAATATCTAAATTCTTTAAATGCATTTATGAATATACATGAGTATAAAAGTCCTAGGTCTGCAAAATCACTATATATTCCAGATTCCCATTCTAGGCCAAAGATAAACTTGATTTTCCTATGTAGCCTTCAAATTCTGTTTGACCATAGCTTCTACAATGTCTTTGAGTGGTAGCTAGACTTGGCATAGAGTATTTTTTTCTTTTGTTAAAGTAGCGTAATCAGAATAAAGGAGACAAATCAAGTCTCTTGTCTTCCCTTTATTATAACCTCTCCTTCAACTACTATTGTATCTTTCCTATTTACAGCCAAAATGCATGAAATTGTCATTGTCTCCATTTCCTCATCTTGAAATTACTTGTCAATCCACCATTAATCTGGTCTTTCTATCCTAAAGATCACTGAATCTGGTCTTGCTAATGGCCAAATTTGCTTGAACTTCGTGCAGCATTTTATGGTGTCAATGGCGACCTTTTTTTCTTTAAAAAAAATTTTTTTTGGGGGGGGGGATTCCACATTGTTGCTTCTCATGGGTTTTTCTCCTAATTTCATGCCTGTTCCTTCCCATTTTTTTTCACAGGTTCCACCCAACCCTTCAGTGATGGGTTTCCTTATGAGCTCTGTTCTAGGCTGTCTTCTCAATCAGCAATTATCCTTGAATAAAGTCTTTAATTCTTTCTCTGCTCTTGGCATTCATTTCTAAATCACTAGCTCAGCTCTTTCTTCAACATAAGACTTATATATCCCAAAGCAATATTGGCCATATCCACCTAGATGTCTCCAGGCACCTGCAAGTCAGCATGTCCCAAATTAATCTATTTTCCAGTTTCCCTCATCCAGAAATTACTCCCACCCACTGCTTTCATATTCCAGTAAGTGACTCTGTCCATCTCATGGTCTCGTGTGATTCCCCCCTTTCTGTTTTTTTCTTTGAATAGATCATTCAGCTCTGTTTACTCTGTTCCCCACACGTATCTTAAACACTTATCAATTTTCATCATTGAAATTCACAATATCCAACCCCCTCCGCAACAACGTGTTAACTCCATTACTAGTTAAATTGTTTTCAAACAATATCTAATTGCTGTCTTCATGGGCCTCCAAACTATTCCACATATTGCATCCACTGAGTTTTTGCAAAAGTATGAATCCAACTACAATTCTCTCTGCTTATAAAATTCTTCGGAGAATGTTCATGGTTCTTGAGCATTTTTAAAAGAACACTGTATGATTTCATTCCTACCTGCATTTCCAGATTCACTGCCCACTGTTGTCATTCTCTACCTCAACACCCCCTATACCACATGGTCTTTATTCTAATAAACACTCTGAACGTAGCTCACTTCCTCCAACCTACATGCCCTCTTTACTTTCTGGCCCTTTGCACATTGTTTCCTTCTGCCTTAGCCATTCCCACCCAAACTAGCTGATTCTTGTTCGTCCTTCAGTTCTTGCTTAGACATTGCTTGCTTTGGGATAATTTTTCTGTGTAGCACATCTTTTTTGTAATTCAAATTTGTGGAATACACGTGAAATTTTGTTACATGTATCTAATACACAGTAATCAAGTCAGGATATTTAGGGTGTTCATCACCTGAGTATAATATATTTTCACTAAGGATAGATGCCCTACTCTGATATAAAACAATGAATTTATTATATCTTGCTGTTTGTGTCCATTAATTCACTTCAGCCTCTCGTCTCCCCCTCCACAGGCTCTTCCCAGTCTCTATTATCTATCTTTTCACTCTCTACTTCCATGTGATCAAATTTTTTTAACTCCCACATGTAGGTGAGAACTCTTGATATTTGTCTTTTGGGGTTGGCATTTCATTTAAGATAATGCCCTTCAGTTCATATATGTTGTTGCAAATGAGATTATTTCATTCTTTTTTATTGCTAGTATTATTCCATTGTGTATATATACCACATTTTCTTTATTCATCCATTGATGGACATTTGTCTTGATCCCACATCTTTGCTATTGTGAATAGTGCTGCAATAAACATGCAGGTACAGGTATTCTTTTGATACATTGATGATTTGATTTCCTTTGAGTATATTTCCAGTAGTAAGATTGATGAATTAAATGGTAATTCTGTTTTTAGATTTTTTGATAAATCTTCATACTGTTTCCTATAATGGCTGTATGAGCTTATATTTCCACCAAGGGTATCCTTTTCTCCACATTCTTAGCAACATCTGTTATTTCATTTTGTCTTTTTAACAATAGTCATTCTGAATAGTGTAAGATATTTCCTTGTGGTTTTGATTTGCATTTCTCAGATTAATAATGTATTGCACATTTTTTTTCTTACACCTATTGACCATTTGTACACTGTCTTGTGAAGAATTTGTATGTTATTTGCCCACTTTTAAATGGGTTTGTTTTTTTCCTGGTGAATTGACTTCCTTGTGTATTCTGAATATTAACCCCTGTCTAATAAATAATTGGCAAACATTTTCTCTCATTCAACAGGCTGTTACTTTATGCTGTTGATTATTTCCTTAGCTGTGAAGATGCTTTTAAGTTTAATTCCCATTTGCCTATTTTGGTTTTAGTTGTCTGTGCTTTTGAGGCCTTAGTCATAAATTATTTGTCTAGGCTAACGTACAGGAGAGTTTTTTCCCCCTAAGTTTTCTTCTAGTATTTTTATAGTTTCGGTGTTATGCTTAACTGTTCAATCCATTTTGAGGCGATGTTTGCATATGGTAAGAAATAGCAATTCAGTTTTATTCTTTTGTATGTGGCTGTCCAATTGTCACAGCATCATTTATTGAATAGTTTCCTTCCCCCAATTGGTAAAGTGTAAATTCTTGTCAGCTTGGTCAAATATCAGTTGACTGTAAATATATGGCTTTATTTCTGGCTTCTTTATTTGGTTCCATTGGTCTACGTACCTATTTTTATACCATGCATTTTGATTACTCTAGCCTTATAATATATTTTGAAGTCAGATAGTGTGATGTCTCTAGCTTGGTTCATTTTATTCAGGCTTGCTTTGGCAATTTGGGCTCTTTTTAGTGCCATATGAATTTTAGGATTGGTTTTTCTAATTCTGTAAAGAATGAGGTTGGCATTTTCATAGGGATTGTACTGAATCTGTAGATTGCTTTGAGCAGTATGGTAGTTTTAACAATATTCTTCTGATCCATGAGTGTAAGATGTTTTTCCATTTGCTTACCTTATCTTCAATTTCTTTCATCAGTGCTCTACAGTATTTCTTGTAGAGATCTCTCACCTCCTTTGTTAAATTCATTTATAGGTATTTAAATTTTTTGTCACTATTGTAAATGAAATTGCCTTCTTGAATTCTTTCTTGGCCAGATTACTATTGTTGTATAAAAACACTACTGATTTTTGTATACTGCAACATTAATGAGTATATCAAATCTAAAAGGTTGTAGTTGAAGTTGTTAGGTTTTTCAAGATGTAAGATTATATCATCAGAAAAGAGATAATTTTACGTCACCTGTGCCAGTGTAGATGCCTTTTATTTCTTTCTCGTCTGATTTCTGTAACTAGGACTTTCAGTGCTATGTTGGAGAGGAGAAAAGAAAGTAGACATCCTTGGCTTGTTCCAGTTCCTAGAGAAAAGGCTTTCAAATTTTTTTAGATTTTTCAACTGCATTTTGTATTTTCTTCTGTGAATTCTTCAGTTCCAGAGTTCCTATTTTGTTCTTAAAAACTCTCTGTCTTTGACTTTCTCAGTCATATCCTGAATTATTTTTCTGACTTTTTTTTGTATTTTTCAGAATTCTCTTGTAGCTCATTGAGCTTGTTAAAATCAGTATTTTGGATTGCTTATCTGGGATATTGAAGATGTCTTTTGATTAAGATCTATTGCTGGAGAACAATTGTTTTTCTGGAGATGGCATATATCTTTGCTTTTTCATGTTTCCTGTGTCCTTATGTTGATGTTGGTATAACTGGTCCAGCAATCACGTCTTCCTATTTTTGAATTTACTTTCGTAGGGGGAGAACTTTCCTGAAAATGTACCTTTGGTGTTGGTTGGGTAGGGAACGTTTTGATTCTTGTGTATGCATTAGTGTAGCCTCCGTATGATTTACTTGGCTGTAAACAGTGTTTGCTTTCTGTGACTTTTTCTCACAAGGTTAGGGGTCAGTTATTGGTAGAGGCTATGAAGAAGCTGCACTGGAGTCTAGGATGAAAAGTGGGCCAGTTAACCGCCCTCAGTGGCAGCAGCAGTGGGCTTAGCATGACTCTCTTGTTCCCTAGATTAGTGTACACTGGTATCTGGGTTGGCAGTTACTGGCAGGTGAATTCTTTGGCCTCCAGGTGGTTTGCTTATATGTGAGTAGTGGCAACACTGGGCCGGGCAAATGAGCAGTTTCTTGGGTCTCTGAGCAAGTGTGATGTGGACAATGTCAGTAACAGTGGTGGGATGACCCTCTGCTGTGGGCTGGTATTGGCAGTGGCTGTGGTGTGGGGTTGCAGTCACCACTCACAGCCCCAGTTAGCCACTGGCTCGCCCATCCTAGCCTGTAGCAGATGCAGGCGCTGGTATGCACAGAGAGAAGAGGGGGTTTCGTTATCTTCTTGAGACCAAGCACAGAGGCTGCTCCATTCATGGGAGGGGATTTCACTTTTTACGTGCAAAGCCTAGCACAGAGCTTCTGCTGCTGGTGGTAGCAGGGTCACTTCTCAGCTCCAGACAGGGAGCTCTTGAACTCTGAAAAGCACATGTCTTGGTTACCTTTGTCCCAGAAGTTTGCCTTGGTGCACCGAACTATCCTTTTCTCAAGGATGAGTACTCCCTGTGGGCTAGAGCAGCAGTCCCCCAGTCTTTTTGGTACCAGGGACTGGACCGGTTTTAATGGAATACAATTTTTTCACAGATCGGAGGTGGAGTGGCTTTGGAATAAAACCAGTCCACCTCAGATCGTCAGGCATTTTCTAGATTCTTATAAGAAACCTAGATCCCTTGCATGCACAATTCACAATAGGGTTTGTACTCCTATGAGAATCTAATCTGACAGGAGGCGGAGCTCAGGTAGTAATGTGAGTGGTGGGGAGTGACTGTAACTACAGATGACACTTTGCTTGCTTGCCTGTCACTCACCTCCTGCTGTGTAGTCCAGTTCCTAACAGGCCATGAACTAGGTTTTACAGCCCAGTTCCTAACAGGTCAGTACCTGTCCACTGCCCAGGAATTTGGGAACATCTGTGCTGGAGCACTGGGGACCCTATAGCAACTTTGGGTCTGGCCAGCACTATGCTACGAAGCCATTCCAGTGGATGCTGGGAAATGTCAGTGGGAGCACCCAGGAAGTGGATATATAGGAGCTGTGTTTCCCAGAACAGAATGTAGTCCAATGACAGCAGTGCTCCCAAAAATAGTGTCCTGCTACAGATGTTCAGGTCTCAGGGTAGGGGTGAGTGCATTGCATCAGCATAGGTTCCCTCTCTGGTGCAATGATTTCATGGGGTCCCCAAATCACCACCCAAACTAGTGTTAGGGTTCCTATGGGTAGAGGAGCTCTCCTGTGGTTCAATGCACAGCAGTGTATGGCAGAAATGTGAACGATCAAAGCTCTTATTTACCCTCTTCTTGCAATAGTTAGTCTCTCTGGGCTCTCAGGCTGAGCTGGCTGCTCAGTTTCTTTTTCTCTCTCAGGTATTTCCTGTAAGTTCTCTGTTATACTTTACTATGCTCTCCTCAATGTTCTATTTGAGGTATAATTGTCTTTATAATTTTGTTTCCTCTTTCTGGAGAAGGTGGGTATCTCATGTTTCTGGTCAGCCATCTTGGGCCAGAATCCTCATGGTGCATTTCTTCAATGTTTTCCTGCATATGCTTGCTTACAACACATCAAATTGTATGATGTTTCCCTGTTCCCTTATCTGTGTCTAACATTCAGTCCAATGTTCTGATAATAAATTTTAAGACAGCAACAGCTGCTAATGCTTACTGAATGCTCCTTTCAAACAAGCCTCTGTTCTCAGTGCTTTATGTGTGAGGATTAAATGAATTAATTTAACAATTGTATATAGCAAGTATGAATAATATTGTGGTACAGATGAAACAGGCATAGAGCCAGTAAGTCAATTCCCTAGGGTCTCATAGCTAGAAGTGATAACACCAGTATTCATGCCCAGACAGCTGGACCTCAGGACCCATGGTTTCAACCTGTTAAGACTGGGGCCTCATCTGCCTTATTACCACTTCCTTAGTATCTAGTATGGCTCCAAGCGCATAGTAGGAACTCAATCAATAGTTAAAGAATAAATGAGTGATGGCTTGGGGCAGAGTGTTAAAGTCATCAGAATTTACATACAAAAAGTTACTGCACACCATGCCTGATACCTTCTTGTGTTACCAGGCTGCTAGGTAAAACATTCTTAATCACCAGATACTACAGTTTCCTCTTGCTTTCTCTCAAAGCGCACATTGCCCCATAGGAAACTGGGCAACTCTGTGTGTTGGCATTCTTTTTCCTACCAAGATATGCTCTTATTGGAAAATCAGTGAAACCAACTTTGATTTAATGAATCCCAAAAGGGATCCTCTTAGAATGCTTTTGGATAGTACCTAGAATCAATGGAAAGGAAAGGTTTGCAAAACAGGTCAGAACCAAGGCATACTGGGAAAACAGGTATGCATGTGATCCCTCTAAGTGACCAGTGTGTTCGTTCACTTAAAACTGCTGTTGCTGGCATCTTCTCCATTGACCTTTGTCTACCATAGGATACTCATGTGGCTGAGTCATCACAAGATTTTTGTACCTCCCGTTGGCAACACCCTGAAAATATCTTTATTGGTAATAGATATTTATGTTGATTCTTTAAAATTCATTGTTTTGTTCAAGTGCATATGATTGGCTACTGTAATTCTCATGACTTTGCCCTGTTCTCGTCCACCCTTCCCATATCCCACTTGCTACTGTTTGAAGGTTCTCCAAATAAAAAATAACAATCTGGATGCCTGATCATCCCATTCTGTCCCCACCAAAATATATAGGTGGAGACTGTGAATTCTGTAACATTGCAGAGAGAAATTGGTAAATTGAAAGAAATTTTATACTGCTACCAATTCTTACTAATTCTCTTAAAGTCCAGGTATTTAGTCTGGAACAGTCCATTCTCAGTAACATGGTCTTGTACTGTAATAAGTGCTCCTGTCGTTATTATATGTATATTAACTAGCTCCTATATGTTAGACAAGACTCTTGATGCCTGGTGGAGAGGAAAGATAGTGTTACTGTTTCCATGGAGCTTGTATGGACCAATAAACAATGAAGTTCACTGTTAACTCTGTTAGCCATAGGAAATCAAGCAGGCTGATTGAAGTGCAGTTAAACCTTTCAGTGGAGTGTAGAGGGTTCTGAAATTCAGATGACTAGTTTAACAAAATACAATTCATTATTTTTTTGTTTAAAAAGATCTAGAGACAAGTTATTAGATTTAGTCAAAGACTCTAGAAGCTTATTTCTGGCTCCTTTACTATGAGGGAAGTAGCTCACTATCTTCTCAGCAGGCTAAAAGCCATCATGGCAGATGGTCCTGAGCTGCATGTGCCAGACACAGAACATGTGCCTGGATGTTTGAATGTGGTGCTGCTCTTGTCTAAACAGCAGTCTATCCAGGTAGAGTATTTTCTGGTGCTCTCCAACAGAGGATGGAGGATAAGGAAGAGTCCACGGCAGTAGGTCTAGAAGTGTTTTTTCATTTCTGGTCTTCTGCAAGCAGGCTCACAGCTTGGCAAGCTCAAGGCAGAATGAAGGGATAAACAGAATCCTTAGAAGCCCATGGCAATTGGAGAGCCCAGATACAATATCTGCTAGGCATATTTATTGGCAACTGATCTTCTGGCTGTCCCTGTATCTCTGGTATGTGTCTTATCTGAGGTCAAACTAAGCATTTAAATCCCAAACCACTGTTCAATCACTGTTCATGCCTGACATCTCAGCATTACCATGCAGCTTCTGTTTTAAACCTGGTCTCTTGCCTACTCCACTGGACCTGTGCTACAAGCCTTCATTTAATAATAAATTAAACTATTATTTTCTCTCTAACATTACTGACTACTTCTGGTTCAGATTTCAGACTCAATTGTTCTTGTTTAATTTAAGCTCTTCACTTAACTACACTGAACTTTGGTCCACATCTATAAAATTGGAAGAAAAATCTTTCTCATTGGCTATTGAGAAGATGGAAATTGAGTATGCATAAAAGCATTTGTAAATGATAAACTGCTTTCCAAATATTCATGTTGCAACTATTATTTCTATTAATCATATGATGAAAGTTACATGATTTAGAGATAATATGACTAAAGGAGACTGTTTGGGTGAGAAAAACACAGGGCTCTAAGGGATTCATGCATCTGAGCTAGTTTTCTTTTCTGTATTATGGGGATGTTGACATCTATGCCATTCTGAGTGACATGATCAGATTGCTGGGTTTATATGTGAGGATTAGATTAGATTATTATTAAAACTAACCATAAATCTCTACTCTCATTTCAGCTCTGGCTCTGGACAGAGTCACTTAATCTCTCTGAGACTTCTTTTTCTCATTTTATTTATTTTTATTTCAGTAGGTTTTTGGGGGAACAGGTAGTGTTTGGCTACATGAATAAGTTCTTTAGTGGTGATTTCTGAAATTTTGGTGTACCCATTACCTGAGCAGTATACATTGTACCCAGTGTGTGGTCCTTTATCCCTCATCCCTTTCCCACCATCCCCCCTAAATCCCCAAAGTCCATTGTATCATTCCTATGCCTTTGCATCCTCAGAGCTTAGCCCCAACTTAGGAGTGAGAACATATGATGTTTGCTTTTCCATTCCTGAGTTGCTACACTTAGAATAATGGTCTCTAGTTCCATCCAGATTGCTTCAAATGCCATTATTTCACTATTTTTATGGCTGAAGAGTATTCCATGATACGTATATACCACATTTTCTTTATCAAATTGTTTATTGATGGGCCTATGGGATGGTTTCCTATTTTTTGCAATTGCAAATTGCACTGCTATAAACATGCATGTGCAAGTATCTTTTTCTTACAATGACTTCTTTTCTTCTGGGTAGATACCCAAGAGTAGGATTACTGGAACAAATGGTAGATCCATTTTTAGCTCTTTAAGGAATCTCCACACTGTTTTCCATAGTCATTATACTAGTTTACATTCTCACCAACAGTGTAAAAGTGTTAACTTTTCATCACATCCCCCCCCCCCCCCCAACATCTATTATTTTTTTATTTTTTGACTATGGCCATTCTTGCAGGAGTGTAGTGGTATTGCATAAGGGTTTTGATTTGTGTTTCCCCTGATAATTTGTGATGTTAAGAACTTTTTCATGTGTTTGTTGGCCATTTGTTTGTCTTCTTTTGAGAATTCTATTCATGTCCTTGGCCTACTTTTTGATGGGATTTTTTTTTCTTGCTAATTTGAGTTCCTGTAGATTCTGAATATTAGTCCTTTGTTAGCTGTATGAATTGAAGATTTTCTTTCACTCTGGGATGTCTGTTTACTTTGCTGATTATTTATTTCACTGTGTAGAAGCTTTTAATCAGCTCCCATTTATTTATTTTTGTTTTTGTTGCATTTGCTTTTGGGTTCTTGGTCATCAAGTCTTTGACTAAGCCAATGACTAGAAGGGATTTTCCAATGTTATCTTCTAAAATTGTTATGGTTTCAGGTCTTAGATTTAAGTCTTTGATTTATCTTGAGTTGACCTTTGCAGGGTGAGAGATGAGGATCCAGTTTCATTCTTCTACATGTGGCTTGCCAATTATTCCAGCACCATTTGTTGAATAGGGTGTCCTGTCACTACTTTGTTTTTGTTTGCTTTGTTGAAGAACAATGACTGTAAGTATTTGGCATTAATTTCTGGGTTCTGTATTCTATTCCATTGGTTCATATGCCTCCTTTTATACCAGTACCATGCTGTTTTGGTGACTATGTCCTTATAGTATACTTTGACGTTGGGTAATATAATGTCTCCAAATTTGTTCTTTTTGCTTAGTCTTGCTTTGGCTATGTGAGCTCATTGTTGGTTCTGTATGAATTTTAAAATTGTTTTTTCTAGTTCTGTGAAGAATGATGGTGATATTTTGATGGGAATTGCATTGAATTTGTAGCTTGCTTTTGGCAGTATGGTTAGTTTCACCCTATTGATGCTATCCATTCCTGAGTATGACATGTGTTTCCACTTGTTTGTGTCATCTATGTTTCCTTTTTTTTTTTTTTTGAGATGGAGTTTTGCTCTTTACATCTGGTCTCTTGCCTACTCCACTGGACCTGGAGTGCAGTGGCATGATCTCAGCTCACTGCAGCCTCTGCCTCCCAGGTTGCAGTAATTCTCCTGCCTAGCTTCTTGAGTAGCTGGGATTATAGGTGTGTGCCACCACACTCAGCTAATTTTTTCTATTTTTAGTAGAGACAGTGTTTTGCCATGTTGGCTAGGCTGATCTTGAACTCCTGACCTCAGGTGACCCACCTGCCTCAGCCTTCCAAAGTGCTGAGATTACAGGCATGAGCCACCATGCCCGGCCATCATCTCTGTTTTTTGTTTTTTTTTTTTTGTAGTTTTCCTTGTGGAGGTCTTTCCGTTCCTTGGTTAAGTATATTCCTAAGTATTTTTATTTTTTTGCAGCTATTTTAAAGGGTTTGAGTTCTCAATTTGATTCTCAGCTTGGTTGCTGTTTGTATACAGCAGAGTTGCTGATTTGTATACATTAATTTTGTATCCTGAAACTTTGCTGAATTCATTTACCAATTCGAGGAGCTTTTTGGATGAGTCTTTAGGGTTTTCTAGGTGTACAATCATGTTATCAGCAAACAATGAGAGTTTGATTTTCTCTTTACTAATTTGGATGCCCTTTATTTCTTTGTCTTGTCTAATTGCTCTGGCTAGGATTCCCAGTGCTATGCTAAATAGAAGTGGTGAAAGTGGGCGTCTTTGTCTTGCTCAAGTTCTCAAGGAGAATGCTTTCAACTTTGTCCCACTCAATGTAATGTTGTCTGTGAGTTTGTCGATTTGTTATAGATGGCTTTTGTTACCTTAAGGTATGTCCCTTCTATGCTGATTTTGCTGAAGGTTTTAATCATAAAGGAATGCTGGATTTTGTCAAATGGTTTTTCTGTGTCTATTGAGATGATCGTGTGATTTTTGTTTTTAATTGTGTTTGACATTTGACTTGCAGATATTAAACCATCCTTGCATCCCTGGTATAAAAGCCATTTGATCATGGTGGATCATCTTTTTGATATGCTGTTGGATTTGGTAATCTAGCATTTTGTTGATAATTTTTGCATCTATGTTCATCAGGGATATTAGTCTATAGTATTCCTTTTTTCTGATATATCCTTTCCTGATTTTGATATTAGAGTGATACTGGTTTCATAGAATGATTTAGGGAGGATTCCCTCTTTATCTTTTGGAATTGTGTCAGTAAGATTGGTACCAATTCTCTGAATGTCTGATAGAATTCAGCTATGAATCCATCTGGTCCTGAACTTTTTGGTTTTGATAACTTAATCACCATTTCAATCTCACTGCTTGTTGGTCTGTTCAGAGTTTCTATTTCTTCCTGGTTTAATCTAAGAGGATTGTATATTTCCAGGAATTTACCCATTGCCTCTAGGTTTTCTAGTCTATGTATACAAAGGTGTTCATAGTATCTTTTAATGACCTTTTATATTTCTGTGATATCAGTTGTATTAATAATACTTCCTGTTTTGTTTCTAATTGAGCTTATTTTGATTTTCTCTCTTTTTATTTGGTTAATCTTGTTATTGATCTATCAATGTTATTTATCTTTTCAAAGAACCAGTATTTTGTTTCTTTTATCTTTTGTATTGTTTTCTTTTTCATTTATTTTTTGTATTGTTTTCTTTTTGTTTCAATTTCATTAGTTCTGCTCTGATCTTGGTTATTTCTTTTCTCTGCTAGGTTTTTTTTTTTTTTCTTGTTTCTTTAGTTCCTTGAGGTGTAACCTCAGATTGTCTGTGTGCTCTTTCAGACTTTTTGATGTAGACATTAAATGCTATGGACTTTCCTCTTAGCACCACCTTTGCTGTATCCCAGAGGTTTTGATAGGTTGTATCACTATTATCATTTAGTTCAAATAATTTTTACATTTCCATCTTGATTTCATTGTTGACCAATGATCATTCAGGATCAGGATATTTAATTTTCATGTATTTGGCTGGTTTTGAGGGTTTCTTTTGGAGTTTATTTACAATTTTATTCCACTGTGGTCTGAGATAGTTCTTAACGTAATTTTGATTTTCTTAAATTTGTTGAGACTTGTTTTGTGACCTATGATATGGTCTGTCTTGGAGAATGTTCCCTGTGCTGATGAATAGAATGTATATTCTATAGTTGTTGGGTAAAATGTTCTGTAAATATCTGTTAAGTTTATTTGTTCTAGGGTATAGTTCCCATTGTTTCTTTATTGACTTTCTGTCTTAATGATCTGTCTAGTGCTGTCAGTGGAGTACTGAAGTCCTCCCTTATTGTTATGTTGCTGTTGATCTCATTTCTTAGGTCTAGTAGTAATTGTTTTATAAATTTGGGAGTTCCAGTGTTAGGTGTGTATATATTTAGAATTGTGATATTTTCCTGCTGGATAAATTATTTTATCATTACATAATGTCCCAGTTTGTCTTTTAAAACTGTTATTGCTTTAACATTTGTTTTTTCTGATATAAGAATAGCTACTCCTGCTCAGTTTGGTGCCCATTTTCATGAAATATCTTTTTCCACCTTTTTACCTTAAGTTTATGTGAGTCCTTATATGTCAGGTGAGTCTCTTGAAGACAGCAGATACTTAGATGGTGAGTTCTTATCCATTCTGACATTCTGTACCTTTTAAGTGGAGCATTTAGGCCATTTATGTTCAATGTTAGTATTGCGATGTGAAGTACTATTCTATTCAACAAGCTATTTGTTGCCTTAGTACCCTGTTTTTTTTTTTTTCATTGTTATTATATTATGGGGCCTGTGAGATTTATGCTTAAAGGAGATTCTATTTTGGTGCATTTTGAGGATTTGTTTCAAGATTTACAGTTCCTTTTGGACATTTTTACAGTATTGGCTTGGTAGTGGCAAATTCTCTCAGCATGTTTGATAAAGACTGTGTCTTTCCTTCATTTATGAAGGTTAGTTTTGCTGAATACAAAATTCTTGACTGATAATTGTTTTGTTTAAGGAGATTAAATCTAGGATCCCAATCCTTTCTAGCTTGTATGGTTTCTGCTGAAAAATCTGCTGTTAATCTGATAGGCTTTACTTTATAGGTTACCTGATGCTTTTGCCTCACGGCTCTAAATATTATTTCCTTTACCTTGACTTTAGATAAGCTGATGATTATGTTCCTAAGCGATTATCTTTTTTAAAATGAATTTCCCAAGTGTTCTTTGAGGTTCTTGTGTTTGAACATCTAGACCTCTAGCAAGACCAGAGTTTTTCTCAGTTATTCTCTCAAATATGTTTTCCAAACTTTTAGATTTATCTTCTTCCTTGGGAACACCAATTATTCTTAGGTTTGGTTGTTTAACATAATCCCGATTTTTTTGGAGGCTTTGTTATTTTTTATTTTTGAGATGGAGTCTCACTCTGTAGCCCAGGCTGGAGTACAGTGGCACCATCTCAGTTCACTGCAACCTCTGCCTCCCTGGTCCTGGCTCAAGCAATTCTCCTATGTCAGCCTCCTAAGTAGCTGGGATTACAGGCACAAGCCACCATGCCCAGCTAATTTTTGTATTTTTTAGTAGAGATGGGGTTTCACCATGTTGACCAGTCTGGTCTTAAACTCCTGACCTCATGATCCACCCACGTTGGCCTCCCAGTGCTGGAATTACAAGTGTGAGCCACCATGCCCAGCCAACTTTGTTAATTTTTTTAAAATTCTTTGTTCTTTGTCTTTGTCATAATGAGTTAATTCAAAAGCCTTGTCTTTGAGCTCTGAAGTTCTTTCTTCTATTTGATCAATTCTATTGCCGAGACTTTCCAGTGCATGTTGTATTTCTCTAAGTGTGTGGTTGATTTTCAAAAGTAATTTTTTAATTTATGCTATTTCACTGGAGATTTTTCCATTCATATCCTGTATATCATTTTTTTGACTTCACCTTTCTCTGGTTCCTCTTTGATTGGTTTAATAATCAACATTCTGAATTCTTTTTCTGGCAATTCAGAGATTTCATCTTGGATTGAATCTATTGCTAGTGAGCTAGTGTGATCTTTTGGGGATGTTAAAGAACCTTGTTTTGTCATATTACCAGAATTGTTTTTCTGGTTCCTTCTCATTTGGGTAGACTATGTCAGAGGGAAGATCTGGGACTCAAGGGCTGCTGTTCAGATTCTTGTGTTCCACAGGGGTGGTATTTTTATCTGGTGCTCTCCCCTTTGCTCTAGGGATGGGGTTCCTGAGACCCCAGACTGCAGTGATTGTTATTTCTCTTCTGGATCTAGCTACCCAGTGGAGCTACTGGGCTTTGGGCTGCTACTGGGGGAGTGTCTGTAAAGAGTCTTGTGATGTGGTTCATCTTCAGGTCTCTCAGCCTTGGATACCAGCACCTACTCTGGTAGAGGTAGGAGGGGAATGAAGTGGACTCTGTGAGGGTCTTTAGTTGTATTTTTATGTGTGCTGGTTTTTTGTTGGGTGGCCTCCAGTAAGGAGGTGGCACTTTGAAGAGCACATCAGCTGTGATTGTATAGGGAGGATACAAGCTTGCCCTAGGGTCACCTTTGGATAAGCATTCAGGTTTCTCAGGTAGTAGGCAGAGTCATAGATCTCCCAAAAGATTATGTTCTTTGTCTTCAGCTACCAGGGTGGGTAGAGAGAGACCATCAGGCGGGAACAGGGTTAGGTATGTCTGAGCTCAGACTCTCCTTGGGCAGAGCTTGCTGTGGCTCCTGTGGCAGATGGGGGATGTGGTTCATGGGCCAGTTCAGTTATGTTCCTGTGGGAATTATGGCTGTCTCTTGTGCATCACACAGGTTGCCAGGGAAGGGGGGGAAAAGCTGGAAGCCACAGACCTCACCTAACCTCATCTGACTCCCTCTCAGCCCATGCTCCCAGCCCCACCTAAAAGCACTGAGTTTATTTCTGGGCAGCTGATGAGCAGGACTGACAACTTGCCACAGGCTACAAGCCTCCCAGCTGGGAAAGCAAGCCGACTCACAGTTCCTTGGTTGTCCTATGGAGCCTGCAGTAGCAATCTATCACCTTCAAAGTGTCTGTGGATTCTCTTGGCTTTCCTGGTATGTTCCTGTGATATTTCTTGAAGAAAAAGTTTGCAATGTGGGTCTCCACATGCTGGTCTGTCCCTCTGAGTAGGAGCTGCAAGTTTGTCCTGCCTCCTATCTACCACTCTCCCTTCTTTTTCTCATTTTAATAAGGAAGAACAGAATATCTACTTTTAATCTCTGCTGAAGGAACTAACCAAGATAATTCACAGAATATGTCTGGCCTAGAATATAATTTTAATAAATATAAGGTATTTTCACCTTCTAGTTTTATTTATCAGAGGGAAAAGCATTCACAGAGTTTTCTGAGTGATCATGGCAGAGGTAGGCATATAACCTCATCTTATTTTATTTTTTAACTTGTAGTTTCAGGGTACATGTGCAGGTTTCTTATATAGTAGGTAAATTATGTGTTGTCAGGATTTGGTGTATAGAGCATTTCATCACCCCAGTAATAAGCATAGTACTCAATAGGTAGATTTTCCTCACCCCCTTCCCACACTCCACCCTCAAGTAGGCACAATGTCTGTTGTTCCCTTCTTTGTGTCCATGTGTACTCAATGTTTAGTTCCCATTTGTAAGTGAAAAAATGTGGCATTTGGTTTTCTTTTCCTGTGTTAGCTCACTTAGGAAAAAGGCCTACAGCTCCATCCATGTTGCTGAAAAGGACATGATCTCGTTATTTTTTTATAACTCTGTAGAATTCCTTGTTGTGTATGTATCACATTTTCTTAACCAAGTCTACCATTGATAGGCATTCAGATTGATTCCATGTGATTGCTATTGTGAATAGTGCTGTGATGAACATACATGTGGATGTATGTTTATGGCAGAATGATTTACATCCCTTGGGGTATATACCCAACAATGAGATTGTTGGGTCAAATGGTAAATCTATTTCAAGTTATTTGAGAACTTGCCATACTGCATTCTACAATGGCTGAACTAATTTACATTCCCACCAGCAGTGTGTTCCCCTTTCTCCACAACCCTGACAGCATCTGTTATTTTTTGACTTTTTAGTAATAGCCATTGTGACTAGTGTGTGATGGTATCTCATTGTGGCATTGACTGGTATTTCTCTTTGTGGAAGATCAAATGGTTGTAGGTGTGTGGCATTATTTCTGGGCTCTCTATTCTGCTCCATTAGTTTCTATATTTGTAGCCTTGTAGTGTAGTTTAAAATTGTGTAACATCATGCCTCCAGTTTTTTTGTTTCTGCACTATTTGTGTTTTTTTTTTGTTTGTTTTTTATTTTTTTGGTTCTACATGAATCTTAAAATACTTCTAATTCTGTGAGGAAAGTCATTTGTAGTTTGATAGAAATAGTATTAAATCTTTAAATTGCTTAGGGCAGTATAGCCATTTTAACAATATTGATTCTTGCTATCCATGAGCATGAACTGCTTTTTCAGTTGTTTGTGTTGTCTCTGATTTCTTTGAGTAGCGTTTTGTAATTCTTGCTGGAGAGATCTTTCACTTCCTTAGTTAGCTGCATTCCTAGGTATTCTTTTTGTGGCTACTGTGAATGGGATTTTGCTTTTGACTTGGATTTCAGGTTGAATGTAGTTGTATAGGAATGCTACTGGTTTTGTACATTGATTTTTTTTTTTTTTTGTATATTCTCAAACTTTGCTGAAATTGTTACATCAAGGAATTTTTGGGCAGAGACTATGGGGCTTTCTAGGTATAGAATCATATCATCTACAAACAGATAGTTTGCCTTCCTCTCTTCCTATTTGGATGCCTTTTATTTTTCTCTTGCATTGTTGTTCTGGCCAGGACTTCCAGTACTATGTTGAACAGGAGTGATGAGAGTGGGTATTCTTGTCTTGTTCTGGTTCTCAAGAGGAATGCTTTGAGCTTTTACCCATTTAGTATGACGTTGGCTGTGGGTTTATCATAGGCAGCTCTTGTTATTTTGAGCTATATTCCTTCAATGCCTAGTTTTGTTGAGTGTTTTTAACATGAAGGGATGTTGAATTTTATCAAAGGCCTTTATGCATCTATTGAGATGATTATGTCCTTTTTGTTCTGTTTATATGATTAATCATATTTGTTGATTTGTGTATGTTGAACCAACCTTGCATCCCTGGGTTAAAACCTACTCCATTGTGGTGGAATAGCTTTTTGATGTGCTGCTGAATTTGGTTTGCTGGTATTCTGTTAAGGATTTTTACATTTGTGTTCATCAAGGATATTGACCTGGAGTTTTCTTTTTTGGTTGTGTCTCTGCCAGGTTTTGTGTCAGGATGATGCTGTCCTCATAGAATGAGTTAGGGAGGAGTCCTTCCTTTTCAATTTCTGGAATAGTTTTAGTAAATCTAGTATCAGCTTTTCTTTGTACAGCTGGTGGAATTTGGCTGTGATTTCATCTGGTCCTGGACTTTTTCTGGTTGGTAGGCTTTCTATTACTGACTCAATTTTGAAATTCATTATTAGTCTGTTCAGGGATTCAATTTCTTCTGATTCAATCTTGGGAGGTTGCATGTTTCCAGGAATTTACCCATTTCCTGTAGGTTTTCTAGTTTGCGTGCATAGAGGTGTTCATAGTAGTCTCTGAGGGTTTTTTTTTTTTTTTGTATTTCTATGTGGTAAGTGGTAATGGCCCCTCTGTCACTTCTGATAGTGTTTATTTGGATCTTCTCTTTTTTTCTTTATTAGTCTAGCTAGCAGTCTGCCAATCTTATGTATTCTTTCAAAAAACTGGCTTTTTATTGATCTTTTGTATAGTTTTCACATCTCAATTTCCTTCAGTTCAGCTTGATTTTGGTTGTTTCTTTTCTTCTGGCTTTGGGGTTAGTTTACACTTGTTGCTTTAGTTCCTCTAGCTGTGATGTTAGCTTGCTAATTTGAGATTGTTTTTATTTTATTATGTGACCATTTAGTGCTATAAACAACTCATTTAACATGGCTTTACCTGTGGCCCAGAGATTCTGGTATGTTGTTTCTTTTTTCTCATTAGTTTCAAAAAGCTTCTTGATTGCTGCCTTAATTTCAATGTTTACCTAAATGTCATTCTGGTGCAGCTGGTTAAAATTTCCATGTAATTGTATGATTTTGAATCATTTTATTAGTATTTATTTCTATTTTATTGTGCTGTGGTCCAAGAGTGTGGATAGTTTTAGTTTTATTTTTTGAGATGGAGTCTTGCTCTGTCACTAGGCTGGAGTGCAATGGCACAAGCTCGGTTCACCATAGCCTTCGTCTCTCAGATTCAAGTGATTCTCCTGCCTCAGCCTCCTCGAGTAGCTGGGACTACAGCACGTGCCACCACACCCAGCTAATTTTTGTATTTTTGGTAGAGATGGGGTTTTACTATGTTGGCCAGGATAGTCTTGACCTCTCAACCTTGTGATCTGCTTGCCTTGGCCTCCCAAAGTGCTGGGATTACAGGTGTGAGCCACTGCTCCTGGCCTGATTTCATTTTTTTTTTAAATTTCTGAGCATTGTTTTATATCTGATTGTGTTGTCAGTTTCAGAGTATGTACCATGTGCAGATGAGAAGAATGTATATTCTGTTATTCAGGGATGGAGAGCTCTGTAGATGTCTGTTAGGCTCATTTGGTCAAATATCCAGTTCAGGTCCTGAATATCTTTGTTAGATTATCAAGGCAGAAAACTAATACTGTCAGTAGGGCATTGAAGTCTCTTTATTGTGTGATTACCTAAGTCTCTTTGTGGGTCTCTAAGATCTGTGTGAATCTGGGGTGCTCTTGCGTTGGTGCTACTATTATTGTGTGATTACTAAGTCTCTTTGTGGGTCTCTAAGGACTTTATGAATCTGAGTGCTCCTGTGTTGGTGCATACATATTTAGGATAGTTAGATCTTGTTGAATTGAACTCTTTACCATTGTGTAATGCCCTCCTTTGCCTTTATTGATCATTGTTGGTTTAAAATTTGTTCTTTCTGAAATTAGAATAGAAACCTTTTTGTCTGTTTTTCATTTGCTTGGTAGATTTTTCTACATCCCTTTACTCTGAGCCTATAGGTGTTGTTGCAAGTGAGGTGGGTTTCTTGTAGACAGCATACAGTTGGGTCTTGCTTCTTTATCCAACTTTCCACTCCCTGCCTTTTAATTGGGGCATTTAACCCACATACATTCAGAGTTAATATTGTGCAGGTGTGATCCTGTCATTGTGTTGCTAGCTGGTTATTATACAGACTTGATAGTATGGTTGCTTTATACTGTCAATGGTCTGTGTATTTAAGTGTGTTTTTGTGGTGGCTGATCATGGTCTTTCCTTTCCATATTTAGCATTCCCTTTAGGACTTCTTGTAAGGACAGTCTGGTGGTAACAAACTCCCTTAGCATATGCTTGGCTGGAAAGGATCTTATTTCTCCTTTGCTTATGAAGCTTAGTTTGGCCGAATATGAAATTCCTGGTTGGAGTTTCTTTTCTTTAGTAATAATGAATATAGGCCCCAATCTCTTCTGGCTTATAGCATTTTTGCTGAAAGGTCCACTGTTAGCATGATGAGGTTCCTTTTATAGATGACATACCCCTTATGTATAGCTGCCTTTAACATTTTTTCTTTCATTTTCACTTAGAGAATCTGATGACTGTGTGTCGTGGGGATGGTCATCTTGTATAGTACCACACAGGGATTCTCTGCATTTCCTGGATTTGAGTGTTAGCTTCTCTAGCAAGGTTGAGGAAATTTTTATGGATGATATCCTCAAATATGTTTTGCAAGTTGCTTGCTTTCTGTCCCTCTCTTTCAGGGATGCCAATGAGTCATAGATTTGGTCTCTTCACCTAATCCCATATTTCTTGGAGGTTTTATTCATTTCTTTTTAAAATTTTTATCTGAGTTATTTCAGGGAACTAGTCTTCTAGGTCTAAGAGTCTTTCCTCAGATTGGTCAGTTCTGTTGTTAATACTTGCAGTTGTTTCTTTTATTTCTTTTATTGTACTTTAGGTTCTGGGGTGCATGTGCAGATTATGCAGGATTGTTGCACAGGTACATACATGGCAAGATGGTTTGCTGCCTCTATCCCCCTGTCACCTATATCTGGCATTTTTTCCCCATATTACTCCTCCCCAACCTCACCACCCCCTGCTGCCCTTCCCCTATCCCCTCACAACAGACCCCAGTGTGCAGTGTTCCCCTTCCTTTGTCCATGTGTTCGCATTGTTCAACACTCATCTGTGAGTGAGAACACATGGTGTTTAATTTTCTGTTCTTGTGTCAATTTGCTGAGAATGATGGTTTCTAGATTCATCCATGTCCCTACAAAGGACACAAACTTATCATTTTTTATGGCTGCATAGTATTCCATGGTGTATATGTGCCACATTTTCCTTGTCCAGTCTATCATCAGTGGGCATTTGGGTTGGTTCCAGGTCTTTTCTATTGGAAACGGTGCCACAGTGAACATATGTGTGCATGTCTTTATAATAGAATGATTTATAATCCTTTGGGTATATATCCAGTAATGGGATTGCTGGGTCAAATGGAATTTCTATTTCTAGATCCTCGAGGAATCGCCACACTGTCTTCCACAATGGCTGAACTAATTTGCACTCCCATCAGTAGTGTAAAAGTGTTCCTATTTCTCCATGTCCTCTCCAGCATCTGTTGTCTCCAGAGTTTTTAATGATTGCCATTGTGACTGGTGTGAGATGATATCTCAGTTTAGTTTTGATTTGCATTTCTCTAATGACCAGTGATGATGAGCATTTTTTCATATGTTTGTTGGCCTCCTAAATGTCGTCTTTTGAAGTGTCTGTTCATGTCCTTCACCCACTTTTGAATGGATTTGTTTGTTTTTTTCTTGTAAATCTGATTTAGTTCTTTGTAGATTCTGGATATTAAGTCATTGAGGCAATAGGCATAGGGAAGGACTTCATGACTGAAACACCAAAAGCATTGGCAACAAAAGCCAAAATAGACAAATGGGATCTAACTAAACCTCAGAGCTTCTGTACAGCAAAAGAAGCAATCAGAGTGAACTGGTATTATGCAATTCTTAAGTGAGTTTTTCAGCTCTGTCAGATCAGTTTCCTTTTGTTCTTAAAATGACTATTTCATCTTTTATCTTCTATATTGCTTTATTGTATTCCTTAGAGTCCTTGCATTGGGTTTTGATTTTCTCCAGAATGTTGATGATCTTTATTCCTGTTCCTATTCTGAATTCTATTTCTGACATTTCAGCCATTTTAACCTGAGTAAGAATCATTTTCAGTGAAGTGGTACAATCATTTGAAGATCAGAAGATACTTTGGCTTTTTGAATTGCCAGAGCTCTTGTGCTGGTTTATTCCTATCTGTGTGGGCTGATGTTCCTTCAGTCTTTGAAATTGCTTTCCTTTGAATGGATCTTCTTGCTTTTACCTTGTTTGGTGCCTTTGGGGGTTTGATTATGGTATAAGGTGGGATCAGTCAACTGGCTTTAATTCTAACCTATTCCCGGGTCTTGGAGGAGTCCTCTTTGATTACTATCTCCATGACACTTACTTTTTTGGGGTGTGGTCCACAGGGCTCCCTCAGGTTAGGGGCCACAGTTGGTAGATGAGCTATATGCTTGCCAGATCAGTCCTAATCTGCTGTCCAAGTGCTTTTCAGGGAATACAGGGTTGTGCCTGCCCACAGAGTTCAGGCAAGAGTAGGACTGCTAAACTGGAAGCTCTAGCAGTTGTAGCTTGCTCAGCTACCAGCAACAGAGGTGGGTGGGGATTGCCCACACTGCCATACAGTTGCTTCTTGGGACACGGGAGGCTGCACCCACCTGTTGAGTTTACATAAAATTGGGACCACTAGGCTGGAAACTCTAGCAGACATTGTCTGCTTGGCTACCAGTAGCAGGGGGTGGGTGGGGTCACCCCACCTTGCTATCTGAGCACTTCTCAGAGGAACCAGAGAAATGTATCATCTGGCAGCATCCACACAGCAGCAGTATTATTAGGCCAGAAGTTATAGCAAGTTTTGCCTGCCTGACTACCAGTGCACAGGGGTTTCCTACTTTGCTACCCAGGCACTTTCTGGGACAATAGGAGGCTGTGGCTGCCAGCTGAGTTCAAGACAAAGTAGAACAGCTGGGCTGGAAGCTGGCAACAAGTCCTTTCTGGCAAGGGCATGGGGTAGAGCAATCCTGTTGTTCCCAGGCACTATGACTGCAGCCTCTACTGAGGCTGTGGTGCAAGTGCTGTTCTACTCTGGGGCCCAAGGCTTGTAGAGATGCTCTTGAACTTGAGTTGCCCCCCACGGAATGTCCAGAGGGCTCTCTACCCCAATCTAGAAGGAAGGGTGCAGGAGGTATAGGGGGAATCTCTCATTCCCAGGAGAGGGTCCCAGACAGGTCCCTGTGGAGGGTGGGGACCTTTGATTCACTCACCCTTTCCGGCTTTTGAGAGGTCCTCCCAGCTCTGTGCTAAGCCAATACAAGCTGGTTCCCAGCCTAACTCCTCTAGGCTCTCTCTATTCCCCCTGCTGCCTTGACGGAACCTGAAGTAGTTTCTCACATGATTGGTCTGCAGGGTCAGTGTTCACCACCCCTCTTGTTTCTTCTCTATGAGAGAGGCAAACCTAACTGCTTCTAGTACACCACCTTAGCCTAACCCCCCACCTCATCTCTCTCCTCCCTCCACCCACCTTTTTTTTTTTGATATTAAGTCAGACTGTCACCCAGGCTGGAGTGCAGTGGCACAATCTCAACTCATTGCAACTTTTGCCTCCTGGGTTCAAAGGATTCTCCCACCTCAGCCTTCTGAGTAGCTGGGAATACAGGTGTGTGCCACCACCCCCAGCTAATTTTTGTATTTTTAATACAGACTGGGTTTTGCCAAGGTGCCCAGGCTTCAGAGGTCAAGAGATCTGCCCCCCTCAGCCTCCCAAAGTGCTGGGATTACAGGTATGAGCCACTGTGCCAAGCCCTTCCTTTCCAAACATTATAGGAATTACCTGTCCCTAGTAAGCTGTTTATAGATAGAAATAACTGCTCTTAGCATTATTAACAAATTCTTTTAAGGTAAACTCCATGAAGAAAGAACAATTAGATGTAAAAACAAAAATTGGCTCTTTCTATTTCACCACTATTTTTCCACATTTCCTATTATACTCTTCCTAATTAACTAACAAATTATCTTGCTGTGTTTGAGCATAGACTTAGACATTTGTGATTACAAGACCCCTCAACTAGTCATATATAACTAGCCCTGAGTTCTGGCATTTTTCATAGGTTGCTATTGGCACTTTCATTTTTGTTGTGTAAATAAACTTAAGGCAGTTTAATGACATTTCCCTCCATCAGCTTAAAACAGGATGAAAGACACGTTTCAATAGCTTCCTCCCTATACCCAGGCTCCACACAATTTCCTGTTGCTATTTTATGAAGATACTTTGATATGGTTTGGCTCTATCTTTCGACCCAAATCTCATCTTAAATTGTAATCCCCCCAAGTGTTGAGAAAGGGACTTGGTAGGAGGTGATTAGTTTAGCAGAGTGGATTTCCCTCTTGCTGTTCTCATGATAATAAGTTCTCATAAGATCTGATGGTTTCAAAATGCAGCACTTCCCTGCTTGCTTTCTCTCTCTCCTTCCTCCATGTAAGAAGATGCTTGCTTCTCTTTTGCCTTCTGCCATAATTCCAAGTTTCCTGAAGTCTCCCTAGCCAAGCAGAACTGTGAGTCAGTTAAACCTCTTTTCTTTATAAATGATCCAGTCTCAGGTCATTTAACGCAGTGTGAAAACAGACAAATACTGACTTCATTAACAATCTATTTCTTGTCATTTGTTCTCCCACCACCCCATGCATCTTCGTTATAACTACCCTGTTCTTAAATACCCACATATCACAAATTTACTGCTTAAACATGGTTTTTTCTCAAGTTCCATGTGATTTATATCTGCAACAGTGATAGGATTTGTGAATCTTTATTTTTTTAAATAAGTGCAATTTAAGAGAAAAATGAAAAGAAAACCATGAACATTTTTGAACCATCTGAGAATAAGCTATATATGATGTTCCATGCAATATGTTGAATACTTCAGCCCAAATTCTCCATGAACATTTTCCTTGTTTATAGAATAATCATAGAATTACCATCAAAATCAAGAAATCAACATTGCTACATTACTAACAGCCATTCAAGTTTTGCCAAATATCCCAGTAATGTCATTTATAGCTAAAGTAACCAATTAGAGTCACATTTGGCCCACAGTTTCATATTATTTTAGGCTCCTTCAATTTGGAACAGTTCCTAGTCTTTCCTTGAAACTTCTTGAAGAGTGTAGTAGAATTATTTTTTAAATAAAGTCCCTCAAGTTTATCTGATGTTTATTTCATGATTGAATTCAGGGTATGCCTGTTTGGCAGAAATACCACACAAATGACTCTTCATTCTTCTTGCATATTATCAGGGAGTACATGATTTCAATTTGACTCATCAATAATCATGTTCACTCTAATCACTTAGGGTGGTGGTTGCCAGGTTTCTTTACTATAACATTTTTTTCGTTTATGTATTTTATAAATACAATCATTCTTCAGTAACTCTGGAGGATTGGCTCCAGGACCACCTATGAATACCAAAATCCACTGATACTCAATTCCCTGATAAAAAATGATGGAGTGTTTGCTCATAACAAGCTTGTCCAACCAGTGGCCCAGGATGGCTTTGAATGCAGTCCAACACAAATTTGCACACTTTCTTAGAACATTGATTTTTTTATTTTTTATTTTTGGATTTTTTGAAATTTTTTAGCTCACCAGCTATCATTAGTGTTAATATATTTTATATGTGGCCCAAGACAATTATCTTGCAGTGTGGCCCAGGGAAGCCAAAAGATTGAACATCCCCTGGGTTATAAGCTGTGCACATCTTCCCATATACTTTAAATCATATCTAGATTACTTATAATACATAATATAATGTCAGGGTTATGTAAATAGTTATATCGTATTGCTTAGGGAATAATGACAATATTTTTAAAGTCTGCATGTGTTTAGTACAAATGCAACCCTCCATTTTTTTTTTCCTGAAAATTTTCAACTTGTGGTCAGTTGAAAACCGAGATGTGGAACCTATGGATACAGAGAACTGACTGTGTTTGGGGAAATACATTGAGACTATATAAATGCCCTATTACCCATCAATCTTTTACCAACTACCACTGGCATTCATTTCTACATTAGAAAGAATTCCCCTTTGAGGTAGTTGGTTATTTCCCTTAGTTTCTTAATATATTAACATACTTATATCCATATAGACTCATGGATGCTGATTTTATTTTCAGTAGATTATAAACAATTATTATAATTTATTTTCATGCTCAGATTGTCCCAGATTTGGTCTATGGGCATTACTTTGTTAGCTTCAGTGTCTAACATGTCTCCATCATTCTTTGAATACATCCTTAGATGCTGTCACAGCAAGACATTTCAAGTTGTTTGTGTACTTTTCCTGTCCCAGGCCTAGAATTAACTCTATCTAAAAATGCTTGTTCTTTTCAGCAAATAATTGCTTTTATAAACCAAGATACAGGCATAAGGTATGCTTATTGGTACCAGGTTCTCATTGTGGACAGAGTTAAGATATACGTGGATATGTGTGTGAATACCCACATTTGCATCTATATTTCCCCATCTTTCTAATCTATCAAACCATGAGTTACTATTATTCAGTTCCAATCTAACATCACAGTGTTCATTCTATTTTTTCTCCCTTTCTATGTTTGTAACTCCCTCCTTCAACAGTGAGAAACCTGGCTGCTGTGATCCTCTCCTCCATTTTCTTGGCATAGATTTCCTTCTTGGAGCCAGTCTTCCAAATCTTCTGGAGCACCACCTTTCTTATTTCCCTTGCACAGGCTTTGACCCTAATAACTTTTGAAAGAAGAGACAGAAAGGTAGGCAGGTTAGCTGACTTCTAGTGCATTTGTATGTCAGTATTTTGATGCATTGCATTATTGCAGATTTGACTATATGTATACATCTGGCTCTTTCCATCTCTTTTTTACTTCCATGCTATGATTGGGGTAGAAGCACCTTAGAACATCTTCTTCCCTTTTCCTTCTTGATACTGGATTTTGGATTTATACCATGCATGATTCGTTTCTTTGGACTCTAATGTTGCTTTCTTCTTTGATATGCGGACATTCCCTTTATGCAATATCTCATTTATTTTAGATCTTATGATATTGCAACATCCCTCTTAGAACATTTAATAGCTGCTCATTTAAGGTTTTCAAAGTTTTCTCTTAGAAGTAGATACTCTTTTTCAAATGGCATCACAGGTGGAGGACCAATTTAAAACAAAGACCTTTTCGTAGCAAGGCAGTCTTTCAGACCATTCTGTGAAAACTGTCATCTATTTAAAAAATACATTTTGCTTTTCAATTGGTCCACAGTTGCATGGCACTTGTTTATTCTTAATAATTGGCTCACAACACACTTGTATCATTAGTCTATACATGGCCTGCATTTATTCATTTATTTATTCAATTTATTGCTTTTTAAAAATAATTAAGCTCCCACAAACTCACCACCCTAAATAAAAGCTTAACACCTTAACCTATATTAACCTTAGTCTCTTACCACACTACATCCTTTTATTATTCCCAACCTAAAATTCACTATCCTAAATCTTTGTCAGTTGTTTGCCTTATTTTTAATAGCTTTAATGACTCTATATGTACTATTATAAAGTATTATTTTATTATAATTGCTTTTTACTTTATTATAAAAGATATATAACTTTATTCACTTAATATTATATAGCTTAGATTCATCCAACTTGTATATCTCTCGTTCATTTTTTCTGACTGATGCATAATATTCTATTGGGTGAATACACCACAATTTATTCTGCCATTGAGAGGCGTTTCACTTATTTCTAGTCTTTTCTCTTGTGAGCAGTGCTTGTATAAACATTTGTGATGTCTCCTCTTGTAACTGTGCAAGCACATGCTGGGTACTTATTTAGGCTTGCAATTGCTATGTTTTAAGATAGATAACTAGTCTACTTTAGTACAAGGTTTCTCAAACTTGGCACTGCTGAAATTTGGGACAGATAATTCTTTGTTGTGGGAGCTGTTGTGTGCATCATAGGATGTTTAGCTGCATGCCTGGTCTCTATACACTAGATGTTGGTAATGCCATCACCAAGTTGTGACAAACAAAAATGACTCCAGACGTCACCAAATACCCTGGGGCAGGAGCTGTACATATCACAACTGGCTGAGAAACATGACTTTAAAGGATAAAGCTGAGGCAGTTTTACAAAGTAGTTGTAGCAGTTGATACATTTGCAAGGAATGTGAGTATATCCTATGTAACTGTACTCTTTGTGACACTTATTTTGCCAGACTTCTGAATTTTTGTCAATATTCTTTAGCATGACAATTTATATTCCTAATCCTATGTGTAATTAGCCAACTTGTTCTCCATTGATTCAATTAACTCAATATACTTATTTGTTTATTCATCCTGCAAATATTTGAGTAGAAACATCATGTCCAGTACTGGATAGGCGTGAGATACAGTAATAGCAGAAAACAATGCACGCCTGCTCTCATGTAGCTCACACACCAGTGGAGAAAATAAGCATTAATCCATTTACCACCCTGTTCAATAGGAAAAGACAAGAATCTAATGCTGAAGATCTGTAATGGGGGAATTTGACACAGACAGTAAAATTGGGAGAATGGAAGAGCATGAATGTTTCTGGTAGATGAGAATGAGGGTGATTATTTTATGAGGTCTTACAGGAGGTGCAGGGGAAGGCCACACTATGTAGGGCCTCGTGGGTCAAATTGAGGAGTTTGAATGTTGTATAAGAAACATGAGAGGCCTTTGTGTTAGTCTGCTCAGGCTGCTGTAATAAAATACCACAGACTGTCAAAAACAATGGAGACTTCTTTTTTTAGAGTTCTTGGGGCAGGAAGTCCAAGGTCACCTTGTTGGCATGGTTGGTTTCTGGTGAGGCTTTTTTCCTGGCTTGTAAATGGCTCTCTTCTTGCTGTGTCTTCACAAGGCCTTTCTTCTATGTGCACACACTCCTGGTATCTACTTATTCTTCTTATAAGGACATCAGTTCCTGTTGGATTAAGACCCCACCCTTACGAACTGTTTAGTCTGAATCACCTCCTTCAAGCTCCTATCTCCAAATACAGTCACATTGGGGATTGGAGCTTAAATACATGAATGGCTTCATTAATTTTTTAAATTTATTCACTCACTAATTTATTCATTTAATAATTCAGTCATTCATTCAGTATCTACTAGGTAATAAGCACACTTCTAGGTGCTGGGACAATAGCAGGGAAAAAAAGCAGATAAAAATTCCTACCCTTGGAGGACAAACCAGGCTCCAAACCTGAGCAATGGTCTGTTAGTGATGCCCAGTCCCAGGTGGATGAGGTCAGTAGCTTCCTCATTCTTTTATGCAGAATTTGAGAAGAAATAGGAAGGGATATGAGAGCAAAGATGGTGGTCGTGGTTCTGGAAGGAAAACAATGCAGATTTAGGAGAGGGAAAGATGTGGAAAGTGAGTCTGTCCTGGGAAGTCATCACACAGGGCAACAAGAAAGTGGTACCTGCCTAAGGGGTGACTTTAGTGAGATGAACTGTTTCCGCCTCCTCTGGTACTGAAGACACTAATCTATGAAAAGAGTAGGCCAGTCTAGCTGATCTCTAAGCCACTCCACCTCTTAAAATTCCTCTGGTGATGTTGTGAACTACAGAAAATGGGCATACATAAACCCTTGCATTACACAACATGGGCCTAGGAATCCTAGACAGTCATTAGTTATCCTAAATTTAAATATTTACTTCCCAATAACCAAATCACCAACTCACTTTCTTGATTCGTGCCCCTCCTCAGAATAAAAGTCAGATGAGAGTTGATTAAACATCTAACATTAAAACAATTAGGCTTAAAAAAAATGCTGCAATGATGTAATAAACAAGATAGGATGTATTTGAAATTCATTGAAACATTAAACTAAATTAAGTAGATAAGTATGTATTTTTAATTTGAAGCTACATAAAGACTGCTATTTAGGCTTTAGTTCTTAAACAAAAGGCTGCTGTCAGGGTCCTAAGATAAATAGCATGTGTTCAGAGGTAAAAAGGAAGCCCCAAATTAGACAAATTTAAATAATCTAGACTGCTCATAGAAGACATAAATATGCATTTGCCTGCATTCCTTGGGAAGTGAGATAAATGCCTGCAAGCTCTGAATAAAGAATGTTGACATTTTCTATCCATTCATGTTAACTCAAATGTAATTTAACGCTTCACTCCTCATAGTATAAATCTCCCCTTCTGTTTATTTACTCACTAACGTGGATTCCAAAATAATTCTTCAAAAAATAAATAAAACAGAAAGCATTCTCTATAATAATTTAGGAGGAAGAATCTTTTCGTGAGTAAAACATATACCACAAATAACAGATCTTGTGAATCTCTTTCTTGATGTTTAACTGGTGTTGGGGATCTGTACTGTAGCACCTCATTAACATAGTTTTTCTACCTGACATTAATCATTGGGGATTGGTGCAGTTCCCCAAACTGACTTTCCTAGCCCCAGAAACATGATTGTTTCAGAAAGGATACTGATACTTCACATATGTACTCTGTGGGTGATAAGGCTAAGGTTATGTTGTGAAAAGTAATTAGGAAGTCTGGGTTCTTGCAGATCATAAAATCTACTTATGCTGATTGAGCAGAAAAAAAATTATTACAGAGAATTAGGTAGCTTACCAAATTTTCTGGAGGACCAGGAATCAAGCTCAGATCTATGTAACCAAGAACGTGTAGTCAAGAGAAATGCCCATCGCGTAAAATGTTCTGACCCACTCCAGACCTTCACGTCACTTGGTACTAGTGTGAAGGAAGCCTATCTTTAGAATGAAACCAATTAGGAACAAATAGAGATGAGAGTGAGAGAGAAAAGAGGAAGGGTTGAGGGATGAGGGATAAGAATCTGTTCTATAGACCCTCAATCCCAGCTCCAGTTGGGATGTACCATCCTGGAACTCACGTTTCCCAGCTTAGAAACCCCATGGGAAAGAGTACCTCTTCCTCAATAAACTGTATTTCAATCCCAGGGAAGCACTCTGATGGACCCTACTTGAGTTTTATGCCCATCCAGTTCAATCACTGTTACTGGAAGATGGCCAACACCAAGTAGCTCTACCTGGATCACATGTCTTCCTTGGGGATGTATGAGTGCAGTATTTTATGATTGACTGCTCCATTAAAGCCATATTTCATAGATTCTCTTCTGGTGGGTAATGTGGCTATCAATAGTACTGTATTTACATTCTCAGAGTATATCATCCCCATCAGACTTTAATGGAGTACCTATAATACTTGTTCAAGATATTAACAGTGAGAAAAGTATACATTTCCTAATCCATTAATATCAAGTTTGGCCATTTGACTTGTGGTACCTTTTCTGTGGAAGAATTAAAGTTTTCACTTCATTGATACCAGATTTGGATCAAGAAAGAAATCTTAATTTTGAAAGCCGTTGGGGTTTGGTAGTTTGTTACAGCAGCATAACTGAGCCTAAGCTAACTGACAGAGACATCTTCTTTTTCAAACCTTTCTATATTAAACTCCTAGAAGAACTCTATTGGTTCGGCTGTCCAGACCTTGAACCAACCACCATCTTTGGAAAGTAGCAGAAAATAATTGTCCATCTCAGGAGGACACTTGTAGATTCCTTTCACCAATGAGGAAAGCTTTAGTTGTTTGTGGGTGGGATGTGGAAAGGGCTCTGTTGACAGCGACAGAATTTATTGATGAAGGAGGAAAGTTACAAGATTCTCAATGGGAAAGGAAGCATTGGTGGCTAAAACTATGTATCCATTAGAATTTCTTCCTTTCTCATATGTAAAATTCCAAAAATTTCCTCACCTCTACCTCTCAGAGTTGCTAGATTCTCTCTACCTATTCACAAAGGGTCATAAACAGATTGTTACTGAAATGGTGTTTTTTTTTTTTTGGAATAGAAAGAGAAATACTGTTTTGTTTGAGGTTGGCCTGTCCTGTGTTAAAAAGGCAAAAGCTTATTTGTTCTTTCTCTTTCAGGAGGCCAGAGCTATCCTATGTTCCACTTTCTGATTTATATCAAAGACTAAGGGACTGTTTCATCTTCTTCTATAAACAGGATCCTCATTCCCCATTTCAGTTCCCAGAAGGCCTGATAAAAGCTAAAGCTGCAACCTCAGAGAAAACACAGCTATGGATTCTTCCCTTCACCTCCATAAATATAACCCTGCTTTGTACCCTGTCCTAAGTGTCTTTACCTTGCAGAAGCCCTGAGACTGGACCTACTTTGAGGAGGGAGTGTGTACTATCAGCATGCTTATGACCACCTTGCCTCTGTGGCAAACATTCCCTCAAACAATTGTGTCCCATAGAAGACTGCCAGACTGATGTGGGGTTACTAGTTTATGCTGGCATTTGTGGTCATGGAGAAATTGCATGCTAAATCTATTGAAAACACAATTTTAATTAAAATCTGGGCCCTTGTGACATAGGACATAGGTTCATGTGATAACAGTACATGAACGTCAACTGCTACTTTGTATTGTTGGGGCCTTAAGTCTAACAAATGCATTTCCTTGGAAGTTGCTATTGGGATTTTAAACCTGAATTGAATTATTGTTGGTAAAATGTAAATCTAGACTTTTTCTCCTGCAGTTTAGCCCAAAGTATACAGGATAGATCTGTTTTCCTAGCAGGGTCAAGCTTATACTTAAGCAGAGGCAATTGAATGGCACAGAGTCCTTACTACCTTCCTATGTGTAGTCTGGAGCTTGTTCCCCTTTAAGCCATGTGGGCCCACAAGTGCACACAGAAGGGCTGGGATGAAACAATTAAAAGATGGCATTGTATTTTCTATTCCTACTGACATTAATGTTCAATCCATATGGGAGCTAAGTTTTTTCTTGGACTGTGCTGTATTTCAACTTACTTTATCTTCCTTGGAGAGCAGCACTGTGGTAAGACAGGTTTGAACTTCTGCAAAATGGGAAATAGTCTAATAATTCCATGTACATTATACATGAGGAATCTGAGGTCTAGAAGGAGGAAGTACTTGTGTGAGGTACACCTGACTTAATAATAGTCAAACTGGAGTAGGTATCCAGTTATTTTGTCTCTTCTTTCTGCTGCGCCAACATTCCCCAAAGTGTGGGCTTCCTATTACTGGTAATCCTATGGATTTGGAGGGTTCCATGTCAGAGGAGGAATTTTCTTTTCAGTTCTTTCAGGCTTTCAGACTCCACCAAGAATGATCTTAGTTTAAGGTCATAATTTATCTTTTGTAACTATTTACCAATCTTCATATAGCAGAGGCAGTGAGCATCAATAAAATCTGCTAAACAATATAGCTTTATTTCTCTTTATTCTCAGGTATGTTCTCTGTATAAGTGATACTGCTTTTTATTTTCAATACCTATATAGTGTTTTTGAAATTTTAAAATAAAAATAAACTTTTAAAATAAGTATTTTAAAGTAAGATTATAAAATAAGATAAATTTTATTTATTTTAAAATAAAGCAAGTTGATATAAAGAAAAATATTAAGAAGTAGATGTAGCCTGAAAATTTTAGTTTCCTCAGGGATCAAGTTTAGGAAACAGAGTTTTACTATATTGTTTTTCAAATAGACTTCATAAATAATTGGCTATTAGTCCTTACCATTATGTATATGTATATATAGCCATAAAGATATATAGATAAATTAAAACTTTCTTAGGCCACAGCCCCAATTTTTTTCCTGATTGGATGAATTTCATCCAGGCTTTGCTCCTTTCATGGCAACCTCAAGGCCACTCTCACATGTAATTGCAGGAGAAACTTCAAGCAAACACATCAGCAAAAAATAAAATAAAATAAATAAATAAATAAATAAAGGCTTTGTCTACTTAAAAACATGTGCATGCTTATTGGGATGTAGAAAAAAAATTTTTTTGTGAGAACTTTGTTTCCCAAGATCTGCATTTGTATAACTTTAGGGTTGCCACCTCTTCATAGCTCCCTCATCCGTTATCCCATTGTGAAGAATGACTGAAACGAATGATGTCCCCAGTAAGAAACTCTGCCTAACTTTCCTAAAGCTTTCAGTAATACTTACTCAGTTCCCAGGAAATAGGGAGCTGCTCATCTGTGTTTAGTAGGAATGGAGTTTTAGGTTGGCCCCTGTGATGGTAGTAGCACCAAGGTGCAACTTTTTTTTTTTTTTTTTTGAGGTGGCGTTTCACTCTTGTCACCCAGGCTGGAGTACAATGGCATGATGTTGCTTCACTGTAACCTCAAGCAATTCTCCTGCCTCAGCCTCCTAAGTAGCTGGGATTATGGGTGCCACCACCACACCACACCCAGCTAATTTTTGTGTGTATTTTTAGTAGAGATGGGGTTTCACCATGTTGGCCAGCCTGGCCTCAAACTCCTGACCTCAGATGATCTATTTGCCTTGGCCTCCCAAAGTGGTGGGATTACAGGCATGAGCCACCATGCCTGGCCAAGGTATAACTTCTAATAAAGCCCATGTAGCTATAATTTCTGGAGTGCTTTACTGGTCCCCATGCTCAGAGATGAGCACTTGGCACATGTTGTCTTGCATAATCCTCTCGATGTATTCATGAGATCTCTATTCTCATTTTATAGCAGTGGAAATCGAGGATCCCCCACTCATCATATTAGCTCTCCTTTTTTCCAAAGACCATATTGCTACACTTAGATCATGGCTACAGTTCTTAGATTCTGTCCTATGAATTTACCCATGACCCATATATAGGCTAAACAGTTTATTAAACACTTCCTAAGTGCAAGTGGGCTGGGGAAACAGAGAGAAGTCTTGAAACCAAACTCTCAGTGACTGAGCTGCCCCAAGACACAGGAAAGTAAACAGATTCATCACGATACTGCTTGGGTATAACTTGAAGGAAGCCAAATTTGAACTTGATCTTGAGAGAAGATAGTGGATCAGGTAAAGAGAAAAGGAGGAGCAGTGAAGGTACAAATTGACTTTCTGTATCCAACAGCCACAGTCATGCTGATAGTAGCCAATTGTTGAATGTCTACTACTTTTATAACCTGGCACTAGGCACATCACATCCTTTACCTCATTCAAGACTTTAATTACTATGAGGTAGTATGTTAGCCCATTGTGCATTGCTATAAAGGAATACCTGAGGCTGAATAACTTATAAAGAAAGAAGTTTATTTGACTCACGATTCTACAGGCTGTACAGGCATGGCACCAGCATCTGCTTGGCTTCTGGTGAGGCCTCAGGAAGCTCTTACTCATTGAAGAAGGTAAAGAGGGAACAGGTGTGTTACATGGTGAAAGAGGGGGGTAAGAGAGAGAGGAAGAGGTGCCAGTCTCCTTTAAACAGCTTGATAGCCTCTAAACTCATTATCATGAAAAGGCCACCAAGCCATCATGACAGATCCACCACCAGGATCCAAACACCCCCCACCAGGCCCCACCTCGAACACTGGGATCACATTTCAACATAGGATTGGAGGGGACAAATACCCAGGCCATATCAGGTATCTAGTACCACACCCAATTTTTGAAGAGGAAAGTGATGTTTGGATAATATAATCCAAAAGTGTCCTTTCATAAAGGAGACACACATAGGTGACAGCAAGAAGCTAAAATCTGTGTCACCAGACAGTTGCTGAAATGATTGAATGGGAATGATTTCTGGAATCCTATGTTGAGAGGCATGGTGGGGCTGTGTCCAGTTCTCTAGAAGGGGATGTCGTAATAACTCTCAGTTTGGGGAGTAAAGAGTAACAACGTAAATGGTGTATGATCCCAGAGAAAAGTGACATTGTGAATGGCTCATGCAAGAACCATGAGGAACAAACCTCCCCTGAGAAGTTGGAAGAATGGAACCTCCCATGAACTAATACCCCTTTTCAGTCCTGACCATTTCATGCTCACAGTTCTCTTCATCCACCAGTAAATCCCCCTGCCCTCCATCTCCTTCTCCAATACATTCTCCCTGTCTCCACCAGCTCATTCTTTCAAAAGTACTGCTTTGTTTTGGTATCAGGATGATGTTGGCCTCATAAAATGATTTGGGAAGGATGCCCTCTTTTTGGATTGGTTGGAATAGTTTCAGAAGGAATGGTACCAGCTCCTCTTTGTATGTCTGGTAGAGTTCAGGTGTGAACCCGTCTGGACCTGGGCTTTTTTGAGTGGTAAGCTCTTAATTGCTGCCTCAACTTCAGACCTTGTTATTGGTCTATTCAGGGTTTTGACTTCTTCCTGGTTCAGGCTTGGGAGGATGCAAGTGTCCAGGAATTTATCCATTTCTTCCAGGTTTACTAGTTTATGTGCATAGAGTTGTTTGTAATAATCTCTGATGATGATTTGAATTTCTGTGGAATCTATGGTGATATCCCCCTTTATCATTTTTTATTGCATCTATTTGATTATTTTCTCTTTTCTTTTTTATTAATCTGGCTAGTGGTCTGTCTATTTTGTTGACCTTTTCGAAAAAACAGCTTCTGGATTTATTGATTTTTTGAAGGGCTTTTTGTGTCTCTATCTCCTTCAGTTCTGCTCTGATCTTAGTTATTTCTTGTATTTTACTGGATATATATCCAAAGGATTATAAATCACTCTATTATAAGGACACATGCACACGAATGTTCATTGCAGCACAGTTTACAATAGCAAAGACCTGGAACCAACCCAAATGCCCATCGATGATAGACTGGACAGGGAAAATGTGGCACATGTACACCATGGAATATTATGCAGCCATCACAAACGATGAGTTCGTATCCTTTGTAGGAACATGGATGAACCTGGAAACCATCACTCTCAGCAAACTGACACAAGAACAGAAAATCAAACACCACATGTTCTCACTTATAGGCGGGTGTTGAACAATGAGAACACATGGACACAGGGAGGGGAGCATCACACACTGGGGTCTGTCAGGGGGAAAAAGGGGAGGGACAGCGGGCGGTGGGGGAGTTGGGGGAGAGATAGCATGGGGGGGGGAGAAAGGCCAGATATAGGTGATGGGGAGGAAGGCAGCAAATCACACTGCCATGTGTGTACCTATGCAACAATCTTGCATATTCTTCACATGTACCCCAAAACCTAAAATGCAATAAAAAATATATATTAAAAAAAAAAAAAAAGTACTGCTTTGGCCAGGCATGATTATAGGTTCATGCATATAATCCCAGCACTTTTGGAGGCTGAGGCAGGTGGATCACTTGAGGCCAGGAATTTGAGATCAGCCTATCCAATGTAGCCTATCTCTACTAAAAAAATACAAAAATTAGCCAGGCATGCAGTGGCATATGCCTATAATTACAGCTACTTGGGAAGCTGAGACAGAAGAATTGTTTGAACTCAGGAGGCAGAGGTTGTAGTGAGCTGAAATCATGCCACTGCACTCCAGCCTGGGCAACAGAGTGAGACTTCATCTCAAAACAAACCAAAAAGTACTGCTTTGAGTGTTTCACTTCCCATTGACTTAAAACCTGGACTTTAATCTTACGAGGTGAATCTGTGGCCCTCTTTTCTTTCACTGTGAAATGTATTTCTCTAGTAAGTTCTTCATACATTGTCTGCTTCTGAACATCTTCTCCCCTACCCGACCCAGTCACCATAGAAACACCAAGTCAAGCAAGCCTTTTAAAAATCATTGTCTAATTTTCTCTTATTTCTAAAGAGGAGCTTTTGGTTGCACTTTGTCTTGATGTGACAGACATTATAACCTGTCATTGAATGTCTAATCAATTTATACTTACAATTCCTCGAAGGTAATTTCTGTGATATTGGCAAAGATAGAGAATTAATTTCCATTCATTAGTCAGGAACTTTGTGAACTGGATCTTTCTGACTAACGTCAACAAAATGAGCTGCTCACCTCTGAGGGGGGTTGCCTTTGCTGTCCTGTTCTGCCCTGGTACACCGTAGGTAAATCTAACTATCTAAGAGGCACATTAGAAGGAACAAGCTGGCCCACAGATTAAAGCAACAGTCTCCAAAGAACTTTGTCAGTAATGCACATGATGTTCTGATCTCCCCTCTGTGCATCTCCTGTGTCTTAATCCTTATATGATTCCTGCGGTGGTCACTTGCTTGTTTCCTCAGTTCTTTCCCTTGTGCATTCCCCCGCTTCATTATAAGGGACCCGACCCTTCAAACTGCCTTTTAGCTTTGTCGATGCTGACTGCCTTTTTGCTGACTTAGCCAAAGATAGAACCAGCAGGATGTAGGAGGACAGGAAGGGAGAAGCTGTGGTATTTTTTCCACTCTTTCTCTCACTGCCCAGGGCAGAACTTGCAGCAACAGCTGCTGAGATACCTTGGTTCCAGCTCCCACCAGCCAGCCACTCCCTCTAAGGGTTGATGCCTTCCATACTCCAGTGTCCACTGGAGATTTCCAGAGTCCACGGGGAGACACCCACTCCTTGACTCCTCTAACACAGTCTCTTGCTTTGTCTCTGCAGTCCTGTATTTAGTGATAACTTCCTCCAGATGCTGATTTGTAGATCGCAATCCCTTTCCACATCTGTTCTTCTTGCTCTACAAAACATTGCAGTATCCTCACACACAATCTTCTCTACTGTTACCTTGTGAGAGTTTTGCTTTCCTGCCTGGATTTCCTGATGAATACAGTTTCAAATTCAGGAGGAGGAAAAATGGACTCTGAACACTTAATTGACCACCTATAACACCTTTAATATCTAATCCAAAGTCCAGACCTGTCTGGAGTGATATGACATCATTGACTAAATCCAATTATAATCCATTTATCATGCCCTAAAGGTAGGCCTAAAAAAACGGGTTGTATTAATGGTCTAAATAAAAATGTATACATATACAAATAGTATGGGAGAAAATTTTTGTAATCATGGCAAGAAGACCTGTAAATCTTTATTTTGTTTTATAGCAGGTATTAAGACCCTGCAAAGGCAATGCTGGTCTCATGCATCATCTATTTCCAGAAAGCAGCATCAGGCTAAGCACGAGGTGATGCAAAATATTCTCTTTGAGTAGATGATATAGTTCTGTGTGTCTGCCTGTAACCCTCAGATGTCACAGTAATGAAACTTCAATGATAACTTTGAAACAGAAAGATAAACTTGAATGACACATTCCATTTGAGAGAAGAGAGGGGCATCGTTGATTTTCTAATAAGAGTCTTTCATCCTACATTTTAACATATAATTCATGACGCTTCCGAAAGCATTCTTAATTTTTATACTGATTTGGCTTCACAGGTGCTAGCTGACATTTATTAGGCAATATTAGCATCTTCCTTGGTGCCATTGCTCGGTTTTATTCATCCACTGTGAATAAAATATAACTGTATATATATATATTTGCCGATATAGTGAGCATGTGGAGTTCGCCAGCCTCTGTGCTAGCTCTGAAATGAATCTCGTGCTTGCTCTCAGTGAGCATTCTGTATTCTGGACATTTTGTTCTTGCTGCCAAAATACTCATTCTCCATCGAACAGTACAGTCTTATGACAGCATTTTACTTTTCCTTCATAAAAATCTTACAGTATTTTTGAGGAGTATAAATTATTTTCCCAGGGTAGGCCTCAAAATCTAGGTTTGAATGATCAAATTAGAGGTCTACCAAGTCCTTCATATGGCATGGTCAGGAAGTGTTCTTTAACTCTCGGACTTTTCAAAGGTAATGAAAGAACTAGTTGCAAGTGACCAGACCCTTAGCAACTATTGTCATACATTATGTGATTATGATAATTATTTAGCTATTTAAGAAATAACACTTTTATAATTCCTTTTCAATAAAAGGTGGGGAAAGCTTTGGCATACACCAGACTATCTTGGCCAGATTTTTCTTTGTTTTCCATTGTTGTCCCTCTGCTGCTCCTTCACTGTGACATCATGCTATCCTTACTCTGTCTTCCATTCAGGAGCCACATTCCTGACCTGCAATCCCCCCCCACCCTTCTTTTTCTTTATTTCTTCTTAAAAAATAAAAAAAAAGGATACATGTACAGAACATGCAGGTTTGCTACATAGAAATACGTGTGGTATAGTGGTTTGCTGGACGTATTTACCCATCCTCTAAGTCCCCTTCCTTTACCCCTCAACCCCAAAAGGCCCTGGTGTGTGTTGTCCCCCTCTCTGTGTCCATGTGTTCTTATTGTTCAGCTCCCACTTATGAGTAAGAACATGTGGTGTTTGGTTTTCTGTTCCTGTGTTAGTTTGCTGAGGATGATGGCTTCCAGTTTCATCCGTGTCCCTACAAAGAACATGATCTCATTTGTTTTTATGACTGCATAGTATTCCATGGTATATATGTACCACATTTTCTTTATCCAGTCTATTATTGATGGGCATTTGGGTTGGTTTCAGGTCTTTGCTACTGTAAAGAGTGCTGTAAGAAACATATGTGTGCATATGTCTTTACAGTAGAATGATTTATATTGCTTTGGATATATATATCCAATAATGGGATTGCTGGGTCAAATGGTATTTCTGGTTCTAGATCCTTGAGGAATTGCTGCACTATCTTCCACAATGTCAACCCCCATTTTCTTAATCTCTGATTATTTATTTTCTCACAGCTCATTTTAAAGTGAATATTCTACTCATTTATATTGCTAGAAAGGTTTGTTTTTTCCAGTTGTACCCTGAGAGGTGCTCCTGAGTATGCACATATTCTGTGGAAATGGCTTCTCTTTCATTTTTTTATCTTGATTTTTAATTTTATTTTTATTTTTCTTAATACAATATTGCATATATTTCATGTATATAACATCTTTTGATAACATACATGGTGAAATTAACATATCCATAGTCTCACATAATTACCTGTTTTTTTACGGAAAAAGTACCTTGATATGGTTTGGGCATGTTACCACCCAAATTGTAGCTCCCATAATTCCCACATGTTACTGGGGGGACCTGGTGGGAGTTATTTGAATCATGGGGGTGGTTTTCCCCATACTGTTCTTGTGGTGGTGAATAAGTCTCATGAGATCTGATGGTTTCATAAGTGGTTTCCTCTTTCACTTGGCTCTCATTCTCTTGCCTGCTGCTATGTTAAGACCATGTCTTCTGCCTTCCACCATGATTGTGAGGCCTCCCCAGCCATGTAGAACTGTGGAATGTGGGAGCAAGGAAGCCAGTCTGAGTCCCAGTGCTGAAGAACTTGGAGTCTGATATTCAAGGGCAGGAAGCATCCAGCGTGGGAGAAAGATGTAGGCTAGAAGAGTAAACCAGTCTAGTCTTTTCACATTGTTCTGCCTGCTTTTATTCTGGCAGTGCTGGCAGCTGATTAGGTTGTGCCACCCAGATTGATGATGGGTCCACCTTTCTTGATCCACTTACTGAAATGTTAATCTCCTTTGGCAACACCCTCACAGACACACCCACGAACAATACTTTGCATCCTTCAATCCAATCAAGTTGACATTCAATATTAACCATCACACCATACCCCAACCCTATGAGTTGTTCAAGATACCCACATTAAAGGAATGGTTATGCACCCATTTATTGTGGTGAAAGGAGTAAGTTGAAATTGGGTCTGAGCTGCAAATGTGTTCCCCCATTCACTGGGAAAAAGCAAGAGCACCAGGAAACACATGGAATACTAATCATCCTATCTGGTGGCTGTAATTTACTGTAACCATTGCATGCCCATCACAGATCCACATGTACTGATAATGGTGCTACCTGGAGTTGGCTTAAAATTGGATTTGGGTTGCAAATGTGTTATCCCCCTCACTGGGCAAAAGCAAGAGCACCAGGAAAAACATGACATATTATCATCCTATCTGGAGGCTGTAATTTACTGCAAGCATTGCATACCTATCAAAGATCCACATGTATTGATAATAGCATTACCTGGAGTTGGCTACTCTGCAGTCCTGGTGCCCAGTGTCTTTTATATCACACGTGGACTTGTGGTTGAGTATGTTTGCATGCCCATATGTGTGTGTGTGTATGTACGTATACACACATGTATGTAATGTATACATATATCCACATATATAGAAAGATTTTCTGATATTTACCAAGTACCTACTTGATTGTGATGGTTACAGACAATTAGCAGTTTGGCCCACAAATATGTATTATATACAATAAGCATCTGCTTTGTGCCAGGATTTGTTAGGTGATAGGACCAGGCAGGGGACAAACGGGTCCCTGTTTTCTTGGCGTTCACATTGTGGATGTGAATCAGCCTTAACCTGGGAGAAATACAGGGCATGTTGATGGGACTATGTTTAGTGTACTTTCAGTGGAAGCAAAAAGGTGTGTTTACTAACATGAAATAAAAATGTCAAGAAAAGTTGTGGGAATTAGGATTGAACTGATTATTTGGGAATAGATATTGAAGAGTCTTGAATGGTGTGAGAATCACTGAAGATTCTCTACTTTTAAATTGTTATTAATAGTATCCACATTTTTAATATAACAAGGTCATGGAAATTGTAACATGGGCATTTTCTTGCTCTTAGATTGAAATTCACAGATCATTTTGACTTCTGTCTATCTACATTTTATTCTTGAACAATAGCATATGCATCAATTTAGGCGTATTCGCATAACATGAATATTTGTGATTTTTGTATTTCAAGTATTTTTGTATTTGAACATATGTTCAAATAGGCAGAGTTCTGCATTAATTTGTCATTAGTAAAACAATGTGTTTTATGGTTGATCTTCCTGGAAATACCACTGTAGAATTAATTTCTATTTAAATGAGACCTACAGAAACCCCCCAAAACTGACATAAATTTGATAGAAAAATAAATTTATTCTTGTGAAATAAACTAAGTCTTTTTTTTTTCAAGACTAACCAGCCAGTCAAGGCAGATTATTGATACATGAAGCCTGTATTTAACTTAAAATTGTCAATATCAGAATAGTAAAAGAAAAAAATCTAGGTACTTTCTCCTGTAAACTCTGCTTTATGAGCAGGAGAGTGACCTATTCAAAGCTCTCTCTTCCACATGATAGTACTTCAAATATTTGAGAAAGACTATCTTATCTCCTCCAAGCTGTAATGTCAAACTGAAACACACATAGATTCACAAATTTAATCACTATGGCTTTGACTTATATATCCAAGACATCACATCATTAACATAGGTCATTGAATATTGTCTGTTGAGATGCTGGCCTTTCCAATGGATTCTCATCCTCCACAGATGCCTCTTCTACACATTTCTAGAATAGAATTTCTAGAATAGTGCCGTGAAATCTCAGTCTAATTTCAAATGTTCACCTTGTTCATAGGTTTCTTATGGATGAAGTACATTGGTTGTGCTTTTGAATAATCATGATTTGTAGCAGGGGCATAGCATCTGTTTGGCAGGTTAAAAGTATGTGAAGAGCACTAAGACCTAGTCCCTAACTGTGGAGGACTGAGAAGCAGTTATTAAAGAGCAAACATAGACTTTCAAAACACAAGCAAGTAATGCTAATCAGGAAATATAAATACCAGCTCGTTTTGGGGAAAGCCTGATTAATTTCTCCCCAGGTAGGCAGAGGCAATTGGCCCGCAATTTTCACACTGTATTTGGTTTGAATTGTTGAAGAAAAATAAAGTTGTTCATTGATTAGCATTTGAAAAACCAATTAGTACTTAGTTTGCTTGAAAGATAAAACAAGTGCACTGTGTCAGAACCAGATATAAGCATTTCCAGGACTAACAAGCTCTCCAGGACTAATAAACTGGTCCTAAAATATGGAAGAAACAGTGTTCAAATGTGAACTTGATTTCAGCCAGAGCTCCAAGGCTTGAGTTCTCATTTTGGGGGCCAATTATTGACTCTTTTCATCATGTGGCTGTGGAGTTACTGCCCTATGCATATATCTTTGGGAAACACAACAGTTTTTTATTTGTTTTTATTATCTCATATTTTTCTATATCACCTTTCCTCCCCTAGTCTCTCTATCTTAGTAGAACATTGGAGAGAAAATTGCCATGAATGTGGCAAAAACCTGGAAATCAGCAATTTCTAAAATATAACACATGAACACTAGTTCCAAGAGATTAAAAAGTTATGTGAAGGAGAGTCTGTAAACAAGTGAATTTAAGAAGTACTGGGTTAAACATAGCTTAATAGACAGCTTTGCTGAAAGACCTATAGAGAGCCCTTAATATGTAATGTTAATGGTGGCTCTCAAAAAAGAATTTAGGGTTTTCCAAAATATTTTGAAGCTTCTTAGAATACATATGCCATCATCTTATGGGACCAGTGTTGCTAGGAAGCTGCTTCAGGAAATGCCGTGGTATATCCTGCATAATTTTAACTCGCTGTGAAAAGTTTGGGAATGGGTAAAATGGACTGTATTATATATATTTTTTCCTTCTCCTAGTCCTGTCTGTCTGTCCATCTGTGTATCCATGCATCCATTTATGCATTCATCAGTTCATCCATTCATATGGGTCTGTCCATCCAACAAACTACTGTGAGAGACCCTGCGAAAGGGGTTGAGATGACTTATTATGGGGGCAGAGAAGAGGTAAAAGAAATTTAGAAAACAAAACTAGGCCTCATCCTGATGGTATTCAGGGCTTCTCTTTGGAGGATCTGTTTGGTTATGCACAACTTTTGTCCCTGAGAATGTTAAGGTTTTTGTTGTTGTTTAAATTTAGAGATACCTTTTTTAAAATTTTACTTTAAGTTCTGGGGTACATGTGCAGAACATGCAGGTTTGTTACATAGTATACACATGCCATGGTGATTTGCTGCATCCATACCCCGTCATCTACATTAGGTATTTCTCCTCATGTTAGCCCTCCCCAACCCCCGACCCCTGCTATCCCTCCCCTAGTCCCCCAACCCCTCGACAAGCCCCGGTGTGATGTTCCCCTCCCTGTGTCCGTGATACCTTCTTGTAAGCACTATTGGCAGTGGATCTCTGAGTTGGGTATGCCTGGAAAGAGGGCAGCCAGGGATTCTACCTCTAGTCTCAGTGGTGTTTAATAAAGAGCCAGATCCTGGGGGTCTGAAGGTGATGAAAACCCAGTCCTGGCCCAACTAACAGAGCCTGAGGCTGTCTGTTGCCTAGCAAGCTGAGTTCAGCAGGGAAGTGAAAAGGAGCCAGAGAGAGACTCAGGGCATAAGTTCCCAGAATTTATTATTGTTTATGTTTTCATGTCAGATAAGAGCACAATGGCAGGAGCCCCTTACCCTGTACAGGTGAGCAAGACTACATTTAAGGATGACAGAGGAATGAATTTCCATATCCATTAGAAAACTTAGCTCCTAGATAGCATACCCTGAAAATAGACATGCATATTAATTCTTGAAATGAAACGTTTTCAAGTGGACAATTTGGTAGCAATAAACCTGAAAGGATTCAAGGCTTGCAAAATGCAATACAGTTGAAACTTCATTGTTATGAGCTTAAATAAATCAGTAAATAGGGATCGTTCCAACTGGCCCAAACCTGAATCCACTTGTCCAATCTAGGGGCTAACGCAAAACTCCCCCATATTCACCCAAAGTTGGGTTACCCAAAGACAAGTCTACTCTCCCTCAAGAATGAGAAGTGTGGGACCCTCATGGGCCAGGATCATCTTCTCCTATATAAACAACATAATCACTCTAGAATCAACTGTGCTTTGTCATAACTTTTTTGATTAGGTTATTATCACTTGAGCTGTGTGTATTAATCAAATTAGTCCTCTCCAAAGAGTTTGTCTCTTGCTGAGTAGTTAATACTTCTGTGTCCTGCTGAGATTTGGATGAAATGCCATCTTCTGAGGCCCAATGAGTGCTGGGGGAGAAGGCAGCTTCAAAGGTTTCTAAGTCAGGACAAATCTGACTCCAGGGTTTGGGTCTTGCAGATAGCACAGTGACTATGACCCTCTTCAGTGTTTTAATGTGTTCAGAGCCGCAGGACCCCATATGGCATCTTAAAGTGAGCAATTGCCTACTTGATGGTTTTGCAGGGTTACCAAGAAAACTACGTTTGCCCTTCCACAAATCTGCTGGCTGACTCTAATTCAATTATCTTATTGATATTCTCATGAACATGAATATGTGCCAGGGCTTTGGATGGAAAACTACCTATCAGTTCCTTATACTATAGTGTAAATGTGCTTCATAACACTTCTCCATGTCAGTGAACCCTCATTTGAAAAGTACATACTGATCTGTGCCAAGATACCTTATTAGGCACCTGGGGATATGTAAAGAACCAAACAAATGTGCCCCCTGACTTCATAGGCCCTTCTACTTCAATGCTTTCATGATCCTTTAAAACAGGTCAGCCAGCTAGAACCTCTGGATCAAGTCCAGATGGCTGACTCTTTGTGTAATTGAATTTTATTGGAGAATAGCCAGAATAATACAAAACAAAACCATTTGTTTATGTATTTTTATGGGTGCTTTTGCACTACAACAGCAGAGTTGAATCACGACAGAAAGTATAGTGCCCGCACAGCCTAATTTATTTATATAATATTTGGCCCTTTACAGAAAAAGCTTTCCAACTCCTGCTTAACATTCCAGGTCTGGGAGCCCCATCCCAAGGTATTTTGAATGAGTAGATCTGCAGATGTGTACCTGTTGGCATGCATAAAGCCTCATGCCTACAGACCTCTACTGTACACCTTCTTTCTGTGCAGTGGTTCTCTAAATTCTCTATACCTGCCTTTGATTTTTCCTTCAGCAGCTTCTCCTCCCTAGCACTCTACTTCCTAGGGTGAATGTGCCCCAGCAGCTTATTGTCTGTCTTCCACAATTCTCCTTGGCATTTTATATGTCTTCTTCTGTCCTCCTGGTGTTAAGCTATTCCTTGGTGATCTCTCATCACCGCATTTTTAACCCTCTTGTCTTACAATTTCCTCCTTATACTTCTGTTACCTAGATAAGAGGACCCTCTGAGCTCTGAGTATGTCTGAAACCAATTCATCATTTCCCTTAAGCCAACTCACAACTCACAGTTTCCAATTTTCTGTTATTGGTAACATCAGTCTCTCACTTTTAGATCTGAGTCATTAATAATAATGATCATATTTGTTTGAAATTTTACCTCCTGATCCTGAAAAACAAATCTAGTTTCAATTGGAACCTAACTAAAAATAATGAAGGGCAAAACTTAATATAAAGTTCACAAAGCTTACTTGATATCCTGATACATAGACTTTTTTTCTTTATTTTTTTGAGACAGAGTTTTGCTCTGTCACCAGACTGGAGTGGCGCAATCTTGGCTCACTGCAACCTCGGCCTCCAGGGTTCAAGCATTCCCTTGCCTCAGCTTCCAGAATAGTTGAGACTACAGGCACGTGCCACCATGCACGTGCCACCACACCAGGCTAATTTTTTGTATCTTAGTAGAGACTAGGTTTCACTATATTGGCCAGGATGGTCTCGATCTCCTTACCTCATGATCTGCCTGCCTCAGCCTCCCAAAGTGCTGGGATTACAGGTGTGAGCCACAGCGCCCAGCTGGTATACAGACTTTTTTTTTTCCAAAATAACAAATTGTTATTATTTTATATATATATATTTTATTGCGTTTTAGGTTTTGGGTTACATGTGAAGAACATGCAAGATTGTTGCCTAGGTACATACATGGCAATGTGGTTTGCTACCTTCCTCCCCATCACCTATATCTGACATTTCTCCCCCATGTTATCCCTCCCCAACTCCCCCACCCCCCGCACTGTCCCTCCCCTAGACCCCCCCGACAGACCCCAGTGTGTGATGCTCCCCCTCCCTCTGTCCATGTGTTCTCCTTGTTCAACGCCCATCTATGAGTGAAAACATGTCGTGTTTGATTTTCTGTTCTTGTGTCAGTTTGCTGAGAATGATGATTTCCAGGTTCATGTGCCTACAAAGGACATGAACTCATCGTTTTTTTATGTCTGCATAGCATTCCATGGTGTATATGTGCCACATTTTCCTTGTCCAGTCTATCATCGATGGGCATTTGGGTTGGTTCCAGGTCTTTGCTATTGTAAACAGTGCCACAGTGAACATATATGTGCATGTGTCTTTATAATAGAATGATTTATAATCCTTTGGGTATATACCCATAATGGGATTGCTGGGTCAAATGGAATTTCTATTTCTAGGTCTTTGAGGAATCACCACACTGTCTTCCACAATGGTTGAACTAACTTACACTCCCACCAACAGAGTAAAAGTGTTCCTATTTCTCCACATCTTCTCGAGCATCTGTTGTCTCCAGATTTTTTAATGATTGCCATTCTAACTGGCATGAGATGGTATCTCAATGTAGTTTTGATTTGCATTTCTCTAATGATCAATGACAATGAGCATTTTTTCATATGTTTGTTGGCCTCATACATGTCTTCTTTTGTAAAGTGTCTGTTCATATCCTTCGCCCACTTTTGAATGGGCTTGTTTTTTTCTTGTAAATCTGTTTTAGTTCTATGTAGATTCTGGATATTAGCCCTTTGTCAGATGGGTAGATTGCAAAATTTTTTTCTCATTCTATTGGTTGCCGATTCACTCTAATGATTGCTTCTTTTGCTGTGCAGAAGCTCTGGAGTTTAATTAGATTCCATTTGTCTATTTTGGCTTTTGTTGCCAATGCTTTTGGTGTTTTAGTCATGAAGTCCTTGCCTATGCCTATGTTCTGGATGGTTTTGCCTAGGTTTTCTTCTAGGGTTTTTATGGTGTTAGGTCTTATGTTTAAGTCTTAAAGACCTTTTAAAAGAAACTTTTCCTAAGGAAGAAACAAGGAGTAAAGGAAATTGACCATCAATAGGCATCTACAATAAGCTTGACACTGTGCCAGCCACTTTTTCTGCAAAATACCCATAGTCCTTCCAATAATGCTTTAATTTTTATCATTTAATGAGAAAGCCAAGTCCCAGAGATTAACTTTGCCAAGTGTCACATAGCTAGTGAATCATGGCCTGGGAGACAGAGGGTGCCCACCAGCCTGGGCTTCCGGGAGAATCCAGGCTGCTCCTGTTCTGACCGGCTTCTTCTCAGTCTGCACCCCATGACAGTGTCCTGGGGTTCCAGCTGCTTCTCACGTCCAGGAGGCCCCTCGGAAATTTGCCAAAACTGCGGATTTTAAATTCTGCTCTGGCGATGTGGCCAAAGGGAGACTCTAGAGCTGAGGTTTTGGGGTATCCTCGATCTCCATCCCCTGAGGGTCTGGAGCTGCCCCTGACCCTCCCCCGAACAGGGGCTCTCCCTGCAGGTGGCCAGTGATTTAGGCCTAGGAAGAGGCACCTGACAGGCCCTGAAGGAGCACGCCTTTCCTGGACTCCAGACGCACTTTGCTGTGAGAAGAAGTACTAGATACAGATTTCACTTTTATTTCTTATTCTCTTGTGGCATATAAAACACAGATTCTAATCTTTAAAAATATCTTGGTTTATGGAATTTGTATATTGACTTGGTTTTTGCTAAAGTTTCTTTTTTAAAATATATATGAATCAAAACTGACTAAATTCAGTTAGCAGTGACTATAATTTTAAGTGTTCTTGTCCCTCACTTGTTCTCCACTAGGAGATGATGATGATGATGATGATGATGATGATGATGATAATAACAGTTGAGTTTTATCGAATGGTACACTGTGTAGGCACCCTACCAACCACATTATATGAATACATAGTTTTTATTTTCATTTTTATCCTGTAATGCTGGCTCTTTCGATACCTCCATTTGACAAATAAGGACACTGAAGCTTAGATTTAATGAGTGGCACACAGTTACATAGCAAGTAAGTGGTTAAGTGTGAACATGACGGCTGATAGACATTAGAGTTTAACATTATTTTCTGTTAAACAAAGATATGCTGTTATATGTTTATCAACTAACACTTTTTTTGGAGGGAGGGCACCTTGTAGCACTTACCAACTTCTATGATATTTATACCATTATTCAACATGGCTAATATCCAGCTATCAATGTGATATCACTGGCTCACAGTAAATCTGAAAATTTAACAATCTGCTCTTAGGATCTTGCCTTAACTGGCTCTGCACCACTCCAGAGATATGTAGTATGTTGACTTATTAGGGAAATTTATTAATTTGTTTAGTGATTCAATATGCTAATAAGACAGAATATGCTTCAGTACCATGTAGTTGGGTAATATTGGTGTGAACTGAGTTGGTTAGTGTTGGAGTGAACAATGGAAGACCTTTAGGGAGGTAGAAATGGTGTCCCAGGTGCAGTCATGAGCCAGTGGGAGGTGTTCAGGAGACAGTAAGATCATACTGACCTGGAATAGAGAAGAGCTTGGGAAGAAGAGTCTATAAAGAAGCCCATTCAACAGAGGAATATGTAATTTAGGGTCTTAAAGGGGTGGGTGGCTGAGATCTTCAGCTTCCGTGGTTGGTCTATGGAAGAGGTAGTGATATCCACCTAGGGCAAGCACCTCTGAGCATTGGCCTTTTATGTTTTCCTGTGAACCACTTCTAGTGCTCAGATTTGCAGCATCGCTTTGAACCAAAATCTTCGTTTTCACAGGGTTGCTTTTCATGCGGATATGAGTGATATACATTTGAAATTAACTTAAGGCAAAAAAATTTTAAAGATGCTCAGTGCCTCAAATTTCAAAACAAATCCCTAAGTTGATTTATTTATTTTTTACTATGGTTTTAAAATTTTAAGCCATCAGGATACAGAAAATATAAATCATGTTAATGTTATTATCCCATGGGTGTACCACTTGACTCAATGAAGTGGAGAGAACCCATTTCCTTTGTTAGAATTCTATGTATCATACTGTCATTTGTAGTCTCTGAATATTCTGCAAATGATAATGATGTTTAAGTTAAAACTGCAGCAACTGTTAACATGGTCTTTTTTATATGTAATAACAATGTCATGTATATGGTAGTATTAATTTCAGCCCTAGATAATACATTCATAGAACTAGCAACCCTGGCCTGGAAGTTGAATTTGGTAAATCAATATGCCATGGTGTTACTTGAAGAGCAAACAGTCTGCACAATATAAGAAATGTATTATAAGACAGTATAGGTTAGATGTCTATATAAATTGGCATGGCTAGTGAGGTTAAGTGTCTTATGTGGTAGAATTAATTTCAACACTCGATAATATATCCATAGAACTAGGAATGCAAAACAATTCTGTTTTGTGGGTTTTTTTTTTTAACCCACAAAAACAGAATTGGACAAAAATGCAATCATAGCTACAGATTTATGCTCTGGGAAAATGTGGTCCTAATTTTACCTAATTATTTTTATTTTTATTTTTATTTTTTTTGCTTTTTCTTCTTTATTTTTATTTATTGCTTTGTTTTACTCTTTTATATATATATATTTTTTATTGCGTTTTAGGTTTTGGGGTACATGTGAAGAACATTCAAGATTGTCGCATAGATACACACATGGCAGTGTCATTTGCTGCCTTCCTCCCCCATCACCTATATCTGGCATTTCTCCCCATGCTATATCTCCCCAACTCCCCACCTCCTGCTGTCCCTCCCCTATTTTCCCCGATAGACCCCAGTGTGTGATGCTCCCCCTCCCTGAATTAGAGTTGTGAATTATGTGAGATCTTGGGGAATGCATGGCTCCTGTTGTGACCATCACATAGTTTTGTCAAGGGGTGGTTCTGTGCTTGTAGGGACCACTCTGTTACTCAGTAGAAATTTTGGAGCTCCCCCCCAGGTCGCGTCTCTGCCAAGGAGAAGTTAATAAATGTGTGGCTCTATAATCTTTGCGTATAAAACTTAGATGTCTATTACGAAAATGTTCATGGACTGTGACCATTCATTCTCTTCCTAAGATATGTTTCTTGCATAAATCTTCTGATACAAAGTTGTCTGCAAAGTGCCTGGGAAGAGCTGGGCTTCACACAGTTTGCAAGCACCTGCTGTGAATGCAGTGCTACTTCACCCACTGTGGTTCATGCTGGGAGAAACCCGTAGACAGCAGGACCTTGTAATTGTAAGGAATCTTCTCTCCCTCTTTAAACTCCTGGCACTCTTAATTATTAAAAACACATTGTTTGGGCTTGTTAAGAGCTACTAAAAAACAAAGAATTACCACTGCCTCAGACTGGGTGATAACCTCTTTGAGGGCAAGGAGTCATTCATGTGTACATCTTTTTATCGGATCCAGCATTTAGCATGACGCCTACTCAAATACTGACTACCTGATTGTTTTTTCTGTTAGACATTATTCCCAAAAGGATTGCTTACTGATACTTTTACTTCTTTACTTAAGAAATACTTCTTTAATAAAAAATCCAGATGTAAGTTTGATTATTATGTAACATTTTATAGACATTTAACCTCACTCACTAGCTATACAGATTTATATAGACATCTAACCTATTTACAGACAGACCTGTTTACTCATTTGTAAGGTAAGGTGGTAAAATTTAGTATCGTATGAGAGGCAAGTTGGTCTCCAGAGATGCCCTGTGGAGCTCCATATGCTCAACATTTTTATAAGCCATGAGGATATGGAAGGCATTCTGATAAACACTGCAGAGGATGTGGAGCTGGAAGGTGTGGATAATGTTGGAATGATAAAAGCAGAAGACAGAATGATTGCAGCAGCTTGGAACAATGGGCTCAACATGCTAATTCTTCCTCTAAATATAAAGCCTTTAATGTCAAGCCTTCTATAATGGTGTGAAATGATTAAGAACAAGACAAGAAGTTCTGTCTTATCCTTAATAGTTTCAGAAGAAACTTCAAAATAGCATCACTTGGTAAGACTTGGAAAAATTAGGCTATAAAGTCAAGGGCTTCAACAAAGAGCTTCACTTCTGTGAGAACATCAGATCAAGGACATAGGATGCAACCAGATCAAGTTAATCTCTCTAAGACTGAAGTCTTCACCTCAAAAGTGCAGATGGTCATCATAACCACAATTTTGTAATTATCTCCTATGAATCCTAAGTACCTGCCACGTGCTTTACTTTGCTTATCTCAGTAATCTTCACCAAAGTTCTGTGAGAGATAAGTGCTAAAAGAATGTCCATTTTATGGATGATGAAGAAACTGAGGCTTAGATTATTTAGGTAATTACCCAATACCACACAGGTAGAGTTTGGACAAATATCCAGCTCCTTCTTACCTCAAAGCCTAAGCTATAAAGTATTATTCTCCATCACATTTCTCCCTAATGTTTAAAGCATAGAAGGATAAAATGTGGCCATATATTCCTGGCATATGGTGCCTGTGTGCAACTGTAGAGTCAATGCTAATATTATTCTCTCCTGCTCATTCCTCTCTGCTTCCATAATGATAGAATTTTAGCTGAGCATGTACCTCTGGGGATTGTTTTGAGTCTTCAAGGGTAGATCCTTCTCACACATGGGAGCAATCTTTGCATGACTTTGCCTACCTAGCTTAATTCCTTTTCCTACTTCAACACACGTCATTTGCACCCAGCTCTGTTGGAGACTAGCTAGTAATTTAGCAGTAGCAGCAACAGTCACCTCTGCATGTTCATATTCAGGGGTTGCTGAAAACATCTGTGAGGGATTTGAATTTGTGTTGCTGAAAACTTCCCATGGAGGAAGCTAAAACCTCTCCGCCAATAGCCAAGTAAGTGACCTCAAGAGAAAATAATTTGTTAATACCATGTTAAAGATGCAGTTTGAGTCATAGGCAGCATCAGTGTCCCTACAAAGTAGAACAGCTTAACTCTGAGGAGTATCAACTCTGTTACTGATTTTATTTTATTTTTATATATTTTACTGTGTTTTAGGTTTTGGGGTACATGTGAAGAACATGCAAGATTGTTGCATAGGTACATACATGGTAATGTGGTTTGCTTCCTTCCTCCCTATCACCTATATCTGACATTTCTCCCCATGTAATCCCCCTACAGTTCCCCTACAGTCCCCCCCCTACTGTCCCTCCCCTAGTTCCCCCTACAGACCCCAGTGTGTGATGCTCCCCTCCCTGTGTCCATGTATTCTCATTGTTCAACACCCGCCTGTGACGAGAACATGCAGTGTTTGATTTTCTGTTCTTGTGTCATTTTGCTGAGAACGATGGTTTCCAGGTTCATCCATGTCCCTACAAAGGACACAAACTCATCGTTTTTTATGGCTGCATAGTATTCCATGGTGTATATGTGCCACATTTTCCCTGTCCAATCTATCATTGATGGGCATTTGGGTTGGTTCCAGGTCTTTGCTATTGTAAACAGTGCTGCAGTGAACATTCGTGTGCATGTGTCCTTATAATAGAATGATTTATAATCCTTTGGATATATACCCAGTAATGGGATTGCTGGGTCAAATGGAATTTCCATTTCTAGGTCCTTGAGGAATCACCACACTGTCTTCCACAATGGTTGAACTAACTTACACTCCCACCAACAGTGTAAAAGTGTTCCTATTTCTCCACATCCTCTCCAGCATCTGTTGTCTCCAGATTTTTTAATGATAGCCATTCTAACTAGCATGAGATGGTATCTCAATGTGGTTTTGATTTGCATTTCTCTAATGACCAGTGGCAGTGAGCATTTTTTATACGTTTGTTGGCCTCTTATATGTTTTCTTTTGTAAAGTGTCTGTTCATATCCTTCGCCCACTTTTGAATGGGCTTGTTTTTTTCTTGTAAATCTGTTTTAGTTCTATGTAGATTCTGGATATTAGCCCTTTGTCAGATGCATAGATTGCAAAAATTTTTTCCCATTCTTTTGGTTGCTGATTCACTCTAATGACTGTTTCTTTTGCTGTGCAGAAGCTCTGCATTTTATCCCATTTGTCTATTTTGGCTTTTGTTGCCAATGCTTTTGGTGTTTTAGTCATGAAGTCCTTGCCTATGCCTATGTTCTGGATGGTTTTGCCTAGGTTTTCTTCAAGGGTTTTTATGGTGTTAGGTCTTATGTTTAAGTCTTTAATCCATCTGGAGTTAATTTTAGTGTAAGGTGTCAGGAAGGGGTCCAGTTTCTGCTTTCTGCACATGGCTAGCCGGTTTTTCCAACACCATTTATTAAACAGGGAATCCTTTCCCCATTGCTTGTTTTTGTGAGGTTTGTCAAAGATCAGATAGTTGTAGATGTGTGGTGTTGTCTCCAAGGCCTCTGTTCTGTTCCATTGGCCTATGTCTCTGTTTTGGTACAGTACCATGCTGTTTTGATTACTGTGGCCTTGTAGTATAGTTTGAAGTCCAGTAGTGTGATGCCTCCAGCTTTGTTCTTTTTGCTTAGAATTGACTTGGCTATGCGGGCTCTCTTTTGGTTCCATATGAAGTTTAAGGTGGTTTTTTCCAGTTCTGTGAAGAAAGTAATTGGTAGCTTGATGGGAATAGCATTGAATCTATAAATTACTTTAGGCAGTATGGCCATTTTAACGATACTGATACTTCCTAACCACAAGCATGGAATGTTTCTCCATCTGTTTGCGTCCTCTCGTATTTTGTTGAGCAGTGGCTTGTAGTTCTCCTTGAAGAGGTCCTTTACATTCTTTGTTAGTTGTATTCCTAGGTATTTTATTCTCTTTGTAGCAATTATGAATGACAGCTTGTTCTTGATTTGGCTCTCTTTAAGTCTGTTACTAGTGTATAGGAATGCTTGTGATTTTTTTATATTTTATTTTATTTTTTTTTTTTTTTTATTGCATTTTAGGTTTGGGGGTACATGTGAAGAATATGCAAGATTGTTGCATAGGTACACACATGGCAGTGTGATTTGCTGCCTTCCTCCCCATCACCTATATCTGGCATTTCTCCCCATGCTATCCCTCCCCCAACTCCCCACCCCCCCACTATCCCTCCCCTTTTTCCCCCCGACAGACCCCAGTGTGTGATACTCCCCCTCCCTGTGTCCATGTGTTCCCATTGTTCAACACCCGCCTATGAGTGAGCACATGCGGTGTTTGATTTTCTGTTCTTGTGTCAGTTTGCTGAGAATGATGGTTTCCAGGTTCATCCATGTCCCTACAAAGGACACGAACTCATCGTTTTTGATGGCTGCATAATATTCCATGGTGTATATTTGCCACATTTTCCCTGTCCAGTCTATCATCGATGGGCATTTGGGTTGGTTCCAGGTCTTTGCTATTGTAAACTGTGCTGCAATGAACATTCGTGTGCATGTGTCCTTATAGTAGAACGATTTATAGTCTTTTGGATACATACCCAGTAATGGGATTGCTGGATCAAATGGAATTTCTATTTCTAGGTCCTTGAGGAATCGCCACACCGTCTTCCACAATGGTTGAACTAATTTACACTCCCACCAACAGTGTAAAAGCATTCCTATTTCTCCACATCCTCTCCAGCATCTGTTGTCTCCAGATTTTTTAATGATCGCCATTCTAACTGGCGTGAGATGGTATCTCAATGTAGTTTTGATTTGCATTTCTCTAATGACCAGTGATGATGAGCATTTTTTCATATGTTTGTTGGCTTCACGTATGTCTTCTTTTGTAAAGTGTCTGTTCATATCCTTCGCCCACTTTTGAATGGGCTTGTTTGTTTTTTTCTTGTAAATGTGTTTCAGTTCTTTGTAGATTCTGGTTATCAGCCCTTTGTCAGATGGGTAGACTGCAAAAATTTTTTCCCATTCTGTTGGTTGCCGATTCACTCTAATGACTGTTTCTTTTGCTGTGCAGAAGCTATGGAGTTTGATTAGGTCCCATTTGTCTATTTTGGCTTTTGTTGCCACTGCTTTTGGTGTTTTGGTCATGAAGTCCTTGCCTACACCTATGTCCTGAATGGTTTTGCCTAGATTTTCTTCTAGGGTTTTTATGGTGTTAGGTCTTATGTTTAAGTCTTTAATCCATCTGGAGTTAATTTTAGTGTAAGGTGTCAGGAAGGGGTCCAGCTTCTGCTTTCTGCACATGGTTAGCCAGTTTTCCCAACACCATTTATTAAACAGGGACTCGCTTCCACATTGTTTGTTTTTGTCAGGTTTGTCAAAGATCAGGTGGTTGTAGATGTGTTGTGTTGCGTCGGAGGTCTCTGTCCTGTTCCATTGGTCTATATCTCTGTTTTGGTACCAGTACCATGCTGTTTTGATTACTGTAGCTTTGTAGTATAGTTTGAAGTCCGGGAGTGTGATGCATCCAGCTTTGTTCTTTTTGCTTAGAATTGACTTGGCTATGCGGGCTCTCTTTTGGTTCCATATGAAGTTTAAGGTGGTTTTTTCCAGTTCTTCAAAGAAGGTCATTGGTAGCTTGATAGGGATAGCGTTGAATCTGTAAATTACTTTGGGCAGTATGGCCATTTTGACAATATTGATTCTTCCTAGCCATGAACATGGAATATTTCTCCATCTGTTTGTGTCCTCTCTTATTTCATTGAGCAGTGGTTTGTAGTTCTCCTTGAAGAGGTCCTTTACGTTCCTTGTTAGTTGTATTCCTAGGTATTTTATTCTCTTTGTAGCAATTGTGAATGGCAGTTGGTTCTTGCTTTGGCTGTCTTTAAGTCTGTTGTTGGTGTATAGGAATGCTTGTGATAATTGCACATTGTGGCACTACTTATTTCAGAGAATTGGTGAGATTAGTTTCTCAGAAGAGAGTGTAATATCTTTATGTCTGAAAACAAGCTTAACTATCAGCTGCTATATTTTAAGGAACACCAAAGTCTCTCTTACTCAGTCGTGGTTTTTAAAAAAAGTAACAGCCATAGATTTGTCCCAAATCCTAACTGAGTAGCATCTCCCACAAAGGGAAGGGTGCATGTGTTGGAGGTGTAGCCATGAGGGAACTGATCACTATTGGAAACATCAACAAAGTCAAACCCTCTTGACGAAATGAGGTTCCTCCTACTGTAAGAGATTTGGCTCTGCCAGTAGCTCCCAAGATTGTTCTCTGGAATCAAACATAGGGGTAAATCAGAGTTTACATCCCTTGGAAGACTGAGGGCTCCATGACTTCCCTGTCCAGAGGTTGAAAAAAATCATATTTTTCCCATACAGGAAAAAAAATTCTATCTAATGCACATAGGCAAAATAATTTTTTAAAAAACAAATCAGGGACAGACACAGTGGCCCACACCTGTAATCCCAGCACTTTGGGAGACTGAGACAGGCAGATCACAAGGTCAGGATTTGGAGACCAGCCTGGCCAATATGCTGAAACGCCATCTCTACTAAAAATAGAAAAAAATTAGCCAGGCATGGTGGTACATGCCTGTAATCTGAGCTAATTGGGAAGCTGAGGCAGGAGAATTGCTTGAACCCAGGAGGTGGAGGCTGTAGTGAGTCAAGATTTTGCCACTGCAATCCAGCCTGGGTAACAGTGAGACTCTGTTTAAAAAAAAAAAAAAAAAAAAAAATGTAAACCAAACTTATAAACAAATGAACAAAAGAAACTCTTTCTAAATATCTTAAGACTGTGAGAAAAGAGCAAACTGTTAGCAAGGGTTTCCTTTATGTTCAGAGATTATAGGCAGTTTAAAATATTTTTTCCTTATTTTTATTTTCCAAATTGTCTGCAATAAGAAAAAAATTATTTTATAGTCACAAAATACAAATGTGTTTTTCAAAATAAGGTCTTACAGTAATAAAACAAGCTGCTGTACTTACGCCTGCAGAGGACCAACGAACTGGCCACAGGTGACACAAGCACACTGGGCCTCTATGTATCGGTTCTCTGACCTAGTATAGCCTTTTGAGTAGGAACAAGCCTTTGCAAGGATGGCTGTGCTTGTGTGTGTGAAGTCACCTGTCAAAAGGCACTTAACAGTGAAGATTTCTTTCTCTCTTTGGAATAATATGGAGGCTGTCAGATGCTCCTGAGGAAATCTATTAACATTTACTCTTTTTTTTTTTTTTTTTGACAAATCATGACAATTTTTAAGGAAGATGACTAGTAGTCCTTAAAGAAGAGATGCTAAAATTTCACAGTGTACGTAGTTTGGATGATGGTAGAGAAGTATCATTGAGATGCTGCTGCTGTGGTAAATGAGTGAGATGAACCTCTCCCAAGATTGTATGTTGTTGGAGCAGCACACTTGGTACCTGTGTTATAGAAAACAAAGACCTTTCGTTGGGCAGCTCATAGTCTGAGAAGTTAAACTTGAGGAAGATTGCATTAAAATCTGAAGTTGCTGTGTGGGATGACAGTTGGCACTTAGTTCACAGAGCACTGTAACTTACTTGATCTCTCAACCTGGTTAACTAATGTTATCCCATTGACAGTTTATAACACCAGTGCTTCCTAAGATTTTACAAATGATTTTTGAAATGTATTACCCAATCCCATACAAGCTTAAGGGGCCTGCAGTTACTGCTGTTCCCATTTTACAGCTGAGAAAAATGACACAGAGGCATTGAGTCCTTGGTCCCAAGTCACCCAGCTGGTAAATATTGAAATTAGGATATGAATTCAGATTTTTCTCACTCCAGACTCTGCACTCTGTGCTATCTGCCTCCAGCTAGTAGAGAGAAGGGAAGTTTCTAGGGGAAAAGTGGCTATTCAAGGACTTAGTGTGCCTCAAGGTCAGCCTGGCAAAGAAGAGAGTAAACTTGAACCTTTCTTACTGTCTTTGACACATACCCCTTCTGGAATTTTTGCAGTTGGAGGAAGAAAGAATGTGTCTGCTTCAGACTGAAACTGCCTGAAGGTTTTTTATTTTTATTTTTATTTTTATTCTTAGCTTTATTAAATTTTTGAAACAGACCAGACAGTAAAAAAAAGGGAAAGACGGAAGATCTAACTATTGTTGTTTCCAATTCTAAGTGAGAGTGAATCTTGTCATTGGCAGCCGATTAAGCACCTCCCAGGTTCCTCTCCTGATGCATAGATGAGAAATCAATGTCCAGCAGAAATTACTGATGATGTTCTTTATGGGTTTTTAGCACAAGTACTCAGAGATTGACCTTTCCTGCATTTTTTTCACTGACTTGCTCATTGCCTGCTATGGGACATCCAGGCTTCTCTGCACAGCATGCATGCAGCATGCCCAAATGCTGCTCTTACCTCAGCTCTGACTTCTCCAAGCACATGCGGTAGACCCACCAGTCTCTATGGCTTTGTTTGTGCTCTTTGCAGATGTGTCCATCTGGCCGTGTAAAACCTATCTTTCTTGATCCTTCTCCATTATCACCTCTATCCCCCAGGGAAGCTTTTCTAGTGAAAATTTTAAGTTTGTTTGATTGCCTCCTTGTGAGAGATGTGGAAAGAACAGCAGGTATTACAAGTAAGAGTATGGAGAATTTACTGACAAAATGATCACTGAGGTATTGCTGAATATGTTTGGGATGGATGAGGAAGTATGCTTAGTTTTATAACTTTATGTGGAATGCAGATCATCTTACTCTAGTTAGTATAACCTGGCTTTAAGAATTTTTTTTTTTTTTCTGAGGCAAAGTCTCAGTCTGTCACCCAGGCTGGAGTGAAGTAATACTATCTCAGCTCACTGCAACCTCCGCCTCCCGGGTTCAAGCAATTCTTGTGCCTCAGCCTCACAAGTAGCTGGAATTACAGGTGCACACTACAATGCATCTGAGATCTTTTAATATGAAGATACGTAGTAGAGTAGCAAGGACTTGATTTGGAATAAGATTTCTAAGTTCAAATCCTAGTTGTAGTACTTACTCACTGTAAACCTTATTTTCCTCATGTATAAAACAGAAATAGAAATAATACACCTTTATAGTGTTTGTTTGAGGCCAAAGAGATTTGAAACATTTTGCAACCAGTTAAGTGCTTTATGTTTCCTATTAATGCTAGTTATTTAAATTTTAGAAAATGTCTTCTGTCAAGAATGTGTTTTTGGCTGGGCACAGTGGCTTACACCTGTAATCCCGGCACTTTGGAAGGCTGGGGTGGGTAGATCATGAAGTCAAGAGATCGAGACCATCCTGGCCAAAGATAGTGGAAACCCATCTCTACTAAAAACACAAAAATTAGCTGAGTGTGGTGGTGCACACCTGTAGTCCCACCTTCTTGGGAGGCTAAGGCAGGAGAATTGCTTGAATCTGGGGAGGCGGAGGTTGCAGTGAGCCGAGATTGTGCCACTGCACTCCAGCCAGGCAACAGAGCAAGACTCCATCTCAAAAACAACAAAAAAGGAATGTTTTTTTTTTTTTTTTTTTTTTTGTGGGCTTGACTTCATGGTTTTCATGATCTAAGTTAGGATTGCTGCATCTTTTGATTGCTACTACAGAGGAGACAAGAAAGTGCCCATAACTGATGAAAGAAATGATTCAAGTTCATGGAAGCATAGATATCATAATCCATGTTGCTAACTCTTACAAGGCAGGTTGTTACATACTGATAGACATGAATAGATTTACTGCAGCCTTGTCCATCACTTCCAATGCATGTTGTGCTCAGTACCAACGTTTAACTTGAAGATGGAGAGTCTGTGCTTAGATTAGAGCTGGTGGTGTTTTCCCAACTGGTGGGACAGTCCCTTTAGACTTGATGGTTTTGCAAAGTATGGTTTCATATCCTCTACGGCAATCGGCAGTTTTGTTTCATATTAGGTAAATAGGACTGCTTACTTTGTCTAGAGACTGCTTTTTTCAAGATGCAAACAGAAGCCTTTTATGTCTCAGGAAATCCAAGTCCTATTCTTACCAGGCTGTGTTACCTTGGGGCTAGTTTTATAACCTCACAGTGTTTGTCTCTCTGCTGTTTTTAAAAAAGAGTGAGTGAGTCAGATACAGATTAATGGCTTGTGAGATCCCTTTCAGCTTTAATACTCCACAAATCTACAAAATCTACAAAACGTAAGGTACATATCCAGGGCATTGTTATAGCATGCTTACTGACTTTTCCACAATGGGTCTTAGAGTGTCAGTGACTCCATGTTTACATTTCACAGTATGATTAGATTGTAAGGGCACAAATCTAATCCTGGTCAGTGAACGTTGGGCTGATTTTAGCTTGTAATACACTCTGACTTCTAAATTTTTCTCCAACCTGACCCATTTACTAAAAACTCGATCATCATCCACCTTTGCTCATTTTGATTCGCAACGTTCAATCTATTTTAATGTATCTGGAAAGCATCATTTTGCCTTATTATTCAAGATTACTTTTAATTCCAGTCTTTTTATCTAAGCCAATACTAACTAAAATAGTGAAGGACTGGGTTTTTGGTTCTTTTTGTTTCAATTTTCAATCTATTATGGACCTATACTTATGAAATCTTGCATTTGGATGTTGTAGCAGTGCCGAATTGCTATAAATCTTTCTAAATGCTTCCTCTCAATTTTGTATATTTTCTACTTATATGCATGCATCTGTTTTTGGATTCTCTAATTCTGTTCTTCTGGTCTATTTGTCTGTCTGTACTCACATTACACTGTCTTCATTACTTTAGTTTTATAATGAGGCTTAAGATTTGCTAAGACAAGCTTCCTCTTTTCCTAGCCAACTTTTTTTCAGGAATAACCAGTTTTTTCTTGTTTTTGTTTTGTCTATGTTAAATATAGAATTAGCAAGTCAAGTTTCACAAAGAACCTTAATATGATTTACACTGTAATTTAATTCTTTATCAGTTTGAGGAAAGTTTTGTTATTTTTAATATGTGTGTGTGTGTGTGTGTGTGTGTTTATCTATAAACATAATTTTCTAGTTAATGAAACTTTCATAAAGTTTTATTTTTTTTTTCTTTTAAAAAGTCCATGCATGTATTTTGTTTCTTCTTAGGTCACACATAATTTTATTGCTATTACAAATGCTATATTTATAAAAGTTGTTAGAAAATACACTCATATTTTTGTGGCAATTTAATGAGTTTGCAATCGATTTTGGTAAATTAATTTTATATACAACCCTGCCCAATTCATCTTCAAATAAAACAACTTTTCCCTAGATCCTTTGTTCTTTATATAGTTGTAATTTGTGAATAACAATCTGTTTCTTTCCAACCCTGGTATTTAAATTTATTTTCTTATTGCAAATATGGTAAAATACTGTTGTAATGTTGAGCAGTGACTCACACCTGTAATCCCAGCACTTTGGGAAGTCAAGGTAGGAGGATCACTTGAGTCCAGGAGTTCAAGACCAGCCTGGGTAACATAGTGTGACCCCCGTCTCTATTTTTAAATAAATAAATTTGTATTACAGTCTAGGGCCCCGCCATCTACAATTTTGCCTCTATCTTCACATGGCCTTCTCATTGTCTGCCTTCTCCTTTTCTGATAAGGATACCAGTCATTGGATTTAGGGAACACTCCAAATCCTGGATGATTCCATGTTGAGATACTTAACTAATTAGAACTACAAAGCCCTATTTCTAAATAAGGCCACATTCTGAGGTTCTGGGTAGACATGCATTTTGGGTTATATTACTCAGTCCACTTACCAAGAAGACCTTCAGTTGAGAAATAGGAGGGTTTGGAGTGGGCATCCTTATCTTACTCATAAATCTTTCTTTGTATGTGTGTGTGTTCTTTTTATGGCCTCATCACAGGTCACTGAAGCCTCAACCTCCTGGGCTGACGCCATTCTCTTGCATCAGCCTCCCGAGCAGCTGGGACCATAGGCGAGCGCCACCATACCTAGCTAATTTTTGCATTTTTTGGTAGAGATGGGGTCTCCCTATGTTGCCCAAGCTGATCTTGAATTCCTGGGTGCAAGCAATCTTCCTTCATCTGCCTCCCAAAGTGCTGAGATTATAGGCATGAGTCACTACATCAGGCTTAGTCAAACATCTTAAACAAATGCTTTTACTATTCTACAATTACCATTGTTTGTGGATTCTAACACACATGATTTTACCCATTTCAACGGCTCTGAAGAGTCTTAAGAATTCTGATTAGAGATTAGCACAGTTTAATTTGGTAGCATTTTTTTCTTTCTTTGTGGTATGTTTTATAAGTGGTACCTTAGATTTGATACAATACAGTTTGTTTTTCTGTAAAGTTAGTAGATTAAGAAGTCCCTCCCCTTCTGTATTCATTTTAATAAACTGTTTTTTGTTTTGTTTTCCCTTTTAATCATGAGTAGATGTTGAGTTTTATTGAATGCTGTTCTCTCTCCTTTTGAGGTTATTACGTGATTTAATAATAAACATTTTAACTTAATAAACATTTTGACTTTAAATTGGCTTTGTATTCCTTTGGTAAGCCCCACTTGGCTGTAATGTATTACTTTGTTATAAGCATTGCTGGCCTCATTTTTGCCAATTATAAAATAGCTCTGCAACATGTTCCTGAATGATACTAGCCTATACTTTTCGTCATCTTGCTATTAATGACTGATTTTGCAATCAAGATCATTCTACTAAGTATATTCAATGGAATTTTCCCTTTTTATTCTTTGAAAAGTTTAGCGTTGAAATTATCTATTGACTTTCATTCAACTTGCCTATAAAACTATCTGGGCCTGCCTCTGTGTGTGTGCGTGTGTGTGTGTATGTGTTTGTGTGTGTGTGTGTGTATGTGTGTGTGTAACGAAGATGTATAAATATTTGCTCAATTTTTGTAACAGATGAAATGTTGAGATTTTGTTTTCCTTTTTGATTTAGTTTTGTTGAGTAGATTACGTCATTTTTCTGGTTTTCAAATTTGTTAACATTGAATTGGTCATAGGACTCATGTAAGATTCCTCCTGTGTCTCTAGTGATGCCACTTTGGTGGTTCCTGATTTAGTTGTTCATTTTATTTCATTTATTTACTTTTCTGGCCAGTTTAACTTTGGTTTGTCTGTTACTTCATATCTTAACTGACTCCATTAAGGTTTAGCTCATTGTTATTACCTCCTCCTTTTTCCTTCTGTTTATCTTTAGTTATGCTAATAGCTACTTGTGTAATTTTAAATAATATAAATATTTTACTTTTTTAGTTCTGTCACCTTTTGAGAGGGGTGATTTGAGACAATGGCCCTTCCTTATGTCCTTCACGTACTTACAGGTTACTTGCCGAGCCCACCAAGAGTAACAGTCTATGTTCCCTTACTTTTTCTGTCTTTTAAAAGCACTCCAGATACAGCTAATGTACAATCAAAGTTTCTCCTTATTCAGAAACAGGTTAAATAGTATCTCATTTTCAGCAATTCACTAGTTGCATGTCATAGATTGAGTTTCACCCCTTCAGGCTGTTTCCTCATCTGTAAAATGAGAATACAGCTAATTTTGCATGTTTCTTGTAAGAATAAAAGTAGATGATGGTTAGCATACCCTTCATAGAGTAGGTGCTCAAAAAATGTTATTTTTCTACCTACCGTGATGTAATTTCTCCTGTTACAGCATGCTAACATTTGCCTGACAGTAAAAGGGATCATGTACATTTTTTAACGGTACTTATTTAGTAAGTTAATTAAATTTGTAGGAGTGAGTGAAGAGAGGTCTTTTCTCTGCCTATGTGTATATATTTTGTGTAGCAAAGGAAAAATTGTGAAAAATCTAAATAGTTTTATTACATGTTTTGTTATATTTAAGAATCATAGGTTATAATATCTTGTGTATCACAGATGCCTTTGAGAATGAAGTAAAATCCATGAACACTATCTCCCCCAAATGCAAAGGTATACATTCTTTTTACATTTAGTTCTATATTTGATATCTGGAAGTTAGAAATCATTTGAAGAATATCCATGAATGGAGGGGTCAGAATCCCTGTTTTAGAAAGTAACAATTTTCTTTAAGGTTAGCTGAATATCATATTTTGACAACACTGATGTTCTCATTTCACACAGACTAATATATCCTGAGTTAGAAGATGAGTTTGAAATGGACAGGTAGATTTTTTTGACATTGTTATTCCTTATGGTGTCAGTCATAATGACCCTGAAAGGAAACTGGAAACGGCTGATGGATCAACTTGAACAGAATGTGAAGATATTTTTCAACTCTTAGGATGTTCTAAAGAATGTGTCCCTTGTGAAGTCCCAATAAATCTTAAATTGAATGCACTTAAAACTTTCAAAACTCTTCTTCTGTCTTCCCTTTACTTTGAATTCCATATTTTCCTGGTATGACTCTGTATGAAAGCAGTATCTAGGTGAGGACTGTGCTCAGTATGTCAGTAAATAAGAGCAGATGCCCTTTATTTCTGTTTTAAAAACAATTGGTTTTTGTTATACAACACACATGTACATACATACAAAACAGAATGAAAATTGATAATGGCACATATTTTGGCCTAATGCTCAGAAATAGAAAAAGTCCAAATCCAAAATGTTCTCAAATAGCTAAAACAATAAATGTGCTCAAAATAGCTAAATACCATAATGTAAAATGCAAAAGAAATTGATTTGAAGCCTTGAATTTGCCTTTAAAAATGATAAATAACTAAAACATATTAATGGTGTGGGTACTGTGCTACAGAGGTTTACATGTATCATCTTAATCTTCACCACAACCTTATAAAGTGGGCTCGCCAAGAATGTCATTAATTCCTTTTACTAAGAAAATATTTGTTTATAAATCACTAGGCTCTAGTGTCCCTTGCTGCTGCTTTTGTAAAATGAATAGTGAAAATATTTGTGCTTGGGAAATGGTTAACCTTCTCAAGTGAGAAGATTTGTTTCCTAGAATTTGAGAATTTGATAGAACCATCTGTTTATGAAAAAATTAGTTAGCTATAAAAAATCACACGAAGTAGTTATGAGCACAAAGTATAGGCTTCTTTAATCTTTAAAGATGATTGGAGATAGGATCAAATCTCAGAGAATTTTCAAAGGCAAAATTAGGCTTAGTAGTGGCAGTCCTAAGTGGGGGCACAGGAAGATTGGCCGTTGGGGAGGTGTAGGTGATGGGAAAGAACATACTTAACAAAAACAGCCACTGATTTACAACTATTAGAATCCAGGAAACTTATAAGATTAAAAAAAAAGTCGCATTCATGAAGGACTTAAATAATAGTGGGCAGAAAGTCCTGCATTAAGAACCAAGTCCATTCCTAGTCACTTGATTGTTCTGGTGTGCAAGCTGATCTTCTTATAGCACTGCTGGACTTTGTGTTCTAAATTTATTAAGGCAAGTCCCTAAAGATGTTTACTCAGAGGCTCCCTTAAAAGAATCAGTGGTTATTATTGTGTAATAGATAAGAAGACAAACTCAGACTTCAGAACCAAAATCTAATCTTGAATTTTCATTTGGTAGCTGGATGCCTTTAGGTCAGTGGTTTAACATTCTCCAAGTCTGTTTCCTCATCTGAAAATAAAGATTATAAGATCCCTGACTTGATAGGCTTCTGTGAGCATTAAATGTGGTTCTATAATGTTTAGTGCACATAGCACAGTGTATTAATCTGTTTTCACACTGCTGTAAAGAGATACCTTAAGACTGGGTAATTTATAAATAAACTAAAATAGATTTAATTGGCTCATGGTTCTGCAGGCTGTAGAGGAAAGCATAGCCATTTTTGCTCAGCTTCTGGGGAGGCCTCAGGGAGCTTTCAATCATGGCAGAAGGCAAAAGGAGGAGCAAGGAGCTTCCACTCGCTGGAGCCAGGAGGAAGTGGGGGAAGGTGAGGGTGCTGCACACTTGTAAACAAACAGATCTCAAGATTACTCATTATCAGGAGAACAGCACAGGGGATGATGATAACCAGTTCCTGAGAACTCTGCCCCCAGGATCCAATAACCTTCTACCAGGCCCCACCTCTCATACTGGAGACTGCAATTAAACTTATTTGGGTGGGGATACAGATTCAAATCATATCACACAGTATGTAGTACATAAAAAGCACAGAATATATATTAGCTGCTATTTTTTTTTTTTTAAGCTAGAGTCTTACTCTTGTGCCCAGGCTGGAGTGCAATGGCATGATTTTAGCTCACTGCAACCTCCACCTCCTGGGTTCAAGTGATTTTCCTGCCTCAGCCTCCCAAGTAGCTGGAATTACAGGCATCCACCACCACGCCCAGCTAATTTTGTATTTTTAGTAGAGATGGGCTTTCACTATCTTGGCCAGGCTGGTTTCGAACTCCAGACCTCAGGTGATTCGCCCACCTTGGCCTCCCAAAGTGCTGGGATTACAGGTGTGAGCCACCATGCCTAGCCCCATTGCTGTTGATTATTTTGATTTTAATGAATCCTTAGACCCCAAGGAAATTAGCTGAGAAAAAAAATAGAAGGTAAGATAAGCCTTAAAGGAGTAAATACACTTATTCCCAGATATCTAAATAAGGAACAGGAGTACTGCATACATGAATTGCTACATACAGAAAGTGAAATACTCAAGTCAAAAAAAAATGAGGTGAGAAAATTCATAGTCATTTCTTGAAGTAGGTAGGAGAAGGTGAGGAACATTTAGTCTTCTCAGAAAGTAGCACTGGATGTCTTTCCAGGAATACCATCACCATGGACAACCCACAACATTTCACCATTCATTTGCTTTTATCAGAACCAATTGAAAAAGTCATAACTATATAATTATGGTGGTTGTAATAAAAATTTTAATGCCTTCAAGATGTGTGCAATGGTTTTTTTCCAAATATCATTTCTCTGTCTTAAGAGGTAAACATAGGAAGATATATCGGAATACATAAATGATTGACTAACTCTCAAAGGAGAGTTGAAAAACCCATTTATATTGGTCATTTGCCATCCATTTAATACTAAAAAGCAAGTTACATTTATCTCACACTTCCCATATTAAACATTCAAACTATTCCTATGTGAGTGATTTTTCTTAGCAGTGATACTCGGGGGTGGGGCAAGAACCAGCTGATATAAGACATCTCTGCACCTTGATACCATACTTGCTGAACAACTGTCTCCTATATTTCATGAACATAAGTGTATGCTATTATTATTGTAAACTTCTATACTGGTTCACAGATTGCTATGCTTGCTAGACCCAGAACCTAGTAGAAAATACCTTGACCTTAAAAGAATAGTGCTTTAGGAAAGTGAGAAATTAATAAAATAGAAATCATAGAGGATAGCACTGGCACAATAATAGTCACCTTTGCGTTCCATAAATGACATGCTTTGTCCAAAATCAATTGTAAATTGACACATGAATTCAATCAATATTTATTGAGCACCCAGTATGTACTGGATAAATCATGTATATTTAAACATTATCCTTGTGTTTAAGTGTCATATAATATAGTGGTGGTGACAAAGTTACAAGCAGAAATTACAGAACACTAAGGCATGTGTAGTGACAGAGATGGGCACAGAGTATATCAGGAGGAGGGACACCTAACTTGTCCTAAAGAAGTCAAAGGAACTTTCACAGTGGAGAGGAAGCCTAGAAATGATATTCAGCGCACATTGTTAGGGTTACCTGTTGTTTACAGATATATACATAATGATGCATCCCTGCCTGTGCCACATGAGACTTGAAATAATTTTAATATCACAGACTAAATTTTATGGACTAACTCTTAAAGAACTTTGAGTAAGATTTAGTCAGGTTAAAAAAAAGTGGTGGAGTAGAAGGGCATTTAAAGCCAAGGAAACGGACTGAGCAAAGGCTGAGAGCCAGAGACAGCAAGAGCAAGCGAAGAGAATTTTAACTCATTCTTACTAAAGTTTGAAGTAATACATACAGAAGATAAGGTTGCTAATGTAGTCAGGGCAAGATAATGGATGTCCTTGTGAGTCATTGCCTCTGGTGTCCTTTTTCATGTTTGCCCTATTTTATCGATGTCGTTTGTCCATATGAATTGTTTTGGCCAGTAAGAATGTGAGCAAGAAGTGAGGTGTGCCAAATCTGAGTGGAAAATTAAGACCCATTCTTCAATCCTGTCATTGCTCTTTTTTACATGCATCAAATCAGAAGGTAACCCACGATTAACATATGCATGAATGAGAAAAAAATGTTTGCTATTGTAAGCCACTGAGATTTGTGGGGCCATTTGTCAATATAGTTGATCTAAGCTGACTATTACAGTAATATTAGACTCTGTTGGGCAATGTAGAGATTTTTGTTTGTTTGTTTTTTTGGAGACCGAGTCTCACTCTGTGCCCAGGCTGAAGTGCAGTGGTACAATCCCAGCTCACTGCAACCTCTGCCTCTTGGGTGGCTGAAGTGCAGTGGTACAATCTCAGCTCACTGCAACCTCTGCTTCTTGGGTTCAAGTGATTCTCCTGCCTCAGCCTCTCTAGTAGCTGGGATTACAGGTGTGTGCCACCACACCCAGGCTAATTTTGTGTATTTAGTAAAGATGGGGTTTCACCATGTTAGTTAGGCTGATCTTGAACTGCTAACCTCTGATGATCTGCCTGCCTTGGCCTCCCAAGGTGCTGGGATTACAAGTGTGAGACACTGTACCTGGCCGTATCTATTGTACTTTTATTGAGATATGGCAATGTGCAGAATATGAGTGTACAGATTGAGAAATTATGCAAGAAGCATATTTACATGATGTTCATCCTGGTTTAAAAAATAAAGAGGAATGTTTCCAAAAGTATGAATTCTACATACACCCTCTCTTTTACATCAACCACCTGTTCCCTAAGGATAGCCATTGTCCCAACTTCTATGTTACAGATTAATTTCAACTTCCTATAAATATAAAACTTAGATTATCTACTCTCTGTCTGGATACTTTCACAAACATTGATGAGATTTTGGTCTATTTTATGTAGGATACATCGTCCATTTTATTCATATACAGTTTTTCATTTTATTAATGTATCACATTTATGCTATTAGTCATGGTTGTTTCTAGCTGTGATTATTTAAAATAGTGCTGTTATGAATATCTTTATATATGATTTTTATGAACTTACGTAGGCTTTTCTATTTGAATATTCTAAGGAGTATCATATAGTATACCTATTTTCAACTTTAGTAGATATGGCAAAATAAATTTTCCCAAGTGGTTGTACAAATTTCCATTCCCATGAGCAGTGTGTGAGAGTTCAAGTTGTTCCATAGTTGCCATTGTTCATTATTTTATTTTTAGGCAGTCTGGTTGGCATGCAGCGATATATATATAAATATATATATATATAAATATATACATATAAATATACATATAAATATACATATAAATATACATATAAATATACATATAAATATATAAATATAGATATAAATATATATATTTTTTCATTTCTCTGATGACCAATAAGCTTAAGGATCTCTTTAGCTATTTAGTCGCCATTTGGATATCTACTTTTGTGCCATCTATAGTCCATTTTATTATGTGTAATATTTTTCTTGTTGCTCATAAGAATTTTGTACATATTAATTGATATCTTCATCAATAATATGTATTAAAAACACATTTTCTTCTTTTTGGCTTGCCTTTTTACTATCAATATGTTTTTGATAAGCGTAAGTTCTTAAAGTTAATGTAGGAAGATTTACCTACTTTTTTTCTGGACGATAATGCCTTCTGTGTACTGTGTAAGACATCTTAGCCAATCTCATCAAAGAAATATTTATGATGGAGGGATCCAAGATGGTCGATTAGGAGCAGCTCAGGATTGCAGCTCCCAGTGAAAGTGAGGAGAGTGAGTGGACGCCGCATTTCCAGACGGATTTTTATTGCCCACAGACCAGGAGATTCCCAGGCAGAGAAGCCCCATGGGTCACCAGCGCGGCTGGTTTGGCCGGCACGGCTGTTTTGCTGGCGCCCAGGCGTGGCGGTTCTCCATACAAAATACACAGGTCCGGGTGCTGTTTTAGCTGGCGATTTGGAGCTCCAGGAAGGCTGAGTCACCCATTCATGTGATTAAAAAGGGGACTGAAACAGGGAGCCAGGCTAGGAGATTCCCAGGCAAAAAAGTGCTATGAATCTCAGTGTTACTGTTTCAGCCGGTGCAGTGGTTTGCCGCACGGGAAATCACACAGATTCCGGCACCTTTTCAACAGGCGACTGGAACACCTGGGAGACAGTCGATCGTTCAACTAAAAAAAAGGCTCTGAGGCAGGGAGCCAGGTGATCACGCTCGGCTGGTCCCACCCCCCACAAAACAGCAATCAGAAATGCTCTGGATTCGGAGTTTCACAGCAAGAACAGCTGAACCTGGGATGGTCCAGCTCTGTCCGGGAGGGGCGTCTGCCATTACCGAAGCAGTCCACCACTACGGAGGTAGTTTGCCATTGCCGAGGCAGCCCGCCATTACAGAGAGAGTCTGCTATTATAGAGGTGGGCTGCCATTGCCGAAGCAGTTCTAACTGCACACGTATAAACAGGACTGCAGGGAAGTTCACATGGCAGCTGGGCAGAGCCCACAGCAGCTCAGCAAAGCCTCTGCAGGCAGACAGTGACTAGGCTGCCTCCTCGCTGGGCAGGGTGGCCCTGAGAAAAAGGCAGCAGCACAATGGAAACTCATAAATAAAGCCCTAACTCCCCGGGACAGAGCATCTGGGGAAAAAAGGGGTTTATGAATTCTGCTGCAGCAGACTTAAATGTACCTGCCCAGCAGCTCTGAATGAACAATGGAGCTCACAGCTCAGCACTTGAGCTCCTATAAAGGACAGACTGTCTCCTCAAGCAGCTCCCTAGCCCCATATATCCAAAGAGTCACCTCATAAAGGACGGCTCAGACTGACATCTGGCGGGTATCCTTCTGGGACAAAGATAGTAGAAGAAGAAACTGGCAGCAACCCTTACTGTTCTGCAGCCACTGCAAGTGAGCCCCAAATAAGCAGGGTCTGCAGTGGACCTCCAGCAGTCCTACAGCAGAGGGGTCTGACTGTTAGAAGGAAAACTAAGAAACAGAAAGAAATAACTTCATCATCAACAAGCAGGAAGTCCACTCAGAGACCCCATCTGAAAGTCAACAACTACAAAGACCACAGGTAAATAAATCCACAAAGATGGGAAGAAACCAGCACAAAAAGTGTGAAAACACCTGAAACCAGAATGCCTCTCCTCCTACAAGGGATCACAACTCCTCACCAGCAAGGGAACAAGGCTAGATGGAGAATGAGTGTGAGGAATTGACAGAATCAGGCTTCAGAAGGTGGGTAATAAGAAAATTCTGTGAGCTAAAAGAATATGTTCTAACCCAATGCAAAGAAACTAAGAACCTTGAAAAAAGATTTGATGAAATGTTAATGAGAATAAACAACTTAGAGAGGCATATAAGTGAATTAATGGAGCTGAAAAACACAACACGAGAACTTCATGAAGCACACACAAGTTTCAGCAGCCACATTGACCAAGCAGAAGAAAGGATATCAGAGGTTGAAGATCAACTCAATGAAATAAAATGAGAAGGCAAGATTAGAGAAAAAAGGGTAAAAAGGAGTGAACAAAGTCTCTAAGAAATATGGGACTATGTGAAAAGACCTAATCTACGTTTGATAGGTGTACCTGAATGTGACAGAGAGAATGAATCCAAGCTGGAAAATACTCTTCAGGATATTATCCAGGAAAACTTCCCCAACCTAGGAAGGCAGGCCAATATTCAAGTCCAGGAAATACAGAGAACACCACAAAGATATTCCTCAAGAAGAGCAACCCCAAGGCACATAATCGTCAGATTCAGCAGGGCTGAAATGAAGGAGAAAATGCTAAGGGTAGCCAGAGAGAAAGGTCGGGTTACCCACAAATGGAAGCCCATCAGACTCACAGCAGATCTCTCAGCAGAAACCCTACAAGCCAGAAGAGAGTGGGGGCCAATAATCAACATCCTTAAAGAAAAGAACTTTCAACCCAGAATGTCATATCCAGCCAAACTAAGCTTCATAAGTGTAGGAAAAATAAAATCCTTTGCGAACAAACAAGTACTCAGAGATTTCATCACCACCAGGCCTGCTTTATAAGAGCTCCTGAAAGAGGCACTAAACGTAGAAAGGAACAACCAGTACCAGCCACTCCAGAAACATACCAAATGGTAAAGAGCATCAACACAATGAAGAAACTGCATCAACTAATGAGCAAAACAGCCAGCTGGCATCAAAATGGCAGGATCAAATTCACACATAACAGTATTAACCCTAAATATAAATGGGCTAAATGCCCCAATCAAAAGACACAGACTGGCAAATTGGATAAAAAGCCAAAACCCATCTCACATGCAAGGATACACAAAGGCTCAAAATAAAGGGATAGAGAAAGACTTACCAAGTAAATGGAGAGCAAAAAAAGCAGGAGTTGCCATTCTCATCTCTGATAAAATAGACTTTAAACCAAAAGAGACAAAGAAGGACATTACATAATGGTAAAAGGATCAATGCAACAAGAAGAGCTAACGATCCTAAATATATACACATCCAATACAGGAGCACCCAGATACATAAGGCAAGTTCTTAATGACTTACAAAGAGACTTAGACTCCCACACAATATTAGTGGGATTCTTTAACACCCCATTGTCAATATTAGACAGATCAACGAGACAGAAAATTGACAAGGATATCCAGGACTTGAACTCAGACCTGGACCAAGCAAACCTAATAGGCATTTACAGAACTCTCCACCACAAATCCACAAGATATACATTCTTCTCAGCACCACATCACACCTTCTCTAAAATTGACCACATAATTGGAAGTAAATCACTCCTTAGCAAATGTAAAAGAATGGAAATCATAACAAACAGTCTCTCAGACCACAGTCGATCAAGTTAGAACTCAGAATTAAGAAACTAACTCAGAACCACACAGCTTCATGGAAACTGAACAACAAGCTCTTGAGTGTTGACTGGAAAAACAATGAAATGAAGGAAGAAATAAAGATGTTCTTCAAAACCAACGAGAACAAAGACACAACATACCAGAATCTCTGGGACACATTTGAAGCCATCTCTAGAGGAAAATATGTAGCAATAAATGCCCACATGAGAAGCAGGAGAGATCTAAAATTGACACCCTATCATCAAAATTGAAAGAGCTAGAGGAACAAGATCAAAAACTCAAAACCTAGCAGAAGACAAGAAATAACTAAGATCAGAGAAGCACTGAAGGAGATAGAGACACAAAAAACCCTTCAAAAAATCAATAAATCCAGAAGCTGGTTTTTCGAGAAGATCAACAAAATAGACCACTAGCTAGATTAATAAAAAAGAAAGAATAATCAAATAGAATCAATAAAAAACGATAAAGGGAATATCACCACAGATTCCACAGAAATTTAAACCATCATCAGAGATTATTACAAACAACTCTGTGCACATAAACTAGTAAACCTGGAAGAAACAGATAAATTCCTGGACACTTGCATCCTCCTAAGCCTAAACCAGGAAGAAGTTGAAACCTTGAATAGACCAATAACAAGGTCTGAAGTTGAGGCAGCAATTAAGAGCCTACCACCCAAAAAAAGCCCAGGTCCAGATGAGTTCACAGCCAAATTCTACCAGACATACAAAGAGGAGCTGGTACCATTCCTTCTAAAACTATTCCAAACAATCCAAAAGAGGGAATGCTTCCCAAATCATTTTATGAGACCAACATCATCCTGATACCAAAACTGGGCAGAGACTCAGCAAGAAAAGAAAAGTTCAGGCCAATATCCATGATGAACATAGGTGCAAAAATCTTCAATAAAATACTGGCAAACCAATTGCAACAGCACATCAAAAAGCTTATCCACCATGATCAAGTAGGCTTCATCCCGGGGATGCAAGGCTGGTTCAACATACGCAAGTCTATAAACATAATCCACCACATAAGCAGAACCAAAGACAAAAACCACATGATTATCTCAATTGATGCAGAGAAGGCCTTTGACAAAATTCAACAGCTCTTTATGCTAAAAACCCTCAATAAACTAAGTATTGATGGAACGTTTCTCAAAACAATAAATGCTATTTACAACAAACCAACAGTCAATATCATACTGAATGGGCAAAACCTGGAAGCATTCCCTTTGAAATCTGGCACTAGACAAGGATGTCCTCTCTTACCACTCCTATTCAGTATAGTACTGGAAGTTCTAGCTAGAGCAGTCAGGCAAGAAAAAGAAATAAAGGGTATTCAAATAGGAAAGGAGGAAGTCAAATTGTCTCTATTTGCAGACGACATGATTGTATATCTAGAATACCCCATCATCTCAGCCCAAAATCTCCTGAAACTGATAAGCAACTTCAGCAAATTCTAGGATACAAAATCAATGTGCAAAAATCACAAGCATTCCTATACACCAATAACAGACTTAAAGAGAGCCAAATCAAGAACGAACTGCCATTCACAATTGCTACAAAGAGAATAAAATACCTAAGAATACAACTAACAAGGAATGTAAAGGACCTCTTCAAGGAGAACTACAAACCACTGCTCAATGAAATAAGAGAGGACACAAACAGATGGAGAAACATTCCTTGTTCATTGTTAGGAAGAATCAATATTGTGAAAATGGCCATACTGCCCAAAGTAATTTACAGATTCAATGCTATCCCCATCAAGCTACCAATGACCTTCTTCACAGAACTGGAAAAAACCACCTTAAGCTTCATATGGAACCAAAAGAGAGCCCGCATAGCCAAGTCAATTCTAAGCAAAAAGAACAAAGCTGGAGGCATCACACTACCGGACTTCAAACTATGCTACAAGGCTACAGTAATAAAAACAGCATTGTACTGGTACCAAAACAGAGATATAGACCAATGGAACAGAACAGAGGCCTGACAGGCAACACAACACATCTATAGCCATCTGATCTTTGACAAACCTGACAAAAACAAGCAATGGGGAAAGGACTCCCTGTTTAATAAATGGTGTTAGGAAAACTGGCTAGCCATGTGCAGAAAGTAGAAACTGGACCCCTTCCTGACACCTTACACTAAAATTAACTCCAGATGGATTAAAGACTTAAACAGAAGACCTAACATCATAACCCTAGAAGAAAATCTAGGCAAAACCATTCAGTACATAGGCATCGGCAAGGATTTCATGACCAAACACCAAAAGCCTTGGCAACAAAAGTCAAAATAGACAAATGGGACCTAATCAAACTCCACAGCTTCTGCACAGCAAAAGAAACAGTCATTAGAGTGAATTGGCAACCAAGAGAATGGGAAAAAATTTTTGCAGTCTACCCATCTGACAAAGGGCTGATATCCAGAATCTACAAAGAACTAAAACAGATTTACAAGAAAAAACAAACAAGCCCATTCAAAAGTGGGTGAAGGATATGAACAGACACTTTACAAAAGAAGACATACGTGAGGCCAATAAACGTGAAAAAATGCTCATCATCACTGGTCATTAGAGAAATGCAAATCAAAACTGCATTGAGATACCATTTCATGCCAGTTAGAATGGCGATCATTAAAAAATCTGGAGACAACAGATGCTGGAGAGGATGTGGAGAAATAGGAACACTTTTACACTGTTGGTGGGAGTGTAAATTAGTTCAACCATTGTGGAACACAGTGTGGCAATTCCCCAAGCACCTAGAAATAGAAATTCCATTTGACCCAGCAATCCCATTACTGGGTATATATCCAAAGGATTATAAATCATTCTACTGTAAAGACACATGCACACAAATGTTCATTGCAGCAGTTTACAATAGCAAAGACCTGGAACCAACCCAAATGCCCATCGATGATAGACTGGACAGGGAAAATGTGGCACATATACACCATGGAATATTATGCAGCCATCAAAAATGATGAGTTTGTGCCATTTGTAAGGACATGGATGAACCTGGAAACCATCATTCTCAGCAAACTGACACAAGAACAGAAAATCAAACACTGCATGTTCTCACTCACAGGCAGTGTTGAACAATGAGAACACATGGACACAGGGAGGGAAGCATCACACACTGGGGTCTCTTGGGGGGGAAATAGGGAGGGACAGTGTGGGGTGGGGAGTTGTGGAGTGATAGCATGGGGAGAAATGCCAGATATAGGTGATGGGGGAGGAAGGCAGCAAATCACACTTCCATGTGTGTACCTATGCAACAATCTTGCATGTTCTTCACATGTACCCCAAAACCTAAAATGCAATAAAAATCAAGAAATATTTATATATTACAACTCATCTTGAATTAACTTTTGTATATGGAGATTGAAAACTATCAATATTTTTTAATTCCATTAGAATATCCAGTTGGCTCAGTCGTATTTGTCTAAAGCTCCATCCTTTTTTCACATCTCTATATCAGTGTTACTTCTGTCATAAATGTATTAATATGTATGGATTTATTTTTAATTCTTGTGCCAATTCTATCGTATCTAAATTACTGAAGCTATATAGGTCTAGTTATCAGTTAGTAAAAATCAACAGCTTTATTCTTGAAAATGGTTTTGAATCATCTTGGCCTTTTGCCTATCCACTAATGGAATCACCTTTTCAATTTGCATACAAAATCACAACCCTGCCAAAATTTGATTGTAATTGCATTGTAACTATATTTCAGCTTGAGAATTGATAGAACAATATTGCCTATTTCAGTTAATAAACATGATATGGCGTAAACCTCCATTATTTAGATATTTGTTTAAATCTCTTAATGTTTTACTTTTTGATTTGGTTTAATTTGGATTGGCTTTCTGTGTAGAGACTGCATATCTTAAATTCATTCCTAGTTATTTGATTAAAATATTTATGGTATTAAAAGTTTGTCCTATAGTTTTGTTGCTGGTATTTAGAAATTATACACACACTCTCTTGCATTCAACAACCTTGCTTAAATTCAATTATTCTACAAGTTCAGTTTTAGTATCTCAAGATTTCTAGGTACACAAAACTATTATTTCCAAATAATGATTTTAACAATTTTTAAACTTTTTTATTGGAAATAATTTTAAACTTACAGAGAAATTGGAATAATGAGTGCAAACAATAATACTCTATACAAATTCATTTCTCGTTAATGCTTTATTCTATTTTATTTGCTCAGTCCTTCTCTCTCTCCCTTTCTGTCATATGGGCATGTTTCTTTCTAGTAAAATTGAAAGTAAGTTGCACATATAATGGGCTTTTACCTCTAAGTTTAGTGCATATTTCCTAAGAATAGGGATTATTGTCTTATCTAAATACAATGTAATTATCACCACCTTGAGTTAACATTGACAGAATATTTTAATTTACCAAATGATTTCAGTTTTGTTGATTGTACCAACTGTATTATTTATAACCCTTGTTTTTTCCTACAGTTCAAGATGCCATCTCAAATGAGAAATATTTTTTACTTCCATGTCTTGTCAGTCTTTAATGTGGAATATTTCCATAGAATTTCTTTGTCTTTTAGAACACTGACATTTTTGAAAACTATAGTTCCTGATTTTGGTAATAGGATGTTTCTCATTTTCTGTTTGCTTATGTTTTCTCATGATTAGATTCACATTACATGAGGGAGGTTATGTCCTTAGAGCATCATATCAGGCACATGGTGTTCATTTGCTTCTTGCTGGTGATATTAACTTTATCACTTTGCCAAGGAATTCAGTTTCTCTACTGTATAATTGTTATTTCTTCCCTTTTAAGTGATAAGCATTCTTTAGGGAAACACTTTAAGGCTGTTCAAAGAATCTCTGCCTTGTCACAAATTTTCCCTAGGGTCTATCCATTGATTTTTGCCCAAATCAGGCTCTAGGCTTTCCTATGAATACTACAAAATGATGACTTTAACTTAGCATTGTCTCTGTATTTGTCAGTTGGTGCTGAGCATTCTAGTGTATGAAAGAACCCTTTTTCCTTTTTTTTATGTATTTGGGCATTATCATTATGGACTTGAAGATTCCCATTCTCTCACTGATTTAACATTTATTATAGTATTTAATTATTTTGATGTTCAAATTATCCCAGATTTGGCCAGGGGATATCTGAAAGCTGTATTTTGTTTAAGTTCCTCCTATCCTGTACTGTTTTCTCTGTACATCCACAAGCTTGCTATGTGGCAAGCAAAAGGGGAACTTTGTTGGATTTCTTCTCCTTTTATAGGTAATTATTATTATGAGATCTTCTTTTTAGTAAAAATGAAGGCAAAGTGTACGTGTGGTTTGTGTTCTTCTTGATTTTAAGATTATGGGAGGGCTTAAGGGAGATTCCAAATAAAGTAGCTACCATTTTCTACAAATTTGTATGTCCAACATTTGAAATATTTACAGTAGTTTTATTTTTTCAAGTTTAATTCATTTATTTTCTTACTATAAATGAATATATTTTCTTACTATATATTTCAATAACATTGTTAACTGAAAATGATATCAAATGTCTTCATCTCATTAATTTCACAACCTCAAAAAAAAAAAAAAAGATGATGTAGGCCAGACATGGTGGCTCACATCTGTATTCCCAGCACTTTGTAAGGCTGATGTGGAAGATTGCTTGAGACCAGTTCAGGGCTGCAGTGTGCCAAGATCATAGCATCACACTCCAGCCTAGGTGACAGAACAAGTCTCTCTTTAAAAAAAAAAAAAAAAGGATTAAAATAATGTAAATATTTATATTTCTTCATTAATTATAAAATATTTTGTAGGCTTTTGGTATATAATAATAATTAGGTCAAGGAGATATAGTATCTATGAAGCAGTTATTTGAACTTTGGAGTTTAATTTTGATAGGGGTTTTTGTTGTTGTTGTGTATTTGTTTTTAATTTTCTGATTTAATCCTTTCTTACACATAGCTCTATTCAGATAGTCTGTTTCATGTGTCAATTTTAGTAAATATTTTTTCTAAGATTTTGTCTTTTAATAAAAATGTTCAAATATATATTCAAAACAGCTTTTTAGTCATTTCTGATTATCTTTGTAGTATCATTAGGATCCATAGTGCTATATCCCTTCTAATGTCTGCAGTTAGTGATTTTTCCTTTATTCTTCTATTGATATGTAATAGTTATGGGATCCATGTAAGTGTCACATGCACAGAATATGTAATGGTCAAGTCAGAGTATTTCAGATATACAACACTGAGTATTTATTATTTTTATGTGTTGGTATCATTTCAAGTTCTCTCTTCTAGTTACTTTGAATTGTACAAAATATTGTTGCTAACTAATTATTTCTTCTGTATCACTGTATGTGTGTACCTATTAAACTACCTCTCTTTTGTCCCCTCCCACCCACACATCCACCCACCCTTCCTAGTTTCTGGTATATATCATTCAGTTCTTTATGTCCATGTGATCAAGTTTTTTATCTAACACACCTGGGTAAGAACATGCAGTTTCTGTATTTCTGTGCCTCACTTATTTCACTTAACCTAACGACCTCCAGTTCTAACGATGTTGCAGCAAATAACATGATTTCAGTTTTTTATAGAGGCAAATAGTATTCCAGTGTGTGTGTGTGTGTGTGTGTGTGGAGATCTACACACACACACACACACACACACACACACTATATATATATGCACACGCACACACACATACACACACACACTATATTTTCTTTCGTCTGTTAATGGACAGTTAGGTTGAATTCATATATTTGCTATTGTGAATAGTGTTACGATAACCTTGTGTGTACAGCAATCCCTTTCTGATACACTGATTTATTTTTCATTAGCTAAATATCCAGTAGTGAGAATGCAGGATCACATGGTAGTTATTATTTTTAGTTTTTTGAGAAACCACCATGCTATATTCTGTAGTGGTTGTACTGATTTACATTTCTACTTACAGTATATGAATTCCCTTTTCTCTGCATCCTTACAAGCATCTGTTACTTTTTGTCTTTTTAATAACCATTCTAACTGGAGTATATTATGGCATTATGGCTTTAATTTGCATTTCCCTGGTGATTAGTAATGTGATCTTTTTTCACATAGCTGGTTGGCCATTTGTATATCATCTTTAGAGAAATGTCTACTCATGTTCTTTGTCCATTTTTAATCAGATTATTTACTTTTTTATTGTTGACTTCTTTATATATTCATATTAGTCCTTTTGTAGTGAGTAGTTTGCAAATATTTTCTCTCATTCCAGAGGTGTTTTCATTATTCTGATGATTTCTTTTGCTGTAAAGAAGCATTTTAGTTTAATATAGTTTCATTTGTCTGTTTTTGCTTTTGTTGCCTATGTTTTTCATTCTTAGCCATAATATTTTTGCCTAGACTAGTGTCCTGAAGAATTTCTCCTGTTTTCTTCTAGTAGTTTTATCATTTATGTCATTAATTCATGTTGAGTTGACTTTTGTATATGGTGAGATATAGAGATTGGGTCTGGTTGTTTTCTTCTACATTAGTTATTTGGTTTTCTCAGCACCATAAAAGGAAATGGGTGTCCTTTCTCCAATATATACTCTTAGCAGCCTTGATGAAAATCAGTAGGCTTTGAACATACAGATTTATCTTTCAGTTCTCTATTCTGTTCCATAAGTCTGTGTTATTTTTATACCAATACCATGCTGTTTTGGTTATATAGACTTGTAGTAAGCTTTGAAGTCAAGTAGTATGATGCCCCCAGCTTTGTTTTTCACTTAAGGTTGCTTTAGCTATTCTGGGTCTATTTTTGGTTACATATAATTTTGGAATTATTTTTTCTATTTCTGTAAAAATGATGCTGGTATTTTGATAGGCATATGCTTTGAGCAATATGGTCATTTTAACAATATTAACTATTTCTGTCCATGAACATGGGATGTCTTTGCATTGTTTGTATTCTCTTCAGTCCTCTTTTGTAGCTAGGGTAAACAGAATTACATTCTTAATTTTTTAAAATACAGTTTGTTGTTCATGTATAGAAACACGACTGATTGTTGTGTTGATTTTTGTATCCTGCAACTTTATTGAATATTTATCAAGTCTTTTAGGATTTTTGGTAGGTTTTTATGTTTTTCTACATATAATACCATTTTGCCTGGAAACAGGGATAATTTGAGTTCCTCCCTTTTGACGTGATACTCTTTAATCTTTCTCTTGCTTGTTTACTATGGTCTAGTACTTCCAGAAATATGTTTAATGAAAGTGGTGACAGTGAGCATCATTTTCTTGTTCTAGTTCTCAGGGGAAAAGCCTTCAGGGAAAAGCTTTCAGTTTTTCCCCAGTAAGTATGATGTTAGCAGTGGGTTTGTCATATATGGCCTTTATTGTGTTTAGGTTATTTCCTTCCATACCTAATTTATTGAGAGTTGTATTATAAAATGATGGTGAATTTTATTACTTTTCTACGTTCATTTAGATAATTGTGTGGTTATACTGTTCTCATAGAATGAGTTAGAAAGAGTTCCTTCCACTTCAGTTTTTGGAATAGTCTGAGATAAACTGGTATGTTCTTTTTAAAGGTATAGTAGAATTCACAGGTGAAGTTACACAGTCCTGGATATTTATTTGTTTGGAGAGTTTTTATTACTGACTCAGTAGTCTTGTTATAGGTTTGTCTGTGTTTTCTGTTCTTTATTGGTTCAATCTCGGTATTACATGTATCCAAGAATTCATCCATTTTCTCAAGATTTTCCAAATTACTGGCATATAGTTGTTCATTGTGGTTTCTAATGATTCTTTGTATTTCTTTCATATTGTGGCATTTCCTATTGTGTTTCCATTTATGTTTTCTCACTTTTACTCTTATTACACTAGTAATAATTTATTGGTTCAGTTTATCTTTTCAAAAAAGTCTTTTTTCCTTGATTTTTGTACTTTCTTTCTCAGGTTTTTTTTTTTTTTTTTTTTGTTTTTTGTTTTTTTTTTTTTTCTGTTCTGATCTTTATTACTTATTTCATTTTACTAATCTTGGGTTTGGTTTGTTCTTGTTTTCCTATTTCCTTGATATGCAGCATTGACTTTATATTAAAAAGCCTTTCTAAGTTTTTGAGGTAAGCATCTATTGCTGTAAAATTGGCTTTTAAGTACTGCTTTTGCTCTCACACATAGTTTTTGGCATGTAGTATTACATTTATTTCAAGGAATTTTTATGTTTCATTCTTAATGCTTACCTTCAACCATTGGTCACTTAGGAGCATGTTGTTTAATTTCCATGTATAATATTTGCAGAGTTTTGAATGTTTGTCTTGGTATTTTTAGTTTTATTTCAATGTGGTCAGATAATATACTTGATTTTTAAAAAATTTCTGAGACTTGTTTTATACTCAGCATATGATCATTCCTGGAGAATGTTTCATGCACTGATGAAAAAAATGTGTATTCTGCAGTTGGTGGGGAAAATACTCTGTAAATGTCTGTTAGGTCTGTTGTCTGGTTCAGTTTAAACCTGATTTTTGTTGTTGTTGTTGATTTACTGTCTAGATGATTTGTCCGATGCTGAAAGTGTGAGCTCAAAAAATAATTTAAAAGGTCAGACATGGTGGTAAATGCATGTATTCCCGGCACATTGGGAGTGAGGTGAGAGGATTACTTGAGCTCAGGAGTCCAAGACCAGCCTGAGAAACATGGTGAAACCCTATCTCTACAAAAAAATACAAAAATTAGCCAGGCATGGCAGTATGTGCCTTCAATCCCAGCTACTTGGGAGGCTGAGGTGGGAGGATTGCCTGAGCCTGGGAGGTTGAGGCTATAGTGAGCCCAAATCAAAAATTGCATTTCTGGACAGCAGCCTGGGTGACAGAGTAAGACCCTGTCTCAAAGAAAAAAGTGTGTTGAAATACCTAAATATTATAATATTGAGGTACATTTATATTTCTCCCTTAGGTCTAATAATATTTGCTTTATATATCTGGGTGCTCCAGTGTTAAATGCATATATATATGTATATAAAATTGTTTTCTTGTGAATTGATTCATTCATTATTATATTATTATATAATGTCCTTCTCTGGCTCTTTTAACAGTTCTTGACTTGAAGTATGTATTGTCTGATATAAGTATAGCTACTCTTTGTGGCTATTGGTTTCTCTTTGCATAGAATATCTTTTCCATCCCTTCACTTTCAGTCTGTGTGTCTCTACAGGTAAGGTGAGATATTTATAGGTAGCATATAGTTGTGTTTTTTTAAATCTATTCAGCCAATCTGTATCTTTTAAATGAAGAACATAATCCATTTACATTCCAGGTTATTATTGATAGATGAACTTACCCTTGGGATTTATTGACTGTTTTCTGGTTGTTTAGGTATATCATTTTTGCCTTAAGTGCCATCTTATTATTTTTGCCATTGGGTGGTTTTCTGTAGTGATAAGGATTCTTTCTCTATTTCCTTTTTGTATATCAGTTCTACCAGTGAGTTTTATCATTTACATATTTTTATGATGGTGGTTACCATCTATTCACTTCCAGATAAAAGAATCTCTTGAGCATTTCTTGTAAGGCTGATCTAGTCATGATTAATTTCTTTTGTTTTTTTCTTGTCTGTGAAAAAATGTATTTCCCCTTCATTTCTGTAGGATAACTTTGCTTGGTAGAATATTCTTGTCTGGTCATTTTTGTTTTTGTTTATATTTCAGTACTTTAAATATATCATCTCATTCTCTCTTGGCCTGTAAGCTTTCTGCTGAGAAGTCTGTTAATTTAATTGGGATTCCTTTATATTTGATGTGCCACTTTTCTATGGCTGTTTTCAGAATTATTTCCTTGTCTTTTGACAATCTGACTATAATGTCATTGGAGAGGACCTCTTTGGGTTGAATTTATTTAGGGAGTCTTTGAGCTTCCTAGATCTGGATGTTCATAGATATCCTATGACTTGAAGTTTTCATTTTATTTAATATGCTTTCTATACCTTTTCCCTCCTCTTCTTCTGGAATACCCATAGTGTGAATTTCTGTAAGCTTAATGGTATTCTCTATATCCTGTATGCCTTCTTTATTATTTTAGCTTTTTTCTTGTCTGCTTGTGTTTCTTTCAAAGATTTGTCTTTAAGTTTAGAAATTATTTCTTTGACACTATCTACTCTGTTGTGAGGTCTCACTTGTATTTTTTATTTTCTTCACTTAATTCTTCAACTCTAGGATTTCTGCCTAGTTTTTTCTTATATCTATTTCTTTTGTTGACTTTGTCGTTCAAATCATAAACTATTTTCCTGATTTCATTGAATTTTCTATCTCTATTCTCTGGTATCTCACTGTTTTCATAAGATGATAATTTTTAATTATTGTTCTGGCATTTAGTATATCTCCTTTTCATTGAAATCTATTACTGGAGAATTGTATTCCTTTGGAGGTGTCATGATTCTTTACTTTTTTATGTTTGATTTGTTCCTTAATTGACTTCTACACATTGGGTAGGACATCTGCCTCTTCCAATTTTATGAAGTAGATTTTGTAGGGAAAGACCTATTCATATAGCTGGATCTTGGGTGATGCTTTAGTGGAGTGTTTGCTTTGCTTCTAAGTGGATGTAATAGTGTATCTTCATGTAGTATCTTCAGCTGTAATTTGTTCTATTGACATTTGTCAGTGTCTCAGTGGCCTAGGCTGAGAGATTTTGTGGTGGTGATGGTGTAGCTTTCCTGGAAGAATGATTTTCTGTGTTTTTTGGATCAGGGGCACATGTGTGCACAGTGTAGGTCAGCCAACTTGGGATCTGGCTTGCTGGTTTTAGGATCATAGGACTTTTCTCTGATGAGGGCCTTGGGTATGTGATTGTTCAGCAGGCCTAGGGGTACACTTGCCAGGGGTGATTCACAGAGATGATTTTCAGGACTAGGACATGGGTGTACAGCTGCTCGGCTGGCCTAGGGCCATGTCTATTGGAGTCAGCCCATGGGATTGTTTCTCAGGACTGAGATAAAGGTCAATTGCTGTTTGGTTGGCTAGGGGCATGTCTGCCAGGGACAGCCATGAAGCTGTTTCTCAACCCCTAATTACAGGCACAGGGCCTCTGGGGAGGCCAGAGGTATGCCCATGGTGGGGGAGCTGGGTGACACAGAGCTGTTTCTCAATGGCTCAATGCATAGCTGCTATGCCAGTCTGGGGCTTATCAGCTGCTTAGTGACTCAAGAAACATTTGTGCTTTGGGGAGAGCACACAGTGGTTTCACTGGCTCAAGACAGGTTCACCTGCCAAACTGTTCCCCTGGCTGGAAGTGTGGGTGACATAGATTAGCTTCCCTGCTGTGCAGGATCACAGTCATAGCTGATTGTGGGTCCAGGTTGCACAGAGCTGCGGTTGTGGCTTTCATCCACAGATGTAGGATTGTTAGAATGAAGATGGAGGCCCTCTTTCCCACAGTGTTGGAGAGGAGCAGTGGCTACTGGCCCCCAGAGGAGAGTGTGCTCTAAAAATGGCTCTCATCTCAAGGTCACAACATATTGCCACAGCCTGCCTCTCATGGGTTGGATAGAGAGTGGGAGTGTACACCTTGCACTACTAACCAGAGTTTTTTGAATTCCTTTGCATCTCCCCTAAACTGGGTCCAGGGCCCATGAGGACTGTGGGATTCTTGTTCAGTGTAAGAACTGTAAGTGTTTGCAGTGACAAGGGGGGTTGGTGGGGGTTCTTCTGATTAACTGTTCCTTGCAACAGGAAGTCTCTTGATTCTGGGGTAGATTTGATCTGGATGGGAGAGGCAGGGTTGTAGGGGTTAGGTGCCTCCGCATTGTCTTCCTGATCACCACAGGTGCATCTCCACTTCTTCCACTGTACTGCAGCACCCTCCCTTGAGCATTCCAGTCAAATCTTAACTGTTTATTTATTGTCTTTGTCCTTTATTGTGAGGAAAATGAGTGCTGAGTATCTCTAGTAAGCCATATTTTTGATATCCTATATTCTCTATTTTTGAGGGGATGCTTTTGTGGGGTACACAATTCTAGTTTGGCAGTTATTTACTTTCACCATTTTTAACATATTTCTGTAATCTCTGTTCAGAATTCATTTATCTTTTGTCATGTATCTTTTTTACATTATTTCTCCATTGAAGTTGATATATTCGCATGAGTACTTGTAAGATTTTTCTTTTTTTTGTTTCCAGAATCTTTACTATGAGGTCCCAAAGTACAGTTTTCTATATCTTTATCAGCTTAATGATTGTAGTGATTCCTACAATCATTCTTAATTCTTTTTTATACTTTCTGTAAACCCTAATAACATATAACTTTTTTGCCAAATCCCATATGTCTTTTATATTTTTATCTGTTAAAAGGCTTTTTGCTTTAGTATTTATTTTCTATTCATTGATCTCCTAATTTATATATTCTCTCTTCAGCTTTATTAAATTTGATTTCAGTTATTATATTTTTACTTCCATGATTTCCATCTGAATCTTTTAAATAGATTCCAGTTTTTTCCTGAAATTCCTCATCATATCTTCTAACGATCTGGCATCACAGTTATTTTCAGATACATGATAGCTTCAATATCTGAATCTCCTGTGAGTCTCTTTTTAAATATAGTTGTTTGCTTTTTTATCCTATTGACTATTCAATACTTAGTCTTGATTACTAGTAAGTTAAATAATACACAGTTTTAAAACTTTTTATTTAATTTCAGATATTTTATATGAAGAACTGTAGAGATAATTTAGTGGTCTGAATGTTACCTTCTTTGAGATAAGATTGAAATTTGTCTGTCAGTTGGGAGAATTGATCTGGTTTGCTAAAGCTGGAAGCAGAACTGTATACCACTGATTTATGTGAAAGTATCAGATTATAATTTTGGAAAAGATAAGGCTGGCTAAATCTGGGGTACAAGGCGAGACCCAAGATCAGCTAGAAGCATTCACAGATAGTCACATTGCATTTTAATTCATTAGCAGTGTTTTTTATTAAAACAAAGATTTTAAACCCATTATAAGGTGAAATTCTTTTCATCCTCTTATTTTAATAAATCTTGAGACTTTAGATTTTCTTAAGTGAGACACACTTGTTATTTCTCTACCTCTTCTTGTTACCATTAGAGATTTTAGAAATCTTTTTAAGTTTAAGAGGAGAACCTGATTTAAAACAAAACCCACTCAGGCCTGTGAAAATATTGGAGAACCACATGACTTTCTTTTTCAAATCAAGTGTTCCAGGAAAGATCCATTTTTGAAAGACGATTTGCTGACACTTCAGATCTTGAATCCAAGGTGCTGATTCATGCAATTTGAAGTTCAGGGAATTGCTTAAAGTTATAGCTTCCTAGAAAATAATCATGTTGATGTCAGAGGAAGTTTGTAGAGCTATGAAGAATTTTAATTAGTCTACTGCTAGGTACCACAGTCTGATAGATAAGGGACAGATTTAACAATGGTGATGACAGCTGAGCTGTTATCGATCTTTTGTTTTTAAAGCTAGCAATGATGTATCCTGTGCTATAACTTCAATCCAAATCCACATAAATATGAAATTGCTGAGGTGAGAAGAGGACACAGAGCCAAGAAGTTAGAAAATGTGACCACCTATTTAAAACTACATGACAAAAGTGCATCACTGATAGCTGGAATCAATTATTGAGCTAACCTTTTCTTACTAGATATTTGTAATGAACTATATGTTCCTGGGATGCTTTTTATTTTTTAAAGCCAATACATAATATTGTTATATTATTAAGTTATACATTAATCAAAAGTATAATTGTTGGGCAACTTCTGAAAAATTCGTTAAAAATACCAAATCTATCATATTTTTTCTATTCTAAGGTATTTTTCCATATTTTTGTCATCCCTTGAATTAGTACATGTGTTTGTATTTGTGTGATCTGAATTCATATAATCACCTAATCAACAATATGATATTAGAAAGTAAAGTCTTTGGGAGATTTGATCAGGAGAGGAGAGACTTCATGAATGGGAATAGAGCCCTTCTGGAAGAGACCCCTGAGAGCTGCCTTGCCCCTTCCACTATGTGAGGACACAGTGAGAAGATGACAAAGGGCAAGGAAGACACCTGATCTGTTGGCATTTGCTCTTAAACTTCCCAGCCTCCACAACTGTGAGAAAGAAATTGTTGTGTACAAGCCACCCAGTCTGTGGTATTTTTTATAGCAGCCTGGATGAACTAAGACAGTGTATCTTCTGTAATTCTTTGGAAATAAAATCTGTGAAATAAATTCTGCCCCACAGATGGAATAAATCAATATAATATAAGAATAAGAGGGAAGCTTTCAGTTCTTCCCTTTGCAAAACAATTATTTAATTTTGTTCATGAACCATTAGGTTCATTACGTTGTTAGGACTTTTAAGTTCAGTAAGTTTTTATTTCATTAAAAAATTTGTACACGAAAATGCACAAAGGAAGACATGTATCACTACCCACAAGCGGCTAAATTACTATTTTATAGTATTTTCTTACAGCTATTTTATGAAGTAAAACTTTACAAATGCAGCTAAAGTTTATTTTTTTCATTATTTCTCCCTTTTTTGCTTCTCTAAATAGAACCTATTAAGGTTGGTGACCATCAGTTCTATATAAAATCAAGTGAACTGTATATATTGAGAGAGAGAGAGAGAAGAGAGAGAGAGAGGAGCAGCTGAAGTTTTAACCCTTGAATTATTCCCTCCTCATTCATGTTCTCATGCAATGTGAGTAGTTCTTTCAAACTTCCTCTGGGGTGATTGATTTTTTTGACTCTGATACCAGTTTGGCTACTTCTTTTACAACCTTGAGTTACAGAGTCCCCTCCTCCCAGAGCTTTCCATGGCAATATGGGACCAAAGAGTCCTACCTGGCTTTCCCCTCTCCGCGGGCAGATCAGAGGAAGAACTTTACCTGTCCCACATAGAGGAGGTGCTCAAAGAGCCTCAGCTGCTGAGGCAGGGAGTGAGGAAATTCCTGCATTTGAAACCACACCCCTCGTGGACCCAGGAAGAGAAGTTTCTTTAACATAGTCCCTGGGTATTATGTTAAATAGCTTAAAATTATGTAAATAGTATGATGTTATATGCAACTTTTCCTTTTTTCCATTATATTTTTGAGATTGATTTATGTAGATGCATGTACCTTATTAATTTATTGCCTCATAAGATTGAATTTATCAATAAGCCTTTTAATTTTTATCTTTCCCTAATCATGGGCAATTAGATCATTTACAATTTTTGATGTTTCAAACATTGTAATGAATATACTTGCACAGGTTCTCCTTATGAACATTTGCAAAAACTTCTCTAGGTTATTTACCTAGTGGCAGAATTCAGTTACAAATTTCCAACTTGCTTTCTAAAGTGGTTGTGTAAATTCATACATCACTGCATGATTTCTCATTTCCTTACATACTCACCAGTGCATGGCTTGCCAGTAAAAGAAGCTTTCAAGACCCCACCACCCCCAGCCCCTGCTTTGCCCATGACCAACTATCAGAATGACATTTTTAAACATAAAAAGTAGAAGAAACAAAGCCATATACTTTAATTTTTTACATATTAACAGAAGACCATTTCTTTTCCCAAGCAGGCTTTCCTGGTTAGAAAAGCAACATCACATTTCTCATTGTTCGACAAATGGTTAGCCATTGCTGGCCTTCGTTCTCTCTGATTACACAATTTTTCTCTGTAGTCATGATAAATATTTTATCTGGAAATGCATTTAGCCAGCGATTCCCCCAAACATATAGTTTATAACAATAGTCTGGAAAAAATTTTCTCTAAAAAAATAAATCCATCTGGGGAAATGATATTTGCAATATCCTTTTACTGAAATTTAACAAAGCCTCTGATAAGTCCTACAGTAAGAAAACCTGTCTTATTTAACCCAATATTTCTCAAACTTAAGAAAAAAAGATCTAACCCCTGCTAATAGGAACACACTGAGAGACACTAATCTAACCTCCTTCAGTCTGTGTTAACACAGAATTGAATATTAGAAACCTGGGCTTAAATTCAGACTTTACCAGGTTTTTTCAATTTTCTTTTTTTAACTTTAAAAAAATTGGCAAATAATAATTGTACTTACTCCTGGGGTACATAATGGTGTCTCAGTGTAATTCGCCTATCCATCATCTCATTTATTGTTTCTTTGTGTTGGGAACACTCAGTGTCATCCTAGCTATTTGAAACTTATACATTATTGTTAACTATAGTCACCCTACAGTGGTATAGAACGCTGGAACTTATTCTTCCAATCTAGCAGTAATATTGTAGCCTTTAACAAATCTCTCCCTATTCTCCTTCTCCCTACTCTCACACTTGACTATTTTTTGGTTCTTTTATCTTAGGCAAGTTATTGACTATTCATGAAACTTGGTTTTCTGATCCATAAAAATAAACATCAAGTTGTCTTTACCAGTTAGGGTAACTAAGATTTTACATAAAGCACCTAGAGTAACCTGGCACATAATAACCTTTAATACATGCAGAATTATCTCTATTTCCAACTTTCTGAGATAGCCTTGTGCATTTTGCTCTCCATTGTTCAGAGTGGTCATTTTATTTCTAAAACTATTTTTCTCATGCATGTATAGGCTGTCTGCTATAAGTTGGCCAGGATTTAGAAAATCATAATGGGTTCATATTATATAGACCTTAGTCATAAAAGCTTTAATCTTTTCATCCTGTCCTAGCAGGGCAGTCCTCAAGCTTTCTTGATTACAATTTAGCTTCTGAAGATTTTTTTTTTTTACTTTTTTATAGGTTGTTGGATCTGCAGCAATAAGGACTGCATTCAGTATTTAATCATTATATGATATGTTTCAAAGCCTCATGAGATAATCACACTAAGAGATTCCTGCTCTTATTTTTTCATTCCCATAATTTTCAAAAAGAAACTGAAGTTCAAGCAAGTTAAATGAGAACATTTATATAAGGAAATGATTTGTTGTAACAGATCCATGCCCTGTAGCTAATTGCATGGGCCTTTGACTCAATCTTGATTAAATTATCAGCCCCTTCACATGTGACCCTAGAAAGGTTATGTAAACTCTAATAGCCTTGATTTCCTTGTATGTAAAATGGGGAAATCAATGTACGTACTCCAGTTTGTGCTGCAAGAAATGAATAAGGTCATGGAGCATCAGGCATGTCAAGGATGCTTAACAGATATGTGTTACTCTATTGGAGATGCTTAACTTGTGGTGGCCTCCCTGTGCTTCAGAAGTCTGTTGAATTCCTATTGCTTTCAGACCCTTGAGTTCAAATTCAGTATCTAAGTGCTTGTTGAAAGAACAAATCTGGTGAGGGTCTTGGAACAGAAATGATGATGTTGCATTTAAGTTAGAAGTGTGTTATGGTAATTATCATAAAGCTAATCTTGATGTCAATAAGGTGTATTCTTTTTTTTTTTTTTTAAGACGGGGTTTCACCATGTTGGTCAGGTTGGTCTTGAACTCCCGACCTCAGATGATCCGCCCACCTTGGCCTCTAAAGTGCTTGGATTACAGGCGTGAGCCACCACACCCGGCCAAGGCGTATTCTCAGAATAGCAGGAGGAATGCATTTGATAAGATCGATAATCAGAGCACTGTATTACCGTGTGTAAAACAGCTACAATTTATTGAGCATCTGCTATAGCTGGGCACTATGCTAGAAACTTTCTTAGAAGTATTGTTCCCCATGGTTCCATAGAAATTAAAATAGGGAAAAAAATATCTCAGCCCAAGACACTGTAATAGGCTAGGAGGGAGGGGTTGGTAATTCCAACACTACTGCATCTTAGTATTTATTGAGTGCTCATTATTTGATCCACATTATGATTAATATCTAACGTACTTTATTAAATCTATTAATAATATATAATACAACCTAAGTTATTACAGATGGGGAAACTGAGGACTAGACAGGTTGAGCAGTTGTCCAATGTCATGCTGATAGTAAATGTTGTAGCCAGCATTTGAACCCAGCTTCCTCTGACATAACAGAAGCAGCTGCCACCTGACAGTCCTTGAAATATGGCATCCACAGCCTTGACGCTTTTTTCTTAGTCCTGCATTGAGCACTCAGACCTATGAACTTGGAAAGTGGATTCTGTTTACCCCATCAATTCAGAGACGTACTCTTCTCCACATTTAACCTCTCCCAAATCAGTATGTGATTCAGTGCCTCCTGTCACCCCCATCCACGCACACACCTGGTATAAAAAATAGCAGTGCCTCTAGCATATTCCATTCAAAGAAATTTAATAACTCATTAATCCTTATGTCAATCGTTTGAGAAGTACATATTATTATCCCCAATCTGAAATATGGAAACTCAGGTATAGAGATGCCAGTGGACTTGCCCAAGGGCAAACAGTCAATGAGTGGTAAGGTCAGGATTCCAACTCAGGTAGCTGAATCAGAAAGCCCTGGCTCTCACGAATACAACTGCAATACCTATAACGTTGTGTTAATAATGTACAAATTAAAATTTATCAATGATAAGAACCAAATCATTACAGTTCAGCAGTTACATGCTAACTTGGCTTGAGCTCTGATTAACATCACCTTTCCATTCTTATCAAATACTTCCACTATGTCTTCTTAAGACGGTGGAAGATTAACAAGTGCATGAAACACATTGAGTTTCAGAAAGTACAACTGGGAATTGAGTTCTTTTCTATCCATAATGTGATGGCAAATGTTCTGTCTTCACCAGTGATTAATTTATAATAGTGGGGTCCACTATCATTTCCTCCTTTAGATTTTCCAGTTTAAGAAACCAATGGAGTGAATGTTGCATGCAAAAGAGATTCAGAACAGCCTTCAAGGGTTGGAAAACAAATCTTAAAGGCACACCAGAGAATTTCCAAGGGTGATCAATGTAAAAACTCAGCATCTCTCAATGAGGACAAAGGAAAGGTTACAATTTATTATAAGGTCTTTGATGCTTCCTTTTTCTTAGGAACTTCTTGGCTTTAAACAAGTTATCAAGACAGGCAGAGGGAACATATGGCAGAATAGAATGTAATTATATCAGCAAGTTCTATTGAAATGACCACTTGTAGGAGCCATCTTGCATATAAAAATGCTCATTAACTCACATGATTTATTGAGATAATACTTTAGACCATAGCCATTTGTGCAGTTTGTAAAGAAAGAAAAGCATAAAATTGTGTTCCTCTTATTTTGGGTAGCCTATTGTTTCCATTTTCCTAGCTATTTACAAACAAAGATTAAAATACCAGTTATATGTTATAGCAAGAGGATGTTTATGATTTTTGTTTTTTCAGTTGTTTTGTTACTTTGTACCTCATGGTAGATTTATTACTGCATAGAGTTCCTTGAGATAATGTGTTAGCTACAGACATAGTGTATATTATTTAGCTTTCAAAACTGTAATAAACCGCCCTAAAACATAATGACTTTGAAACAATACCTATTTATTTAGTACATAGTTCTGCAGGTTGACAATTTGGGCTAGCCTTTGCTGAGTAGTTATTCTGGTCTCAGTTGGGTTCACTTATGTACCTGTGGTCTATTGTTGGGTTTGACCAGGGACTGGCTTATCTTAGATGGCCTCAACTTCAATAGCCCACCTCTGTTCCATGGGGTCTCTCAGGTTATAGCAGGTTAGCCTGCAATCTTCACATGACGACTGGGCCAGTTTCTAAGCTATTGAGGGGAAGCATGTAAGCTTTTAGGCTTATGCTCAGAACTGGAGAAAAGATGTCATTTCTGTCCCATTATTTTGGCTAAAACAAATCACAGTGCCAGCTCATATTCAAAAGGAAGATAAATAGACTGCATTTTAATTGGTAAAGCTTCAAGCACACATTGCAAAAACAAGGATATAGGGAGATAAAGACAAATGGCCATTGTTACATTGTACCACACTTAACCTTTCATTTGTCCTGTTCTTTCTTGGTACCATTCATGAGTTTATTCTACAAGATCACCTACCATGAGATTTGTGTGTATTGGGCATGGGGAGTGGTGTGGAGAAAGGGTTGAAAAACATAAAGACAAGTTTCTCAAATGGACAACTCTTTGTACAATGCCTTGCTACCTGATGGTGTCAATGATTACGTAATCACTACAGGTAATGCTATCATCAATTCAACCTCTTCCTCCAACCTACCACAGTAGCTAACAGAGTATAGTAAAGCACCATTTCAAAAGATAATGGGCCCCCTATGGAAGATGAGTTCTTGACATGGCAAAGGAATTGGGGCCCATGAGGTGTGAAGGGCAGTTGAAGGAACCTAGGAGCTAGTAATTAAGGGAAGAGAGGTTTCAGGGTAAACACAGATATCCCAAGACATAAATTAGGCAAGGTTTAAATTGGTTTTATTTGGTTCCAGAATATTGAGCTAGTACCAAGTAGCAGAAATAACAAGCGTCAGGTTTTGGCTTATTATACTGAGTGTTTACTTTAAACAATTAGTATTTTTCAGAACTGAAAGGGATGGTTTCAACATTGGTTAATACCATGATAAGCCTGGAGTCAGACTGATCTGGCCTCAAGTATGTTGTGCTTCTTAGCTGTGATATTGGTCATGCTGATTAAAATCCATTATCTTTAAAATGGGCCTAATAAGAGTGTGTACTTTCTAGTATTATTATGAGGACTCAATGAATATGTATATGGAAATCCTCATTGTAGTCATTGGCAACATAAGTATTCGATAATGCTTAATAGTTAACAAAAAATATCTACATACCTAAAACTGGCTAAAGCCTCTGCAAACAATGCACAGTAAGTGAAGTACCAGGCAGTCAATGATACTAGCGCTTCTGTGCTTCCTGGGCAAATGACATCTGTCTATGTTATTGGAGATTTTCTCCTACACTGTTACAATTGCCCCTGGCAATTCAATAAAAATCTGCTTTCCTTTTGGTCTATAAAAATACGTTATTATTATTTTGGTCCAAGTCTAATTACTATGGACTGAGCTGTATTTCCTCTTGTTGGAGTAATCAGTAATTCCTACTGTGCAAAGATGTCTACCACCAACTATGACTTTATATAAAAAAATCATTATTTTAATGATCATAACATTTTCTTCCTTTTTGCCAACATCATTCTTCACCAGACCATTGCTTTAGGTGACTTAGAAAAATCAATTCGAAGGAGAGAATTCAGTGTCTACAGGAGGGCAGAGTAATGGTGGATAGTGCTCAAAGCAATGGCTTCTGATTACCAATCTGCTAGAGTGGGCCTTGGGATTGGAAACAGATTATTCAGCCAATGGCTGCCTTATCAGTTTGTTTGTAAATTGGGGCTATTTGAGTCACAGGACATTGCAGAGCTTCAGCTGTGCTCTTAATGTGCTTGGGGGGACTTGGTTGAAAGATGCTAATAGCATTACTGGGCAGTCCAGGGCATTTGAGTGATCACCTGCTGACTTTTGTTAATACAGGCCAGCAATCAGGAGAATTCAGTTGCAGGAAAAAATCCATTTCCTGAATCCAGCCTACACTGTTTAGAGAAAACTCCTATGAAAATTTTCATGTCATACCAGCCAGAAAAATACCATAGCAAGACTTTGAATAACAGCTGCTATTCTGGGTTGTGTGTGTGTGTGTGTGTGTGTACACACACACATATTTGTCTATATATATGTATATGTGTGTGTATATATGTGTGTGTGTATATATATGTATATATATGAAAAATAGAGTAGTCATCAATTTACAAAAGATGCTACAAAAAAAGCATAATTATATTGTCCTAAAGGTTGCTTATAAGAAATAATACTCAAGTTGAATTGCTTGAATAAGAGCAGCCAAAAGCTTGGATTTTGTAAGTGTAAAGTCTTAGTTCTAAGGCTGCACACTAGCTAGAGCCACACTGATACTGCTGCACTGACCAAAGTGCTATCCTCTAGCCATAGGTAGGTACTGAGCACTTGAATGTGGTATTTCAAATTGAGATATACTTATATGCATACAACATATGCTAAATTTTGTAGACTTAGGACAAAACAAGATGGCAAAATATCTCACTAATTTTCCATGTTAATGTTGAAGTGATACTATTTTGAATATATTAGGTTAAATAAAATACTTATTTTAATAGTTTTTTTTTTTTTTTTTTTAATGTGGCTACCAGAAAATGTAAAAGTACATGTTTGGTTTGCATTAGTGACTCATGTTTGATTTCTATGACACGGTGCTGAGCTACAGCATCATTACTCAGTAAGGGTCCTTCAGACCAGCAGTCTCAGCATCCCCTGGGAGCTAGTTAGAAATGCAGACACTCAGGCCCTGTCTCAGACCTACTGAGTCAGAATCTTCATTTTTACAAGATCGTTGGTTGATTCATATGCACACATGTGAGAATCACTGGGCCAGAGTGTAGTAGGGCTAGCGTGAATTAAGAGAGGGCCTCCTGAGCATCTCTATGTCCCTGCTTCCTCTGCAATGCCATTCTTACTTCTAGTTTCTTCCGGGTGTGTCCAGCCTTGTCCACAGGGATCTTCCATGAAACCCTGTTCATGATTTTATGATGGAAATCAATGGGGAAAAAAAACGAGGCTCAAATAGCAGAAAATGCACCTTATGGTCAACTTCTTTAAGAGTGGCTCTTTCAGAAAGCAGAACTTTGACTTGCTTTTTCTGGACTGTCCTGTTTGATGGCTATCTAAAAAAGGCAGGGCCCAGGTCTCCTTGTTTATCCCTTTCATCTTTTGAGTTTCAACTCTCATGTCCAAAAGGCCTTCCCTGACCACACCTTCTCTTTCCCACTACCCTGTCACTTCACATCCCATTAACCTGTCTTAGTTTCAAAGCACTTCACTCTTGCTGAAATTCATATTATTTCTTTACATGCCTGCCACCTTTGTCTACTAGAATAGAAGTTTCATGAGGTCAAGGGCTTTTTCTTGCTCACCCCTGCAACGACTTCTGCCACTACCCTAACTTAGGCAATAGCTTACGGGCATGGTCCCCATAAACTTCCCCTCCCTTCAGATACAGCTGAAAGTTTGGGGGTCCCCAGGCCACTTGACTTCTGACCAGCTGACCTCAAATTTGAGGGTTTCCACTATCCCCTCAGGTTTGACACTGCTAAAATGGCTTGTAGTAACAATAGCATTTTCCTGAGTTTTATGACAGCTGTGTCACAGCAAAAGGATACAAATTAGAACAGTCAAAGAGGAGACACATGAGTAAAGTCTGGGAAAATTCCAAATGTGAAGCTTCTGTGTCATCAGGAGCACATCACCCTCCTGTCACATCAATATGTAACAATAGTCAACAGAATATTTACAACTAGGGAAGCCTTCTTGAGCTTTAGTGTCCAGAGATTTTATTGAGGTTTTATTATGTAGGCATGATGAAGTCAATCAAGGCCATGAGGTTTAACTCAGCCTTTAGCCCCTTTCTTCCTTGCAGCCCCCAGGTTGACTGATATTACATGGCTCAAAGCCCCAGTCTGCCCGTCACTCCCATCCTGAGTCATCTCCTCAGCTTAAACTATCTACGGGCCCACTGCAAGTCACCTTGTGACCATAAAGTCAGGCTCACCATGAATAACAAAGATCCTTCTATCACTTAGGAAAGTTCAAGGATTTAACCTTCTTCCCAGGAACTGGGAACAAAAGCCACAGCCAAACAAATTATTTATTAAACAGGAACCTCTCTATTCCTAATGCCTATAACAGTGTCTAGCACCTGTCAAATATTAGATAAATGAGTTCCCAGTGTCTAACAGTGCTTTTCACTAAATGAGTGCTCAATAAAATTCTGTTGGTAGAATGAGTATGCTCTTAACTCTTAGACAGTTAGACATACTGTCTCAGAGTCAGACCAAAGATTCAGTCTTCTTAGCAAGTAGCCTTCTAATATCTCACAGAGATGTAGATTATTAAACAGAATTAACTACAATAATAGAGATTAAGTATATAAATCTTTTACTACTACTTTTAATGCCAGTACCATGTTAATGGAGGGAAATTAGCTCTATAAAATGACTGCAAAATGATGTTTGAGCCTTTTTCTTCTGTAATTAATTATTGACGGTTTACGCTCATTACACACTTTCAGGGAGAAAAAACAGCACTAATAATTAATATTTCAAGAAAACTCCCACAGATGAACCTTTTTTGATGAATATTTTGTTGTCCTCAAAAACAACATTGCTGTATCAATAAATAGTTGCTATTACTTTTTTTCATTCGCAAATTATTGGTTGGAGTTGCTAAAATGCTGACTCTGTCAGTAGAGGCATTGAGGGCGGAGGGGGAAACAAGTTTTTGGTTTAAATAGGAATAAACCAGGCATGATATTGAATCTGTGGCCTCATGAAGGTTCAGAACCCTCAATAATTTCTGTGAAAGGAAAGGGAGTCTACAGAAAATAGGAGTGGATTTGAAATCAGGGCTAGGGCAGGATGCAAGGAGAGTCACAGCTGTGCGGTTTGGGGAGCAGCCTCCTACTGTTTGTTAGTCTAGATCAAACCTATGATACAGTTTAGGAAAAATAAACAATTGAATCCTTTTGTGTTTATAAATCTAAAACCTTGCTTTAGCACCTGTTATTTAAGTGATTTGAAGTGAGCTACTTAAAATCCTGACATTGGTTTCCTCATCTGAAAAATGGGGAGAATAATTCCTACCTGAAAATAGCATCTCCTGGCAGGACTGTGGTGAGAGTTCAATGGGCTGCGCACATAGTGTTCTTAAACAGCATGTGATACAGAGCTGCAGCTTCATAAACATCAGCTCTTTCCTTCTTGATATTCACATTTTCTCATATTGGGATTTGGATGGTAGAACTCAGCAGGACTTTATGACACTTGGTGGAGATGTGGATGTTGAACAATTCTCTAGAACATTTTCAGTTTCAGACCCTTTTTTCCCTATCACTGTTTCTTACCACTATCCATTCTTCATTAAGCCTGGGTATAGATACTCAGGTTTACCAGTTTCTTCACATCTGTATTTTTTTATGAAGGTTCCTGTGTCACATAAAACTTGCATTAGATAAATGTGTATGCGTTTCTCTTACTAATTTATCTTTTGTTATAGAGGCTTCAGCCATGAAACTAGAATGAGTAGAATGGAAGCTATTTTTCCTCCTCTGTAGTAGCTAATATTTGTCCACTGTGAACTTTCCAGTGGTAGCATTAACCACCAGAAAAGAATATCACAATTGTGTTTACAGCGGCTTGTGCCATTTCTCAACCGCAATGCTGAGAATGGGAAGGCTAACTGAGGAGGAGTTAACCTTGAGGAATCAGGACACTGTGGTCAAGGTAGAGGGGGCATGAGGGAGGGGGAGAGGGTGGCTGGTGGTCCCATAATAGACAATACCATACCATGATGGGCATGGATGGTGCAGGCTGAAAGAAGTTTGGAATTGTGTAGAAAGTGAAGCTTTGCAAGAAGGGAGTAAGTTTGGGGCCAGTAAGGGTGTGCATAGTCAGGTTCACCATGAGCAAATATCAAGTAAGGCTTCCGTGGGACCCAGAACTCCATCAGAATAGTTTAGTTTATTTCAGGAGGAATTAGACAAATAGGATAGGGAGTAATCATTTATCCCTCCTTAATAATGGCAGTTTGTTATTGTAGGGATCTGTAGGACATGAAGCAGGTAACATAGAGTTGAGACCTGTTACTAGAGCTAAGATTCAAGGTGAGACGTGTTTATGGGAAATGGTAGAGACTCAGTTATTATCCATGTGTTGCCAGATCAGAACAGATATTTATATTGAGCCATTGAACAAGGTCTCTTAAATCCCTCTGTGACTATTAATCATATTGGTCAACAGGAACTAAGGGGATCAAGGAGTAAAGCCATTAGGTGGAATCTAGCAAGAATCTGCTTCCAGTTGTTTTTCTTCCATGGACATCTCACGGTGTCACCTGATAATTTACTGGGATTTCAGTTTGTTTTCTCTCCTTGTGTCATCCTCATTCTTTGTGGACATTTTAAATAATTTTTTGGGGTGGTGTTTAAGGTTATGTTACTGAAATAATAACATATATGACATGATAGTATGTTCCCTTTGGGGCTTTTGTTTTCCTAAAGCCCATTAAAAAAAATTATGTATGACCAAGGAAGATGCAGGCTAAGAGGAGAGATGTCACCAGAGAGAGGATAGAAGAGGAGTCTGCTATGCCTATAAGCCTTGAGGACCCATGACCTGCTCCCTACATTACTCTGAGGAGATATACAAGTCTCCACAATGAAGAAAATTTGGAATAAGCAAAAAACAGTGCTGGGTGATTCCAATGGAAACAATGCATATAAATTGTTCAAGTTATATGATTCCAGATTTAGTTGCTTTTAAGCTATTTTGCAAGGTGTAGATAGTTAATAGTAATGTGAAAACTTTTCTACATGCAGGCAAATAAATTCAGTCCTGTGGGAGGTCTGTTGGCATCTTTTACCCCCGCTGCATCTAGTTGTAAATTCACTTCAAATTTCCCTTACTCTATATAAATGTATGCTTCTTTGACTTCTCCTTTGAACTTGTAACAGCTTCCCAATCCTCTCATTAATAATAGATTAAATGAAATCTTTAAAATGCTTTCATTTTATATCAGTTTAATTGGTAAAGTTGTGATTTTGCCTTTCCTTAAATTTATTATTTAACAGCAGGATGGTGGCATGATACATCTAGTGTGTTTAGGTGGTATCCCACAAGGGAGCCTGTTCCTGTTTCAACCTTACGTAACCCACTTGAATGCCACGTTCTTTTGGACTATATCTAATTGTCCCCAACAATTACATTCAAAGAGTAGCTTACCTCTTTCCCTATAACCTAACTGTTAGAAAGAATGGTAAATGACAACCAGCCCCAAAGAGACTATGCCACATGTGCAATCCTTGTTGGCAAATAGACACAAATAGGAATAGCCAGTTCCTAGAAACTCAGTGAAGTACTCACTTGGTCAAGCACCTTGCAAGAGAGTTTCACATTGAAGCAGATGAACCAATATTCTCAAAGCTGGATCAATTGGCCTTCTGGTTGAATTTGATGATGTCTTAGTCCATTCGTGTTGCTATAAAGGAATATCTGAGACTGAATAATTAATAAAACAGCAGTTTACTTGGCTCATAAATCTGCTGGCTTAAAGATCAGGCATGTGGTGAAACCCTCAGGCTACTTTGGTGGAAGATGAAGAGGAGTCAGCATGTGTAGAGATCACAAAGTGACAGAGGAAGCAACGGAGAGGGGAGGCGCTGGGCTCTTTAACAACCAGCTCTTGTGGAAACTCAGAGAACTCGCTCACTGCCATGGATATAGCACCATGTCATTCTTGTGGAATCTGCCCCCATGACCCAAACACCTCCCATTAAGCATCACCTTCAACACTGAGGAACAGATTTCAATATGAGGTTTGGGAGAGACAAATATCCAAAGGACAGCATGTGGCAAGAGTTTCCTGTGAAGGAGAAGGGAAACAGGACCATACAGATTATTCTACCCTAGGATATTACTCCAGAGTTAAACTACTGGGCTCACCAAACCCTTGAACATTGCTCATTGAGGGCAGAAGTTCTCATTCAGTCTTTCTAGTTTCATGTGTTCTAGCACTCCTTATTTCAGCAAAGTTCTTACTATCATCCCTATGCTACTCTCAAACCCTTTGTTGCCAGTTTAGTTAGAGATATTTGAAGCTCTTTCCATGGCTGCCCCTAAGTATGACGTCCTGGTCCTTCATATGTCGATGGTCTGTCTGTAGGGGGTAAAATAAAATGAATTGGCACACCCATATGCATGTCACTTTGTACTGATGTTTGTTAAGATAAATTTCAGAAGAATTTTTGAACAAGAGAGTGGTGTGATGTGTACTTAGGGCAATGTTTGAGCTATCCCAATGCCCCAATGAATATACTGAGGTTTTTATTAAAATACATGATTGGATACAGCAGTCCTGAAGTGGAGTCTGATATTTTGCAATTCTAGCAAACGTTCAGGTGCTGCTGATGTTTCTGGCACATGGAGCACACTTTTGAATACCAAGAGTTTAGGGATATGCAAACTTCTCTGGAAGGAAGAGGCCAGATAGAAATATTTCCGTATTTGTGGATCATATGGTTATTTTGTTGTTACCACTTGTCATTATAGCGTGAAAGTAGCATTAGACAATACGTAAATGAATGGATATTACTGTGTTCCAACACAACTAAAAAAAAAAACATGGGCATAAGGCTGGATTCAGCCTGCAGGCCATAGTTTATCAAGTCACTGGTTTAGAAATATCATTCTTCAGTAGTATGTAAATGAATTGGAAGGATGGATGGATGGGGATTGGAGACAGGTAGCCCACTTAAGAGGAGGGAAATGCTAATAAACACTTACAGATTAAGGCAGAAAGATGGGAAATAGAAAGTGAAAAGAGAATTGATAGGACTTGACAGAGATGGACAAAATATGCAGAGTTGACATGAATCTTGGATGATTTTTGGGTCCTCAAGTAATAAAGCATGAATTTTCCTGGTACTTTTTTGGGAGGATTAGTTTTTGGTTTGTTGCTTCCAGGATTTGACAACTTCTGTTACTGACATTCTTCTGCATTTATGAAAGCCCAGAGAGCTTTATGCTTCCATTAATGACACAGAATTGAAAAATATTTAATATGAGGTTTCAGAAGAAAAAATCATTTTAATTATATTTCTACTGTAATATAAGCAGATTTGTTTTCTACATCAACTGCAGTTTTTAGAGTTAAACGATTTATGGCAGATATTAACTGAGTTCTTCTGTTCAGGGACTTCTGGTAGGTGATAAGGTATATTCAAAACAACCATGAAGTATTTATTGTGTTTCTGTAGTAGGTGCTTATGATTAAAAAGATGAACTTTACAGACATGCCCCAAACTTGATAAATTTAGTGTCTTTGTGGGGAGTGAGTATAAGACAACTATCCCCAAGCTGAATAATATAATTCATCTTGGGGAAACATTGCAATGCAGTTTCCCCAGTTGAATCTCAATAATCCTAGTCCTGAAGTTAAAAATTTAGGAAACACTGCTACGTACTTCAGCTTTCAATTAAAAAAAAAAATGGCATACTTCTCCATGACTAAATACTACTATCTACCCCATGAAAATTTAAAAATCCCATAATATTTAACTTCCAATTTTTTCTTCAGATTTTCCCAAATAGGTCCTATAAAATCTTATAGTTTGTGTATTTTAAAAGCAGTATCTTGTCTAATTTCATGTATCATATCTAGTTGTTACGTCTTTTTAGTGCAGTGTTCTCAGAAGTTAATTACTGCACCAGCAGCATCAGCATCTTCTGGAAACTTGTTAGAAACACAAATTCTCAAATTCTACCCTAGATCTACTGAATCAGAAACTCTGGAAATTCAGCCTAGCATCTGTGGTTTAAAAAGCCCTCCAGCTGACTCAGAGGCTAAAGTTTGAGAACTACTACTTTAGTGCAATCTTGATTCCTAGTCTTGGCTGCTTAATAGAATTGCCTAGAGTTATTTTAAGAAGACCCAATATCAGTTGTAGACCAGGCCAGTTAGATTAGAATCTCTGGGTGTGAAACTTGAGCACAGGCATCAGTATTTCTTTTTTTTTTTTTTTGCAACGAAGTCTCACTCTGTCGCCCACACTGGAGTGTGGTGGCGTGATCTCGGCTCACTGCAGCCTCTATCTCCCAGGTTCAAGAGATTCTCCCTGCCTCAGTCTCCCAAGTAGCTGGGATTACAGGCACATGCCACTGTGTCTGGCTAATTTTTTGTATTTTTAGTAGAGACAGGATTTCACCATGTTGGCCAGGCTGGTCTTGAACTACTGACCTCTACCATTCAAAGTGCTGGGGTATTTCTAAAATTCCCCAGGTGGTTTCACTGCATAGCCAAGACTGAAGACCCTTGCCTAGTTTCTGTTAATCTTGAACTGTCCTTTCCCCTTTCATTGAATCACATTGAATTTTATCTTGCTAACTTTCTTGTAGAAGGGCCCATAATGTGTACTTGTTTGATCATATGCCTATTTTTTGTACCCTATTGTGAATTATATGTCTCTTTTAGTGCCTTTCCAAAATAGATTTGGGCTTGAATATGCCTTTCAAGTAAAATAGATCATCTTCCATCCATCTCTTTATATATATTTTTTTCCAACCAAGTGCATCTCCTCTCTGCCACCTATTTGTTCCATCTTGCTAGGCTAGATTATTACCACTGTGGCTTTCAATTCTGTTTTTCATTTCCAAGTTGATTTTTTTTTTTTTTTTGCAGAACATGCTTTGCAAATTTTACCCTTTCTGGGTTTTATCAGCTTTCTCCTGATAGCACACACTCATCTATTTCACTTACCTTGTTCTTTTGTTTCAAGCTGTGCTTTATTAGAGGATTTGTTTTCAATATCATCTGGCCATCCTGTGTATAGTGTGGAGTCTTGTTCTCACGGATTTTTGTATTTTCCTTTTTTCTCCAGCTGGTCGGTATAGATTCGCTGAGATGCCCACTCTCAAAACTGTTTCTGCAGCATCTGTCCTGATAGTTACTCTGAATTTCTTTTTGTTCAGATTTGCAGGACAAAGCTGTTTAGAGTTAATATGTTTCTACATTCTCACAGGTCTCAGCAGTTGACCCACTTTTTTTTAACCTGAGATGCAGCAACTCTGCAATATTATACAGTGCATGCCGCCTGCCTATGAAAGTAAATCAAAGCATCATTTTACCAGTTTACATCCACTATAATAAAGGTGGTTGAATGTAATGAAAGGGAAATCAGAGCCTTTGATGCCTCATGTGCTGACAGAGTGAGTGAGCCAAACAAAGTGAGATTTTTTTTTATTCTTTCATAGTAATAATCAGCAGTATTAAAGGATAATTTTCACATACCAAGATGTAAAATCATGACTCTCTTACAGATATAAAACAAGCACATGTTAAAGATTGTACTTAACTCATTAATGAGGAAACCAGACAGACATTATAACAGGTTCTCAGGAGAAGTCTAAGAAGCACAAAATGATATAATGTACAGGGAGGTTGAAATGAATGTGCAAATGGATGCCACACTGTTTCTTCCACCAGTGGGAAAGGAATGAAGTCAGCTGAACCCTCTACCAGATGTGATTTATTTGAAAATCTATAAACAAGATTTTTTTTGGCATTATTTTTAGTTATTTGTAACTTAAAGTTGTAACAGAGTTCTATGGCAATGAAAGGCTAGACGCAGATAATTTAGAAAAGTAGGCTCTAAATATTGCATCATAGTCCATGGAATACCCAGTAGTTGTTTTTATATTTTCAAATGTCTTCCCAGTGACACCATTTGTAAGAAACTTGATGGCTTATGAAGCAGTCTGAAATAGATGCCTTTGACTATCACTTCAACCTAAGCAGATAGTTTAGTGGCATCTTCTCATAACTTACCTCAGAGAGTTGAATGATGAGAGCAGCTAGCATGGTGCCAGGCACAGGATAGGTGCTCAGAAATTCGTAGTTGTTGGTAGAAGAGAGATAGTGTTGAGTAGGGGTTAACAGTGAGGACTTTGGAATCATTTTGTAGATCGTACCTTATTCTTCTCATCTGTACAATGGTGACAGTAATAATGTCAATCTCCTAGAGGTGTTAAAAGAGCAGTAAATGAGTTAATTTGTATGAAGTACAGTGAATACTGTATACACTGTGGCCCTGAAGCCATGTGAAGAGCCCAGGGAGCCTTAGCAGAGTTGGCACCAGGGCTAGAGAAGCACAGAGAATGAGTCCTGGGTTACATGAGTCCCCACCACAGCCAGCCATCAAGCAGGATGTCAATGGATGTTGTTATTGTGATGGAAGGAAGCCTGCTATTTTCCTGGTTCATAGAACTCTGTTGCTTGTTTAATCAGAGTTTGGGCGCCAGGGGAACAGATATCTTTTCTTTTCCAGGTGAGAGTGCTATTGTGCATAGACAATAGCAGAATACATTTGTAGGGTAGGAAAGATTTGATTGATACCTTTCTCACCTACCATAAGGGTCATGGCCAGCACTCCTATGACAGAAAACAGGTTAACATGAGAAAAGCATAACAAACTTACGTAACCAAAGTTTTTACATGGCATGCCTTTAGAAGTAACCCCAAAACTCAGGGAAAACCATCTAGTTTTATGCTTAAGTTCAGTGTAGAAAGGACAGCCCGGTAGAAATGTGATTGGATGAAAGAGGAATACTCTTGTAGTAATGAACTGAGTGAAAGAACCTAGCAAGCCCATCTGCCCAGATTCTTCTTGACCTAGCTGCACAGTATTCCTTACTCTCAAGCGTAGAGCAGGACCCCTCTGGAATGAGGTCTTAGAATCTACTGTCAGACAAGCTGGGTCAGAGAATTTCTTTATGGTCAGCTCCTACACAGAAGGATGTAGGGGGAAGGTTAGAGTATAATTTCTAGTTTCTATGACTCGCTATAGGGAAGAGAAATTCCAGTTTCTTTGACCTACCTTAGTAGAGAAAGAGCAGGAGAAGGTCACAAAGAGACTGCTTTGAGGCCCTTTCAGTCTTTCAATTCAACATACTGAGCATAATCAGGAGATCCTGGGTTTGAAACAAAGGAGGCCAAAGCATGCCAAAATGCCATATTCTGGAGTATCATTTTTGAAGCCCCAGAATCTTATGGTATCAGAGCTGAACCTTAAACCCAGTGTGTGTTTGATTCCAAAGCCCGTGTATATCTCCCAATCTATCCTGGCAACCCATTTTTTTTTTCTTTAGGTTCCCTTGTACTTTCCAGCATTCAGGTTTTTAGCATTTCATCCTAATTCTTTGTTCCTTTTTCTATGCATCCATCGTTTCAATGGAAATGTTTAGTGCTTGGCTTGCTGTGTGCAAGGCACTGAGCCTGTAATGGTGCCTGTGAGCCGACAGGGACTCAGCCCTGATGAACATTCTAGCCAAGGGAATGAGAGACAAAGTGAGTAAACAGATGCATGGAAGACACACAAACTATTCTTAGTATGATGAAGGAGGGAAACAAGAGGTTGAGATAGGGCAGGAGTGGTGGAGGAATGCTTAAGAGTAGCCAATAAAGGTATCTTTGAGGATGTAAAAGCTGAAATTAGACTTAAAGAATGAGAAGTGATGTCCCTGAAGACCTGGAAAATAGTTCCTTAGACCCAGGGAGTAGCAAGTGCTAAGGCCCTGAGGCAGAAACCAGCTTGGCACCTTTGAGGAGCAGGAAAGTGGCAAGTATGGCTGGGAATTGGAGTCAGGCAAGAGAGATGGGGTTGGAGATTTAGGTAGGGGTCAGATCTTGTAGTGCCATGGAGGAAAATTTGAATTTTAACTTATGTTAACAGATGGCATCTATTGAAAAACCAACAACATGCTCATGATAATAATTTATTATGCCTGCTATATGGCTATCATATAACCAGGTACTTCTCACAAATCATGTCATTTATTCTCCCCCAAATTTGGGAGGTAGAGATTTTGAGCTGTCTTAGAGCATCTATTTACTCTTATGTTTATAGCATTTATACAGCATGTTCCCTCTTTTTTTTCTTTTTTTTTTTTTTTTTTTTTTTTTTTTTTTTGAGACAGAGTCTTGCTCTGTTGCCAGACTGGAGCACAGTCGTGTGATCTCGGCTCACTGCAACCTCTGCCTCCCGGGTTCAAGTGATTCTCCTGCCTCAGCCTCCCAAGTAGCTGGGACTACAGGTGCACGCCACCACACCCAGCTAATTTTTGCATTTTTGGTAGAGACGGTGTTTTACCATGTTGGCCAGGATGGTCTCAATCTCTTGACCTCATAATCCACCTGCCCAGGCCTCCCAAAGTGCTGGGATTACAGGCATGAACCATCATGCCTGGCATGTTCCCGCTCCTTAAGGCAAAATGCTAGACCCTAGAAAGATGATCCCTGTTCTTAGGGAGCACACAGTTTAATAAAAACATCTGGTGACCAAGGCCCATGCTAGTAGCTCTATGCCCTGGCTTCAGCTTCTAGCCACTTTAGGCTTCTCTTTCTCCAGTTGGGACGTAATAATTTCCCCATTGCAGGTGATGGTGAAGATGAGAAGAGTCAACAGACAAGAAGTGCCTGGGCCACGTAGAGGCTTACTCACTGGGGATTATTAGGAAAGTCTTGATGGTGCTCTGATTCAAGCCTGCTCACAGTGCACATGGCAAATGAGAGGTGGCAAGATCCTCTGGGAAAGACGAGACAGGAAAGGCTTGGAACAGGAGAGGGAACTGAATCTTGAAAGAAGGGTGGGCATTCCCCAGGCAGACAAGGAGGAGAATGACAAAAATTCTATTTTCATCAAGCCTGATGCAAGATAGTCCTTTTAATGAAAATTACAGGTGAGGAACAAATGCACCTGTGATTTTGGTAAAAATGGGCTATGCATCGTAATTTAGTACCTAAAATGTGGGCACTAATTTGTAAAAGATAACACTTACCAGTCACTGTTCTGCATGTAGTTTTAATCAAGATGAGAATCATATAATAAATATAAGCTGATTCAAAGCCTGTTTCCAAAAATGTAGCACTATCCTTTCTTTCAATAAAATAAATAAAATGTATATCAACTTGCCCTCTAGTGACAATATTTTGTATTTCACTCAGGTTCCAAAAATAAGCTGCATGCTATCTCCTCCAACAATGTGAATTTCTTTTTATAAGGCAGAAACTCATCCTGTGTAGATAATGCTGTACAAAAGAAGTAGAAAACAGTAACCTCTGGGAAGTATCTTTGTGGTAGCCTTTCGTGGTCACTTCTAGGCTGCTTACACCTGAAACTGTGGGCAAATTACGGGGCAAATAACTTTGAGCAAGTTGCTCAGGACGTGATCTCCCTGCCTCCGAAATGAGTTAGCCAGAATGCTGTGTGTTTACTTCTCTGTTATGCCTGATAGAATGCAAGAATGCAAGCTTTGTGAGCACAGGGATTTTATTGACCTCTGATCCCCTAGTGCACAGAAGAGTGTCGGGCTTGTAGTTGGGACATAATACACACGATGTAAGAAAAACAAACAATGACAAGTATGAATATTGAAAACCATGAGTTATAAAAATTGCTGGAGTGTGGTGAGGTAGTTAGTGGCTGCTTTACTACGTGATGGTGTCCTTACTTCCCTGGCTCCTGTTACTTGTGTTTTTATTTTATTTTATATCAGTTAGACTGACTTCTCATGGGCTAATTATTTTGTTTTGTTTTGCTGTTTGTCTAGGTGTGTGTTTTTAAACCATTGTAAGCCAAAATTTGGGAGAGACAGGGAAGAGGGAGTCAAGGATGAGGCTTGGTTTATTTTTTCAGATTTGAAAGACAGGTAGACAGTTTGCTGACCTTTCCTTCCAGTTGATGACATTACAAATTTAACCCTTTCCAGAAGGCTGTGTATGTTTCTTCATGATGGGCTTTTGTGCTAAATTTTACACACATGCTAGATTCTAGAGATCTGCTAGATCTGTCTCATGGCTGTTCACTGGTCAGTGTCCCTGGTTTTTTTAAAAGATACTAACATTTTTTTTCTTTTTAGTCACCCCATTCATAATTGTTTTGTTCCTCTCGCTGCTGGTTTGTTACTCACTTCTTTGAAAAGCAGGACCTGAGAGGCTTTAGAGATGAAAGAAATGCAGTAGCACTTCTCCTTGATGATGGATGAACATGTTGCTACTTAGAGTTGAAAAAGCATCATTTTCAAGTGCTTTTTAGGAGTGTTCATGCTATGGTGTAAAGGGGAGTGAAGAGAGGAAGGGGGCAGCTCTTCATGTGTTTTTTAAAGGTCTTAAGAGTCCAGATCCTTCCTTACACAGTAACACCCCTGGAGAGAAGAGAACGTGTCTTTTAAGTTTCTACCCAGCATCTAAAAGCCCTCAGAGTTCTATCAATTTGGAAATGATGGTGAAAAGATCCCCTTTAAGAAGTAGTGGTGAAGAATGGATATTGATTTATCCTTTTGATCCATGATGGTCTGTAGCTCAGAAACAAGTAATGCTTCCCAGTGGATACAAGATGAAGTCCAAACTTCTTAACCTTGAAATTTAGAGGCTTTTGCGAACCAGCACCAAATTATCGTTTTGACCCCTCTTCTAAAATTCCTTCCATGATGTTCTTCTCAGATTATGTTACCTCACTGACCTCCAGCTAGGCTCTGTGTTTTAGAAATTTAATTACATTTATTGGTCAGGGAAGGATAGTTTTGATTGTTGGGAAAGAAATCTAAAAAGTACAAACAGAAGATGACATTCATAATTCTATTTGGAATTAATCTTTGTTGGTAGTGAACCAATCACTTCCTGTTTTTTAAAATACACAAGTCTATGTATAATTTCTATGTTTATAATTTTTATTACAAAAATTATACAGAAAATGCATACTCCAAAAGAGAAGAATATTACAGATAAACTTTTGTTCAATTACCGTTTCCAATCCTGATTCCCTCTCACCTTCCCCTGAAACAACCACTATATTAGTTTTGTTGTATATCTTTTCCAGTTTATGTTTAGAGCAAGTAATTGATGATATTATTCTATGTTTATTTTGGCTCACATAGATAACAACATAATGTGTTCATCCTTCCGTAATTTGCTTTTTTACTCAAAATTTGTTTACATGTTTAGAACAAGCTTGTCCAACCCATAACCCATGGGCCGCCTGCAGCCCAGGACAGCTTTGTATGCAGCCCAACACAAATTCATAAACTTTCTTAAAACATTGAGATTTCGTGTCATTTTTTCTTTATTTAGCTCATCAGCTATTGTAAGTGTTAGTGTATTTTGTGTGTGGTCCAACACAGTTCTTCTTCTTCTAGTGTGGCCCAGGGAAGCCAAAAGATTGGATACCCCTTGTCTAGAATTATTACTAACCATTGTATATTCTGTTATCCATTCACCTACTGATGGTATTTGGGCTGTTTCCACATTTTTGTGAAGTAGCAGAGAAAATGAATGTGATGATTTTTATGCAGACATGCAAATATTTCTCCAGTATGCATCAGAGAGATATTGGAGGGTCATAGTGCCTGTGCATCTTAGTGTTCATGGATGTTGCTAAATTTTCCTATCACTTTGCTAGCTTACATGCCCATATAGAGTGGGCAGAGGGAGAGCTTTCTCAGGCCATTCCTTCTTTTCTCCCTCAAATTTTCCCAGCCTAGTATTTCCTTTATTCTTCTCTCTCATGGAAACTATTTTTCAAAATTCAATAGAGATAACATTTGTTGTATATTCCTCTCACTTGACATTAACTCTAGATTTTGACTGTTTTCATTTTACTTGTTTATGTCTCTGGCCTGGTGAGTAAGTAAGCTTAGAAAGCACACAGGCTGCACACTCCTTTGTATTCCATAGTGCCTAGCCTAGTCTCTTAACCATGGTGAGTGCCATGTACAGCAAAGTCTGGTGTTGCTTGAAATTTAGGTTTATAGCCAGTTGAAAGATGAATATCCAATATAGTAAAAATTACTCTCTATTTTAAAAAATGCCTGTAGTATTTTGTATCTAAATTAGCCACTTGGCACTTTTTTCCTGCAGCATTGCACTTAGTCAATGCAATTAACACATAAAGGTGATAGACCCTATGTATGACAAATACATCCTGTAATTTTTAAACACCTTTCACATGTATTTCTAATCCATCTATTAGGAGAAGCATGAGGGAAGTGCAACTGACAGCACATGCAGCAGATGAACACTCATCTTGTCCTTGTGCAGGGATACCTCTGCTTGCTCATTTGAGGAGAAGGAATCACTTGCATTATCTAAAGTGCAAAGTCCCATTTTTCACCCCTACATCCCAACACACACACACACGCACGCACGCACGCATGCACATGCAAACACTCCTGTACTCAGTGTGATTTGTGGTGTGGCCTCCCTGATCAGCACCACAACAGGCAAACACACTTCTGCCTCCTCCTTCCTGCCCACTCTTTCTTTGCTCCCACTGAGAGAGAGGAGGGGGACTGAATCAAGCAAATATAGCAATAAGGCAGCTCTTCTGTAATTAACATCCTAACTCCCTGGGACTTGATGAGATGAAAATAATTTGGTCCCAAACACCTTTTTTTTTTTTTTTTTTTTTTAAATACAGTATCTTGCTATGTTGCCCAGACTGGTCTTGAACTCCTAGGCTCAGGTGATCCTCCTACCTTGGCCACCTGAGTAGCTGGAACTACAGGCACATGACTTTATATTATCTAAAGGTTATTTTTCACTTGCTGTTGTAAAGACCATTTTGTATGAAAGCCCCAGGAAGCATCCTTGGTGAGGTGTTAGTGAGGGAGGAAAAAAGTGCCCTGAACAAGAATAGGGGTGTTCTTCTTTGCTTCCGGCACTCACAGTCCCAGTGTGAAAGAGATTGTTCATTGATTATTTTAAAATGTTTTTATTTTGATTTTGGTATGGCAAGATCAACAGATTATGAGATAATTGCCATCAAAAAGATATCTCCTCACCCATGGATCTCAAGAGGAAGCACACCACATCAAATGGGCCACATGGGAAAGTACCAGTGTCCTTCAGGAGACAGGGGAGATTGAAGGGAAAATCGAGGCAAGAGCTCTTATTGTAATTTCCGTGGGAAGGAATGGGCAAGGCTAGAGATGCAGGATTAGGATTGGCTAGTCTGAACAATTCTGTTGGAGTGTAGAGGGTGTCTTTAGTTTTCTGGTATCTGGCCCTGGGGTGATGAGAGTCAGGAATAGTGACCTGGAGTGTGAAAGCCTAATCAAGGAGGTGGTGGGGTGTTGAGGTGGGGGGTGTGTATTAGTTGGTTTGCATATGACAGGCAAACTTCCATGTGAGCTGTTGGCTATCTCTAGGAATTGCCTAACCCTGGGAGAGGCTATTCCTCAAAGGTCAGCAAGGCCCCAGACGTCAAGGTATCAGAATACAGAAAAAAAAAAAAAAATCAATGATATTCTCCAGGGGATATTTCTCTAGGTGTGACTTGGTCTCAGGTATCCATATATTGTGTTTTTTGCCCTTCTGTGAAGGATTTAAGTTGTTAAACAAATGAGCAGTGTAAAAGGCCACAAACTGGGTGTCAATAATGGAGATACAGAGGAAAGGCTAAGAGGGCAAAGCAAAGACCATGATAGCTGCATAAGTTCTGACCTCCTCCGAGATGCCTTCTGTATTTAACTGTCAGAAACTTCGCAGCAAACTTATCTGTTTTCACCCGAATTATTAAAATTTCTACACTATTTTTCTTTTTATGAAAAGAGATGGCACACCAAAATTAGGAATGAAATCAAGGGCATTACTTCCAATTCTACAGTAATTATAGAATGAAGAAGTTTTATGAAAAATGTGATGCTAACAAATTAGAACATTTAGACAGACAAATAACTTGAGAGATAAAAATTACCAAAAACTCAAGAGAAAGCAAATCTATTCATACTCATATCAAATGAAGAAATTAAAAAAAAAAAAAAAAGCTCTTCACAAATAAGTCTAGGCCCAGATTGCTTCATTGGTGAATTCTGTCAAACATTTAAGAAAAAATAATACTAATTATATGCAAACTTTTTCAGAAAAAGAGCAAGGAAACACTCCTCAACTAATTTTATGATGCCAGTATTGCTGTGAAGTTAAAACTGGACACAAAAGTTCTTAACAAAATTAGAAAATCAAGTCCATAAATATACATCTATAAAACATTTACCATGACCAAATGAGTTTATCTCAGGAGTTCAAAGTTGCTGTAACACTTGAAAATCAATTAATGTAATATACCTTAAAAATTGGAAAAAAAAACAATTTTTATTCATGGTAAGAGAAAAAAATTCTGAACAATCTTAGAAGTTAACTTTTTGAAACTGATAAAGGGTGTCTATGAAAAGACTGCAGCTAACATCATTTTTAACGATGAAAAATTGAATTCTCCTTTGATTAGAAACCAAACAAAGCTGTCCTCTCTCATGACTTCTACTCAGCAATGTACAGGATGCTCTAATCAGTGCAAAAAGGCAAGAAAATAAAGCCATACGGATGGCAAATTTAAAATCTATCATTATTTGTAGATGACCTCATCTTGCATGTTAAAAATACTAAGAAATCTATAAAATGGCTATAATTGATAGCTAAGTTTGGTAAGAGAGCAGGATGCAAAATAAATAAGCAAAAATCAGTTTGATTTCTATACTAAAAGTGTCTGAAAATAAAACTAAGAAAACAGTTCAATTTACAATAATATAAACAAGGATAAAATAATAATTTTAGCAAAATGTATGGAAGACCTATACAGTGTAAATTATTAAACATTGCAGAAGAAAGTTAAGATTTAAATAGACATACCATGTTTATGGATTGAAATACTTGATATTAAGATGACATTTCTCAAATTTGTCACTAGATTCAATGCAGTATCTATCAAAATCCTAAAAGGCTATTTTTGACTAGGATAAGTTTTGGTTTAACATGTGTTCTGTAGGGGCTTTTTTTTTTTTTTTCTTTTGACAGAGTCCCTGTCACTCAGGCTGGAGTGCAGTGGCCCGATCTTGGCTCACTGCAACCTCTGCCTCCCTGGTTGAAGTGATTCTCGTGCCTCAGGCTCCAAGTAGCTGGGACTACAGGTGCATGCCACCATGCCCGGCTATTTTTTTTTTTTTTTTTTTTTTTGCAGTTTTCGTGGAGAGGGGTTTTGCCATGTTGGCCAAACTGTTCTCAAACTCCTGGCCTCAAGTGATCCTCCTGCCTCAGCCTTCCAAAGTGCTGGGATTACAGGCGTGAGCCACTATGTCTCTATGGGCCCTTTTAATACATGGATTCAAATTTTCTTATGTCTGGAAAGGTTTCTTGTGGCTTTAAATATTCATTGGGTCCCCAATCTTTGTTATGTTTTCTAATTCAAGCTCAATTTAACTATTTTTCAGCTTATTATAACTTCATATTTCTTCTCAGTAGAAGCATCACCCAGTCTCCTCCTCTCAAATATTCCTGCTATGTAGAGCTAGCTAGAGTAATTATGGATCAGTGACTGATATTTCTTGGTTTCATTTGTGTTATTTCTCGTTGGTAAAAGATTATCCAAAAGAAAGGATTCAGGACATTGGTGATGGCATTTATAACCTTTCCTGAAAGTATTAGTCAGCTAAAGCTACCATAACAAAATACCACAGACTAGATGGCTTTAACATCAGGAATTTATTATCTAACAGTTTTGGAGGTAGAAAGTCCCAGATCAAGGTGTTGGCAGGGATGGTTTCTCCAGAAACCTCTGCCTGTGGCTGGCAGACAACTACCTTCTCCCTGTGCCCTCACATGACCCTTTTCCCTGTGTGAATTCCCTGATATCTTTTCCTCTTCTTATGAGGACACAACTTCTATTGGATTAGTGTTTCATCCTTATGACCTCATGTAACCTTAATTACCTATTAAGTCTTACATATCCAAATCTAGTCACACTGGAGGTTAGGGACTCAACATATGAGTTTCGGAGGAAGACAATTCAGTCCATAACACTGAACATAAGTGTTTTCCGATGAAACCCTCAGTGTATTCATGATTCCTTTCTGTGTTCAATGGAGTCTTCAACTGGTTCTCCTTCTCTCATTATTCCACATAAGGGCACCTCAGTTGTCCTTAAGTAGCTAACATTCTGCTCTTACTATGATTGTCTGGTATTTCTTGAAACATTATAAATATTCTAATACATTAAATCATTTGTTACTGTGGTTTTGATTTCTAGCATTTCCTTTAGATTTCTTTTTCTTTCCTTTTTTTTTTTTTTTTTTTTTGGAACAGAGTCTCTGTCGCCCAGGCTGGAGTGCAGTGGCACGATCTTGGTTCACTGCAACCTCCACCTCCTGGGTTCAGGTGAGCACATCCAGCTGATTTTTGTATTTTTAGTAGAAATGGGGTTTTACCATGTTGGTCAGGCTAGTTTTGAACTCCTGACTCCTGATCTAACCACCTCAGCCTCCCAAGGTGCTGGGATTAGAGACGTGAGCCACCATCCGTGGCCTCCTTTAGATTTTTTTCTTAGCATTTCCATCTCTGTTTTCATTCCCCATCTGTTCTTGCATGTTATTTACATTTTCTATCAGGGCCCTGTCTTAGTCTATTCATGATGCTATAAAAATGGAGAGCAGGTAATTTGTAAACAATATTTATTTCCCACAGTTCTGGGGCTGAAAAGTCCAAGATCAAGGTACCAGTAGGTTCCGTGTCTGCTGTGGGCTGCTCTCACTGCTTCAAGATGTGTCATTGAATGCTATGTCCCTTGGAAGGGATGGGCACTGTGTCCCCCGTGTAGCAGAAGAGATGGCAGGGCAAAGAAAGTCTGAATGCTTTGCAAAGCCTCTTTTATAAGGGCCTTAATCCCATGTATGAGGGAGAAGCTCTCATGACTTGATGACTTCCTAAAGGCCCTATCCCTTAATACTATTAAACTGAGGATTAAGTTTTAAGATTAATTTTGGAGGGGACAAAACATTTAAACATTAGTAGGCCCTTGCCATATGAATCACAATTATTTTAAATTTCCTGTGTCATGTAGACATCTGATTCTGAGGCTTGCTTTGTCTCTTAAGACTTTTGGTGTTTTTTGACATGCCTCGTAATTTTTTTTGAAAGTCAGATACATTGTACTGAGTACTAGGAATTAAGGTAAAGAGGCTTTCGTGTGAGATTTCATGTTAATATGGCTAGGAGATGGACTGTGTTAAATCTTTTTTGTTAACTATAAATGCCAGGCTTGGCATTCCTCTTGAGATGTCTTTGTTTCTGTCTTCCCTGTTGATCTTGAGCCTCCTTACGTTTACCACCTCAGAGTCGGCACCATACTCACCTAATGTGGGAGCCCTGTTGATGCAGTGGTAACGTGTGGGGGAAGGAGAATGTTTTTTAGCCTTCTGATTAAATCTCAGTTTTTTTAGTGAGCCTGAGACTCTGGGGTATGACTGTAGCAGAAGTGTCTTCAGGACTTCTGCCCCATCCTGTACCCCTTCCCCTGGCTGCAGTATTCTGAATCAATTTCCTTGCAGCCCTGACCCATGTTGACCAAGTTATTTATTCCTTTCAGTGAAACAGGATGGCTAGATGATACATAGGAGAAATGCCCTTCTCCAAGCTGAAATAAAGTCTCCAAAATCTTTAATGCTGTAGGGAAGGCCTTTCCAATGGATTTCATAATGGTCACTCTTGCCCTGCTTCTGTCGGAGCTCAGAGAAGAGCTTTCTTGGGTCTTTAGCTTGAGAATCTCATAGGGTTCCTGGAAATAAAGTTCAGAAAGTTTCTTTCTGCCAACCTAGACTGCAGCCCTCAAGGAATTAAAAACAAAAAGGGAATTTTCACACAGTGTCTAGGTTCAGATAGTTTCACTGGTGAATTCTATCAAGGAAGAAATAATAGCAATCCTACACAAACTCTTTTAGAAAAAAAAAATGAAGAACACTCCCCAACTTTTTTAATAATGCCAGGATAATTGTGATACGCTAGTCCACAATAGACCTCCAGCCATTAATCAACATGACCATTTGAGTGTTTCCACCAGTTTCTGTCTCCATTGGCTCCTGCTCCAGGCAGGGAGATCTTAGCTGTGATCCTCCATGTGCATGTGACTCTCCAGATTTCAGGATGGTGGTTTGCTTTGCAAACTCAGTTTTCCAATAGGTCCAAAGAGGACACTAATTTTTCATATATCCAGCTTTCTCCTGTTAGAAGGATGGGAATGATGACTCCCAAGTTCTTTTCATGTCAGAGTTGAAACTGGGAACCCATATATACATTTTAGTCCTCTAACTCAAAGAGGTAGATAATATTACTATCTCCATTTTACACCTGTGGAAACTGAGTTCAGAGAGATTGGGATTTTGCCCGTGATGGTGCAATGGTCAGTGGCAGAGTCAGGTTTTAAATTAATTACATTTATTTCCTTTTACTAAGTGTCCTGAATACATTCCCTGTTTTCTATATACTAGATTAACTCCATTAATTCTTCCTGTGGTCATCAATGCCTAGTCAATGCTGTTTTCTAGTGAGCATTAAACATAATGTTTTTAAGTCACTTAACACAGTACTTGACACAAAGTAAGTGAGCAATAAATAATGGAAGTGCTGTCTATTGCACTTATTACATCATTTATTCCTCACAGTGACTCTAGGAGATCGAGTTCTCTACCTGCCATTTACAGGAGAGGTACCACCCCCAGAGTCTGTTAGAATTGGGCTGAGATACACCCTAGGTATTGCAATTTTTAAAAGCTGCTTGGAAAATTCAAATGGGAAGCTAAAATAGAGAAGCACAGCTCTAAAAGGTATGTTGATCATCTCATCCCACTGGTGTCAAGAGGAAGGAAGGACGAATGTTGCCATATTTATATATATATTTTTCTAAAACAGATGCTAAAAATTTGAGTCACAATGAGAAACTTCCTAACTAAAAGCTGTCTCTAAACTTAGATTTAACAACACATAGAATTCTGAAAGCTCAATATGGGACCGATAATTAGCAAGCGATGTATTTGAAGTTAAGTTGTGGAGACCAGTTGGCTCCCTGATTGTATTAGAACAATGGTTCTTAAAGCATGGAACATGGACCAACAGCATGAAGCTCAACTGGGAGCTTGTTAGAAAGGCAAATGCTCAGACCCCAGCCCAGACCTGCTGTAACAGACATTCCCACTCTGGGAGTGAGACCCAGAACCTCTATTTCCACCAGCCCTCTAGGTAATGCCAATGCCCACTGAAGTTTGAGAACCACTGGGTTTTTATTATTTATCCTTTTATCATGTTGTTCTTCCAAAGTAGTAGAGGCAACCAATGAAAGAACAAACAAAATAGTCATCACAACATCAAGCTTCAACTGAGCTATGAACTGTGGAAATACGGAGTTACAGGACAGAGCCCTGCTTTAAATCAGGTTTGAAATCCAAGTCAGAGAAAGCTGTACTGAAATAGTGGTACTTTAATTTGTTCAGATCCCACCTCTGCTTTTGCATCTCAAAAGGCCTATTAAATCAGCTCAGTGCAAGATCTGCAGGAAGTCCCCTACCATTTCAGCTACTTGAACTACAAAGGGAAGGGAAGGAGTGTGACTATGGTTAGAGCAGGGAAGATTATGCTATAAAGGAGGTGGGCCATGGAAAGTTTTTACAAGCTAAGTAATAAAATATTTAAATAGAAAAGTGATAATTGAACTGTGTATGCCAGACTCCATAGTTTCAGTCTATTAAATTCCCAGGTTAAACACACAGACACACACACACACACACAAGATCACACACACACATACACATACACATATGCATTCATTAAATATATGGTGTGTAAAATGTGTGTGTGTGATGTAAACTCTTCAAGCCAGAAAATGTTTCAGGGTACAGAATAAGAGTGCTGACAAAATTTCAAAATCAAACTAGCATGTGAATTGGGAGGCTTGACAAGAGCACATTGACATTGGCTGCTTATAGCCAGATCTGTGGTGGTGCATGGTAGTTTACTATGGGTGCTTTGGATTCAGACATCCAAGATTTACCTCTTGCTTCTTTTTGAGGGGTAATTGAGTTTGGAACAGGTAACTTACGCCATTGGTAAAACTAGACTAATAAAAAGTTTTTGAAACTCTGTGCGTGTGTGTGTGTGTGCACGCATGTGTGTGTGTGCACGCATGTGTGTGTGCGCGTGTGTGTATTTATGGTAGCAGCCACGAGTTAGCACTTACAGGGAAAAACACTTATTGAGTGTCTATATATCATACACAGTGCTAAGCATTTGGGATACTGCTTGCAGTAGCTTATTCAGGAAAGATATAGGCTGGGCAAAGAATTATAGATATACAGAGTGTTTTTAAAAAGTGAGACTGCTATGGGATTGCAATGGGAAAATAAATCACAGAGTCTGGAAGTGACGTAAACCTTAGTAAACAGTATTGGAAGGTAAATGAGAAATGCTAGGTCAGTTGCTGTCCACCTTTGGTGAATGGCAGAATCTCCTGGAATACTTGTTAGAAATGCAAATGACTGACTTCCTCCAGTGCAAGTGCCCACACCTCCAGTTGCTAACTCCTGAGAACAACTCATCTAAAAAGGCAGCAGGATCATTAAGGTGTTAAAGCTGATCTGAATCTTAACTGTGGTGGTGGGTACCCAAACCTACTCAGATGAGAACATTGTATAGCATGAAACACACACACATGCACACGTACATGTCAGTATAAGTACAACCGGAAAAATCTGAATAAAAGCTTAAAAAGAATCCTGTGGGCAGATCTTCCTTGAGATTTGGGAATTAGAGTCAGGTGGAGCTGGGGTATCATGTTTTTTAATATCTCAGGTCATTCTAATATTGATCCAGAGTTGAGAGCCATTGTGAAGAGTAATGGAAAGCCACAGTAAAGTTTAACCAGGGATGTGTCTTGATCAGATTTTTGTTTGAACATCACTCGGGGCATAATGAGAAAATGGAATAGAGAGCAAGAACAAAGAAGGAAGTAGGAGGTCATTAAGGTAATCCAGGGGTGATGATGTCTTGCAAAAGCATAAGAGAGTAGGGATAGATATGTGGGTTTTTAAATGTTATGACTGACATGATCTGTTAATTGGTATGAGATTACAGAAGAAGAGTTTTTGAGACCCACCTGTTCTGATGCTTCAGAGGAGACTGGAAGTTAAAGAACGATTCTGCAGTTAAAAGTGAAGTTTATTAATCAATGAGAAAGAAATGCAAAAAGTCCATTTGAGTCTGTGACTCGCAAAGTCCAGAATCAAAGGAAAGAGACCAAGTTGTGCCACTGAGGCATGAACTCTACAGCCAGAGGCCAAGACAAGTGTTTTAGGGGACTTGGAATATGACTAGGGAGAGTCTTGATCCTATAGCTTTCCCCTAAAATGAGCAAGAAGAGGACACAGCATGGTGAAAGGTACTGTATTACTGTGGCTTGTTAAGAGGTAGGGTGCCCAGAGGAATGGAGGGAGGATAATTAGAAAAGGGAAACTGAAACTGAAGAGAGCTGCAAGGAAGCTAATTATAATAGCAAGGTGTGGAGTCATTACAGGCCAGAATTAGAGGGATAGCAGTGAGACTGGAAGGAAGGGGGTAATTACAAGTGGAATTATAAGGGAAAAATCAACAGGACCAGATGGCTGATTGAAAGTGGAGAGCCATGGGAAGGAGGCCAAGAGCCAAAAGGACATAGAACCATGACAAGAGCACAGAAAAACAGGAAGTAGGATGGGGGTAGGTTTTGGCAGGACAATAGAAGAGTTTAGTTTGTGATGTATTAGTTGGAGGTGATGGTTGGGGAGACAAATGAAAGTGCCCACTCAGGATGACAGCTAGAGAAGCCATGGGGTGGTGGCCAAAGGGTATCCTCAGGGCAATGGCCAAGCACAGAAAGAGACCAGGTTAAACACCACGTTTGCTCCTTGTGTTCAGTGTTGGTCTAGCACCACATGAACTAGAGGAGGCCTGATTCACCAAGATCAACAAGGATGAGCCTTTGCTAGCAGGCTTCTGAGCAGTTGCAGGATAGCAGATGCTGAGGCAAACAAAAGCAGAGGTCGTCATTTGCAGTGTAGGTCTTCCTTGAATACATTGGGGAAAATGCCAAAGAACAGCGGATGCCCATTAGAAGTGGCAGGGGAGGAGGCTGATTTATGGTGTTGCTGCTACCCACCATTATTCATGGCTGGAAAACACAAGTTTTGGTGTTCAAATTCAGGGGTTGGCAAAGTACTGCCAATATTCCAAATCCAGCTCACCCCATGTTTTGGTAAATTGTTACTGTGACACAGCCGTGCCTGCTCATTTACATATAGCATGTGGCTACTTTTGGGCTACAATAGAAGTTAAAGAGATGCAGCAGAGACCATATTGGCCGCAAAACATAAAATATTTGCTACCTGGCCCTTTGCAGACAATGGTTGCTGGCCTCTCTAGTTCTTTGGTGTCTACTCCAGTATGCAGCTAGGAGAGTCTTCAACACTACCAATCGCTTCCACCGTCAGTCTACCCAGTACTGTATCCATCTGTTCATTCTTGTCCACCAGATTATTTGCTGTATACTAGGCTTGTCTAATCTTTTGGCTTTCCTGGGCCACACTGAAGAAGAAGAATTGTCTTGAGCCATATGTAAAATACACTAGCAGTAGCTGATGAGCTAAAAAAAAAATTGCCAAGAAATCTCATAATGTTTTAAGAAAGTTTACAAATTTGTGTTGGGCCACATTCAAAGCTGGGCTGCCTATGGCTTGTTGGTCGCTGGCTGGTCAGTCTTCCTGTATACAATCTTATTTAAAATTTTATGCAGACTAAGTCTCCCAACCTGTGTGCATGGAGCAAGTGGCTGCCCCTCACTTTTCACTCATGTTTTTCCTATTTGGGTGGGGTTGATCCTGTGACTAATTTCCACTGTTACTAATTTAGAGTCAGCTCTTGACCCTTCAAGGTGAAGTTCAGTTTGAGGAGCGTAGAGAAACATTCTCTCTTTCTGTGTATGTGGATACCAAAGGGTTTAGCCTCAGGAGCTGCTGAGAGACCTCAGACTGAGAAGGCTGGAGGAAAACACCAAAAGAATGTTAGGGAGATTGAGCCATGATTCCTAAACCATCAGAAACCTCAGATCAACCTGAATCCTGCCCAGCCTCTGGGCTTTATGGTTATGGTTATTTGAACAAATAACATCCTTCATCAGTTCATTCAGTTTGGACTGGATATCCAGCAACAGGCCATATAATGTTGAAACCATCTTTGCAAAATTATAACTGAGGAAGTTATGATAGTGAAATAAATCAGACCTAACCAACTCCATCTTCTAATTTAAGCTGTCCTTATTCACTACTGGACATAGGCTGAACTAACTTTGGGAAGGAAATCAGTTTATGGTTTGACTCTGACATAAAATTGATAATAGCCCTTTCCTGAAAAGACCCTCTTCTTGCATAGGGACCAGTCTGCCTTTGCAGGACTAACAAATTAGCTACAAGATAAGAAATTACAGTTTAGGGGTCATGCAGCCTCTGGCTGCAAGAGTCTGAACCTTCCTAGACTAATCCTAGAGATAATATCACTATTGTAAAACCTAAGATCAGTGCTTGAGATACTTTGCAGACCTTGCACTCAGTGAATCAGCTGATACCACCCAGATCTGTAATCTGGCTCAGCCAGTTATACCATGGCTTTCAGGAACAGAAGACAGGAAGAAAGCCTCACTTTGACCCCCTATGATTCCATCTCCAACCTGACCAATTAGCACACCCCACTTCCAAAGGCCCTACCCACCAAAGTATCTTTAAAAACTCAGATCCCGAAATAGTCAGGAAACCGATTTGAGTCATAATAAAACTCTGGTCTCATGCACAGCTGGCTCTGTGTGAATTACTCTTTCTCCATTGCAATTTAGCTGATAAATCAGCTCTGTCTAGGCAGTGGGCAAAGGGAACCCAATGGGCAGTTCCAGTGAGTCTTAAATGACTAACATAGATATATCTAACATAGATACTGTTCAGTTTACCTGAGTGATGCCCCTGGGGGAGCCCCATCCCCTCCCCATTGCTTAGCAGGGAACTTGTGAGAGCCGTCCTCATAGTGCTTTTCCTGGGCTCAGCCCTGTACCATCTGCTTTGGACTCCATCCCTGCATGTGGCTCAGAATTGCTTCTGGCCTCTGTGCCACTGCAGGGTTTATTTTGGTCAATGCTTGGATGTTCCTCCTGCAGGTTGGTCTTATTGAACAGCTTAGCAACAGCCTTCACTGTTCAGGTTCTTGGTCCTTTTATTTAATTAAAAAATCGTTGATAAGTATCCTGTGGTACTAAGGAGCAGCAACTGACACTGGCAGTTTTCAGGGAAAAAAAAAGTCTTTATTATGGAAGGATACTGGGTAGCTCTTATGATGGAGAGAAAAGCTGGATCATCGCTACAGCTTGGAAAGGGCAGAATCATGGAAGCTCTCAAAGACCAGTAAGCAAGAATGAATGGACATACTATTTAGGAACCAGATGTTGAAGCCACCCCAGCCCTCTTGTTTCCTTATGTCTATGCTCAGAATTCAAGTTCCCAAAGGAAGAGAGGCGTTGGCTTACATATGAAGGCAGAGCTTTGTGGCTAGACTCTCCAAAATCATTTGCAGCAGAGGAAGGATGGTTAGCCAAAATGATTTTTGCCATACAACCAAGGTTGTGCAGGAGGAGGAGGATGTGCAGGAAAAGAATTGCTGGTGATAAAACTCTGATTGCACAGGGGCCATGTTCAGGGACACTTTTGTCACTTAAATCAGCAATTCTCAAACTAGTATGCCTCAAGATGGCCTGGAGGACTTGTCACAACACAGATGCCTGGACTTCTCACCTCCATTCTGATGCAGTCACCCTGGGCTTAGGATTTGAGGTTCTGCATTTCTAGGAAATTCTTAAAATGATACTGATGTGGCTGATCAAAGGCACAGAATTTAAGACTTACTATCTTGTATACATTGTATTATTTTTCAGGATTTTAGTTAAAAAAAATTTCCTAGGAATAATGCGCCAACATTTGTGCTTTGAAGAAATTTAAGCTCTCTTCCTTGTTGTAGCTCAACAGTTTTTAACTCCATCGTTTACTTGTTAGTGGTGGTGGGTGGGTGTCTTTTAAATTTTCTCTGAATATACCTCATGTAATCTTCTTGAGAAGATGCCTATGATGAAAATCAAGTCCTCTGGTGTGTTGAAGTCTATCCATTTTGACAGCTACAGTCAAACTCCAAATAACTTCACAGGACTTGAGGGGATTTGTTCCTGAAGATATTTTAGCAGGGGCTTATTCTTTAAAAAAAAAAAAAAAAAAGACTTAACATCTGAAAAATATCTCCTCAACCATACAGATTATTTGCCATTGTTCATAGAAACAGGAAAAATAAGTTAAGTTGAAAGTGCTGCAAATTTTAGTGAACCTCTAATAGATTTGCTTGATTTATAGAAGATGTTCAAGGCCCAGGAAGGAATGTTGATGGTGCTCTGGTGACATCATCTTTTTGAAGTTAATGTCCAGAGAGGGAAAGTAACTTGTGTTAGTTTGTTTTGCATCACTATAAATTACCTGACTGGGTAATTTATAAAGAAAAGTGGCTTATTTGGCTCAGGTTCTGCAGGCTACATGGGAAGCATGATGCTGGCATGTGCTTCTGGTGAGGTCTCAGGGAGCTTGCAGTCATGGCAGAAGGCAACAGGAGAGCAGACATGTCACATGGTGAGAATGGAAGCAAGGAGGAGAGTGGAAGGTGCCAGGCTCTTTTAAACGGCCAGCTGTCACATGAACTCACAGAACAAGAACTTACTCATTACCACAAGGAGGGCACCAAGCCATTCATGAGGGATTCACCCCCACAACCTAAATACTTCCCACCAGGTCCCACCTCTAACATTAGGGATCACATTTCAACATGAGATTCAGTGGGGCAAATATCCAAACAACATCTTAGCTTGACCAAAGATCACAGTAAATAAAGGTTAGACGTGCAGCAGGATTTCACCCTGGTTCCAGGCTTTGAGGATGATGGCAGTAACAACAATGGTGGTGTGATTACTATCACCACTATCATTCTTATGGGGCACAATAGCAGTGGTAGTTACCATTTACTGAGTTTACAGTTTGTCCAGATTATGTTAAGTGCTTAATATATCTTTTGTAGGTCAGGGGCCAGAATACAGTGTCTCTGTCCCATTTTGGTAAATAAATCTTCAAGTGGCACATGGCCTCGTTCATGTTTTTGTGTATTGTTCTCTGCTGATTTCATGCTACCATGGCAGAATTGTATAGTTGCAGTGGAGACCGTCTGGCCCTCAAAGCTTGAAATATCTACTGCCTGACTGTTTATGGAAAAAATTTTCTGACTCCTGCTGTGAGTCATTTCTGACATCAGCCTATGGAGTCAGCATTACTATGCCATTTTACTAATAACGAAATAGAATCAAAGAGAAACTTGCCCCCAGATTACAAACATCATGGAGATGGGATCCAAATTAAAGTCCATCAGCCTCCAAAATTAGTTTCCTGTATTTCTGCACAATCCCTGATGAATTTGGCTAATTGTATGGATCGTATCTTACTGTAGTAATATAATGGATTATAATGTTGTGACATTTTTTTTGTCCCTTAAACAAAATAAAATGGCATTTTAAAACCAAATAACAAGAACTGGTCTCTGCAGGATAATCACATCACATTGGCATATTTACTTTTAGGAGTAAATTATGTTTTATGATGGTTGCTAAGTTAATGAAATGATCATACTGCCAACTAAGTGGATTTTATTATCCCAGGCCCCAGGCTTTTTGCAGGACACCTGAGCCTTGACTGGTGCTCAACAAAGTAACTGATTGCCAAGAGGGAATTTGAACCCTGAGGCGTGACTCACCACAGAGGCTGTATGCTTGCATCTAGGCGGTGCTAAGTACCTTATTCAAGCAGGTGTTCTGTGTTGCTTTTAAAATTTCTAACTTGATCTTTTAATTCAGGGAATTTCAATCTTTATGTTACATCACTGTCATATAGGAATGATTTACTTTAAAAAATGTATATATATATTTCAATGTGAGGCCAGTGCTGAGAAACACTATGAAGAATGCTTTTAGCAATGGCATGACATTTGAAGTCCTGCATCCTGGGTTATGATCCCCTTGGCGGCAGGCAAGTTAACAGTTTCTTACTTGAATAAGCAGCAAGGGGATTTCACATATTGTCATGAAGTTTTTATTTCCCTCTCTGTGCATCCATTTCAGTTGTTTCTTATCAGTGGTCCACATTCACTTGATCATCTTTAGGAAAAAGGACTAGCTAGTATAGATTGGGAATGTAAGTTAGACACAGTCCGACACTAGTTATCAGGGGAGGGAGAAGGAGTGAATAATCCAAAACCCAAGGAAAGTTACAACATTGTTTCTTAATTTATTAGATACAGAACAGCTGCTTCCAAATTACTAGGAGCATTGGTTAAATTGCAGATTCCTGGGCCCTACTCCAGATCTACAGAATTAGAATTTCTAGGGAAGGGGCCTGGGGAAGTGTATTTTTTAAATGTTGTAAAGGTAGTTCCGAGACATACTAAGTTGTGAGAATAGAGTATATCAAGACATAAGTTTCTATTGCTGTGTGAATGTTCCTATGTTGAAAGAGGGAAGGTAAGAAAAGCACACAGGTATGTTCAGCTCACAAAATGTTCCATTCATATGTATCATGTGCTATGTATTTGCACATATGCATTACACATACATCTGCATGCACACATGAGTATATTTCATGTGGTCAAGCACAAATGTGCTCATACGTTTGCACTGTACCTTCCTCTGCCTAGAACAAGCTCTTGTATATCTTACTCATCTTATTCAAGTCTCAGCTCAATTGTCACTTCCACAGAAAGGCTTATCTTGACTACTGTGATAGATTTATTGCAAACAGAACCTTAATCTTCATTCCCCCCTGGTATCTATGCCTTTTGTAATGTGACTCTGTAGCTTCTTTCATTAAGAGGTGATGTCAGTTTCCCCTCCTCTGGAATCTAGGCTGGCCATGTAAAATTACTTTGTCCAATGAGCAACCAAACTTCTGAGGTACTAGCTACAGACCTCAAAAGATACATGCCTCTCTTAATCTCTTGAAACCCTGTGTCTACCATATAATCAAGCCTAGGCTGGCCAGCTGAATGGTAAGACACACATATCCAGTTATATCCCAGCGGACAGTCAGCCAACCTCCAAACACAGGGGCTGAAGCCATTTTATACAAGCCAGACAAAACCTGATGACTTACTTGAGAGCAAATTCATTATTGAGCCCAGACAAGATATGTCATATGTGGTCCAGAACAACAGAACTTCTTAGCTTATACCTAACTCATAAGAAATGATAGTTGTTATTTTAAGCCACTATATTATGGGGGTGCTTTGTTGCACAGCAATGGCTAACCAATGCAACTGTCTTTTCAAAAGGCCTCACTTCATTGCATCACCACTTATATATAGTCCTCTACTTCCCTTTCACTGAGATTATCTTGTTTTTTTGCCCGACTTGCTCTATAAGGATATAAAGGTATTGAGGATAGTCTCTAGCTTGTTTACTGGTAAACCTCCAGTGCCTAAAACAGTGTCTGGCTGATAGCAGACACTCAGCAAATACTTATTAAATCAATAAATGCATTACATCTAGGCATCCCTGGCATTTTTCAGCTTCCAAATTCTGTATTCTTGTGGCTTATGTTGAATTTACTCATGTGGGGTCTAACATGGGAGCTAATGGGAGGTTTTAATCTAGTATATATATATCAGGTTGCTAAGAAACGCCAGTTTGGGAGCCAGTGTGGTTGCACACCTATAATCTGAGCTACTTAGAAGGTTGAAGAGGGAGGATTACTTGAGCCCAGGAGTTTAAGGCTGCAGTGAGCTATGATCGTGCCACTGTACTCCAGTCTGGGAGACAGGGTGAGACCCAGTCTCTAAAAAAGAATGTCTGTGTGTGTGTGTGTGTGTGTGTGTGTGTGTGTGTGTATGTGTGTGTGTGTGTGTATTATATACTATGTATGTAGATATATATAAAAGAAATGCCACTTTGGGAAACTAAGTAGGCTACCCTCAGTGCACAAAGCTCCCCAACTGAAACACTGAAACACACATGCTTACCTTGTATTCCAAGTGGGTCATGCTATATTTTTTAATCCCAAATTCTTTCTGCTGCATTGGCTTCTATTGACTCTTGAGATGTTGAGAAAATTTTTCAAAGATATTAAATCCAGATCTTTACGTGTTCCAAGAAACTCATTGTCAATGATACTATGTCCAAACCTTGTATTACCTGTTTTCTGTGCACTGAACAGAAAATCTCATGGCATGGCTTATCTTCAGCAAGTATGTTAAATACTGGGTCAGATTAAGCCCTTTTCTGCTGGCTATGTGTCTCTGACAATGTGTCTCTTCTCTGAGATACATGACTCTCTTGCCTCCTCTTCCCAATCTGTCTTCTTCCAGAAGTGAGATATTATAATGGTTGAGGACTTTACTTTGGAAGCTGATTTCCAGAGTGGACATAGGCACTCCACTGCTCATTCTCTGACCTCAACCAAATGACTTAGCATTTCTGTGCTCCAGTGGGGTAAGAGTACCTATCTTATAGGAATATTACAAAAATGGACAATCTAATATATGTAGATCTCCTGAATTGGAGACTGGGAAGGTAGTAAATACAATGTAAGTGTTAACTGGTGATATTATTTTATTAATGGCATTTATTATTAGTATTATTCCTGGAGAATAGTTTGGTCAGAATTGAAAAATCAATCTTACAATCTAAAGTTGATGATCAGATTCCTATAGTGGAGTTATTAATCATGATTAATGTTATTCGTGTCAATAATTACTTTTGCTGTCTGCTTACCTTGTAACAGATTGGAGGCTGAAGCACTTTATATTGCTTCATACTTGATTCTTTTCACAGTCCCATGAGGTTGGCAGGATTGTTGTCCTTTTACATATGAGATAATCAAGGCTCAGATGGACTAAGAACCTTGCTGAAGTTTACCTGGACAGTAAGGCAGGATTCCAACCTAGGCAGTCTGACTCAATACACCACCCAATCCTACCTACTTTTGACTACCCATAAAGGAAACAAAATATATTAAGGGATAAAACACCTCACATAAGAGACCTGTAGTACTGACAATCCTGTTTCTGAAGAATGCTGGTCATTTACCTTTACATAGGGCTTTGCTGTTTATGAAATGTTTCCACACGTGCAGTGTCATTCACTCCAGTTCTCACAGCAGTGTAGGAAGTAAATGAGTCCATATCTTCAACACAGAAGGAACTGAGGACAGGAGAAACTCAGTCACTTTAATTCCCCAGCCATCAAGTGACAACATTTTGACCATAATCTGGAGGCCCCACATCCAAGTCCTACCCTCTTTGATGATGATATGCTGTGCTAATATACTACCAGTGGCTATTTTATTTGAATTTCTGTTTCAGTCTGCAAGGTTAGGAACATATGGAATACAGTTTTATAATTAGGACAGCAGGCATTCTCAAAATGCATCTAGGCTTAAAATATCACTCTAAAGAGGGACTTAACCTACTGAGAAGGATAAAATATTTTTAGATACTTAAGATAATGTATTGTCTATATCTAGCTATCATTTTATCGACGTCAATTTTTAAAATCTGTTAATGAAGTAAAATCATTATGTCCTAAGTCTATTTTTTTGGTTGTCACTCTAATGTCATATGCTACAAAGACATGTTTTCTCAAAGGCTGTTTAAAATAGACTTTAGATGGGAAAAATAATATAACTTGTTAAGATATGGTACTAAATAAATTTAGTACCTTAAGAGCCTTTTCTATGTTAATGTGTGCTATGATGCTCTAGGAAGAAAGCTGATGGCCTCACAAGTTTATTAGACCATGAAAACCCCTAGGATGGGGATTGGCAAACTATAGTGTGTGGGCCAAATCCAGTCTGAAGTCCGTTTTTGTTTAGCCTGTGAGCTGAACAAAATAACTTTATTATCTAATCAGTTTATTTAAATAAAGAATATATAATGACTGTATGTGGTTGATAAACTAAAATATGTACTGTGTGACCTTTCATAGAAAAAGTTTGTCAAACTGAATTCTACCCTGGAATGACAGTATCATCACCATTGCCAGCATCATGCTAGCTTGACTCTAAAATGACCATCAATCCACCCTCTTTAAACATGTATGTGAATCTTCCATCAGCAGGTGGTGGCTATCCTCCCAGCCCTTGAGTCTGGGCTGGCCTTTATGTTCTTTGATAAAGTAGAAGGGTGACATTATGGCAGTTTTGGATCTAGCCATAAAGAAACTACAGTTTTCACCTTGGTTTGTTGTCATTCTTAGTCACAGTGTGAAAATGTCACTTGGCCAAGACCATCTAAAATCTACTTAGGTAATAGCCCTAGTACAATACAATGTGATTCACTCTCCTACATATCTGTTCGTGTCCTTTAACCCACATCTCCCCGTTTTCTTTCCCTGCCCTTTACCATGGTAACCATTGCTATATTTTCTGTGAATTTGAGCTTTTGAAAAATATTCTTGTCACAAAAAAAGTAACTATGTGAGATGATAAATATGTTAATCTGTTTCACTCTAGTAACCATTTTACTATGTATGTGTGTGTATATATACATAACATTATATTATAAGCCTCAATTATACACTTTTTAAGGCTATTGGAGAGAGTGAGTAGCCTGGCCCAACCCAGCTTTCCAGCCATTCCCATCAAGGTACTAGCTGTATTAGTGAAACCAGCTTAGACCTTAAAGACCAGTGCAAACGCCAAAAGGTGTCACCCACCTGGTCCTACCTGAATAGGCCTCCACAATTGTGAGATATGATAACTAAGTTGATATTTTAAGATACTAAGTATGGGCATAATTTGTTACATAGCAATAATTGAAGCAATCCTCATGTTTGTTCTCATCATTGGCTTCATCATCATTTTGCAAAGAATCTCTAGGGTTAGTATCCCATGGGCCTCACTTTGAGAAAAATCTGATTTTGAGAGTACAGTGCTGTCTTCACAATTAGATGTTTCTATTAATTTGCATAGACTATTCCGTGAAAGGTCTGAATTGGTGTACATTGGCCTAGTAATAGTCATTTTGTCAAATATCATCTTATGCAGGGGACTATGTCAGCTGTGATACACCTGCAGAGATAAGATAGCAGCCCAAACATCCGAACCCCTTCATCTCATATCTCCAACCACTTCTTACATCCTCAAAGTGGAGGATTTCAAAGAGTGAAACTTTGGCTATCTAGCTATACGAAAATCTCTTTAGGGGTTACAAGATCACAACATCAGGAGGAAAAGATCTCTACATATGCATCAAAGCCCAGCACATTACAGATGTTCAATGATAGTATCATGTGGATGTTAATTTCAAATTCAGAAGAGCATCTTCCTTTACTGCTATAGACGGTGGATGTTTTCTCCCATAGTTGATGATTCTGCTACATAAGCCTGACATAAGCCATGGGGTATCCTGATGGCTTGCTTTAGCTTGTCACACTCCTGATTACAAATATTTAGCATCCCCACTGTCAGAGAACCTCTCATTTCTCCAGCTGTGCACATGTGCCCTTCTGCAATCTAGCCCCAGCTTATTTCCCCATCTGTTGCCTAAAAAAATGTTACTGAATTTTTTATTGTTCCTAAAATGTACCATGTCCTCTCATACCTCCGTGGCTTTGCACATGCTATTCCCTCTTCCCCAAATGCAAGTCCTGCTTTTCCACCTAATACATGTCTTCTCACCAGGGTACTACCATCTACTACTCGATCTTGAAAGCTTTTCAGACTCCCTTGGGGGAAGTCAGTCTAGGTATGTATATATACCTCTGTTATACCCCTGTTACAGTGTTTACCATAGTTGGTTAAAATTTATTTTCCAGACATAAGCTTTGCTTTTCTAGGCTGTAATTTTTTCATCTGTGAAATGAGTATCCTATGGCTTGCCTGCAGGCTTGTGTGAGAATTAAAGCTGATGTAATATATATGTAAGCACCTAGCAACTGCTAAGGAAAAGGCCCTTTATAAATCTTTGCTGTCTTCACTTTGTTTATGGATGACAGTCTTTCCCTTCCTTACCTCCTCCATCACATTCTGAGCTGCTCAGGAGCAGGCAAGACACTTCTGATACTGTCCTATCCACAGTGCCTTGCAAAGACCACATGCTTGGTAGGTAGGTGTTGAATGAATTATGCCGTCTAGTCTTCTTACTTATCCTGACTAGTTACTGTATTTTGTTTAGGACAGCCAGCTGCCTGTGAAGGAAACTAAAGAGGAAAAAAAAATCCCATACAGTTGGCAAAAGCGTTTTATGTAGTTCAGGGACATTATAATGTAGGGAAAACACCACAGCAGATGTGGTCATTTGTCCATCCCCATTGGTGGCAACCATGCACGACACCATTTTGACTGTAAGTTGTTTTCCTGTTGGAAGGCCAAAGACAAATCTGGGCCCACTCCCAATTCCCAAAAATGACTCAGTGCACTCCTTGCAATGGAAAAGCAACTGTGAGGAGATATCGCACTCACATTTTTTTTTGCAGGAGTCCATCTGAAGGATCTTCATTGTGATTTATCCTTTCTTGTCGTGTCACTCCTATCTACACAGGGTGTATTAGAACAACAGATAGAGGTTCAACTTTGTTTAGATGCTCTTGCCTTCCCTACTAATTGATTTCAAGATTTTTCTTTTTTCTTCATGTAATTTATTATAAACTCAGCTGAGGTTTTACTTATCACATTTTGTTCTTCATTATCTTGTGAAATGACTTGGACTGAATACCAGGAGAGTCACCTGGTGCCGGTTGGCTTTGTGGGCAGAAGGCAGACAGTTTGCATGGGCTTTCTGGTCCTTCAGCATTCTTCAGAGACGGGGTGGTTTGGCTGGATAGCAGCTGGGTGAGTCAAGGGGCTGTGTAAAAGCAGAAGGACCTACTCCTTTTTGCTTTCCCTTTCTTACAGGGCCAGAGACAATCACATTGTTTGAACTCCAGGCAGCCTCAGCTTAGGTGCCAGAAGTGTAAGTGAGTGCTAGGAGATACCAGCTGCAAAGCACTGGGAAACCTGGGCCAAAATACTCTGCAGCAGACCCATTAAAGCAAGATGGATGCTGGAGGGGCTGCAATCCCACGAGAAGTGGAGTGTGGCCGTGGCCCCTCCAGTTAAGGTAGGGTTGTAAACATCCTAGAGAGCTTGTTGCCAAGAATCTCAGAGAAGGAAGCAGACATCATTCATTGGAGAATCCTGCTTGTCTCCATATGAATTTCTGTTGTTGTACTCCATCATTTGTATATATAAATCCAAAACAAGTGAGTCTCTTAAAATCTGATCCTGTAAACACATATCACAAAATCCAGAGTTCAAATAGCTTGTATACAGGTAAATACAAATGAGAATTTTAATATTTTAAAACTGAACAGGTACCACAAAGGGTAGGTGTAACGGAGGTGAATTTGCAGGAGAAACTCCAATTTTTAAAGCCCTCTCTCCCATTTTCTTGCTTTTTAAATTTGACTGGCCATGGATATTGTATTGCCTTTGATTTCTATGATGTAGACAGAATAGTTAATCAATATGGATTGGTGAGTTCATATATTATAAAGTAGGACATTATTTGTAGTGGTAGAACATACAGTTACCATCACTTACTGACATGTATAAATAAGCTAAGGCGCTGTCAGGAAAAATGTTAATTGTAAATGTAGCACCCAGGAGCAAAAGGGATTGGTGTTTGATCCATGTTCTCTGGGCCCTGCCATCATAATTTGATGGTTAGTATCAAGTGTCAACCTGATTGGATTGAGTGATGTAAAGTATTATTCTTGGGTGTCTGTGAGGGTGTTGCCAAAGGAGATTAACATTTGAGTTAGTGGACTGGGAGAGACAGATTCACCCTCAATCTGGGTGGGCATCACCGTCTAATCAGCTGCCAGTGCTGCTAGAATAAAAGCAGGCAGAAGAAGATGGAAAGAGCAGACTCACTGAGTTGTCTGGCCCTCATCTTTCTTTTGTGCTATATGCTTCCTGCCCTCAAACATTGGACTGCAAGTTCTTCAGTTTTTGGACACTTGGGCTCACACCAGTGGTTTGCCAGGGGCTCTCGGGCCTTCAGCCATGGAATGAAGGCTGCACTGTCAGCTTCCCTATTTGTGAGGTTTTGGGATTCGGACTAGCTTCCTTGCTCCTTAGCTTGCAGATGCCTATTGTGAGACTTCACCTTGTGATCACGTGAGTCAATTCTCCTAATAAAATTCTTCTTCATATATACGTCTGTCCTTTTAGTTCTGTCCCTCTAGAGTACCCTAAAACAATAGTGCTTTCTGACTAACTTTAATTTCATATGTCAGCATCTGCTTCTCTACATAAAGAATTTTTTTCCAATGGGCAAGCCCATTCTGCATCTGTGCATGGCAGACTGACACATTAGAAAATGAATGCCTCCTGAGAGCAGCTTTCAGTAAACAAGCAGCAGAGACTCCCTTGCCTCTGGTGGGATAATTCTGAGGTACAAATCTATGTGGTTCTCAGAGATCACAAATGAGATTATCCTCCGCTCACTTCCAGTGGTGAGTTTCTTGACAACACCCTCTGTCTTCTGGCTGCTCCTGTTTCTCATTTCTTCCTTCACTAATGGTGATTCATGAGAGTCCCTACCAACTAAACTATTAGTTTTCTTATTATTTCCTGAGGGTCTGGCTGTGAGGGAAACCAAACCAAGACATATGTAGCGAAAAATTATATTTAAGAGCCTATGTGCCTTGAAAGAGTCTAGAACCTAAAGAAACTGAGTGGAATGGTCCCATGAAAAGACAAAGTGACTGAAACACCAACCTTAAGAGGAAATCTAGGAAAATGGACTGATGGTCCCAGTGCACTCCAAATGTACCCAATTGTGAGAAGAGAAACTAGAATCACTCAAATGGAGCAACTTTGCAGATAGATTCCTTTCTAGGATCTGGTTCACAGCCTATAAAATCTGGGTGTTGAACGATGAGAATACATGGACACAGGGAGGGTAGCATCACATACTGGGGTCTGTTGGGGAGGGTAGGGGAGGGATGGGGGGGTCTGGGGAGGCTGGGGTAGGATAACATGGGGGAGAAATGCCAGATATAGGTGGCAGGGGGGATGGAGGCAACAAACCACATTGTCACGTATGTACCTATGCAACAATCCTGCATGATCTGCACATGTACCCTGAAACCTAAAGTACAATTAAAAAAAAAATCTAGATCTTTTATGTCCCCTAGTGTTGGGAGTGAGTGGGAAAGCCTATTGCCTTCCCAGCATTAGGAAGGCTCAGAGCTACCCCAGAACTTGTACATTCTCTCCTATACCTCTTCTCCTCTTGTTTTTAAGTCACATAAGGTAGCAGAAGAAAAGTACAACAAACCACTTTTAAAGAGACTACATGGCCCCTGCTGGAAAAAGTTAAATAACCCTAACTTGTATTTTGGAATTTGAACCTAATAATAGGGATAGAGAATTACAGAAACTCAGTTTTAGGAGGATCTAGAGGCTCCTCCAGCCCAAACCCTCATTTTGTACCTTCATACCTCTCTGATGCACTGTTATATACTAGGTAGTTATTAAATATTCTCTAAGTGTCTATTTGAATTAATTAAGTGTCCTTCTGACAAGCTTAACACAGTTCATAATTGAGAGATGGCTCCCTTCCAGGACAATGGGCTCCATCCCCACATGTAATAATCAGCAATCTTTCCTTTTCCTCTCCTGTGGCTTCAACTAATTCATCCTAATTCTACTATTTAAGATCCTAAAAAAGAGAATTCAGTGCAGCTCCATCCTTCAGCAACATCCTTTTAAGTCTGTTTTCTAAGAAACACATACACTAATATATTAGCTGTTCATCAAGTGACCTGCTCATGCATAATTTTGCCATATCTCTCTGAACATATCTCTCCATACTTAATTGCCCTTAAAGTATAGCTCTAAGTATTAAGTAAAGTACAAAAGGCCAAGAATGATGCTGGGGTTCCGGATTAAAGGTGATGGAACCATTCACAGGGAGAGACAACACTGAAGGAAGACCAAGTCTGGGCATGACTGGTGAGTTTGGTTTTGGATAGGTTGAGTTTGAGATGTCTTGGAGAGAGCTGAGAAGAAATATGACAAATGTATTTGGACATATTAATCTTGAACTTTAGAGGAGGGGTCTCAATTGAAGAGAGACATTTATAAATCATCTGCAAATAGGTGATAATGGATATGATAATTTAGGAATACAGTATATAAGAGTGAGAAGACCAGAGGCCCTTAGACCAGGCCTTGATGAAATCTTACATTTATTTTCTGGGTAGAGAAAAATGAATTCATTTAAAAAATAAATATCAATCAGAGAAGTAGAGGAACTACATGAGATTTCTATATCACAGCAACTAAAATAAAAGATTATTTTAAAAATAACGGACTGATGAGTACTGATGAATATCCCTGAGAAACCAAGTTAGAGTTTCAAAGAATGCCCTTGGAATTTAGTGGTAAGGAAGTCTTCAATCAGCTAAGCAAGGTCATTCTTGAAGGTGAATAAAATTTCCAAGCTTTGCTGTTTCTGTACGTAAACTACGGGAGTTCTAAAACTGGCTCTAAAAGCAGATCCCACAGAGAACTTTTCTGGATATTGAGACCACGGCATCACCATTTGAATAAAAATGCAAAGTGCTATGATTACTTCGAAGGCAAGGATGCTTTTGTTATTTATGAATTCTGGTGAGTTTAGGAATTTATAAATTTTCTAGCTAACTTTCCAAAATCAAATTAGTCATTCCTTTACTCAAAAGCCTCCTAAGCCTCCCTTTTGCTTATAGTACACTTCATTTTATATAGATTTTGTAAGCTGTGGCTCACCTTGTTTGCCTTATTTGTAGTAGTTACCCAGACCCCCTCTGTGGAGCCATACCAAACTTTCTCATGACCCATGCATTTGCTGTTCTATTCTTTTTGCAAGGCATATGTATATTAGTCTGTTCTCATGCTGCTAATAAAGATATTCCTGAGACTGGGCAATTTATAAAGGAAAGAGGTTTAATTAAGTCACAGTTCCACATGGCTTGGAAGGAATCAGAATCAGAATCATGGCAGAAGGAAAAGGAAGAGCAAAGTCATGTCTTACATGTTTTTCTTATGCAGGGGAACTCCCTTTTTATAAAACCATCAGATCTCATAAGACTTATTTACTATAATCAGAACAGCCTGGGGAAAAACCACCCCCATGATTCAGTTATCTTTCACCAGGTCCCTACCATGATACATGGGGATTATGGTAACTATAAGATTTGGGTGGGGACACAGCCAAGCCATATCAATGTGTATTAGTTTTTGCATTGCTGCTATAACAAATTGCCATAAATTTAGTGCTTAAAATTATACAAACTTGTTATCTCACAGTTCTGTGGGTTAGAAGCCTAGATATAGTGTATCACAACTCGGTCCTCAGTTTCGAGTCTCACTAGGCTAAAATTGACCTGTTGGAAAGGATCCATTTGCTTCTGGAGGCTCCAGGAATGAATCACTTCCAAGTTCATTCAGGTGGTTGGTCAAATTCAGCCTCTTACTGTTGCAGGGATGAGATTTTAATTTTCTTGCCGGCTTTCAGCTGGAGACCAGCTTTTGTTTCCAGATGCTGCTCACATTCTTTCTCATGCTTTCAATGCCCCTCTGCTCCAGTCACCCACAAATGTCAGCTTGAGTCCCTCTCTGGCTTCAAATCTGTCCAAATTTTTCTGTCTTTTCTCTTGGAGTCAAGCCAAAAGAAGCCCTCTGCTTTTAAGGGCTTTTGTGGCTAAATTGAGCTATCCAAGATAATCTAAAATAATACCTTTGCTTAAAGGTCTATAGCGTTAAAAAAATTAACTGCCCCTTTTGACAAGTTTGGTGACATTCGCAGGTTCTAGTGATTAGGGTATGGGCACTTGGTTGTTAGGATGAGTCTGCCTACCATAGCATACCTTTCTTCCTCTTTCTCTCCTCATGTGCACCTACTTAGCCTTCAAGTCCTAGCACGAATGCCACTTCCTCTATATACATTTCTACTGCTGTCCCCACCTCCAGGAAGAACCAGTTGTTCTCTATCTGTGTCTCCTCAAACCTTTGATCATACTTTCACTTTTATCTTAATGTGTAATTCTTATGAGTGCATTTGATCTTCTGCTAGTCTATTGATGTTTTGAGGACAGAGATAATGACTCATTTGCCTGTCCCCATACCTCAGTGCCTTAGTGTGGGTTCTGTGGGGTGTGTTGAGGTATCTTGGATTTTCTTTCTCAATTTTTCTACCTTTCCCTGTCTTTTCTGTCTCTCTTCTTCTGTGACTCCAAATTAATCACGACTATGAAAATGCCCCTGTTCTTACTCCCAGAAGACATAAAACTGTGTGTTGAGTTTCCTTCTTTGATTTTTATTCAGTCCAGTGTTTCATTCCGTCTCAAATTCCCTACAAGTCAAGTGACAGAGAATGAGGATCTGCAGATCACCATTGAATAAGCTGTTGAATAAGGTGGTTGTCCTTCTAACAATCTCTTGCAATGGGTATAGACTTTTCCTTCTCCTCTTCCTTTTAGATAAGGAAACTGAATGGTGAATGGGTAAGGAGGTTGTCTGGGCTCATGAGATAGAGTTGAAAAAGTGGTTATTCTGAATTGAGGCTCCAGGTTTCTGGGTCCATGACTCTCTTTCTATCTATAGTATTTCAGCATGCATTATTTTTTGTATTATTCTCTTAGCCTCAAAAAAGGCTCCACTCAAGTGCTCCCTGTCATTTTTGTCACTCTGTCAGCCAAGTGTGAAGTTTGGAGTTGCCTCCTGTCATCCTTCTTTCCTTGCTGGGCCTCATGACTCCTAGATTCATTGATCCAGGTCCTACCTTTCCATCCCCGCAGGTACTTTTAGATACGTCTGGTTCATTATGGTCTCCACACCTCAGTGCATCAGACTGGGTTCTGTGAGATGTGTGAGGAATCTTGGATTTCAGGACAGAGTATGCCAGAAGTGCAAGGCATGTACACTATCTGTGCAAGGGCTTGTTAAGTCTCCTTGGAGAAAGAAGCCCTGAAAATGACCCAGATCATTCTGTACACACAAGTGTCTCAGAAGGAAAAAAGGAAAAGAATAAAAGTAGAGAAAGGAGCAGATTTTGTCTTACATTATTAGGCAGCAAACTCCTGTTTC